>JARKIP010000017.1:10000000-11250000 GCA_029990175.1 Petunia secreta
AGACAACTTCTGCAAAACCGACTAATCGCCTACTTTGCTCACCACTCCCTGAGCTTCTCTACTGGGCGGACCACCTAGAGGAGTGGGCAGAGTTCCAAGCTTTACAGGATTTTGGCTAGTTTTGTGTGTATTTTCTATTTTAGCACTATGTGGTCTTTAATGTATTGACCCAACTTGAGGGCTTTTTAGACCTTTCGCAACATGTATTGGGAGACTATAAAAGCCTCTATTCACCTATCTTTTAATACACAAACACTTTGAGCAATGCTCTCTAATGAAACCCTTGTTTGGGCTTGATTTCAATTGGTAGAATCCAATTTTGAACTTCATTCCTTCTTTGATCATTCTATTTGTAAGAGTCGCGTATCACTTGAGGATAGTTCCTTAGTATAAGTGACCCTTGATATTCACCTAAGGTCTATCGAGACTAGGTTCCTCGATGCTAGTTAGGTAATCATTCAAGCTTCGTCTTGTTTATCGTTACTTTTAGCTTCCGCATTTTTACATTGCATCAGTTGGTATCAGAGCACAACTAGGTTTTGTTCTTATAAACCCTCATCTTGTTCATCGTGCCATTTTATCTTTGTTCTTGTTGTTCTTATTTTTAAAATAAAGAAAAAAATTTGAAAACCTTGAAAACTACAAAAAATTTCATAGAACTCATTGGATTTGGACACCTTATCAACAAAAGTTATTGGGATTTGTTCTATATTTGATTTCCATTCTTTTGGTACCATAAAAACGTGATTTGGTGTTGTGATTCAAAAGATGAAGATTCAAAATCCCAAAAAAGATGAAGATTTAAAATACCAAAATTCTTGAAACCTTGAAATTTGCTTCTAATCATAAAATCAAACTTGTTGTTTGTTTGGGGTTAAAAACTATTGGGGATTGTTTAGAATCATTCAAAACATCTTTTGGTGGCTTTAGATTTGAAAAACAAGTTGAAATAGTTGGAAATTTGGGTGAAATTGAACCAAGAACACGAAGTTAAAAAGATGCAGTTCCATCTTTGGGCGGAGCGCCCGTTTCACAGGGGCGGACCGCCCACTTTTTTGACACCTCTCTGGACTTCTAGTAGGCGGAACCGCCTACTTTACAGAGGCGGGGTGCCTCTTTCTGTAAAAGGGTCTGGGTAGTTTGTTTTGTACAAGTTTTTGTATTTTCTTTGCTTGCACTACTTCTAGCTAGTACTTTTTGAGTATTCCTTCTACATAACTAGTACTAGATCATTGACCGTTTAGGATACTCGTGCGTATTGGGAATTAGAATTCAAAGTAGATTCGTAGGTTTTTTTTTTTTTGCTTCAAGTGCTCACTCATATAGCCGTTCGTCCATAGAGTCACATCAACTCCACTCTTCCCGAAGAGTATTTGGTTCTTGTGGACTTTATTGGTTATTGAGGAAGTTGTTCAACTATGAGGAGCCTTTGAAATCATGCTTGAGTGATCCTAGCCACTAAATTGAGTGTCCTAGAGTGACATTCAAAAGAGAGGGAGTGCGTGAGGACTTTTACTCTAACCTTTTTCTTTATTCTTTGGTTTTTGTAGGTACATGGCCGGAGATGTGACGAGACCATTGAGGAACCGGAGTCCACTTTGGGCTACCTCTTGGACAAGGTGAAAGCAATTAGCTTGAGGCTTGATAACTTTGAAAGAGAAAGGACCCCGAGTGTCCCAAAAGAAGCTGGAAAAGAGGAAGCCTGTAATAATAGGGCGTTAGGCATTCCCCAAAAAGTGGGCATTCCCTACAACTTGGGCATTGCCCAAGGTAATGTTCCACCACTTATGAGACCCCGAAGAAAGGTGATACCCATTGAGCAAGATGTAGCTCAAGAAGGGGAGCTACCCGAGCATGTCGATGATCATGATGACTATGAGCCACCTTATCCGAATAAGAGGCCATTATAGGGAGTTCATGGTATGCGTAGGGATTGTGGGCTAGGTCGAGGCCCCGAGGAAGATATTTGGAGAGGAAATTGGAGCGTGAATATGGTGGTTATGATGGCTACTATGAGGGTTATCTGGAACCACCCCATGGGGTTTATGATCACAATTTGAATAGCGTGAAGATCACTATCCCATCATTCAAGGGGACTAGTGATCCGGAGTTTGGATTGGATGGTGAGTGTGGAGTGGATCTTTGAGACTAATGATATGTCGGATGAGAAAAATGCTACTTATGCCATTGCCTTATTCGAAGCTTATGCTTCCACTTGGTGGGAGTCGGTTAAAAGATCAAGAAGAAGAGTTGGGTTGCACTAGCGCATTAGTTGAGATGATTTGAAACAAGTGATGAATGAAAAGTATGTCACCCCAAAGCATAGGCAAGAACAACTCAAGAAGCTCTACGAATTGAGACAAAGCCTCAAACCGGTTGACGAATACTTAAATGAGTTTGAGAAGATCCGAATGTCCCTTTGATGTAGCGGAAAATGTAGAAGCGAAAAAGTAAAGATAAAGCGAGACATGGCTCGAACAATTACCTAAGTAGCTCCGAAGAACTTGTTTCGATACACCTCGGGTGAATGTCAAGGAACACCTACACTAAGAAACTATCCTCACAAACAGAATAATCAACAAAGGATTGAAATTCAACTTGGAATCGACCAAGTGAAATCAAGCCCGCACAAGGGGTTTTCATTGAATAGCTCTCAACCTTTCAAGTTTCATATTCATCATTCAAAGTAGGCTAAGTGAAATGAGAGCCTAAGGAAGATTTTTATAGTCTTCTTCTATACATAATGTAATGTCTAAAATACCCCCAAAGTCGGTTAAAATAGATAAGGCTACGCAGGGCTATAGCTGGAATTACATACAAAATTAAAGGGAATCATGTCATGCTGTCAAAGGGGATAGGCGGTCTGCCCACCCCTCTAGGCGTTCCGCCTATTTTCTGCTCTTCTGAGGTGGCTGCATAGTGGGCAGTCCGCCTATTTGCAGAGGCGGTCCGCCCAGGAGGAGATCCTGAGGCTTGTACATTGTGTAAGCGGTCCGCCTCCTTGAGTAGGCGCCCCGCTTCTTCCTGGGAGGTATGGAGATGGCTTAAAATGGACTCTAGGTGTTCCTCCTAAGTCCGTAGCCGGTCCTCCCTCGCTGGCGCTCAAGTCCATGACTTCAAATCACTCTCGACTCCTCCTCCGGAGCCCTTGACGTGTCCTCTTTGTGATCTCGAGCTTTGCTCTTGATAGTTGGCGCTTTGGCTCAATTTTTCCTGCTTCATCCTCCCCTTCTTGAAAGGATTCCGTCCTCAAAATCAAACCATCAAGTCCTACAATCAAAGACAATCACAACCAAAATTTCCTACTTCGCAAGTAGGTTTGCTTAACAAGAATAAGTTTAAATGGTGTGGAAAACATACGCTTGTGATAGAGCCAAGCATTAATGCCAATTAAAAAGCTTGTGTCCCCAAAGGAAACAATAAGTACTTGACTCGATACGGAAGTGAACTCAATACAAGAACAAGCAAAGAGATCAATAGGATATGGAACATGCAAGATGTAGCAATTAGGTTCCCTATGACCCCTAAGCCCATGACCAACACACCAAGCCTTCAATAAATTTCTTTCACAAGGTGACACAATGGCTTTGGCATGCTCAACACTCAAGGTGTGATCAACATATGAGATGGAGTAAGCATCATAATTCAAATGACAACTAACATCAAATACTCCACTCCCCTTCTTAAAAGCGTTCATACTCACACCAAGAGATACCTCCTCACCTCCAAATTCATCCTTAAGAAAACCCTCCTCACAAGGCAAATTCCTAAATGCATTGATAATGGCTTCTTCCACTTCATAAATCCAACAATCAAGAGTAGGGCCACTAGAAGAATCACCCACCTCACTCAAAGTCTTAAACAAGGAGTTGTCTAACGATTCAAACCCTTCACACCACGGAGGTTCTAGCTCGTTCTCAACTCTAGTCCGATACAAATCACCTCCACTAATAAAGATGCCCTCAAATAAAGGAACATTGCATCTCAACTTCATTTCTAAACATAGGTAAAGTATCAAAACTAAGTTCATCACTCACACTTGAGGAGTCATCATAGACGACCCTGTCCAACTCATGCAATTTGGACTCCTCAAGGTCGCTATCATCCTTACTACGACACACAAATCCACCAAAATCAATTATATCAACAAGGGTAGAGTCGAATAACTCATCTTCCCCTTTATCAAATATGGGTGGGGTGTCATAACAAGGGTCACAAGCAAGGTCAACTACCAATTTTTCACATCATGATGTGCCTTTTTCAATACTCTCAGCTAGCCGTTCGCATGCACACACAAGTTGACCATTATACTCTTCACTGTTTGCAAGCTCAATAGATGCATTACAAGAAGCAACTAGCATTGAGTCCTTACAAGACAAAGAATTAACATGTTCATGAAAAGGTGAAGAAACACTTACACTTGATTTGCTTCCTTGAGCAATCATAGCACGTGAAGTATCATGTTCAACTTCCTTTTCATGAAGCTCGCAATTAGGATCTTCATCACCTTGCCTTCCTTCCTTAGCACACGGCTGAGGCGCCACAAGGTCACCTCCAAGAGTACCTACACATAAGCCAAAACAAGTAGAAGAAAAAGAAGATAAAGCATGGTTAGAACAAAGGGTGTCCTCACTCTCATTTTGTCTTTCCGCTCCTCTCCTTTCTCTCATTTTTCTCTCAAGGCCAAGTGTAGATTCGGGTTACAATCTACTCACATCACTCCTCACTTCCTCTCCTTTTTCCACTCTAGGATTGTCACCGATCACTCCCTTACTCCTCTCTATCTTTTGTCTCTCATTTTCAAGAGCATTGGGATGAGACTCAAGATTGTCTTCATTTGGAGTAGAGTGACTCCCACTTTCAACTTGCAATGGTATGACAATAATTTTGTTGGCTTCGGGCTCAAGTATCATAGGCGACTTAGCTTTAGCCGCTTCCCTCAACTCCCTCATAATCCTATAGTCATTACTTACTTGCCTCGGCGTCAAGGGCTTGAGTACATAATTCTTGGACCCTGCGTAATCGTGTAAGAGTTTGTTTGGCCATCATGAAATACAATCCAATTATATTGCCATGGCCTTCCGAACAAGAGATGGCAAGCTTGCATCGGTACAACATTGAACATCAACTTATCTCGATAATTCCCAATGCTAAACTCAATCAAGACTCGCTTCACCACTCTCAACTCTCCACACTAACTCAACCATTGTAAACGGTAGGGATGTGGATGCTTTATAGTAGGCAATTTCAATTGGAAAATCAAGGTTTTGATCACTATATTAGGACAACTTCTCGAATAAATGATCATTGAGCACACTTTCCCCATCACACGACACCTAGCATGGAAAAATTTTCCTTTTGCACATTCTCTTCCTCCTCAAGACTCATGGCACCCAAACTCCTATGTACCACAAGTGTCATTTTAAGCTCATCATCTTGTTCACCATCACCTCGCTCACCTCTCCCAACTCCCTCAATTGCCATTGGTTGGCTCATATGAGCAGTAGAATTACCTCTAGATTGAGTAGCGACATCACCTTGGGGAATGCCCAAGTCGTTGGGAATGCCCAACGGTTGGGGTATGCACAACACTCTATTACTAGTGCCTTCTTCAGCACCTTTTTGGACACTCGGGGCCCATTCTCTTTCAACGCTCTCAAGCCTCGAGTTTATAAATCTCACCTCAACCAAAAGGTAGGCCAAAGTGCTCTCGGGGACCTCAACGGTCTCGTCAACATCTCCGGCCATGTACCTACAAAAACAAAGATTAAAGAAAGAGGTTAGAGTAAAAACCTCACATGCTCCCTCACTTTGAATGTCACTCGGGTATATTCAATTTAGTGGTGGGGGTAGGATCACTCAAGCTTGATTTCAAAGTCTTCCTCGTAGTTGAATAACCTCCTCAATAATCATTCAAGGTAACAAGAACCATATACTCTCTGGGAAGAGTGGAGTTGATGGGTCTTGATGAACGCTAGGCTATTTAAATGAGCACTTAAAGCAAATAATTTACTATGAGTCTTCTTTGATTTCTAGTCACCACTAATCACGAAGATCCTAAATGCTTAATGAACTAGTACTGGTAAAGTAGAAGTGTTACTTGAAAAGTACTAGCCGGAAGTGATACAAGCTAACAAAATGCGAAAACCTACGAAAAATAACTACTCGGACACGTTCCGGGAAGAGGGCTCCACCCCTGGAAGTGGCGCTCTGCCCAGTGTTAGTTCAGAGGGCTGCCAACAAAGTGGGCGGTCCACCCCTGGTAACAGGCGGTCCGCCTGTTTCAACTACTGCCACTCCACCAAAAAGCATGCGGTCCGCCTATTCCAATTTCCTGCAGCATTTTACTCCGCGTGTTTGATTCATTAGCACCCAAATTTCCAACAAAAACAAGTTATTTCTCCAATCTAATGATACCCAAAGGTGTAGGATGATTACCAACAGACCCCAATAGTTTTTAACCCCAACAAACAATAAGTCGATTTTGATCTTCAAGCAAGAATTTCTAGGGTTTTGAAGAACTTTGAGATTTGATTCTTAAAATTTCGAATCACAACACCAAATCAAGATATTTTGGTACCAAAGGACTGAGAATCAAACATAGAACAAACCCCAGTAATTTTCAATGTTTGGGTGTTCAAATCCAACAAGTTTCATCAATTTTTTTTTTGTAGTTTTCAAATTTTTGAATTTTTTTTCTTTTTCTTCCAAATAAGAACAACAAAAAACAAGAACACAATAACAAGGATAAAAGATACGATGAACAAGGAAAGAGGGTTTGTAAGAACACCACCCGAGCCTTGCTACCAACTGATGTAGCGGAAAATGTAGAAGTGATAAAGCAAAGATAAAAGCGAGACTTGTCTCGAACGATTACCTAAGTAGCACCGAAGAACTTGTGTCGATACACCTCGGATGAATGTCAAGGAACACATACACTAAGAAACTATCCTCGAGAGATACTTGGCTCTCACAAACAGAATGATCAACAAAGGATTGAAGATCAGCTTGGAATCGACCAAGTGAAATCAAGCCCGCACAAGGGGTTTCAATTGAATAGCTCTCAAGCTTTCAAGTTTCATGTTCATCATTTAAAGTAGGATAAGTGAAATGAGAGCCTAGGGAAGACTTTTATAGTCTTCTTCTATGCATAATGTAATGTCTAAAATACCCCCAAAGTGGGTTAAAACAAATAAGACCATGTAGGGCTATAGTTGGAATTACACACAAAATTAAAGGGAATCCCATTATACTGTCAAAGGGGGTAGGCAGTCCGCCCACCCCTCTAGGTGCTCTGCCTATTTTCTGCTATTCTTAGGTGGCTGCATAATGGGTGGTCCGCCCATTTGCAGAGGCGGTCCACCCAAGAGGAGATCATGAGGCTTGTACATTATGTAGGCGGTCCACCTCCTTAAGTAGGCACTCTGCTTCTTCCTGGGAGGTGTGGAGATGGCTTAAAATGGACTCTAGGTGTTCCTCCTTAGTCTGTAGTCGGTCCTCCCTCGATAGCGCTCAAGTCCATGACCACTCTCGACTCCTCCTCCGGAGCCCTTGACATGTCCTCTTTGTGCTCTTGAGCTTGGATCTTGATGATTGGTGCTTTGGTTCAATTTTCCCCGCATCACCCTTGACATGGAGAGGGAATATGAAGAGGAAGCTATAATGCGGTTCAAGAATGGCCTAAATCGAGATTTGGCTTATCAATTGAGGTTGCACATATTTCTGTCACTCCAACATGCATACAATGCCGCCATTGAAGCTCAAAATTGGAGTAAGGGAGAGAAAACCACTCGCTTTAGAGGTAACACTACACCTACTCCCTTGAATCAAGCTAGTGATTAGAAGAAGCCCCTTGAGAAGGTACCACCCAGAAGTAACTCTAAGGAGTTAGGAGATAACTCTAAAACTCAATTCCATACTCCTAGTGCTTTTTCTTTTCAATGTCACAAATGTAAGGGCTACGGCATTTTACTAAAGATTTCCCCACCCGTAGAACAATGATTATCATGCATGATGGTAGGGTGTGTGAGCAAGAAAGTGAGCCCGAAAATGAGGGAGTTGGAGGAGGTGAGCGAGTTGAGGGTGAAGAGGAAGTGGCGGAGGATGAAGAGCTTAACATGACATTTGTGGTATGTAGGATTTTGAGTGCCATGAGTCTTGAGGAGGAGGAGGAGAATGTACAAAGGGAGAACTTGTTCCACTCTTGGTGTAGAGTGGAGGGAGAAGTATGTTCTTTGATTTTTGATTTTGGGAGTCGCACTAATGTGGTGAGCCAAACGTTGGTGTCACAATTGAAGTTGCCTACTCTTAAACATCCACAACCGTATCGTTTGCAATGGTTAAGTTAGTGTGCGGAGTTGAGAGTGGCGGGGAAAGTTTTGATTAAGATCAAGATTGGGACTTATCAAGATGAGCTTATATTTGATGTTGTGCCTATGCAAGCATGCCACATCTTGTTGGGTAGGCCTTGGCAATACGATAGAGATATGATTCATAATGTCCGAGCCAATACTTACATGGATAAGCAAGAGGGCAAGAGTTACATACTTAAGCCTTTAACACCAAAGCAAGTCAGTGAAGATTAGAGGCACATGAGAGAGCTTAAAGAGGCGGCTAAACCCAAGTCTCCCATGGAGATTGAGCCCGAAGCCATAAACCTTTTTGTTATGCCCTTTCAAGTTGAAGTAAAGGGTCCACCAACTCCGGGTTGAGGAATTCTTGGGCCTCATCCTAATGCTTTTGAAAATGAGAGACAAAGATAAAGAGGAGTTAGGGAGTGACCGGAGACAATCCTAGAGTGGAAAAAAGAGAGGATGTGTGGAGTGAAGTGAGTGGATTGTCACCCAAACCTACACTTGGCCCTGAAAGAAAAATGAGGGAGAAGAAAGTGGGAAAAAATCATTGAGACTTATTCGATCACTAACTCTTTGTCTTCTTCTTCTACTTATTTTAGCTTTTGTGCAGGTACTCTTGGAGGCAAGCTAATGGCGCGTCGACCATGTGCTTGGGAAGGAAGGAAAGGAGATGAAGATTTTCATTGTGAGCTTCAAAAAGAGGAAGTGTAACATGAGACTTCAAGTGCTATGACTGCTCAAGGAAGCAACTCAAGTGTAAGTTTCTTAACCTTTTCATGAGCATACTAGTCCCTTGTCTTGTGAGGACTCAATGCTAGTTGGTGCTTGTAATGTATCTATTGGATCTGCAACTAGTGAAGAATCTAATGTTCAACTTGTATGTGCATGTGAACCACTAGTTGAGAGGATTGATAAGCCACATCATGATGTGAGCCCGATATTCAATGAACGTCTCTTTAGTGAAGAAGTAGTAGTTTACTATGCTTGTGAACCTTGTTATGACATACAACCAATTTTTTATGAAGGGGAAGATGAGTTGTTTGATCATACCCTTATAGATATAATTGCCTTTGGTGGACCTATGTGCTGTAGTGAGGAAGGTACGAGTCTCTATTGCATGAGATGGATAGAGTTGAGTGATGAACCTAGTTTTGATACTTCAGCTTTGCTTAAAAATGAAGTTGAGACTTCTACTGATTAGGGAAAACGTGGAAAGTAAAAACAAGATAAAGAACGAGATGTGGCTCGAACAAATAACCCATGTAGCACCAAAGAACTAGTTTCGATAAACCCCGGGAGATCGTCAAGGGAAACCTACGCTAAGCAACTACCCTCGATTTAACTAGAACGTGGAAGTAGAATGATCGGGGAGGGGTCGACATTCAACTAGAATCCACTAGTAGAAGACAAGTCCCAAACAAGGTTGGTTTCATTAACCCAAGAGTTCAACTCTTATAAAATTTATCATTCATCAAAAACAAGCTAAGTAATGAAATAGTCTATGCTAAGCTATTTATAGAGGTTTCTAGGCAATAAGTAAAAGGAATAGATTTCCCACACACTAGGCTTTAAGCTAAAAGACCATGCAAGGTCAAAATAGTCACTTCAAACTCAAAATCTCGGGTGTCAAGTGTTTGGGCAGAGCACCCGCGATGTTGACCAGTAGGCTGCCCTGGGCGGACTGCCTGGTGCCGAGGTGGAGTGCCTGGCCCCTGATGAACTTAGGTGGGGCGCCTGCTTGGCCTGTGGGGGCGCCTGGGCTGGGAACTTCTTTACGCGTCTTCAATTCACCTCCAACGCTCTTGACTTCTAGTCCTTTGTACCTTTCAAGCTTGATAAATGTTGGAAAGTGTCTTGGCTTGATTTGTCCCGCATCATCTACTTTCACTAATCCTTTGTTTGAGGGCATCTATACTTGCGGTGGTGATTTGTATCGAACTAGAGTTGACAATGAGTTAGAACCTCCATGGTGTAAAGGATTCGATTCCATAGACAACTCTTTGTTTGAAATTTTGAGTGAGGTAGATGATTCTTCTAGTGACCCTACTCTTGATTGTTTGGGTTATGATGATGAAGAAGCCATTATTAATCCCTTTCTTGAGAGTTTACCTAGTGAGGATGGTTGTCTTAAAGGTAGATTTGGAAAAGATGAGGTGTCTCTTAGTGTAAATATGAGTGCTTTTAAGAAGGGGGGTGGAGTAATTGATGCTAGTTGAATGTTGAGCTATTTTGCTTACTCCATTCCATATGTTGATCACACTTTGAGAGTTGAGCATGCCAAAACCAATGTGCTGCATTGTGAAGATATTGCAGTGAAGGATTGGTGTGTTGGTAATGAGCTTAGGGATCATAGGATTTTTGATAGTTCATCTTGCATTTCCATGTCTTATTGATCTCTTTGCTTATTGTTGTGTTGAGTGCACTTCTTTATTATGCCAAGTGCTTGTTGTATCCTTTAGAGACATGAAATTTTTCATTGCTATTGATACTTGGTTATGCTATAAGAGTGTGTTTTTCACACAATTTGCACTAACCTACTCCCGTAGTATGAAGTTTTTCTTGTGTTTGTTGTTGCTTGTAGTTCTTGATGGTTTAATTTCAAGGACTCCTCCAGTTAAGGTGCTATGGCGAACCAATAACGTAGAGGAAATAACTTGGGAAGCTGAGAATGATATGAGAGACAAATATCCACATCTCTTCACTACTTTAGGTATATAACAGATCCTTGTTTAATGCTTTTACATACTTCATTTCATATTTGAGGACAAATGTTCCTTGGGGGGGGGGGGGGGTGAGAGATTGTTAGACCTCGTATGTTTAAAGTGACGTATATCATTCTAATGACATGTTAAGAATGATTTAAGTGAGTTTAAAATGATAATATGTCCACATATGACGTTTATATGTTGAATATAAAGTTTGGGAAAAATTGGATTTAAGTTGCGGAAAAACCAACTAAGGATTTGTCTTGAAACGAAGTTTTTTCAGCAATTAGTTTTGTGTGTTGTATAATGTCTTTTAGGGGCATTTAACGTACCAAATTGAAGGTCTTGGAGTGTAGTTTCTAGCACTTTTAACGGTTTGTTCATACAATATCTGGATAAAAAGATATGAGTATCAGAAATCAGACCAGAAAAAGGGACATAAGCGCAAAAGAGGCCTAGAAATGAAATGTTTTTATTGTAAAAGAGAAATACTTCTCTTTCTCGACATTTTCCAGAAACCTCATGATAGAAACAGTTCTTTCTTGAGTTTGAAGCCAATTTTTATGATTTTGGAAAAAACAACATCAATCTTAGCTCGAAATTGAAGACGATTGCGTCAAAATGCTCTACGCGATTAAGGTAACGTTATGCTACCTTTAATTTCGTCTATAGTTTGAGTTTTAGAGTTACTTCATGGATAAGTAAAGTATCTAAATGCTTTGTTATAGCTTTTTTAGGCTTTAGAAGGTGTGGAATTCAAGGGAAGTAGTGTTTAGAAGCAAGAAACATCAAAGGTATGTAAGGCTAAACCTTTCTTTTTGCAAGGCACGTATCTTGTAGCTTTTGAAGCTTTTCTTGGTTCCAAAATTGATGATTCTTTTGGGTAACTTGTATGTCATAAAGGTGACCATATGATACGGGTCAAATCACGGAAGCGAATAACAAATAACGGAAGCAACAAAGTAGACACGATAGAAGAAAAATAGGGATGGGGGAGAATAGAAATAGAAGAAAGAACGAATCAAACTAAACAATTAGATTGATTCAAAAGGGATGAGAGACTTGAACCATTAAACGGGAGTCACACTAGCGGTGATCCACCATGGATTCAACGTAAGAGATACATGAAGTCAACGTTTCAACAAGAATGGCCAAGCCTATTCTATCTTCTCAATTCTATCTTTCAAACAAGCTAGCTGGGGTTTGATGAGGCTAAGTGAAGTATTTATAGGCTTCACTTAGTCATAATAAAAGGTCTAAAGTACCCCCAAAGTGGGTTAAAACAAATAAGGCCACGCAGGGCTATAGTTGGAAGTTCATGCAAAAAGTAGTAAAAATCCCGCATGCTGTCACAGAGGGAGGCGCTCCGCCTCCATGCTGAGGCGCTCCGCCTTTTCCTGATCAACTCTCTGGATTTTGGTAGGCGATCCGCCTCATCCTGGAGCTTATGCAAGAGGCTCAAAATGAGCTTGGGGTGGATCCCCTTGGAGCCCAAGTGGTCCTCCATCCATGGTGCTCAAAAGCATGATCTTCAAGTTGCTTCCGGAGGCCTTGACGGTACTCCTTGTGCTCTCAAGCTTGGCTCTTGATGGTTGGCGCTTTGGCTCCAATTTGTCCTGCATCACTGTATATGTGCTTAATTTGGTACTAAGAACCACGGTAAAAGATGTCCAAAATAGTAGCACAAAATGTTTCAAAATCTGGAAAATTATTTTATCTTCGGACAACTGTTAGTAGTTGAGCATAACTCCATGTAAAAAATTGATATTGGAATGATTCAAGATTCCCTGGAACCCTAAGACATATATCTAAAACTTTTATGAAGACCATGAAGTCTATAACTTTGATCTACACTCTGAACATTAGGTCGAAAGGCAGGACAGTGGTTCTATCCAGACATTCTACCTGCGAATTTGTTATGTTATCCAGTCATCTCATCTTGTTATCCGTTTAACATGTTTATGTTATCAGTTTATCCGGGTATCCATTCCCATGTATAGTGCTGGTTTTGTTTTTGCGGATCATCCAGTTTCAGGGGAAACTCTGCCAAAATTTTTATAGAAATTCAAAGAGTTGGACAAATTCTTAGTTCTAGGTTATGTCTACAATTCTATCCAGAGTTTTGCCCTAAAAATAATTAACTGCAGGGGTTATTATTTAAAGGCTCATGACTGGTGTTCAAAAAGGTTGGGGTGGATCCCCTTATGCAAGAGGCTCAAAATGAGCTTGGGGTGGATCCCCTTGGAGCCCAAGTGGTCCTCCATCCATGGTGCTCAAAAGCATGATCTTCAAGTTGCTTCCGGAGGCCTTGACGGTACTCCTTGTGCTCTCAAGCTTGGCTCTTGATGGTTGGCGCTTTGGCTCCAATTTGCCCCGCATCACTGTGTATGTGCTTAATTTGGTACTAAGAACCACGGTAAAAGATGTCCAAAATAGTAGCACAAAATGTTTCAAAATCTGAAAAATTATTTTTATCTTCGGACAACCGTTAGTAGTTGAGCATAACTCCATGTAAAAAATTGATATTGGGATGATTCAAGATTCCCTGGAACCCTAAGACATATATCTAAAACTTTTATGAAGACTATGAAGTCTATAACTTTGATCTACACTCTGAACATTAGGTCGAAAGGCAGGACAGTGGTGCTATCCAGACATTCTACCTGCGAATTTATTATGTCATCCAGTCATCTCATCTTGTTATCCGTTTAACATGTTTATGTTATCAGTTTATTCGGGTATCCATTCCCATGTATAGTGCTGGTTTTGTTTTTGCGGATCATCCAGTTTCAGGGGAAACTCTGCCAAAAATTTTACAGAAATTCAAAGAGTTGGACAAATTCTTAGTTCTAGGTTATGTCTACAATTCTATCCAGAGTTTTTCTTATCATTCCTTTGAGTCAATATTGTCACGCCCTAAAAATAATTAACTGCAGGGGTTATTATTTAAAGGCTCGTGAATGGTGTTCAAAAAGGTACAAAACTATTTAGAGAGCTCGAAGTCGTCACTTGACATAGTTTAAGGTGTTCTAAGTCACCAAAAGGTACCTTGGAACACCTCTGACTCGTCTAATGGTCTGCGTTCGAGATTCGGGTAAGGTTCTCAATTGACTCTCGGGAAGGTATTAGGCACCCTCGAATCCTGTGCCGAGCATAGTTGCTTTATTGTCGCAATTTTAATTCATTAAAATATGGTTGTTATATTAATGCCGTTAATTTTGAATTTTGCACTTTGATTCAGAAAATTTAAAAGCGCTATTCTTATCCAACTTCACAGAGGACTGGACGAATTTACGCTTTAATTCATAGTATATAAAATATATTACGCATTTCCAACCTCACGAAGGACTGGTCTATTTAAAAAAAAAAAAATTAAATGAAGACTATTAATAGAAGGTGAGTTGTTTGTCAAAATCATAAATGGATTAAGCCCGTTGGCATTAATAAACTATCGTAACGATTATTTGCAAAAATTATCATTTTCTTATTTTTTATTGATTAAAAACACAAAATGAGTTTGATAGAATTAATTTCCTTTAGCCTAATAAGTAGACTGCAAGTCATACTTATGATTAAACTCAATCGTGGAAAACCTTTCTCGCTTCTATTTAATTTGCCTAATCGGTTCAATTATAACGTAACCGCTAACTTTATTAAATGACAAATTGAGACTCCCAAAGTTGCCTAAAAAAATATAGATTATCAAATGTATATACATAAAATAAGCTGTTTATTAAATTGAAACAAACTTTGGGCTGCCTTTAAAAAAAAAAAAAAAGAGAATGGCTCTACATTTATCAAAATGTGGGCTGAATGATTTGTGAAAATATGCCGTTTTAAGGTCTGCCTTGCAAGAATTAAATCACATTTTTACATGTGGTGGGTGTTTATAAAAATAGCGATTGTTTAATAAATGATGGTTATTACCGCAATTCATTTTGAACCCATTGAAACTTTACTTAAATGGCTTAACTTAACAAACGAATGGCATGTTAAACAGGCCAACTTTGCAAAAGATTGGCACGTGCTTAATTATTTATTCAAGTACAATTTTCGACCTATTTTCGCAAATGCTTACAGTCCGTTTATTAGCTTTCACGTTTATTAACATTTGCATTTATAACCCTATTTTGACTAATTCTCTCAGAGATAACCACGACTTAATAATTCCCAAATTTGCAGGTATATACCAATATATAGAAAATACCCAATTTACAGAAAATGGCCAGAACGTAAAGTTTACATTTTATTGGTTATACTCTAAGTTTGCCTAATTGTCTTTGATAAGATCTAACACTTTACCCTTCGTGACTACTTTCAAGTTTTTCTGCAAATCAATGGCCATTTCTTATAAGCAAAATCAAACTTGAATGTCCCATGTCCTAACTATCTGCATACTCACTGCCAGCAAATGATTCACTCTTGCATTTAATAGCAGCCTATTTATAGAACATTCTTTCAACTTTAAACAAATTTCAGAGTTGTACTAATTCACATTATATAAGCAGCTTAGCAATTTTCTAGTTGCTTTTCTTTTCTTGTTAACATGCTTCATTTTTTTTATTACACATGTCTTTTCATACATAGAATAACATAATAACATACATAGGTTGGATAATGAAATAATCAATATACTACACTTCCTTCATCACAACATGCTTCATTAATTTTTCTTAGCCAAATATTCAAAGATAAGTACAAGGTAAAATTGTGTTTACCTAGTGACGAGAATCTCAAGCAACCTCAATGAAGAAACAAGCAACAGCAACAAACCAACGGCAAACCCTCAAACCCTTTTAGACCTCTATTCAAACTTCAAAACATTAAGATTTAAGTTCCAAAAGACCTTATATGTAAAGGCTTTTTGGTTCTAAATCTACCTCTCAAACTTACTATTTTTTTTTAAGTGTTTTGCTCCCTTTTTCTGTAAATTTTCAGCAGGCAGTTGGATCCTTTAAAGAGGAGTAAATGCTCCTATATATAGTTAAAAAGTGGGGCTAAAAGGTTGGGTGTGGACGTATACAAAAGTACAAGCCCCACACCCCTATACTTGAGTGAAAATCTCATGAAATCAGCCCAACTACAGTGCAGCCACTCTAATTTCAACTGTGCAGCCACCATATTTGTCTAGTAGGCTATCCTAGAGATGGGACTGTGGACCCTACTTACTACATGTAAAAAGACGAAATTATTGTACTAAACAAAATCTACACTATTACACTAAATTTCAGCAATGAAACATAATTAAACAACCCCCCACAAACTGACTTTCAATCATACTTATTAGGCCAAGGTCCAATTCCCAGTTGGCTAGCCAAGACACCAAAATGAACTAAATCCATAAAATACTAACCAAACCAAATTCACACTTAATTAGCATTGAAAATGGACAAGACACAGACAAACTTCAAGAATTAAATATTTTTGCACTAAGATGAAAGAAACAGGCAGCTAACATCCTAAGCATAATTGAAATGACCAGAACAATCTTTCATGCTTGATGAGATCAGAACAAAATTTGTCACTCTCCAGTTTAAAACAATCTATTGTAGACAATCTTTTTCTTTAAACTGCCGAACAAGAGACCAAACTCATGCCCACCAGAGAAAATATCATTTTCAGATTGACATATTCATTTTGACCATAACTAAGCCGATTCAAACTCAACTTAACTCAACACTAAACAGACATATAACTATATTTATCCATAATTGAAACTACAAGTTAAACTTTCCATCTATAGACAATTGAAAGCTGAACTCATGAGGAAACATCACTTAAATATATAACAAGATATATACATTGAACTTTGCATTGCTATTATTTTATCACGGCTACCTTCTATGACAAAAGAGAACAACATAAATGGAAAAGGAAAAGTAAAGGAAGAAAAGAAGGTGAAGCTTCCTTCTAACCCGTGAAGAGAAAACCGCTGTACTGCTGCCTCGTTGCCTTTGCTTCCCTCGGATCAGCCCTCGTACGCCACCGTTTTGGTTCAAAGACTGAAACAGCCCTCCCAATACGCCATGGTCACAGCCTCGCCTTCGGATCAGCCGCGTCGCCATCACCAAAGCCATACCCAAAACAGTCCCTGCGATACCCTCGCTCCACAACATCATCACCTTAAGTCAATCAACGAAACAAACTCACACAACTCCAATGCCCTGAAACAAATGCATCACTACCTCCCTCGTCACAGCCTCCTCGAAATCATAATATGCAGCAACCAATCAAACACATCCATAACAAAAAAAAAGAAGAAAAAATGAGAAGAAAGAAGAAACAAAGAAAAAACAAACAAAAAAAACAAAAAAAAAAAAACAGAAACGGAAACGGGTAAACGGGCCAAAGTTTTTAGGGGACGGGTGTAGGGTGACGGGGGTGAAGTAGGCGAGGGGAAAAGGTAAGGGAAGAGAAAGAAACAAAACTCACCGGATTCGAAGTTTGACCGAACTTTGACCTCCGATCTACGCTGTACCGTTTGGATTTTGTAAATTACGAGTTGAGAAATAGAATCAGGAGACCAAAAGCTTTCGAATGATATACTTTTTGTATTTTTCCGGCCACCGGAGGTGGTGGCCGGCGGCGGAGGAGCGGCGGCTCCGCGGTGGACCAACGGCGGAGGAGATTTCCGGTGGGGAGGGGAGATTTATGCATAGTTTCCCCAGCTTTGAGAAGCGAAGGGGTGTAAATGAAGAAAGTGGTATTTTGGGGTTTTTATATGGGGTCAGTGGGCCGGGTAAGAAAATGGGCTAATGGGTCAAGGTATTGGGCTATTAATTTTTTACAAATGGTCATTAAAATGTCTAGACTTGATTAAAATACACACACAACTGAAATTAAAACCACATAATTTCGCAATATTATCACAATTGAAATATAGAATGAAAGTTAAACACATAACAATTAATTTGGCAATTTTTCATATTTTACATCCTAATTAATGACAATTTTAGTTAGAACAAACACTAGAAGTCCAAAAAAAATTGGTGAAACGTCCTAAGAATCTAATACGACTATCTTGAGCAATTTTTCTTATCTAGTGCCAAAATTAGGTGATTACAGCTGTCCCTCTTTGTTCGAGAACACGAAGAGTTTTCGGACAAAGAAGTAATCGACAACTAATTTCGGCTTTTCGGTTCTAGCCGAGAGCATGCTTTTCAAAATGGCGACCATACTTTGAATTTCGGTTCTAACCGAGAACAAAGTTACCGACATATCCCCGGACTAAGGAATCAGGTCAGTGTAGTTCCTTACGTGCGGTAGCTGGGACTACCGCATTCAAACAGACACCAGACTCTTGTAGACTCACTAAGACAAACTAGACACTCTAGACTACTAAGACAAACTAGAGACTCTTCAAGACACACCTGGGGCTGATACTAGACACTCTTAGGCATACAAGGGCTGTCGTTGCTGGTCACTGGTTGCTTGCTGATTTGCGGTCATTTTGCTTTACAGAGAAAATGAAAGTACAACATTGAAAATGTAAAGTTACCATTCCTATTCTAAGTCTTCAGGCTTCCCGAGACGAGCTTCTTGGTTCTTGCTCCCCTCACTTGTTGAAAATAAAACCACCGCCCTTGGTTCAGGTGGGTCTTGCTCTTTGTAGAAAAGATAAACCCCCGATCTTGGTTCAGGTGGGTCTTCCCTCTTTACAGAATGGATTCCCTCGTTCTTCAGGTGGGCGCCTGGACTTTTTCAAATGTATTCCCTCGTTCTTCAGGTGGGTGCCTGCACTTCTTCAAATGTATTCCCTCGTTCTTCAGGTGGGCGCCTGTACTTCTTAAAAATAA
Source organism: Petunia secreta (assembly GCA_029990175.1). Taxonomy (NCBI): domain Eukaryota; kingdom Viridiplantae; phylum Streptophyta; class Magnoliopsida; order Solanales; family Solanaceae; genus Petunia; species Petunia secreta. Next base: position 10,018,856 of record JARKIP010000017.1, read on the forward strand.
ATTCCCTCGTTCTTCAGGCGGGTGCCTTGATCTTCTCTAAACTACTCCCTCATTCTCCAGGCGGGCTCCCTGACTTCTTAAAACTACTCCCTCATTCTACAGGTGGGTTCCCTGACTTCTTAAAATAAAATCCCTCATTCTCCAGGTGGGTGTCCTGACTTCTAAAATAAATTCCCCCATTCTCCAGGTGGGTGCCCTGACTTTCTCTAAACTACTCCCTCATTCTCCAAGCGGGATCCCTGACTTCTTAAAACTACTTCTTCATTCTCCAGGTGAGTTCCTTGACTTCTTAAAAACTACTCCCTCATTCTCCAGGTGGGTTACCTGTCTTCTTTAAAATACTCCCTCATGCTTCATTCTTTTTCTTTCTTGTATTTCAAATGGCCTTCGACACAGAACATCATGCGGCCCAAATGTTCCAACTAGTTATTAGTCAAACTTTGTTAGGAAAGGTATATTTTCCCTGATAGTCTCTTATGCGGTGCAAACCTTGGCATGTCACTCCAGATGCCAAACTACCTCATAGGCATTCGATTATCCAGGCAGGTCCTGACTGTGCTCTGCTACAACTGCAAAACAGGCGAACAATTTTTGCGAAACTTTCTTTTTATCATTTCGATGTTACTGTGAATGAAAAGCAGAAGTGGAAGAAATTTCGGATAAAGGACTTTGAATGAGAGATGCCCTTTAGGAAAGTAAAAGGACTTATCTGGAGGTGAAAGCGATGACCTCAATAACATGACGTGCATCTTGGCCTCGAACCCTGATCTATTCACAACAGTTGTCCCTCGACTCTTTCCCCAATAGAAACACTCAAAGCAATACTCATCAAACCCCACTTGATGACAGTTACCAAAGCCCTCATTCGGTTAGCGGCGCCCCTTTCAGGGTTTTCACCGACTAACCTCTCTCTTTTTTTTTTTTTTTTTTTTTTTTTTTGCCTAACTGTTTGTCATGTGGCGCCCTTTCAGGTTTTCACCAACAAAACTTCATTCATTTTTTCTTTTTCTTTTTTTTTCTTTCTTTTTTTTTCTTTCTCCTGTGGACCTCTTTAGTTCCACCCATTGATGATGATTTCTAAGCTAATTCTTGTTCGATTGACATTCTCAAGATTGGCCAAAATGGTCGATTGGACATTTATCTGAGTTTGGAAGAAATGTTTGGCCTGTAATTTAGGGTGCCTTGAGCATCTTCCCCCCTTTCAAGAATGAATGAATGGTACAACAAAATAGAAGTTTGTTTTTATTTTATTTTATTGATAAAATAAAAATAAAATAAAAACAAACTTCTGCCCAAGTTTAGCAGAAACCGCGGATTTTGGATTTTCTTTGACTTTGGCCGCAAACTTAGAGGCAAGCTTTGCGTCGATGTGAGATAGAGAAAATGATGAAATATCTCCTGATATGAAACTAGGGAACTTTAAAACTTCCTGAGATATGAAACTAGGGATCTTTTAGAACTTTCTTTGATATGACCGCACCTGAATGGTTGCCTACGTATCCTTTTGAGAGGAATCAGGTCAGACCTAGCTCTAGCAACTTAACGCCAACTTTGTTTTGGACCTTTCTTTCTTCATTTCATCGCAATTACAAAGATTCCCAATAAGGGTTTACAAAAGCAATACAAAGCCAAAGGCTAACAAGAGGGATACATTATCTGGGTAAGGGAAACAAAGACTTTCGTTACTCCACCTAAGAACATCAAATGTAGTACCTCTTTACTGCATCAGCATTAACAATCATTTCAGCCATCATGCCCTCGATGTCTGTCAGGAATAGAGCACCATTGGGCAACACCTTCTTCACCACGTACGGTCCTTGCCAATTTGGGGCAAACTTGCCCTTTGATTCTTCCTGATGTGGAAAGATGCGCTTCAAGACTAACTGCCCTTCGATGAACTTGCATTGGCGCACTTTCTTGTTGTATGCTTTGGCCATTCTCTTTTGATATAGTTTACCATAACATATTGCATTTAGCCTCTTTTCGTCAATGAAAGCCAATTGTTCCAAGCGGGATTTGACCCATTCAGTATCCTCGATCTCAGCTTCAACAATGATTCTCAAGGATGGTATTTCGACTTCTGCCGGAATGACCGCTTCAGTCCCATACACCAATTCATATGGAGTTTTGCCTATTGAGGTGCGCACAGTTGTACGATAACCCAGAAGAGCGAATGGCAACTTCTCATGCCAATCTCGTGATCCTTGCACCATTTTTTGAAGGATCTTCTTAATATTCTTGTTTGCTGCTTCGACCGCCCCATTTGCTTTTGGACGGTAAGGTGTGGAATGCCTATGCACAATTTTGAATCTTTCACATACCTCATTCATCAAATGACTGTTGAGGTTGGCCCCATTGTCGGTGATAATGGTATTAGGGATACCAAATCGACAGATAATATTCGAATGGACAAAGTCGACCACAGCTTTCTTGGTTACCGACTTGAATGTCACTGCTTCCACCCACTTGGTAAAATAGTCAATGGCGACCAAGATGAATCTATGCTCGTTCGATGCCTTCGGTTCTATCGGGCCAATGACATCTATTTCCCATGCTGCAAAAGGCCAAGGAGCAGACATTGTGTGAAGCTCCAAGGGAGGCGAATGTATCAGATCGCCGTGCACTTGACATTGGTGGCATCTTTGCACAAACCCTATGCAATCTCTCTCCATAGTGAGCCAGAACTAACCTGCTCTTAAGATCTTCTTGGCGAGCACATAGCCATTCATGTGTGGCCCACAAATTCCTGAATATACCTCATTAAGAATTCTCGAGGCTTCTTGTGCGTCCACACATCTCAACAATCCCAGTTCTGGAGTTCTCTTATACAGTACTCCTCCGCTCAGAAAGAAACCATTTGCAAGACGACGGAGGGTTCTTTTCTGATTGCTCTCAGCTAGTGCCGGGTACTCTCCATTCTTGATGTAGTTTTTGATGTCCAGGTACCACGGCTGACCATCAAGTTCTTCTTCAACCATGTTGCAATATGCATGTTCATCCCGAACTTGAATCTCGAGAGGATCAATGTGATTTTGGTCAGGATGACTGATCATTGATGCTAATGTAGCCAAAGCATCGGCCAACTCATTGTGCATTCTTGGGATGTGCCTGAATACAATAGAATCAAATCTTTGGCAAAGATCTTCCAGACACTGCTTATACATGATGAGCTTCCCATCTCGAGTTTCCCATTCACCCTTGATTTGATGTACAAGAAGGTATGAATCTCCGAGCACCAATAATTCTTTGATGTCCATGTCTATCGCCATGCGTAGACCCATGATGCAAGCTTCATATTCTGTTGTGTTATTGGTACACCAGAAACGACGTTGTGTGGCCGCCGGATAGTAATGACCTGTCGGGGATATGAGAACGGCCCCGATACCATCACCTTTGGAGTTAAAGGCCCCATCAAAATATAGCTTCCAATGATATTCATCGTCAGAAGGCAATTCCTCAATTGTGTCTACCTCTTCATCAGGAAAGTATGTCTTGAGAGGTTCATATTCATCATCCACTGGATTCTCGGCCAAATGATCGGCCAAAGCCTGGGCTTTCATTGCAGTTCTGGTGACATAAACTATGTCAAACTCTGTGAGTAACATTTGCCATTTGGCAAGCCTTCCCGTTGGCATAGGCTTCTACAAGATGTACTTCAATGGGTCCATCCGGGATATGAGGTAAGTAGTGTATGACAGCAAATAATGCCTCAACTTCTGCGCTATCCAGGTGAGGGCACAACATGTTCTTTCCAACAAAGTGTACTTGACCTCATAATCCATGAACTTCTTGCTCATGTAGTAGTTGGCTTGCTCTTTCTTGCCTGTGGCATCATGCTGCCCCAGTACACATCCAAATGAATTATCCATCACCGACAAATAGAGGAACAAAGGTCGGCCTGGTTCCGGTGGGACCAACACAGGTGGATTTGACAAGTATTGCTTGATTTGGTCAAAAGCCGTTTGGCATTCCTCGCTCCACTTGACTGCAACATCTTTCTTTAGCAGCTTGAAGATTGGCTCACAAGTTGTAGTGAGTTGAGCGATGAACCTACTGATGTAGTTCAATCTTCTGAGGAAACTCATGACTTCTTTCTTGTTCTTTGGCGGAGGCAACTCTTGTATAGCTTTGATCTTTGTAGGGTCTAACTCAATGCCCCATCTGCTGGTAATGAAACCCAACAACTTTCCAGCTGGAACGCCGAATGCACATTTAGCCATTGTATCTTCTAAGCCTTTCAAAGAATTTCCTGAGGTCTTTAACATGATCCTCTGCTGCTCTCGATTTGATTATCACATCATCCACATACACCTCAATTTCTTTGTGTATCATATCGTGAAAGACGGTTGTCATGGCTCTCATGTATGTTGCCCCAGCATTCTTCAAACAGAACGGCATGACCCTATAGCAAAAGGTTCCCCAAGGCATGGTGAATGCCATCTTTTCTGCATCATCTTCATCCATCAGGATTTGGTGATATCCGGCATAGCAATCCACGAAAGACTGAATCTCATGCTTGGCACAATTGTCTATGAGAATGTGAATATTAGGCAAAGGGAAATTATCCTTGGGACTGGCCTTGTTCAAATCTCGATAGTCAACACAAATTCTCGTCTTTCCATCTTTCTTGGGTACTGGCACGACATTGGCCAACCAGGTGGAATATTGAAGCGATTGAATCACTTTTGTTGATAGTTGCTTCATAATTTCATCATGAATTTTCTTGCTCACATCTGTCTTGAATTTCCTCCGAAGCTGCTTGACCGGAGGGAAACCAGGATTAATCGGCAACTTGTGAACCACCAAATCTGTGCTCAAACCGGGCATGTCATCATATGAGACCAAGCAAACACGTCTCTATAGTCAAACAAGACTTGGACTATGTCGTCTTTCGCTTTCGGTTCAGCGTGCATGCTTATCATGGTTTCCTTAACATCATCGGTACTTCCCAGATTTATATTTTCTGTGTCATCCAGATTGGGCTTAGGCTTATTTTCAAATTGTTCTAATTCCCCATTTATTTCACTCTCGGCTCTCTCCTCATCATATTCGTCCTCAAAGATTTCTTCCGTATCAGCTTCTTCCATGTCGTCTACCTCCTCAACTGTCATTTCATACTCACTCCACCTCCCATCATTAATTTCCTTTATTTTTGGTTGGTTCAATGAGACCAAGTTAAACTGTGTGTGTAGATCAGGGCGTGATTTCAGCATGCATGTCATGTTATTAAGGCCATCAGAAACATAGCTACAAAAAGAAATAAAAAACAAAAAACAGGAAAGTAAAGAGATAAAATAAGGAGACAAGAAGCCATGTCTTGCTTTTCATTGAATTTGAAAGATAAAAGGGTTTGACATCATAGCGAGCAAAATAAATATACTTGGATTACAACCCTTAGAATAACCAAGTATACAGAAAGGATAACAAAACTTGCTACCAATAGCCCCTCCTAGTGGGGAGAGGCGTAGATTCCCAGTTGTTCAGCTTCACATCAGGGCCAATATTCTGGATTTTTGCATTGCTAGGTCCTTCGCCAGTTTGCACCATGTTGATGCCAAAGACGTGCCTCAGGTCTGACAGCAGCTTCCTTTGTTCTTCAGTCTCCTCAGTATTCTTGGAAGCGGCCTTGCCTCCACTAGGCCTTGTGAAAGATTGAGCGAGGCAAGGGACAGGCTTCTCCAGAGACCATTCTTGTTTCTTCATCTTCCTAGCTCTTGCTCTGTCTGCAGTTGTGGGCTTGTATCCCAGACCCCAGGTACCTCGAATGCCAAGTGGACTAATAGGATGTGACATTCCTTGCAGTGATGCTCCGAGACCTTTCCCGAGTTTAAAACCATGCTTCAACATTTCCGTAGCCATCATGACTGCTGCTTCTGACAATCTTGCTTGGGGTAAAGGCTTGCCTTCAGGAATCTCCTCCACATGGACCGCCTCAAATGCTTGATACATCAGAGTTGGGCTATCATTAGTGACCTCAATAACTGGAATACACGGATCCTTGTAGATTGACAAATCTCCCTCTCCATGTACCATGATCATCTCACGATTCCATTCAAACTTGATAGTCTGGTGTAAGGTTGATGGTACTGCGCCTGCCATATGGATCCAAGGTCTTCCCAATAACAGGTTGTAAGATGAATCCATATCAAGAACTTGGAAATCGATAGCAAAATCCACGGGCCTGATGTCAATATCAGTTCTATCTGACCAATCGATTGTCGTTTCTCTCCATCAAAAGCGCGAATACTCATGGTGTATGTCCGAATTTTGTCCATGTTGACTTTCAATCTCTTTAAGGTGGACAATGGACAGATATTCAGACTGGACCCACCGTCAACCAGTACCCTTGTGACATAAGAATTGTCACACTTTACAGTCAGATGTAGTGCTTTGTTGTGACCAGTGCCTTCCATTGGCAGTTCCTCGTCAGTGAAAGTGATCATGTTTACCTCAAAGATACGACTTGCGACTTCTTAAAGATTGCTAACGGTCATCTTCTTGGAGACATGAGCCTCATTCAGTATTTTCAACAGAGCATGACGGTGTGCCTCAGAATGCATCAACAAGGACAACAAAGAAATTTGAGCAGGGGTCTTCCTCAGCTGCTCCACAATGGAGTAATCTTGCACTTTCATCTTCTTAAGGAATTCCTCCGCCTCTTTCTTGGTGACAGGTTCTTTGACAGGGCCCAGATTTTCTCTAGCCTGCTTGGATTTTCTTAACTCTTCCGGGGTAAAGCACCGCCCAGAACGAGTAAGACCGCCAACTTGTGTTGTTTCCGCCACAACCTATTTTCCCTTGTATGTTACCAATGCCTTGTCATAATTCCATGGGACAGCATTAGTGTTTCTCATAGGAATCTGAGGTGCACTCTTTATGACAACAGGCTCACACAGCTTGTTTTGATCATCTTCACATGGTGCTCTTCTTATAACCAACTTTGGTTTGGCCACACAGTCCGCCTCCTCTCCATTTTTGTTGGTCCTTTGGATCACCAATTTTGGTTTTTCAGCCACCTCTTCCTTTCGCTCAACGACTCTTCTCAATGTCAACACTGGCTTGCTTGGCTGGATTGCATGCCCCACTTTCCCCGGCACAACCGAAAGAATTGGTTGCATCCTTTCCACTCCAATTGTTATAGCATCGACTGACACTATTGGCCTTGCAGATTTGTCTTCAAATCCTCCTTCACATATACCCACCATGTGTACATCATGGACCGGCAAAGGATTTCGATTAATGTTTGGCGTTTCTGCATCTTCAATCACTATTTGGTTATTGTCAATCAGATCTTGCACTGCCTTCTTGAGATAATAACAATCTTCTGTATCATGTCCTGGTGCGCCCGAATGGTATTCACAATGCCGAGACTGGTTCACTTTCCCAATGGGCTGCATGTTTCCTTGAATTGGCTTTATCATATCCAAGGCTCTCAATTTCTCGAAGATACTGGTGTAAGATTCTCCGATTGGTGTGAATTCTCTCTTTTTCTCCTCTCGGGCTTTCCTGAATTCAGCTCTTAGACGGAAGCCTGCAGGACCTCTTGGTCGGTAGGTAGGGTTTGGCGGAGCCTGATAATGATTAGGGGGAGCTTGGTGCGTGTGATATGTAGGCTGTGGGGCTGGGGCACGCCATTGCGGATAGGATGTTGGAGCATATGGCTGTGCTGCATGTACAGAGTATTAGGGTGGAGGCATAGAGTATTGTGCATTTTGTGGCGGGTAATAGTGTTGTAAAGGGGGTGTTTGTGTAGCTTGGTATGAATTATGTTGATTGTATCGCTCCTCGTTCCACTTTCGCGGACCTGTCCCTACCATGGCTACATCCTCTTTCTTCTTCTTGCCAAACCCTGCTGCCCCGGTCTGCACAGCCTGTGTAGCCGCCTTTAGTGCAGTCTGACTCACAATCTTGCCAGCTTTGACTCCCCTCTCAATCATTTCTACCATTTTGACGACTTCACTAAACGGTTTTCCAAAGGCGGCAATCAATGCACCATAGAACGCCTCATCTTACACCTCAATGAACAGACGAACCATGTCATCGTCTGGTACTGCGAAGCTCACTCGAGCGGCCTGCTCACGCCATCTGAGGGGCTACTCCCTAAAGCTTTCACTTGGCTTCTTTTTTATCGCATCCAAGGAGGATCGATCCGGCAAAACTTCGATGTGGTACTTGTACTGGTCATAGAATGCCTGTGCCATATCCTCGAATGACAACCATTTAGTTAAATCCTGCCTCATAAACCATTCGGCAGCTGCGGCCCCCAAGCTTTCAGAAAAGTAGGCTATCAACAGTTTTTCTTTCTTGACCACTCTCATTTTGTTGCAGTAGGTTTTCATATGAACCCTTGGATCTCCTTGCCCGGTGTATAGATCGAACTTTGGCACTATGAACCCATCTGGCAATTGCAATTCAGGGTATGGACAAAGATCCCTGAAAGAGATGTTAGTATGATCTCCATATCCTTGAATGGTCCTTGCTGCTTGTTCAAGGCCTTTCACTTTTCGCAGAACCTCGCTCTCATCCAGCTTTCCCGATCGATCAACCCCAACCTGAGACTCGCGATGGAACCCCTGATCATATGAGTCACTGTGTCGAAAATGGGGTTCATGGTGCTGATCATAATGATGATCCCCAGCCTGGAGATGTGGTTCACTGTTAGATCTGGCCATGGCAGGCCTAGCTGGGCCCCGAAAAACTGGAACCTGTGGGGGAGGTGGTCCATACTGTCCCTGTGGTGGATGTTGTCCATACTGCCCTTGTGGTGGAGGTGGTGGTTGTGGCGCATGAGGGCGCACTTCAGCTTCTTTCGTTGCACCATGGTTAGGGCCAAAACCAGGGGGATAGGTCGGATCCTCGACCGCCGTAGATGTGCCTGGTGCTCGCTGGCTAGCTGTTGGCACAAGTCCATCTAGAAGGTTTGGCATAGGAGGAGGTGCCCGTCCCGTGCTTATCGCATGATGCATGTCTACCAGGAATTGCTTCAGAGTCAGGGCCTCTTCTGTCGTCCTATCATTTTCTTCGGAACCAGCATCAGATTTGTCTCCTTTAGTGGCCATGTTACCAAATAGAATTTCAAATCATTTTGAGAGTGGGGTAATGGCAGAGTGCTGCACCGAATTACTGGTAATCTATACTTGTCTGCAAGCAAAACAGGTTAGGGAACACAATTTTTACAAGTCAATCGTGCCTACAAGCCTAAGGTCGTCATGCGTCATCCCGCAACGGTTTAGATTAGATTCCCAAGTGTATTGTTGGAGTCTTTTTTCTTTTCTTTTTTTCAAAGAGAAGCCAGAGGGTGAAATAAATTGACACATAAAAAAAATAATAATATACACAAGATTTCCATTACTAAGATAGTGAAAGACATACAGTACTCTAAGGCACAACCTTAGAAATGTACAAATGACTGAAAAATAGAAATAAATTACTGCTACTAAAAGCAACATAAAATACAATACGCCGAGATGCTAAATGAGTGACAAAACAAAACAATAAGCTGCATCATCTCGGACTGATATATCTGCTAAGGCAACCCTGGCTCAGCGTCAACTGGCTCCTCTAGGTCAGACTCATGCGGCTCCTCGGGATCTTCTTCTGCTGGTGGCAAAGGCTGGCTCAAAACATCATGCAATACGTGCACCCGCTGAGATATATTCCTGGCATAATCTGGAGCCTCAATGAGGATAGTCCTATTGGATGAGTTCCTATGATCTCGGCGCATCCTAGCCACATAGTCGGCCAGTTGTCGCACGTGTTCTTGACCTCGATCAATGACTCTCTTTGACACGGCTATCTGCTGAAGCTGGGTCGTGGCTAATCTCAAGGTATCATTTTTCAAAATCACTGTCTCATCAAGTTGTTTATGAAGCCGATCGATGTTCCCCAGGCACTTATCTGCAAATCTGTCGCTCTCAGCCTGGGCGGCTAGAGCGACGTCCTTCTCGGTCAAAGCTTTACGGTGCAAGTCATGCAGTCGCCTGATAGTATCTGAGTATTGATGTGTCAAATTCTCGCTTTCAGACTGAGCGGCTCTAGCAACATCCCTCTCTGCAACTAAACCCTGTATGGTAGCACGGTACTCCTGTTCAATCTCACGCCTGGCCATCCGAACCCGCATCTCCAATCGAGCCTCAAGGTCAACCACGCCTATACTCGACCTAGCTGGAATCTCTCTAGGTATGGGCTGGTGGTAATACCATGACTCGTATTCCTGAGCGACCTCTCCTATGAGTCCATTCTAAACCTGAGTCTCTTTCGTGAGGTGACGCCTAGTGTCCCACAAGTTCAAGATCTTTCCCCTGTGGGTAAACAGTCCTGGAGGATAGACTAAGACATAAGCACTCATATCCTCAACTATCGGGACCACCTGTCGTCGCCCCAACTGTCTGAGTACCCGCAGAGGGGCATAAGGCTGGGTTGTTTCAAAACCCATCAGAACTAAAAAGGGGCGCTCGATGCATCGGTGCACAACCTTCTCCATAGAAAGCCAGTTATACTGCCACAATATCTTATCTGCTGTAAGGGAGTCCAAGCACGACCTCCAAGCTCGCTCGCCATCTTGAAACTTAAACTTCTCAATATGTTCGAAATGATAACCGAGATAGCCAAAGTCAAAGCAACCAGCAATAGGATGAGAAGGGCGGGGGTGTATGTGCTCCAAAAACCACACTTGCAATAGGAAGTTACACCCCTCGAAGAACTCATTTTCGCCTTTGCAGCATCGAGTCAAGGCATGAAAGATACTTCCCAGAATTGTCGGAACGATCGTAGGATTTGGTGTTTTTTCAAACAGGGCCACGATAATCCAACTAACTCTAATGGATATCCTTTTATGCGGCAATGGAAAGACCAATAACCCTAGAAGAGCAAACACAAAAACCTTCGGACAAAGTTGCACCCATTCATTATATGTTAGCTTGTCATGAAACTCGAAGCTATACCGTTTGAAACCACTATCACACCCGAATCGAGCATAGAGGTAGTCAAATGAGACCAAACCATGACTAGTACTAGCAATAGAGGTATCTACTCGCACCCGGATGTTTTGAAAGAAATCATGGGCATTGACATTTTTTGGGGCAATCATTCTCTTTTCATGTAAATCTAGCTTAATGAGCCCGGCTATTTCCTCGAGTGTAGGCGTCATCTCAAAGCCTTTGAAACAGAAGGTATTACTGTTTGGGTTCCACAGTCCGACTAGTGCACTAACCAGATCTCGGTGTGGCACAATATCTTTAGTCACAAGGTCAGTCAGAAAGCGAATCTTCTTTTGGACTGAACCTTGCTGCATCTCGCTCATACTCTTCCACCAAGACCTCAACAGTTCGGGTGGGCCGTCAGTCATCATGATAGATGGTGGGGTGGCATCAGTAGGGTACTTTCTCTTGCTAGACCTAGAAGACAATGTAGCCATGGTACCTAAAACATATGTCACTTAATTTAGACAAAACGAAAAGTACCTCGAAACATTGACAGACAAAACAAACCGATGTTTGAAACCTCCTCAAAATCAAACATGTGTTTACCATTTGAGACTCAGATTTTCAACAAAGTTTGGCCATTACAACGACATAAAATTGATCCAAAAAGACTTTCGGCCAACCGAGGCACTTGCTAACTGTTGGAAAAATTGCCATTCTAGAGACGCGAATAAATTGACTCAAAATACTGTCGCCAACACGAAACAGACTCTTGGACATTCCATAAACTTGGGCATATGGCGGTCGCCATAATGGAACTCAGCTAATTTTCAAAAAATTTACCATTATAACGGCGTAAAATTGAACCAAAAGAATCCTTCGACCAACCAGGGCACTTGGAAACTTAAAATATTTTGCCATTATAACGGTATCAAGACTATCTCCAAAAGAGTTGACAACTTTGGTATGAAAATTCTTTTTCCTTTTCCTTTCTCTCTTTTTTTTTTTTTTTTGAAAAATTTCGCCATTATGACGACGTAAAAACATACTCAAAATTTTTCTGACACATAAACCTTTGCAAAATTCCTGTTTCGACAGCATGACCCCAAACAGGAAATGTATTAAAACAACAACAATCTACAAACTGAAATTCACCCTACTTCCTCTCTTTCTTTCATTTTTTTTTTCTCTTCTTCTTTTTTCTTTTGAAATCCACCCTTTCCCGATTCGGTCAACATGACGACCCTTCCTTCTAAATGCAACACAGAAAATGCTTCGGACGTATCTCAACGCCAAGGAGTCATCTTAGATAAGTGCGATACCGGTGTGCCGCACCTCACTAAGTCAAATATAATTCAGATAATTGGGCCTAAAGGTTTAACTCTAGGTGACACAACTGACTCAGTGTCTAGACTGGCTCATAACCCGATGGACAAACCGGGCGGAAAGCACATCAGGGCCGTCCGGAAACAGTGTGTCCGGCCTAAAACCCTGTCACGCCTTCCTCCTAAATCATGGGTAATTTTAGTAAGAAGGCCCAGATGCCACAGACAATCTGGTAAGTGTACGTGTGCAAGTGTTCCAGAGACTCAGAGATGTACGTGGAGAAGACAGTTTATATACAATTCAACAAAATCAAAGCAGTAACACTCAACTTTTCATGTGATAACGGCAAGAATATAACAACCAAATATTTAACAAATTAAACATGCGACAATTTTATCAAAGCCGGAGATTCTAGTTTTCACCAAATTTCCCCAGCGGAGTCGCCAAGCTGTCACGCCCTAAAAATAATTAACTGCAGGGGTTATTATTTAAAGGCTCGTGACTGGTGTTCAAAAAAGTACAAAACTATTTAGAGAACTCGGAGTCGCCACTTGACATAGTTTAAGGTGTGCCAAGTCACCAAAAGGTACCTTGGAATACCTCTGACTCGTCTAATGGTCTGCGTTAGAGATTCGGGTAAGGTTCTCAGTTGACTCTCGAGAAGGTATTAGGCACCCTCGAGTCCTGTGCCGAGCACAGTTGCTTTCTTGTCGCAATTTTAATTCATTAAAATATGGTTGTTATATTAATGCCGTTAATTTTGAATTTTGCACTTTGATTCAGAAAATTTAAAAGCACTATTCTTATCCAACCTCACAAAGGACTGGACGAATTTACGCTTTAATTCATAGTAGATAAAATATATCACGCATTTCCAACCTCACGAAGGACTGGTCTATTTTAAAAAAAAAAAAAAATTAAATGAAGAGTATTAATAAAAGGTGAATTGTTTGCCAAAATCATAAATGGATTAAGCCCGTTGGCATTAATAAACTGTCGTAACGATTATTTGCAAAAATTATCATTTTTTTAGTTTTTATTGATTAAAAACACAAAGTGAGTTTGATAGAATTAAATTCCTTTAGCCTAATAAGTAGACCGCAAGTCATACTTATGATTAAACTCACTCGTGGAAACCTTTCTCACTTCTATTTAATTTGCCTAATCGATTCAATTAAAACGTAACCGTTAACTTTATTAAATGACAATTGAGACTCCTAAATTTGCCTAAGAAAATATAGATTATGAAATGTATATACATACAATAGGCTGTTTATTAAATTGAAACAAACTTTGGGCTGCCCTTTAAAAAAAGAGAGAGAATGGCTCTACATTTATCAAAATGTGGACCGAATGATTTGTGAAAATAGGCCGTTTTAAGGTCTGCCTTGCAAGAATTAAATCACATTTTTACATGTGGTGGGTGTTTATAAAAATAGCGATTGTTTAATGAATGATGGTTATTACCGAAATTCATTTTGAATCCATTGAAACTTTATTTAAATGGCTTAACTTAACAAACGAATGGCATGTTAAACAGACCAACTTTGCAAAAGATTGGCACGTGCTTAATTATTTATTCAAGTACAATTTTCGACCTATTTTCGCAAATGCTTACAGTCCGTTTATTAGCTTTCACGTTTATTAACATTTGCATTTATAACCCTATTTTGACTAATTCTCTCAGAGATAACCACGACTTAATAATTTCCAAATTTGCAGGTATATACCAATATATAGAAAATACCCAATTTACAGAAAATGGCCAGAACGTAAAGTTTACATTTTATTGGTTATACTCTAAGTTTGCCTAATTGTCTTTGATAAGATCTAACACTTTACCCTTCGTGACTACTTTCAAGTTTTTCTGCAAATCAATGGCCATTTCTTATAAGCAAAATCAAACTTGAATGTCCCATGTCCTAACTATCTGCATACTCACTGCCAGCAAATGATTCACTCTTTCATTTAATAGCAGCCTATTTATAGAACATTCTTTCAACTTTAAACAAATTTCAGAGTTGTACTAATTCACATTATATAAGCAGCTTAGCAATTTTCTAGTTGCTTTTCTTTTCTTGTTAACATGCTTCATTTCTTTTATTACACATGTCTTTTCATACATAGAATAACATAATAACATACATAGGTTGGATAATGAAATAATCAATATACTACACTTCCTTCATCACAACATGCTTCATTAATTTTTCTTAGCCAAATATTCAAAGATAAGTACAAGGTAAAATTGTGTTTATCTAGTGACGAGAATCTCAAGCAACCTCAATGAAGAAATAAGCAACAGCAACAAACCAACGGCAAACTCTCAAACCCTTTTAGACCTCTATTCAAACTTCAAAACCTTAAGATTTAAGTTCCAAAAGACCTTAGATGTAAAGGCTTTTTTGGTTCTAAATCTACCTCTCAAACTTACTTTTTTTAAGTGTTTTGCTCCCTTTTTCTGTAAATTTTCAGCAGGCAGCTGGATCCTTTAAAGAGGAGTAAATGCTCCTATATATAGCTAAAAGGTGGGGTGTGGACTTGTACAAAAGTACAAGCCCCACACCCCTATACTTGAGTGAAAATATCATGAAATCAGCCCAACTACATTGCAGCCACTCTAATTTCAACTGTGCAGCCACCCTATTTGTCTAGTAGGCTATCCTAGAGATGGGACTGTGGACCCTACTTACTACATGTAAAAAGACGAAATTATTGTACTAAACAAAATCTACACTATTACACTAAATTTCAGCAATGAAACATAATTAAACAACCCCCCACAAACTGACTTTCAATCATACTTATTAGGCCAAGGTCCAATTCCCAGTTGGCTAGCCAAGACACCAAAATGAACTAAATCCATAAAATACTAACCAAACCAAATTCACACTTAATTAGCACTGAAAATGGACAAGACACAGACAAACTTCAAGAATTAAACATTTTTGCAGTAAGATGAAAGAAACAGGCAGCTAACATCCTAAGCATAATTGGAATGACAAGAACAATCTTTCATGCTTGATGAGATCAGAACAAAATTTGACACTCTCCAGTTTAAAACAATCTATTATAGACAATCTTTTGCTTTAAACTGCCTAACAAGAGACCAAACTCATGCCCACCAGAGAAAATATCATTTCCAGATTGACATATTCATTCTGACCATAACTAAGCCGATTCAAACTCAACTTAACTCGACACTAAACAGACATATAACTATGTTTATCCATAATTGAAACTACAAGTTAAACTTTCCATCTATAGACAATTGAAAGCTGAACTCATGAGGAAACATCACTTAAATATATAACAAGATATATACATTGAACTTTGCATTGCTATTATTTTATCACGGCTACCTTCTATGACTAAAGAGAACAACATAAATGGAAAAGGAAAAGTAAAGGAAGAAAAGAAGGTGAAGCTTCCTTCTAACCCGTGAAGAGAAAACCACTGCACCGTTGCCTTTGCTTCTCTCGGATCAGCCCTCGTACGCCACTGTTTTGGTTCAAAGACTGAAACAGCCCTCCTAATACGCCATGATCACAGCCTCGCCTTCGGATCAGCCGCGTCGCCATCACCAAAGCCATACCCAAAACAGTCCCTGCGATATCCTCGCTCCACAACATCATCACCTTAAGTCAATCAACGAAACAAACTCACACAACTCCAATGCCCTGAAACAAATGCATCACTACCTCCCTCGTCACAGCCTCCTCGAAATCATAATATGCAGCAACCAATCAAACACATCCATAACAAAAAAAAAAAATGAGAAGAAAGAAGAAACAAACAAAAAACAAACAAAAAACAAACAAAAAAAAAAACAGAAACGGGTAAACGGGCCAATGTTTTCAGGGGACGGGTGTAGGGTGACGGGGGTGAAACAGGCGAGGGAAAAAGGTAAGGGAAGAGAAAGAAACAAAA
The DNA here is from genome assembly GCA_029990175.1 of Petunia secreta. NCBI lineage: Eukaryota > Viridiplantae > Streptophyta > Magnoliopsida > Solanales > Solanaceae > Petunia > Petunia secreta. The sequence goes on from JARKIP010000017.1 coordinate 10,035,034, forward strand.
CTCACCGGATTCAAAGTTTGACCGAACTTTGACCTCCGATCTACGCTATACCGTTTGGATTTTGTAAATTTCGAGTTGAGAAATGGAATCAGGAGGCCAAAAGCTTTCGAATGATATACTTTTTGTATTTTTCCGGCCACCGGAGGTGGTGGCCGGAGGGGGAGGAGCGGCGGCTCCGCGGTGGACCAACGGCGGAGGAGATTTCCGGTGGGGAGGGGAGATTTTGGCATAGTTTCCCCAGCTTTGAGACGCTAAGGGGTGTAAATGAAGAAAGTGGGATTTTGGGGTTTTTATATGGGGTGAGTGGGCCGGGTAAGAAAATGGGTTAATGGGTCAAGGTATTGGGCTATTAATTTTTTACAAATAGTCATTAAATGTCTACACTTGATTAAAATACATACACAACTGAAATTAAAACCACATAATTTCACAATATTATCACAATTGAAATATAGAATCAAAGCTAAACACATAACAAGTAATTTGGCAATTTTTCATATTTTACATCCTAATTAATGACAATTTTAGTTAGAAAAAACACTAGAAGTCTAGAAAAAATTGGTGAAATGTCCTAAGAATCTAATACGACTATCTTGAGCAATTTTTCTTATCTAGTGCCAAAATTAGGTGATTACACATATCTATTTTTTCCACATGTGTTATGCCTCATACATGCTTATGATTATATTGTGATCATGTTATGTGTGATTTGGAGTCCCCTATAGAGGCTGGACATTGGACACACAGTGCGGTCGCGTGTGATACTACCCGTCTGGGGATACAGCCCCTCTGGTTCAGGCGGGAGTTGAAACACCTAGTGTGACCAGGTGTCATTCACACACTCTGACCAAAGAGATTAGATATTACTGGCTGGGGTGGACATAGCCCATAATACCCGCTAGGTTTTTTATATACGCGTATATAGCCACAATATGCAGAGCATGATTATACATGAGGCTACTTCAGGTTTTCAGTTACTTGATTAGGGGGGATACAGCCCATAACACCTGACAGGTACTAGTGCACATGTTCAGTTACCTGATTTGGGGAGATATAGCCTATAATACCAGACAGGTACCAGTTCAGATAACATTTTAGTTTTAGCTCAGTACCAGTTATCAGTTCTCAGTTATCAGCCACCAGTTCTTAGCGTCAGGATCAGCTAACAGTTGTTAGTTCCAGTTTCTAGTTACCAGTTATCAGTCATATTGCAGTTATTTATCAGTATAGTTCAGCTTAGTCTTCAGTATCAGATTCAGCTAGACTTCAGATTATATTCAGATCATGTTTAGTACGTTCTTCAAATTTCAAGCTTTATTGCTATGCTCCAGCTCATATTTACATATTTATATTCCAGTCTTGCAGTTTCATTCAGCTATGATATATTATAGGCTCATGCCTTACATACTTGGTACATATCGTACTCACGCCCTTTTCTGGGGCGCTGCGTTTCATGCCGCGCATGTGTAGACAGATCAATACTTGGACCATGTTAGTAGGCCATCTATCAGCTATTGGAGTCACTTCCCTTACTCCCGTAGTTACTTATATTTTGGTATGTGTACATACAGCCGGTTTGGTTATGGCGGGGCCTTGTCCTGTCTTTGTTATATTCAGTTCAGCACTCTTAGAGGCTTGTAGATATGTCCCTGTGTAGTGCAGTCAATATGTTATGTATATTACCGTGTGATAGCCTTGTCATCTTTTCATACTTTATGTTTTCAGTAACTATGTATGTATTCATAACCAGGTTTCCAGCTCATCTCTATAATTCATAGATTATTAGTAAGTTTAGCGATGATCGACACTTAGTGTCGGTTATCTATCGCGGCCCTAGGTTGGGTCATGACACCATTATTAATGCCTTCCTTGAGAGTTTATCTTGTGAGGAGGGTTGTCTTAGGGATGAAAATGAAGGTGAGGAGGTACCTCTTGGTATGTGTAAGAGTGTTTCTAAGGCGGGGAGTGGAGTATTTGATTTTAGTTGTCAATTGAACTATTTTGCTTACTCCATTCCATATGTCGATCACACCTTGAGTATTAAGCATGCCAAAACCATTGTGCCACAATGTTTGAAAAGGCATTGAAGGCTTGGTATGACGGTTATGAGCTTAGGGATCGTAGGGAATTTGATTGTTACATCTTGCATATTCCATGTCCTATTGATCTCTTTGCTTGTTCTTGTATTTACTGCACTTCCATGTTGAGTCAAGTACTTATTGTTTCCTTTGGAGACATAAGTTTTTTGATTGGTTTTGACGCTTGGCTCTATCACAAGAGTGTGTTTATCACACCATTTGCACTTATTCTTGTTAAGCTAACCTACTTTCAAAGTAGAAAACTTTGGTTGTGCTTGTCTTTGATTGTAGGTCTTGATGGTTTGATTTCGAGGACGAAATCCTTTCAAGAAGGGGAATATGATGCAATATAAAGTGGGCCTAAACAACAACCATCAGGAGCCAAGCTTACAAGTCGAAGGCTCTGGAGGAGAGTTCGAGAGTTATTTGAACTTCATTAACTTGAGCACCCTTGAGGAGGAGCACCTAGGAACGGAGGAGAAGCTTCCCAAGACCATTTTGAGTTGCCTCCACACCGCCCAGAATGAGGCAGACTGTCTGGTAGAAGAGGCGGACCGCCTACTTGAAAATAGCCAAAATTTGGCAAAGTACAAATTGGGAACTCTCTGGATATCAAAAAGGCGGACCGCTCAGTAAAAGGGGCGGACCGCCTACTATACAATGAAGTTTGGAAGACTCCAGAAGAGGCGGACCGCCTAGTCCTTGTGACAACATTCCAAGTTTTCTTTCATTTTGATGTGTATTTCAAACTATAGTCCAACATGGCCTTATTTGTTTAAACCCACTTTGGGGGTATTTTAGACCTTTCATTATCCATAGAAGAAGACTATAAAAGTCTTCCTTAGGCTTTCATTTCATTCACTGGCTTACACACTTAAATATTGAATGATGAAAATGTTGAGAGAATCTCAACAAACCCCTTGTGCGGGCTTGATTTCACTTGGTAGAATCCAAGTTGAACTTCAATCCTTTCTTGATCATTCTGTTTGCGAGAGCAGAGTGCCTGTCGAGGATAGTTGCTTAGTGCAGCTATTCCTTGACATTCACCCGAGGTGTACCGAGACAAGTTCCTCATTGCTACTTAGGTAATCGTTCGAGCGCCATGCCTCACTTTTACATTTACTTTATTCTTCTGCATTTTTACCCTGCATCACTTGTCAATCCATAGAGGTTCAAGCTCACACTCTACTCTAGCTTGATATAACTCGCCACTTCTATTGAAGGTTCCCTCAAGCAAAGGATTAGTGTAGGCACACTTCATCAGATCACTACTCAACAACGGTGAGGTATCCAAACTAGAGTCAACACCTACACTTGAGGAGTCATTAAACACAATCCTATCCATCTCCTTCACTAGAGACTTCTCAAGGTCATGATTATCCTTACTATGACACATGAAACCACCATTACAAAATAAACCATCAAAGGGAAGAATAGGATATTCATTCAACTCATCTTATCCTCTACCAAATGTAGGTGGTGTATCATAACAAGGTTCACAAAGAAGGTCAACTACAATTTCTTCACTAAAGAGAGGTTCATTGAATACCATTCTCACATCATGATGTGGCTTATCAACACTATCAACTAGTTCGCAAACACACTGTAGTCATACAAATCATCAACTAGCATGGAGTTTTCACAAACACTATCACAAGACACGGAAGTAACACGCTCATGGAAAGAAGAACTAACACTTACACTTGAGTTGCTATCTTGTTCAATCAAAGCACTTGTAGTGTCACGAGTAGTCCCTCCATATTGTAGCTCAAAATGAAGCTCTTCTTCACCTTGTCTTTCCATCTTGGAACATAATTGAGGCTCCATCGATTTGCCTCCAAGAATACCTACCCAAGAACTCACACAAGTAGAAGAAGAAGATAAAGAGTTAGTGTAAGAATATGGGGTGCCCTCACTCTCTATGATTCTTTTTCCCTCTTCCTTCCCCTTTTTTTTTCTTTCAAGGTCGGGTGTAGATTAGGGTGATGACTGCCCACTCACATCACTCAACACAACCTCTCCTTTTTCCACTCGAGAGTTGTCACCGGTCACTCCCTTAGTCCACTCAATATTTTGTCTGTCATATTCGGGCGAGTTGGGATGAGGCCCAAGAATGCCTTAAGTCGGAGTAGGTAGACTCTTTACATCAACCCCGAATCTAGGACTTAGAGAATCATCACTTGATGTCTCCTTCTTCTTTGGTGAACCACTTGATTTTGAATCTTGTGGTTTCGGGTTCACTTTGTTGACACTTGTCAACCCTTTACTTGCACTTGTCCCACTTCCTCTTGTGTTAGTAGGATTTCTTTAATGCACCATTTCAACCATGGAATGAAGATCTTGCTCCTTATGAAGCTCTTGCTCCTTTGAATAACCCAAGAGTGTGTACTAGTAGACTACTTGCCTCTTGCCTGGTAAGATGTAGAGTCATAGACATTTTCACCTATGCCTACACAATACGCATTATTCATAACATTATATCGCACCCTCTTGCCATGCAACCATGGCTTACCTAGCCATATATCAATATGCCGCATAGGATACACATCACACCAAACATAACCCTCATAACTCTTATGAGATATGAGCACCAGAGCTTCCTTGGAAACCCACGCTCTATTATACTCATAAGGATATTCTAGCTCATGGCATGGTATCCTTAACTTACCAACCAAAGTGGTGCTAATGTAATTTGCATCGGTCTCACCAATTTTGAGCAAGTTTCCCTCATACCTATTTACCTCAACAACGAACCTACGCCTACCCAAGTTTTGTAGATTTACATCCAAGAAAGAACACGAATGCCTATGAGTATCAATACCATCAACTTGGGTCTCCCTTATCCCTCATCTCCTAGCAACATTGCTAGAGTAACTTCCACTTTTCGTCACTCTTCCAATATTAGATGTGTTGTTGAAAGTCGAGGAAGGAGTCTCACCATGGAGCCCATAAGATCCTCCCATCTTGGTTCCATAGCCAATAGCACTATTTCTACCACAACTATCCAAACCCCTCATGGCATTGTTAGAATAAGATAAACCTTTTGTAGCAAAAGCAACACTTTTTCTCACCATAGGCATCAAATTGCCCTTCACATAGGAATTAGGAGCATTAAGTTCTTTAGCACAAATAGAAGATGTATACTTCTCTTTCCCCATGTAACTACCACCACTTCTTCCCAAACTAATGGAAAGACCACTACTACTCCCTTGTCTAATTGTAGAAATACCAAGAGAAGGTGCAAATGAACAATTTCTGTATTCAACTTTACCATCAATTCCCTCTATGTCACTACGTACATTTTCAAGTTCATCACAAGACGATTAAGTAGGAACATTGTACCTTGAAGCATCACTATCTTCAACTTCTTGACTAGAAGAATAAAAGTCTTCCTATTCATCTCCATAAGCCTCATAGTCTTCATTAGCCTCTTGATCATCAAAGTGACCCGCTTCATAACCGTAGGAGCCATGGATTCCCGAATCATCATAGCAAAGCCCATCATGATCAACATAGGAACCATAGTCTCCATCTTCATCATAGCAACTCGCATCATCCCCACATGAGTCATAACCTCCGCAATCGTCATCCGACATAGTTGCAATAATAAGAGCAAAGGACCTCACAAATGCACTTCCTCACTTGTATCACTCACTATATGAACACTCAATTTTCTTTCCACTCATGTATAAGCTCAAGGTCGTTGGCTTTTGTGACCACACTCTATTGCTCTCACCACTCAAGCCTTTTTTCACTCAAAGATTGCCTTAATCTCTTAGGAACCTTGGTGGTAAGATCATCAACTAATATATCCAAGTATTGGTTCGGAATGAAGTTAATGAGACTCGATGTATGGACGGCTATTTAAAGTGCGCACTTGAAGTTAAATATGTATGACTATAGGGGAAGCTCCAAGATGCATGAGTTATCCTAAAGGCTCCAAGAACTAGCACTAGGTGAGTAGGACAAATGCTCAAGGAGTACTAGTTGGAAGTAATGCAAACAAACCCCAATCGAAACACTACAGAATCAACTACCCGAACCCCAAAACAGGGGGAGGCGGTCCGCCCTGTGACTAGGCGGCCTTACTGAACCCAATGTCCAAAGAGTGACACAATTTTGAGGCGGTCCGCCTGGATCTGAAACTACAGCCTCCAACTACGTGTTTTGGTCCGATTTTCACCCAAATTTTCCAATGATTAAAAGTGTATTGAACTATTTTAACCAATCCCCAATATTTTTCTATCCCAAACAAACAACAATAAGCTTTGATTTATGATTTGAAGCAAAAATGGTGGTTTTGATTCTTCAATTTTTGAATCAAAAGTTGAAGAATCAAAACCCCACTTTTGAAGCACTTTGAAAAATTGCTTCAAATCTTGAATCGAAGTTGTTGTTGTTTGTTTTCAGTTAGAAATCATTGGGGATTGTTAGGAATCATTAAATACACCTTTGGGTACCTCTAGAATTGAGAAACAAGTTGAAATTGATTGAAAATTTTGGGGAAAACGGATCAAATTCCATTGTTGAAAATAGCAGGTTTTCAGCACTAGGCGAAGCACCTAAAGTGCAGAGTGGACCGCCTTGGTCAGTAGCCCCTCTCTGAACATTGTGAAGGTGGAGCACCTTCCCTGCTTGGGCGGAGCGCCTCCTCCTATTTCAGGAGCAGGGTAGTTTTTTCGTAGGATTTTGTTTGTTCTTTGTTTGCACTACTTTCGACTAGTACTCCTTGAGTAATCTTCCTACTTGATTAGTACTAGTTCATTGAACTTTTAAAATAACTCATGCGTGATTGGAATTGGGATTCAAAGAAGACTCGTTGAAGTTCTTTGGCTTCAAGTGCTCACTTAAATAGTCGTCCCTCCGTAGAGTTATATTAACTCACTCTTCCCGAAGAGTACTTGGTTTTGTGGACTTAGTAGGTTATTGAGGAGGTTTTTCAATACGAGGAGCCTTTTGAATCAAGCTTGAGTTATCCTACCTTACTAAGTTGAGCGTACCCACGTGACATTCAAAAGTGAGGGAGCATGTGAGGTCTTTTACACTAATCTCTTCTTTAGTTTTCCTACTTGTAGGTACATGGCGGAAGAAGAAGAAAAGACCTTAGCAGTATCGGAAACCACTTTAGCCTGCCTCTTGGCCGATGTAAAAGCAATGAGCTTAAGGCTTGAGAACATTGAAAGAGAAAGAACCCTAAGTGTTCAAAATGATGCCGAAGAAGGTACTAGTGATGGTTCAACTGTGAAACCGGATCAATTTGCTGAAGTAGCTCAACAACAACGGTTGAGAGATGAACTTACTCATCGTGAAAGAGTATTGGGAATTCCCCAACCATTGGGCATTACCCAACCCTTGGACAATCCCCAAGGCAATGTTCCACCACTAATGAGGCCCCGAAGGAATGTGGCACCCTATGAGCAAGATGTTGATGCTCAAGAAGGAGAGATACCCGAGCTTGTTGATGATTATGAAGAATATGAGCCACCTTATCCGAATAGGAGGCCAATGCAAGAAGGTCGAGGTATGAATAGAGGTCGTGGACCTCAAGGGGGATATGTGGGAAGGAACTTGAGGCGTGAATATGATGGTTATGATGACTATTATGGGGGTCAACTAGATCCAAAGTGTGGAGGTCGTGATAACAACTTGAATAGTGTGAAGATCACTATCCCATCCTTTAATGAGACTATTGATCCGGAAAAGTTCCTAGAGTGGAAGGTTTAATTGGAGCGGGTCTTTGATACTAATGATATGTCGGATGAGAAGAAGGCTACCTATGCCATTGCTTAATTTGAGGCCTATGCTTCCACTTGGTGGGAGTCGGTTGAGAGGTCTAGACGTACTATTGGGTTGCCCGTTTGCATTACTTAGGAATATAAGCTTGTGATGAGTGACAAGTATGTGACACCCTAATACCGAAAAGAGAAACTCAAGGGACTCTATGAATTGAACCAAGGTCCCAAGTCAGGTTGATGAATACTTCAATAATTTTGAAAATAACCAAATGTCCCTTGACATGGAGATGAAAGATGAGGAGCAAGCTATCATTCGGTTCAAGAATAGCTTAAACCAAGAGCTGGCTTCAAAATTGATGTTGCATATTTTCCATTCACTCCAAGATGCATACAACGCCGCTTTTGAATCCAAAAAGTGGAGTAAGGAATACAAGGACACTCGCTATAGGATTACTACTACTACTCCAATGAGCCAAACCAAGGATAGGAAGAGCCTGAAGACCAGTGGAGCTAGTGGAAACCGAGATGTGAAGAAGCCTTATGAGAAGGCAGCACCTATGAGTGACTCTAAGGAGTCTGGAGGCAACTCTAAAACTCAATTAAATACTCCTAGTACTTCATTTTTTCAATGCCACAAGTACAAGGGCTATAGGAACTTTGCTAAAGAATGTCCCACCTGTAAAACAATGATAATCATGGATTATGGGTTTGCATATGAGCAAGAAAGTGAGCCCGAACATGAGGTAGTTGAGGGAGAAGAGGAAGTGGTGGAAGGTGATGATCCTAATATATTTCTTATGGTACGAAGGAGTTTGAGTGCCATTAGTATTGAGGAGGAGGAGGATGTGAAAAGGGAGAACTTGTTCCATGCTAGATGTAGAGTGAAGGGGCAAGTGTGCTCGATGATTTGTGATTCGCTTAGTTGTGCCAATGTGGTGAGCCAATTGTTGGTGTCATAATCGAAGTTGCCAACTCTTAAACATCTACATCCGTACCGATTGCAATGGTTGAGTGAGTGTGGGGAGTTGAAGGTGGTGAAGCAAGTCTTGATCAAGTTCAAGCAATACTTATAAAGACGAGCTAATATTTAGTTGTGCCTATGCAAGCTTGCCATCTCTTGTTTTGTAGCCCATGACAATATGAAGATGTGTGGTTCATGATGGCCAAGCCAATACTTACACGGCTAAGCATGAGGGCAAGAAATACACTCTTAAGCCATTGATGCCTAAGCAAGTAAGTGATGACTATAGGCGCATGAAGAAGTTGAAAGAGGCGGCTAAAGCTAAGTCCCTCGTGGAGGCTAGGCCTATAGCCGTGAATCAAGCTATCACACCATCTCTAACCGGTAACATTTGTACCATGATGCAACTGGGTGAGTTAATGAAAGGTAATTATGGCACGAACATGCTTATTTTTCTAGTGCACAGGGGTATGGTATTGACTTCCGATAGTGATTGTGCTACTAACCTTAACCCTTTTCCTAGTGTTATTGAGTATGTTTTGCAGGATTTTGGGGGCCAGTTTCCCGAGGAGATGCCTAGTGGTCTCCCTCATTTGAGGGGGATTAAGTACCAAATTGATTTTGTCCCGGGTCCCAAATACCAAACAAGCCGGCCTATAGGAGCAATCTCGAAGATACAAAAGAGTTGCAAAAGCAAGTGGATGAATTGCTCAACAAAGGCTTGGTTCGTGAGAGTTTGAGTCCGTGTGCCGTACCGGTGATTCTTGTGCCAAAGAAGGATGTAACATGGAGAATATGTGTTGACTGTCGTGCGGTCAACAAAAGAACGGTAGAGTATCATCATCCCATTCCTAAACTTGATGACATGCTTGATGAGCTAAGTGGTTCTAGTTTCTTTTCGAATATAGATCTTAGGTCTGGCTACCACCAAATCCAAATGAAACCGGGTGATGAGTGGAAAACTGCATTCAACATGCAGTCTGGTCTCTATGAATGGTTGGTGATTTCCTTTGGCCTCTCCAATGCGTCTAGTACTTTTATGAGGTTACTGAACCATGTCTTGAAGTCGTTTATCAACAAAGTTGTAGTTCTCTATTTTGATGATATTAAGATATATAGTAAGTAATGATCATGTTGTCCACTTGGGACAAGTCCTTGAGGTGCTAAGAGCTGAGAAGCTCTATGCAGACTTCAAGAGGTGTGCCTTTTGTATTGAAAAGGTTGTCTTTCTTGGTTTTGTTGTTAGTGCCAATGGTTTAGAGGTTGATGAGTCCAAAGTTGAAGCCATTAGAGATTGGCCTACTCCTACCAGCGTTGCTCATGGTAGGAATTTCCTTGGCCTTTCTCATTTCAATAGGCAATTTGTGAAGGACTTTAGCACAATTTCCATACCACTCACCGAGTTTGTGAAGAAAGACCAACCATTTGTATGGAGAGAGCCTCCAGAGAAGGCTTTCCAAGAGTGGAAAGGTAGGTTGAGTACGACCTTTTTTTAACAATTGTCCGACTTTGGGAAGGCATTTGAGATTGAATGTTATGCCTCGAGGGTTGGTATCGGAGGTGTTCTCATGCAAGGTGGGAAACCCATTGCCTACTTTAGTATTAAATTGAAGGGTGCAACCTTGAATTACACTACGTATAACAAGGAGTTGTATGTGTTGACACCAAATTTTGTCCCGAATTTTTTTTCAAATTTAATAAATTATGGCAATATTTTATAATTGAGGATAATTTTGAAAATTAAATATAATTGGTTAATTTCTGAGTAAAAGGGTCAAATTTTGCAATGCATGGCCTAATTTCTACCCTACCCGTGCAATCACCCGATTATCTCATTTGAATCCTAATTTGGGGTCAAAATCATTCCTTCATTTAAAATTCCAGCTTATTTTTGCAAAGCCCATATCACACATACACACTATTCATTCATCATCTACACAACACTATTCACCACCTCCCTTATCAAAACCCTACACATTTTTGGCATGATATCAGCCGCAACACCCCACACACAAGTGATCTCCCTCACACCCTCACAAGAACAACTAGCCGTGCCCCTCACTTCATGTTCCCCACTCAAAAAAACCCCCTCCTCCCCAAACACCCATATCAGAGACAACATTAACTCTCAGCCGCGGCACCCCATTTTCACTATCACCATCCTTACATTTCCCTCTCCATTACTCAAAAACCCCACTACACACAGATTTACACACACGCAGAAACACACCCACAAACGAGATTAGAAGCAGAAACAGATCTGAGAGGGGGTACCACTGGAGGAATAAAACCAGAAAGGGGAGTTCACCGGAAAACAGAGACCAGCGGTGAAAAAGCACCACCACCTCCACCGGAGCTTTAACCGTAAAGCTCATCACCGGTGACCCGTTTTTTTTTCTGTCGCAATTCTTATGGTGGAATCGAAACTGGAAAAGGGAGTGGGGGAGTAGCAGTGACGTCGTAAAACGGCAGTCGCTCCTCCGCTGCTCCTTGGGGGTCACTGATTTGATGTTGTTCATGTTTGTTTCACCGGAAAAACCCATCTCCGACGGTCTCACCGCTTAAATTATTTATTTGGCCCATCGGTTCCCTTGTCCCTGTTTTCATTATCGGGATTTGCTATGCTATTGAGTTTTATTACTCATTTCACCCTATACTTTACTGGTTGCAATGCGTTGGTGTTTCTCCAATTTGTTTGCCCAAGAATTTCCTTACTGGTTTTGGAAAGTTTGACTATGGAGTGTTTGATTGTAGCCTCGTTGGTTTTGCTGTGGATCTGAACTTCGTTGGTTTGAACTCTGTTGTTTATGAGTTCTATGTTTCCATATTCGCTATTGGTTGTTCGAATGGACTCTTGCTGTTTGTTTTACTGTCCTTGTGAAGTCCTGGGAATTATTTGGTCTGTTTGTTACAGATTTTAAACAGTACTACGCCAAGCCAGTTTGTCTGAGAAAGATAATTGTTCTTAAGACTTATGTACTGATTTGAACATGATACTACATGGCCGATGAAAATACACATGCACGTATTGAGGCTGACACAAGGAATTGACGGATAATGAATTGACGGATTTTGAACATGATACTACGCTTGAACCGTCCCGTTCCCGTGTCCCTAAAGCAAAAGGCGATGATGAATGCATTTTAGTGCTAAGCAAGTTGAATAGAGTAGTGGGTTTGGTGCTTTGGCACGGCAATACGGCCCGGGCTCCGTGTTTGCAACCGCACCAAATCCCGAGCCTCTATTCGACGCGCCATACAAACCTGAGCCTAAATTTTGCAAAAATAAAACCCCTTTATTATTATTATTATTATTATATATTCTATTATTATTATTATTATTATATATATTTTTTTTCTTATCATTATTATTACTTTATTATTAGTTTATTTTATTAATCATTACACTTTATTATCGTACTAATCCCGTTTAATTCCCGTTTTATTGCGAGGTATATCTTGGCACGAGCAATTCGGGAACGCTTTTGGCTAACTCACGAATGGGAATAATCCATGGCATGGAAGGCATTTGGGGATTGAATTCGGACCCGAGCATCCAGAAATAAGACTTAGAAATTTAGAAAAACCAAGGCTCCCGCGAGTTGATCAATTTTCCGATTTTATCTTTAAACTTCGCATTACTTTCCTTGGATATTTATGCAAATAAATGTGTAAAATGCTTTCTTTATCAATAATATTTGATTGCTTGATATATTGCTTTACTTTATGCGCATTATCCTTTTATTTTTGAAGTCGTTATTTAATTTATTGTAAACTGGGGCAAATTAGCAAAATGCGTGCAAATTAAAATATTTTTCATAAACGAGTTTCATTTCAATTAATTATTTTAGATAAGTTTTCTAGAAAAGTATATTTTGCAAATATTTTGGAAACCTGTCGGATTAACCGTATTTTACGGAATTTCGGAAGTGCCTTAAAAACCTTCTTCCGAAATTAATAAAACCTCTTACCTTTAGAATCTCTGAAAGAAAGACCGTCTTTTTTATAAAAACGGAGTTTTGCACGCATTTGTTAATTTGGTTCCCTGTTTTCCTTAAATTGGGTGGCGACTCCAAAAACTCCAAAAGAGTTAGCCCATCCTGTCGATATTCCGGAATTTATCCTTTTCGGGGTAATTTTTGGGGTTCAACAGCATGGCGACTCCGCTGGGGAGCAATAAAGGTTTTGACCATAAAGGTTTCCAATTATTTGCAACTAGCATGCTTAATTTATTTTTGTTCTATTATATCTGTTTGTTTGTGTGCCACGAAACGCATGTCACTACACTCTTATTTGTGCACATATAAACTGGCATTCCGTTCATATTTCCCCCACTCTTGGGAACCTCTTGCATTCTCACTCAAATACCCGCGAGGTGTGTGCATACGCACCCGCACTTTCTTCCACTAAAGAACCCTTTGACGAGTTGGTGTACCGGCGGATTGTCGTGGGAGTTATTCGACCACGAAGCCGCCTGCCACTCACCTGTTTGCCTCAACCGTTAGCCCACTCTTAGAAGGAGATTAGGCCATGCATGCATATACACCTTAGTTTGGGGGAAGTTCGGCAGATTTGGTTGGTTTGTGTTTTGGAGATGGTTTGGTGTAGTAAGATCTAAGAGGCGAAGCCCCTGGTGTCTTTAAAAGGATCAGTGGGGTCCCTCTCGTGAATGGCTTTGCGTGTGTGCAGGCCTATGTTGATTATCCAGCTGAAACTTTGTAAAAATTGATGTATGCTTGTCGCATACTAGGAGAGCGAAGCCCTGTGTCTTTGAATGACCAGTGGGGTCCCTCCTTGAAGACCAGGGCGGTCTTGGCTACCTAGGAAACTGAGAGGCTTGATTAAAGCCGAGGACCAGTGAGGAGCCCTATGAACGAGGTCTGTGAGCCTTGCAAAACCTAGGAAGCTGAGAGGCTTGTCCAAAGCCGAGGACCAGTGAGGTTTTATTTTGAAAGGCCAATTGGCGCCTTTCGTGATTTGCAGTCTGGTATTGTGGAGGCAATTGGAAATTTCTCCCTGGATGTTGTAAAGCAGTTGAGAGTTGTGCTTGGAGGAGTGTGGATGTTTGCAAAAGCTATGGAGGATTGTTTCGGGTTTTAGGCATTTGGGTTTAGGATTTTGTGCAGATGCTGTGGAGAGCATGAGCTGTGTTAAAATGTTAATTGCCTGCCTTGCTTTATTTGCTCAAAATGCGTTAAATACTAGGTGTTGCTTGCTTGTATGCAATCCTATGAATGACATGCAAACTATCTTAGTTACCCTTTGTGAGGTTTCTTTTGTTTTGTTTATTTCTCCAGCAAATGTTGGATTTGTGAAGTGGTTGACCATGCAAATCACATAAGATTCGAGATTTGATTGATGGTAGAGGCTCTAGCTCGTGAATGATGCAGCACCAGAAGTTAATGGCATTGTTTGAAAGAACTTGGCAATTGAACTTAGTAGCATTATTTTCAATTTTAATTCAGATTGAGGCCCTGAATTGCATTGTACTTTAAAGCTTATGTTAATCTGAATCAACTCATTTTGAATTTACAAAAGTTGAAATAAAATGCATCTCATTCTTATTATATTATCTACACTTGCATTTGTTTCTGTTTCAAAGTTAAAATTGGTAAACCTGCCGAAGCTTTGCTTGTGACGTATGGCAAAACAACTGAACAATTTAAATCGATGCACTGAAAGTTATTGTCTGCGCTCTTTGGATATCGCACTACTGTTGGAACTTCAACTAGGGCAGCTTTTATTTGTTGGTATATGGCGTTGAGGCAGTGATGCAGAACTACGCACGGTCTGATTCCCAAGGAGGGATACGTAGGCTCCCTCATCGGGCTCGACCTTTTAGCATTTAAATTATTATTTTCCCCAAAGAAGGACAACTGGGGCAATTTTTGCAAAAAATGAGTTAGGAATGCGGAAGATAATAACTGGGGCAGAATTTTGCAAGAAGCGGCGTTGGTTATTAAAGATGAGTTGGCAAGAATTTTGAAATCGGTTAAGCAAACAGTGCAAAGTCTAAGACAAAGGACGTTCAGTTTGTTTTAAAATATGTTACAAGTTTAAGTCAAGACAAAAATTTTCAAAATGCATCTTTGACTTCATTTGCATGCTTATTTCACTCGCTATATTGCATTAAAATATTTTATCTTGCCTCTATCTTTCAAATTCTATGCTATTTGAGTTCATGAGCCAAGTTTCTGAAAACAATTCGCAAATCCAAGTCCAATGAAGACGAGGAAGCAGCAGAAGCAGCAAGATCAGGATGAAGTCTGCACAAATCAAACGTTTCCCCTTCCCTCCTCAGAACTAACAATTTTCTTTGAGAGCAGGAACATAAAAGCTTGCGTTGAAAAGATCATTCGCACTATGGATGAACAGTTTATGGAACGCGCATTCAAAGTTGCCTTGCAAATTGCGTCGCATTGCCCTTTTCATGACTTAAAGCATTATGCTTTGTCATGAGTTATTGCCGAACAGGCGGCATTTCTACCCCTATGACTTTCATTCCTAATAGGCGATAAAGCCGAGGCTTGTTTTGTGTTTTCAAAACTAAGCCAAATAGAGCATCGCTTTGTTTCAGGCTATAATCCGCACAAGGCCATCCTTGCTGGATTGTCTCGCCAATTGATTTATCAATGGCTATCGCACTGACTACTTTTCCGCACTACTTTGCTTTGCACTTATCTTGAATTACGCCTTCACACTTGCTTTAAAATTAACGCCTCGCTTTACTCTTTCAGGTTGACCATCGGCTACGAGGATTCCCTTTGTTGGACTATCTCGCCCATTGATTCGCCAAATGGCTCTTGCATTGCTTTACATTCCCGAACTGCTTTTTTTTGCACTTGCTTTGAATTATGTCGTCGCACTTGCTTTAAAATTGATGCCTTACTTTACATTTTTCAGGTTGACCACCAGGCGGGGCTTCTCTCTTGTTGGACTTTCACGCCTGTTGATTTGCTAAATCGCTTTGGCGTTGCTTTTACATTTCACGCTAAATTGCTTTGCACTTGCTTTCAATTATGCCTTTGCACTTGCTTTATATTATGACTTGCTTTACTTTCAGTTTAACAGGTCAGCCCTGATACCCTCCTTGCTTTGTGTCGGACCGGATCACCAGCTGATTTGTAGACAATCAACCCCAAGACCCTCCTTGCTGCGTGCCCGACCGGCTTGCCAGTTGATTTGTCAAGATGTTCAAATTGCCTTGCACTTGCTTTCAATTATGCCTTTGCACTTGATTTATATTATGACTTGCTTTACTTTTAGTTTAACAGGTCAGCCCTGATACCCTCCTTGCTTTGTGCCGGACCGGATCACCAGCTGATTTGTAGACAATCAACCCCAAGACCCTCCTTGCTGCGTGCCCGAACGGCTTGCCAGTTGATTTGTCAAGATGTTCAAATTGCCTTGCACTTGCTTTCAATTATGCCTTTGCACTTGCTTTATATTATGACTTGCTTTACTTTTAGTTTAACAGGTCAGCCCTGATACCCTCCTTGCTTTGTGCCGGACCGGATCACCAGCTGATTTGTAGACAATCAACCCCAAGTCCCTCCTTGCTGCGTGCCCGACCGGCTTGCCAGTTGATTTGTCAAGATGTTCAAATTGCCTTGTACTTGCTTTCAATTATGCCTTTGCACTTGATTTATACTATGACTTGCTTTACTTTTAGTTTAACAGGTCAGCCCTGATACCCTCCTTGCTTTGTGCCGGACCGGATCACCAGCTGATTTGTAGACAATCAACCCCAAGACCCTCCTTGCTGCGTGCCCGACCGGCTTGCCAGTTGATTTGTCAAGATGTTCAAATTGCCTTGCACTTGTTTTCAATTATGCCTTTGCACTTGCTTTATATTATGAACCGCTTTACTTTTAGCTTAGCAGGTTAACAGGTCAGCCCCGAGACCCTCCTTGCTTCGTGCCGGACCGGTTCGCCAGCTGATTTGTTCGACAATCAACCCCAAGACCCTCCTTGCTTCATGCCCGACCGGCTTGCCAGTTGATTTGTCAAGATTGTTGAAAATGCCTTGCACTATGCCTTCGCATTTGCTTTATTGCTTCACCAGTGGATGGGAAGACAATTATCAAAGATATTGCAGCTTGCACTTACAAATTACGTCATGCCTACCATAAGCAATTGGAGGCCTTATTTTGAAGCCTATCATAAGCAATTGAAGGCTCTTTTATTATTGATCCTACCGTAAGCAATCGGAGGTTCTATTATGAGTCTATCGTGAGCAAGCGAAGACTTCATTAGCATTGAAGCCTACCATAAGCAATTGGAGGCCTTATTTTGAAGCCTATCATAAGCAATTGAAGGCTCTTTTATCATTGATCCTACCGTAAGCAATCGGGGATCTTATTATCAAGTCTATCGTGAGCAAGCGAAGACTTCATTAGCATTGAAGCCTACCATAAGCAATTGGAGGCCTTATTTTGAAGCCTATCATGAGCAATTGAAGGCTCTTTTATTATTTATCCTACCGTAAGCAATCGGGGGTCTTATTATCAAGTCTGTCGTGAGCAAGCGAAGACCTCATTATCATTGAAGCCTACCATAAGCAATTGGAGGCCTTATTTTCAAGCCTATCATAGACAATTGAAGGCGCTTTTGTTATTGATCCTACCAATAAGGATCAACCTAGAGGTTCTCCGGGCGGAGTACTTTGTCAGTTGATCGAAGGAAGAACTTATCGATGACACCGCAGCCCGCATTTACTATTTTTGTTATCACTTGATTTATTTATTATTCCAATTATTACAGTTTATTAGCAGTTGCACGTTTACCGTTTGTTGAGATTATTACAGGATTTTTAGCAGCACCGCGGCAGCTTGGAGCATAACATGGAGCTTTTCTTAGCGACGAACCGGGCCAATCGTTGATATGAGCTAGACTCGTCAATGAAAACCTGAAGAATCGCACCCGCATAAGTCATCCGCCCTAGAGGTAAGTTTTGTTAACCCTGAGTTTGGGGTTTGAGATTGGAGACAAGATGGCTCGGTTATCAAGGTGCAGTGGAAGCTATGTCCGTGTAAACCCCTCTTTATGGGTGTGTCGTCGACCACATTTTCATAACTTGGGAGATTACAAGCCTCTTTTCCCGCACTTGAGTAGTCGTTACTATCTCGTCTTCGATTTTCAAATCACGTCGAACTACATATGGCCTGATTCTCTTTCAGTCCGAGATATGTAGGCAACTCGGAAACCGTAGTTCGGCCATGTCTATAAGCCTCGCACTTTGGTCCTTGGAACCAAAGTACTTGGCTTTGTCGTGACAAAATGGGTTTCACGTCAACTTTCTTTACCCTGAAAACTCTTTCATCCTTTTCGGGTAAAGAGGGGCAGCTGTTGACACCCAATTTTGTCCCGAATTTTTTTTCAAATTTAATAAATTATGGCAATATTTTATAATTGAGGATAATTTTTAAAATTAAATATAATTGGTTAATTTCTGAGTAAAAGGGTCAAATTTTGCAATGCATGGCCTAATTTCTACCCTACCCGTGCAATCACCCGATTATCTCATTTGAAAATCATTCCTTCATTTAAAATTCCAGCTTATTTTTGCAAAGCCCATATCACACATACACACTATTCATTCATCATCTACACAACACTATTCACCACCTCTCTTATCAAAAACCCTACACATTTTTGGCATGATATCAGCCGCAACACCCCACACACAAGTGATCTCCCTCACACCCTCACAAGAACAACTAGCCGTGCCCCTCACTTCATGTTCCCCACTCAAAAAAACCCCCTCCTCCCCAAACACCCATATCAGAGACAACATTAACTCTCAGCCGCGGCACCCCATTTTCACTATCACCATCCTTACATTTCCCTCTCCATTACTCAAAAACCCCCACTACACACAGATTTACACACACGCAAAAACACACCCACAAACGAGATTAGAAGCAGAAACAGATCTGAGAGGGGGTACCACTGGAGGAATAAAACCAGAAAGGGGAGTTCACCGGAAAACAGAAACCAGCGGTGAAAAAGCACCACCACCTCCACCGGAGCTTTAACCGTAAAGCTCATCACCGGTGACCCGTTTTTTTTTTCTGTCGCAATTCTTATGGTGGAATCGAAACTGGAAAAGGGAGTGGGGGAGTAGCAGTGACGTCGTAAAACGGCAGTCGCTCCTCCGCTGCTCCTTGGGGGTCACTGATTTGATGTTGTTCATGTTTGTTTCACCGGAAAAACTCATCTCCGACGGTCTCACCGCTTAAATTATTTATTTGGCCCATCGGTTCCCTTGTCCCTGTTTTCATTATCGGGATTTGCTATGCTATTGAGTTTTATTACTCATTTCACCCTATACTTTACTGGTTGCAATGCGTTGGTGTTTCTCCAATTTGTTTGCCCAAGAATTTCCTTACTGGTTTTGGAAAGTTTGACTATGGAGTGTTTGATTGTAGCCTCGTTGGTTTTGCTGTGGATCTGAACTTCGTTGGTTTGAACTCTGTTGTTTATGAGTTCTATGTTTCCATATTCGCTATTGGTTGTTCGAATGGACTCTTGCTGTTTGTTTTACTGTCCTTGTGAAGTCCTGGGAATTATTTGGTCTGTTTGTTACAGATTTTAAACAGTACTACGCCAAGCCAGTTTGTCTGAGAAAGATAATTGTTCTTAAGACTTATGTACTGATTTGAACATGATACTACATGGCCGATGAAAATACACATGCACGTATTGAGGCTGACACAAGGAATTGACGGATAATGAATTGACGGATTTTGAACATGATACTACGCTTGAACCGTCCCGTTCCCGTGTCCCTAAAGCAAAAGGCGATGATGAATGCATTTTAGTGCTAAGCAAGTTGAATAGAGTAGTGGGTTTGGTGCTTTGGCACGGCAATACGGCCCGGGCTCCGTGTTTGCAACCGCACCAAATCCCGAGCCTCTATTCGACGCGCCATACAAACCTGAGCCTAAATTTTGCAAAAACAAAACCCCTTTATTATTATTATTATTATTATTATTATTATATATTCTATTATTATTATTATTATTATATATATATTTTTTTCTTATCATTATTATTACTTTATTATTAGTTTATTTTATTAATCATTACACTTTATTATCGTACTAATCCCGTTTAATTCCCGTTTTATTGCGAGGTATATCTTGGCACGAGCAATTCGGGAACGCTTTTGGCTAACTCACGAATGGGAATAATCCATGGCATGGAAGGCATTTGGGGATTGAATTCGGACCCGAGCATCCAGAAATAAGACTTAGAAATTTAGAAAAACCAAGGCTCCCGCGAGTTGATCAATTTTCCGGTTTTATCTTTAAACTTCGCATTACTTTCCTTGGATATTTATGCAAATAAATGTGTAAAATGCTTTCTTTATCAATAATATTTGATTGCTTGATATATTGCTTTACTTTATGCGCATTATCCTTTTATTTTTGAAGTCGTTATTTAATTTATTGTAAACTGGGGCAAATTAGCAAAATGCGTGCAAATTAAAATATTTTCATAAACGAGTTTCATTTCAATTAATTATTTTAGATAAGTTTTCTAGAAAAGTATATTTTGCAAATATTTTGGAAACCTGTCGGATTAACCGTATTTTACGGAATTTCGGAAGTGCCTTAAAAACCTTCTTCCGAAATTAATAAAACCTCTTACCTTTAGAATCTCTGAAAGAAAGACCGTCTTTTTTATAAAAACGGAGTTTTGCACGCATTTGTTAATTTGGTTCCCTGTTTTCCTTAAATTGGGTGGCGACTCCAAAAACTCCAAAAGAGTTAGCCCATCCTGTCGATATTCCGGAATTTATCCTTTTCGGGGTAATTTTTGGGGTTCAACAGTATGCTCTAGTGAGAGCTCTTGCTCATTGGCAACATTTTCTTTGGCCTAGGGAATTTGTGATTAAGAGTGATCATGAGTCACTCAAACATCTTATGGGCTAAGAGAAGTGGGACAAGAGGCATGCCAAGTGGGTAGAGTTCATTGAGAGTTTTTCTTATGTAATTCATTACAAGAAGGGAACGAATAATGTTGTAGATGATGCACTTTCTAGAAAGTTTGCTCTAGCTACACTCTTGCTATAGGCTTATGGGTTTTTAGAGAATTAAATTGATGTTTGAACATGAGCCAAAGCTAAAGAGAATTCATGATGCTCTAGTGAGAGGGGAAAGGGTAAGGAAGTACCAATGGGTAGATGGCTACATTTTCAAGAATGGGAGAGTGTGTGTACACGAGTCCTCATGGGGACACCTTGGGGTGGACAAGACTTTAGCCATACTCAAAGAGCAATTTCATTGGCCTAAGATGAGACCTCTTATTGAGCATTTTTGCAATGCTTGTTTAGATTGCAAGAAGGCTAAGTCTAAGTCAAACACCCATGCCTTGTACACTCCCTTGCCTATTCCTACTAGCCCATGGGTTGATATTTATATGGATTTTGTTATTGGAATTCCACTGACTAAAAGAGGAAATGAAGTCATTTATGTTGTCATTGATAGGTTCTCAAACATGGCACACTTCATTTCGTGAAAAAAGAGTCAGGATGCAAAACATGTTGCTTCTTTGTTCATTGATAATGTGTTAAAGTTGCATGGGGTGCCTTGTCCCATCATGACTGATAGGGTCTAAGTTCCTTAACCATGTTTGGAGGTGCTTGTGGTGTGCTTTTGGCACCAAATTATTGTTCTCTACATCCCACCACCCTCAAACCAATGGAAAAACCGAGGTGGTGAACCGAATCTTGGGCGCTCTACTTTGAGCTATGACCAAAGGTAAGGCAGGGGCATGGATTGATAGGTTGATACTCATGGATTTTGCATATAGCCGTACTTTGCATAGAGTTATTGGGTATGACTCAATTTGAGTGTGTTATAGTTTTAATTCTTTGGTTCCGCTGCATCTTACCCCTTTGCCTAGAGATGCAGTTGTTAGCTTTGAAGGTAAGAGCTGAGCCAAGGCTTTGCTTGAGCTTCATGCTAAGGTGAAGAAGAACTTGGAGGAAGCCTATGCAAAGGTGGCATCTAGGAAGAACAAGGGAAGGAAAAAGATGGAACTTAAGAAGGGAGATTGGGTATGGGTGCACTTCTGCAAGGAGTGATTTCCAAGCCATAGGAAGGGGAAGTTGACACCACGAGCGGATGGACCATTCCAAGTGCTATTGAAGATCAACAACAATGCATATGTTATCGACTTGCCATGTGAGTATAATATTTCTAGTACTTTCAATATTTCTGACTTGACTCTTTGTGATGTAGGTGATGATACCTTGGAGGATGATACCTTGATTTCGAGGACGAAATTTTCTCAAGTAGGGAAGGATGATGCAATCTCAATTGCCTCAAGACCATTCACTCGGAGTCAAGCTAAACAGATTCAAGATGCTCTCCTACACTTGGTTTGGAAGAGCTTAGAAGATAGAAGCTTTTGAGAGTAATTTGAAGATCATACGCTTCAGCACATGCGATAGCGGATAAGGTGGAGTGCCTCAGCACTCCACAAGAGAAGCTTCAGGCCAAGGCGGACAGCCTAAGGAAGTGGGGGCGGACCGCCTCCCACCAAATTCACTCAAAATGCGGCTAAGTGTTGAAAAATACAACTCTATGAAGTTTGCTGAGGCGGGGCACCTAGATGCTGAGGCGGAGCGCCTCTTTCTGATACAACTCTCTGAAGTCTCTGAAGGTGGGGTGCCTAGATGCTGAGGCGGAGAGCCTCCCCCTGTTCAAACCTTGACGGGATTTTAATGAACTTTAGGTGTATTTTCTATTTTGACCCTGCGTGGTCCTTATTATTTTGACCCAGCTTGTGGGCTATTTACACATTTCATATTATGTGAGGAGGAACTATAAATACCTCCCTTAGGTTTTATTCTCATTTAGAAACCCTTGACATTAAATGAAACACTTGAAAATGCTCTCAATTAAAAACCCTCTTTTGGCTTGAGTTCACTTGGTGAATCCACTTGACCTTAAACCTCTTTGATCAAACTCGTTTACAAGAGTCGTGTATCTGTTGAGGATAGTTTGTGCAGCATAGGCATCTCTTGACTACGTCGAAGGTGTATTAAGACTAGTTCCTCGATGCTAATTTGATATTTGATCAAGCTACGTCTTTCTTTTATCGTTACTTTTAGCTTCCACATTTTATATTGCATCACATATCAACGGCGACATAAAATTAAGTCATCGCCACAAACTCACGAGCCATCTGGGACCACAAATAGGGAGAAATTTCATCAATAAAACATGTGACCCTCTCGGAGGCCTCATGTATAAGATCTAGAGCATAAGCAGACATCTTAGAGAACAAAAGCTCATACTCTGAGACTGACAGGTTACCCTGTCGA
The DNA here is from genome assembly GCA_029990175.1 of Petunia secreta. Lineage (NCBI taxonomy): Eukaryota > Viridiplantae > Streptophyta > Magnoliopsida > Solanales > Solanaceae > Petunia > Petunia secreta. The sequence goes on from JARKIP010000017.1 coordinate 10,058,145, forward strand.
ATCCTCTCAAACTGTCTCCTCTTCTCATCCTTTTGACGGCGGGGAAGAACTTCTCCATGAATCGGTGGGAGAACTAACAGCTTAGGCAAGCCCTTCCTAGCTGATCAGAGTGAGGTCCACCATGCTAAAGCTGGACCCTCAAACTGAATGGCAGTATACTTAACTCTATACTACTAGTGCTTCAAAATTACGGTGGCAGCGATCAAGAAACTCACGGGGCTTAAGCTTATCTGATGCATCATCGGAGAATGTCGGAGGATTAAGTAGAGTAAAATAATGTAGCCTTGGCGGATCATCGACCTGACCTAATACCTGGGCTGGCTGACCAGCCTAAATAGCTGGAGGCACAAGACCCGTTGCCTCTAGAACCTAACCACCTGGAGCTACATCCGGAGCTGGAATAGGGGCTCCTTGAGCCTGAGCACAAATATCTACTACAGCCTGAGGATCTCCATGAGGAACAGGAGCATCTACAACAGCCTGAGAAGCTGCCTGAGGAATAAGAGGTCCTGGGGCATCTGCGCCGCCAAGAATCTCATAAAAGTATCAGGAAGTGTCGGGGGAACGAATAAGCCCTGCTCCCCCTACCTACCAGGAGCTGGAACTGCTAGAACCTCTACAACTATATCAATATGATCCACCATCCTCGCGGCCCGGGCAGCTCTACCTCTAGCTTGACCATGAACTCCACCAAGGTCTCTACCGCGACCAACACCTCAACCTCACGGAGCACCATGCATAGAGGCTTGATGCAATATAAAATAGGCGGAAGCAAATAAAAGAAGAATTCAACAAGATAACAAGAAATTTAAGATGAGGAAGAACAGAAATAGAAGAAAGAATGGATAAACCCTTCAATACATGAATGATTATCCAAAGGAGGAAAGAAACTTGAACCTTACAAGGATTTCATACTAGTGATGAATTTGCATAGGTTCCAAGAAAAAGCGATAATGGTGAGGCTTCAAGCTTCTACAAAGAAAGGCCTTGCCTCTTCTATGTCTATTCTTCAACGTTCAAAACTAGCTAATTAAATAAAACCATAGTGTAAGCTATTTAGAGGTTTTCCCATACTTCAACTAATGACAACATACCCACCATTTGGCTTAATGAAATAAAGACTATTGAGGGTCAAACTAGTAAATAGTCTCAAAGCAACAAAAGAATCCCATCTTGTCTGCTCCCATGGGAAGGAACTCCACCCTAGGAAAGGAGGCGGCCACCCTGGCTTGGCTCAGAGGTGGGCGGTCTGCGCTGTTTAGGGAGCGCTCCGCCTCAGCAACTTCAGAGAGTCTCCAATTCGATACTTAGCCTCATTTAGGAGAATTTTGTGTCTTGTGAAGTTTGGGCTGTCCACCTATAGTAGGAGGCGCTCCCCCTCTTCCTGTGCTGCTCCTAGGGAGCTCCACCTTGGTCTTGGGCCGCTCCACCTTTCACAGAAACTGTAGCATGCGGCCTTCAACTCATCTCCGAAGCTTTTTCCTTTGCATCCTTCGCATCCTCTAAGCTTGACTCTTTATGGTTGGTGTTTCAGCTCAACATAAATTGTATCATCCTCCCCTTCTTGAAAGGATTTTATCCTCGAAATCACACTATCAAGGCCTGCAAACAACGACAAGCACAAGCAAATCTTCTTACTACAAGTGTAGGTTAGCTCAACAAGAATGAGTGCGAGTGGTGTGAAAAACACACTCTTATTGTATAGCCAAGTATCAATACCAATGATAAATCCTATGTCTCCAAAAGAAACAACAAGTTCTTGGCTCAACAATGACAAGCACTAACAACAGTAACAAGCAAAGAGATTAATAGGACATGGAACATGCAACATCACAGGGCCAAAATCCTTACGAACCCTAAGCTCATGACAAACACACCAAGCCTTCTTTGTAATGCTGTCACAATGGCTTTGGGATGCTTAACATCCAAGGTATGTTCAACATACGGAATAGAGTAAGTACAATAGTTAATTCTACAACTAACATCAACTACTCCACTCCCCTTCTTGGAAGCACTCTCACACATACCAAGAGATACCTCCTCATCTTTATATTCACCTCTAAGACAATCCTCCTCACTAGAAAAACTCTCAAGGAGGGTCTCATGAATGGCTTCTTCATTATCATAGCCCACACAATCTAGATAAGGATTACTAAAAGATGTACCATCACAATCAATACCGGGGTCATTCACCTCACTTGGAGTCTTAAACAATGGATTATCTATAGAATAAACTCTCTACACCATGGAGGACTATCTCACTTCCTACTCTAGTTTGATACAACTCAACACCCCTATAGAATATTCCCTCAAATAAAAAATTAGTAAAGGCATATTTCTCAAGCTCACTACCCAACAAAGGTGAAGTATCCAAACTAGAGCCAACATCCACACTTGAGGAGTCATCAAATATAATCCTATCCATCTCATCCACTAGAGACTCCTCAAGGTCATGATCACCCTCACTACGACACATAAGACCATCATTATCAACTAAGCCATCAAAGGAAAAAATAGGATATTTCAATTCATCTTCCCCTCTATGAAATGTGGATGGTGTGTCATAACAAGGTTCATAAACAAGGTCAACTTAAACTTCTTCACTGAAGAGAGGTTCAATGAACACCGGGCTCACATCATGATGTGGCTTACAATCCCTCTCAACTAGTGGTTCACATTCATACACAAGTTGACCAACTGACTCTACACTAGTTGAAAACACATTGTAGTCATACAAATCATCTTGGAAGTAGCATGCTCATGGAAAAAAGAACTCACACTTGAGTTGCTATCTTGCTCACTTGAAGTGTCATCACTAGATCCTCCACCTTGTAGCTCACAATGAAGATCTTCTTTACCTTGTCTTTCCATCTTGGAACATGATTGAGGCTCCATCAATTTGCCTCTAAGAATCCCTACAGAAGAATTCAAACAAGTAGAAAAAGAAGATAAAGAATTAGTGTTAGAATAAGGGGTGCCCTCACTCTCAATGATTCTTTTTCCGTCTCTCACATCACTCCATACATCCTCTCCTTTTTCTACTCGAGAATTGTCACCAGTCACTCTCTTAGTCCTCTCAATCTTTTGTATCTCATGTTTGAGTTAGTTTGGATGAGCGCCAAGAATGCCCTTAGCCGGAGTAGGTGGACTCTTAACATTAATCCAGAATCAGGGACTTAGAGAATCATCACTTGATGTCATCCTCTTCTTAGATGAACCACTTGACTTGGAGTCTTGCAGTTTCGGGTTCACCTTGTTGACACTTGTCAACCCTTTTTTTGTATTAGTCCCACTAATTCTTGTGCTTGTAGGGATTCTTAAATGCACAATTTCACTCCTTGGATGAAGTTCTTGCCTGTTTCAGCTACTACATTCTCTTTTCCCTTTTTGTAATGAATTATGTAAGGAAAACTCTCAATCAACTCAACCAATTTGGCATGCCTCTTTCAGCTTCTCTTGGCCCCTAAGATGTTTGAGCGACTCATGATCACTCCTAATAACTCAGTGAGTGGTGCTGCAATGGTGACAGGACCCGCAATCCGGTTAGGCCGTGCGGGCACCCGACATCCTCCCCTAAACCTGTCGGGCTAACCCTTCCCAATTAAATTAGGAAAATAAATATAATAATTCATAAATAAGGACAAGACTTAAAAAAAAACATAGAGATACTGATACTCTAAGCTGTACAAAAGAAATTACAGCTGACTACCCAATATACTAGGTTTAGAGCTACCCAGAGTAGACATCTAAGAGTACAAAAGAAGACAAATACCTCCTGAAGGGAGCAAAATGCAACTGAAATAATAACCAATAAACTGGTGGCCATTCGGAATAAAAGCTAGCTCACCCTGACAGGTGAAGTCGTCTTCGCTCCTTCACAACGTGGCGAACTCAATCCTGGAGCGAACCTGCCGAAACGAAATAGATAGACAAGAAACAAACAACAAACAAGGGTGAGTCAAAAGGACTCAATAAGTGGGGCAGACTAGCCACCTCAAAAAATAGGATAGCTAGCCTGGGAGAAGAAATAGATAAACTAAATTCAACTTATTTAAATTATAAAAAGGCAGAGCTAGGTAATAACCGGAAACACGTATGAAACCATAAACTCAACCAGGAATACGAGCCAGAAACATATAAACAAATAAGCAATACACGTATAAGCAGAACAGTAGTCATGTACCGCAAGTCTACCCAATGGTATGAAATGAACTGAAATGAGATGAAATAAAATTAAATATAATGCAAAGGGTCACATGTGCCTATCATCCCATCCCGAAGCGGAATACTCTTGCATTCGAGGGGAATCCAATCTGATAACCAACTGGAGCGAAATACTCCTACTCCTGGGGCGGAATATCCTGTATCTGATATGATATAAACTAGAGGCGGAATACTCCTGCACTCTCCTGGGGCAGAATAATCCTACACCCGATATAATATAAACCAGAGGCGGAATACTCCTGCACTCTCCTGGGGCGGAATACTCCTGCACCTGATATAATGTAAAGCTGATGCGCAATACTCCTGCACTCAGTATCTGACATAAGAACGGAATACTCCTGCTCCTGGGGTGGAATACTCCTGCACCCGATAAAATGTAAACCAGAAGCGGAATACTCCTGCACCCAATATGATATGCAGTGTAATGCATATGAATGACAAATAATGCATATGAATGCAATGTGATGCAATAATAACCCTTCACCGGCGTGGGAGTCTCATCGACAACCGGGAAGTAGATTCCAACTCACAACTAGAGTACAATGCTCAGATCCTCAATGCAATACCAACAACAGGACATAACATATAATATACAATATAAATCAAAAGCTAAGGCGTAATGTGTACGCCTATCGGAAGCTACACACGTAAGGATCACGTGGTAGGAAATCCACGAGGCCGGGTGCCTCCAAAGAAATTGATATAAGCAGTTACCTCATTACAAAGTTAGCACAGCCACTCAATAACCGCTTTGTCTTTTGGTTTCATTGCCAAATGATCACACTCTATTCAATAATCAGAAAACTATATCAAATTAGGCTAAAGGCTTCATTCCCCACATCTTAGGGTAATCCGGTTAGGAACCTGATACCCTATTCGCATACGCAATACACAGGTGATGCAGCCCGATCACGTGCTGATCAAGTGATCGATCCACCGAGGAGACCGATGACAAGAAACCAAGCTAAGCTGCTGCACGATGTGCACGTTCACTTAGCCTGGCCGAAGGAAAACAATTGCTCCGAAGCTGAGTGGCCGAGCTCAAGAATCGAAGGCATTATCTTCAGATTTGAGCCCGATGGCAAAGTGACCGAGGACAAGGAGCTCGGAGACAATTGAGTGTCCGAAGGCAACAAGTGTGTGTTCGAGCAGACAATCGAGAACCGAAGCCAAGGCTTACCGAAGTCAAAGTCTGCCGAACACATCTTAACTCAGCCCTGCGTGGCTTATTTCTATTGGTCAACTGTGACCTAGTTACTAGTTTACCCTTAGTATTTCCTATATAAACACTGTTTCCTTTCATTGTAAGTACCTAGTTTTTGAACATTGATGAATTGAATGAAAGTGCCGAGCACATTTCTTCTTGTCTCCGTCGTGAGCAAAACCCCGGTGAGGGCTTTTAAGGACTTGTGGCTTTCGGCTAGTCCGATTGAACATTCCTCTTGATCATTCAGTTTGCAAGAGGCAATGTTCTCTTGAGGATTGTTGCATAGTATAGGTGATCCTTGTATCCCTTTTGATTGAGCTTTGAGACAGGTTCCTCACTGTTCTTTCGAAAGAAGCAAGTTTTGTCTTGCTTCTATCTTTATCTTTCTTGTTTGTTCTTCCGCGTTTGTGCTAGCAACCCCTTCGGGAATTGCATTGCACCATCTTGGTATCAGAGCACGGTTTGAGTTTGTTCTTACAACCTCAATCCTGTTCATTATCTTCGTGCGTTTTAGTGTCTTTGTTTTCCTTTTCGTGTTCTTGAATTTTGTTACTGTTGGTGTTGTTATTTTACAAAAAAAAAAAAAGTGTTAAAAGAAAAATTCAAAATTTGTGTTTGATTGTTGGTTGTTTGGGAAAAACAATCTTGGATTCTTGTTCACCATCGAGTTCTGATTCCAACGAATACCCGACGTACTGATTTCGTGACTAGGGTTTCTTGGTGAATTTTGGACTGTTTTTGAGCTTCCTTGGTGACTGGAAATCAAACCCCAGCCGTGTTGGTGGAGACCGATGAAGGTTGGTGGTTCTTGAGTGATTTGGGTTTGTTTATTGCTTAAAATCAAAGTTCTTAAGTTGGAAACGTTGTCCGTACACCGGAAAATTGTTACAAGTTCGTAACAGTGTACGACACGTCGAGCTGGTTCTTAGCTCGAAGAACTTGAACTGAATTCCTCCGATGCTGTTGAAACCGGAGTCGATAAAGCAACCCAGATCTGTTGAATTTCGTGGTCAGTGAACCGAAGTTGTTGTGTCCGTACGCCGGAGCAAGGTCACTGTTCCATTGAAGAAGAAAGGGGTTAAAATTTTAACATCAAAACCCCCAGGTGAAAGTTGTCGGCTGAAAAAGGAAAGTGGATAAGATAAAACCCTATCCGTACCAAGGAGGGACCACTCTTGTACGGACAGGAGTGGGTGTGATCGAAAAAGATTCCAAAAGGGAATCAAAGGGTAGATTCTCCTAGGTTCTCACTTTTCTTTCGTGTCTAATTCTAGTTGGTGGATCTTTCGAGTATTTGTTCTACTCAAGGTCGTACTAACTCTTTTTGAGCTGATAGGAATTCATGCGAAGGGGTGACCGAAGTCCAAACTTTCGTAGAAATTCTTTTGACTTCCCGAGCTCAGTAGAAAAGCGTCCGTTCCATCGAGTCGAACATCACTTCACTCTTCCCGAAGAGGCAGTGACTATTGTCGAACTTGAAGGATCTTAGAGGACCGATCAATCAGACGAGCCACTGTTACCAAGTCCTTGAGTGATCAAAAACCGAACCCATAAATTGAGTGGACCCGAGTGCCACCCATCAAAGGTGAGGGAGTGTGTGAGGTGATTTCTAACCCTAACTTTTGTTTGATCTTTGACTTGTGCAGGTACAATGGCTGGAAACGATGGCAAAAGCATTGAGAAGCCTGAGTTGTCGTTAGCCGATCTCATGGCTGCGATCCAAAGTGTCAGTGCCGATGTGAGAGGAGTGAGTGCTCGAGTAACTCAACTCGAACAGGGAAGTGCGTCCGTGGCCATGCATGGGTCCGGCGCTGGAACAAGCGAATCCACTCCGATGAAACCTGAGCTGTATGCTGAGCTTCTTCGACAACATCAGTTGACGAGTGAAGCAATTCGAAGAGAGCTTAACTTGGGCAATCCCCAAGCACAACAAAACTTGGGCAATCCCCAAGCTGGAAATCAAAACTTGGGCATTCCCCGAGGAGAGAGGTTACCACTTCCAAGGGCCCGAAGAGACCTTGGTGCTGTAACCGAAGAGGTTGATGAAGAGGAATTTCCCGAGGACGAATATGAGCGTGAGCCGCCATTCGCTCAACGAAGGCAAGCTCACCGAGGACGTGGAAATTTCCGAGGTCGAGGCCGAGGCGCAAATGTTGAAAGAAATATTGGGCGTGAGGCTGATGATCGAGAAGATGAGTTTCTCGAACAGGTTCGTGGTGTTCGAGACTCAAACTTGAACAGTGTCAAGATCACTATTCCACCCTTTAAAGGAACTAGTGATCCCGATGAATATCTTGAATGGAAGCTTAAAATGGAGCGCATCTTTGAAACCAATGAGATGACCGATGAGAGAAAAGCTGCCCATGCCATTGCTTCGTTCGAAGCTTATGCATCAACATGGTGGGAATCTGACAAGAGACATAGACGAAGGAATGACTATCCAGTAGTCACTACCTGGCCACAGTTGATGAGAGCGATGGATGGTAAGTATTTGAGTGCCAAGTACAGGCAGACTCAAATGCAAAAGCTCTATGAGTTGAAGCAAGGGTCCAAGTCAGTCCAAGAGTATCACGATGAGTTCGAAAAGGTTCGATTGAATCTTGATCTGGTCGAAGACGAAGAGCAAGCCATTATCAGATTCAAAAATGGCTTGGCTAGGGATGTGTCATCTCAGTTGAGACTCCACGTGTACCACACGTTGGAAGGTGTGTTTGATGCTGCCACCGAAGCTGAAAAATTGGTGAAGGACGATAAGGCAAACCGGTATCGAGGAGTCACTACTTCTACTCCTTTGAACCGAAGTAAAGAATGGAAGAGTCCAAACCAAGCAAGTGCTAACACTGTTCGAGATTCGAAGAGACCCTTCGAAAGAGGTGTGACCGTTAACCAACCAAGAGAAGTGGGAGGTAAAGTTCAACTCAACTCTCCTAGTGCTTCAAATATTCAGTGTCACAAATGCAAAGGTTATGGTCACATGGCAAAAGAGTGTCCAACTCGCAAAGTTATGCTTCTGCTCGAAGATGGAACCGTCCATGAGCAAGCGAGTGACACCGAGGAGGAAATTATCGAGGAGACTGATCGAGCTGAAGTTGATGATGATCATGAGGCTGCCGAAGCTGATCATCCGGAAATGTTTCTTGTGGTTCGAAGGAATTTGAGCTGCATGACTCTTGAAGAAGAGGACAACCAAAGAGAAAACCTCTTTCATGCCCGATGTCGAGTGAGGGGAAAGGTGTGTTCGATGATCATTGATTCCGGTAGTTGTGCCAATGTAGTAAGCCAAACTTTGGTTTCACAAATGGGCTTACCTACGATGAAGCATCCCCACCCTTACAAGTTACAATGGCTGAATGAGTGTGGAGAATTGAGAGTTGTCAAACAAGTGTGGATCAAGTTCAAAATCGGAGAGTATCAAGATGAAATGATATTCGATGTGGTTCCGATGCAAGCTTGTCATTTGCTATTGGGTCGACCATGGCAGTATGACCGAACAGCTGTTCACAATGGCAGATCCAACACTTACACTATGAAGCTTGATGGGAAGAGTTTCGTACTCAAACCCTTGTCTCCAAAACAAGTCACCGAGGACTATAAACGAATGAAAGAATTGAAAGAAGCGGCCAAAGCTAAGCTTCCGATGGGAGCAAAATTGGGGCCCGAAGAGACAAACTCACCGGCCGAAGTGAAAGGAATTTGTGCAATCATGCAACCCGGTGAGATCTTGCGAGGCAACGACCACGGTCAGATGATGATTTGCCTCGTGCACAAGGGTATCTTTCTAAACTCTAATGATGATTTTTCTAATGATAACCCTTTGCCTTTGTTTGTTCGTAAAGTTTTGCAGGACTTCGAGGACATGTTTCCCGAGGAAATGCCAGGTGGATTACTGTCACGACCCAACTTAGGGCCGCGACGGATGACCAACACTAAGTGTCGATCATCACTAATCCTACTGATAATATGCTAACCATTATAACTAAAAAACAGAATAAGCATAAACCTAGCTGATAAGGAGTATGCAATGCAAATAGCTGACAAGGCTAACATAAGCTGACATACATAACATACTGACTGCACCACACAGGGACATATCTACAGGCCTCTAAGAGTGATGAACTGAATATACAAAGGACGAGATAAGGCCCCGCCATACCCAAGCTGGTTGACTGTACACATACCAAAAGATAGGTAACTCCGGGAGTAAGCGGAGTGACTCCAGTAGCTGATAGATGGCCTACTAACATGGTCCAAGCATTGATCTATCTGCACCTGCGCGGCATGAAACGCAGCGCCCAGAAAAGGGCGTGAGTACAATATGTACCAAGTATGTAAGGCATGAGCATATAATATATCATAGCTGAACGAAACTGTAAGGCTGGAATATAAATATGTAAATATGAGCTGGAGCATAGCAATATAGTTGGAAATCTGAAGAACGTACTAAACATGATCTGAATATAAACTGAAGTCTAGTTGAATCTGGAACTGAAGACTGAGCTGAACTATACTGATAAATAACTGTAATATGACTGATAGCTGGTTACTAGAAACTGGAACTGATAACTGTCAACTGATACTGATGCTAAGAACTGGTGGCTGATAACTGAGAACTGATAACTGTCAACTGATACTGACGCTAAAACTGAACTGTTATCTGAACTGGTACCTGTCTGGTGTTATGGGCTATATCCCCCCAAATCAGGTAACTGAACATCTGAACTAGTACCTGTCTGGCGTTATGGGCTGTATCCCCCCAAATCAGGTACTGAAAACCGGAACTAGCCTCATGTATAATCATGCAGTGCATACTGTGGCTATATACCCATATATAGAGAACCTGGTGGGTGTTATGGGCTATATCCCCCCCAGCCTGTAATATCTAGTCTCTCTGGTCAGAGTGTGTGAATGACACCCGGTCACACTAGGTGTTTCAACTCCCGCCTGAACCAGAGGGGCTGTATCCCCCAAACGGGTAGTATCACACGCGACCGGACTGTGTGTCCAATGTCCAGCCTCTATGGGGGACTCCAAATCACACATAACATGATCACAATATAAGCATAAGCATGTATGAGGCATAACACATGTGGCAACAATATATATGGACTCAAAGGAATGATAAGAAAACTCTGGATGGAATTGTAGACACAACCTGAAACTTAGAATTTGTCTAACTCTTTGATTTTTATAAAAATTTCGGCAGAGTTTCCACTGAAACTGGATGATACGCAAAACAGAACCAGTGCTATACTATACACGGGAATGGATACCCGGATAAACTGATAACATAAACAAATTAACTGGATAACAAGATGAGAGTGGCGTAACAATTCCATGGATGTACAGAATTTCTAGACAGTACCAGCGTCCTGTATTGCATCATAGTTTTGAGGGTGCAGATAAAAGTTATAGACCTCATAGTCTTCATGAAAGTTATAGATATATGTATTAGGATTCTGGAGATTCTTAAATCATCTTAATATCAATTTTGTATAAGGAGTTATGATCAATATACTAACAACTATCCAAAGTTCAAAACAATTTTCCAGATTTTGAAATGTTTTGCCTTTCTGATTTGGACGTCTTTCACCTTGGATTTTAGTACCAAATTAAGTATATTCAAGGTTTCCTTGGTACCATACAAGTTTCTCACAAGAAAAACTAAGTTTAAAACTAATAAAAGCTTCAAAATCTAAAAGATACATGCCTTGCCAAAAGAAAGGTTTAGCCTTACATACCTTTGATGTTTCTAGCTTCTAAACTTCGTTTCCTTTGAATTCCATACCTCCCAAAGCTTAAACAAGCCTAATCGCGTAGAGCGTTTTGACGCAATTTGTCTTCAATTTCGAGTTAAGATTGATGTTGTTTCTTCAAAATCCTAAAAATCAGCTTCAAACTCAAGAGAGAACTGTTTCTATGGTGTGTGTTCTGGAAAATGACGAAGATAATACATATTTTTCCTTTTATACTCGAAATATTTCAGTTCCAGCCCTCTTTTGCGTTTATGTCCCTTTTTCTGGTCTGACTTCTGACGCTCATATCTTTTTATCTATAAGTTATATGAGCAAACCGTTAAAAGTGTTGGAAACTACACTCCAAGACCTTCAATTTGGTATATGATATGTCCCCAAAAGACTTCATATAACACATGAAATTAATTGCTGAAAAAGCTTTGTTACAAGGCAATTCCTTTGTCGGTTTTTCCGCAACTTAAATCTGATTTTTCCCAAACTTTATATTCAACATATAAACATCATATATGGTCATATTATTACTTTAAACTCACTTAAATCATTCTTAACATGATATTATAATGATATACGTCAATTTAGACGTACGGGGTGTAACAATATTCCCCCGTTAGGAACATTCGTCCTCGAATGTTAAATGAAGTATGTAGAAGCATTTAGCAACGATCTGTTACATACTCGAAGTAATGAAGAGATGTGTATATTTGGCTCTCATGTCATTTTTAGCTTCCCAAGTTATTTCTTCTATATTATTACTTTGATATAGCATCTTAACTAAAGGAATGTCTTTCGTCCTTAGTCGACGAATCTGTCTCTTTAAATTGCAACTGGCACCTTTTCATAAGTTAATTGCTCCGTGATCTGTACATCATCTACTGGTACAACTCTAGAAGGATCTCCAACACATTTTCTGAGCATAGAAACATGGAATACTGGATGTACCTCCTGAAGGTCTGCTGGAAGGTCTAACTCGTAGGCTACACGCCCAACTCGCGTGATAACCTGATATGGACTAATAAATCTAGGGCTAAGCTTCCCTTTTTTTTCTAAATCTCATAACGCCTTTCATAGGTGATACTTTCAGCAATACCCAATCGCCAATCTGAAATTCTAAATCTCGACGTCGATTATCTGCATAGGGCTTTTGTCTGCTCTGCGCTGCTAGTAATATTTCCCTGATCAACTTGACTTTATCAATTACTTGTTGGATTAAGTCTGGACCTATCAATTGAGACTCGCCAACCTTGAACCATCATATAGAAAACCTGCATTTGTGCCCATACAAAGCTTCATATGGCACCATCTGTATGCTAGAATGATAGCTATTATTATATGCAAACTCTATCAACAGTAGGTGACCATTCCAGCTGCCTCTAAAATCTAACACTTAAGCTCTGAGCATATTTTCTAATGTCTGAATGGTCCGCTCAGCCTGTCTGTCTGTCTATGGATGAAATACTGTACTCAAATACACCTGTGTCCCTAAACCTGTCTGGAACGATCTATAGAAATTAGCTGTAAACTGGTGCGCCCCCGTCTGAAATAATAAATACTGGAATACCATGTAGGCGCACTATCTCTCTGATATAAAGTCTGGCATAATCCTCTGCTGTATATGTAGTTCTAACAGGAAAGAAATGAGCTCATTTAGTAAGCCTGTCAACTATAACCCAAATAGAGTCATATCTGCTCCGCATACGGTGAAAGCATGTAATGAAGTCCATATTCACTGCTTCCCATTTCTATGATGGAATCTCGACTTCCTGTAACAAGCCACTAGGTTTTTGATGCTCGACCTTAACCTGTTGGCAGTTAGGACATTGAGCCACAAATTCTGCTATGTCACGCTTCATTCCATCCCACCAGCAAATCTGCTTAAGGTCATGATACATCTTAGTCGAACCTAGATAAACAGTGTACCTGGAATAGTGTGCCTCAGTCATAATCTGTCCACGTAAATCTGCAACATCAGGAGCACAAAGTCTATCTTTATACATGAGAACCCCATCGCTAATAACCCTGTATAGTGACTCCGGTTTTCTTCTGGCTATTTGTCTGTATTAAACTAGAACTGGATCCTCAGACTGGCGCTGCTTTACTTATGTCACTAGGCAAGTAGTGGTTGCGTTCTGAACTGTAACTCTTGCGTCCTCTGAATCTATTAGTCTGACATCCATGCTGGCCAACTGGTAGAGTGTATGAGCTAACTTTATTTTCTCTGGTTGTAAATAAGATAGACTACCCATAGGCTTGCGACTAAGGGAATCAACAACAACGTTCGCTTTACCCGGATGATAAAGAATGTCCTTGTCATAGTCCTTCAGCAACTCTAGCCACCGCCTCTATCATAGGGTTAGCTAAGCTCCTTTTGCTTGAATATGTACTGGAGGCTCTTGTGATCCGTATAAATATCAACATGAACACCGTAAAAATAATGTCTCCAAATCTTCAATGCATAAATGACTCAAGATCATGGATGAGGTAGTTCTGATCGTGCTTTTTCAGCTGCCTAGAAGCATAAGCAATTACTCTTCCATGCTGCATCAAACACAACGAAGACCAATTCCAGAAGCATCACAGTAAATGACATAGCCCTCAGATCCCTCTGGAAGTGTAAGTACTGGAGCTGTTATCAACCTGTTCTTTAGTTCTTGGAAGCTGTGCTCGCAAGAATCAGACCACTCAAATTTAGCTGATTTCTTTGTCAATTTGTTCAGTGGAGCTGCAATGGAGGAAAAACCCTCTATAAACTTTTTGTAATAACCTGCCAAACCCAGAAAACTACGTACTTCAGTTGGCGTCATAGGCATGGGCCAATTCTTCACAGCCTAGATCTTCTGGTCATCTATTTTAATTCTTTCTGCTGAAACTATGTGGCCAAGAAATGCCACTGAATCTATCTAGAATTTACACTTTGAGAACTTAGCATATAATTGTTGGTCCCGATGAGTACCCAATATTGTGCGTAGGTGCTCTGCATGCTCTGATTCAGACTTTGAATAGATGAGAATATCATCAATAAATATAATCACAAATAAATCTAGATAAGGCCTGAATACGTTGTTCATCAGATCCATAAATACTATTGAGGCGTTAGTGAGTCCAAACGACATCACTAAAAACTCATAATGGCCATACCTAATCCTGAATGCAGTCTTAGGTATATCAGATTCTCTGACTCTAACCTAATGGTAGCCTGATCGCAAATCTATCTTCGAGAAGCACTTGGCACCCTGGAGCTTGTCAAACTACACATCAATCCTGGGCAGAGAGTATTTATTCTTAATAATGACTTTATTCAGCTGTCTGTAATCTATGCACATGCGTAGAGAGCCATATTTCTTTTTTTACAAATAGTATCGAGGCTCCCCACGGGGAATTGCTGGGTCTGATGAGGCCTTTATCTAACAAATCCTTCAATTGCTCCTTAAATTCTTTCTGTTATACAGGTGCCATCCTGAAGAACATGCCCCTGATGGCGTACTGATGCTGAGCAAGCAACTGGTGATCTAGCTGGCTAGGCTGTAATACTGCCACCCCTAGGCGGGCAACCTTTCATGAAATAGCTGCCTCGTGACAAATATAACAAGTATCAACTCCTAACTGACATGGACCCAAGTGGCGTCTACCACAATCCGAACATCTGGGATATGTCTGACTAGCCGGTATAGAAGTACCACGACACTTTAATCTTGAAGTCAGTGATGTGTGACTAGATCTAGACTGAGGAGATCTATCAAATCTCAGGCCATGAGACTATGGAGGCATACTAGCTGGTGGTTGTCTAACACTCTGCTATCTACTCGCTCCAGATGTCTCTCTAAATGAACAAGACAATCTGCCCCTCTTGTGTAACACTCTATCCCTGTCGGCTCTCTGTTTTTGCTTCCTCTCCTCAAGTAACAAAGCAAATGCCTGAATCTTATGTTCATACATGACTGCATAACAACTGTCATATGCTCGTTCACTAGGTGTGGAGCTAGTCCCACTATATACCTGTGAATTCTATCCTCCATACTCACTACCACCGTAGGGGCAAACCATGCTAAAGAACTAAAGCAATAATTATACTCTTCTACACTCAAACTTCCCTGTCTCAAGTTCAGGAACTGATTAGCACGGTCTCCCCATGCCTCTATAGGCATATACTGATAAAGGAAGGCATCTGAGAATTCCTTCTGAGTCGTGGGAGTAGCATCGGGCCGTCTAGATAGCTCCCATGTCTGATATCACCCTGCTGCTAAGTTATCCAATCTGAATGCATCCAACTCTACTAACTCTGTGTCTAACACGTGCATAACCCTCAACATTCTGGCTATCCTCACTAGAAAATCCTGAGGGTCCTCTCCTGTACGGGATCCGGTAAAAACTGTAGGCTCTAGCCTGATAAAATCATTGATCTTGGATCCAACATCTCCCTGGGCATCTGGACTGTGTTGTCTAGTCTGAGCAACTACAACACTGGTCAATAATCTAATGGCATCCCTCATTTTCTGCCCCTAACTGTTGGGTAGAGGAGCTGGACGTACAGCAGCTGCGGTACCTCTAATATCGCCCGGACCTGAAGGGATCTGTGAGGCCTCAGATGGAGTCTCAGGTCTGGACTTCTCACTCTCATCCACCTCAGGTGGCACTCTACTAGTACCCTGGCCGGCAATAGCCTTGCCCATCTGGGCAGCTGTTAGTTTCTTTGGCGGCATCGCTTTGCTGAAATTACTATTGTTAGAGGGCTGAATTCTATAATCATGGCTCTATCGCACGATCTAGAGAAGAAAGAAAGACAACTGTCCTGAACTGCCTTGTAGCCTCCTGTTCAAAAGTATGGCGCGCAACATACTCCTAAACAAGACTCTACTAGACACGGCCTGTAGACACCCTAGGACTGAACTGCTCTGATACCACTTTTGTCACGACCCAACTTAGGGCCGCGACGGATGACCAACACTAAGTGTCGATCATCACTAATCCTACTGATAATATGCTAACCATTATAACTAAAAAACAGAATAAGCATAAACCTAGCTGATAAGGAGTATGCAATGCAAATAGCTGACAAGGCTAACATAAGCTGACATACATAACATACTGACTGCACCACACAGGGACATATCTACAGGCCTCTAAGAGTGATGAACTGAATATACAAAGGACGAGATAAGGCCCCGCCATACCCAAGCTGGTTGACTGTACACATACCAAAAGATAGGTAACTCCGGGAGTAAGCGGAGTGACTCCAGTAGCTGATAGATGGCCTACTAACATGGTCCAAGCATTGATCTATCTGCACCTGCGCGGCATGAAACGCAGCGCCCAGAAAAGGGCGTGAGTACAATATGTACCAAGTATGTAAGGCATGAGCATATAATATATCATAGCTGAACGAAACTGTAAGGCTGGAATATAAATATGTAAATATGAGCTGGAGCATAGCAATATAGTTGGAAATCTGAAGAACGTACTAAACATGATCTGAATATAAACTGAAGTCTAGTTGAATCTGGAACTGAAGACTGAGCTGAACTATACTGATAAATAACTGTAATATGACTGATAGCTGGTTACTAGAAACTGGAACTGATAACTGTCAACTGATACTGATGCTAAGAACTGGTGGCTGATAACTGAGAACTGATAACTGTCAACTGATACTGACGCTAAAACTGAACTGTTATCTGAACTGGTACCTGTCTGGTGTTATGGGCTATATCCCCCCAAATCAGGTAACTGAACATCTGAACTAGTACCTGTCTGGCGTTATGGGCTGTATCCCCCCAAATCAGGTACTGAAAACCGGAACTAGCCTCATGTATAATCATGCAGTGCATACTGTGGCTATATACCCATATATAGAGAACCTGGTGGGTGTTATGGGCTATATCCCCCCCAGCCTGTAATATCTAGTCTCTCTGGTCAGAGTGTGTGAATGACACCCGGTCACACTAGGTGTTTCAACTCCCGCCTGAACCAGAGGGGCTGTATCCCCCAAACGGGTAGTATCACACGCGACCGGACTGTGTGTCCAATGTCCAGCCTCTATGGGGGACTCCAAATCACACATAACATGATCACAATATAAGCATAAGCATGTATGAGGCATAACACATGTGGCAACAATATATATGGACTCAAAGGAATGATAAGAAAACTCTGGATGGAATTGTAGACACAACCTGAAACTTAGAATTTGTCTAACTCTTTGATTTTTATAAAAATTTCGGCAGAGTTTCCACTGAAACTGGATGATACGCAAAACAGAACCAGTGCTATACTATACACGGGAATGGATACCCGGATAAACTGATAACATAAACAAATTAACTGGATAACAAGATGAGAGTGGCGTAACAATTCCATGGATGTACAGAATTTCTAGACAGTACCAGCGTCCTGTATTGCATCATAGTTTTGAGGGTGCAGATAAAAGTTATAGACCTCATAGTCTTCATGAAAGTTATAGATATATGTATTAGGATTCTGGAGATTCTTAAATCATCTTAATATCAATTTTGTATAAGGAGTTATGATCAATATACTAACAACTATCCAAAGTTCAAAACAATTTTCCAGATTTTGAAATGTTTTGCCTTTCTGATTTGGACGTCTTTCACCTTGGATTTTAGTACCAAATTAAGTATATTCAAGGTTTCCTTGGTACCATACAAGTTTCTTACAAGAAAAACTAAGTTTAAAACTAATAAAAGCTTCAAAATCTAAAAGATACATGTCTTGCCAAAAGAAAGGTTTAGCCTTACATACCTTTGATGTTTCTAGCTTCTAAACTTCGTTTCCTTTGAATTCCATACCTCCCAAAGCTTAAACAAGCCTAATCGCGTAGAGCGTTTTGACGCAATTTGTCTTCAATTTCGAGTTAAGATTGATGTTGTTTCTTCAAAATCCTAAAAATCAGCTTCAAACTCAAGAGAGAACTGTTTCTATGGTGTGTGTTCTGGAAAATGACGAAGATAATACATATTTTTCCTTTTATACTCGAAATATTTCAGTTCCAGCCCTCTTTTGCGTTTATGTCCCTTTTTCTAGTCTGACTTCTGACGCTCATATCTTTTTATCTATAAGTTATATGAGCAAACCGTTAAAAGTGTTGGAAACTACACTCCAAGACCTTCAATTTGGTATATGATATGTCCCCAAAAGACTTCATATAACACATGAAATTAATTGCTGAAAAAGCTTTGTTACAAGGCAATTCCTTTGTCGGTTTTTCCGCAACTTAAATCTGATTTTTCCCAAACTTTATATTCAACATATAAACACCATATATGGTCATATTATTACTTTAAACTCACTTAAATCATTCTTAACATGATATTATAATGATATACGTCAATTTAGACGTACGGGGTGTAACAATTACCTCCGATAAGAGGAATCGAGCACCAAATTGACTTCGTGCCGGGATCTCAAATCCCCAACAAACCTGCATACCGGTGTAATCCCGAAGACACCAAAGAGCTCCAACGGCAGGTTGATGAGTTGCTGAACAAGGGCCTCGTTCGAGAGAGCTTGAGTCCTTGCGCCGTTCCAGTTATCCTTGTTCCGAAGAAGGATGGAACATGGCGAATGTGTGTTGACTGTCGAGCAGTCAACAAAATAACGGTAAAGTATCGTCATCCTATTCCTCGATTAGATGACATGCTAGATGAGTTAAGTGGTTCTTCATGTTTTTCGAAGATAGACCTCAGGTTCGGTTACCATCAGATCCGAATGAAACCCGGGGACGAGTGGAAAACCACATTCAAGACCAAATTCGGTCTCTATGAATGGTTGGTGATGCCTTTTGGCCTATCCAATGCACCGAGCACATTCATGCGATTGATGAACCATGTGCTCAAACCGTTCATAAATAAGTTTGTTGTCGTTTATTTCGATGACATACTTGTTTATAGCAGAACCGTGGATGAACATGTCGACCACCTAAGGCAAGTACTTGAAAAGCTTCGAGAAGAGAAGTTGTATGCCAACTTCAAGAAATGCGCCTTTGGTGTCGATCGTGTAGTCTTTCTTGGATTTGTTGTCAGTGCTAATGGTGTCGAAGTCGACGAATCAAAAGTCGAAGCCATCAAAGATTGGCCAACTCCAACCTCGGTATCACAAGTTCGTAGCTTCCATGGCTTAGCTAGCTTTTACCGAAGGTTTGTTCGTGACTTTAGCACCGTGGCAGCTCCTTTAACCGAGCTGGTGAAGAAAGACAATCCATTTGAGTGGGGAGAGTCCCAAGAGAGGGCTTTCCAAGAGTTGAAGCGGAGGCTTTGTTCTGCCCCGTTGTTGCAACTCCCTGACTTCGGCAAAGCATTCGAAGTCGAGTGTGATGCGTCTGGAGTTGGGATCGGAGGAGTGCTGATGCAAGAATCGAAGCCGATCGCTTACTTTAGCGAAAAGCTTAAGGGTGCAACTTTGAACTACTCTACGTATGACAAAGAGTTGTATGCCCTCGTTCGAGCACTCGCCCATTGGCAGCATTATTTGTGGCCTCGAGAGTTTGTGATCAAAAGTGATCATGAGTCTTTGAAACATCTCCGAGGTCAGGAGAAATTGAATCGAAGACATGCCAAGTGGGTTGAATTTATTGAAAGCTTTCCCTATGTAATTCATTACAAAAAGGGAAAAGATAATGTTGTGGCCGATGCGCTATCAAGGAAATTTGCCTTAGCGACCACTCTCGCCTCTAGGCTTATGGGATTCGAAAGCATCAAGTCGATGTACGAGGACGATCCCAAGCTGAAATGTGTTCGAGACGCAATCTTGAGTGGCCGAAAGGTTGAGAAATATCAGTGGCATGATGGCTACCTCTTCAAAAATGGGAGGGTTTGTGTGCCAGTGTCATCGTGGAGAGAGCTCTTGGTTCGAGAAGCTCACTCAGGTGGACTAATGGGGCACTTCGGTGTCGATAAAACTCTTGGTATCTTGACCGAGCAGTTCCATTGGCCCAAAATGCGACGAGATGTGGAAAAGCTTTGCAACGCTTGTCTCGTTTGCAAGAAAGCAAAATCGAAGTCCAACCCTCATGGTTTGTACACCCCGTTGCCTGTGCCTGATCGACCTTGGGTTGATATATCCATGGACTTTGTCTTGGGGTTACCGAGGTCGGGGGGAGGACATGATAGCATCTTCGTTGTGGTTGACCGTTTTTCAAAAATGGCTCACTTTATTCCTTGCAAAAAGTGTGATGATGCACAGCATGTAGCTACATTGTTTGTTTCTAACGTGTTAAAAGTGCATGGTGTACCTCGTACTATTGTGAGTGATCGAGACTCGAAGTTCTTGAGTCATTTTTGGAAGTGTTTGTGGGGTGCCCTCGGCACCAAGCTACTATTCTCGACGTCTCACCATCCTCAGACTGATGGACAGACCGAGGTAGTTAACCGAACCTTGGGATCTTTGCTTCGGGCAATGACCAAAGGGAAGGTTGGAAACTGGGCTGATCGTTTGCCCATGATGGAGTTTGCATACAATCGAACGGTGCATAGAATGATCAACATGACCCCGTTTGAATGTGTGTATGGCTTTAATCCTTTGATTCCACTTGATTTAACCCCATTGCCTCGAGATTCTGTTCTTGATTTTGAAGGTACTCGACGAGCAGCTGCCTTGATCGAATTGCATGCAAAGGTGAAGAAGAACCTCGAGGAGGCCTATGCAAAGGTTGCCTTAAAGAAAATCAAGGGGCGTAAAAAGTTGGAATTAAAGAAGGGAGATTGGGTTTGGGTTCACTTCCGAAAGGAACGCTTCCCGAACCAAAGGAAAGGAAAGTTGGCTCCTCGAGGGGATGGTCCATTTCAAGTGTTGACCAAGATCAACAACAATGCCTACGTGATCGACCTCCCTGGTGAGTATAACGTGTCCAACACCTTTAATGTTGCTGACTTAGTTCCTTGTGTTGTAGGTCCAACTTCGGAGGACGAGGAGGGCTTGATTTCGAGGACGAAATCTTCTCAAGAAGGGGAGGATGATGCAGCCCGATCACGTGCTGATCAAGTGATCGATCCACCGAGGAGACCGATGACAAGAAACCAAGCCAAGCTGCTGCACGATGTGCACGTTCACTTAGCCTGGCCGAAGGAAAACAATTGCTCCGAAGCTGAGTGGCCGAGCTCAAGAATCGAAGGCATTATCTTCAGATTTGAGCCCGATGGCAAAGTGACCGAGGACAAGGAGCTCGGAGACAATTGAGTGTCCGAAGGCAACAAGTGTGTGTTCGAGCAGACAATCGAGAACCGAAGCCAAGGCTTACCGAAGTCAAAGTCTGCCGAACACATCTTAACTCAGCCCTGCGTGGCTTATTTCTATTGGTCAACTGTGACCTAGTTACTAGTTTACCCTTAGTATTTCCTATATAAACACTGTTTCCTTTCATTGTAAGTACCTAGTTTTTGAACATTGATGAATTGAATGAAAGTGCCGAGCACATTTCTTCTTGTCTCCGTCGTGAGCAAAACCCCGGTGAGGGCTTTTAAGGACTTGTGGCTTTCGGCTAGTCCGATTGAACATTCCTCTTGATCATTCAGTTTGCAAGAGGCAATGTTCTCTTGAGGATTGTTGCATAGTATAGGTGATCCTTGTATCCCTTTTGATTGAGCTTTGAGACAGGTTCCTCACTGTTCTTTCGAAAGAAGCAAGTTTTGTCTTGCTTCTATCTTTATCTTTCTTGTTTGTTCTTCCGCGTTTGTGCTAGCAACCCCTTCGGGAATTGCATTGCACCAACAGGCCAGACCAATGTACGGGGTTTAAGGTCACATAATCAAACCCCAAATAAATTACATTTATATGTTGCCCATAACTCACTGAGTACGAATATATAATCAATTCTATTACCGGGGTCCAATTGACCCTTTAAACTATTAATTGAACTTATTAAAACGATTTTTAATATCCCAATTTTCACTGTTAAAATAAATTCAAACACACGTAATAAACTCAAATAAAGCATTAAGATCATTACCTGAATGTTTCGGGGTGAAAATTCTATCTTTTCTCTTGCTCTTTACTCATTTTCTGGCATTTTTTCCTTGCTTCGTTTTTGCTTCTTATTTCTGTTTCTGTTGCTTTCTGTTCTTGTTTTGGACAGAAGCTAAGGGATATACCATCGCCATGTCACCTTTCCTTTACTTTCCTTTTTTGTCTTTTTCTCTTTTTCTTTTATTTTATTTTCTTATCGCGACGAAAATTAAAACGGTACTCTGCGATATTCGAAATAATTCCAACTTTTGCATACAAGTTATACAAAATATATGTAGCATACTCGCTAAGGCGGATCTCAAATCGGGTTCCCGAAACTCAAGATGTGAATTTAAATAGAAAAAGATCAAATTATTTAACTTTCGGCATTTTTGCGGAAACTAGCCGAACAACCTCAAAATTCACTTTCGAAAAATCACAAAAGTCACAAATAATCCTACGAACCAAGCGGCACTTTCGGATTTCGAATCGAAGCTCATTCACCAAAACCGAGCTCGAAAATCTCTTTTTAATATTTATCGACAATAAAAACTGAAACCTTCTTCCGATGTCTACCAAACGAGGTCTGATTTAGCTCAAATTTTACAGATAAGTCTCAATGGACCTTACGAATATTTTAAAACTATCGGTACGCCAATCAGAGTCCTAATTTCTGAAATGACTAACCGAGGTCGTTTCATTCTCCTCTACTTAAACTCTCGTTCGTCCTCGAACGAGCCTAAGTTTAAAGAAAATTCCGCACAGATAACAAAAGAACTTTCACAACCTTAATAAGCTACTCCACGGATATTATCTCATGATTGCATAATCATATTTATACCACGGACACCGAACTCTTGGAATAAAACATATCTGGATCATATGATAACATCATTGCCCAACTTACTCGGACTAAGCTAACACTTCCTCAAACACGTGAGAAGAGCTCTACACTTTTTTGAAACAAAGATACACGGAACTCTGGATGGATTAAAATAATTCTGCAGACGAATCACCTCGTCGATATACTTTACGATATAGAACAGTCTGATGGAACTAAGAGTTAGCTTACACTTGATACAATAGGGGGAGCTTTTGAAGTACCTTGTCACTACACACTATAGAAGATTTGATGCAAGCTATATTATTTTTACGAACGCACTATGCAACATCTCAGTTGATGTTAGTGTTGTTCCGCAAGCTCCTTGTAGGAATATAGTTAGTCATATCCTTATGTATGTCAAAGGTTCATCTGAACAGGGTCTAACATATAAGGATAAGGATCATGCAAATCCTACTGGATAGTATGATGCAGACCAGGAATGATCTTCAGACTGAACATCTACATCAGGGTATTGTCTTTGAGTTGGAAATATTATGACTTGAAAAAGAAAAAATAAAAAAGACATGTACTTGGACCATGAGCTGAGGCAGAATACGAGCAACAAAGTTGATTTCATGTGCACTTATAATGCTAAAGTAACTTCTCAAAGAGTTGAGGTGTGAAGGAGATATGTCAATAATGGATGGACGGTAAGCTGCATTAGACCATTAACTCTAAATTTTCATGAAGTAAAACAGTGTCAGTATGAGGATCCAGTTCTAGTTGAATACAGACAGATTGCCAGAAGAAACTGGAGTCACCATAAAGGGTTACTACTGACGGTGTTCTCATGTATAAAGAAAGATTTTGTGTCCCTAATGTTGCAGATTTATGTGGACAGATTATGATATAGGCACATTATTCAAAATACACATTTCATCCAGGTTCGACTAAGATGTACCATGATCTTAAGCAGATTTATTAGTGGGACGGAATGAAGTGTGACATAGCAGAATTTGTGGCTCAGTGTTCTAATTGCCAGCAAGTTAAAGTCGTGTCATCTTTCCAGAATTTATGCTTTCAGCAGATAGGTATGTATATATATGATCAGGTTGCCAGCATATCTCTATCATTGATAGATTATTAGTGGGTTTAGAATTCATCGACACTCATTGTAGGTTTTTGTCGTGGCCCTAGGTTGGGTCGTGACAAAACTGTTATCAACGCCTTAGAGATTTAGTATTATCCTTCATTATTTGGAGGAAGACTCCTCCACTTAAAGCACAAACTCATGCAGCTATTTGTTTAGAAATACCCATCCCAGCACAGTCTGCTGGACTAAAGAAGATTTAGCTAAAAGCTGAACGTAGGCAGACCTAAGCTACCAACTACCCTTTCGAGTAGCCAAACAACTGCAACGCTCGAGTCACAACTCCATACATTTTTTATAAGCACCACCGCCTGATGGATCAAATCAAATGTCAAATGTCGCCTCTCACTACCCTTAGTAGGCTTGAAAACAACAATGTGCTTACCCAGCTACAATAACACGTACTCTGGCTCAACACAGGGAACAAACAAGCGGCTACGAACCGCCCAAGCTCAGTAGTGCCGGACAAAGAAAAAATAGAAATGGGCCGAGGATAGAAATAATTAGAGCTTCAGTGATAAGAATCAAACGCGGAAAAAGTAAAAGATAGAGAATGAGACGTAACTCGATCAATAATCTCAAGTAGCAACGAAGAACTCGTTCCGTTACACCCCGAGAGAATGTCAAGAACACCTACGCTAGGCAACTACCCTCGAGCTAATATGAGCACGCAAGTAGAATGGTCGGGGGGATTGGAAATCATCTAGATTCACTAGAGACCTTGCTTCTTACAATTCTTGCAATATTTTGGCATGTAGTCATACTTGACTTTGATCCATTTGGACTGTTCAGTTCCTGCTTCATCATCTTCTTCCACAATCTTTATTCTTTGAGGGAACTTAGACAACAGGTCAACTTCCACCTTCACCTTTGCACAACTCGGTCCAGTACCATTCAAAGTCGCAGCATCAACATTCAATGGTCTCCTACTGCCCTAGCCAATGAAACAATGTACTGCTTACCAAAAAAATTCGGTGGTAACTTTGGAAACGAAATCCAAGCAATAGCTATAGCAGTTTCCTCATCAAGTTTCCACCAATGGTTCTATTTTGTGCATCTCATCTACCAATAGTCTCCTTGAGCACTTAAGCAAAGAGTAGGCTTGGATAATAGATGATTGTCTTCAATCAAACCAATAGAGCACGGGCCTTTAATCTCACACTGAATAGGAATAACTTTACGTAGCTCTTGAATATTAGGTTTTTCATAGGAGAATTTATCTAAAACTGCATGTTGTAATCATTGTTCTACAATGGATTGTTGCACTTCATGTTTCTTCCATCTCATAAGAGGTTCACCAAGAAGATATTCAACAAGTTTATCAGGAATATTATCTAGGGTTTGCATGAGAGCATTTAATGCCTTAAATTTTACCAAATTTGCATATGTTTTTGGGAGAATAGGATTTTGGGTAATAGTTGTTTGAGTGGAGAGGGGTGGGAACGTCTAACCAACTTCATGAGGAGGCTGGCCAATGTCGTTGTGGCCATGAAAGTCGTTGAAGGCAACTCGGCGTAAGTTTGCCGTCCGTCACGTAATGAGAGAGAGAGAATCGCAATAGTTTCTTTTTGAATTTTTATTAGTATTATACATGTGAATATACTATACTTTGCTATTTTCTTATGTTCATAATTTCTTATGTTCATTCAAAATGGTCGCAACAAATTAATTGTTCCAAGTTCCACCAACTTCCCGATATTGTTCAAGAAAATATTATAGTTGTCGGAATTTATTTTCACAACTACTAAAATTGTTGTAACAGTTTCATTAATTTTTGTAATTTTTTTAGCATATTCAATAATCAGTCGATCCATATAACAAGTTCCAACAGTTTTTTCAACAATTACTGACATAGTTCCAATAACTTCACTATTCTCTTCCAACAACTTTACTAAAACTTGCACACTTTACATTTCAATATGCGTAGAATCACTTAGAGCTCATTTATCAAACACTCTATTGATGTTCAACTGTTATTCAATGCATCACAAATTTTACGTATCAATATTGAGTTCAATGAATATAAACACTTTTGATCTACTGTTCTAAGAAAGTCTACATTTTAATACACGTAGAATCACTAATAGTTGAATGAATCACAAACACTCTAGTAATCTTCATCTATTATTTTACAAATCATTAACCTTTTCAATGCATTCATCTTAGAAATCACTCTACTGACCATAAATCATCATTGGATCACCAACTTCAACCTCGCTAAACACTCTAGTAATCTTCATCTATTATTTTACAAATCATTATCCTTTTCAGTGCATTCATCTTAGAAATCACTCTACTGACCATAAATCATCATTGGATCACCAACTTCAACCTCGCGACGTTTGAAATCGCTCAATTGATATTCAACTATTGTCAAATCAATAAGCTAATATTTAATAATTCATCTAATCTCTCTACTGATTGTTAAGCGTAATTGAAAGAGACAGTTTATGTTTGTAAGTCAATTATCAATAGAATTGCTAGATCGAGAAACAATTATGATCAAATGACGTATTTGTTTAATAATTCATTGAGTATATTGATTATCAAATATTATTAAATCACTCTATTGATCATTCAATTATGGTTGAATCAAGTATAGTTGGAACACTTAATCGGTATTGTTTTAACTTTCAACAAATACAGAAGTTGAAAAATTTTCAAAATTTGTCGTAACGACTTGAGAAGTTATTGTAACTTCAAGTTTGTTGTACCAATTAGAGAAGTTAGTGCAACTTCTTTATATGCTAAGATAATAATGCAGGGTAAAACGAGCGGAAGCAAAAAGATAAACACGATAACCAAGAAATAAGGGTCGAGGAAGAACAGAAATAGAAGAAAGAAAGGATAAGCGAATCAAACCATGATTTGAATATCCATGAGAGAGAAAGAAAATTGAACCAATCACGGAATCACACTAGGTTGATCCACCATGGATTCCAAGTAAGAGATGAAGCCAAGCTTCAACAAGAAGGACCAAGTTTCTTCTAAATTCTATTCTTCAATCTCAAAATCTAGCTTCTGAAATAAAATGACTAAGTGTGGTATTTGTAGATGTTCCACACTCCTAATAAAATGACATAAAAGCCCCTACAAGTTTATTACACATAATAGGCCACGTAGGGCTAAAATAGTAAATAACTAGACTAAAATCTGGGAATGCTAGTCAAGTAGGCGGAGCGTCTGGAAGGGAGGCGGAGCACCTGGACTTGCCCCATTTTTGGGCAGTGAAGTCGGCTGGGCGGAGCGCCTACCATGGAGGCGGAGGGCCTGGGCTGCTCCTCGCTTAGGCGGAGCGCCTGCTTTGCCTAGGCGGGGCGCCTGGGCCTGGAGCCAATGCCTCGATCTTCAAAATGCTCCCGAACTCTTCTCCGATGCTCTTGACCTCTCGTCTTTTACATCCTCCAATCCCGGCTCTTGATAGTAAGTGCCTTAGGCTCGAGTCCAATCATAGACAAAGAGCAATTTGGATATGAAGCACTGCTGGGTAGACCATGGCTCCAACCAGGTGATTCATGACTGGGCTAGTAAAAAAAGTCTCAAGCAGGGAAAGGCGGGATGGAAGGCGGAAAAGGCTTGGCTTTGTTTCACAAAAAAAGGACTAAGGAAATTTCGGCTTGAGAAGGGTCATCGTTCCCGGCTGTCCCATGTTTGTTGTATTTCTGCAGGCGGGTCTCTCAGAAAAAAAGACCTTATCTGTATCTCAATTCTGATTGATTAGCTTCTTACTTCGCGCAAGCTAAGGTCTAATGACCCCGAAGAAAGAGTAGATAGACGAAGGAAAATAATGATTCCAAGGCGACACCTACTCCCTCTCATCCCAAGAATAATTGAAGAGAGTTATCTCCGGTCACCAACATTGGCATAAAAAAACAAAAACCACCATCTCGCTCTTTCCTTTCTTCGGTGCTACCTTTTTTTTTCAAGGTGGCACACTTACTATATCCTATTCCAGCCTAACCTTATCCTTTCGTTAACAAACCTACCTTGCTTTTCAAATACAAATAGAAAACCACTCAGGTCAATAGCTCCTTTCATCATGGGTCACTGTCCTCCTGGCTCACCGACTGATTCTTGATTTGCTGGAGCAGAAACAGAAATTTCAAAAAAGTTTCCTAACCTTGCTCCAGCGGATTAATAATGTACGTATGTAATGTAGTTTTTGTTTCCTCCCTTTCAATTGAAATAGGGGAAGCGGGATGAAAGCACTAAGCCCGCATCTTCAGCTTCTATTAGAGGGGCTGTGGATCCAATCCATTCGAAGGGGGAGCAGAGCAGCAGGCAGGCAAAGCAGGGGAAGAGATATGGATTGCACCGAAAGCAATGCCCTTCGGAGCGCATTGCTTGGGCTAGCCACGGAATGAATCGAGGAACTACGGACATTTCCAATACCGATAGCAGCTCCCGTTAAAGCAATTGTAGCAGCTCCTGCACCCATTCCCCGTAGAACGCGACCGTTGAGGCTTTCATCGAAACAAAGAGAAAGGCCCGGCTGGTGCTTTTTTCTGTGTTAGCTAGGTGAAAGGCTTGCTTAACTCTAAATAGATTAGTGTAATAAGTAAGGAACTACTAAAACCTGTATTCCCCTTTTTGGGCTATAAGACTCTTAGCTTCCAGCGAGCTAGGTGGATTGTTTTCAGCCGTGAGTTCCCCTACGACATAAGCGCTCTTGGGTGGGGTGGGCCATTCCATCAAATCTTTGAGAAAGGGCCCAATCTCATATTTGATGGCCGATTTGCCCTGCATCAGATAATTTTCAACAAAATTTCAAGTTGTTGCAACAGCTTCTGTGATATTTGGTACATACCGAACAACTTTTGTGTGCCGCAAGAGTTTTAAGACGTAATTATATGAAGCAAACCAACAACTGATTCATTTATACACACGATCAAAATCAAATCACCCAGTCTATCGTTAATAGTTCATAGACTCGATTGATTGATACTGCCAATTCCACTAAATTCATATAATAATGTGTAGCATCAATAAATTGTTCTTCAACTACCATAATTATCAACATGTTTATGTTTAATAACTCTGTATACACTCAACTAACCTTCAAATATCATCTAATAAGTGTATTTATGTTTCATAATTTATAGAATCAAGTTATCTTAAACTTTTGACCAAAAAAAAAAAAATAGTTATCTTAAACTATCATGACATTAAATTGTTTATGTTTTAACGTGCATAGAACAATTCGATCGACGTTCAATTTAAATCAACACGTTTATGTTTGATGTTTCATAGAATCACTAAACTTCAGAAGTTTTACCAAGCAGTGGGAACAACTTTATAACCACTTTAGTTGTTCTGACAACTTCATCAGTTTTACCAAGCAGCTGAGGAAAAGATACAGAACTTTTTGAAAAATAAATTCTAATAATAATAAAATACAATCGTTGATGTAAAATTAAATTTCTGTTCAGATTTAGAATATAAAAGATGATGGCTAAAGAGCCTATTGTAGATCGAAAAAGAAAAAGGTGGGTGGAGGGTGCTGATATAGATCAAAGAGGATAGGAATGATGGAAAAATCACTTTTAGGTAATGTTTTAGTTTTAGTTAGGAGGCCTCAGACTCAACCCAAAAATCACCGTAGCAAATAATAAAAACTTGATGTTCCTTTCCGGCAATAAAAGATTCAAATGACACTTTCAATAGAAAGAGCATTGAAACCTCACCCGACAATAAAACAGCATTTACAGCTTCTTTTTACGGGGGGGGGGGGGGGAGTGGGGGGAGGGGGATTACTGTACTGTTATCAACTGCCACACACACGAAATTTCTTGGAAAAGTTCGACATGTAACCACCAAAAAAATTTGATATGCATATCAAAATTAACATAATTACACTGTTACCTGTCTAAAAACATGTCTTTATGTCCTGGCGTTTAAACAACTTTTCCATTTGAATAGTTTTTCAAAAAAATGAAATACTGGTTAGTTGTCTTAGGTTACACTTTACAGTGGTCGTTTTTACCACGAAAAACTTTAAAGCTGCCTTTTTCTGTTTTTGAGGCAAAAATCATCTAACATTTCCACGACGCCCAACATCATGTGTCCACTCCCAATCCTCTTTTCCCCATGAGTTATAACAGAAGACATCAATCGAACGAATACAGAGTAGATAAATCATATGCATCTTCTGAGGTAGCTAAGAAATTGAGTGATCCTGAGCAAAGGGCTTCTGCAACAAGTGAAATTAATGTTGCGTCTTGCAGTTGAAGTTGTTCATATAAAGGTTGAACATTTTAGTACTGACTGGAGCTGATTTCCTTAAAGGCTTAAACTGTCTATTGAGATAAAATATGAACAAAACAGAAGGGGAGGAGGCTGTAACACAGTGAGCAAACTCATCTCTCAGGCATTGCATGGACTTAATAACATGTCCATCTACTCTAGCACTCAGTAAGCAAAGATCTGAACGTAAGTGCCTACCTCAACAGGAAGGAAAGTTAAATTAACAAAATTAATAACGTTGGACCAGAACCAGCAAATCCATGCAGACCATAAACTTCAGCGGCAGCAGAATTTTCTCTTACGTTAGTTACCTGCATAAATATGGCCAGACCATCACTGGATGACAATCTTGCTTCACATCACTGGCATAAAGAAAGGAACATTCTCAGCCTGATCAGATATAAACAGCCTTCACATCATTTGCTCCAAAACTTGCAGAGCACACAGGGCATTTGCGATGACGCGTATCAACAATCTTTTGGATACATGGATTACAGAAGAGATGATAGCATTTGGTGAGCACAACCTGTAATGTAATAAAGATATCAGTAGATAGACATTAGCAAAATTAATTCTTCACTGACTAAGGAGATTATTTTTACATATTTGGAGAAAACTAACTGCATTGCCACCATGGTAAGAGAACTGATCAACGGCTTAGAATCTCTTAAAAATCTAACAAAGTGGAAGCAAGCATCAGTTTGCTCATCCACGAGCACTTAGAGAATTTAATATCTATTTGCAGTTAGCCTCCTGCCTGGCAAATGTTTGGTAGATGTACTATATAGTCTCAAAGTGCTACTTCCCTTCTGGTTGTTACCCAACATTTAAACCATAGAATCTCGTCACTGATGAATCTCTCTGATAGCACATAAATAATCTGAATAGCAAATGTAAACTAAGAAGCCATAATCTCTTCTTCCCATGTGCAGCTAAATAACAAACTTGCACAGTAGAATCCTACAATAGATGTGACATTTCATAGGTACTTTCAGCTTCACCGAACTGATTCTGCTGATTGGCCAAATAACTATGAAAGAAGTCAGATGGTCCTACCTCTTTTCGCCTATCAAAGCAAATACTACAATTGAGTATTTCCTTATATTCCTTAAGTTTCTGCTCAAGCTTCTCAATAACAGATGAACCCTCAATGTGTGATCTCAAGCGCATTGTCTTTCTCCTCAAAGCTTCTACATCCTCCTCTGC
Organism: Petunia secreta; assembly: GCA_029990175.1. NCBI lineage: Eukaryota > Viridiplantae > Streptophyta > Magnoliopsida > Solanales > Solanaceae > Petunia > Petunia secreta. The sequence continues at coordinate 10,089,701 of JARKIP010000017.1, forward strand.
TCTTTTCCTCTCAAACCTAATCAAGTAAACCAAGGTAAAAGATAATAAAGGAACGCGTGGTAGACTATTGGTTGAAGAACTATATTCATACTGCAGATACAAAGTTTTTTTTTCCTTTTTTGGTAAATTAATCTTCAATTACCTCTCTTTCTCTAATTCTATCTGCAACTCTGCGAGATCAACTCGACTTTTCTCAATCTTGGATTGCAATTCTTCCAGTGTCTCCCGCAATTGCTGGGAAGAATTTCTTACATCTGACAACCGTTTTTGGTTATTCCCCAAAGCAAGAGCGCTCTGAACCCTATCTTCAGCAAGCTTCTGAACCAGGTCTGAGCATCCCCTCAACTGAAAGGAAACAAACACACCTAAAGACCATGGAGAAATATAAAACTTTTGGCACTTTAGAGAAGATCCCCGATTACCTGGTCATCAATTTTGGCAGCTTTCATTTCATAGAAACTGACCACTGTATTGGTATCTTCAACCGCTCTCTCCATAGTTTGACTTTCCAAGGCCAGATAATCCCGCTGCTGTCTTGCCTGTACTCCCTCTAGAACAAGCTGGGAACAGAAGCTACACTTACCAGACAGTACTAAATATTGGCAGCAGTACAAACATGAAACACTAGGAATACACAGACCCACACAGACCAACAACTCAGAGTGTGCACTCCATCAAACATGTAAAGGAGACGATGACTTTTTAGAGTATCCTTGAAATTCTTGAAGTGATACAACATAATTCATGCATCAAAAACTCCTTTTAAGAACCTAACCTGACTGCTATGGAAAAGTGTCCAAAGTAGTGGTTCCAATACAGCAACTAATGCTGCAAAGGTCAAAAACTTGGAAAAGGATAAAACCAGCATAAAACTAGGTGCACCAAAATTTTTTGCAACCACTACAAGCATGGAAATCTAATTGTAGTTGCACAGAAGGCAATCCTAGAGTCTCTCGGGGGTCAAAACCTATGCAGGACAAGTATATGGCACTCAAAGCACAAGATGAGTAAACCGAGTGTTATAAACTAATCTATCCACTATGATTAGTATTTATCCTCCTGTTGAAAGATAAGCTGGAATCATGAAATAGGATTATGCAACAGCAACTTCAAGTAATGGACTACAAAAAATCATCAAGAGTAGCTTTTAGTAGATCTCTTAATCTTATTGACTAAAACTAAACCACAAAGGTACAACCATCACTATAGAAGATCCCGTGGATAATGTTCAAGGATAAAAGGAAGAAGTATTTACACAGCATAGGACACACCCTCTACACTCTTAAGGCATAAAACTCTAGCACATGAAAGAAGTAAACAATCAATCTTCTTCCCTTTTCATTACAATACTGCATGAAAATCTAGGAAAAAAATAACCAAATAGGATATGTATAACAATGTAATCCATACATATAAGATTGAAAACCAACCAAAAAAAAGCCCTAATAGGATAAGTTTAACAAATGCAGGAAAACCACATCACGAGTACCTTATATCTTGGCAAAAGAAGTCTGAAGAGAAATACCAAAACCATGATTCTCCTCAGTTTTAGTGACTACACACATGTAACTTCATTTACATCATTTTCCAGGAAGAAAAAAATCAAACGATTCATGAAGCATCTAAACTGAGAAAAAATATCAGGGGTGTGTTTGCTATGGGGGAAACTGGAAAATATTTTCCCATTTTCCTATGTTTGGTTGGCTTATTTGACTTTGAAAATATTTTCTAGGTCTTACAAATTGAAGGGAAAACATTTTCCTAATCACACAAACCCTAATTCGCAACCCCCTACCCCCTAATCCCAAAACAGATACCCCTACACATCACCCACTCCACATCCAAAACTCACCCACTCTCCCCCCAGCCCACACGTTCCAGCCCCTAACCCCCACCCCCTGTCTGTTAGAACTTCTCCGACGCCAACGCCGGCACCGGCAACCATATGCCTCCATCGTCGGCCTCCTCGCCGGAATCCACCCTTCTATGCAAAACCAGACCTCGGCGCCTGAATCCACCCTTCGCTGCAAAACCAGAGGTCCCATCACCAGAATCCTCCATGCCTTGCTGCGTACTAGTGGCCTCTGTTGACGGCCTCTTCCATGCCTCGCTGCGGTACCAGTGGCCTCCTCCATCGACAGAAATCTGCCCCCACCGTCGATGTCCTTGCCGGAATCTGTCCTCACTTCCTATGACAACCATGTGAATGGAGGGGGTGGTTGGGGGATGAGTTTTTGGATGTGAAGGGCGGTGGGTAGGGGTGAGGTGGTTAATTGGGTTAAGGATAGGGATAGTTAAAAGAAAATTATTTTCCATTTTGCTACCAAACAACAGAAAATATGTAGAAAATCACTTGTTTTCCAAGAAAACATTTTCCATGGAGAATATTTTTCTTTATACCAAACATACCCCAGATATCACCGATTAGAGCAAATAGGGAGGACTAATGGTACTTTTTCTCATAACTAGTACAAAAGTTTGTTTCAAAATTTTTACCAAATTGACACAAAAAGATGACAGATTGAAGGCATTTGTCTCATATATTTACCTTGATATTGTAATCATCTCTCTCAGTGATTTGCTGAAAAAGCTGCTGATTTTGAGCTTGCATATCATCGTAGGCTTGCCCAATTGTCTGGAACAAGAAAATCTCAGTATTCTTTCAGATTGTTTTACAAGGAGTACTATACAACTGTCCTATAAACATACAGACAAGTAAAGCGTAAACAGACCTCAATCTCAGAGAGGTAAGCCTCAGTTTCTTCATGTTTGGATTTCAAGGCTTCCGAGAGTCTAGACCGCTCCCTGAAGTGATAAGAACTAATTTGTGAATATTCTTCTTAAGACTAACAATTGTTACAAGGAAAAAGAAATAAAAGAGTTTTGTCATAAAGCTTCTGAACTCTGAAAAATGAAAAGCAAATAATCCTACTACTTGCTTGTTACAATCTTGAACCAGCTTAAATAAAAGAAGATAGAAAAAGAAGCCAACAAGTACATATGGAAAGATCAAGAATGTATTGAGCATCGACAACAGCATTTATCTCAAAATCTCATGACCCAGATGGACCTGCTGGGGAAATCTACGTCAAGTGCCCATAAGCTTCTTAACTAACCAACTTCCTAAAAGGTAGTCAAAATTTTTTCTCCCAACAGAAATAACAGTTTTATACTGTACATCAGGGACAAAAGGTGGGGATCTCAAAATATCCCAAATTTCAACTATTCCATGAATCACATATTAAAGTTACCTAACTATATACATTTGTGATCGTATGATTTGTCACCACTAGAGTACACCTTTAATTGGAAAACATGCTAAAATCCACTCTTCCAACCAATAGTGGAGTTGTGTCCCTCCCACAAATACTTGGGCCACACCAATACTTTATATGTTGAGATTTTAATTAATGTGAATACATGATAACTTCAGCTCCTATTTTAGAAGATGTCATCTTATGGTTTGAACATACAGAGGGCGGCATCGTCGTATGCTCCACTTTTGTTGAATTTTCTGAATAATCTACCAACAGAAGTATGATGTCTCATCATTCACTATAACAAGAGGGCAAACAGACCTTTTAGATGCATCAAACTTCTGCCTCAACTCTGCAATCTCAGCTTCTGCAGCAGCTAACTTCTGCTGGGATTTAGCCTCCGCTTCAATAGCAGATTTCACTCTGGATTCCAAATTGTGTTCATCAAGAGAAGTCTTCAGCCTCTGGACACAAGCCCAAGCCTTGTACTCAGAATCGCGAGCCTCAAAGATATCTCTGCGGTCACGATGGTAATGTTCGGAAGCACAGTGCATTAATTACTTTAGCAGAAGTGTTCAATGAAGAAAACAAATTGTTTCATATCAGATATATGCCCATACAAAAATCTAAAAGATATGAATTTCAACAGCTTATCAGCTAGGATATCTTTCACAAAGCACTAGATTCTATTTCGGTATTAGAAACTGGAAGAAGAGCTTTTGTAAAGACTTCACCACAGAAAGGAACGTATTGAGCACAATACATGATCTCCAAAAATCGTCTTCAAGGTTAAACATTGACATACCATTTTGGTCAAAAGTACCTTAGGCTGCTCAAACACCATTAGAGGCACCATAAGAAGCTAACACGTCGCTGTGAAGTGTCCAGATAAATAACATTTAGGCCTCATTTGTTTTAACTAATCAAGGTCTAAACATTTAATCATTCAGATCTCAGTCATTAAGTGCGCTTGTTTATTTTATATCACAACTTAATGGGTCTAAATAAATCTGAATCATTCAGATCGAACATAGTCTAAATATCACTAAAGGTTATTTTGCAAAGATGGCTTTTCACCACCTCCATGTTCATAACACTTCCATCCACCACCTAGACGACCACCACTCCACAGCCAACCACCATTACTAAGTACTACCACACCAACCATCGACACCATCACAACTATCACCATGTTGTCAACGACCATTATCTCCATCTCCACCACAACCACCACCTCTACCAGCTACTAGCACTAACAATTACCTCCACCATCATAATCACTGACACTGTCAACTTACCGCCACCACCTCTACAGCCAACCCTCACCAGCACCACTATCAACCATTACCACATTATACCACCGTCAGCCATCACAACCACTACACCACCACCAGCTTAGTTAACCACCCTCCAGCTACCCGTCACCGTCACACTAACCACCTCCACTGTTACAATTATCACAGCACTATTAGCCACTAATACCAACCATCACCACTGCTGGTCAAATCCAAGACAGAAATGATTTGAGAAAAATTCACCATCTCGCTAATCCAAAGTATGTAATGAAAAAATAAAAAAGACAAGGAGTACTAATGCCAATCCCCTATGTATTTCTCAATTCTAATTTCCACAAACATTATCTAAGCCGAGGCCCTTTTTATTTCCCCAGTTTTCGTTAACAATTGTCTAAAAAAAAATTGGTCCACAAAAAGCACCAGTAAACTCTAACAATGCAACTAACTTCATTTAATCACAAGAAACACACTAAGCATGGATCAGTAAACTCCTAGGGCTTGTTTGGGGCAATCGTTTTAAATTATATTTTTCTCTTCATTCATTCTGTTTCATTTCTTCTATTTGCAACTTCTTCGTTTTTTTTTTTTTTTTTTGACAAGATTTTATTAACAAAGGTACCAAGATGGTACAATTAAAGAATCCCAGATTACAAAAGAGCCTCTGCTTATCAGCTAACTCCTCTAGAAAGTCCATATATTGTTCCAGATTTTCCATGACACTCCTTTTACACCAAAAGTACAAATTTAATAAGCATCTAATTTTTATCCTAGAAATATTCTGTTTCCTCTCTAGCCATACTGTCCATAAAATGCATAAAGGTATTCTTCTCCACATAGCCAGCTGGTCTTTTGCCATCTTCTGTAGTTGCCAAGTCTCCAACAAGCTCCAAATATTTGGGGGCATGGCCCATCTGACACCATATATATTCGAAAAGAGCTCCCAACATTGTCTTGCCACTTTGCAATGAATAAATAGGTGATTGACCCAACTTATAATTTGCTTCTTCGTTTATTATTTTTTCTGTTATCTTTATTATGAGAGTCTATGCATTAATGTTATTATTTACTTTTTATTTCATTTGAAATGAATATTTTATTTGATAAGTTTTGGTTAAAGACTAAGATAGTTCGAAAATATATCATGCTTTGTTATAGCCTTTATGATAATAATTATTGTATAAATTATGTTGTACATAAATTGATAAATGAGTATTTATATTAGTTTAATGTGATCTAGTAAGATCTTGATTTGGGGTAACTCGGTAGGAGTGAAAGATAAGGAGCTTGGTTTTTAATTGAAATTGTGCTCCAAAAAATTCTCTCAAGTGTTTGTTCATTTAGATTGTTTCAAAATCTACGTATTTCTAATACTCCCTCCTCCCAATTTATGTGGAGGAGTTCGACTTTACACGGAGTTCAATATTTAGAGATTGACTTAAGAAAGTTTCAAAATTACCCTTGGTAGATGTAAAGAAAGAGTAAGAAAGAATATTGAGTGATTAAAAAGTTGGTATGATTAAAAAGTTGGTAGCTTTTAAAGTAAGTAGGGCCTAACAAGGGTAGAGATAGTGGTATTAAATAATTGTCAAATAAGGAAGTGTGCCAATCTTCTTGTGACAGACTAAAAAGGAAAGTGACCTACGTATATTGGGACATAAGAAGTATTTCATATTTCATACATAGACATATATTTGTCACATACTAAAAAGTATTACATGTTCATCCGAAAAAATATATTAATTTTTGCTAATTAACTTTCATTTAAAATTTAAAAAAATTTATGTTATGGCAACCACATGTTTTTCTAATTGGCGATATAATTACTACCCAAGTATTAAAGAACCTAGTAATTACCAGTGGCTTCCAACAGGATATTAACAACATAAGTGACTTCAACACATTAACATGTCTTACCTTGAGAAAGTGGATTCACGCTTGTACATTTCCAAAATGAGCTTTAACTGCATATCACCCTCTTTCAAATCATTAACCTATTCCAAAAATTTCAAACCAAGGAGCAACTTATGTTAAAATTTGTACTTTGTCAAGCACCTGAAAAAGAACACTCACAGAAGAGACGAACAAACTTGCAAGTGCAGTCTTTACTATACAATTGATAAGAACCAACATAATATTAATAAAACACCCAATATGAACGGCCAAAAAAAAAAAATAGATGGTGAAAGACTGCAGAGAGACAGAAAAAGTTGAACATACCATAGCTTGCAACTTCAGCATTTCAGTCACTTGGGTAGCGGATTTGGAAGACAAGGTCTCTAACTCTTTAGACTATTCAAAAAGAGAAAAAAAAACATTATATTTTAAGAGCTAACGTAGAAAAACAAAAGACTAGGATACATTAGAGGATTAGCACCAAAACCTTTTGGTCAAGAATACTGCAAAGTGACTGAACATCAGCTCGTAGTGAATGAACATCTGAAGCAGTCTCTTTGTAATTACTTAGTTGATTCTGCATATTCCCCATTGTTTCAGGGAATGAAGAAACCAGATTTTTAAATTCTGCAATAATTTCTTTCCTGCCTGAAACAAATGACATCTATAACTAAATGTTGCTTCATTTTACCACGTTTGGAGTACACATTTTGGTTTTCGAAAAAAAAAAAAAAGATAAAAAAAAATAGAAATCAGCAGCAACTGTTTTTTCTGGTATACCAGGTTCTCTTGACGCTGCTTCCAGCTTAGCATCAATCATAGTTCTTTCTTGCATGTATTTCTGTATCTCCAGTTCTAGCCAGGCTAGTCTGGATTCAGCGACGGTGGAAGATCGCCGAAAAACATCAATTATATCATTCTTCAAATTCATTTCTTTGTCCCTCCATGAGAGATTGTCTTTCTCCACCTAGTTTAATTACAAACATTAAACAACAAGCAAAACCAAATAAAGAACAAAAATACAATTGAATTACCAACCAGCTACAACCTGCAGTTTCTCGTATAGGGACTGATACAGAGATACATCTGCTTTAGCTTTCGCAATTTGATCTTTAACCAAGGCATATGGTTGGGAAGAGCATATGACTTTCACATTCTTTAATTCGTTCTGTCAAGGAAGTATCTATTCAAACCACTAGGAAGAAAAAAACAATGTAATTGAACTGGGAAACCGTGAAAGAAAAGCAAGACCAAAGTTACCTGTAAGTTGGACAGCTGCTTCAATATTGTTATCCTTTCTTCATGAAGACGCTTGAGCTCAAATAAACGAAAAGAAGATTGGTCCTGTAAAAAAGATAGTCATACAATACATTCACTGATTGTACTTCGTCATTTAAAGTGACGAACCGATGTGAGGTAAGGTGCTATTGCTTCATGGGCGACGCCATGCGCTTCAGAGAAGTGATGCGCATAGTGATCCATACATAAAGTAACTGTTTTTTGAATCTCAACATCGAGGATTGAATAAATATGTACATTACTGTATATTAGATGCCGAATTTAGTTCATTTAACTGCAATTTGATTATCCTAGCACCAAATTCATAAATGTATGATATATTTAATTTTTTGTAGATTGTTCATTTCACTTCAAAGAAGCGTGCCCTCACTCCTCGTTTTTCACTGCAAGCCCAGAGACTTTGTCAGTTTTTCAGTTTTTGCATTAAAAACATTGCATTCACCTAGTTAGGTGGGATCAAACATGGGCACAGATACACAAACGAGTAAATTACCAAAAACTCCTTAAGTGTAGACTCCATATCCTGCATGTCTCTCAGCTTATCTCTCGCCTTATCATTAGCACTGTGCTTATTACCAAGATTCGGGCCAGGGAAAAGGAGCCCCTTGGCAGCATCTTTCTCTGCTTTTAGAATTGACAATTTGCTATTACTTTCGTCCAAATCTGCAATGATTTTCTCCAACTCCCCTTCATAATAACAGAAATTAAAGTTATCTCGTAAACCAACCTTTGGCGTCATATGAAATCAATATTCATGACATTATCAACAAAAGTTTCTAGTTTGACAGAAAAGCCCATATAATAAATCAGAAAAAGCACATTAGCAAATACTTATAATTTAGATGACTAAGCATTTGCACAATCACACTAATATCTTTGGTATTCGATGTACGGCAGATACAAAGTCCAATAATTTTCATTTACATAAACATAAAGGTGAATATATAGTATGTTTTGTGCTTCCTACTTATATGGGAGAAGTAGTTGCGTACGCAAAAAATTTCATAAGCGCCATCGATATTTTATGAATTGAACAAATTAATTTGTCACAGTACCCTAAACATATTAGAGAAGACAATTTGGATCGTATTAATAAAATACAATTCAAGTACAGTACTCCAAATCTCCTTGACGGATGTTCATCTTTTTGAAATATATCTTAACAGCCTCTTCCGTTGATAGCTGATGAGCTGATGGAGTTGAGAGAGATGAGATGTTGCAAGGATTTTTTTCAAAATTAGGCTCTAAATTCACTTATGTTATTTTGAGACAATTTTTTTTCTTGCCGGCTGAAATATTCATTAAAATTTGGTTATAACAAAAGATTCTGATTTGTTGGTTTAGATGATTCTTACCTTGCAGGACGTTATTGGGTTGATCTTTGTAATCTTTATGTTTTAACACATGTGACACCAACAATTTGCAAAAACAAATCATCCAAGCAGATTCAAAGACACTACAGACCAACGTGCCAACGTAAGCTGCTTGCTTGGTGCTTTCATTGTATTTCCTTATCATACTACTCCTTTGTTTGGATATAACTTATTATTTCCCCAAGCAATGGTGCATCTTGGCCCTGGGGAAAAGAATAGTGAAACTCTGTTTCACCCACCCCCCACCCTCATCCGACTTCCTGTCTAAGAAAAAATGAAAATGAATTTATCACTTCAAACTGTATTCTGGCTATGGGTGTCAATAAGTATATTAAATACTCCCTCTGTTTCAGAATGGATGAACCTTTTCGCTTTTCGAGAGTCAAACTTGATGAACTTTGACCAACAATTAAGATGATTTTTTTCATCATATTGATATGTGTAATTCGAGAGAAGAGAACGTGTTTATTGATGTCGTAACCGATATATATACTGTTACAATAGAGTCTAACTATGATAGGAGACCTAATACAATAAGGACTAGAAATAAGAGAATGTTCTAGAATTCCTATGATTCCTATTCTACTTATTTACAATTCTACAACACTCCCCCTCAAGTTGGAGCATAGATATTGATCATGTCCAACTTGCCACAAAGATAATCAACTCGAGCTCCATTCAACGCCTTTGTGAGTAAATCGGCTGGCTGCTCTCCTGTCTTAACATAACCAATGGAAATCAAGTTCTCCTCAATCTTTTCACGAATAAAATGACAATCGACCTCGATATGCTTGGTTCTCTCATGATACACTGGATTCGAGGCGATATGCAAAGCAGCTTGATTGTCACACCAAAGCTTTGCCGGCATATAATGTTGTAGTCCAATTTCTGTCAAAAGATGACGTATCCACATGATCTCACACGTGGATTGTGCCATAGCTCTGTATTCGGACTCTGCACTCAATCGAGATACAACATGTTGTTTCTTGCTCCTCCATGATACCAAATTTCCACCAAAGAAGACACAATACCCTGTAGTAGATCTTCGATCAACCTTAGATCCAGCCCAATCGGCATCCGCAAAACCCTCTATGCGAGAATGTCCATTGTTGCCATATAACACGCCACGTCCTGGTGCTCCTTTTAAGTAACACAAGATTTGCTCTAGAGCTGCCCAATGGTTAACCGTTGGCGCAGACATGAACTGACTAACCACACTAACTGCGAAAGCAATATCTGGACGGGTCACATTGAGATAGTTTAATTTTCCAACTAATCTCCTATACCTCTCTGGATTATCAAATGGATCACCATCACCACTCGTGAGATGCACATTGGGAACCATTGGAGTACTGCAAGGCTTGGCTGCCAACTTCCCAGTTTCTGCAAGTAGATCAAGAACATATTTTCTCTGAGATAGAAAAATCCCTTTCCTGCTCCGACAAACTTCTATACCCCAGAAATATTTTAGCTGGCCCAAGTCTTTCGTGTGAAACCGCTTATGTATGAACCGCTTAAGTGGGGAAATCCCTGCATAGTCACTTCCTGTAATGATAATGTGATCAACATATACAACAAGAAGTATAACGCCAGCTAATGATCGCCTATAGAAGACCGAGTGATCACATCTACTTTTCCGCAGCCCAAACTCTCGAACAACCGCGCTAAACTTGCCAAACCAAGCCCGAGGACTCTGCTTCAAGCCATACAATGACTTCTTCAAACGACAGACTTTCCCATACTCCCCCTGAGCAACAAACCCAGGTGGTTGCTCCATATAGACTTCTTCAAAGAGATCACCATGAAGAAAGGCATTCTTGATATCCAGTTGATGCAAAGGCCAACACTTAGAAGCAGCGAGAGAGATAAACAAGCGGACAGAGGTGAGTTTGGCCACCGGAGAAAAGGTGTCAGAGTAATCCACCCCATAAGTTTGAGCATAACCTTTAGCCACCAGTCTGGCCTTAAGTCTAGCCACAGAACCATCCGGATTGACTTTTACCGTAAAGACCCATTTGCAACCCACTACCTTCCTTCCTCTCGGTAAGTGCACTAAATCCCATGTGCGATTCTCCTCAAGTGCATGTATCTCCTCAAGCATTGCATCACGCCATCCAGGATGAGATAAAGCTGCCTGAACTGTCTTGGGTACAGAAACAGAGTCTAGAGAAGCAATAAATGAACTAGTCCCAGGGGACAAGTGGTCATATGAGACAAAGTTTGCAATAGAATATAAAGAGTCACATTGACGTTTACCTTTTCGAAGAGCAATGGGAATGTCAAGGTCGTCTGGAGGGGGATCTGATGACGAAGGAGTTGGCGCAGGACATGTATCAATGGTCTTTGATCGTCTGGAGTAAACTTGGACAATAGGTGGTTGTGCTTGAGCAGCAATCTGGTCAACTGGAGGAACAAGAGGAGCTGTGGAAGACACAGTTTCAGTCGACTGTTCTTCAGGAGAAGCAGTAGAGGACCCAGCCTTAGCCGGTGTCTCAACTGAACTTGATGATGTGACCTTATAGATGAGCCAATCTTCATCCTCCCCCTGAGTGGGAGAAGTGTGAGAGGTAGAGAAGAATGGTGTTGCCTCGGAAAACACCACATCTATCGATACCAGATACTTATTAAGGGTTGGAGAGTAGCACCTATAACCCTTCTGACGTTGAGAATATCCCAAAAAGACACACTTCACAGGATCCATTTAGTAATATGAGGTCTAACATCACGAACATAACATGTACTTCCAAACACTTTTGGCTCTAGAGAAAATAATGGTCTATTGGGAAATAATACAGTATAGGGAATATCACCAGTAAGCACACTAGATGGCATGCGGTAAGCACACTAGATGGCATGCGGTTAATCAGAAAGCAAGCTGTGGAAACCGCTTCCGCCCAAAATTGCTTAGGGACTTGCATTTGGAACATCAAAGCATGTGCTGTCTCGAGCAAATGTCTATTCTTTCTTTCAGCCACACCATTTTGTGAGGGTGTATCTACACAAGATGATTGATGTAGAATACCATGTTGACTCATGTAATTCTGAAACGAGGCTGACATGTATTCCTTGGCATTATCACTCCTTAAGATATGCACAGAAACATTAAACTGTGTCTTGATTTCAGCACAATAGTTAGAAAAATGGGAGAATACCTCAGAACGAGTTTTCATAAAATAAATCCATGTCATTCGAGAAAAATCATCAACAAATGTTATAAAGTATCTGAACCCAGTTTTAAAGACAACAGGACAAGGTCCCCAAACATCTGAATGAACTAACTGGAAAGCAAAATCAGCTCGTTTATTAATTCGGGGACTTAACGAGCTTCTATGATGTTTAGCAAAATGACAAGAATCACACTCTATCGAAGATACATTATTAAACTGCGGACACAACTTCTTCAAAGATGGAAGGGAAGGATGTCCCAGTTGACAATGAGCTTGAAATGGTGAGACGACACTAGAACAAGCAACTGATTGAGGCACCCATGGATCCAGAATGTAGAGACCATTAGATGCATGTCCTTTACCAATTATCTCCTTCGTCACGAGATCCTGAAAAAAACAGTGATCAGGAAAGAATGAGATACAACAATTGAGGTCTTTGGTAAGTTTGCTCACAGAAATCATATTAAAGGCAAGACTAGGCAGATCTAGCACGGAAGACAGGGTAATAGATGAAGTTGGTTTAACAGTCCCAAGCCCCCCAATGTTGTAACTAGACCCATCAGCTATAGTAACAGAAGATGGTGCTTTGTGTGACCGAAAATCAGAGAGTAACTTTGAATTACCTGTCATGTGATCGGTGGCACCAGAATCAATGACCCATTGGTTTGAGGAAGAGAGTAGACATTTGTTACCTGACTCTGCATAAGCAGTAATGTGAGGAGATTCCTGGAATTTGGAGAGTCTAGCATACTCATCAGCTGATATTGTAATAGTCTTCTCAGAGGAGGAACCAGAAGCAGCAGCCGCAGTAGCAGTCTGAGTCCTCTGATTGGGCATCTGCAATTTCCTGCAATTTCGCTTTATATGTCCAGGTTCTTTGCAGTAGCGACAAATAGGCTCACCATTATTGTTCTATCCCCAGCATCATTATTATTATTCCATCTCCCAGCATTATTGTTCCACTTACCAGCACCATTGCTATTATTATTCCACTTACCAGCATCATTGTTATTGTTGTTCCATCGCCCATCATTGTTGTTGTTCCTCCGTGCAGTATCGTTTCCCCCTCCTCCTTTAACAACAAGCACATTGGGTGGCTGAGTGGAAAGAGTATTCTCTGTACGCAACACCCGGCTAAACACATCTTGAAGAGAAGTGATCTCAGCGCTAGACAAAATCTGAGATTTAGCGGTCTCAAACTCAGCTGGGAGTCCAGCTAGAAAGCTCATTACTGCCATTTGTTCCCTCTGGGCTTGTTGCTTCTTAATATCAATACTGAACGGTATAAGCATATTGAGCTCCTCATAATTTTTCTTAAACTCCATGAAATAGGTGGTAAGTGACTTAGCTTCCTTTTCAGAACGGTAAAAAGCCTTACAAACTTCATACATGCGAGAGACATTGCCTTTTCCAGAATATAAGAACTCCAAATACTCCATTAATTCCTTCACGTACTCACAATGATTAACTAGACCAACTACATCATTGTCAATTGAGTTTGTAATTTGCAAAAGTAATCGAGCATCATCTCGCAACCAAGTCTTTAAAGCAGCATCTTTTGGAGGTTCCTCAGTAAGGTAATCATCTTTTTCCACGCTACGCAAATAAACCCTAATCTTCCTACTCCAATCTAAGTAATTAGAGCCATTTAATTTATACTCCGTTATTTTTGACATTGCTGGTAAAATCTCAGTAATGTGAGCCTTATCCTCAGCCATGAGTGTAATAAACAGCTACACGAACCTTAAATCCCAGAGATGCAGCCCAAATAATCACGAAAAGCACACAAAAAAAGGCAGAACCAAACCAAAACAGGAGCAGCAGCAGAACTCTAAAAGACAAATTTGAAATCAAGGCTGCCTTCGAACAAAGCTGTAAAATCAGAAACGAAGGGTACCAAAATGCCGGAAATCAGGAGACGAGGAGAAGGGTGCAAGCCGCGATCGATTCCGATGCCACACGCGCCCACACGCGTCGGCGCGTGGGAGACAGAGGCGGGAAGGTGGCGGCGCGTGAGAGCTACTCGCCGTCCACCGAGATGCCGGAGTTGGTGATTCCGGCCAGAAATTCAGTGCGCACCTCTGCTATGGTGGAGGTGAGACAAATACTTACTCCTTAGATTAGGCCAAAATCAACCGAGTCCTTTTCTTCAACCAAGAAAAGACTCCAAAATTGTTTTGAATAATTCTTGAGCCCTATGCTCTGATACCATGTAATTCGGGAGAAGAGAATGTGTTTATTGATGTCGTAACCGATATATATACTGTTACAATAGAGTCTAACTATGGTAGGAGACCTAATACAATAAGGACTAGAAATAAGAGAATGTTCTAGAATTCCTATAATTCCTATTCTACTTATTTACAATTCTACAACAATATGCAAAGAGTTGCATGTTATAGTGCTTTTCGTATAGTTTTTGAATATGCAAATTTTTATTTGAAAATATTAATTTAATATAGTCTAATTTAGGTTCAAAGATTAGTCAAATTGACTTTCAAAAAGTAAAAAGGTTCATCCTTTTTTAAACGGAGGGAGTATTAAAGTTGCACTGAGTGCCAACTTACTAAGCACAATTTGAAGCACGAATGTAGCACCGCAAGCATTGGGATGAAAGCTGATTTACTTTTAAGAACAGTGTGTTGTCTTTTTTATATTAGACACACTGTCCTGGTCTAGTGTACTTCTGCAGTGGTGATTAAACTAGAAATTAACCACAGAACTGCAACAGTTGTTAAAGAAGGATACTAACCAAGGGTTGACAAACTTCAGAAAGAAAATCAAAGAAGTAGATGTGGCAAAGGACAATTAGCTGTTAATACTCTTAAAAAGGCACAGGTAGCTGTTAAAAAATAAAACTTACACTGATATTCACTTTTTTGTCTCAAAAAACTCTGATATCATGCTTTAACAACTAACATAAAAGTCAGCCTATAGACTACAACCATACCAGAATAACAAACAAAATGAGAAAGAGTTCTAGTTACAAAAACAGAGCCTAAGTGACCAGAACTCTGCAGGTTAAAAAAAAATTATAAGTTTAAAAAAATCAACAGCAACATGCTACAAACAGTATTGACAAACTGCAAAGTGTGTTTCAGAATTTCAGGATATTACTATTTTTCCATTGTTACAATGTCAAAATATTTACCCCTACCTAAATTGTGGTTGCCTCAAGAATAGAGAATTACCTTGTAGACGCTTGAGCTCGGCTTTATTCTTAGCATCAGCATCTCTATGGCTCTGTAACGCACCAGCCATGGATCGATGCTTCAGATGAAGTTCATCTATTCCCTGCCTGAGATTTTTAACTCCTATATGCATATCATTTGATGACTTCTGGAGGCATGATCCTACAGAGCAAAAGATTAAAATAAAGTAAAGCTGGAGAAAGGATAAGGCCATCTCACTTAAATTGAAGAAATAAACACTTGAAAAATTGTTACCATCTTCAGGAAGTGCCTTAAGAACTGCATCACACAACTTGTCCTTCATTTGCCAAATGTAATCTACAGTAGCTACTATATTCCGCAATATTGTTACAATCTTTTCATCGTCCATTTGCTTGTGGCCATCTTCACATGGAGTCACAGTGTTAACAGCAGAGCTGCTTTCAGTTGCACCGGTTTGTAAAAGGCGACTTAAGAAAGAGTTCTCACGTGCACATAAAGAACCATCTAGAGACAAGATGAAATAAATTAGATGAGAGAAACAACAAAAGCAATTTCCAGTAATCTATAGCCACAGTTTTTTTTCTTTTACTCAAGATGACCAAATAACACTAAGGGGTTGTTTTGTGTAATGTAGGGATTATTTATGCAGAGATTAGTAACGTAGAGATTGTTTATACGGTGATTAATAATGAAGGGATTGTTATGCATTGATTGATAATGAAGGTATTTTTATGCGGTGATTAATAATAAGAAAATGTTGCACATTAATTACTCTAAAAGGGCATTTTGTCTTTAAATAGTTTAATCCCTATTGCTAATACACATATTCTTATTCAAATAATAGAACGATTATCACATAACTTACACCAGTATATCCATCTGGAGATCTGTTTTTTCCTAAAACCAGCCAAACATGTATTATGTAATGCAGATTTTTACCCTTTGATTAACTTGTTAGAGAGGAAAAACCAAACAAGACAATCCCCCACCTGATCGTTTGGTTGAAGGTAATGGAAAAATTAATCCCAACATTACGAACACTTGAACAGGATCGTGTCAAGAGGCGATGACTAAAAAAATAGTTCAATTAATTTTCTTTGGGTCTCGTTAGAAAAAGAGCTCTCCCAACTTGATGAAAAATTACGGCTACCGCTTTTCTTATTTCTCAAGTCCCCTTTAATAGGGCTAGCCATATTACAACAATAGGAACCTAGGCGTCTCATGAATGGAAAAAAATAAAAACCCTACCCTAGGAAGGAAACTGAAAAAAATAAATTAACGACAATAGGTGTTGCGACCTAAGCCTATGCAGCTTATGACGTCGAACATGTTTGTCCTCAACTCTTTCAAGAAAGTTCCCTTGATTACATGGTCTTCTGAAGATGAAGCTTCTTGTATGCATGCAATTTATCCATCTAACGATACTCCTGAGACATTTTTATAGATACATGGGAATGCCCCAAAGTTGGGTAAAATCCTTGGGGTTAAAATGGAAGCCGCCAAAGACAAACTGAAAAGTATCTTCCAATGGTGTCAGCGACACCCAATTCTCAGCAACGTTCTTTTAGGTTTTGAGTCTGGAATGTAGCAAAACTACGAAACAGGCACAAAGAAAGGCAAAGGCAGGAAACCCCCCTCTCTTCCATACAGATGAATCTAAAAAATGTCTTGGAATGTAAGAGGTCTAAACAGTCCTGATAAGATCTTATGGAAACTGCTAAGTAGATGATGGTAAGTGTTGGATTCTATTACCTTAAAGAAATTAAGCTACAACTTCCCACATCAATCTGTTGGTTGAATGGATCCAGCTAGCAGAGCAGATTTTGTAGCATTGGAGGCTAAAGGTATAGTGGAGGATTTGCTATAATTTGGGACAGAAAATTGTGGAAATGCACACATAGTAAGGGGTAAGTACTCCATTACAGTCCATTCCAAGAATATCATATCGAGTTTCAAATGGGTATTATAAAGGGTTTATGCCCCCTCCAACAGAACTAAAGAAGATTTCCAGGAGAGAGGAAAAGGAAACACGACAATAGTTACTAGGGTGATGAAGGAGTCTTCTGATTCTTTGAAAGAACTCAAATAAGTGGGTCTTGTGCTAAATTGATAACTTTGGGCCCACGCCTACATTGTCAAGACTTTATATTAGTGGCTAGACATTGCTTGAGTAGAAGGAAGACAGGGATTTGAGGCTTGGAGCTTGGAGCTGAAGAACACTGAAAGAGGTCTAGCACACAACTATGGATTGAAGCATGCCAATGGTTCAAATCCTGATCCATATTGTGGTGGCGATTAATGATACCAACAGTGGTCATAAGCGTGGCCACGACGAGGATTCCGCACCGAGAAATGTCATACGGGCCTAAGTGAGGGGTATTTTAGGATTCCTAGACTAGTACTAACCCTAATGTAAATACCCTAATTTCAAATTCGAGAACATGTGGCTTCAAGTAGATGGTTTTCTAGAGCTAATGAATACATGGTGGCAGAGCTATGGGGTCACTGGTACTCCAGATTTTATTTTAGTGCAAAAATTGAGGAACTTGAAGAGGGATATAACACAGTGGAACAGGGAGGGGAGTATGGCAAAGTTGAAACAAGAAGAGACAAAGCTCTGGTTGAATTACAAGCTTTAGAACAGGCCACTGAAAAAAGATTACCTTCTCAGGCAGAAAAGCAAATGGCGGCGAACTTGAAATTGGAGCTACAAGAACTAGCCAAAGTTGAAGAGATTTCCTGGAGACAAAAGTCTAGGTGTCTATGGTTGAAAGAGGGTGATAGGAACACTAAATATTTTCAAAGGATCGCTAACTCTCATAGGAGAAATAATTGCATAGACAAACTCAAAGTGGGGAATGAAATAATTGATGACAAGGAGCTTATCAAATCTGAAATTCTTGACTTCTACCAGAACTTGTACACTGAAAAAGAAGCCTGGAGACCCACATCTAATTTTGATGGCATTGCGTGCATTTCAGAAGAGGAAAAAAGATTTTTAGAGAACCCTTTTACTGAAGAGGAGGTCTTTTCCATAATTAGTTCCTGTGCTCCTGACAAAACTCCAGGTCCTGATTACAATGGCCTTTTTCCAGAAATCTTAGGGATTTATCAAATTAGAGGTGATGGGGGCTCTTAATCATTTTCACCAACATTGCAGCATGGTTAGAACATGTAATGCCTCTTTTATTGCTTTGATCCCTAAAATAAAGGATGCTATTGAACTCAGGTACTTCAGGCCAATTAGTCTCATTGGTAGTGTATACAAAATAGCTGCTAAGATCCTTGCAGAAAAACTTAAAGCAGTTATGGCTCAAAATGCTTTCATTAAAGGGAGGCAAATCACCGATGCTTCTCTCATTGCAAATGAAGTTCTGGATTGGAGAATTAAAAGTGGAGAATCCGATCTTCTATTCAAATTAGATATTGAGAAAGCTTTTGATCAACTCAATTGGTCATATCGTATCTCAATACTAAAGAAGATGGGCTTTGAAGATAGATGGATACGATGGATCAATCTGTAAAATATTATGTATTGATCAACAGGAGTCCAATCGGTTTTTTTTTCCCTCAAAAGGTCTCAGGCAAGGTGACCCCTTTACCCCTTCCTCTTTATTCTTGCAATGGAAGGTCTTAGCAAAATGTTGGAAAGGGCTTGTCAAATGCAATGGATTCAGGGGTTCAAGGTTGGCAATTGTCCTGGGAACACAGTTACAGTTTCCCATCTTTTATATGTTGACGATACATTAATTTTTTGTGAAGCTGATAGATCTCAAGTTCTCTATCTGAATCTCACGCTCCTTATATTTGAAGCTTTGTCGGGCCTCCACATCAACATGCTCAAAAACACCATCTACCCAGTTAACGAAGTCACAAACATTAAGGAACTGTCCAGTATTATGTGTTGCAACATTAGCTCTTTTCCTACAACTTACTTAGGACTCCCACTTGGAGCCAAGTACAAATCACATGTTATCTAGAATGGCATTATTGAGAAGTTTGAGAAGAGGCTGGACTTGGCAAGCACAATATCTCTCCATGGTGGGACGACTAACTCTAATCAATAGTGTACTTGACAGTATTCCTACCTATCTCATGTCATTATTCCCCATTCCTAAGAAAATTCAGTTGCAACTTGATAAAATCAGAAGGAATTTTCTCTGGGAAGGCAACAGCCAAAGTCACAAGTTTCACTTGGTTAAATGGGCCAAAGTGAGCCACCCAAAAGTTCGAGGGGGTCTTGGGATCAAAGATCTAGCAATCCACAACAAGAGCATGTTGATGAAATGGCTATGGAGATACGGATCAAATGAAACAGGTCTTTGAAAAAAAGTGGTTAGTGCAAACTAAGTTATTCGGACTCTTCGAAATTGCCGCCATACCCGTGTCGGATAGGACACGGGATTCACACCGGATGTGGTCAAATAAAAATGGATACTTTGACCAAAATCCACAGAAAATTGAAAATTTTTTTTTGACAAATAGACTCTCAAGATAGACATTGGAAATGAGATACCTTCAAAATTATGCAGAAATTTATAGTCTTTTGTCTCTTTTTCATCTTTTGTTGACATTCTCTAATTTCTGATTTTATGTTTTGAGGGTAACTTTTGGAAAGACAACTTAATAAAGAAAAACAGAGATATTAGGGAAGAGGACTTCTCTAGGAAGAATTGAAATTAAGGATTATGACTTTATTTTTTGAATTTTAAAAATTTTTAGACAGATCCCCGCACCCGTATCCATGTGCGGATCCATACCCCTGAATCTCTAAATTTAGATTTTTCCGAATCCGACCTCTAGATCCGTACCCGTGTCGGATACCCGTACCCGAGTCCAAGTAACTTAAAGTGCAAAGCATGGAAAGCTCAATCATTGGTGCTCCAAAAGTTCTACGTCTCCTCGTGGTGTTGGTCTCTGGAAGCACACAAGAAAGCTTAGACTTGAATTCTTTCAAAATGTAACCTTCAAGGTCGGCAATGGGAGACACATAAAGCTATGGAGGGATAAATGGCTTGGCAACTCATCACTTATGGATGAATTTCCCAACCTCTTCCACTTGGCCCGAGATGCAGAATCCACAATTAATCAGAACAGGTCCGGAAACACTTGGAACCTAATCTTTAGAAGAAATTTTCAAGATTGGGAAGTAGTTGAGCTACTGAACTTACTTGCAAAACCTGACAGCTGCATCCTGAGTGAGCAAACTGAAGATAGAATGGTTTGGGGGAATCTAAAAACATTCTCTGTCAGAGAATGTTACAAACATTTGTGTGCTCAAAATGCAGTGATAGACCTTTGGCCTTGGAAATTAATATGGAGAACCAAGCTGCCGATAAAAGTCATTTGCTTTAGCTGGACAGCCCTCAACGATGCATATTTAACCCAGGACAACCTCACAAGAAGAAATATTCAAGTAGTGAATAGGTGCTACATGTGTATGGCAAATTTTGAAAGTACCAGTCACCTTTTTTTGCATTGTCCGGTGGCTGCTGATATTTGGAACATGTTTCTTTCTATATTCAGACTAAGTTGGGTCATGTCACGTTCAATTAAAGATGCATATGAGTGCTGGAGTTTATGGAAAGTTGAGAAAGCCATTAAAAAGATCTGGACGATGATTCCTGGATGTATCTTCTGGTGTGTTTGGATAGAGAGGAACCGCAGATGCTGTGATGGAATCTCAACTTCAAGCAACTCCCTTAAAGTTAGATGTTTACTTAGCTTGTTTAGTTGGAACAACTTGTCTTTTGTAAATAGCAATGATCAGCTTTTTGATTTTGTTAGCTCCCTGACCCTAACTTAGTTTTTTATTTACGGGAGCTAACACATCTTTTGTACTTATGCATCTACTTGATGCCCTATTTATATAAATTATTACTTCACCAAAAAAATACCCTTATTTCCTCATTTGATAGGGATAGACTTGATTGAACAAAAAGCTTGAAGCTTATCTTTACTTTTCTTAGCAATTACAATGTTTGTGCTTTGTATATACTTTGTTGCATTGTTCTCCCATTAATGTGATTAGTGAGAATGTTTAATGGTGAATCTATTTATTGCTTTGTATTGCCCCAAGGATTGCAAGAGCTATTAATCTGTTGGGGTCCTTTCTTTTACTTTTCTTTTTTTTTTTCAAGAATGGTAACATTATAATCAACAGAAAAACTTGTGTTGGCAACGGTAAAAGAATCTGAGCATCCAACCCAAAACCTTAAGGCAATGAGTGGAGTGGCTCGGGACTTTATAAGCACCTTTGGATACCCTTGCACAACCGATGTGGGACAACTTGTGGAAATTGTTTTTTTTTTTTTTTTTTTTTTTGTGAAGTTGAGAGATGAGAGAAGGCCCAACAGGAGTGGGTTTTTGAGAGGAAGGAGACGAGGCCCAACAGGAGTGAGCTTTCAGTAGGATGAGAGATATTAGGCTCGACAGGCTAATGAGTGGACCTGGAGCGGCTCGATGGGTTGATTTGTGAGAGAGAAACCCAGAGCAATTATATGGGTTGATTTGAGAGAGAAGCCTAGAGAAGTAGAATATGATATAACGGTTCTGTTGTGTGCACGGGCTCGCCAATGTGTGGCTCTGATACCATGTAAAAGAATCTGAGCATCCAATCCAAAACTTTAAGGCAATGAGTGGAGTGGCTCAGGACTTTATAAGCACCTTTGGATACGCTTGCACAACTGATACGGGACAACTTGTATTCTCTGACAGCAACAGTATGTACATGGCTAGGAAGTGAGTACAAAGGAAGAACACCTATCACCTACTAAAGAGATTCTAAAAACTAGAGCTTGAGGTCCCTGTTAACTTAGGTGCTTTGATATGTTGCTTTCTAGATGAGATTAGGGTACATTTTTTCCAAATCGCTACTAAATTCCTTAACTACTTTTTTGTCCAACTTCAATCCATTACTTGCTTTCCAAGTGGGTGTCAATTTGTCATCATCGATGGCGGTAATTATACTTGTATAAAAGGAATCAATAACTTTGAGATATTTAGAGTTGATAGGTTGTAGTTCTCTTTAGAATGGAACAACACTTCAGGAATGTAAAGCAAACTATGATGCCAAGCCTCAGAACATTTTGCACTTTAGTTACAATGTGGTAATAGCCCAACAAAGCTTCTTATTGCATGCTCAAAAACATGTGGTAAGCAAGATGGTTTTGATGAATTTTGAAACAACGATCAAAACTCACTCCACATTCATGAAGCCCGAATGTTGTGCTTTCTAAAAGACTAAATCAATTGAAAATGAAGTTAAAGGAGTGGAATCACACTGTTTTTGAAGACCTGAACACAAGAAAGCTGAAATTTAAAGGAAAATGTGGTAGCTACTAGTGAGGCAGAGAACATGGACTGGACGGGATGAATTGCTACTTAGAGCTTACCTCTCAACGGAATTAGAGAATATTGCTACACTCGAGGAAATTTCACAGAGACAAAAGATGAGGTGCCTATGGTTAGAGCACGAGGACAAAAATACCAGATTTGTCCATAAAATACCAGACATGAATAAAGGATACAATTACATTAATAGGATGGGATCAAATGGAGCATTATTGAAGAGGAGAAAATTAATTAGTAGTAAAATTCAGAGATTCTATCGACGATTTCTTGTCTTAGACCACTGGAGACCTTGGAATCAGGAAAGCTTGCCATCTATTTTGAAGGAAAAAAATAGTAGCTGCAAAGAGCCTTTAAAGAAGATGAAATTTTGAGGGTAATTAAAGACTGCAACGGCAACGAACCCCACATTCGAATGGTTTCACCCTGGAGTTCTATAAGATGATTTAGGTTACCATAAAAGCAGACCTCATCTCGGCAATCAATCATTTCCAACCCCAAGAATGGTTTAAGCGAAGTTTCACTGCCTCGTACACCGCTCTCATCCCAAAGAAACGTGATTCAAAGGATACAATGAATTACAGACCCACCTAATTGGGAGCTTCTATAAAGTGATTTTATAGCTTCTTGCCGCAGGCGTAGACTTAAGTCGGTGATGAGCTAGCTTGTTTTGACCTCTCAACAGGCCTTTGTCAAAGACAGGAAAAAGTAGATGCCGCACTCGTAGCAAATAAATGCCTTGATTCCACACTCAAACAAGGCCAGATACTGTGCAAATTGAACACTAAGAAGGCCTTCGACAATGTACACTGCGATTTCCTTTATCAACATGTTGAGATCAATGGGCTTTGAGAAAAAATAGATCAAATAGATTCCCCATTGTACTTCACTGTTAAAATGTCCATTATCATAAATGGGACTCCTAAAGGATTTTTTGCTACCTTAAAAGAAGGTTTAAGGCAGGGAGACGCTCTCTCAACTTTCTGTTCACACATGTTATGGAAGGACTTACTAGGATGCTTGTACATCATAACAATAAAGTTGGTTAAGGGTTTTAAACCCAACATAAAGAACCAGGTTGATTTGCCAATCACTCACTATTTATATGAAAATTATTCCTCAATCTTTTGTGATGTGGAAAATGAGCAGTTGTTACACATCAGATTGATGCTATTAGTTTCTGAGGCAGTGTCTAGCCTACAAGAACTACAACAAGAGCGTCCTTTATCACGTGAAGGAAATTCCTAACCATCAGGAAATTGCTGACATTCTAGGTCGTCAACTACGATCCTTCCCAACCAAATACTTGGGTCTTCCTTTGGGTTCTAAGAGTAAGGTGGCGCAATTTGCAATGACATTATAGAAAATGTGTGGGAGAGAGAGTACCTTTCCCTTAACGACAGACTCGTTTTGCTCAATAGCATGCTGGACTCCTACACATACACTATGTCCAAATCAACCAGCTTCAGAGCTCAAAAATTGAGGTAAAATCGTGAAAGATTTTTCGTGGCAAGAGAATCGAAAGCATGGGACATTGAACTCGGTTAGGTGGAAGCTATGTTTCATTGGATAGAAAAAATGGGGGGCTTGGAGTAAAAATTTGATGGTGCATAGTATTAGATCATCACATCAATGGCTTTGGAGATTACCTCAAGAGGATGAGGCACTCAAGAAAGAGGTTATCACGGTGAAACCGGCTCTAAATCATTGGACAACCAAGCAAGCACAAACTCACATCCCTTATGGAATTTGGAAAAGTATTAGGGTTCATTGGAATCCCTTTTTATCCAATACTTCATTCAAGTGGGTAATGACAAAAAGTAAAATTTAGGTTGGAAGCTTGGTATGGTAAGGTTGCTTTGAAGGACAATTTTCAGTTCTTTATAGTATTGACAAAACGAATAGAGCTTCAATATCGGTGCATAAACGTTTGGAAGGTGGACAGCTTTTTACTTCTTTAATTCAGATTCTGAAACCCCCCCCCCCCCCCCAAATCTTTCTCCCCTCCCCCTCCCCAAAAATTTATCCTCCTCGCCTGATTCTTCATTTAGGAAGGGAAATTCAAACCATAAACTTCTTTTTAAGAATGGTAACAATATTGTAAACAACAACACTAAGACAGAGTTAGAAAATGTACAACTCCAAAATACCAAAAGCAACCAAAAGATTGGTGCTTGTCGCACTCAAGAAATCTCCCAATAAGAGATTTTACTTTTTGTGGTAGATGTACCTTAAGTGAGAGTCAACCAGAGGATGTAATCATCTTTTAGTTACTGCACATCTACCGCAGAAATCTGATTTTTCTATAGTAATAAAAGTTTTGGGGGTCAAATGGACAATGCTAGCGACTACCACTGATCTACTGCAATGCTGGAACAGGAAAGGAATGGGAAAGACTAAAATGAAAATTCAGAACTCAGTTCCAAGGAAAGAAACGAATTTTGAGAACAAAAAAGTCGGTGATTAGCATGCATTAAACACAGAGGCTTATCCCTTTTTCTTTTTTTTTTGGGTGTAATTTTTTTTTTTTTTTTTTTTTTTTTTGATTGGTAAAAGGTTATAACATTAAAGAATCAGCAACCAGAAGATGTTGTACATATGTACAGAGGAAAAGAAAGACCTACTGACTACTATGCAAAGAGCTCAAAAAATCTACCATGGCTTCTAATTCATTTGCAATGGCCATGTTACACCAAAAAAACGAAAAGGAGAGGCATCTGTACTTAATACTATTCACATATTCATGTTTGCTTTCAAAAATTCGAGCGTTCCTTTCTTTCCTTTTTTTTTTTTTTGGGTGTAATATGGCTATTGCAAAGGACAATGAAGCCATGATAGATTTTTTAAGCTCATTACACGATATGTGATGTGCTTTCCATGTAAGTACTTGCAGCACTTGATGCTGTTACGATAAAAAAAAATTATCAAGAAATCTAGCACGGAAAAAATTAGTTATTATAGGAATTTACGATATAAATAAATAAAAGTCTGCAAAAACTGTTGCATCATGCTCTTCTTCTCTGAAAAATTTAGTTAGCATCCATATCCTCTCCTTCACATAATGTTCTATCTTAAACGGGACGGAAAAGAGTTTAGGAGTTAACAACAAAGAAAAACTAGCATAAACAAGCATCTCTCACCTTCTCTAGTAGACTGATGGTTACTTTCACTTCCATGTCTTACCGAATCCTTTGTGCGGATGGAACATACTTCCAATTCATCAACCAACTAGTAAAGAAGCAAGCCAAAAATTGCATTCAGAAACGTCAAGATGTCTATTTGTGTGTACTTTGAGGGCCAGGTACTGACAGTACACATACAAATACTTAAACCAAATGTAATACCTCTTCCCATGATTTCTGGATAAGTGCTAGAGTGTTATCATAAGGCTTTTGTTTATCCCTCAAATCAGTGAATTTATCTTCAAGAGCCGCAATATCAATCTTCTGAGCTTCAAGCTTTTGAGAAAGTTTTTGGTTTTGATGTAGTAGGACGGCAGTGTCAAGCTATAAACATGAAAGAAGAAAATATGTAAACGGAAGTATAGCATGACAATAATCAAAAGGATGGATACAATTTTATTTGCAAGAAAATGAAGACACAACAATAATGAGCAAATTAGATGCAATAAGCATATCAATATAGCTCTATGAAGCCTAATGAGTCTCCTTCCTTTTTTTCTTTATGGTGGGGGGTTCGTGAGAAAACCAGTATCCTTCCTCGTATATATATTAACCTCCTTAGTGCAGGTAAAAATTACAACGATCACTCTAATTTGTTCAAATAACGAAGGAATACAAATAAAAAGGATGGGCATGATGAAAAAATAATCACATGAGGAGAATAACACACAAAAAGAAAAGGATAACAGTATGCAGTTGAATAAGTGAAGTACTAACCGGTAATAGGGTTTCCATTGCTTTTCTTTTCTATCTCCGGCAACGGTAGAAGAAACAAGTAACATTAACTTTCACCAGTATTGCCATGTTTTAACGGGTTTCCTGGTTTTCCCTCATCCACCCAAAATCACACGAGTATTGCGCAACTAGCCGCTTACACTAATAGGACATCTTAGCGCCATTGTTCAAATGCCTGTCCCGAGGAAGCCCGTCCAGCGTAAAACCTTCCTCAACAATTACCCACTTTTGCCATAATAGCCGCGTTTTGCAGGAGCACTGCACGAAGAGCCTATTTTAACCGTACGTTATAAAGAAGAAGCCCAATTTTATGGAGGAGGAGAAAATGAGGATGAAAATAAATGAGTGATGAGTCTAAAGTTTGACCTTTAAAACTAAATTTTATATAGTTATGAGAATTAGACTTTATTTTAAATAGTAACTACGAAAGTGTCTGCCAGGCACCATTTCTCACTTTTTCCAAAATATTTAACTTTTCAGCTATTTCATCAACTTCGTTGCATCGGGTTGAAGTTCGGCTTCCTCTAAGCCTTGGCCGTTTAACTTCAAAGTTTGATGTTAAGCCAAGTTAAGTGCTACGGTCTGAAGATGACCTCAAATTCATACTCGTTATCGCAACTTAAGTAACAGTGTCAGTAGCCTTTTTTTATAAAGTGAAACATTTAATGGCATCATGTGTTGTGAGCATCTCTCCCATATTGATAAAAAAAGAGATACTAATAAGTATATAGACTAAATGGGCTCTCCCACCTACTAAACTCTGAAATCTAGTCACGTAGTCTGTTTTGACCACGTTAAATGAATACTAACTATTTGAAGACTAGCCACTTCCTGACAAATCATAGTATAAATACTGGGGCTTTGAACAAGCCGCATAATTCTGTAACTTGTTCAAAGCCCCTGTTTGAAGACTAGCCACTTCCGGACAAATCATAGTATAAATACTGGGGCTTTGAACAAGCCGCATAATTCTGTAGCTTGTTCAAAGCCCCTGTTTGAAGACTAGCCACTTTCGGACAAATCATAGTATAAATACTGGGGCTTTGAACAAGCCGCATAATTCTGTAACTTTTTCAAAGCCCCAGTATTTTGTTATGAGGACTAGTCTGGGGTGTTTTTCCAAGCTTAAGTGTGTGCGCGAATTTTGGCTATTCTTCAATGAATTTTGAAATGGTGGATAGTCCCCAATGAGCGCGTCCAAAGATGGCTACTGATCAAAATTACCCTACTATAGTACTCTTTTGGGTTGGGCTCTCCTATTTTGATCTATAACATTGGTGCTTTCATTGAGAGTCCTCGCTTGGAGGCCGCAACTCAGAGTGGTAGCCTACGCTAGGAGTGGTGGCCTGGACTCAAGGGGGGTGCCAGCCGTGACCAACGGGATACTCGGAGTGGTGGCTTGTGTCAGGAGCGGTGGCCTGAACCTAAGAGGGGTGCCAGCCGTGACCAACTGGGCAACCGTGACCAACGAGGTCGTTGGTCCTCAACTGGGGGGCGATTGTTGTGAGCACCTCTCCCACATTGATAAAAAAAGAGATGCTAATGATATATAGACTAAATGGGCTCTCCTACCTACTAGACTAATTTTTTGGGTTGGACTCTCTTATTTTGATCTAGGGACACTTACAAAAATACCCACAAAATCTAAAATAATTACAGTCACTACCCACTACTTTTAAATATTACCCAACCTACCCACTAAATTATTTACCCACTCTACCCACCCAGACTTGTATACCATAGTTTATGCAGTATACCATAAAGGTATATACCTATAAAGCATAATAAAGGTATACAGTAATAAATGTCCCTCCAGACTTATATACCATAATTTATGCAATATACTTTAAAGGTATACACCTATAAGGCATAACAAATGTATACAATAATAAATGGGTAGGTTGGGTAAATACTTTTAGTTTTATGGGTAGTATAATTTGTAATGGGTATAACTTGTAAATACTTTAAATTTTATGGGTATAGAGTGTAAAAATCCCTTTGATCTATAACACCATGCAAATAGAATACACCATGAAACTTTTACGTCCACCAAGAAAGTCTCTGTTCATAATAAGAAACTAACCTTTTCTAAAATGACACAATTTTATGTTATTATGCTTTTTAAAAATATTGACGTTTTGAATGTGATAATTTTTATATATAATACTTTTTCTTTGTATAAATATGTAAATTTTCTTTTGAAAAAGTTGTTAAATTAACATTCAAATTCATTTTAACATACTTATGTCCTCAAATTAAACCTCGACATGAGGATAGAAGCAATCATCAAAACAAATATAATTTATCCATCGATGTCAATTCTAGAAGGAGTAGACGACCTAGAGGCTAATATAATTTGATATGGAAATCTAATAAGCTTAGATTGAATTCCTAAAATATTTGGTTGGAATTGATTAACACTACAATTAGAACTAAAAGGCTACTAAACACTTATCGTTATTCAACGAGCTTATTAAAATAATTAAAAGGTATGGAGTTGTACCCTTAATTTACGTGTATTCTTAATGGGCATAATCCTACTAAGCTTGTTTAACTAAATGGAATTACTACATTAATCAAAGCAAGTTCCACGCAATATCTCAATACTAAGTGGCCTAAACCAATTTAACCTTCTTAAGTTATAAGGATTGCATTAAGGTCTATTCCTAGTTTTTCAAAGCAAAAATATTCATATCTCTTGTTCAATTTCTCAATTATGGTTAATCAGCCTCTCAATTAGCCTAATTCCTTGTTAGCTTCTTCATCTCATCCTTACCAACTGTAGACAAAATATTATGTATTTCAAAAGATAAATACAACTGTCATTCATGCAATATAGTTATTACAAATGTAAAGAGGTAAAACAAGTGGCAATTAAAATGAGAAGTGTCATGCTTACCTAAAACACTTGTCCAATCCTTGAGCAAGTGGCACTAAACATCCTTCTAGGTGGCAAACGTTTGGAGCAATATTTACATGCAATGATGATTATAATAGTAGCACTTTTTATTCGAAGTTAACTACAAAAAAAGAAAAAACTAAGAATTGATTCTTCTTTTAGTGTAATCATTGCCTACACTCATCATCATTGCTATCCTATATATGAAAATGCCTTCTTTCTTTCTAATTGCTTATACACGTCCAAATAACTAGTATTCCTTTCTTCTACCAATATTTACCTACTGTGTTCCTTTCTAGACTTGCTGAATTAATACATAAATAATTTTGTTGATTTCTGATCCCTCTATATTAATAGAGGAAGGCTCGTTTTATCCTGGCGAAACATTTCAGGCTGCTGGAATAGTTTTTTAGGACAGTGCCCAACACGACTCAGAGCACCCTATATCTACGCAGAGATAATATAACTATATCCTTTTATTGTTTTAGTATTCAACAATAATTTCGTTATACATCGTATTATCATTATTGTTGTTATTATCACTATAATTGTTGTTGTTTTCCCCAATTATCCCTACACTAACTTCTCGAAGTATGAATCAAGATAAACGGGTAGTAATTGGTGTTTGCAACTACCAATTTACAAATAAAGTACGAAAATTGCTAAATAATAATTATCATGATACAGCTAAATAATAATTAACCGAATAATAGATAATTTTATTATTAAAAAAAATTCTTATTAAGTTTATCATACACCAACTATAGTAAAACATCTTAACTACTCATAATTAAAGAAAGTAAAAAATGCACAAACAAAAGAAAATTAAAGACATAATGAAAATTACAAGAAATTTAAATTAAATGCTTTATCATCCACTTATTTGTGCTTTTCTAACCTTTTAAAAATTGCTTTTGAGTGTCAAATTACAAAAAAGTAATGTATGAAGGTTCATTTGTGATTAATATAAATATATAAAAGATTAAGAGCTGGTTTGGTTGAGCTTGAAAGTGGCTTATAAGCTTATAAACCTATTAGTAAATGTTTGATAAATAAAAATTTTAAGGGCTTATAAGCCTTTTGTACTTAAAAGAACTTAGGAAATCTTAACTTCTCAAAAAATGACTTATAATCTACTTTTGGAATATAAGCTGCTTAAATTAAGCTCACCCAAACAGGTTCTTAAATAATTCTTATGAAAGATTTAAGTTAATTTTTTATAATATTTACTTGAAATATCAAACATAACATAAAATATATTATTATAAAAGTATGAAGGCCTTAGTGAATGTCACTCACCTTTTTTACCCTTTATATATGCTTTTTAGGTTGGATAAAATGGTAAATCGTTAATCCTTTAATAATTTTTTAGTATTTATTTTTTGACAGTAGACCCTTTCTAAGGATTAAGGAATAGAGGTTTTATTACATACTGTCTCTAAAGTCTAGATATTTCCGGCAACTCCCTTTGTTAAACCTCTATTAGGTTTAGAACAGCTCACATATAAATTTATACAGTAATAGAATTTCATGGATTGAAAGACAGCCATGTCCATAGCTTTTTCTTTTGAGATTTTGTTATTCTTCTTAAATAAATTATGTATAACCTTTCCATATTTGTGCATTAATGGTGGTGTTGTTTTCTTATTTTCCCCACAGGTCTGATTGATTCAAGATACCATTCTATTGCTTTGCGTTGCTTGCTTTCTTCTACTTAGTTACTACTGTAGACAAATAAATTTTATTGGATTTAAACCCATAAAATAATTTGGCTATATGTTAAATTCAAGATATATTAGTCCTCATAAATTAAATGGGCTAGTATAATTGGATTAACTATTTAAGTCCAATATCCATGGGTTTAATAAAAGTCTAAATTTATTGGGCTACAAATGATAAGCCCACATTATTAGCCCAAAGCTAATGGATATCATCTTATCCTAAAGGCCCAAATTAGTGCCACATGTGCAAGCGATGTGGCGCCAAGTCAAATTATAAAGCCAATAAGATTATGCCATATGTCAATGACATGGCAATCCCAGTCAAATCCAAATGGCCAATAAAGATGTGCCATGTGTACAAGTGACATGTTCTGACCAATCAAATGTGGTCTTGTCACTGCTTAAATCTGATTGGCCGGTCTACGGACCAAGGCCCGTTAGGTCTTCTTGGAGCCCACTCCATCCCATATATATATAAAGAGATCAAACCTCTCATTTGAGGGGATCAGAAATCAAGAGCAAGAGGAATTCATAACAAGAAGCAACAAGGAGCTCGTGGATCAAACGCTACAAGTTTCTTAAAAGCTGCAAGGAATTTCTACAAGTTCTAAGGATTCAAGCATTAAAAGGAAGATTCAAGCATTAAAAGGAAGATTCAAGATCAAGCTCGAACGCCCTTGGATCATTACTTAAAATTGTATTTGAAAAGGCGAATCAGAGGAATTATAGAGATTGTACTACTCATATATTGAAATCAAATACTACACTTGGTACAATATTTTCCTGTCTTGATATTTATTTCTTGACGCGAATTTACTTGTTACAAATTTTGGCACACCCAGTGGGACCATCTCTACCTCTCATCTCAACTTTTCAAGTCACAAAAAAAAATCAACAACATTGAGATTGCTTCAAAGAAAACCAACTCAAAATTTGTTGCTGCTGCGAAATCGGTTTGGCCTCACGATCTTGATACCAACTCCAAGTTCTCTTCTGAGGTTGAAAGTTACATGAAGGCTACGAAAGGAAGCTTTGGACCAGTTACAAGGAACAAAGTAAATTTTCTGGGACAACAAGCACTCCAAGTGTCGTCCGCATCAACTGCAATTTTCGGTTCTTCATCTTCGAAAGGAGCTAGATCCTGTACTGATGGATTGGAGGAAGGAAGCAACATTGCTGAAATCGTTGAAAGAACTTTAGCTCGGCTTAGCGTTTCTGGATCTAAGAAGAAAACCATGAAAGGAGGCAACGATGATTCGAGTGATGGATCATCCCCAACCACATCGCCGATTATAGGCAAGTCAAGAATTAATATGGGGGAAAATTCATGTTACTCTCCATCATCTCCAACAGCCGTGCAAGCAATGGCGACTAATACTTTAACGGTGGAGGAACAACTTGCAAATTTGACAAAGGTGATTGATGGCTTAACAAACTATGTCAAAGATCAAGACGCTCGCATCCACAAGATGGAAAGCATGATGGAGGGAGAATCTAGCCATGCGCCAGGGAAGCGTCCAGAAGTACAAGAGATGATTAATACTCCAGCGAAGCAAGCAACACCTGCTAAGGAAATCCAAGTTTCTGCTGATGGAGTGATTCCAATTGATCAGCTAAAGGAGATTATTATGGGGACAATTAAGGATAAGTGCGAGGTTGCCTCCAAGTTTTCTCTCGCATACGCGAAGCCGTACATTGCAAGGATTGATAGCTTAAAGATGCCCGCTGGTTATCAACCCCCAAAATTCCAACAGTTTGACGGCAAGGGAAATCCGAAGCAATATGTGGCGCACTTCGTTGAAACATGCAACAATGCTGGAACATATGGAGATTATCTTGTCAAGCAGTTCGTTCGCTCACTTAAGGGAAATTCCTTTGATTGGTATACGGACCTCGAGTCTGGTTCCATTGATAGTTGGGAGGATCTGGAGTACGAGTTTCTCAATCGCTTTTATAGCACAAGGCGTACTGTGAGCATGATAGAGCTCACAAACACTCGGCAACGAAAAGAAGAACAAGTTATTGATTTTATCAATCGATGGAGGAATGCAAGTCTTAATTGTAAAGATAGGCTAAGTGAAGCGTCGGGAATAGAGATGTGCATTCAAGGCATGCATTGGGGGCTTCGCTACATCCTGCAAGGAATAAAGCCTAGGACTTTTGAAGAGTTGGCCACACGCGCTCATGATATGGAGTTAAGCATTGCTTCCAGTGAAAGTGAAGGACCGCCTGTCTATGAGTCTTGCAGAGGAAAAGACTTTGAAGAAGTCAAGAAATGGAGCAAGCTAGTGCCCAAGGCTGAAAGTAAAGAATCTATAAATGTTGATACTGCACCTTTGAAGTTTACCACAAAGGTAAGCAAGAAGCAAAGTGTGAATACCATTTCATTTAAGGACAAGCCAAGTCAGAAGTTGACTTTAAAAGATATGCAAGAAAGAGAATATCCATTCCTAGATTCTGATGTTCCTGCAATTTTTGATGAACTTCCGGAGTTAAAGTTCATTGAGCTGCCAGAGATGAAGCGGCCCAATGAAGCTGGAAAGACGAATGATCCAAATTATTGCAAGTATCATCGACTTGTGGGGCACTCGCTCGAGAAATGTTTCGTCTTCAAAGACAAAATAATGGAATTGGCCAATGAAGGGAAGATTGTACTGCAAGATGAAAAGGAAGAGGCAAACCAGGTTTCCATCATGTTTGACTCGCACGACCTTGTGGTGATCTGCAACTTCGTTGAAGGATTTGAAGAGAACGATGTCATGATTAAGTTTGGCGACTTCGAACCTATCCTAATAAATTAATCGCTACAACTCGCCAAACTAAATGTGCAGAGCTTGGAGTAAGCACCATCGGAAGAAGGTGAAGCTCAAACTGATCAAGGAGATAATGAAGGTTGGATACTAGTGACTCGGCGTAGACGTTACAAAATGAAGTCGCGAAATGAATCAGCTGAGCAACCGATAAGGCAAAAGGTGGTGAAAAAGGCAAGAAAGGAAAAGGCCTTTCGACGTCCACAAAAGGCAAGGGTAGTGGTTTACCACTATAAAAAACCGTGCCATCCAGTTACTCTGGAAGAGTTCTTTCCAAGTTGGTTTCGCACGGAGATTCCTAAGGGTGATATTAAGGCTTCATGTTGTAATGCTGATAAAGAAGAAGAGAAGAGTGGAACATCAGAGTTCTTGCCATCGACACAATCAGAAAAGCTCATTGACCCTATCTCCCAAGAAGCGAATACTTGTGAAGCAAAGATCACCTTCACAAATGATGACATTCTACTTGGGGAGACTCCTCATAATCGTCCCTTATTCGTGGTTGGCTATGTTAATGAGCAAAGAGTGAATAAAATCTTGATTGATGGAGGATCTGGAGTCAACATCTTGCCTATCCGCACGCTGAAGGAACTTGGCATCTCTACTGAAGAACTAACGCAAAGTCGCTTGTTGATTCAAGGATTCAACCAAGGGGTGCAAAGGGCTATAGGTGCCTTAAAAATGGATCTCACCATTGGAGAGATGACTTCAAGTGCATGGATACATGTGATCGACGCAAGGACTTCATATAATATCTTGCTTGGTAGGCCTTGGATACACGAGAACAAAGTGGTTCCATCCACTTACCACCAATGCCTAAAATATCATGAGGGTGGAGTCGAAAAGACAGTCATTACTGATGACAAGCCATTTACTGAAGTAGAGGCACACTTCGCCGATGCAAAATTCTACTTAAAGAATATCGTGGGGGGAGTAAAAGCCGATAATAAACAATAACCAAAGATGCCGAGCTTGCAGCTAAAGGCTGAGCTGGCAGCTGGTAAAGCAAAAGTTGTGGCTGATAGAGGTCAAGTTCTCTTTAATCAAAGTAACGTACACAACGCAAATGTTGCAGCTTCGAGCAAGAAAATAAGTCCTACACTTCGCTACGTTCCAAAATTGAAGAAAGCAGAAAACCAGTCTTTTAATCTTCAAAGTGATCAACTCAAGGATTAACTCTCCCCGTCAAGCGAATTGATACGATGAAGTTGACCTCAAAGTTACTTGGCAGTTTTGTGGCTAAAAATCTACTACTGAATAAAGAATTCCCTACGAAGCGCACGAATGAGGGAGAACCATCACTGCTGAAGACGACTCTGAGGCTTCGAGCAAGAGGTTTTCTGTATTTGATCGGCTGGGAGAAACATCTCCAAGAACTTCTGTCTTTGATCGATTCAGAAAACCATCTTCAAGAACTTTTGTGTTTGATAGGTTGGGACCATTGAATAAGAAAAACAAGCCTCCGAGAAAATCCAAAAGTGTGAAGGTGCATGCCCCTTCTATTATGGTCAAAGTCTTATCCCTTCAAGAATGAGGAGCGAAGAAAAATTAATAGTCTCATGTGAAGATGTGTTAAAGGCCAAGACTCACATTATATTCGACATGAAGGAGCGTGATGAAGATGAAGAAATCATGGAATCTTCTTATCACATCATTGCACAGAAAGAGGAAAATGCTTTATCTCCAAATGGGATTGTAAGTGAGGTAGATGATATTTTTGGTTGTCACCACATATCTTTCAACAATAACGATCCTCATGAAAAAGAAGATACTACAGATGCTCCACCGGAACTAGAAGAAGGTGTGAAGGCAACAGTTAATGCATTGAAAGAGATCAACCTTGGCACGAATGAAGATCCGAGGCCTGCGTGTATTAGTGCTCTGCTAGCAGCGAATGAAGAAGGTGCTTATATAGATCTACTAAAAGAGTACAAGGATGTCTTTGCTTGGAGTTACAAAGAGATGTCTGGCTTAGACCCGAAAGTGGCGGTTCATCATTTGGCAGTGGACGAGTAAAACAAGCCCAACGTCACTTTCGGCCAGATTTGGTCCCCTTGATTAAAGTGGAAGTCAACAAACTCATCGAGGCTGGTTGTATCCGTGAAGTCAAGTACCTCACATGGATCTCAAGCATAGTGCCTGAAAGGAAGCAGAATGGTCAAATTCGAGTTTGTGTTGATATTAGGGATCTCAATAATGCATGTCCTAAAGATGAGTACCCGCTTCCTATTCCAGAACTTATGATTGATGCCGCTACTAGTTACAAGGCTATGTCTTTCATGGATGGCTTCTCTGGCTATAATCAAATTCGCATGTCACTTAAGGATGAAGAATTCACAGCATTCCGAACTCCTAAGGGTATTTATTGCTACAAGGTGATGCCGTTTGGTTTGAAAAACGCTGGTGCAACTTACCAAAGGGCCATGCAAAATATCTTTGACAACTTGCTTCACAAGAATGTAGAGTGCTATGTTGATGACTTGGTGGTAAAATCCAACAGAAGAGAGGACCACTTGCGTGACTTGAGAACGGTGTTCGAATTGCTGCGAAGGTACCAACTTCGAATGAATCCTTTGAAGTGTGCATTTGGAGTTACTTCTGGGAAATTCCTCGATTTTTATTGTTCGACATCGAGGCATTAAAATTGATCAAGAAAAAGTAGATGCAATTCTAAAGATGTCTGAACCTAGAAATCTCCATGAATTGAAAAGTCTGCAAGGAAAGTTGGCTTACCTTAGGAGATTCATCTCAAATCTAGCTGGGAGGTGTCAGTCGTTCAGCCGTCTCATGAAAAAAGGCACTCCTTTTGAATGGGATCAAGCCTGCATCAATGCCTTCGAGAGCATCAAATCCTATTTGATGAAGCCTCCTGTTTTGGCAGCTCCAATCCCTGGAAAGCCGTTGATATTATATATTGCGGCACAAGAAAAATCAGTTGGGGCACTTTTGGCTCAAGAAAATAGTGAAGGAAAAGAAAATTCACTTTACTATTTGAGTAGAATGACGACGCCAAATGAGTTGAAGTACTCGCGAATTGAAAAGTTGTGTTTGGCACTAGTCTTCTTCATTCAAAAGTTGAAACATTACTTTCAAGCTCATGTTGTACGGCTGGTTTCTCAAGCAAATCCTATCAAGTTCGTAATGTCAAAACCAATCCTCTGACGAGATGGTATCTCCAGTTTCAACAATTTGAGATCATATACATCCCTCAAAAGGCGGTCAAAGGACAAGCACTGGCAGATTTTCTAGCAGATCACCCGATACCTGATGGTTGGGAGCTAACCGACGAGTTACCTGATGAAGATGTAATGTTCGTCGAAGTTCAACCGTCTTGGAAGATGCACTTTGATGGTGCTGCACGAGCTGGTGCTGGAGTAGTTTTGTAACTCCCCAAGGAGAGGAATTGACATATTTTTTCACCTTGACTCAACATTGCTCCAATAATGTCGCTGAGTACCAAGCGCTCATACTTGGGCTCGAAATGGCCGTCGACATGAAGCAATTGCAGTTGCAAGTCTATGGGGACTCTAAGTTGGTGATTAATCAGCTTTTAGGTAGCTATGAAGTAAAGAAACCTGAGTTGCATCCGTACCACGACTATGCACAGTAATTGATAGGATGGCTTGGTGATGTAACTCTTCAGCATGTGCCGAGAGGGGAAAATAAGAAAGCTGATGCCTTGGCTGCTCTAGCTTCAACACTTACCCTGCCTGATCAGACGAAAGTTACTATCTGCTGAAAATGTGTAGTACCACCTTTAGATAATGCCGAGGTTGAAATGAATAACGTCCAACATCTTGTTGCTGTTTCTGAAGTCGATGATTAAGACTGGCGGCAACCTATCATTAACTACTTGAGTCATGGGATACTGCCAGACAATCCAAGAAGGAGAACTGAAATTCGTCGCCGAGCTCTGCGCTTCCTTTACTACAAGGATACTCTATATAGACGATCATTTGAAGGAGTGCTCTTGCGATGTTTAGGAGACGAAGAAACACTTCAAGCTATGCAAGAGGTGCATAATGGAGTATGTGGATCACATCAATCTTGGCCGAAACTCCACTTCCACATAAAAAGGATGGGATATTATTGGCCGACGATGGTAAAGGATTGCTTGGACTATGCTCGAAGATGCAAAGCTTCCCAGCTCCATGCAAACTTTATACATCAACCACCAGAAGTGTTACACCCGACCGTCGCATCTTGGCCATTTGACGCTTGGGGGCTAGACATTGTCGGACCATTGCCGAAGTTTTCTGAAGGACACTTATTCATTTTGGCTGCAACTGATTACTTCTCAAAATGGGCAGAAGCTGTCGCCCTTAAGGAAGTGAAGAAGGAGAAGGTTTCAAAATTCATCCGAGTAAACATCATCTACCGCTTTGGTATTCCTCGTTATATAATAACGGATAATGGCAAGCCATTCGACAATAGGTTGATGAATAGTATTTGTGATCTCTTTAGCTTCAAACAGCGTAAGTCTTCTATGTACAATGCTGCCGCTAATGGTCTAGCTGAAGCATTCAATAAAACTTTGTGCAACCTGCTGAGTAAAGTTGTCTCCAAGTCCAAGAGAGATTAGCATAATAGGATGGAAGAAGCTTTATGGGCATATAGGACGACTCATCGTACGCCAACGCATGCAACTTCTTACTCACTCGTTTATGGGGTTGAAGCAGTCCTACCACTAGAGCATCAAATACCATCGTTGCGACTTGCTATCCAAGAAGGGCTCACTGATGAAGAAAATGCTCGCTTGCGCCTTGAAGAGTTGGAGGCTCTTGATGAAAAAAGACTTGAAGCTCAGTAAAGTCTCGAATGTTACCAAGCTCGGTTATCTCGTGCCTTCAATAAAAAGGTTCGCCAAAGGTCCTTCCAAGTTGGTGATCAAGTTCTTGCATTAAGAAGACCCGTCATCACCTCCCACAAATCTGGGGGCAAGTTCACTGCAAAATGGAATGGGCCGTATGTTGTGCAAGAAGCCTATTCGAGTGGTGCTTATATGCTTGTAGATGCTAAAGGAAAAAGAATCGGTCCCATTAACGAGAAATTTTTGAAGAAGTACTATCCTTGAAGAAGATCGCTCCTTGACGTACGAGCATAAACTACAAGTTACTCCTGGCCCACAAGAGTATAAACTGTGCACGACACCCAAAAAAAAAGTCGGCTAGGTTGAAAACCTCGGAAGAGGCGGCCTAGGCAAAAGTTAGGACACAAAAAAAAAAGTCCGCTAGGTTGAAAACCTCGAAAGAGTCGGCCTAGGCAAAATTTAGGACACCAAAAAAAAAAAAATCACATGTACCGAACTACGTAATAACTTGATCCTCTTCGCCGAGGTACGTAGGCAGCTTAGAGTTTCATTCTAAGTTCAGTCGCATAAAATAAAAATAGTGGGTTTGGCACGATGTGATAAAAGGAGAAGTAAGAGAGTGCTTTCTTTCTCTTTCTCCACAACTCTACTTTAATACCAAGATTTTGTTATCGAAACTTGCAACCCAAGGAGAAAGGCGGATATTTAGCAGCTCTTTTTAAATTGCGAAGTTAAGTGCCAAAGAATTCTTCAAAGAAAAATTCCTCCATGTGATGAAAATGATTGCAACTTGAGTACGTCTTGCCAATAAAGTTGAAAATCTGGACGTGGTAATGTTTAAAGATTGATTTTAAAAAAAATTCATCTAGAGCGATTCTGAAGCTATTTGGTTCCAAATTTTAGATATGTTTTAGGATTTGAAGTCTAGTTTCTAGAAGTTCAAACGGATCGCAATTCAGACATGTATTCATTAAGTTACAAATATTTTGGTGAAGCCGCGCTGGTCTGCGAGCCAGAACGTGACAGAATTTAAAGGTTGAATTCAAAAATTCACCTAGAGCAATTCTGAAGTTATTTAGTTCCGAATTTTAGATCTGTTCTAGAATTTGAAGTCTAGTTTCTGAAAGTTTAAACAGATTGTAATTTGGATGTATATTCATTAAGTTACAAATATTTTGGTGGAGCCGCGCTGGTCTGCAAGCCTGAACGTGACAGAATTTAAAGGTTGAATTAAAAAATTTACCTAGAGCAATTCTGAAGCTATTTAGTACCAAATTTTAGATATGTTCTGGAATTTGAAGTCTAGTTTCTGGAAATTCAAACGGATTGCAATT
The DNA here is from genome assembly GCA_029990175.1 of Petunia secreta. Classification (NCBI taxonomy): domain Eukaryota; kingdom Viridiplantae; phylum Streptophyta; class Magnoliopsida; order Solanales; family Solanaceae; genus Petunia; species Petunia secreta. The sequence goes on from JARKIP010000017.1 coordinate 10,129,999, forward strand.
CGGATGCATATTCATTAAATTACAAATATTTTGGTGAAGCCGCGCTAGTCTATGAGCCAGAACGTGACAGAATTTAAAGGTTGAATTCAAAAATTTACCTAGAGCCAATCTGAAGTTATTTCTTTCCAAATTTTGGATATATTTTAGGATTTGGAGTTTAGTTTCTGGAAAGTTTAATTTTCCTTGATTTGAATATCCAAGCAAAAATATATGAATTTTCTTCTACAAGTCCGTTGTGCTGTAAAATGCAGTGTCAAAATTGAAGACGCGGCGAAAGGGACACAATATAAGCCAAAGCACTAAGAGAAACTTTATTACTGGTGGAATCTACTACCCGATCAAGTGCAAGAAATAAAGAAGGAAAACAAGACAATACATATAGCCTAATCTAAACATAACTTGTAATTGAGCAAGTCTTGACGGCTAGCTGCTAGGCGTCACCATTTTTCTTCTAGATGAGCGGAATCATCATCAGTTACCAAATCCATGCCATCATACGAAGAGATTTCGTTCTCAACAGCTGAAACCTTCAATTGTATCTCCTCAAGCTTTTTCTTGGCAGCTTCGATAATGGCTGCAAGATCCTTCTTCTCTTGTTGCAGCTTCTTCAATTTAGCCTTGGTGGTCCTTAGCAGCTCTTGTTTTGAAGAAATTAGCTCAGCCTTCGCTGTTTCTTCTAACTGGAATGATTGAAGACGCTCATTGGCTTTTGAAAGTAGTTCCAGCTTTCTAGCTTCACTCGTCTTGTCAGCCAAATTGGATCGTTCTTGGTCATACGAAGTAGCGAGCTCGAAGAGGGAACCCATCAAGTCCTTCAAAGGTGAAAAATCAGGAATTTTTTATCCTTGCATCTCCTCAAAAATGACCTCGAATTCTTCCCTAAGCTCCGAAATAGCGTCTAGCTCAATTTTAGAAAGCTTTCCGCATATGTCATCCCAAAGGCCGGAAACTAACATCTTTTTGTGCTTAAAAACGACACTTTTTCCCTCAAAAATAGAAACGACGTCATTTGGTATGCGAGAGGTCTCTCTTAAAGTAGAAGACGACTTTGCTGAGCCTTTGTCGTGGCGAACAGAGGATACTTCTTGCTCCTGCTCGATATCATTATTCTGAAAATAAAAAAAAATTAATTAAGAGTAAGTAAATAAAAAGGGGGCATCAACCTAGTCAGCCGTCCATGATGATAAAATGAGGAGTTTAAGAGTGTCACCATGCAAGCCGTCAATGTCTTTTCAGAACTCTCAACGCTGTGAACCTCAACTTCCTGCACAAGCTTTTCGATTGAGGTTTCTTTTGGAGAGGTTCCTCTGATGGTACTTTCTTGCGTTTCCAGCAACGACTTCATTAGTGCTCCCACTGTTGTCTTGCGAAAGACGCTTTCTAGAAGAATTGAAAATTCTATTATGACCGTTCAATAAGGGTGTCCCATTCTCATCTTGAAAATCTTGAACATGGATTGTCTCAGTAATCACCTCCGCAGGCAGTTTAAGTCTCTTGACATTACCTTTTCTTGGTTTGGATGGTTTGACCTTCACAGCATGGGGCTCGTCAACCATAACAGCTCCCTCATAATCATTCAATAAAGGGGTTTCATTGTCACCTTGAGGATTTTGAACGTGAATCGCCTCGCTAGGTTCCTCCGCAGGTGGTTTAAGTCTCTTGACCTTACCTTTGCTTGGTTTGGATGGTTTGACCTTCACAGCATGGGGTTCGTTGATGCAGGGTAAAATGGGCGGAAGCTAGAAACGATACGAAAATGCGGAAGCTAAAACAAGATAGGCGATGTCAATAAAGATATCACGATAAAAAGCAAGACGAGGCTTGAAATATTTACCTAAGTAGCATCGAGGAACTTGTCTCGATACACCCCGGGTGAAGTCAAGGATCACCTATACTACGCAACTACCCTCAAGATGCACCCGGCTCTTGCAAATAGAATGATCAAAGAGGTTTCGATGTTCAACTTGGAATGCACCAAGTGAAATCATGCCCGCTCACGGGTTCTTCATTGAGATTCAGTCAAGAAATTCATCATTCTACATTCAAGGTTTGCTAAAATAAAATGAAGACCTAAGGGCTCTATTTTTAGGCCCTTTCTAATACTAAAGTAAATGACTAAAATGCCCTCAAGTGAGGTTAATACATAAAAGGCCACTTAGAGCTAAAATAGGAAATACACCCAAAACTAGTGAAATCCCGCAATGATGTTACAGGGGGAGGCGCTCCGCCTAGCTGGGGGAGGCGCTCCGCCTTCTTTGGAGGCGCTCCGCCTAGCTGGGGGAGGCGCTCCGCCTTCTTTGGAGGCGCTCCGCCTAGTTGGGGGGGGGGGGGGAGGTGCTCCGCCTTCTGAGGTCCAGCTCTCTGGATTTTTGGAGGCGCTCCGCCTCATCCTCGGACTTGTGAAAGAGTCTCAAAATGAGCTTGGGATGGCTCCCCTTGGAGCCCAAGTGGTCCTCCATCCATTGTGCTCCAATGCATGATCTTCAATATTGTCCGGAGCCCTTCACTAGCATCCTTTGTGCTTTCGAGCTTGGCTCTTGATGGTTGGCGCTTTGGCTCCAATTTGCCCGGCATCATCCTCCCCTTCTTGAAAGGATTTCGTCCTCGAAATCAAACCATCAAGCCCTACAATGAAAGACAAGCACAACAAAAGTTTCCTACTTCACAAGTAGGTTAGCTTAACAAGAATGAGTTCAAATGGTGTGGAAAACACACTCTTGTGATAGAGCCAAGTATCAATAATGATGAAAAAGCTCATGTCTCCCAAGGAGACGACAATTACTTGACTTAGCAAATAAATGCACTCAACACAAGAACGAGCAAAAAGATCATTAGGACATGGAATATGCAAGATCAATTTATCACTAATCCTATGACCCCTAAGCCCATGATCAACACACCAAACCTTCAATGCAATACTTTCACAATGTGGCATAATGGTTTTGGCATGCTCAATTCTCAAAGTGTGGTTAACATGTGGGATGGGATAGGTAAAGTAGTGCAATTCACAATTAGCATCAAATTCCCCCCCTCCCCTTCTTAAAAGCTCTCATACTCACACTAAGAGATACCTCCTCACCTCTAATTTCATCCTCAAGACAACCCCTCTCACAAGGTAAGCTCTCAAGGAAGGCATTAATAATGGCCTCATCATCATCATAACCCGAACCAACAAGAGTAGGGTCACTAGAAGAATCATCTACCTCACTCGAAGCTTCAAACCAAGAGTTGTCTATGGGATCAAATCCCTCACACCACGGAGGTTCCAACTCACTCCCAACCCTAGCTCGATACAACTCATCACCACAAATAAGAATGCTCTCAAACAATAGGAATGTAAAAGCATGCACCTCAATTTCATGGTCAAGCAAAAGCATAGTATCATAGCTAGGTTCATCATCCGCACTTGAGGAGTCATCGAAAACAAATCGATCCATCTCATACTCCAGAGACTCCTCAAGGTCACTACCTTCCCCACTACAACACATAGGTCCACCAATGGCAAGTAAATCAATAAGGGTGTGATCACACATCTCATCCTCCCTTTTATCAAAAATTGGTGGTGTGTCATAACAAGGTTCACAAGCATAGTCAACTACCATTTCCTCACTAAAGAGAGGTTCATTGAATATCGAGCTCACATCATGATGTGGCTTATCAATCCTCTCAACTAGTGGTTCACACACACTCACAAGTTGACTAATCGACTCTACGCTAGTTGCAATTTCATTAAAGGCATTACAAGTGCCAACTAGCATTGAGTCTTCACAAGACAAGGGATTAGCATGTTTATGAAAGGGTGAAGTAACACTTACATTTGAGTCGCTCCCGTGAGTACTCGCATCGCTTGAAGTGTTATGTTCAAGTCCTCCTTCATGAAACTCACAATGAAGATCTCCATTCTCTGTCTTCCTTCCAAGGCAAACGGTTGAGGCTCCAATAGCTCGCCTCCAAGAGCACCTACACAAAAGCTATGGCAAGAAGAAGAAGATAACATATGGTTAGGACAAAGGGTGCCCTCACTCTTAATTTGTTTTTCCTCTCCTCTTCTTTCTTTTAACCCGCTCTCATGTGCAAGTGCATGGGGGTGAGGTCTAAGAATGCCATCACCTCGCTCACCTCTCCCCCCTCCCTCATTTGCCATTGGTTGGCTCATAGGGGTAGTATACTTACTCTTAGAGTGAGTAACTACACCATCTTGGGGAATTCCCAAGTTGTGGGGAATGCCCAACGGTTGGGGAATGCCCAACTTTCCTTCGCTAATGCCTTTTTCGGCATCTTTTTGGACACTCGGGGTCCATTCCTCTTTGAGGCGATCAAACCTCGAGCTTATAGATCTCACCTCGGCCAAGAGGTAGGCCAAAGTGCTTACCGAGACCTCAACGGTATAGTATACGTCTCCGGCCATGTACCTACAAAAATTAAAGACAAGAGAAGGAGGTTAGAGTAAAAACCTCACTCGCTCCCTCACCTTTGGAATGTCTCTCGGGTACACTCAATTTAGTGTGTGGTAGGATCACTCAAGCTTGATTTCAAAGGCTTCCTCGTAGTTGAACAACCACCTCAATAACCACTCAAGTCACACGAACCAAATACTCTTCGGGGTGAGTGGAATTGATGGGACTCGATGGACGAACGGCTATATGAGTGAGCACTTGAGCCAAAAATGTTCTACGAGGCTTCTTTGAGTTCTACTCTCCTCTAGGCACGAATGTCCTAATACGCTCAAGAGTTGGTATCTTTTGAGTAGGCCAATTACCCTAGAAACACTAACCAAGAAGCCCGGAGGCAAACAACAAGTGAAAACCTACGAAAAAACTACCCGGAAACAAGTAACAGGGGGAGGCGCTCCGCCTCCAAATGTCCAGAGAGCAGCCCAGAGGGAGGCGGTCCGCCTCAAAATGTAGGCAGGCCGCCTACTTGCATTTCCTGCAACGTGAAAAAACGCGATCTTGGCTTTTGGCACCCAATTTCTCAATGGTTTTCAAGGGGTTTTTGATATGTGATGATACCCAAAGTTGTTTTAGACTATAACAAGCAAACCCCAATGGTTTAATCCAACAAACAACCAACAATCAACTTGTTTTAAAAATTTGGAGCAAGTTCTTCAAAATTTTCAAAAAACTTCAAGATTTCAAAACTTCGATTTTCACTCCGCTCTCCAAATGATGTTATGGGGGTATCAAAACGACGGGGTAACTATAAGGAACAATCCCCGATACCAAACATCCAAGAAATCATAACAAGTTCTAGCAAATTTTGGGAAATTTCAACTTTTGGGATTTGATTTTCCAAATTTTGATTCACAACTCCAAAATGAGTTTTGTTGGTTCCCAATCGAAGAGAATGCATAAACAAACAATCTCCGATATCAAACACCAACAAAATCACAACAACCAACGATTTTTAGCAAATTTTTGAATTTTCTAGTTTTTCAATTTTTTTTTGTTTCTTTTCTTGAACAAGAACACCATGATAACAACAACAAGAACAAGACCGAGGATTCATAAGAACGAAGCCTAGCCATGCTCTGATACCAACTGATGCAGGGTAAAACGGGAGGAAGCTAGAAACGATACGAAAATGTGGAAGCTAAAACAAGATAGGCGATATCAATAAAGATATCGCGATAAAAAGCAAGATGAGGCTTGAAACATTTACCTAAGTAGCATCGAGGAACTTGTCTCGATACACCCCGGGTGAAGTCAAGGATCACCTATACTATGCAACTATCCTCAAGATGCACCCGGCTCTTGCAAATAGAATGATCAAAGAGGTTTCGATGTTCAACTTGGAATCCACCAAGTGAAATCATGCCCGCCCACGGGTTCTTCATTGAGATTCACTCAAGAAATTCATCATTCTACATTCAAGGTTTCCTAAAATGAAATGAAGACCTAAGGGCTCTATTTTTAGGCCCTTTCTAATATTAAAGTAAATGACTAAAATGCCCTCAAGTAAGGTTAATACATAAAAGGCCACTTAGGGCTAAAATAGGAAATACACCCCAAACTAGTGAAATCCCGTAATGATGTTACAGGAGGAGGCGCTCCGCCTAGCTGGGGGAGGCGCTCTGCCTTCTTTGGAGGCGCTCCGCCTAGTTGGGGGGGAGGCGCTCCGCCTTCTGAGGTCCAGCTCTCTGGATTTTTGGAGGCGCTCCGCCTCCATGCTGAGGCACTCCGCCTCATCCTGGGACTTGTGAAAGAGTCTCAAAATGAGCTTGGGATGGCTCCCCTTGGAGCCCAAGCGGTCCTCCATCTATGGTGCTCCAATGCATGATCTTCAATATGGTTCCGGAGCCCTTCACTAGCATCCTTTGTGCTTTCGAGCTTGGCTCTTGATGGTTGGCGCTTTGGCTCCAATTTGCCCGGCATCATTCGTCAACCATAACAATTTCATCATTATCATTCAATAAGGGCGTTTTACTGTCACCTTGGAAATTTTGAACATAAATCACCCTGTTAGGTTCCTCCATAGGCGGTTTAAGTCTCTTGACCTCACCTTTGCTTTGTTTGGATGGTTTGACCTTCACAACATGGGGCTTGTCAACCACAACAACTTCATCGTGATCATTCAACAAAGAGGTTGCATTATCACCTTGAGAATTTTGAACATGGATTTCCTCACTAGGTATCTTCGCCGGCAGTTTAAGTCCATTGCCCTTACTTTTACTTTGTTTGGTTGGTTTGACCTTTGCAGCATTAGGCTCGTCAACTACAGCAACATCCACACCATTCTCTTGGTGCATATTTGTGGTCGGCCTAACAACATTCACTAATGACTGAATATGATCCTCAAGGATGCTCCTATGTACTTTGTCCCTCCAAGACTTGTAGCCAGGCGAGCAAGAATTCTTTATTGTAGATCTGAAAGGGGGAAATGTCGCCTTTACCCTAGAATAGGCTAACACACAAACCCGTGCAAATCGGAGCCTGTCATTCAATGATGCTTCACGAAAATCTAGCTCTAAACAACCAGGGACATCTTGGTAAAAGGCTAACTGGCGGCTGAAATGATGTGGACTATAAGGCTCAATGATAAAGGTGGCTCCATCTCTCAAGGGGAGGTAGTTCGAGCGTAGACTCATAAAAAAGTTTGTCTCGGACTCTGGTGCAGTGCCATTGTCAAGATAATCGTAGGGCATCTCCCTCTCTCTTGCGTCGTTGCAGTCCAAACAAAGCTTTCTCCGTTGTGTACACGCTTCCTTGCCTCTTCCTCTCCAAAGTTTTTGGCAGCTCCCTCTCCAGAATACGCAACCATTAGTGGACCAACTGGCATTTCCTCTAAAGGGTAATGTGTCTTGAAATAACATGCTAGCCAACCATAAACATAATAGACTGGAAAGTACACCCTAGAGAGGTCAAGTACTGAGCAATTCGAATTTCTATTTAAACCCCTATAGATGGATGCCAGAACAGGGACAACAAAGCTAAACTTTTGCCCACGAGCTAGAAGGCTTGCAATCTTGAAAGTCTCAGGCCGAATGAAGTCACCTTCTTTTGGGAGTACAAAAGCACATAACCAACATGATAGGAAAGCAGCAAGGTAAGTGTCATCCTTCGTGTAGCTTTTGATACCAAGTTTGTAAAACAAAGCCTCTTCTACATTCGACCAAGCAACCGCCTTGCAGATGACTCCTTTAGGATTATATGTAAATTTAGGACCACCTCGAGTTGACTTCTTTTCTTCCCTCTCAAGGAGGCTGCTCATATGTCACGGCCCTTTTGCACCAAAACTCTATCTAGGGATGGGCGTTCGGTACTTCGGTTCGGTTTGAAGTATAGAAAAACCCGTATTTTTTATATTTCGGTTCGGTTTTTTAGTTCGGTACTTCGGTTCGGTACATCAGTGTTTTGGTTTAAACCAAAGTTTATGACAAACCCCCCCCCCCCCCCCCCCCCGAACAAGAAAATTTTCAGCAGCATTTCATCTGCGTTTCAGCTGCATTTCAGCAGCAAAACAAATGCGGAAACATAGCAAAACAGCCGCGAAACAGCATCAGTATTTCAGCAGTGTTTCAGCTGCGTTTCAGCAGAAAAACAGCTGCGTTTCAGCAGCGAAACAGCTGCAGAAAAACAGCAGCGTTTCAACTGCGTTTCAACAGCAAAACAACAGCGAAACAGCTGCGTTTCAGCACCAAAAAAGCAGCAGAAAAACAGAAAAAATGCAGCGTTTCACCAGCAAAAAACCTGCAGAAAAACAGCAGCATTTCAGCAGCAAAACAGCTGTGTTGCAGCAGCAAAACAGCAGCAGAAAAACAGCACCATTTCAGCAGTGTTTCAGCAGCAAAACAGCAGCGTTTCAGCTGCGTTACAGCAGCAAAACAGCTGCGTTTCAGCAGCAAAACAGTAGCAGAAAAACAGCACCATTTCAGCAATGTTTCAGTAGCGTAACAGCAACAAAAAAGCAAGAAAACAGCAGCAAAATAGCAGATTTAAAGTAGTAAACGCAAGTATCAGTTAACACTAAATTTAACAAATTCAAACAACTTTAAACAAGCGGGACAATCCATACGAAAGTGAGTACGACATGAGTATTTAACTGGCTCAATAAGTACCAACACAACATAACAAAATACGAAGTTATGAAACAAACCATCAAATTAGACATCTCTTAAGATAACACCTAAACGCGCTTGTGAACGTAGACATCTCTTAAGATGAGCTCTAAACTCGCTTGCGCCATACTTCGGATTATAATTGAACATTCTACCACATTTCTTACACATCACTTTGCGGATTACTCCTTCATTTTCTTCAATCACTTCAAGATACAACCAAAGATGATCGACATTTAGTTGCACGATGCCTCTTGGTTGAACTTGAACTTGGACCTAATTACCAACAAGATTAAACCATAAGTTAGAATACAATAAATAATAAACTTCCAAAGTATATATTTAATTACTTACCACTAGAAAATGATGCAATTATACATCAACAATGCAAGAATCTCGTGCATAGTCGGCCATTTCTAAATATAATAGCAAATTAACAATAACAATTAGTCATACACCGCGAAACCAAGTAAACTTAATATAATAAACTAACAAGGCACCATAACCTTACCGAGTTCAATTTGCTCAAGATAATCCAAATCTTCATCAATGCTAATCGGAATAGGCTCACTTCTTAGCCAATCTTGAACACAAATAAGAGTTTGCACACATTTAGGAGTCAATGAACTCCTAAATGAATCAAGAATACGGCCACCCGTACTAAATGCACACTCGGATGCCACACTAGAGATAAGAATAGCCAAGACATCACGAGCCAACTCTGAAAGAATAGGAAATCTAGGGGCATTCATTTTCCACCAACATAAAACATCAAAATTCTCAATAGCGGGCTCTTGATCTTCACCAAGATACTTCTCAAGCTCTGATTTAGCACCTACACTTCCACTATCTTCTTTTTGTCTCTTCAAGTGAAGCTTATTTCTTACTACATTTCCAACACACCCACTAAGTGAATCAGTCGAAAGCTCACTAGATGAAGTGGATGGTGAAGGAGAATGTGAACCCACCGTTCCACTTGAATATTTTCCGGCATAATCAGCATACGAAGAAGTCAAATAAGTTTTAACTTCAGCTTTATCACCTATGATCTTTCCATACATATCCTCAAGTGCAAAATCAACATACACAAACTTGTTACGAGGATCCAACACAGATGCAATAAAAATCATTTTGTTCATGTTGAAAGGATTACCCCAGTACTTCTCAAATTTCTTTTTCATTTCATCTGCCATTTTAGAAAGCTCTAAGTCATCACTAAGTACACACATTTTCAAATACACATAAAGCTCACATATCTCCTCAAAATGTGAATTAGCAGTGACATAAAGAGAACCCGAAACTTTAACAGTGAGGTCATAAAATCTAGCAAGAAACTTTATCACATTCCTCACATTAACCCAATCTTTACTTTCTAGTCCGCCTGCAACACTTCCATCTTCACAAACATGAGAAGAAAGATAAGTAGACAATACCTTTTCAGGGCCTGCATCAAACCTGTCAAAAACCGACTCATAATGTTGTGCTACTTCCAACATCAAGTAGGTGGAATTCCACCTAGTCGGAACATCTAAAACCAATGCTTTATTATAGTTGATCTTTTGACGTTCAACGCACTCCTTGAACTTTCTAAGCCTGGCAGGAGATTGCCTAACATACCTCACAACCTGTCTAACACGTTTCACAGAAGGGCCAATTTCTTTCAAACCATCTTGCACAATGAGATTAAGAATGTGAGCAATACATCTAACATGAAGGTGTTTACCTTCCATCAAATTAGTTCCCCAGTCAGTCAATTGTTTAGACACTTCTCTAACTGTAACATCATTTGAACCAGCATTATCCACAGTAAGAGTGAACACCTTCTCCAAGCGCCAATCAAGCAAACAATTACTTATCACTTCTGCCATATCCTCCCCCTTATGACTAGTGACTGGACAAAAGTTAAGAATTTTTTTATGCAACACCCAATCTCTATCAATAAAGTGGGCCGTCAAACACATATAATTAATTCTTTGGACAGAAGTCCAAGTATTAGTAGTAAGGCAAATCTTTGGTCCTACTTCTCTAAAACACTTCTTAAAATTATTTTTATGTTCAACATAAATTTTATAACAATCTCTTGTCACTGTCCTACGAGAAGGAATATGAAACATAGGTTGTGCCACACTCAAAAACTTCTTAAAGCCTTCTTTCTCCACAAAACTAAATGGCAATTCATCTATAATTATCATCTCAACTAAAGCCCTTCTAACTTCCTCTTGATCAAATTTCCAATCGGATCTATCATTTGAGATAGGTTTAAAGGATAATTTTGGTTGAGAACTATCAGGTTTCTTAATAGGTGCATATACAGTGCACCTACCTAAATGAACATTCAATCCAGATGTTCCACCACTAGTTTGAGCAGCATAAAGTCTCTTACAATAATGACATTTTACCTTTGAAAGTACACCATTCTCAAACACTTTTTCAAAATGATCCCAAACCTTTGATCTAGATTGAATGGCTTTTCTTTTTTCGTACCTTGACTGTCGATAGACATATCCTCACTTTGAGATTCAGGTTCAGGTACACCTTCAGTCGAGGCAACTTCAACACTAACTCTACTTTCATCAGCCATCTATGAACAAACACAAATACACAATATTTTAGACAAGAGATATACACTAAATTGCAAGAAAGAACAAGCCAAACAATTACAATATCTTGTAGTAGTATATGAGCTGGAAAAGATAATGAATCCGATACACTTGGAGCAGTTCATATCAAAACTAAACCACTGACAAGCAGACTGTATATTTCTGCTTCAGTAAGAAGAAACAATTATTCACTATTCACTTTATTATACTACTTAAGATACTATGTGCTAATATAAAAATCATTTCTACTTCAGTAAGAAGAAACAAAAAGAGGGAAAAAAAGAGATATAAGCTGGGGGGGCACTTAAGCATCCTTTACAAATCTTACTGAGTTTAAGGGTGATACATCAGATATACATTGAGGAAACACACTCTATACATGGAGTAGAAAGGTAGCTAGATTGCCATATGTGAACAGGCTTATGTCAGTGCATCCAAATTTTTGACTTATTGAGTTTATTGCTTATTAATCATATAGCGAAATATACAACAGATTATCTCTCTGTGTCTAAATTATAAGTGAGTTTGGTTTGACCTCAAGAAAAGAATAATCCTAAAGCTAATCCAATGTGCTCTTCTATCTTCTGTGGACCAATAGAAAAAATATGTTATTGGCTTTTAAGTTATGCACAAACCAATTTGAAGGAGGGGTTCGGAGTACTTATTAAAAAAGAAGTATTTGCATCACCTAATCTACCACAGAAGATATCTGTTATAAAACATTATGCCTTCAGTAGTAGAAACGGAAATGATTGTTTATAAAAAAAAATAAGTTGCATAAACAACAGTTAAAGATGTATAGGTGAACTTTGTCCAGATTGCAATTTCTAGCCCGATTCAAAAATATAACAGTATTATAAAAAATCCAAAATGTCACTACTCCAAATGTATCTTAGAAACCAAAAACTGGAACTCCTCTGTTTAAACCATCAGAAATGGCAGAAAGCGAAAATGAAAACTAAAAGGAACATCAGAAATGGAAACTAACCTTGCGAGATGGACTGATTAGGAGTAGCAAAGATCGGCGTAGGGATGAAAACTGAAGTGGGGTAGGATAGTTTCTCAGTTGATTGCGGCGTAAGGATGAAAACCGAAGGGTTATTTGGGTAAGGAAAGGAGTATTGGAGTTGTCAATGTAGGCTGTAAGTGTAACTTGTGTTTAGGTAATTTTTGGATTTTAGGGTGAAGGGTTAAAATTTTGGGTTTTTCGGGGCCCGAAGTTTTGGGTTGCCCGAAACCAAAGACCGAACCGAAAACCGAAATTTTAAAATTTTCATGACCGAACCCGAACCAAAAAATTGAAGTACCGAAATCGAAGTTCCGAACTAATTCGGTTCGGTTCGGTATTTCGGTTTTTTCGGTTTTGTGCCCACCCCTAACTCTATCCATCTTCTCAAAGAGACATTTGGGTTATTTCCCTCTCGAAGCCGATGAAATGCGTCAAATAAATACTCGCAGCTTTGTGGGGCCGTATGGACTGAACTTCAGTCAATGATCAGAATTTAAGTCAATATTTATTTAGTAAAGGCCCAAAAGTGGCCTTTAGTGTAAGACCAATAAAAATAGTGGCCTCAAACTAAATACCGGTATTAAAAGTGGCCTCTAGGCAAATTTTTTACCCATAAGTGGCTTCGTAAAAATTTCGAGCAGGGGCCTATTTGGCGCGCGTTAATTGATTTGTAGCCGTCAAAAATAAATTCGCTGAGAAATAGCCACTTCCGGACAAATCTAATATAAATACTGGGAAGCTTCAATAAACTAACCCCAGTATAAAATATAGGGGCTTTGAACAAGTTTTGTTCAAGGCCTCAGCATTTTATTATGGGACTTTGTATAAAGCTTCAGTCCCATAACAAAATGCTGGGGCTGTGAACAAAACTTGTTCAAAGCCCCAGCATTTTGTTGTGGGACTGAAGCTTTATATATAAAGTCCCATAGTCCATAATAAAATGCTGGGGCTGTGAACAAAACTTGTTCAAAGCCTTAGCATTTTGTTATGGGACTGAAGCTTTATATATAAAGTCCCATAACAAAATACTTGGGCTTTAAACAAGTTTTGTTCAAAGCCCCAATATTTTGTTATGGGACTAGTCTGGGGTGTTTTTCCAACGCTAATGGAGCTTAAGTGTGTGCGCGAATTTTTGGCTATTCTTCAATGAATTTTGAAACGATGGATAGTCCCCAATGAGCGCGTCGAAAAATGGCTAGTAATCAAAATTTCCCCGCTTAAAAGCCCCTCCTAACTTCTCAAAAAGGGGCAAAGTGCACCAAAGGCCACTTTTGGCAGTGGTCTTTGGTTTGATGCCACTTTTTTTTATTGGTTTTACGTTAGAGGCCACTTTTTAGAATTTCAATCCTTTTTGGTTGAACTTCATACAAGTTCAGCCCACAAGGGTTGAAGTTCAACTTCAGCCCACCACAAGAGTTGAAGTTCTACTTCAGTCCACAAGGGTTGAAGTTTACGCATCTATGCCTAAAAGTTCAGCCCTTACGGATTGAAGTTGAAAATTCATAATTTAGGCATGAAGTTCAACCCACAAGGTTTGAACTTCAACTCAAAAAGATTGAAGTTCCAAAAAGTGGCCTCTCGTGTAAGATCAATAAAAAAAGTTGTTTCAAACTAAATACCAGTGACAAAAGTGGCATGTGGCCAAAATTTTTACCTCAAAAAGTGGCTTTTAAATCGCTTTTTGACTTATAAGCCACTTAAAATAAGCTGCTTATAAGCCAACCCAAACAGATTCTTAACCGATACTTAACGTAGAACAAAACTAGAGTTTATGAGATTGAGAAATTTTACATAAAGTCATTCCGTACATTTATTTTGCTTTTTGTGCTTGACGAGATAAATTTGCTATCACCCGTACATACATGTGCGAGTGAATTGTATTGTTCGTGTAAAGTTGGGATGAAACTAGATATATAGGTAGGAAGTTGATTTTATGGCATTCTTTTATTCCCAAGAATGACAATTCTTTGATTCTTTTGTTGATGATGATGTTATTGAAGGTGCAGCTTGAATCACACAAAACAAATTGCTTTGAAGTGTGGTGCTACATGCAGAAAAAATGGAGTAACAAATATGACTTCAAGGTATTACTTTTATAACCTTAATCTGTTAATCAAATGCCGAGTTTTGAAATTAGTTGGAACTCAAAGCTGATCAGTACTAAACACATGGTGTGAAATAAAAATGTATGAAGAGGTACAAACTACATGACTTCATTTTAAATCCACTTCTATATATTTTTCTTAAACTTTATTGTATCCTTAATTCGAAATAAACTGAGGTATATCAAACTATTAGCTAGCTCAATATCTTTAGATTTAGAGGTTAGGTATGTTTTTGACAATATTGAATATCACTTCTTTGTATTGCAGGATTTTTTAAATAATTTAGTAGAAGTATTATATTACAATAATCTTGCATTGAGTACTGCAAAATGTATTGGGTTTGGAAGGAAGGTAAATTGGTGTGAATGGGAAATGAAATAAATATTAATATTTTATATTAATATTTGATATGGAGCCGGTTTCGTAACGAAATTAAAAAGTGGACTATTTATGCAAATATTCAAAAGGTGGATTGCTGTAACGTTATTCCAAATGAAAGGGTGCTTTCATTGAACAGCCACTTTGAAGGCTGCCTTTCATGAATAGCTACTTCACCAATGAAAAGGTACCTTTTCATTGAACAGCCACCTTGAAGGCTGCCTTTTATGAACAACCATTTCACCAAAAGACACCTTCATGCCTTTTCACTCCAAATCTTGTGGCTATAAATAGAGAGGCATTTTGCCTCATTTTGATCATCCAAAAAATTTCATACTCTATCTCTCTCATTATTTTTTGCATTTGTTTTCAAAACAAAAGTTAGTTCTGAGTCAGTGTGATTTGCTACCATTATTTGAGTTTGCTGTTCACTGTGATTTGAATTACCGCTATCACAGTGAGGATAATTCCATTCTATCCTGGGAGAAATTAATCCACAAACCTTGGGTAACTGTGAGGGGATTAGATTTCTTAAGGACATGCAGTGTATACTGTTGGCTTGGAATTTTTCTACATCTATTTCTGTTTTGGTCATTATCGAAATTGCAGAGAGTTAACAATCTTAAGAAATCTAATTTGTATTTTGGTCTGCTAATCGATAATAGGCTGTTTGTGGAGACTAAAATCTGAAAAGATTTTCTTCTCCAAACTGTTGTGGAGACTAAAATCTGAAAAGATTTTCTACTCCAAATTTAATATTCCGTTTTTGAAGATTTAAATACTTCAACGGATTATTAAAATTATTGTGTGTTTAATCCGTTCAGAAGATTAAAAACTTCCGGATTATTAAAATATTTATATTATTATTTGCTGTTTGAAGATATAAAAATCTTCACTGTAATTTTGAATTTGGTTTGAAGATTAAAAACTTCACCATTACATTAAAGCGGTTTTGAAGATTAAAAACTTCACCGATATATGAAATCGATTTTGAAGATTGAAAACTTCACCGTTATGTTAAACCGGTTTTGAAGATTAAAAATTTCACCGGTTTATTACATATGTTGTGTCATATACCAACAAACAAGGAAAACTTGGAGTTAAATTTTAATGGTTGCACCAGACAACAAGGATTGTTTCTACCAGAATGAAACAATAAGGACTTTTGTGGTCCTGCAAGGCAAGTCTTTTACTTTAGGATATTTGTTATTCTGTGAAAACAAAGTATTTATTTTTGTGGCCTCCAAGGAAGTAGGAAAAAAAAATCCGAACTTATAAACTTTGTGCTGAATCTCATGAGATGTACACGAAAGAAGGTGAGATTCGTCTCACCATTGTAGCAATTGTTATTCTTGTTCTCAACTAACAAACGTCAATGGAAAAAGTGGACTATTGACTGGTTGTTTGCCAAAAGAAAAATTAAATGGACCTTGATGGTCTTGTTGTTTGATTTCAGCACAATGGCCAGAGTGAAAAATTCTTTCAAATGTAATAGAACTTGGCTTGTACTTAAAGATTCATGGAGTTGACTTTAAAGGAACGAACTTTTGTTTCTATACTAATGGTCATTTGTTTCTGACACGTTCTTCCTATTTTGATGTGTCAACTAGGATGAATTTCATGGCAAACTTTGAAATTTGTTGGGGTCTTGAAGTTTGGACTCACTGGTTTATTACGTCCAGTAAAGGCAACGGAACAATTATTTCAGTGGCTATATTTTGATCTCACAAATATATAAAGGCATTAAGCTATTAAAATCTCATGATTAGCATTACTCTGACTTGTCTTCATGGAAGTAACTATCGTGTCAATGAGATGACATGAAGAAAAGTAGAAATAAAGAATGCCTTATATGACAAAGATGAGCACTTTCACATAAGAATCTAGTTACTGATTCATTGTTTCGAAGAGTGAAAGTTGCCTCTGGATATTGTACCACTAATTTGGTAAGATGTTACCACAATGTTTGGATGGTTGCGTATAAAGCCCGTATTGGCTTTATTAGAGAGAAAATTTTGACTGATATTTCTTAACATCATTCATTTGTGTGATCATCTTGTTTTGAGTTACCAAATATGAAATGGAAATTGCACATAAAATATTGGAAATGTGGGGGGCAATTGGCTTATGCGGGACAGAAATCAATGTTAGACTTAATGTCTATATTATGTGATTTTGAACCTCATGAATCCTTTGTAGATAATGATATGGTAGTCAGTGAATGTACAACGTATTCATCTTAATGATGACTAATCGTCACACTACATATTACGGTTGGTGTTGTGCCTTTTTAAAAAGGTTGTGATTTTTCATGAAAGAATGATGCATTGATTGAAAGTTTACCTTTTTGCACAAACCTGACTGTTCATGAATGGGTGTAGTGAAATATTGGTCTATAAAATGGTAAATCAATTGTTATTATTAATGTTAAAATCCATATCAAGTTGGATTTAAGCGGTAAATCAATCAGTGAAAAATTTTAAAATTCATGTCGAGTTGAATTTGTATAATTAGTGACCATGCTATAATTTGAGCATCAAATAAATAGCAACGCGAAAATGGTTGAGAAATATATTAAATGTTAAAAAGGTTGTGGCCACAATTGATGCAACCATTTCCAGCTATTGATAGTGATGCTAGATTAAACAGTGGAAAAATTGAAGGGCTCCAAAAATTATGGAAGATATTCAATTTTGGCTCTAGCCGTTGACAGCAGTTTGCATACATTGCAATAGTCAAGCGTCAATTGGAAGGGTTGGGAGCAATATGTATAACGAGAAATCGTTACATACAACGAAGACATAAACCGTTTGACAACTACTCTCTAGGGGATTATCAATATTGACATTGTAAGGTCAAGTGATAATGTGTCGGATCCGCTAACAAAAGGCTAACTAGAGAGGTAGTAGAGGTCATCAAAGAGAATGGGACTATAGCCAAGGGCAAGTCGTCATGGCGGTAACTCTACCTAGAAGACTGGAGATCCCAAGATCTAGGTTCAAGGAGCTCAAACAAAGTTATGTACGACCGCTCCAACATTGTCAAACAACTCAACCCGTTCTCGTAATAAGACAATGTTCAGTACCAAGGATAAAATAATAAAGACATTTTTTAATGATTATCTAAGTTTGATATGGGAATTATCAAATAGTGTAGATCTATGGGATTACACGTTTAGAAATCACCTATGTGAGTGTGAAGTGGAAGCCGCTTCAAGGAGAATTCTGTAAGGCCAATTCTGTACGCACTCATGAACCAGGCGATGTTCATGGCTGAAACGAACACAACAATGAGAACCAAAAATGGTCAAGGATTAATTGTGTGACATATGTTGTCTAGGTATACACCAAAGTTCGACGGTTCAAAGATATCAAATCTACCGATTGACCGAGTATATCCGATATATGTTCACTACGGAAAGTTCAAAGGGAAACCCACTTATCCAGATGCAATTAATTCTTACTTGCAAATCACATAGTTTTCTGCATGTTTTCTTCATATAGCCATTCCCCATTCATGTGGGGGATTGTTGGGTTTGGAAGGAAGGTAAATTGGTGTGAATGGGAAATGAAATAAATATTAATATTTGATATGGAGCCGGTTTCGTAACGAAATTAAAATGTGGACTATTTATGCAAATATTCCAAAGGTGGGCTGCTGTAACGTTATTCCAAATGAAAGGGTGCTTTCATTGAACAACCATTTGAAGGCTGCCTTTCATGAATAGCTACTTCACCAATGAAAAGGTACCTTTTCATTGAACAACCATCTTGAAGGCTGCCTTTCATGAACAGCCATTTCACCAAAAGACACCTTCATGCCTTTTCACTCCAAATCTTGTGGCTATAAATAGAGAGGCATTTTGCCTCATTTTGATCATCCAAAAAATTTCATACTCTATCTCTCTCATTATTTTTTGCATTTGTTTTCAAAACAAAAGTTAGTTCTGAGTCAGTGTGATTTGCTACCATTATTTGAGTTCGCTGTTCACTGTAATTTGAATTACCGCTATCACAGTGAGGATAATTCCATTCAATCCTGGGAGAAATTAATCCACAAACCTTGGGTAACTGTGAGGGGATTAGATTTCATAAGGACATGCAGTGTATACTGTTGGCTTGGAATTTTTCTACTTCATCTATTTCTATTTTGGTCATTATCGAAAGTGCAGACATATAACAAAATGCACTATTGCATTGCGAAAATTTGTAATTTTTTAGAATATTCCTTCTCACAATGTTCTTATCCTACTTTGAAGGATATTTTTTTTGTGCACTTTGTTTACTTTTCTAGTGGTTCAGAAATGCATTAGTCTATCTTTTATGACCATATCTATAATTAATTCTTAGCCATGTGATCATGGTGCTAGATGTAAAAGTAATTCTTGATATCCATCAATTTAGACTGAAATTACCTGGTTGTCACTTGTCTGTAAATTAAATTGTACACATGCAAGTGCAACGTAATGTTGATGGACGTGAACTTCAATAAGCATGAAGCTATACACAACTGAATGATACACGGTTGTAAAGTAAGTAATTGCTCAAGAAAAAAGTGATCGTAAAGATAACACGACGAGGTTGGAAAAGCAAGAATATATACAACTGTGCGAAGTTAAAGGATCAATGTATTACGTATGTGTGTTTGTTCTTATAGCACTAATGTTGTTTGTCGTATATTATATTCAAAATTAAAATGTGTTTATTTCTAGAGCGTTTTAGAACGTCAAGATAAATAACTATTGAAAGAGATACATTAATGTGTACTAGGAGCCCTATTTGCTCCTATTTATAACAAATGACAAATTAATTATAAAAGGGAGCGGAGTCAAAATAACTCTATTAGAAAGTTGTTAAGAGTTACCGTCGTTGCTTGTTTACATCCGAATTCTTCTTGTAGCATTCTTGTTCTTATTCGTTACTCGTTTTATAGGTATCAAGAAAGGGATTACTACCCCACATAACCATTCCCAACCAGTTATCAGCCACCGTAGTTAGATAACAATAAAATATGGCCCTGTAACATGATAAAGCGCACCAAGACCCATCTATTTATCATACCAAAAATAAGAATTCCCTTGCTTTACCTGCCAGCATATCTCTTGCTTAATTGCATCCCTAGCCTGTAACATTTTCTTCCACATAAGTGCCTTCCTTCTAGGGCACTAAAACAGAATGGTGTTGATATTTATTCATCGTAAGACGCCTCCACAAATACGGGGTAGTGCGAAATCTCCACCAAATCTTAGCAAATAGAGCTTTAGATACATCATATAAACTTCTAAAGCCAACCTCCCTTCCTGCACAGGATGACATAAAGTTTGCCAAGACGCCCACTATCTGCTAGAATTACCAACAGAATTACTCCAAAAAAACTTGGCAAACATCCTATGAAGTTTTGCAATCACCCTCGAAGGCAAATCACACGGTGATAATAGATGGATTGGAATGCTCTAAAGCACGTGAGAAATCAAAGTAGCCCTGCCACCAACTGACAAAAGCTTCCCAGTTCAGGAGTCCATTTTTTTTTGCACCTTCTCAACAAGTTCATCATAGTGACAATTTTTCCTCTGCCCATAGTAAATAAGAACTCCTAAACTTGGGTTAAATTCATTAAACCTTTAGTTAATAAGTGGAACTTGCTAGGCACATTCCACTTAATTGGTTTTTATATTTTAAAACATTACTTTTAAGGGATTTTTACACCTATATATAAAATTACACCCTAAATTACAAAAATAGCAATATTTGCCAAATTACAAGTCATAGCAATATTTTTTTAGCACATTTTTACAAAAATCAAGATACTTCATTTTTTATTATTACCTTACACCCCATTCTACTATAAACCCCAAATACTTTCTCCACTCCCCCCCCCCCCAAACTACCAGCCGTTACCCCCATTTACTTCTCTCAAATCCAAACAAGAATCTCCACCCCGAAACCACTGGATCCATCGCCACAACCACCAACAAGAACAGATTTACTTCTCTCATATCCAAGCAAGCATCTCCACCCCAAAACCACCGGATCCACCGCCACCACAACCAACAAAAACAGATTTACTTCTCTCAAATCCAAGCAAGCATCTCCACCCCGAAACCACCGGATCCACCGCCACCACCACCAGCAAAAACAGATTTACTTCTCTCAAATCCAAGCAAGCATCTCCACCCCAAAACCACCGGATCCACCGCCACCAACAACAACAAAAACTGATTACTTCTCTCAAATCCAAACAAGCATCTCCACCCCGAAACCATCAGATCCACCGCCGCCACCACCACCAACAAAAACAGAGAATAATAGGACGTCACGGGGCGATGATGTGGAGGTACGTAAACGGATCGCCGTATGATGACGGAGGTGAATCAAAGGCATTTAGGAACGGTGCGACGGTGTCGCGGTGGTGGAAGTGAGAGGTTCTACTTGGCATATATGAACTTCTTATCTTAATCAGAATCATTTCTCGACGTTTATTCCCAAACCATAACTTGATTCAGGCCTCGTCGTGGAAGGTCTGCACAACTAACCATTACATTATGCTTGTGTTTGGGCAGTAACCAGCACATATTCAATTATTTACCTGAAACTACTATGGAATTGCTCTACGAGACCAATTGGGTATATGTAACAGTTGTTAATTCCAGCTTGATTAACTTAATAGTCATGGTAATTTGGCCAGGTGGAAGTTCTCATTTATTTGGACCTATAGATTATTACAAGTATAATATAACACGAAAGTACAAACAATATAGATTTTGGTGCAAAAATATTCAGTGCTAGAGAAACAGTTCAAACGGTGCAGAAACAATTAGATACATTGCTGCAGAAACAGTTGAAACGGTGTAGAAACAGTTAGATACAGTGTTGAACACAACCTGAAACGGTGCAGAAACAGTTAAATACGGTTCGATACGGAGCAAAAATAGTACAGATACAGTGCTGAAACAGTTTAAATAGCTAGTGAAAAAGTCCGAAATAAAATGTAAAAATAATATGAAACAATGCAAAAAAGGTGGAATAGTTTAGAAACAATGAGAAACAACGAACAAACGGGATGAAACAAATGCTAAAATAGTCTAGAAACAGTTAGATATAGTCTAGAAATAGTTAGATACGATGTAAAACTACTTGAATGGATGCTGAAACAATCTGAAACGGTGTTGAAACATAGCCATGTTGAAGAAGCGTATAAACCACTTATGGGTGTGTCAACTAGTAGCCTTGTCTTTGCATTGCTATCCTTGTGATCCGAAATTACAAGATACTTGCATGTGGAGGAAGAAATGGAGTCTCTGAAGTAAACCATGTTGAATCTGCAAAAGTGAAGTGAATATAATTAGCACGCAACTCGTAAAAAAATGGGGGCAAGGGTCATGAGAAGAAATACGGAAAAATAAATTTTGAGCCCTCTTTTTGAACTTTTTAAAAGCATCCATTGCGAGTTTTAAGGGTCTTCGTCGCAAACTTTTAAGGGTATTTACTTGGAACTTTTAAGAGCTTCCCTCTCAAACTTTTAAAAGCTTCTATGGTAAATTTTAAAAGGCCTTCATCACGAACTTTTAAAGTTGTCCACCTCGAATTTTTAAGAACTCCCTTGCCAAACTTTTAAAAGCTTCCACGACTAATTTTAAAGGTCTTCATCGCAAATTTTTAAAGGTGTCCACCTCGAACTTTTAAGAGCTTCCATGCCGAAATTTTAAAAGCTTCCATGGTGAATTTTAAAAAAGCCTTCATCACGAACTTTTAAGAGCTTCCTCCTCGAACTTTTAAAAGCTTCCATGGTGAATTTTAAAAAAGCCTTCATCACGAACTTTTGAGAGCTTCCTCCCCGAACTTTTAGAAGCTTCCATGGTGAATTTTAAAAAAAGCATTCATCACGAACGTTTAAGAGCTTCCTCCTCGAACTTTTAAAAGCTTCCATAATGAATTTTTAAAAAGGTGTCCACCTCGAACTTTTAAGAGCTTCCACTTTGAACCTTTAAAAGCTTCCATTACGAATTTTAAAGGGCTTCCTCCCAAATTGGTTGCTGGAAACTAAAAAAAAAAAAAGGAAGAAAAAATGCAACACATGGAAAAGAGAAGTGTTACCTGCCACGTTTGCAAACGAGAACTGAAGATAATCTTGGTGATTGACTGTTGCCTTGCCTGCTGCAACCAAAACGCAAAAGAAATAAAAGGTTGTCAACTAAGAGTACAATCAACCAACTGAAAATGACTCAATATTTGGAGTAGTTTCAGTAAAGACTTTTGAAACATAAAAAAGGTTAACCCCAATTGATTTTGTGCGACTAATTTTCAGTTATGGGAATATGTTTTATGTTGCTCCTCAACAATCTATCATTCACTGTTATCCATGTTCACAAGTAAGCAAGAAGGGAGAAGAAAATACTACAAAATAAATGGTTTGTTCAATTTATAGACAATCCTACAGGTGTAACAAACTACTCAAGTTACTTGTCAAAAGTTGCTCAAACTACTCAAGTCCTTCGCTGTTTCAAAATTTTCAAAAGCAATAAGCAGTCTCCTTTTTAAAAGAACATTGATGAAACTTTATTGTAAAAGGATATAACGTCAGTGTGAAGCAATTCATGAAGTACAAAAGTTAATTTTAGCAAACAATATCCTTTTACAAGAAAATACTACTTTTGATGCCAAAAAGGGGCAAAGTGCACCAAAGGCCACTTTTGGCAGTGGTCTTTAGTTTGATGCCACTTTTTTTTATTGGTTTTACGTTAGAGGCAACTTTTTAGAATTTCAATCCTTTTGGGTTGAACTTCACACAAGTTCCGCCCACAAGGGTTGAAGTTCAACTTCAGCCCACCACAAGAGTTGAAGTTCTACTTCAGTCCACAAGGGTTGAAGTTTACGCATCTATGCCTAAAAGTTCAGCCCTTACGGATTGAAGTTGAAACTTCATAATTTAGGCATGAAGTTCAACCCGCAAGGTTTGAACTTCAACTCAAAAAGATTGAAGTTCCAAAAAGTGGCCTCTCGTGTAAGACCAATAAAAAAAATTGTTTCAAACTAAATACCAGTGACAAAAGTGGCATGTGGCCAAAATTTTTACCTCAAAAAGTGGCTTTTAAATCGCTTTTTGACTTATAAGCCACTTAAAATAAGCTGCTTATAAGCCAACCCAAACAGGTTCTTAACCGATACTTAACGTAGAACAAAACTAGAGTTTATGAGATTGAGAAATTTTACATAAAGCTATTCCGTACATTTATTTTGCTTTTTGTGCTTGACGAGATAAATTTGCTATCACCCGTACATACATGTGCGAGTGAATTCTATTGTTCGTGTATAGTTGGGATGAAACTAGATATATAGGTAGGAAGTTGGTATTACTTTTTATTCAATTTTATGGCATTCTTTTATTCCCAAGAATGACAATTCTTTGATTCTTTTGTTGATGATGATGTTATTGAAGGTACAGCTTGAATCACACAAAACAAATTGCTTTGAAGTGTGGTGCTACATGCAGAAAAAATGGAGTAACAGATATGACTTCAAGGTATTACTTTTATAACCTTAATCTGTTAATCAAATGCCGAGTTTTGAAATTATTTGGAACTCAAAATTGGTCAGTACTAAACACATGGTGTGAAATAAAAATGTATGAAGAGGTCAGAGGCGGACCTATATGTTGAAGGTGGGTGCACTGGCACCCATAGACTTCAAATATTTTTTGCAAATATATATTCCATTTACTCTGTAAAACTCATATAGGTAAAGATGGCACCCTCACGAATAAAATGAAGTGGGGGCAACGTGTAGAAGTTTCATGTTCTGTCTCTTTTTCCTAATTGTTTACTCCTCTATTTCTTTTTTCTTATATTTCTTATTTTAGGTTAAAACAGGTGAAAGTGTATAGTACTGAGAAAGATAAAAGAAGCAATTAAAGCAATAAAGGAATATAATTCCTTCCTTTTTCTCTTAAGTTTATTTAATTTAAAACCAAGAGATAACAACTAACCTACTTATCTTTCTGTTTAGTGAGGTCTGTAAATTTATATCAACCAAAACGCTTAGTGGTTTAGTGAGGTCTGTAAATTTATATGAAACCAAAACGCTTAGTAAGTTGAACAAACTGACTTAAAACCTTTTGAAAGGACCGGCCCTATGCATATTAAGTACGTGTTTAGTCTTTTTAATCAGTCGGTAAGTTTTACTGTAGTGCACCCGCAATCTTAAAATCCTGGGTCCGCCTCTGGAAGAGGTACAAACTACATTACTTCATTTCAAATCCACTTCTATATATTTTTCTTAAACTTCATTGTACCCTTAATTCGAAATACACTGAGGTATATCAAACTATTAGCTAGCTCAATATCTTTAGATTTAGAGGTAAGGTATGTTTTTGACAATATTGAATATCACTTCTTTGTATTCCAGGATTTTTTAAATAATTTAGTAGAAGTATTATATTACAATAATCTTGCATTGAGTACTGCAAAATGCACAATTGCATTGTGCAAATTTGTAATTTTTTAGAATATTCCTTCTCACAATGTTCTTATACTACTTTGAAGGATATTTTTTTGTGCACTTTGTTTACTTTTCTAGTGGTTCAGAAATGCATTAGTCTATCTTTTATGATCATATCTATAATTAATTCTTAGCCATGTGATCATGGTGCTAGATGTAAAAGTAATTCTTGATATCCATCAATTTAGACTGAAATTACCTGGTTGTCACTTGTCTGTAAATTAAATTGTACACATGCAAGTGCAACATAATGTTGATGGACGTGAAATTCAAGAAGCATGAAGCTATACACAACTGAATGATACATGGTTGTAAAGTAAGTAATTGCTCAAGAAAAAAGTGATCGTAAAGATAACACGACGAGGTTGGAAAAGCAAGAATTTATACAACTGTGAGAAGTTAAAGGATCTATGTATTACGTATGTGCGTTTGTTCTTATAGCACTAATGTTTTTTGTCGTATATTATATTCAAAATTAAAATGTGTTTATTTCTAGAGCGTTTTAGAACGTCAAGATAAATAACTATTGAAAGAGATACATTAATGTGTACTAGGAGCCCTATTTGCTCCTATTTATAACAAATGACAAATTAATTATAAAAGGGAGCGGAGTCAAAATAACTCTATTAGAAAGTTGTTAAGAGGTACCGTCGTTGCTTGTTTACATCCGAATTCTTCCTGTAGCATTCTTGTTCTTATTCGTTATTCGTTTTATAGGTATCAAGAAAGGGATTACTACCCCACATAACCATTCCCAATCAGTTATCAGCCACCGTAGTTAGATCACAATAAAATCTGGCCCTGTAACATGATAAAGCGCACCAAGACCCATCTATTTATCATACCAA
The DNA here is from genome assembly GCA_029990175.1 of Petunia secreta. Lineage (NCBI taxonomy): Eukaryota > Viridiplantae > Streptophyta > Magnoliopsida > Solanales > Solanaceae > Petunia > Petunia secreta. The sequence continues at coordinate 10,155,989 of JARKIP010000017.1, forward strand.
AAATAAGAATTCCCTTGCTTTACCTGCCAGCATATCTCTTGCTTAATTGCATCCCTAGCCTGTAACATTTTCTTCCACATAAGTGCCTTCCTTCTAGGGCACTAAAACAGAATGGTGTTGATATTTATTCATCGTAAGACGCCTCCACAAATACGGGGTAGTGCGAAATCTCCACCAAATCTTAGCAAATAGAGCTTTAGATACATCATATAAACTTCTAAAGCCAACCTCCCTTCCTGCACAGGATGACATAAAGTTTGCCAAGACGCCCATTGTCTGCTAGAATTACTAACAGAATTACTCCAAAAAAACTTGGCAAACATCCTATGAAGTTTTGCAATCACCCCTGAAGGCAAATCACACGGTGATAATAGATGGATTGGAATGCTCTAAAGTACGTGAGAAATCAAAGTAGCCCTGCCACCAACTGACAAAAGCTTCCCAGTTCAGGAGTCCATTTTTTTTTGCACCTTCTCAACAAGTTCATCATAGTGACAATTTTTCCTCCGCCCATAGTAAATAAGAACTCCTAAACTTGGGTTAAATTCAATAAACTTTTAGTTAATAAGTGTAACATGCTAGACACATTCCACTTAATTGGTTTTTATATTTTAAAACATTACTTTTAAGGGATTTTTACACCTATATATAAAATTACACCCTAAATTACAAAAAATAGCAATATTTGTCAAATTACAAGTCATAGCAATATTTTTTTAGCACATTTTTACAAAAATCAAGATACTTCATTTTTTATTATTACCTTACACCCCATTCTCCTAAAAACCCTAAATACTTTCTCCACTCCCCCCCCCCTCCAAACAACCAGCCGTTACCCCCATTTATTTCTCTCAAATCCAAACAAGCATCTCCACCCTGAAACCACTGGATCCATCGCCACCACCACCAACAAAAACAGATTTACTTCTCTCAAATCCAAGCAAGCATCTCCACCCCAAAACCACCGGATCCATCGCCACCACCACCAACAAAAATAGATTTACTTCTCTCAAATCCAAACAAGCATCTCCACCCCGAAACCACCGGATCCAGCGCCAACCAACAAAAACAGATTTACTTCTCTCAAATCCAAGCAAGCATCTCCACCCCAAAACCATCGGATCCTCCGCCACCAACAACAACAAAAATAGATTACTTCTCTCAAATCCAAACAAGCATCTCCACCCCGAAACCATCAGATCTACCGCCGCCACCACCAACAAAAACAGAGAATAATAGGACGTCACGGGGCGATGATGTGGAGGTACGTAAACGGCATCGCCGTATGATGACAGAGGTGAATCAAAGGCATTCAGGAACGGTGCGACGGTGTCGCGGTGGTGGAAGTGAGAGGTTCTAATTGGCATATATGAACTTCTTATCTTATTCAGAATCATTTCTCGACGTTTATTCCCAAACCATAACTTGATTCAGGCCTCGTCGTGGAAGGTCTTCACAACTAACCATTACATTATGCTTGTGTTTGGGCAGTAACCAGCACATATTCAATTATTTACCTGAAACTACTATGGAATTGCTCTACGAGACCAATTGGGTATAAGTGACAGTTGTTAATTCCAGCTTGATTAACTTAATAGTCATGGTAATTTGGTCACGTGGAAGTTCTCATTTATTTGGACCTATAGATTATTAAAAGTATAATATAACACGAAAGTACAAACAATTTTGATACGGAGCAAAAATAGTACAGATACAGTGCTGAAACAGTTTAAATAGCTAGTGAAAAAGTCCGAAATAAAATGTAAAAATAATGTGAAACAATGCAAAAAAGGTGGAATAGTTTAGAAACAGTGAGAAACAATGAACAAACGGGATGAAACAAATGCTAAAATAGTCTAGAAACAGTTAGATATAGTCTAGAAATAGTTAGATACGATGTAAAACTACTTGAATCGATGCTGAAACAATCTGAAACGGTGTTGAAACATGGCCATGTTGAAGAAGCGTATAAACCACTTATGGGTGTGTCAACTAGTAGCCTTGTCTCTGCATTGCTATCCTTGTGATCCGAAATTACAAGATACTTGCATGTGGAGGAAGAAATGGAGTCTCTGAAGTAAACCATGTTGAATCTGCAAAAGTGAAGTGAATATAATTAGCACGCAACTCGTAAAAAAATAAGGGCAAGGGTCATGAGAAGAAACACGGCAAAATAAATTTTGAGCCCTCTTTTTGAACTTTTTAAAAGCATCCATTGCGAGTTTTAAGGGTCTTCGTCGCAAACTTTTAAGGGTATTTACTTGGAACTTTTAAGAGCTTCCCTCTCAAACTTTTAAAAGCTTCTATGGTAAATTTTAAAAGGCCTTCATCACGAACTTTTAAAGTTGTCCTTCTCGAAATTTTAAAAAAAGCTTCCATGGTAAATTTTAACAGGCCTTCATCGCGAACTTGTAAAGGTGTCCACCTCGAATTTTTAAGAGCTCCCTTGCCAAACTTTTAAAAGCTTCCACGACTAATTTTAAAGGTCTTCATCGCAAATTTTTAAAGGTGTCCACCTCGAACTTTTAAGAGCTTCCATGCCGAAATTTTAAAAGCTTCCATGGTGAATTTTAAAGATCTTCGTTATGAACTTTTTAAGGTGTCCGTCTCGAACTTTTAAAACTTCCATGGTGAATTTTAAAAAAGCCTTCATCACGAACTTTTAAGAGCTTCCTCCTCGAACTTTTAAAAGCTTCCATGGTGAATTTTAAAAAAGCCTTCATCACGAACTTTTGTGAGCTTCCTCCCCGAACTTTTAGAAGCTTCCATGGTGAATTTTAAAAAAAGCATTCATCACGAACGTTTAAGAGCTTCCTCCTCGAACTTTTAAAAGCTTCCATAATGAATTTTTAAAAAGGTGTCCACCTCAAACTTTTAAGAGCTTCCACTTTGAACCTTTAAAAGCTTCCATTATGAATTTTAAAGGGCTTCCTCCCAAATTGGTTGCTGGAAACTAAAAAAAAAAAAGGAAGAAAAAATGCAACACATGGAAAAGAGAAGTGTTACCTGCCAAGTTTGCAAACGAGAACTGAAGATAATCTTGGTGATTGACTGTTGCCTTGCCTGCTGCAACCAAAACACAAAAGAAATAAAAGGTTGTCAACTAAGAGTACAATCAACCAACTGAAAAGGACTCAATATTTGGAGCAGTTTCAGTAAAGACTTTTGAAACATAAAAAAGGTTAACCCCAATTGATTTGTGCGACTAATTTTCAGTTATGGGAATATGTTTTATGTTGCTCCTCAACAATCTATCATTCACTGTTATCCATGTTCACAAGTAAGCAAGAAGGGAGAAGAAAATACTACAAAATAAATGGTTTGTTCAATTTATAGACAATCCTACAGGTGTAACAAACTACTCAAGTTACTTGTCAAAAGTTGCTCAAACTACTCAAGTCCTTCGCTGTTTCAAAATTTTCAAAAGCAATAAGCAGTCTCCTTTTCAAAAGAACATTGATGAAACTTTATTGTAAAAGGATATAACGTCAGTGTGCAGCAATTCATGAAGTACAAAAGTTAATTTTAGCAAACAATATCCTTTTACAAGAAAATACTACTTTTGATGCCAAAAAGGGACAAAGTGCACCAAAGGCCACTTTTGGCAGTGGTCTTTAGTTTGATGCCACTTTTTTTTATTGGTTTTACGTTAGAGGCAACTTTTTAGAATTTCAATCCTTTTGGGTTGAACTTCACACAAGTTCCACCCACAAGGGTTGAAGTTCAACTTCAGCCCACCACAAGAGTTGAAGTTCTACTTCAGTCCACAAGGGTTGAAGTTTACGCATCTATGCCTAAAAGTTCAGCCCTTACGGATTGAAGTTGAAACTTCATAATTTAGGCATGAAGTTCAACCCGCAAGGTTTGAACTTCAACTCAAAAAGATTGAAGTTCCAAAAAGTGGCCTCTCGTGTAAGACCAATAAAAAAAGTTGTTTCAAACTAAATACCAGTGACAAAAGTGGCATGTGGCCAAAATTTTTACCTCAAAAAGTGGCTTTTAAATCGCTTTTTGACTTATAAGCCACTTAAAATAAGCTGCTTATAAGCCAACCCAAACAGGTTCTTAACCGATACTTAACGTAGAACAAAACTAGAGTTTATGAGATTGAGAAATTTTACATAAAGCTATTCCGTACATTTATTTTGCTTTTTGTGCTTGACGAGATAAATTTGCTATCACCCGTACATACATGTGCGAGTGAATTGTATTGTTCGTGTATAGTTGGGATGAAACTAGATATATAGGTAGGAAGTTGATATTACTTTTTATTCGATTTTATGGCATTCTTTTATTCCCAAGAATGAAAATTCTTTGATTCTTTTGTTGATGATGATGTTATTGAAGGTGCAGCTTGAATCACACAAAACAAATTGCTTTGAAGTGTGGTGCTACATGCAGAAAAAATGGAGTAACAGATATGACTTCAAGGTATTACTTTTATAACCTTAATCTGTTAATCAAATGCCGAGTTTTGAAATTAGTTGGAACTCAAAATTGGTCAGTACTAAACACATGGTGTGAAATAAAAATGTATGAAGAGGTCAGAGGCGGACCTATATGTTGAAGGTGGGTGCACTGGCACCCATAGACTTCAAATGTTTTTTGCAAATTTATATTCCATTTACTCTGTAAAACTCATATAGGTAAAGATGGCACCCTCACGAATAAAATGAAGTGGGGGCAACGTGTAGAAGTTTCATGTTCTGTCTCTTTTTCCTAATTGTTTACTCCTCTATTTCTTTTTTCTTATATTTCTTATTTTAGGTTAAAACAAGTGAAAGTATATAGTACTGAGAAAGATAAAAGAAGCAATTAAAGCAACAAAGGAATATAATTCCTTCCTTTTTCTCTTAAGTTTATTTAATTTAAAACCAAGAGATAACAACTAACCTACTTATCTTTCTGTTTAGTGAGGTCTGTAAATTTATATCAACCAAAACGCTTAGTGGTTTAGTGAGGTCTGTAAATTTATATGAAACCAAAACGCTTAGTGGTTTAGTGAGGTCTGTAAATTTATATGAAACCAAAACGCTTAGTAAGTTGAACAAACTGACTTAAAACCTTTTGAAAGGACCGGCCCTATGCATATTAAGTACGTGTTTAGTCTTTTTAATCAGTCGGTAAGTTTTACTGTAGTGCACCCGCAATCTTAAAATCCTGGGTCCGCCTCTGGAAGAGGTACAAACTACATTACTTCATTTCAAATCCACTTCTATATATTTTTCTTAAACTTCATTGTATCCTTAATTCGAAATACACTGAGGTATATCAAACTATTAGCTAGCTCAATATCTTTAGATTTAGAGGTAAGGTATGTTTTTGACAATATTGAATATCACTTCTTTGTATTCCAGGATTTTTTAAATAATTTAGTAGAAGTATTATATTACAATAATCTTGCATTGAGTACTGCAAAATGCACAATTGCATTGTGCAAATTTGTAATTTTTTAGAATATTCCTTCTCACAATGTTCTTATACTACTTTGAAAGATATTTTTTTGTGCACTTTGTTTACTTTTCTAGTGGTTCAGAAATGCATTAGTCTATCTTTTATGATCATATCTATAATTAATTCTTAGCCATGTGATCATGGTGCTAGATGTAAAAGTAATTCTTGATATCCATCAATTTAGACTGAAATTACCTGGTTGTCACTTGTCTGTAAATTAAATTGTACACATGCAAGTGCAACATAATGTTGATGGACGTGAAATTCAAGAAGCATGAAGCTATACACAACTGAATGATACATGGTTGTAAAGTAAGTAATTGCTCAAGAAAAAAGTGATCGTAAAGATAACACGACGAGGTTGGAAAAGCAAGAATTTATACAACGGTGAGAAGTTAAAGGATCTATGTATTACGTATGTGCGTTTGTTCTTATAGCACTAATGTTTTTTGTCGTATATTATATTCAAAATTAAAATGTGTTTATTTCTAGAGCGTTTTAGAACGTCAAGATAAATAACTATTGAAAGAGATACATTAATGTGTACTAGGAGCCCTATTTGCTCCTATTTATAACAAATGACAAATTAATTATAAAAGGGAGCGGAGTCAAAATAACTCTATTAGAAAGTTGTTAAGAGGTACCGTCGTTGCTTGTTTACATCCGAATTCTTCCTTTAGCATTCTTGTTCTTATTCGTTATTCGTTTTATAGGTATCAAGAAAGGGATTACTACCCCACATAACCATTCCCAACCAGTTATCAGCCACCGTAGTTAGATCACAATAAAATCTGGCCCTGTAACATGATAAAGCGCACCAAGACCCATCTATTTATCATACCAAAAATAAGAATTCCCTTGCTTTACCTGCCAGCATATCTCTTGCTTAATTGCATCCCTAACCTGTAACATTTTCTTCCACATAAGTGCCTTCCTTCTAGGGCACTAAAACAGAATGGTGTTGATATTTATTCATCGTAAGACGCCTCCACAAATACGGGGTAGTGCGAAATCTCCACCAAATCTTAGCAAATAGAGCTTTAGATACATCATATAAACTTCTAAAGCCAACCTCCCTTCCTGCACAGGATGACATAAAGTTTGCCAAGACGCCCATTGTCTGCTAGAATTACTAACAGAATTACTCCAAAAAAAACTTGGCAAACATCCTATGAAGTTTTGCAATCACCCCCGAAGGCAAATCACACGGTGATAATAGATGGATTGGAATGCTCTAAAGTACGTGAGAAATCAAAGTAGCCCTGCCACCAACTGACAAAAGCTTCCCAGTTCAGGAGTCCATTTTTTTTTGCACCTTCTCAACAAGTTCATCATAGTGACAATTTTTCCTCCGCCCATAGTAAATAAGAACTCCTAAACTTGGGTTAAATTCATTAAAATTTTAGTTAATAAGTGTAACATGCTAGACACATTCCACTTAATTGGTTTTTATATTTTAAAACATTACTTTTAAGGGATTTTTACACCTATATATAAAATTACACCCTAAATTATAAAAAATAGCAATATTTGTCAAATTACAAGTCATAGCAATATTTTTTTAGCACATTTTTACAAAAATGAAGATACTTCATTTTTTATTATTACCTTACACCCCATTCTCCTAAAAACCCTAAATACTTTCTCCACTCCCCCCCCAAACTACCAGCCGTTACCCCTATTTACTTCTCTTAAATCCAAACAAGCATCTCCACCCTGAAACCACTGGATCCATCGCCACCACCACCAACAAAAACAGATTTACTTCTCTCAAATCCAAGCAAGCATCTCCACCCCAAAACCACCGGATCCATCGACACCACCACCAACAAAAATAGATTTACTTCTCTCAAATCCAAACAAGCATCTCCACCCCAAAACCACCGGATCCAGCGCCAACCAACAAAAACAGATTTACTTCTCTCAAATCCAAGCAAGCATCTCCACCCCAAAACCATCGGATCCACCGCCACCAACAACAACAAAAACAGATTACTTCTCTCAAATCCAAACAAGCATCTCCACCCCGAAACCATCAGATCTACCACTGCCACCACCAACAAAAACAGAGAATAATAGGACGTCACGGGGCGATGATGTGGAGGTACGTAAACGGCATCGCCGTATGATGACAGAGGTGAATCAAAGGCATTCAGGAACGGTGCGACGGTGTCGCGGTGGTGGAAGTGAGAGGTTCTACTTGGCATATATGAACTTCTTATCTTAATCAGAATCATTTCTCGACGTTTATTCCCGAACCATAACTTGATTCAGGCCTCGTCGTGGAAGGTCTGCACAACTAACCATTACATTATGCTTGTGTTTGGGCAGTAACCAGCACATATTCAATTATTTACCTGAAACTACTATTGAATTGCTCTACGAGACCAATTGGGTATAAGTGACAGTTGTTAATTCCAGCTTGATTAACTTAATAGTTATGGTAATTTGGCCACGTGGAAGTTCTCATTTATTTGGACCTATAGATTATTAAAAGTATAATATAACACGAAAGTACAAACAATATAGATTTTGGTGCAAAAATAGTTAGATTCAGTGCTAGAGAAATAGTTCAAACGGTGCAGAAACAATTAGATACATTGCTGCAGAAACATTTGAAACGGTGTAGAAACAGTTAGATACAGTGTTGAACACAACCTGAAACGGTGCAGAAACAGTTAAATACGGTTTGATACGGAGCAAAAATAGTACAGATACAGTGCTGAAACAGTTTAAATAGCTAGTGAAAAAGTCCGAAATAAAATGTAAAAATAATGTGAAACAATTCAAAAAAGGTGGAATAGTTTAGAAACAGTGAGAAACAATGAACAAACGGGATGAAACAAATGCTAAAATAGTCTAGAAACAGTTAGATATAGTCTAGAAATAGTTAGATACGATGTAAAACTACTTGAATCGATGCTGAAACAATCTGAAACGGTGTTGAAACATGGCCATGTTGAAGAAGCGTATAAACCACTTATGGGTGTGTCAACTAGTAGCCTTGTCTCTGCATTGCTATCCTTGTGATCCGAAATTACAAGATACTTGCATGTGGAGGAAGAAATGGAGTCTCTGAAGTAAACCATGTTGAATCTGCAAAAGTGAAGTGAATATAATTAGCACGCAACTCGTAAAAAAATAGGGGCAAGGGTCATGAGAAGAAACACGGCAAAATAAATTTTGAGCCCTCTTTTTGAACTTTTTAAAAGCATCCATTACGAGTTTTAAGGGTCTTCGTCGCAAACTTTTAAGGGTATTTACTTGGAACTTTTAAGAGCTTCCCTCTCAAACTTTTAAAAGCTTCTATGGTAAATTTTAAAAGGCCTTCATCACGAACTTTTAAAGTTGTCCTTCTCGAAATTTTAAAAAAAGCTTCCATGGTAAATTTTAACAGGCCTTCATCGCGAACTTGTAAAGGTGTCCACCTCGAATTTTTAAGAGCTCCCTTGCCAAACTTTTAAAAGCTTCCACGACTAATTTTAAAGGTCTTCATCGCAAATTTTTAAAGGTGTCCACCTCGAACTTTTAAGAGCTTCCATGCCGAAATTTTAAAAGCTTCCATGGTGAATTTTAAAGATCTTCGTTATGAACTTTTTAAGGTCTCCGTCACGAACTTTTAAAACTTCCATGGTGAATTTTAAAAAAGCCTTCATCACGAACTTTTAAGAGCTTCCTCCTCGAACTTTTAAAAGCTTCCATGGTGAATTTTAAAAAAGCCTTCATCACGAACTTTTGAGAGCTTCCTCCCCGAACTTTTAGAAGCTTCCATGGTGAATTTTAAAAAAAGCATTCATCACGAACGTTTAAGAGCTTCCTCCTCGAACTTTTAAAAGCTTCCATAATGAATTTTTAAAAAAGGTGTCCACCTCGAACTTTTAAGAGCTTCCACTTTGAACCTTTAAAAGCTTCCATTATGAATTTTAAAGGGCTTCCTCCCAAATTGGTTGCTGGAAACTAAAAATAAAAAGGAAGAAAAAATGCAACACATGGAAAAGAGAAGTGTCACCTGCCATGTTTGCAAATGAGAACTGAAGATAATCTTGGCGATTGACTGTTGCCTTGCCTGCTGCAACCAAAACGCAAAAGAAATAAAAGGTTGTCAACTAAGAGTACAATCAACCAACTGAAAATGACTCAATATTTGGAGTAGTTTCAGTAAAGACTTTTGAAACATAAAAAAGGTTAACCCCAATTGATTTTGTGCGACTAATTTTCAGTTATGGGAATATGTTTTATGTTGCTCCTCAACAATCTATCATTCACTGTTATCCATGTTCACAAGTAAGCAAGAAGGGAGAAGAAAATACTACAAAATAAATGGTTTGTTCAATTTATAGACAATCCTACAGGTGTAACAAACTACTCAAGTTACTTGTCAAAAGTTGCTCAAACTACTCAAGTCCTTCGCTGTTTCAAAATTTTCAAAAGCAATAAGCAGTCTCCTTTTCAAAAGAACATTGATGAAACTTTATTGTAAAAGGATATAACGTCAGTGTGCAGCAATTCATGAAGTACAAAAGTTAATTTTAGCAAACAATATCCTTTTACAAGAAAATACTACTTTTGATGCCAAAAAGGGGCAAAGTGCACCAAAGGCCACTTTTGGCAGTGGTCTTTAGTTTGATGCCACTTTTTTTTATTGGTTTTACGTTAGAGGCAACTTTTTAGAATTTCAATCCTTTTGGGTTGAACTTCACACAAGTTCCGCCCACAAGGGTTGAAGTTCAACTTCAGCCCACCACAAGAGTTGAAGTTCTTCTTCAGTCCACAAGGGTTGAAGTTTACGCATCTATGCCTAAAAGTTCAGCCCTTACGGATTGAAGTTGAAACTTCATAATTTAGACATGAAGTTCAACCCGCAAGGTTTGAACTTCAACTCAAAAAGATTGAAGTTCCAAAAAGTGGCCTCTCGTGTAAGACCAATAAAAAAAGTTGTTTCAAACTAAATACCAGTGACAAAAGTGGCATGTGGCCAAAATTTTTACCTCAAAAAGTGGCTTTTAAATCGCTTTTTGACTTATAAGCCACTTAAAATAAGCTGCTTATAAGCCAACCCAAACAGGTTCTTAACCGATACTTAACGTAGAACAAAACTAGAGTTTATGAGATTGAGAAATTTTACATAAAGCTATTCCGTACATTTATTTTGCTTTTTGTGCTTGACGAGATAAATTTGCTATCACCCGTACATACATGTGCGAGTGAATTGTATTGTTCGTGTATAGTTGGGATGAAACTAGATATATAGGTAGGAAGTTGGTATTACTTTTTATTCAGTTTTATGGCATTCTTTTATTCCCAAGAATGACAATTCTTTGATTCTTTTGTTGATGATGATGTTATTGAAGGTGCAGCTTGAATCACACAAAACAAATTGCTTTGAAGTGTGGTGCTACATGCAGAAAAAATGGAGTAACAGATATGACTTCAAGGTATTACTTTTATAACCTTAATCTGTTAATCAAATGCCGAGTTTTAAAATTATTTGGAACTCAAAATTGGTCAGTACTAAACACATGGTGTGAAATAAAAATGTATGAAGAAGTCAGAGGCGGACCTATATGTTGAAGGTGGGTGCACTGGCACCCATAGACTTCAAATGTTTTTTGCAAATATATATTCCATTTACTCTGTAAAACTCATATAGGTAAAGATGGCACCCTCACGAATAAAATGAAGTGGGGGCAACGTGTAGAAGTTTCATGTTCTGTCTCTTTTTCCTAATTGTTTACTCCTCTATTTCTTTTTTCTTATATTTCTTATTTTAGGTTAAAACAAGTGAAAGTATATAGTACTGAGAAAGATAAAAGAAGCAATTAAAGCAACAAAGGAATATAATTCCTTCCTTTTTCTCTTAAGTTTATTTAATTTAAAACCAAGAGATAACAACTAACCTACTTATCTTTCTGTTTAGTGAGGTCTGTAAATTTATATCAACCAAAACGCTTAGTGGTTTAGTGAGGTCTGTAAATTTATATGAAACCAAAACGCTTAGTAAGTTGAACAAACTGACTTAAAACCTTTTGAAAGGACCGGCCCTATGCATATTAAGTACGTGTTTAGTCTTTTTAATCAGTCGGTAAGTTTTACTGTAGTGCACCCGCAATCTTAAAATCCTGGGTCCGCCTCTGGAAGAGGTACAAACTACATGACTTCATTTCAAATCCACTTCTATATATTTTTCTTAAACTTCATTGTATCCTTAATTCGAAATACACTGAGGTATATCAAACTATTAGCTAGCTCAATATCTTTAGATTTAGAGGTAAGGTATGTTTTTGACAATATTGAATATCACTTCTTTGTATTCCAGGATTTTTTAAATAATTTAGTAGAAGTATTATATTACAATAATTTTGCATTGAGTACTGCAAAATGCACAATTGCATTGTGCAAATTTGTAATTTTTTAGAATATTCCTTCTCACAATGTTCTTATACTACTTTGAAGGATATTTTTTTGTGCACTTTGTTTACTTTACTAGTGGTTCAGAAATGCATTAGTCTATCTTTTATGATCATATCTATAATTAATTCTTAGCCATGTGATCATGGTGCTAGCGCAAAAGTAATTCTTGATATCCATCAATTTAGACTGAAATTACCTGGTTGTCACTTGTCTGTAAATTAAATTGTACACATGCAAGTGCAACATAATGTTGATGGACGTGAAATTCAATAAGCATGAAGCTATACACAACTGAATGATACACGGTTGTAAAGTAAGTAATTGCTCAAGAAAAAGTGATCGTAAAGATAACACGACGAGGTTGGAAAAGCAAGAATTTATACAACTGTGAGAAGTTAAAGGACGAGGTTGTTAAGAGGTACCGTCGTTGCTTGTTTACATCCGAATTCTTCTTGTAGCATTATTGTTCTTATTCGTTACTCGTTTTATAGGTATCAAGAAAGGGATTACTACCCCACATAACCATTCCCAACCAGTTATCAGCCACCGTAGTTAGATCACAATAAAATCTGACCCTGTAACATGATAAAGCGCACCAAGAACCATCCATTTATCATACCAAAAATAAGAATTCCCTTGCTTTACCTGCCAGCATATCTCTTGCTTAATTTCATCCCTAGCCTGTAACATTTTCTTCCACATAAGTGCCTTCCTTCTAGGGCACTAAAACAGAATGGTGTTGATATTTATTCATCGTAAGACGCCTCCACAAATACGGGGTAGTGCGAAATCTCCACCAAATCTTAGCAAATAGAGCTTTAGATACATCATATAAACTTCTAAAGCCAACCTCCCTTCCTGCACAGGATGACATAAAGTTTGCCAAGACGCCCATTGTCTGCTAGAATTACCAAATGAATTACTCCAAAAAAACTTGGCAAACATCCTATGAAGTTTTGCAATCACACCCGAAGGCAAATCACACGGTGATAATAGATGGATTGGAATGCTCTAAAGTACGTGAGAAATCAAAGTAGCCCTGCCACCAACTGACAAAAGCTTCCCAGTTCAGGAGTCCATTTTTTTTTGCACCTTCTCAACAAGTTCATCATAGTGACAATTTTTCCTCCGCCCATAGTAAATAAGAACTCCTAAACTTGGGTTAAATTCATTAAACTTAATAAGTGGAACATGCTAGACACATTCCACTTAATTGGTTTTTATATTTTAAAACATTACTTTTAAGGGATTTTTACACCTATATATAAAATTACACCCTAAATTACAAAAAATAGCAATAGTTTTCAAATTACAAGTCATAGCAATATTTTTTTAGCACATTTTTACAAAAATCAAGATACTTCATTTTTTATTATTACCTTACACCCCATTCTACTAAAAACCCTAAATACTTTCTCCACTCCCCTCCCCAAACAACCAGCCATTACCCCCATTTACTTCTCTCAAATCCAAACAAGCATCTCCACCCCGAAACCGCTGGATCCATCGCCACAACCACCAACAAGAATAGATTTACTTCTCTCATATCCAAGCAAGCATCTCCACCCCAAAACCACCGGATCCACCGCCACCACCACCAACAAAAACAGATTTACTTCTCTCAAATCCAAGCAAGCATCTCCACCCCGAAACCACCGGATCCACCGCCACCACCACCAGCAAAAACAGATTTACTTCTCTCAAATCCAAGCAAGCATCTCCACCCCAAAACCACCGGATCCACCGCCACCAACAACAACAAAAACTGATTACTTCTCTCAAATCCAAACAAGCATCTCCACCCCGAAACCATCAGATCCACCGCCGCCACCACCAACAAAAACAGAGAATAATAGGACGTCACGGGGCGATGATGTGGAGGTACGTAAACGGCATCGCCGTATGATGACGGAGGTGAATCAAATGCATTCAGGAACGGTGCGACGGTGTCGCGGTGGTGGAAGTGAGAGGTTCTACTTGGCATATATGAACTTCTTATCTTAATCAGAATCATTTCTCGACGTTTATTCCCAAACCATAACTTGATTCAGGCCTCGTCGTGGAAGGTCTGCACAACTAACCATTACATTATGCTTGTGTTTGGGCAGTAACCAGCACATATTCAATTATTTACCTGAAACTACTATGGAATTGCTCTACGAGACCAATTGGGTATAAGTAACAGTTGTTAATTCCAGCTTGATTAACTTAATAGTCATGGTAATTTGGCCACGTGGAAGTTCTCATTTATTTGGACCTATAGATTATTAAAAGTATAATATAACACGAAAGTACAAACAATATAGATTTTGATACAAAAACAGTTAGATACAGTGCTAGAGAAACAGTTGAAATGGCGCAGAAACGGTTAGATACAGTGCTATAGAAACAGTTGAAACGGTGCAAAAACAGTTAGATTCAGTGCTAAAGAAACAGTTCAAACGGTGCAGAAATAATTAGATACATTGCTGCAGAAACAGTTGAAACGGTGTAGAAACAGTTAGATACAGTGCTGAACACAACCTGAAACGGTGCAGAAACAGTTAAATACGGTTCGATACGGAGCAAAAATAGTGCAGATAGAGCGCTGAAACAGTTTAAATAGCTAGTGAAAAAGTCCGAAATAAAATGTAAAAATAATGTGAAACAATGCAAAAAAGGTGGAATAGTTTAGAAACAGTGAGAAACAACGAACAAACGGGATGAAACAAATGCTAAAATAGTCTAGAAACAGTTAGATATAGTCTAGAAATAGTTAGATACGATGTAAAACTACTTGAATCGATGCTGAAACAATCTGAAACGGTGTTGAAACATCATAGATACAGTGAGAGACAGTTTGATATAGAGCAAAAATAGTGCAGATACAGCACTGAAACAGTCTGAAACCGCTAGTGAAAAAGATCAAAACAAAATATAAAAAATAATGTGAAACAATACAAAAAAGATACGATATGGTTGGTAGGCGAGATACGGTTAGATACAAGGTGGTTGGTAGTTGAGATACAATGAGATACAACGAGATACAACGAGATACGATGTGATTTGTAATGAGAACAATGAGATACGATGTAGTTGGTAGGCGAGATACGGTAGATACGAGGTGGTTGGTAGTTGAGATACAATGAGAAATGAGATAGTTGGTAGTTGAGAAACATCGAGATACAGTGAGATACTACACGATACAGTGAGGATGAGATGACGAAAAGTGAAATTGGGGGAAATTAGAGGAGTAAAAGTGAAATTAGGAGAAATTGTGGGAGGAAAAGTGAAATAGGGGGAAATGGGAGGAGTAAAAGTGATAGTGGGGGAAATAGAAGGAAGAATGTAATAGTTTGGTATGTTATGGGAAAATATTGCTATGTTTTTGCTATGTTTGTAATTAACTTGTATTTTCCTCTATATAGGGTAATTTTTCTAGAATGTTGCTATGTTTGGTAATTAAGTTCTAAAAGTTGTACTTTTGTGTAAAAATTCTTACTTTTAATAGATCTAAGGGGCAACCTTATCAGTAGGCATGTGGGCCTCTATTGTGTATGATCAGGGTTTTATTGGGCCTCTATAGCACATCTTTTAGAAGGGTGATTGGTTTGAACGTGATTAACTCACAAACCTTGTTGTTCTAGTTGAATACTCATTAGATTATCGATTCAAGTGAGACTGTCGCGCCCCACTTTTTACAACCTCTGGACCGCGTGCCCCAAAAAGTGGTTTTCAACTTGGGGTAACTCGTTCGGAGTTGAGTTTTGGAATTTCCACCTAATAAATCTGATTCAATTTAAAGAATAACTCAGGGTTGATCTACCAATCAGGATTCAGGTAAGTGTTCAAGTTAACCTAGAAGGAAGGGGTTAGGCACCTCCTAAGTTCCACAAATGCGGTTCCCGATTGATTTCTATAATGGGTTTAAGTCATGCTAAAGGGATAAAATATAAATAAGGTATATAAAATAGGTCAGGGAACATAAATAAGTTAAGATATATTAAATAAGTATTCAAGTCTAAGATCGCAATTTCAAATTCGAGCCTAAAACTAGTCTAATCCTTAGAGAAGGGTTAAAATCTCAATAGATCTGTCATTGGTGCAAGCAAACCCGAGGGAAAGCTAGACACGATGAAAACGCGGAAGAACAACAGAAAGTAAAGATAGAAGCAAGACTAATCTTGCTTCGATTCAAAGAACGGCGAGGAACTAGTCTCGGGCTCGACGAATCGGTGGCAAAGAATTACCTATACTATGCAACAATCCTCAAGAAAGACAATGCTTCTTGCAAATTGAATGACCAAGAAGAAAATGTTCAAACGACTCACACCGATTGACACAAATTCTTTAAAATCCCACGTCGGGGTTAGGCTCCATCGGAGACACTTTCAATAGCAACCGCTATGTTCAATATTCAACAACAACTAACTGTCTTACAAATGAAATGTAAAGGAGTATATACAGACTATGCTAGGGATAAAACAGTAATTGGTCGCAGGTGACCAATAAAAACAAGCCACGCAGGGCTGAGTTAATGTATGTGTTCGGCAGCCTTGACTTCGGTGCTTGGTTGCTTGCTCGAACACATCTGTCATCGAGCGCTCACTTGACTTCGAACACAATTTGATGTGTTCGGTTCTGTGTTGCTCGGCGCCAAGAGTTTGTGTTTGGACACTTTGTCCTCGGGCTCAAATTCGAAGATGTAGCCTTCGGTTCTTGAGCTCGGCCACTCAGCTTCAGAATAGTTTCTTTCCTTCGGCCAAGCCAAGTGAATGTGAACATCGTGCAGCAGCTTGGCTTGGCTTCGTGTCATCGGCCTCGGTGGATCGAACACTTGATCAGCACACGTTCGGGCTGCATCATCCTCCCCTTCTTGAGAAGATTTCGTCCTCAAAATCGAGCCCTCTTCAACCTCCGAAGTTTGACCTACAACACAAGGAACTAAGTCAGCAACATTAAAGGTGTTGGACACATTATACTCACCAGGGAGGTCGATCACGTAAGTATTGTTGTTGATCTTGGTTAACACTTGGAATGGACCATCCCCTCGAGGAGCCAACTTTCCTTTCCTTCGGTTCCGGAAACGTTCCTTTCGGAAGTGAACCCAAACCCAATCTTCCTTCTTTAATTCCAGCTTTTTACGCCCCTTGTTTTTCTTCGATGCAACCTTTGCATAAGCTTCCTCGAGGTTCTTCTTCACCTTTGCATGCAACTTGATCAAGGCAGTGGCTCGATGAGTACCTTCAAAATCAATAACAGAATCTCGAGGCAATGGTGTTAAGTCAAGTGGAATCAAAGGATTAAAACCATACACACATTCGAATGGGGTCATATTGATCATTCGATTGTATGCAAACTCCATTATAGGCAAACGATCTGCCCAGTTTCCGACCTTGCCTTTGGTCATTGCTCGAAGCAAAGATCCCAAGGTTCGGTTAACTACCTCAGTCTGTCCATCAGTCTGAGGATAGTGAGACGTCGAGAATAGTAATTTGGTGCCGAAGGCACCCCACAAGCATTTCCAAAAATGACTCAAGAACTTTGAGTCTCAATCACTCACAATAGTACGAGGCACACCATGCAATTTCAACACATTAGAAATAAACAAAGTAGCTACATGTTGTGCATCATCACACTTTTTGCAAGGAATAAAGTGAGCCATTTTTGAAAAACGGTCGACTACGACAAAGATGCTATCATGTCCACCCCCGACCTCGGTAACCCCAACACAAAATCCATAGATATATCAACCCAAGGTCGATTAGGCACAGGCAACGGGGTGTACAAACCATGAGGGTTGGACTTCGATTTTGGCCTTCTTGCAAACGAGACAAGCGTTGCAAAGCTTTTCCACATGTCGTCGCATTTTTGGCCAATGGAACTGCTCGGTTAAGATACATAGAGTTTTGTCGACACCGAAGTGTCCCATCAAGCCTCCGGAGTGAGCTTCTCGAACTAAGAGCTCTCTCTACGATGACACTGGCACACAAACCCTCCCATTCTTGAAGAGGTAGCCATCGTGCCACTGATATTTATCAACCCTTCGGCCACTCAAGATTGCGTCTCGAACGCATTTTAACTTGGGATTGTCTTCGTACATCAACTTGATGCTTTCGAATCCCATGAGCCTAGAGGCGAGAGTGGTCACTAATGCAAATTTTCTTGATAGCGCATCGGCCACAACATTGTCTTTTCCCTTTTTGTAATGAATTACATTGGGAAAGCTTTCAATGAATTCAACCTATTTGGCATGCCTTTCGGTTTAATTTCTCATGACCTCGGAGATGTTTCAAAGATTCATGATCACTTTTAATCACAAACTCTCGAGGCCACAAATAATGCTGCCAATGGGCGAGTGCTTGAACGAGGGCATACAACTCCTTGTCATACGTTGAGTAGTTCAAGGTTGCACCCTCAAGCTTTTCGCTAAAGTAAGCTATCGGCTTCGATTCTTGCATCAGCACTCCTCCGATCCCAACTTCGGATGCATCGCACTCGACTTCGAATCTTTGCCGAAGTCTGGGAGTTGCAACAATGGGGCAGAGCAAAGCCTCCGTTTCAACTCTTGGAAAGCCCTCTCTTGGGACTCTTACCACACAAATGGATGGTCTTTCTTAACCAGCTCGGTTAAAGGAGCTGCTACGGTGCTAAAGTCACGCACAAACCTTCGGTGAGCCTGCGTTCGTTGAACGAACGGTGGCTCATATTCAGGTTCAGCATCAGGAAATTCTCCTTCATCTACCTCTTCATCAACGACCTCAATTTCTCTTCGGGCCATTGGAAGTGGTACTCTTTCACCTCGGAGAATGCCCAAGTGTTGATGTTTAGCTTGGGGATTGCCCAAGTTTTGTTGTGTTTGGGGATTGCCCAAAACCTCCTTTCGAATAGCCTCGCTTTTCAACTGATGCTGTCGAACAAGCTCAGCATACAGCTCAGGTTTCATCGGAGTGGAGTTGCTAGTTCCAGCGCCGGACCCAGGTAAGGCCACGGACACACTTCCTTGCTCGAGTTGAGCTACTCGAGCACTCACTCCTCTTACTTCGGCACTGATGCCTTGTATCACAGCCATGAGATCGGCTAACGACACTTCGGGCTTCTCAATGCCTTTGCCATCGCCTCCATTTCCAGCCATGGTACCTGCACAAATCAAAACCAAATAAAATGTTAAGGTTAGAAATCACCTCATACACTCCCTCACCTTTGATGGGTGGCACTCAGGTCCACTCAATTTGTGGGTTCGGTTTTTGGTCACTCAAGAACTTGTAGCCAATGGCTTCCTCGGTTGATCAACTTCTCTCAGTTCCTTCGAATTTGACAAGTTACAATGTCTCCTTCAGGATGAGTGAATTGATACAACTAGATGGAACGCACGCTATTTACTCTGCACTTCGGATGTCAAAGAATTTTTCTACGAAAGCTGGACTTCGGTCACCCACGCACGAGTTCCTACACGCCCAAATGAGTTAGTACGACCTCGAGTAGGAAGAATTACTTTAGAGATCCACTAACTAGATTTATCGAACACAAAAAAAGTAAAAACCT
Organism: Petunia secreta; assembly: GCA_029990175.1. Classification (NCBI taxonomy): domain Eukaryota; kingdom Viridiplantae; phylum Streptophyta; class Magnoliopsida; order Solanales; family Solanaceae; genus Petunia; species Petunia secreta. The sequence goes on from JARKIP010000017.1 coordinate 10,175,378, forward strand.
AGGAGAATCTACCATTCGATTCCTCTTCGGAATCCTTTTCGATCACACCAACTCTCGTCCGTACAAGAGTGGTCCCTCCTTGGTACGGATAGGGTTTTACCTTATCCAATTCCCTTTTCTAGCCGACAACTTTTCACCTGGGGTTTTGATCTTTACACTTTACCCCTTTCTTCTTCAATGGAACAGTGACGATCTTGCTCCAGCGTACGGACACTTAACCTCGTTCACTGTCCAAGAATTTTAACAGAATTTGGGTTGCTCTTTCAACTTCGGTTCCAATAATAACGGAGGAAATCTGTTCAAAAGTCTTTGAGCTAAGACTCAGCTCCTCGTGTTCGTACACGGTTACAAACGTAACAATTTTTCTGGTGTACGGACGACGGTTAGAACTTCGAAATTTAAGCACAAAACAAACCCAAATCAATTAGGAACCACCAATCTTCATCGGTAACAACCAAAACATGTTGGGGTTGGAAAATAGTCACCATTAAGCTCAAAACAGACCAAAAATTCGTCAAGAAACCCTAATCACAAATGTTGTACGTCGGGTACTCAAATCACTCCTTGGACAGTGGTGAACAAGAATCAATGGTTGTTTAATACAAACAACCAACAAATCAGCCAAAATTTTTTAATTTTTCTTTTCTACTTTTTTTTTTGGTAAACACCACAGCAACAACAATCAACAACAAGGAAGAAAGCTGAAACTGGAGAGACAAAGCACGAATATGACGAACAGGATTTGAGGTTGTAAGAACAAGCTCCAACCTTGTTCTGATACTAAGATGGTGCAAGCAAACCCGAGGAAAAGCTAGACACGATGAAAACGCGGAAGAACAACAGAAAAGTAAAGATAGAAGCAAGACAAATCTTGCTTCGATTCAAAGAACGGCGAGGAACTAGTCTCGGGCTCGACGAATTGGTGGCAAAGAATTACCTATACTATGCAACAATCTTCAAGAAAGACAATGCTTCTTGCAAATTGAATGACCAAGAAGAAAATATTCAAACGACTCACATCGATTGACACAAGTTCTTTAATATCCTACGTCGCGGTTAGGCTCCATCGGAGACACTTTCAATAGCAACCGTTATGTTCAATATTCAACAACAACTAACTGTCTTACAAATGAAATGTAAAGGAGTATATATAGACTATGCTAGGGATAAAGCAGTAATTGGTCACAGGTGACCAATAAAAACAAGCCACGTAGGGCTGAGTTAATGTATGTGTTCGGCAGCCTTGACTTCGGTGCTTGGTTGCTTGCTCGAACACATCTGTCATCGGGCGCTCACTTGACTTCGAACACAATTTGATGTGTTCGGTTCTGTGCTTCTCGGCGCCAAGAGTTGGTGTTTGGACACTTTGTCCTTGGGCTCAAATTCGAAGATGTAGCCTTCGATTCTTGAGCTCGGCCACGCAGCTTCGGAGTAGTTGCTTTCCTTCGGCCAAGGCAATTGAATGTGAACATCGTGCAGCAGCTTGGCTTCGTGTCATTGGCCTCGGTGGATCGAACACTTGATCAGCACGCGTTCGGGCTGCATCAGTCATTCTAGAATACTTATGCAAATCTGAAAGTTGGTTACCGACAATAAATAGTTTTAATATAATTTACCAAAATAGACTTGAATAATAAATATACTACGTATATAGCAGCGGATTGCAAAATTAACACGAATCAACTAATAAAAGACCCTAGGTTTCATTATCCTATTCGGATCAAAACCCGACTTTTATCAGAGAAGATAGTTTCAGAATCCACTATCACGTTAGCTCGGGTAATTTCCATCATTTCCGAGGGACTTACTGACCCTTAACCCCCATACCCTCTTTAAGTATTTAACTAGAGCGAGTTCCTAATATTTTAAAACGTCCTAAAGGCTATACTAACGTCCCACTTAAAGTCCGGAGGCAGTTGAAACTACTAATTAAAAGCAATATGTAGACCCCTAAATTTTAATTAAGCGCCCCATCTAAAACAACTAGGAGTCAAACAATAAACGGTCAAGCTTATCACAAAAAATAAATCTTAAACAAAGTGTTAAGTAATAAAAATAGTTTCAGATTGATGCCTCCAAATTAAACTTAGGAAAACCATAAGATTAAGTTCAATGTCAGCTACTGCCAGTTATGTTTTCAGAATTTAAAATTTACGAAAATAGTCTATTTTTCAGCACTAGTTTCAGTACTAGCCACTGTCTTAAAAAAATTGTACTGTTATGTTTTCAGAATTCGAGATTTACAGAAACAGTTTCGTTTTCACACAGAATTGCGATTCTATCCCATTTTCTCGAATTTGCAGAAAACAACCCCTGATACAATTCAATTTTAAAATCTGTCCTATTCTACATAAAATTTTCAGATTATGATATACGTAAACAAATTAGCAGTTTCACATTTAACCTTGCATAAATAGTCATGTTTTGAATTCAATTCTCAACACACAAGAAAATGAAGAAGTGGGATTAGAAAAACGGCCCATGTTAGCCGATTTTTATTGTATTTTACAGTACTTAAACTGATGCACCTGTCTTAAGTAATTAAATGCATGTTATAGTGCTTAAGCATACAAACCAAAGGGAAATCCTAGCAAATACATTAAAAAGGTCTAGGGGAAGATAAGAGAAGGAAAGAAAGGAGTGCCCTGGGTGCACTTTATTAAACTGAAAGTTCATCTTAATGCAGTATCCAACTTCAAAGGATTATATTCTGTCAACACACCATCACCCTCAAGATTGTATATCCCTACAGCTAAAATAAAAAATAGTGGTATAGCTTTTTAAGCTAACCAGTACTAAACCAAGCAAAACTTGGCTTTAAACAACCTGCATACAAGGTTAGTAGGTAGCCTAACAAAGGGCCCAAACTAGCAAACAAACATACATATACAATAGAAAGGAATTCCATTCAGAATACAATCAAATCATGTTATGTATATAGGAGTTCAGACCTTAATACCTTAAGGAAAAATAGAGGACAAAGAGGTGATAAAGCCAGAATTGCAATTAATCAACCAAGGACAGAAATAACCAAGCACTGTGATAATGTTTTGTTGTGAGAAGTCTATGCTTTTCAATAGGAAGATATGAGAGAGAAGGTGTATGAATCGTATGAAAGTGTAGAAGAAGTGTAGAAGAGGATGTCTGAAGGTGTTGAAAAGTGTCCTCTCTTGTCTAAAGAGAGTGGTATTTTTGTAGCTGGGAGTCAACCTAATTTTACTCCGAATAGTAAAGGAAAAAAAATCAATCAAGCCTAGATGGAAAAAATACTTATTCGGTCAATCCACTACTAAAATAGAAAGCTTTAGCCAGTATATCTTTTCCAAAAATAGGTCTGCCCAATTTGAAATTCAAAACCAGAAGATATTTTGTTTAAGAAATTCAAGTTGATAGGTAACACTGAGGTAAATAATGTACCCCTAACAGAGAGCTCATTCTCATTATCTTTTCAGAATTCATGCAGACGATATACACACGTATGTATTCATTGCAAAAGGTCGACAATATTGAATTGGAACGACTCAATATGCATAGTGGCTATTCCGCCAAAGCAAGTTTAGCAATATGTTAACCAGGACGGGCAGGCACTTTTAGGACTCGAGTTCAACCAATGGTTAATATGATACAATCAATGTTCACATTGTCATGCTATGAAATCAAATTTCTAAATCATTAAAGCATAAGATCAAATATTAACTTGAGCATATAATCATGGATTAAAAGTTAAGAATAGAAATCAATAGGCTTAGAGTTTCAGCATGATAATCGAAAATAGGCATGTCGTTCATAACTTCTGCATAAGAAAAGCAATAGGAAAACAAAAACGGAAAAAGGAAAGATGTTACCCGTTTTGACGTTGGGTCGGGTCGAGTTCGCATCAGGCCCGATTCATTTCTGTCCATTTTATGCTTGATTTGAGGGATTCATGTTTGAAAATCTCCCTTTCTGGTCTTGTATGTAACGCATCTATTCTGATTTGCTTGTATTTGTTCGGATTCGAGATGATTTGTGCTCTACTTTTGCTTTCCTTTTCGGTTACATAGAGAGAGAGAGAGAGATGAGAGATTGATTTCTTCCCGTTATTTAGTGTGAACGGGGACTAAAGAGAGAGAGAGAGAGAGAGAGAGGGGGGGGGGGGGAGTGACGCGACTGGCGGCGTTAATGGCAGAGGTGGTGGAGCTTGGGTGGGCATTTGGTTGTATTTGGACGAGGGCGTATCTGAATGGGTTTGAGGGAAAGAGGGAAGAGAGAGGGAGAGGGTGGCGGCTGGTGAGTTTAGAGGAGGAGTGGAAAAGTGTTTAGGGTTTAGGAGTGTGAGGGGCTGAAGTGTAATATTAAAATTGTAAGTTTTTAACCCCATCCGTTGGATGGATGAGGTGAATGGCTGAGATTTGCCCACGTGTACACGCGTGTATACATGTGTGTATGATTGTATAGCTGAGGTGTAAGGGATCAAGTGCCTTGAGGGGTACTACCACATGCTAGAATGAGTTGTACACGTGCTAAAAGTGTGTTTTAATGAGGTGTAGACTTTGGTAGAGCTTATGTGGTGTATATGTCGATACAAAAAATGATAACGGGGATTAGATATAGTAGAAATAAGTTTGTAAAATTGACAAATTGGCTAGTATTTAATTAAAATGCTATTAAATATGAATAATTAGAGTAAAAATAACAAACATTTTAAATAATTATAAATAAATGATAGATACAAAAAATGATGACGGGGATTAAATATAGTAGAAATAAGTTTGTAAAATTGACAAATTGGCTAGTATTTAATTAAAATGCTAATAAATACGAATAATTAGAGTAAAAATAACAAACATTTTAAATAATTATAAATAAATATATTTAATAATAAATAAATATAATTGTGTACAAATAATACTAATTAAATATAAATAGTCACATAAAATTATTAGATGATGCCGATAATGCACTAAATTGCAGAAAATAGTCATAATTAGGATGTGCTTATTAAAAAAATAGCCTAAATGATGCAATTATGTAAATATAGTCACAATTAAATAGTATTGTATAAGTAGGTGATTAATAATAAGGTTACGCATGTAAATGCATGCTATCTAATGCAATTTTGTATGAAAAAAAATAATTTTATGTCTTCTAATGAAATATAGCCAAATTGTGAAAACAGAGAGACAAAATTGGGTATCAACAACTACCCTCTTTGCACGGGGATGATGATAGAATCTTCGGGCAAAGATAGTTAACGGTGTAGTCAATTTTGTCACGACGCACGGAATGGCATATAGCCTGTTTGAAGTGTTTATAACGCACGATTAGAGGTTTTAGGCACTATTCTTGGAGTGGGAATAGGAATTTATGATAAGAAATATGAAGGATGGACCTCTCCGTAATACTGCATTCAGAAATCTCTCTCTGTCATCTATTGTAGCTTTGTATCAGATGTCTCATTCCGACTATCATGCCGAAAATATCTGCTTGTTTGTCATATGAATAGTAGCGGTGCTTGTATTCAAAGATATTTCCTTCCTGGAGGTTTTGTCTCCTTATTTCATATGTATCAAAACCTGAATTATGATTGTCTTGCTTTTCAGTTTGTTTGTATCCCTACTAACAGCAGACTTGAGTGGTCTTTTCTTTTGGCGAGTATCTGAATTGCTTGCTCAATGCTGTCTTGTATGTATAATACGAATAATAAACTTTTCATTATTATCATCCATAGACGTGAATCATATGTGTCTTCAATACTATGCCCACAAGCGCAGACCTTATGCTTGTTTGATTGATATCTCATCACAAACGTGGACTCCAAATTTTTCGTCCAGTGACGCAGATCGTATGTATCTTTAATGCTATGCCCATAAACGCGGACCCTATGTCGTTTTCATGACTGACTCGTCCATAGACTCGAATCATATACCTTTCCAATGCTATGCCCACAAACAGAAACCTTATGCTTATTTCGCAGTTGACTTATCCATAATCGCGGACCTCATGCTGCTTCAATTTTGGCTATATCCACAAAAGCGGACTCTATGCTGCTGCAATTGCTGACTATATCCACATACGCGGACCCTATGATGCTTCCACTGTTGAATGTGTCCACCAACGCGGAGTATATATGCTTCCTCAAATTGCTGATTATGTCCACAAACACGAACCTTATGCTGCTTCAAATTGCTGATAAGAATAGGAATTTATGATAAGAAATATGAAGGATGGACCTCTCCGTAATACTGCATTCAGAAATCTCTCTCTGTCATCTATTGTAGCTTTGTATCAGATGTCTCATTCCGACTATCATGCCAAAAATATCTGCTTGTTTGTCATATGAATTGTAGCGGTGCTTGTACTCAAAGATATTTCCTTCCTAGAGGTTTTGTCTCCTTATTTCATATGTATCAAAACCTGAATTATGATTGTCTTGCTTTTCAGTTTGTTTGTATCCCTACTAACAACAGACTTGAGTGGTCTTTTCTTTTGGCGAGTATCTGAATTGCTTGCTCAATGCTGTCTTGTATGTATAATATGAATAATAATCTTTTCATTGTTATCATCCATAGACGTGAATCATATGTCTCTTCAATACTATGCCCACAAGCGCAGACCTTATGCTTGTTTGATTGATATCTCATCACAGACGTGGACTCCAAATTTTTCGTCCAGTGACGCAGATCGTATGTATCTTTAATGCTATGCCCACAAACGCGGACCCTATGTCGTTTTCATGACTGACTCGTCCATAGACCCGAATCATATACCTTTCCAATGCTATGCCCACAAACACAAACCTTATGCTTATTTCGCAGTTGACTTATCCATAATCACGGACCTCATGCTGCTTCAATTTTGGCTATATCCAGAAAAGCGGAGTCTATGCTACTGCAATTGCTGACTATATCCACATACGCGGACCCTATGATGCTTCCACTGTTGAATGTGTCAACCGACGCGGAGTATATATGCTTCCTCAAATTGCTGACTATGTCCACAAACACGAACCTTATGCTGCTTCAAATTGCTGAACTAAGCCCGTAAATGCGAACCCCACTCTGCTTCAAACTGATGAACTATGCCCATAAACGCAGACCCTACTCTTCTTCAAATTACTGAACTACGCCCACAAACGCGGACCCTATACCTTCAATTACTGAATTGTCTACAAACACGGACCTTATATATCCGCCGACGTGAATTCTATACTTCTCCAATTGATGTCATGTCCACAAACGCAGACCCTATGTGTCCATCGACGTGAATTCTATGCTTCTTCAAATGATTTCATGTCCACAAACGCAGACCCTATATATCCACCGATGCAGATTCTACACTTCTTAAATTGATGTCGTGTACACAAACGCGGACTCTATATATCCACCGACGCGGATTCTATGCTTCTTTCATTCATGTCATGTCAACAAATATTGACCCTATACATCCACCGACGCGGATTCTATGCTCTAATGTCCATAAATGCAGACTTTATATATCCACCAACATGGATTCTATGCTCCGATAATCTGATAAATTTTGCTTTGCAAGAGTTGTTAGGTATACTCGGGACCTGTGTTAACCTGCAATTACAGAAAATTTGTGAATTTTTTGGGGGAGATTGACTTGCGCATTCGCTGTGCTGTACTCTGTTGTTGCATCTTGCATAATTTCTTCCTTGTAATGCCTCATTTTTCAAACGTCGAATCTTAGTTGAGCTTTGAGCAATAGGGATAAGGTAAGAGGATATGCATGTGTTTTGAGAAAAATTATTTTTAAAGAGTAATACAAATTTATTCCATTGAATCATAGACTCCGACGTGTTGTTTGGACATAATCTCTTCCATTTTTTGTTCAAAGGTCACCTATTTTGAAATTTTGAGTATGCTGCTTGTAATTTCCTTGAATTTTTTAGGTCCCTCAAAAATTCTGCCCTAGTGTGTTATAATGCATTCTTTGAATTTTTTGAGGGAAAATCAAAAAATTCTGCCCCAGTGTCCAATAAAATTCTCTTATGACATGACCGCACCTTGAGTAGGCTGCCTACGTATCCCCTCTTAGGAATTAGGTCGCTACGTAGTTCAAATTCCATAAAATTAATGTTGCTGATGTCGATTTCGATTTGTAGTATCTCTTGATTTCATATGAGTAAAGGGATTTTGATTGTACTTCGTGATCCATCTTTGCCGATATTAATGCTCATCTTATCAATGTTGTGTGCATGAAATAAGGATCTTGCTTTGTCTCGATTTGGAGAATTCTATTTTAGGATCAACTATATTGCTCTAACTTCCTTGGTAAATGCATTTGCCATTCTTTTGCTTGTTGTGTTCATACTTTGCTATCCTTGAGCGTCACTTGCTCGAGTATGCTTTTGATTCTTTCAGGATTGTCTAATTCTGCTTCTTATATATATTTCTACTATTTCGCCTTGAATTGTAAGTGATCTTCCTCAATATGCTCTTGTCTCAACTATCTGCTATAATATTTCCACGATTAACCATGAAGTTCCTTAAATGTCATTTGTCGAATCATTATAGTCTGGCTTGTACTCGTCGTTTTGGACTTCTTTTTCACATCGCAGCCGCAGATTTAATGGAATTAATTTTTTTTTTTTTGCAAAAAGTGAATGTTGCATACTCAAAATGAAAAATAGGAAATGCTTTTATTATTGGACTTGAGAAATAGTCTTCGAAAGGAAACAATGATGCAACAAAGTTGAAAAACAAAGAAAACAAAAGCTAACGACTCGGAGTTGTGTTTTATTTAAGAAAACAACTAATTTTCCCAGCTCCCCTAAGGTTCTCGGCATGCTCGAAATGTGCTGCAGATTCAGTTGTTCGGCATAATTTCAGTTTTAGCTTTCTGTATGTTCAGGGCCTTAGTATATTTTTCGGGAACTGCATCATATTCTTCCATGAATAGCTCCTTTAGACCGGTCAGCTCATCTTCTACATCATGAACACCTTTGGCAAGTCTTCCTCCCTCGAGAGTTTTCATGTAGCTTGAAAAGATGGATGTTTGTTGCAGAGTTGGAATAAACTGCTCTAGTTAATGATAACCTCTCGTATTTTTTGTATTACTTTTTCCTTTGCAAGGCAAGATGTACCCTATGCCGAACTTGTATTCATCGAACACTGTTTTTGCTTTTATGATCGTACCTTCCAGATTTCATTCCCTACCGAAGTTGATCATATTCACTTTCTTATCTCCATGATTAGGCAGTGGGTTATTGTGCACATTCGGTGCCTTTAAATGAATGACCTTTTCATCTATTAGGTCTTGAATCTTATCTCTTAGTGCAAAACATTTCTCCGTCTCATGCCCCGGTCCTCTTGAGTGACATGCGCACCTTATACTATAATCAAAGGGAGGTGAAGGGTTGTCTGGCATCTTTTGAGGTATCGGGACAATAAGCCCGGCAGCTTTCAATCGTTCAAACAGTTGGGTGCGAGACTCAGCTAATGGAGTGTAGTTTCTTTTGGGTCTTTGGTTTGCATTAGGGCGAGGCCTAGGATGGTATGGTGGTGCGTTTCGGTAGTTGATTTGGGTATTTTGCTGGTATGGTGGATGGCTTGGTACTGGTGTGTGAAATATAGGCCGAGTGGGCTGAGTGTTATAAACAGGATATTAAGGTGGTATGTGAGGGTAGGGATAGAATGGTGGTAGTGTATGATAATAGTGGTTGAAAACAGGGTCTTGAATGGTTGCAGCAAAAGAGACTTCATCTTTCTTCTTTTTGGAAAGGCTCACATTTTCAGACTGGATAGCCTTATTAATAGCTCGTAGTACAGCTAAGCTAATAAACTTTCCACTTTTTAATCCTTCTTCTATGTCATCTCCTATCAGCACTACATCTGCAAACTTTTGGTTCTTCATATGCAACAATTTGTCATAATAGACATCCTCTTATATGCGAATGAATATCTTAACTATTTCATTCTCATCCATAGCGGGTTGCACCTTGGCAGCTTCTGCTCTCCACCTAGTAGCTGGTGCGCCCCATATATCTAAAGTGTCGTATATTACATTAATGACATGTTAAGAATGATTTAAGTATCTTTAAAGTCATAATATGACTATATATGATATTTATATTTTGAATATAAAGCTTGAAAAAAAATCAGATTTAAGTTGCAGAAAAACCGACTAAAGATTTGCCTTATAATGAAGCTTTTTAAGAAATTAATTCCGTGTGTTATAAGAGGATTTAGGGACATAACATATACCAAATTGAAGGTCTTGGAGTATAGTTCCAACACTTTTAACCGTTTGTTCATACAGTATCTGGATAAAAAGATATGGGCGTCAGAAGTCAGGCCATAAGAAGGGATATAAGCGCAAAAGAGAGATAAAAGTGAAAAATTTTTATTATAAAAGAGGAATTCACCTCTTTTCTTGTCATTTATACTTCATGAGAGAAGCAGTGTGTTTTCGGGTGTTGAAGCCATTTTTATAGTTTTGAAGGAAGGACACCAATCTTAACTCGAAATTGAAAACAGATTGCGTCAAAACACTCTACACGATTAAGATAATGTTGTGCTACCTTCAACTTCATCTATAGTTTGAGTTTTAAAATAACTTCATGGCTAAGTAAAGTACCTAAATACTATGTTATAGCTTGTTTAAACTTTAAAAGGTGTGGAATTCAAGGGAAACAAGGTTTAGAAGCAAAAAATATCAAAGGTATCTAAGGTTAAACCTTTCTTTTGGCAAGGCATGTTTCTTGTAGCTTTTGAAGCTTTTCTTAGATCTAAACTTGGTGTTTCTTGTGGTAAACTTGTATGGAATCAAGGAAACCTTGTATATGCTTAATTTGGTACTAAAAACCAAGGTGAAAGATGTCCAAAACACCAAGACGAAATGTTCCAAAATATGAAAAATTGTTTTAAACTTCAGACAGTTGTTAGTAGTTTGAGCATAATTCTTTGTATAAAATTGATATTGAGATGATTTATATTTTGTGGAACCCTGAGACATATATTTACAACTTTTATGAAGATCATAAAGTCTATAACTTTGATTTAGACCCTTCAAATTAGGTCCCAATGCAGGGCAGTGGTGCTGTCCAAAGATTCTATCCGCGGATTTGTTATGTCAACCGGTCATCTCATTTTCTTATCCATTTAAGTTGTTTATGTTATCAGTTTATCCGGGTACCCATTCCCATATATATTTTAGTGCTGGTTCTATTTTTTCGGATCATCCAGTTTTAGGGGATCTCTGCATAAATTTTTATAGAAATTCAAAGAGTTGGACAAATTTTGAGTTCTAGGTTGTGTTATAATTCCATTCAGGGTTTTCTTATCATTCCTTTGAGTTCATATCTATTTTTGCCACATGTGTTATGCCTCATACATGCTTACTCTTATATTTTTATCATATTATGTGTGATTTGGAGTCCCCCAAAGAGGCTGGACATTGGACACACAGTCCGATCGCGTGTGATGCTACCCGTCAGGGGGACACAACCCCTCTGGTTTAGGTGGGAGTTGAAACACCTAGTGTGACTGAGTGTCATTCATATACTCTGACAAGAAGGACTAGATATTATTGGCTGGGGGGGGGGGCATAGCCCATAACACCTGACAGATTTGTTATACATGCGTATATAGCCATTGTATACACCGCATGACTATACATGAGGGTAGTTCAGATGTTTAGTTACCTGATTTGGGTGGGGGGGGGGGATACAACCCATAACACCAGACATGTACCAGTTCAGATAACAGTTCAGTTTTTGCTCATTACCAGTTATCAGTTCTCAGTTATCAGCCACCAGTTCATAGTGTAAGTATCAGTTGACAGCTATCAGTTCCAGTTTCTAGTTACTAGTTATCAGTCATATTACAGTCATTCATCAGTATATTTCAGCTTAGTCTTCCGTTTTAGATTCAGTTATACTTCAGTTTATATTTATATCATGTTTAGTTCATGTTTCAGATTTCTAGCTTCATTGCTATACTTCAGCACATATTTTCATATTATTTTCCAGCCTTACAGTTTCATTCAGCTATGTCATATATTATATGCTCATGCCTTACATACTTTGTACATATCGTACTCACGTCCTCTCTTGGGCGTTGTGTTTCATGTCGTATAGGTACAGAGAGATCAGACCCTGAGCCACGTTAGTAGGTTATCTACCAGCTGTTGGAGTCACTCCGTCTCCTCCCGGAGTTTACTACTTTTGGTATGTTGTACAGACGTCGGGTAGGTATGGCGGGGCCTTGACCTGTCCTTTGTATATTCAGTTCAGCACTCTTAGAGGCCTGTAGATTTGTTCTTGTGTAGTTCAGTCACTATGTTATGTATGTCAGCGTATGATAGCCTTGTCATCTTTCCAGACTTTATGTTTTTAGTAAATATGTATGTATTTATATCCAGGTTTCCAGCTCATCTATTCATAGAGTATTAGTAGGTTTAGTGATGATCGACACTCAGTGTCAGTTATCAGCCGTGGACCTAGGTTGGGTTGTGACAAAAGTGGTATCAGAGCAGTTCAATCCTAGGGTGTCTACAGGCCGTGTCTAGTAGAGTCTTGTTCAGGAGTATGTTGCGGGCCATACTTATGAACAGGAGGCTACAAGGAATTTTAGGATGGTTGTCTTTCTTTCTTCTCTAGATTGTGCGATAGGGCCATAATTTTAGAATTCACCCTTCTAACCGTAATGTTTTGAATACAACGATGTCGTCGAAAAACAAACAACTGTCCAGAAGGGCAAGACTATTATTGGCCTGGGTACCAGTAGAGTTCCACTTGAGGTAGATAAGAGTGAGGAGTCCAGAGTTGAGGCTCCATCTGAGGCCTCACAGATCCCTTCAGTTCAGGGCAATATGAGAGGTACTGTAGCTACCATACCTTAAGCTCCTCAGCCTGATAGCTAGGGCCAGGAAGTGAGGGATGCCATCAGTTTATTGACCAGTGTTGTAGTTGCTCAGGCTAGATGGCACAGTGCAGATGCTCAGGGGGATGTTGGATCTAGGATCAGGGATTTTATTGGACTAGAGCCTCCAGTCTTTACTGGATCCCGTACAGGAGAGGACCATCAGGATTTTCCAGTGAGGATAGCCAGGGTGTTGAGGGTCATGCACGTGTCAGACACGGAGTCAGTAGAGTTAGCTTCCTTCAGATTGCATGACCTAGCAGCAGGGTGGTATCAGACATGGGAGCTATCTAGAGGGCCAAATGTTGATCCAGCGACCTAACAGAAATTTTCCGAAGCTTTCCTTCATCAATATGTGCCTATAGATACATAAAGAGCACGTGCTGATCAGTTCTTGACCTTGAGACAGGGAAGTTTGAGTGTAGAAGAGTATAATCATTGCTTTAATTCTTTAGCAAGGTTTTCCCCTACTATGGTAGCGAGCATGGAGGATAGAATTCACAGGTATATAGTGGGACTAGGTCCACACCTGGTGAACGAGTGTATGACTGTTGCTATGCAGCTAGGTCTGAGCATATCACGCATTCATGCGTTTGCTTTATCACTGGAGGAGAGGAAGCAGAAACAGAGAACCGACAGGGATAGAGTGTCACATAAGAGGGACATATTTTCTAGTTTGTTTGGAGAGACATCTGGAGCGAGTAGGCAGCAGAGTGTTAGATAGCCACCAGCTTGTATACCTCCACAGTCCCGTGGCCTGAGATCTGATAGACCTCCTCAGTCCAGAGCTAATCAGGCATCACGGACTTCAGGATTTCATCGCCGTGGTACTTCTATACTTTCTATTCAGACATATCCTAGATGTCCAGATTATGACAGACGCCATTGGGCCCATGTTAGATTGCCCGACTAGAGGTGGTAGTGGTGCATCCTAGCCAGCCAGATCAACAGTAGCTTCCTCAGCTCCAGCACGTCCTCAGGGGCAAGTTGCTCAGGCACCAGCAGGTCGGGGTAGAGGTCGAAGTAGAGCTCCTACAGCAGGCGGTCCTCAGAACCACACCTATTCTTTTATTGGTCAACAGGACCAAGAGGCTTCACCAGATGTAGTCACTGGTATTCTATCAGTAAATTCTCTCGGTGTATATGTTTTTATAGATCCTGGTTCTATACTATCGTATATTACTCCCTTTGTTGCTATTAAATTCAAAATAGAACCAGAGGTTATCAGACCTTTCGAGGTAGCTACTCCTGTTGGCGATTCAATAGTAGCTAGGCGTGTTTATAGAGGTTGTATTGTGATGGTTGGTGACTGTAGCACTACAGCTAATTTAATTGATCTAGAAATGGTTGATTTCGATGTTATTCTCTGGTTGTCTTCTTGTTATGCTAACGTCGATTATAGAGCGAAGACAGTCCAGTTTTACTTTCCAGGAAAATTGGCTATAGAGTGGCAGGGTGTTTCTGCATCGCCAAAAGGTCTGTTTATTTCTTACCTTAAGGCAAGGAAGCTAATCGCAAAAGGCTGCTTCTATCATTATTAAGGGTGGCAAACGGCCCGGTTTTGACCGGACCGGGCCGAAAATCGGCTCGGACCGGTTGAGAACGGTCCGTTACCCCTTATTGGCCCCCCGACTCGATTTCCGAAATGGTGCCAAAAAAAACCAGATGGATCGGTCAAAAATGGACCGGAACTGGCCAGACTGGTCCAAAAAAAAGAAAAGTCACATTTTCAACCGTTAACTAGCCGTTGGCAACAACTCTTTTGACCCCTTAGCTGTTGTCCAACGGCTAAAAACGGCCATTTTGACCCCTCTACCACTCCATAACCACCCCTAACTATTTTTTTCCTATAAATACCCCATTATTTCATCATATTTTTCACACAAATCTTCCAATTCTCTATAATTATCTCAAATTTTCTACAATATTGCTATTATTCTACTTTGGCTATTTGTTAAAAGTTTATAATTTGGCTACTTTATCAAGTTCTAATTGGAGTTGCTATCAAAGTTATATTTGGCTATTTGGTGAAGTTTATAAATATCAAGTATTGGGTCAATTGGAGGCGCTACTTGGTTGAAATATCAATTTGGCTATTTTTATAATTTTTCGATTATCAAGTATTCAACTAATTAATTGAAGTGGAGGCTCAAGTTTCAACTTCACCTCAATTATACGGTTATATTTGGTTGGTCGTTCCTACTTCTACTCTTATATAATTTTTTTTTGTCATATATTTATTTTATTTGCTATTATTATGTCTCAAAGAGGTTCAATTGGAACTAGTGGTAGGGAGCGGGCACGTGGTCGTAGGGGAAATAGGGGTAAAGAAATTGCTGGTAGTTCAAGTCAGTTCACCCACATAGATGATTCTCAATATTATCATAATGTTAGTGCTGATAATATCTTGATCACGAAATGATAGAAACACGATATGGGAATCAAAGCAGGGTTAATTTAGAAGAAACACCTGAATTTCAAGCTAGTCCACCCGAAGTTCAGTCTGACTTGCCTCCTGTACCTCCTACTAGAATACCGGTTAAACGTAAGGAAAGATCTGAGTTGTGGGAATTTGCAACAAAGAATGTTGAATCGCAGACGGCCATGCGTGGTATTTGTGAAAAAGCGTGGGTTTTTAAAACTGGGGGTAATGATGGTGGGACGGGTAAACTTAGGACTCACTTACAAAAGAAACATCCTAAAGAATGGTCAATGCGAGGGGGTGGTATATATTTAGGGACCGAACATGGGGGAGTAGCGCATGATGAATCTTCGGGTACCCAAATAAGAATTAACCAAACAACATGAGAGCTTCTTACTTATGATAAACAAAAGGATAGGGAAGCTATTGCTAAACTAGTTGTCCTTGAGGGTTTATCTTATAGTTTGCCTTCTTCTACTGGTTTTGTTCGTTATGTTTAGTTCATATATAATCCCTCTTTTAAAGGTTTTCCTAAAACTACTGTTAAAAATGATATTATTAAATTTAAGAACGAATATCAGGATTATTTGCGATATATATTTGATAACTTTGACACTAGAGTATGTCTTACTACGGATATGGGTCGTTCTAATAATGGATGTGATTATATTACTGTTACTGTTCAATGGATAGATCCTGATTGGGTATTTCAAAAACACATTATTGCTTATAAAGTTGTTGATGAACCACACATGGGAAATTATATTTGTAATAAACTTTCATCAATTTGTCGTACGTACTGTTTAACTAACAAAGTTTTTAGTATTACGGTAGATAATGCTACAAACAACATAGATGCACTTAGGAACTTGATACCTATTTTGAACCTCCCTTTTGCGGAATTTTTTCATGTTAGCTGTGCATGTCATATTTAAAACTTAGTAGTAAAAGATGGTATTGACTTGTTTAACGACATTATCAGTAAGGTGCAAACAGCAAATACTTATATTTTTAGAAATAAAAACCAAGAAAGAAGAAGAGAGTGGGAAAGAAAATGTATAGAATTAGGAATGCCAATTAGGAGAGTCCCAAATGAAGTTTGTACTAGGTAAAACACTTTATATGATTCGTTGAATATTTCTTATGAATATAGAGTGCCTATTTATCAAATGTATAATAAATATTTTATGGAAATCTATCACCTTAAAGATGAGGATTGGCAACTTGTTCAACATCTTCTTCAGTTTTTACAAAAATTTTATCACGCTACTTTAGAATTTTTCGATCAATATTATCCAACTACTTCTACCATGTTATATTATATAGCTGGAATATCAGAATTATTGAAATTATATAAGCAATATGCAATTTACAAACCGGCTGTAGAGAGAATGATTGAAAAATTTAAAAAATAATTTTTTCCAATTCCTCCTCTTTTTTACATTGCTTCTGTGTTGCATCCTGCTTTTAAAATTAATTTAACTGAACGACTTGTTAGAGAAATATATGCAAATTTAGAAATTACTCCTACTAAAATTGCTACTATCCAAGTGTAGAAGAGGCTATTGCTAAAGTTTATACAGATACCGTGGCTGTTTTTGCAAAGTATAGAGCTTGGGCAGACACCGCTATACCAACGGAACCAATACAATCCACCGGGCAAAGTTCTTCACAGGCAGGGATGAGCACTTTTGGGGGACTTGATCAAAAGTTGCTTTCAGAACTGGACGAGTTGATGCAATATAAAATAGCCTAAACGACAACCATCAAGAGCCAAGCGCGAGAGAGTACCAAGAGCATGAAGTGAAGGGCTCCGGAAGCAACTTGAAGATCATGCATTGGAGCTCAATCAAAGAGGAAACAGGGCTGGAAACAGTGCAGGAAACAGGGGAGCAAAACAGGGCAGCACCTTTTGAGCTTACTGCCTGACAGAAGAGATTTATTCTTTGCGATCGCGACATTGTCTGCGCGATCGCAAAGAGGATTCATTTACTCTGCGCGACAGCGTTCCTTCTAGGGCGCTCGCGTGGACTTGATGTTCGGCTTGCTCTGCGCGATCGCTACTCTTTGTGCGCGATCGCGATGACCATTGGAAGGGTAGCGGACCAGAATCTGAGTTAACATTGTAAAGGGGTGCTATAAATACACCTCTTCTTCATTTATTGCATTTTACCTTACCTTGAACACAAAACATTAATGAGCATTGCTCTTGAACCCTTGTAACTCTTTTGGCTTGAAATCAATTGGATGAATCCAAGTTGCTCTTCAATCCTATTTGATCATTCTATTTGCTCGAGGCTCGTGTCTCTTGAGGATAGTTGCATAGCGTAGGTGATCCTTGCCATCATTTGGGGTGTAACGAAACATTGTTCTTCGTTGCTACTCGAACAATTGTGTGAGTCTTCGTCTCGTTTCTTATCTTTTATTGCTTTCGTAGTCTCGATTGCATCACGAGTACGGGGAGGAATACAGCGAGTTCCAAGTGTATTTAATTCAATATCCAAAGAAACTTAACAACTTTGGAACTCATCATTTGTTGGATTATTGGAAGAGAGTGGAGCTTAGTGGGTGGAACCCATAAACTTATACTACACTTAGAAAAACAACATAATTACGAATGGAGTCGTCGGGTGGGGGACTTATATCTGCGTAATAATTGAAAAAATGGTTAAGAAATTTTCTATGTCATTTCAATTATGTATTTTCGAATTTATAGTTTATTTAGTATCTTTGTAATTTTTAATTTCTAGTTTGTTTTTGTCATTTGAATTATGCATTTCCTGAATATTTAATAAATTGTATGTATTTCTTTTCCAATCAACGTTTGTTTGATGTTTATTTATTTACTTTACATTAATAAATTTAAAAATATAATTTATATAATTATTTTGTTTCATTAAAAATATAATTTACATAATTATTACAAATGGTGTTTACATAAATTGTTAAGTTTTTCAATTTTCAACTTTATTTGCCTAAAGAAAAAAAACTAAAAAAATTAAAAAAAAACCGTTAAACCGGACCGGTCCGGACCGGACCGATCGGCTTAACGGTCGCCGGTGCCGGTCCCGATCCGGCTCCAATTTTTTTAGCCGGATGAGATCGGACCGGATCGACCGGATTTTAAATGGTTTGAAATTTTTTTGGCCCGGATCTGGACCGGGCCGTTAGCCACCCATATATCATATTGTTCATGTTCGAGACTAAGAAAAGGAGACGCCGACTCTTGAGTCAGTTCCGGTAGTGAATGAGTCCCCTGACTTGTTTCCAGATGAGTTGCCTGGTCTTCCTGCAGATCGGGAGATTGATTTTTCTATTGAGGTAGTACCAGGTACACATCCCATATCCATTCCTCCTTACTGGATGGCACCAGCAGAACTGAAAGAGCTTAAGGAGCAACTGAAGGATTTGTTAGATAAAGGCCTCATCAGACCCAGTATTTCCCCGTGGGGAGCCCTGATATTATTTGTGAAAACAGAAAGATGGCTCTCTACGCATGTGCATAGATTACAGACAGCTGAATAAAGTCGCAATCAAGAACAAATATTCTCTGCCCAGGATTGATGACCTGTTCGACCAGCTCCAGGGTGCTAAGTGCTTCTCGAAGATAGATTTGCGATCAGGCTATCATCAGGTTAGAGTTAGTGAATGTGATATACCTAAGACTATCATCAGGACCAGGTATGACCATTATGAGTTTTTAGTGATGTCATTTGGACTAATTAACGCACCTGCAGTATTTATGGATCTGATGAACAGCGTATTCAAGCCTTATCGGGATTTATTTGTGATTGTATTTATTGATGATATTCTCGTATATTCAAAGTCTGGCTCAGAATATGCGGAGCATTTACGCACAGTATCAGGTACACTTCGGAACCAGCAAGTATACGCTAAGTTCTCGAAGTGTGAATTCTTGTTAGATTTAGTGGCATTTCTTGGCCACATAGTTTCAATAAAAGGAATTAAAGTAGATGGCAACAAGATCGAGGCTATGAAGAATTATCCTTGACCTACGACGCCAATAGAGGTACGTAGTTTTCAGGGTTTGGGAGCTTATTACAGAAGGTTCGTGGAGGGGTTTTCCTCCCTTGCAGCTCCACTGGCCAAATTGACACAGAAAGCAGCTAAATTTTAGTGATCAGACTCTTATAAGCACAACTTCAAAGAACTAAAGAACAGGTTGATAACAGCTCCAGTACTTACACTTCCAGAAGGATCTGAGGGCTTGATAAGGATAAAAAATGGACACAAAAAACGATAGGATTGAGACTAGTCTCAAACTCTCTACGAGGGTGTGTCTCGCAAATAGAATGATCGGGTTGGATTGAGGGTCAATTAGATCCATTAGAAGATTCAAGTCCAAAAAAGAAAGGTTTCATTCAACAATAAGGAGCCTTGCTATCATGTTCTTCAATATTCAAAATAGACTAAGTGTAAAATAAGCTAGGCTTGGGTATTTATAGTGTTTTCCCAAGCTTTGACAAAGGTCTAAAATGCCCTACTTATTAGGCTTAAGTGGATAGACCACACAGGGCCAAAACAGTAAAAGAACAACCAAATTCTCGCCCCTTCAGCGTTTGGGTGGAGCGCCCATCTCCTGGGCGGAGTGCCCGCATTTTGGACCAGTGGACTTGGCTGGGCGGAGCACCTGGCTCTTGGGCGGAGCGCTCAACTCCCTAGCTCCCAGGGTAGAGCTGCTAGGCCTCAGGCGGAGCGCCAGGGTCTTCTGGGCGGGGCGCCTAGTTTGTTATCATCTGGAACATCTTCCAATTGCTTCCATCTTTGAGTCCTTTCCTCACCAAGTGTAAATGCACCTCTTGGACCTCCTTGACTCTGTGTGAACGCTCTCATGGTGGTTTGCCCCTTACCATCCTCCCCTTCTTGAGAGGATTTCGTCCTCGAAATCAAGGCATCATCCACGGCATCTCCATCTCCTACATTAAAAGAAGTCAAGTCAGAAACATTAAAAGTGTTAGAGATATTATACTCACTTGGCAAGTCGACCACATAAGTGTTGTTGTTGATCTTTGAAAGCACCTTGAATGGTCCATCTCTTCGAGGTTCCAACTTTCTCTTTCTATGATTTGGAAACCTCTGTTTGGGTAAGTGCACCCACATCTAATATTCTTTCTTGAGCTCTAGCTTCTTTCTTCCCTTGTTCTTCTAGGCTGCCTCCAAGTTCTTCCTTGCTTTGGCATGGATCTCAAGCATAGCCTTGGCCCGAGTTTTACCTTCAAAGCTAACAATAGCATCCCTTGGAAAAGGAGTTAGATCAAGGGGAATCAAGGGGTTAAAGCCATAAACACACTCAAATGGAGTCATACCAATCATGCTATGCAAAGTACGGTTATATGCAAACTCCATAAGAGGCAACTTTTCAATCAAAGTCCCGGCCTTACCTCGGGTCATGGCTCTAAGAAGAGCGCCCAAAGTTCGGTTCACCACCTCGGTTTGCCCATCCGTTTGAGGGTGGTGGGACGTCAAGAACAATAGCTTGGTGCCAAGGGCACCCCACAAGCTTCTCCAAAAATGGCTAAGGAACTTAGTGTCCCTATCACTCACAATGGTTTGAGGCACACCATGCAACTTTAACACATGATCAATAAATAACGAAGCAACATATTGTGCATCATCACACTTTTTACACGGAATGAAGTGAGCCATCTTGGCGAACCTATCCACGACAACATAAATGCTATCATGCCCCCCAGACCATGGTAATCCCATAACAAAATCCATAGAAATATCCATCCACGGGCTAGTAGGTACGGGGAGAGGAGTATACATACCATGGGTTTTTCAATTTGGACTTAGCATACTTGCAATCAATGCAAGATTTGCAAAGTCTCTCAACTTGCACCCCCATCTTAGGCCAATGGAATTGCTCCAAAAGAATGCCCAAGGTCTTGTTTTTCCCAAAGTGTCCCATTAGTCCCCCACTATGTGCTTCTTGAACAAGCAATTCTCTCCATGAGGACTCGGGTACACAAACTCTACTATTTTTAAAGATATAGCTCATCTACCCATTGGTATTTCTTAACTCTTTCTCCTTTCTCAAGAGCTTCATGAATGCTCTTTAGCTTTGGGTCATGAGCATACATCAACTTAATTATCTCAAAACCCATGAGCTTGGAGGCAAGAGTGGTGGCTAGAGCAAACTTCCTAGAAAGTGCATCCGCCACAACATTGTCTTTCCCTTTTTTGTATTGAATGACAGAGGGAAAAGACTCAATGAACTCTACCCATTTGGCATGTCTCTTGTTCAACTTCTCTTGGTCCTTAAGATGCTTGAGTGACTCATGATCACTCTTAATCACAAATTTCCTAGGCCAAAGATAATGTTGCCAATGAGAAAGAGCTCACACTAGGGCATACAACTCCTTGTCATACATAGAGTAATTCAAGGTTGCACCCTTCAATTTTTCACTAAAGTAGGCTATAGGTTTTTCATCTTGCATTAAAACACCACCAATTCCCACCCCCATGGCATCACATTCAACCTCTAATGCCTTTCCGAAGTCGGACAATTGCAATAGAGGGGCAGTACTCAACCTACTTTTCAATTCTTGGAAGGCCTTCTCTTGAGGCACTCCCCACACAAAAGGTTTGTCTTTCTTCACCAATTCGGTGAGTGGAGCGGCAATGGAATTAAAGTCCCTCACACATCTCCTATAGAAGCTAGCAAGACCACGAAAGCTTCTAAATTGAGACACGGTAGTGGGAGTAGGCCAATCTCAAATGGCCTCTACCTTAGACTCATCCACTTCCACTCCTTGGGCACTCGCAACAAACCCAAGAAAGACTACCCTTTCAACACCAAAAGCACATTTCTTATAGTTAGCAAAGAGCTTCTTGGCTCTCAACACTTTAAGCACTTGCCTTAAATGTTCAACATGGTCGTCTAGTGATTTGCTATATATCAAAATTTCATCAAAGTAGACGACCACGAATTTGTTGATGAATGGTTTCAACACATGATTCATTAGCCTCATTAAGGTACTAGGTGCGTTGGAGAGGCCAAAGGGCATCACCAACCATTCATATAGACCAAATTTGGTCTTGAATGAGGTCTTCCTCTCATCACCCGGTTTCATACGGATTTGGTGGTAACCAGACCTAAGGTCTATCTTTGAAAAGATGCTAGAACCACTTAGCTCATCAAGCATATCATCTAAACGAGGTATGGGATGTCCATACTTTACCGTGATCTTGTTGACCGCTCGGCAATCCACACACATCCTCCATGTGCCATCTTTCTTTGGGACAAGTATGACGACATGGCACACAGACTTAAGCTCTTACGAACCAAGCCCTTGGTGAGCAATTCATCCACTTGCCTTTGTAACTCCTTGGTACCTTCGGGATTTCTCTTATAGGCCGGCTTGTTTGGGATTTGGGATCCGGGGACAAAGTCAATTTGATTTTCAATACCCCTCAAGAGAGGTAAACCATTTGGCATCTCATTCGGGTACATGTCCCAAAAAACCTTCAAAACACTTTCAAGAGCACTAGGCAAAGGGTTAGACGAATAATCAAATTCGGAAGTAAGAATCATACCTGATGCAATCTAAAATAGGCAGAAGCAACAAACGATATGAAAATGCGGAAACGATAAAGATAATGATAAAAACGAGACGAGACTCGAACGATTACCTAAGTAGCAACGAGGAACTTGTCTCGCTACACCTCAGGTGAATGTCAAGGAATCACCTACGCTCTGCAACTATCCTCAAGAGATACTCGACCCTTGCAAATAGAATGATCAAAGATGGATGAAGTTCAAATTGGATTCCACCAATTGAATTCAAGTTCCCAACAAGGGTTCAAAGAGAGCATAGCTCAAGTTTCATCAATATTCAAGATTCTGTAATGAATAAAATGGCTAAGTGTTCTATTTATAGAACATTCTAAGACTAAAGTGAAATGACTAAAATAGCCCTCAATTAAGTTAAAACATTATACAACACTTGAGGGCAAAATAGAAAGTTCACAACAAAAATCAAGTCTTCAGCGTTGTGGGGCGGAGCGCCCAAAAGGGGGGCGGAGCGCCTGCCCTTGGCCTTCTTTGGAAAGCCTACTGGGGTGGGCGGAGCACCCCAAATTGAGGCGGAGCGCCTTGAAGTCAAGTGGTCGAGGCGGGGCGCCCAGCTGGTGGGCGGAGCGCCTCACTAGGCAGCCTCTTGGGCGGACCGCCTAGGTGTTTAGGCGGACCGCCTGAATGCCTGGGAGGTGCGCCTAAGAGCCTCTCCGCTTGTTGCTTCTCCGGATCACTCCCAAAGCCCTCGGCTTCCCGTCCTTTTTATCCTTCAAGCTTGGCACTCATTGATTGGTATCTTAGCTCGATTTGCCCCGCATCATCCTCCCCATCTTAAAAGGATTTCGTCCTCAAAATCAATCCATCAACGCCTACATGCAAAGACAAGCAAAAACGCAAAAATGTTCCTACTACAAGAGTAGGTTAGTGCCCAAAAGTGTGGAAAAACACACTCTTATGGTATAACCAAGTATCAATAGCAATAAAGAAGTTCATCTTCCCAAAGGAACTAGCAATTACTTGGTCCAACAAAGAAGTGCACCCAACACAAGAGAAAACAAAGAGACGAATAGGGTATGGCACATGCAAGATCACGCTATTAAAATCCCTACGATCCCTAAGTTCAAGATTAGTACACCAAGACCTTCCACTACGCGAGTAGGCAAGTCCAACAAGAGTGAAGGCAAGTGATGCGGAAAATTCACTCTTGTGATAGAGCCAAGTATCAATACTAATCAAAGAGCTTATGTCTCCAAAGGAAACAACAAGTTCTTGGCTCCATAGTGACAAGCACTCACTATCATAACAAGCAAGGAGATCAATAGGACATAGAGCATTCAAGATTAAGCGATCAAAGTTCCTATGACCCCTAAGCTCATGATCAACATACCAAACCTTCAATGCAATATTTTCAAAATGCGGCACAATGGTTTTGGCATGTTCAATTCTCAAAGTGTGGTTAACATATGGGATGGGATAGGCAAAGTAGTGCAATCCACAATTAGCATCAAATTCCCCACTCCCCTTCTTAAAAGCTCTCATACTCACACTAAGAGATACCTCCTCACCTCTAATTTCATCCTCAAGACAACCCCCCTCACAAGGTAAACTCTTAAGGAAGGCATTATTAATGGCCTCTTCATCATCGTAACCCGAACCAACAAGAGTAGGGTCACTAGAAGAATCATCTACCTCACTCGAAGTTTCAAGTAAAGAGTTGTCTATGGGATCAAATCCCTCACACCACGGAGGTTCCAACTCATTCCTAACTCTAGCTCTATACAACTCACCACCACCAATAAGGATACCCTCAAACAAAGGATTAGTAAAAGTACGCATCCCATTCTCAAGGTCAAGCAAAGGTGAGGTATCAAAGCTAGGTTCTTCGCTCTCACTTGAGGAGTCATCATAGACAACCTTGTCCAATTCATGCAATTTGGACTCCTCAAGGTCACCCTCATCCTTACTACGACACACAAATCCACCAAAATCAATTATGTCAACAGGGGTAGAGTCACATAACTCATCTTCCCCTTTATCAAATATAGGTGGGGTGTCATAACAAGGGTCACAAGCAAGTTCAACTACTACACTTTCACTAGAGAGAGGTCCTTTGAATACCGGGCTCACATCATGATGTGGCCTTTCATTCCTCTCTACTAGCGGTTCACATGCACACACTAGTTGACCATTAGACTCTTCACTAGTTGCAAGTTCAATAGGGGCATTACAAGCAACAACTAGCATTGAGTCTCCACAAGACAAGGGATTAACATGTTCATAAAAGGGTGAAGTAACACTTACATTTGAGTCACTCCCGTGAGCACTCACACCGCTTGAAGTGTCGCGTTCAATTCCTCCTTCATGAAACTCACAATGAAGATCTCCATCCTCTTGTCTCCCTTCCAAGGCAAACGGTTGAGGCACCAATAGCTTGCCTTCAAGAGTACCTACACATAAGCCAAAACAAGTAGAAGAAGAAGAAGATAAAACATGGTTAGAACAAAGGGTGTCCTCACTCTCATTTTGTATTTCCTCTCCTCTCCCCTCTTTCATTTTTATCTCAAGGCCAAGTGTAGATTCGGGTGACAATTCACTCACGTCACTCCTCTCCTCCTTTTGTCTCTCATGTGAAGTGGAGTGACTTTCACTTCCAACTAGCAAGGTCATGACCATAAGATTGTTGGTCCCGGGCTCAAGGACCATGGGTGACTTGGTTTTAGCCGCTTCCCTCAACTCCCTCATAATCTTATAGTCATTACTTACTTGCTTCGGTGTCAAGGGCCTAAGCACATATTTTCTAGAACCATGCAAGACCGTATAAGAGTTGGTTCTACCATCATGCACTACGCTCCGATCATATTGCCATGGCCTCCCAAACAAGAGATGGCAAGCTTGCATAGGTACTACATCAAACATTACCTTATCTCGATAATTTCCAATACTACACTCAATCAAAGCTCGCTTCACCACCCTCAACTCTCCACACTCACTCAACCATTATAAGCGGTAGGGATGTGGATGTTTTATAGTAGGCAATTGCAATTGGGAAATCAAGGTCTCACTCACTATGTTAGCGTAATTTCCTGAATCAATGATCATTGAGCACACTTGTCCCATCACACGACACCTAGCATGGAAGAGATTCTCCCTTTGCACATGCTCCGACTCTTCATGACTCATGGCACCCAAACTCTTCCGTACCACAAGTGTCATTTTAAGCTCATCGTCTTGCTCACCTTCACCTTGGGGAATGCCCAAGTTGTGGGGAATGCCCAATGGTTGGGGATTGCCCAACACTTCATCACTAGTACCTCCTTCGATACCCCTTTGGACACTCGGGGTCCATCCCTCTTTGAGGTGATCAAACCTCGAGCTTATGGATCTCACCTCGGCCAAGAGGTAGGACAAAGTGCTTACCGGTACCTTAATGGTATCGTACACGTCTCCGGCTATGTACCTATATAAATCAAAGACAAGAAAGAAGTTAGAGTAAAAACCTCACTCGCTCCCTCACTTTTGAATGTCACTCGGTACACTCGTTTAGTGGTGGGGTATTTATCACTCAAACTTGATTCAATGGCTTCCTCGTAGTTGAACAACCTCCTCGATAACCAACCAAGTTCACAAGAACCAAATACTCTTCGAGAAGAGTGGAGTTGATGGGACTCGATGAATGCTAGGCTATTTAGGTGAGCACTTGAAGAAAAACCAAACTAAGAGTCTTCTTTGAGGTCTACTCTCCTCTAGGCATGAAGATCCTAAACGCTAAATGAACTAGTACTAATTGAGTAGGAGTGTTACTCTCAAAGTACTAGCCGGAAGCAACGGAAACCAAACAAACACGAAAGCCCACGAAAAGAACCAACCCGAACCCTTCAGGACACTGGGCGGTCCGCCTGGTCAGTGGGGCTGTCCGCCTGGTTTTGGCCAACTTTCAGCAGTGGGAAGGGGTGGGCGGAGCGCCTGGGTCTGGGCGGTCCGCCTAGACCTGGGGCTTCAGCTTTTCCCAAACGCGATTTGGTCATTTTTGCACCCAAAAGTCCAATGTTTTCAAGTTTTTTTGCACCGTTGATGATACCCAAAGTTGTTATATCCTATAACCAACAAACCCCAATGGTTTAATCCAACAATCAACCAAAAACAAGTTTGTTTCAAGAATTCGGAGCAAGTTCATCAAGAAATTTCAAAATTTTCAAGATTCAAAAGTTTTGATTTACAGTCCGCAACTCCGAATGATGTTATGGGGAAATCAAAATGACGGGTTAACTATATAGAATAATCCCCGATACCAAACATCCAAGAATTCATAACAACAAACAAGTTCTAGCAAATTTTGTGAATTCTTCAACTTTGAGATTGGATTTTCAAGAATTTGATTCACAACTCCAAAACATGTTTGTTGGTATCCAATTGTCGAGAATACGTAGACAAACAATCCCCGATAATTAAAACCAACAAAATCGCAACAACGAACGATTTCTAGCAATTTTTTTGTGTTTTCAAGTTTCTGGATTTTTTTGTTTTTCGTCAAATTTCAAGAACAAACAACACAATGATAACAACAACAAGAACAAGACCGAGGATTCATAAGAACGAAGCCTAGCCGTGCTCTGATACCAACTGATGCAATCTAAAATAGGCGGAAGCAACAAACGATATGAAAATGTGGAAACGATAAAGATAACGATAAAAACGAGACGAGACGAGAACGATTACCTAAGTAGCAACGAGGAACTTGTCCGCTACACCTCGGGTGAATGTCAAGGAATCACCTACACTATGCAACTATCCTCAAGAGATACTCGACCCTTGCAAATAGAATGATCAAAGATGGATGAAGTTCAAATTGGATTCCACCAATTGAATTCAAGTTCCCAACAAGGGTTCAAAAAGAGGATAGCTCAACTTTCATCAATATTCAAGATTGTGTAATGAATAAAATGGCTAAGTGTTCTATTTATAGAACATTCTAAGACTAAAGTGAAATGACTAAAATAGCCCTCAACCAAGTTAAAACATTATACAACACTTGAGGGCAAAATAGGAAGTTCACAACAAAAATCATGTCTTCAGCGTTGTGGGGCGGAGCGCCCAAAAGGGGGGCGGAGCGCCTGCCCTTGGCCTTCTTTGGAAAGCCTACTGGGGTGGGTGGAGCGCCCCAAATGGAGGCGGAGTGCCTGGCAGTCAAGTGGTGGAGGCGGGGCGCCCAGCTGGTGGGCGGAGCGCCTCACTGGGCAGCTTCTTGGGCGGACCGCCTAGGTGTTTGGGCGGACCGCCTGAATGCCTGGGAGGTGCGCCTAAGAGCCTCTCCGCTTGTTGCTTTTCCGTATCGCTCCCAAAGCCCGCGGCTTCTCGTCCTTTTTCTCCTTCAAGCTTGGCACTCGTTGATTGGTATCTTAGCTCGATTTTCCCCGCATCAATACCTTTGCGCACTAGGCAAATGAATAGTTTGTTGCAATCATTCCCTTTCAAAAGCTCACCCAGTTGCATCATGGCACAAATGCTACCGGTAGAAGATAGTGGAGTCACCACAAAGCTCTCGGCCAAAGGTCTAGTCTCAACAACCGATTTAGCCTTTGCCGCTTCTGTCAACTCCCTCATGCGCCTATAATCTTCACTTACTTGCTTGGGCAACAAGGGTATGAGCACAAACTTCTTCCCTTCATGCTTGACCGTATAGGTGTTGCCACGGGCCATCATGCACCACATTTCGATCAAATTGCCATGGCCTACCAAAAAAGAGATGGCAAGCTTGCATAGGCACCACATCAAACATACGCTCGTCTTGGTAGTTCCCAATCTTGAACTTTATCAAGACTTGTTTCACCACCTTCAACTCCCCACTCTCTCTGAGCCATTGTAATCGGTAGGAGTTAGGGTGTTTCAAAGTGGGAAACTTCAATTGGGAGACCAAATTTTGGCTCACCACATTGGCACAACTTCCCGAGTCTATTATCATTGAGCACACTTGCCCCATGACTCGGCATCTAGCATGGAAGAGGTTTTCTTTTGCACATTTTCACTCTCCTCTACAAGCATGGCACTTAAGCTTCTCCTAACAATAAGGAACATGTTAGGGTCATCTCCTTCCTCTTCCTCACCTTCCTCAACTAACTCTCTCTCCTCCACTTCCTCATCATCCGGCTCACTATCTTGTTCATACACCAAATCACCTACCACAATCATGGTCTTTCGAGTAGGACAATCTCTAGAAAAATGACCATACCCTTTGCACTTATAGGATTGAGTAGAAGTAGAAGCAGGATTGCTCAAGTGAGTTTTAGAATTACCTCCCGCATGTGGTGTAGACTTCTCATACGGCTTCTTCACATCTCTACTAGCACTTGCACCACTTGCACTTGGAGAATTGGCAATTGGAGTCTTCCACTCCTTTGGTTTGCTCATGGGAGTCGGAGTGTTGCTCTTGTAGCGGGTGGTCTTCTCGTCCTTGAGCCATTTCTCAGCTTCAAGTGCATTTTCAAAGGCATCTTGAAGTTAGTGTGAAGCATGCCACCTCAATTGAGAGGCTAGACCATAGTTCAAGCCATTCTTGAAACGGATCACGACTTGTTCTACATCTTCGGTATCCATATCCAAAGCCATCCGGATCTTCTCAAAGTCATCATAGTACTCATGAACCGTCTTCACACCTTGCTTTAGTTCATAAATCTTCTTAAGTTGCTCTTGACGATACCTTGGAGTCACATTCTTGGTATCTATGAGACCTTTAAATTCATCCCTAAGTCACATTCATATGCAACCCCATCCTTCTTCTTGACCTCTTCATAGACTCCCACCAAGTAGAAGCATAGGTCTCAAATTTTGAAATAGCATAGGTGCCTTTCTTCTCCTCAGTCATGTCATTTGTGTCGAACACTCTCTCCATGAGTAGTTTCCATTCCATGTATTTTTCCCGATCACAAGTTCCATTGAAGGTAGGAAGATTAAGCTTAACACTATTGAGATTATTGTTGTCACGATCTCCACAGTGAGGCTCCAGTTGGCCTCCATAGTGGTCATCATAAGCACCATAATCCCTCCTAATATTCCCTCCATCAAATCCCATGGGCGGCCCTCGATCTCGGCCTCTACCCCCATTCACATTCCGACTCCAATTCATTGCTCCCCTAGGTTGATAGTGAGCATCATACCCATAGGCATCATCACCATACTCGGCTTCCTCCCCTTCTTGAGCTTTATTAACTTACTCATGAGGTGGAACATATCGAACGGGTCTTGAAAGTGGAGCATTTCCTTGGAGATTACCCAAGTTGTGGGGAATGCCCACTTGTTGGGGATTGCCCAACACACGCTCTTGTGGAGCCACATCATTCTTTAGCTTATACTTCTTGGCTATCTCCGCAAAGTGTCCGGGAGTCATAGGAGTGCTAAGACTTGTGCCTTCTCCGGATTCAAGTGGGACGCTCGAGGTCCTTCTTTCAACGGTCTCAAGTCTCAAGTTTATGTCCTCCAACTTGGACATGATAGTAGCCAAGGCACTTTTAACGGAGTCATCCCCTTCGTTCGCCATTGTACCTACAAAATGAACAAACGTTAGTGAAATCACCTCTCTCACACCCTCACTTTGTATGACACTCGGTTCACTCGTTTAGTGGTGGTGGATATTTTACTCAACTTGAATCTAGAAGTCAAGTGTCCTCCGAGGTGAGTGGAGTTTATGTGACTCGATGGACGCTAGCTCTTTAAAGTGAGGACTTGAGTCAAAAGATTCTACGAGTCTTCTTGGAGTTTTACTCTCCAAACTAGGCACGCGTTGCCTAAAAGCTCAATGGACTAGTACCAATTAAGTAGGAAAGAGATGTTATGCAAGCTAAGAAACAAGAGAACCTAGGAAAAACTACCCAAACCACACCTTCAGCAAAGTAGGCGGAGCTCCTCAAAATCAACAAGTGGAAAATTCAGGCGGAGCGCCCGGGCATCGGGCGAAGTGCCTAGAATTCGGGCTTCAGCTTTTCCAACAACTTTTTTTTTTCAATTTCAACCCAAATTTTGGATCGGATTCACCATGTTTTGCCAAAATTCAAGGTACCCAAAGTTGTATAAGGTTATTCCCTACAAACCCCAATGATTTTCATCCACAAACACCCAACAATCAATGCACAATCATCGTTCAAAGTTTCAAAGTTAGGGTTCAAAAAAGGTTTAGATTCTTCAATTTTGGTGTTATACAACTCCAAATCTCAAGAAATTGGTACCAAATCGTTGGGTTTTCAATCTAGAACAAACCCCAATATCAATTTCACACCCAAATAATCAATCAGCTCAAGAATCAAGTCATGAACTCAAGAACAAGGGTTTTTCAAAAGGGTTTAAAATTTTGTGATTCAAATCTTCAAAAATCCGTAATTCCACTTCAAATCACGTGTTTTAGGTACCAAAATAATGAGTTTTCTACAAGGATCAATCTCCAATAACACCCATATCAAGATTCAATCACACCAACAAGATATGTCAAATTTTTGGATTTTCAACTTTTTCAATATTTTTGTATTTTCTTCTTTCCAATAACTTCAAACACAAGAAAATAAAGAGAAAATAAACTAGGCACGATGAACAAGGATCGAGGGTTTGTAGAAATAAATTCCGAGCCTTGCACTGATACCAAATTGATAAGGTTAAAAAACGGACACGAAAAACGATAGGAGTGAGACTAGTCTCGAACTCCCTTCGAGGTATCCACGAGGAACTAAGTCTCGTGAAACCCTCGATTCAGGTCAAGAGTTGCCTACACTATGCAACTACCCTCGAGCCACACCTGGGTCTCACAAATAGAATGATCGGGTTGGATTGAGGGTCAACTAGATCCATTAGAAAATTCAAGCCCAAAAAAGAAAGGTTTCATTCAACAATAAAGAGCATTGCTCTCATGTTCTTCAATATTCAAAATAGACTAAGTGTAAAATAAGCTAAACTTGGGTATTTATAGTGTTTTACCAAGCTTTGACAAAGGTTTAAAATGCCCTACTCGTTAGGCTTAAGTAGATAGACCACACTGGGCCAAAAAAGTAAAAGAACAACCAAATTCTCGCCCCTTCAGCGTTTGGGCGGAGCGCCCATCTCCTGGACGGAGTGCCTGCATTTTGGACCAGCGGACTTGGCTGGGCGGAGCGCCCGGCTCTTGGGCGGAGCGCTCAACTCCCTAGCTCCCAGGGTAGAGCGCCTAGGCCTCAGGCGGAGCGCAAGGGTCTTCTGGGGGGCGCCTGGCTTGTGATTATCCAGAACATCTTCCAATTGCTTCCATCTTCGAGTCCTTTCCTCTCCAAGTGTAAATGCACCTCTTGGACCTCCTTGGCTTGACTCCATATGAATGGTCTCATGGTGGTTTGCCCCTTATCAGGGTTATGTCATTTACTGTGACGCTTCTCGAATCGGTCTTGGTTGTGTATTAATGCAGCACGGAAGAATAATTGCTTATGCTTCCAGGCAGCTGAAAAAGCACGAGCAGAACTACCCTACTCATGATTTGGAGACATTATTTGTACGGAATTCATGTTGATAATTACATAGACCACAAGCGCCTCCAGTATGTATTTAAGCAGAAGAAGATAAACCTACCACAAAGGCGGTGGCTAGAGTTGCTGAAGGACTATGACGTGGACATTCTTTATCATTCAGGTAAACCAAATGTTGTTGCTGATGCCCTTAGTCGTAAGTTTATGGGTAGTCTATCTTATTTACAACCATAAAAAAGAGAGTTAGCTCGTGCAATCCACCAGTTAGCCAGCATGGGAGTCAGATTAATAGATTGGGAGGACACAGGAGTTACAGTTCAAAACGCATCCACTACTTGCCTAGTGACAGAAGTAAAACAACGCCAGTATGAGGATCCAGTTCTAGTTGAATACAGACAGATAGCCAAAAGAAAATCGAAATCACCATACAGGGTTACTAGTGACGGGGTTCTCATGTATAAAGATAGAATTTGTGTTCTTGATGTTGAAGATTTTCGTGGACAGATTATGATAGAGGCATATTATTCTAGATACACTGTTCATCCAGGTTCTACTAAGATGTACCATGATCTTAAGGAGATTTACTGGTGGGACGGAATGAAGCGTGACATAGCAGAATTTGTGGCTCAGTGTCCTAACTGCCAGCAGGCTAAAATGTAGCATCGAAAATCTAGTGGCTTATTGCAGGAAATAGAGATTACATCATGGAAATAGGAGGCAGTGAATATGGACTTCATTACAAGCTTACCCCGTATGCAAAGCAGGTATGACTCTATCTGGGTTATAGTTGACAGGCTTACTAAATCAGTTCATTTCTTGTCTAGTAGAAGTACATATACAGCGGAGGATTATGCCAGATATTATATCAAAGAGATAGTGCGCCTGCATTGTATACCAGTATCTATCATTTCAGATAGGGGCGCACAGTTTACAGTTAATTTCTGGCGATCATTCCAGACAAGTTTAGGGACACAGGTGAATCGAAGTACAACATTTCATCCCTTGACAGATGGACAGGCTGAGCGGACCATACAGACGTTAGAAGATATGTTTAGAGCTTGTGTGTTAGATTTTGGAGGAAGCTGGAGTGAACATCTACCGTTGATAGAGTTTGCAAACAATAATAGCTATCATTCTAGCATACAGATGGCGCCATATGAAGCTTTGTATGGGCGCAAATGCAGGTCTTCTATAGGATGGTTTGAGGTTGGTGAGTCGCATTTGATAGGTCTAGAGTTAATCCAGCAAGCAGTTGATAAAGTTAAGTTGATCAGGGAAAGTTTATTAGCAGCACAGAGCAGACAAAAGTCCTATGCAGATAATCGGCATCGAGATTTAGAATTTCAGATTGGCGATTGGGTATTCCTGAAGGTATCGCCTATGAAAGGTGTTATGAGATTCGCCCAAAAGGGAAAGCTGAGCCCTAGATTCAATGGTCCATATCAGATTATCATACGATTTGGGTGTGTAGCCTACGAGTTAGACCTTCCAGCAGACCTTCATGAGGTACCTCCAGTAATCCATGTTTTCATTCTCAGAAAATGTGTCGGATACCCTTCTAGAGTTTTACCAGTAGATGATGTTCAGATCACAGAGCAGTTGACTTATGAAGAGGTGTCAGTTGCAATTTTAGATAGGCAGTTTCGTCGACTAAGGACAAAAGACATTCCTTCAGTTAAGGTTATATGGCGAAGCAATAATGTAGAAGAAATGAATGCAAAGCTGAAAATGATATGAGAGCCAAATATCCACATCTCTTCACTACTTCAGGTATATAGCAGATCGTTTCAGCCGACAACTTTTCACCTGGGGTTTTGATCTTTACACTTTACCCCTTTCTTCTTCAATGGAACAGTGACGTTCTAACTCTGGTGTACGGACAAGCTCACTTCGTTCACTGAACAAGAATTTAACAAACTTTGGGTTGTCCTTCACTTCGGTAACAATAACAACGGAGGAAATCAGTTCAAAGTTCTTTGAGCTAAGAACTCAGCTCCTCGTGTTCGTACGCTGTTACAAACGTAACAATTTTCCGACGTACGGACGACGGTTTAATCAATAAAACTTTGGTATCTCTAGCTCAAAACAACCCCGAGATACTCAAGAACCACCACTCTTCATCGGTAACATCCAAAAACACACTGTGGTTCAATTTCAGTCACCACTAAGTCAAGAACCCATTCCAAAATCGACGAAGAAACCCTAGTCACAAACGATGTACGTCGGGTACTCAAATTGATCCTTGGACAGTGGTGAATACGAATCAATGGTTGTTTGATTCAAATAACCAACAACCAACCAATTTTTTTTTTTGAATTTTCTTTTCTATTTTTTTTTTTTGGGTTAAGAATACCATAGCAACAACAAGAAAGAAAGCTGAAACTGGAGACACAAAGTACGAGATAAATGAACATGATTTGAGGTTGTAAGAACAAACTCATACCTTGCTCTGATACCAAGGTGGTGCAAGCAAACCCGAGGGTTAAGCTAACACAAAAAACGCGGAAGAACAATAATAAAATAAAGATAGAAGCAAGACAAATCTTGGTTCGATTCAAAAGAAAATTGAGGAACTTGTCTCAAGCTCGATTAAATCGGAGGCAAAAAATCACCTACACTAAACAACAATCCTCAAGAAAGACAACGCTTCTTGCAAATTAAATGACCAAGAATAAAATGTTCAAAGACTCACACCGATTGACACAAGTTCTTTAAATCTCACTTCGGGGTTCGGGCTCCATTGGAGTCACTCAAATAGCAACTGCTATATCAATATTCACCAAAAACTGGCTATCTACAAATGAAATGTAATGGAGTATTTATAGACTACGCTAAGGATAAAACAGTAAATGGTCATAGGTGACCAATAACAGCAAGCCACGCAGGGCTGAACTAATGTGTGTTTGGTAGCCTTGACTTCGGTGCTCGATTTCTTGCTCGATCACATTTAGTGAGTGCTCGGCAGCCTTGAATTCGATGCTTGGTTGCTTGCTCGAACACATTTGTCAACAGGTGCCCACTTGACTTCGTACACAATTTGCTGTGTTCGACTCTGTGCTGCTCAGCGCCAAGAGTTGGTGTTCAGTGACTTTATCCTCGAACTAAAATTTGAAGATGTAGCCTTCGGTTCTTGAGCTCGGCCACTCAGCTTCGGAGTAGTTGCTTTCCTTCGACGAAGCCAAGTGAATGTGAACATCGTGCAGCTGCTTGGCTTTGCTTTGTGTCATTGGAATCGGTGGATTGAACACTTGATCAGCACGTGTTCAGGCTGCATCATAGACGAAGGAAAAAGCGGATACCATCAGTTGGTGAAGTATTTTCAAGTAGGAGAAACAAATGTAGCATCTGCAAAAGGTCAGGTCACAAAAGAACTACTTGCCCAAGACGAGTGGATAGTGGACAATCCTCCTAAACTCAAAGTGTTGCTTTTTGAATTTTAATCTTGAATAATTTTAATTTTTTATCATGTAACATCTTATTAATTTAAGCCCTATTTTTTAAGCTATCAGAAATATGCTACGTTATGTTGTTAAAATAATGGCCTTTCAATAAAATTCATAAAAATAATAAAAAAAAAAATTACATTTCAGGGGCAGCAGGTGGTGTTGGTGGGGGGAATTTTTTTTGGGGGTGGGGGGGGGGGGAGATAATGTAGTCATCTAGGTTCTTGCCATACACCTCCAAAAGAACACGCAGAACTCTAGCTATTCTGCGAATGTCAGTTAATTGACGCCTGCGTGCTTCATGGAGGCGCTCGCTTATCTCGTCAATGTCACCCTGCAGATCCTTAGTCTTGTAGTGTGGTTTGTGCGCCATGTTGATTTTTTTTTTGTTAGAGTTCTATGAGATTAAAAACCTGTGAAATGTATAACCTATTTATAGATGAGTCTTGTTCCCAAGAGTCCTGTTGATTCAAATGAAGGGTTGGCTTGTGCAATTAAAAGGTGTGAAAGCATCAAAACCTGCATACGAAACGAGGCA
Organism: Petunia secreta; assembly: GCA_029990175.1. Lineage (NCBI taxonomy): Eukaryota > Viridiplantae > Streptophyta > Magnoliopsida > Solanales > Solanaceae > Petunia > Petunia secreta. The sequence goes on from JARKIP010000017.1 coordinate 10,211,660, forward strand.
TTAATTCATAATCCAGATACATCATCTAGAGAATAGTGAACGTCTTTATTCCAAGCACGTCTTTTGGTGTTTTTATGTTAAAAAAAGTGAAAATTTTGGACGGGTACAAAATTCATCTATAAATACATATATTTTCTTGTTGTGCCATACACACAATTATCCTCCTCCTTGAATTATCAAAATTTATTCATAAACAACAAACACAAATGAAAAACCACCAAAACGAAGTTGTTGCTAATGGCCACTATGCCCCAGTGCAACCTGACCATAACGAATATTATGGAAACATAGCCTCGGATATTGCAGGTATAAAAACTGACGTCACTGCAATCAACCATACTATGGACCGCTTGTCTGCTGATATATGGAGTATAAGACAAGTGTTAATTCAGCACACGGAGCATATTGAAAGAATGCTTTTGGCACTCCTTTTCCAATAAGGGATGAATCCAGAGCCGTTTGATACTCCTCCAAATTCTCCCAATGGTGACAATTAGTTATATATATTGTTCTATTACATACTATGAAGCATCATATGTAGTAATTTTGTTTAAGCATTATATGTAGTACTTTTGTGTAAGCATTATATCTAGTACTTTTGTTTAAGCATTATATCTAGTACTTTTGTATATGTACTTTGTTTCCTTAATTATGAATGAAAACTATCAGATTATGTGTTAAGTTGATTATACTTCCACTTCATATTATTAGTGAACGCCTAATTTCTTTTAATAAAATACAACTAAACTTCATCAGCAACTTGAAACATCCTAACACACGTTCAGAGCACCGTATGAAGATGTTTGACATAGCCGAAGGATTATGGTCTTAACATCATTATTAACATAAACATGCAAAATCTTCAGCCTTTAGCATATTTATTTTATAAACCCCTAATTTATTTTAACAAAAATCATCTAAAATGTATCAGCAACTTGAAACATCCTAACAAACGTTGAGAGCACTGTAGGAAGAAGTTTGACATAGCAGAAGAAGTATGATCTTAACATCGTTATTAAGATAAACATGCAAAAGCTTCACTATTTGTACAACAACACAACACTATATGACGAAAAAATCAACAAAAACAGAGATTTTCACGAGAATTTCAGTCCAGAACCAGTAAGAAGGTGTAAAAACCCTAGTTTTATCAAAATAGTAAAATACCAAAAAATAAACCCCTATTCACTTGAAAAACATGAATATAGTTCAAAATTTACCTTTAGATGTTACCGGAGAAATGTAGATGGCCGGCGACGAAATAAAAGACTCGAGAAGAAGACTTGAGAAGTGTGTAAGAGAAGGAAGGAACGGGTGTTCGACGTTTGAAATGATGGAATTGATAAGACTGATCAGCCACATTTTTAATTAAAACATAAGTTTTGGGGTTGTCATTAAAGCCCCACCTTTTTATTTGATCCACGTGCATCCCTTTTTGTATAAAATAGAACGGAGGTACATTTTTATTGAGATATTAGATTGTGCTTTTGTATGTGCAAAATATTGTTATCTATTAAGTCGTTCGTTCAAAATGAAGCGTGTTTTCTCTTAAAAAAATGAGTATTTTTTTTACGGTCGGAACATAGAAAAGGGTGTTCCAACCCTAACCCTAACCCTAACCCTAAACCCCAATCCCTAACCCCAAACCCCAAACCGCAAAAATTCTGAATATTTTAATAACATCCAATCTCCTGTTCTTAACCAGCTTCGGCAAGTTCCCGAACGTCGTTAGGCCGTTCTGTATCATCATGACGATGTTCTTTCTGTCCCATTAAGGATTAATTGAGAAATACTAATATAAGGATCATTTGAACTGCTTAAACAATGACTTAGTAGTTTATTAAGATTTCAAAACATGTTGTGTGTAAGTAAAACCAAATATATGTTGTTAATTATCCCAAAATGTAATTATTAAGTTATTTGGATTAGGAGTTTAGGTTGATTCTACTTCAATTAACACTGTAATCATTAAGAAGTATATTCTAATGAATTGTAGCATAGATTGGACGTTCTACCCACAAGATAGACACATTACTAATCGATTTGAACAAATATACAATTTCAAACACAAATTACACACATTCTTCGTGTATCTACCATAACTAAGACTTTAAATCATACAAGTATTGATTGTGATACATCATTTATGTGTATTCAAAGTGATTACTCAATAGTATGTCTATTGAAAGTTTTTACTCATTTATGTCTATTAGAGTGAATACTCATTTATGTCTATTGAAAGTGATTACTTAGTTATATGTACTGAAAGCGATTACTAAGTTATTGAGAATTTCATTATATGTTGTTTTAACTAAGTGGATAATCTATATTATGATGATTTAAACATAAATATAATGCTTTATTAATCTAGTCGTGTTCTATAGTTTCTTTTACAATCATATTCAAGATTAAAACAATACATATTAAATTAGGCACCTATTATGAACTGAATATACAAACTTATATTCGTGACGTAAATTAGATTTTTTTGCATTAATATTAGGAAATTTATGTGTATTCAAAGAGATTATTCAATAGTATGTCTACTGAAAGTGTTTACTATTGCTCCCAAACGCACACGCAAGTATACGTGGTCAACAAGTAATAAAGTGATAAGTAGAGTATCGTTCCCACGAGGACTATTCAGACTGAATTCTAGCAAACAATTTCCTAAGAACTATTCAGGGAACTTTTTCCAATGGTTGAGAATTTACTAACTAAATGCAGTAATTAAAACAAGTAATTGAAATCAAGTAACAGAGCAAATTCTAAGTTGTTATCAATAAAAGATGACGGTCCCGGGTCAGAGTTACGAACAATCCAGTTGAGTTTTCCAGTTTATTCTACTTCTTGATTTCCTAGATTGCTAACTATAGGTTAAATGTACCCATGAAAACCTTTCGATTCTTCACGGTCTATGCAGGCTACTCCAATCCCTATATGTCTATGGGTTGAATCACGTGCACGCATTAACGAATTCTGTGATTAGTTAAGCTAGGCGAGCAAGTATATGTCAATCCTACTCACAAATTGGTTCCCCGATGCTCGGGTTCACAATCAAGCCCTATTCTTTCTTATTTGCGTTAATAAATTCCCTCTTTCGAGTTCAATCTAAAAACCATAGATAGTGTTCAATTATCAGGCCTCAATAATCAAACTATTATGATCCAGAAAGAATAAACAATCCATAATGGTAAATCAATATATAGAAATAAACTTTCAAACATCAACCTTCATGTATTTACTCTAACCCTAGAACGAACAAACTATAGAATTAAAGAGAAGAATAAGAGAAAGAGAGAAAGAACTTATGTAGAAGACATCTAGGGCTCCTCCTCTCTCCTCCAAAACTTGCTCCCAAGTCTGAACTCCTATCAAAAACTAAGTAAAAGAGTATTTATATGATTTACAAAGGCCTGGTAATAAGTTAGACCTAAGCCTAGACGAAATAGGAAGTAAAAATCCGCTCCAGGGGCGCTATAACGGGCGCCCCGCGCCCACGATCGCGCTACAACAACCAGAAGACGTCGAAAGTTGAGCGCCTCAGGGGCGCGCCGCGTGGGAAATCGCGCCAGGCACTGGGCGCTATAACTGGCGTGCCACGTGCCTCAAAATGCCCAGCAAAAATCTTCTCTTCCTTGCTCCGCAACTCGCCTCGTGTCGTGCCCTCGTGTGCTCAATCCAATATTCAATCAACTTCCAATCATTCGTTGCTCAATCACGCTCCTAAAAGCTCCAAATGCACTGCGTAACAACCTACCCACGCACGACATTAAATTAGTGCAAAACCACATTTATAAACTATAAAACGAGCGAATAACAAGCTCAAACATGCGGAAATATTAAGGAAGCATTGGCATAAAATGCCAAACATCACCACCCCACACTTGAACCTTTGCTCGCCCTCGAGCAAGTCACAACTAACTTCTCAACCTAGGTAAAACAGGTCTGCCTATGACTATGGTTGATACCGATCATTGAACAAATACACACATGACTACTATGGATCCACAAACATGCCAACAATTTGACAAACTCAAAAATATGAGAACAACCACTCCAAAATAGCTCAAATGCACAAAATCAACTCATTGCAACCATGCTCCCACAAAATCACACATATCTACTCAACCAAGAAGCCATCAACTTCACCTATTTCATGCAAACCATGTGCCCTCACCAATATGAAGCAAAAGAGTGCCCCCCAAATATCACACACAACAATAAATATCATGAATAGAACGGGGGCAATAACAATTGAATTCACTCACTCTCATGAAAGTCTCACATGTCATACACAATGTACCATAGGCTTGCCCGTAGTGTGACTCCACTAATGTAAGCTCACTCCAATCGGGATTAACTAGGACTTTAAAAAGGTCGTAATGTAGGCTAAGGGGCGGGTAGGATACATATGGTAATAGTGACTACCTCCCTAAGAACTTTAATACATCACAATTATTTCAAACACAATTCTCATCAAAGCCACCCAATCAACACTTCCACACACACACCTTCTCAACAAGTAGCAAATTGTTTCTTTTAAGCACACACTAGCAAGGAATGGATATTCTCTTCTCTTTATTTCTTTTTCCACAATTTTTCTCTTTTCTTTTCAACTTTGCTTATTTTTTTTTTTTCAATTTCATTATTTTCCAACCTTGCCAATGCTCATAAACAACTACTACACAATTTTAACAAGTATTCCTCTTCGTTAGTTCCACTCAAAAACCTCCCAATATCCAACCACAACTCCAAAATAATAACACAATATCAACTAAAGTGCTTAAGGAGTAAAGGGCCAAAAGAGAACAATTTAGAACAAGTGGGTAGGCTCGGGGTGTGGGTGCCAACAAAAAGGTCAAAGAATTCACAATAATCAAGTCCAAGGTGTATATGTAAGGGTAGACAAATCAAAAGAAGGCCTGTATCATTTCCCGACTAGAGCGAACCTAGGACTTCGCTTTGCACACACACGTGGCAAGTTCTAGACATTGATATGCAAACATGGAGCAAACAAAGTATATGCCTCACACACACATTACACATGATCCACACAAAAAGGCTCCATCACAACCCTCAATCAAGCATCTAGAGTGCAACTTGTGAAAAATTAAGCACTAATGCACAATGTTCACAATCAAGTCAAGCAAGTGGACTCAAGCATCTCAAGGGGGTCGTTCCATTTTTTCTAGGCATGCATCTCACTTTAAAACCAAAAGACACCACAAATAGCACATGCAACAAGTTCAAGTCCACCGGTATCAAACAAATCAAAGGCACCTAGCATTCTATCTATTTCCTTCGTCTAGGGTCACCTATACTAACTACTCTAATCCTAATAAAAATAAAAACTACCCGGTCCAAAGGCCTCCCCGTGGAAAAGAACCGAGGCCATAAGAAAAATTACGGGGTGGATGACATGTACCACTAACAAAGACTAAAAAGAAAATCTTTTTGAACTTTTTCATTAGTTTTCTAATAATTTTTTTTTATATTAATGCAAGAAACAAATAAAAATAAAGTCAAGTGACAAAAGAAAAAATCCTAACGGTACATGCATCCCTAACCTCTAAAATAAAGGGGAGTTCCCCCACCCCACACTTAAATCAAGCAATGTCCTCATTGCTAAAAATAAGAAAGTGCAAAGGTAAAGAAAACTTCCCTAAGGGCCAATAGGCTTAGCCGTTGGCGCTAGCATCCTCCAAGCTTCCGTATAACATGAGGTACTCAGACTTCCCCCAACAGGTCATCAATATTAGGCCGGGGTGAGGTCACTCCACACTTAAACTTGACATTACATGAACCTGCAATCCAAAGGATAACCCAAAGTAATATACAACTATAAAAATAATAATAAAAATAAATAAAAGTAAAGCAAGCAAATTGGGTTGCCTCCCAAGAAGCGCTTGATTTAACGTCGCGGCACGACGAAGACAACTTCATCATTTTTTCCTCCACCTTGAACTTATGAATTGAATCCCCAACTTTGCCTCAAGCTTACGACTATGGTATTGGGGTGGTGGCAAAATTACAAAAGAACCAAGTAACAATTGTCGCATTTTACACTTCTTAGCCTTTAAATGAGGGATGTCGTTTTATCTCCTCGACATCACAAAACTTAAAATATAAGCACCTTGTTCCTCCTCCTTTGGTTTCTTCATAGGCTCGGGTGGCTCAATTTTCATGTCACTATCCAAACACAATGTTGAAAAATGATTGGAATGAGGTCCAATCCGCTGTAATTCTAAGATTGCATTACTTTTGACACCCTCACTTGCACATACACTAGAGTCCTCAAATATGATGTTTTCTATTTCCTCACTTGACTCTAATGTAATTTCCTCAACTTCGGCATCATCAACTAATATTAGGTCGAATGGTAGGAATTTCACTTTTTGCTCCTCAAATTGGCTTCTAAGCTCTTCTATCTCAAATCTACTATTCACGACAACTGATAATTGGGCATTAGACACCTCAACCATATAACTCAAATTCGCCTCCAAGTCGTGAATAGCCAAGCCAAATCCGTCGATCTCTTGTCGGGGCTCCACTCTTTCTTCCATAAATTGCATCGTCATATTTGTAAGTTCACTCCTGAAATCCCCATAAGCTTCTAAGTGTTTGGCTTGCTCCATTAACCAAGTTTCGCTAACAACCTGCACTTTATCGCTCCTGTCAAACTCACAAACATCATTAGAATCATCACAAAAATTATTGGGGGAAGGAGCATGACACTTAGGACAATCATTCCACCGACCACCACACAATTTACAAAAATTTCAATCAAAGGTGGTAGAAAATTCACATAACCAGTATCGTAGGGTTGAAAGAGTTGGACAATTTTCCCACAAGTGGGTTCCTCCGCAAAGCAGGCAAAGATCATCAAAATTAGAATTACAACCACTCGAACAATTTTCATTAAAAGATGCCATGATAAGACAAGTAACACAATGCTAAAAAAACAAAAATTAAACCTGAATAGATAATAAGTAATCGTTCAAAAAGAAAACAGTCAATTATTTAGTCCCCGGCAACGGCGCCAAAAACATGTTGCTCCCAAACGCACACGCAAGTATACATGGTCGACAAGTAATAAAGTGATAAGTAGAGTATCGTTCCCACAAGGATAAGTCAGACTGAATTCTAACAAACAATTTCCTAAGAACTATTCAGGGATCTTTTTCCAATGGTGGAGAATTTACTAACTAAATACAGTAATTAAAACAAGTAATTGAAATCAAGTAACAGAGCAAATTCTAAGTTGTTATCAATAAAAGATGACGGTCCCGAGTCAGAGTTACGAACAATCCAGTTGAGTTTTCCAGTTTATTCTACTTCTTGATTTCCTCGATTGCTAACTACAGCTTAAATGTACCCATGAAAACCTTTCGATTCTTCACGGTCTATGTAGGCTACTCCAATCCCTATATGTCTATGGGTTGAATCACGTGCACGCATTAACGAATTATGTAATTAGTTAAGCTAGGCGAGCAAGTATATGTCTATCCTACTCATAAATTGGTTCCCCGATGCCCGGGTTCACAATCAAGCCCTATTCTTTCTTATTTGCGTTAATAAATTTCCTCTTTCGAGTTCAATCTAAAAACCATAGATAGTGTTCAATTATCAGGCCTCAATAATCAAACAATTATGATCCAGAAAGAATAAACAATCCATAATGGTAAATCAATATATAGAAATCAACTTTCAAACATCAACCTTCATGTATTTACTCTAACCCTAGAACGAACAAACTATAGAATTAATGAGAAGAATAAGAGAAAGAGAGAAAGAACTTGTGTAAAAGACATCTAGGGCTCCTCCCCTCTCCTCCAAAACTTGCTCCCAAGTCTGAACTCCTATCAAAAACTAAGTAAAAGAGTATTTATAGGGTTTACAAAGGCCTGGTAATAAGTTAGACCTAAGCATAGACGAAATAGGAAGTAAAAATCCGCTCCAGGGGTGCTATAACGGGCGCCCCGCACCCAGGATCGCGCTACAACAACCAGAAGACGTCGAAAGTTGAGCGCCTCAGGGGCGTTCCGCGTGGGAAATCGCGCCAGGCACTGGGCGCTATAACTGGCGCGCCACGTGCCTCAAAGCGCCCAGCAAAAATTGTCTCTTCCTTGCTCCGCAACTCGACTCGTGTCGTGCCCTCGTGTGCTCAATCCAATCCTCAATCAACTTCCAATCATTCCTTGCTCAATCATGCTCCTAAAAGCTCCAAATGCACTACGTAACAACCTACACACGCACGACATCTAATTAGTGCAAAACCACATTCATAAACTATAAAACGAGCGAATAACAAGCTCAAACATGAGGAAATATTAAGAAAACGTTGGCATAAAATGCTAAACATCATTTACGCATCTATGTCTATTAGAGTGAATACTCATTTATATCTATTGAAAGTAATTACTTATTTATATCTAATGAAAGCGATCACTGACTTATTGAGGATTTCATTTTATGTTGTTTTAACTAAATAGATAATCTATATTATGATGATTTAACCTTAAATATAAAGCCTTATTAATCTAGTCATGTTCTATAATTTCTTTTTACAGTCATATTCATGATAAAAACAATACATATTAAATTATGCACCTATTATAAACTGGACATACAAATTCATATTCGTGACGTAAATTAGATGTTTTTTGCATTGATATTAGGAAATTTTTTTAAAAAACCGACGGTTTCAAAACTTATCTATAAATACATACATTTTTGTTAGAAATACATACACACAATCTTACATGTTCCAAGCATGTCTTTTTGTGTTTGTTATGGATGCATTAGTTCTAATACATCGGTTACATTTTTTTAGAGATATTAGAACTGATGCAGTGCAAATCGAGCCAAGACACCAACCATCAAGAACCAAGCTTGAGAGCACAAGGATTGCGAGTCAAGGTCTCCTGGGGCGACTTGAAGATCATGCATCGGAGCACCTAAGAAGGAGGAGCGCCCAGCTCAGCCAGGAGGAGCGCCCAGCTCCTAGGAGGAGCACCCAGACTCCTCAGGTTTCAGGCAGAGCACCTGAGTTCTAGGCGGAGCGCCTAGATTACTGTTGGTCCAGGCGGAGCGCCTGAGTTCTACGCGGAGCGCCCAGGGTGGAGCGCCCAGCTCTAGGAGGAGTGCCCAGTTTTCAAAGGGTTCAGGTGGAGCGCCCAGATTCCAGGCGGAGCGCCCAACGCTGAAGCCATCTTGAATTTTTGGAGTGAAGTTCCTATTTTGCCCTTAAGTGGCTTGTATGTATTAATTAGCTTTGGGGGCATTTTAGAAATTTCACCTAGCCTTATGAAAAACTATAAATAGGAACACTTAGCCATTTCTTCCATTAGCTAGCTTTGAGTATAGAAATTGAGAGAGAACGAGAAAGGCCGAGCCTTCGAGTTCGAAGCGGATCGCTTGGTGAATCTTGTACGACTTGATAACCTACGGAGATTCATCACTAGTATGAATTCCTTGTAATGTTCGAGTTTCATTTCTCCCATTTTGGATATTTAATTCATGTCTTCAATTCATTTATACGTTCTTTCTTCTCGTTTCTTGACTCCCCAATCCTTGTTTCCCGATATCTTTGATATCAACTATCTTGTGTTTTATCGCTTCCGCATTGTTTGTATCGTATTTAGCTTCCGCGTATTTTCCCATGTATCAGTTGGTATCAGAGCAAGGCTCGGGTTATGTTCTACAAACCCCCGTTCCTTGTTTCATATGTTAGTATTGTTGTTGTGTTGTTCTTGTTGTTCTTGAAAAAGAAGAAAACAAAAAAATTGAAAAACTAGAAAACTTGAAGAAAATTTTGTAGATCGAGTTGGAATCATATCCCCAAGTGTTAAAAAGTATTGGGGTTTGTTCCTTATGGTATTTCCGTCGTTCTGATACCCATATATCGTGTTTTGGTGTTACGAATCGTCGTTTTAAATCGAAGCTTGTTGTTGTTGTTTGGGGTTGAAAAACTATTGGGTATTGTTTAAAATAGTTGTATACACCATTGGGTATAATTGATTTTGTGTATCGGGTTGAAATCGAACCAAAAAGTTGGCCAAAATCACCAAAAACCCGTTGTGAAAAATGCTGAAAATCGCGTCCAGGCGGAGCGCCTAAGCATGGGCGGACCGCCCACTTGTTTGGGTAGAGGGGTGAGGTAGGCGGAGCGCCTAGCCTTGGGGCGGAGCGCCCACCTTCACTGGGCGGAGCGCCCACCCCTGTTTGGGTGCGGAATTGTTCCGTTTGGTTTCTTTTTGTGTTCCGTTGGTTTCCTAACTTCTTGGTTAGTGTTTCTAGGGTAATTGGCCTACTCCATTAACACTAATCCTTGGGCGTATTAGGACACTCGTGCGTAGAGGAGATTAGAATTCAAAGAAGAGTCGTAGAACTCCTTTTTGCCTCAAGTGCGCACTTTAAATAGTCGTCCGTACATCGAGTCTCATTAAATCCATTCCAAACTTTGACTTGGACATACTAGTTGTGATCACCTTGGTTCCCAAGTTGTAAGGCCTCGCCTTTGAGTGTTCATATATCGAGTGAAACACGTGAGGGAGTGACTTTTGGGAGGTTAATCTTGTGGTGTTGCGACAATGTCGGATAATGATGATGGAGTAGATTATGGCTCTTGTGGGGATGATGCGAGTTGTTATGACTCGTATGGTGATGGTGGAGACTATGGTTCCTACGATGGTGATGATGGGCATTGCTATGATGATTCGGGGAACTATGGCTCATATGAAGATGAAGCGGCTCACTATGTTGATCGTGAGGTTGAAGAAGACTATGAAGCTCATGAAGATGAATGTGTTGATCCTTATGCTTCTAGTCAAGAAAATGAAGATGGTGACGCTTCAAGGTACATAGATCCTACTTACTCTACTTGTGATGAATATGAGCATGATAGTGACATAGAGGGAATAGATGATGAAGTTGATTATACGCATTATTCTTATGCAACTTCTCTTAGTGTTGCTAACGGTGTGCAAGGGAGTAGTAGAGGACCTTCCATTAGTATGGGAGGTGGTGGTGGTTGTTCCGTGGGAAAGAAGAAGCTTGCATTTTCTAGGTACGCTAAGCGACCTAATGTTTCTAATTCCCATGAGGAGGTTGGTATGATAGATGGTGTTGCTTTTGCTACAAAGGGGTTATATGCCGTGAGGGGCGTGGATGGTTGTAGTAGGAGTAGTACTATGGGCTATGGAACCAAGGCGAGAGGCACTTATGGGTTTCATGGCAAGGTTCCTTGCTCGACTTCCAACAACATTTCTAATGTTGGGAGAGTGACGGGAAGTGGAGATTGTACTAGTGGTGTTGCCACGGGTGGAGGGATAAGGAAGACCCAAGTTGTCGGAGTTGACACTTGTGGGCATTCAAGTTCTCACTTGGATGCCAATCTACAAAACTTGGGTAGACGTAGGTTCGTTGTTGAGGTAGATGGTATTGGAGGATAGTTGCTCAAGATTGGTGATACCGATGCCAATTGTATTAGCACCTCTTTGGTTGATAGGCTTAGGATACCATGCCATAAGCTAGAACATCCTTATGAGTATGATGGAGTGTGGGTTTCTAAGGAGGCTCGGGTACTCATATCTCATAGGAACTATAAATGCTATGTGTGGTGTGATGTGTATCCCATGCGTCATGTTGATGTGTGGATAGGTGACCGGTGGTTGGAGGGGAAGAGGATGCAATATAGTGTGGTGAAGGATGCGTACCTTGTGGGCATAGGGCAAAGAGTTTATGACTTTGTACCTTACCGGGCGAAGAGCCTAGTGCCTACTAGTGCACCTTCTTTGGCTAGACAAAGGAGCAAGGATCAAGAACTTCATTCCATGGGCAATAATGTGCAAACAAGAAGTCCTACAAACACAAGCAATAGTGGGACTAGTTCTACAAATGTGTTGACAAATGTCAACAAGGTGAGCCCGAAGCCACTTCCAAAGCCGAGTGGTTCACCAATGAAGAAGAAGGAGACATCAAGTGATGAGTCTACAAGTCTTAGATTCCGGGTTGATGTAAAATGTCCACCTACTCCGGCCATGGGTATTCTTGGGCCTCGTCCCAATTCACCCGAATTTGAGAGACAAAAGATAGAGAGGAGTAAGGGAGCAACCGGTGACAACTCTCGAGTGGAAAAAGGAGAGGTCGTGTTGAGTGATGTGAGTGGGTTGTCACCAATCGAATCTACAACCGACCTTGGAAAAAAATGAGGGAAAACAAAGAGGGAAAAAGAAAAATTGAGAGTGAGGACACCCCTTATTCTAACCTTAACCCTTTATCTTTTTCTTCTATGTGCTTGAATTCTTTTGTAGGAATTCTTGGAGGCAAACCGATGGAGCCTCAACCATGTTCCAAGATGGAAAGACAAGGTGAAGGCGATGCCAAATGTGAGCTACAAGGTGAAGGAACTACCCATGATGCTTCAAGTAAATTGAGTGAGCCCGAGTGCGACTCAAAGGTATGTGTTAGTTCTTCTATCCTTAAGCATGATACTTCCTTGTCATGTGATGTTGCTTGTGATAACTCCACGCTAGTTGATGATATGTATGATTAGAATGCATTTGCAACTAGTGTAGAGCCTTTGGGTCAACTCGTGTGTGATAATGAACCACTAGTTAAGAGGATTGAAAAGCCACATCATGATGTGAGCTTGATTTTCATTGAACCTCTCTTTAGTGAAAATGTTAAAGTTGACCTTATTTGTGAACCTTGTTATGACACCCCACCCATGTTTGATAAAGGAGAAGATGAATTTCATGATTATCCTATTCTTCCCTTTGATTGTTTATTTGATAGTGGTGGTTTCTTGTGTCGTAGTGTGGAAGGTTGTAACCTTGAGGAGTCTCTTGAGAATGAGATAGATCGACTTGTGTTTGATGACTCCTCAAGTTTAGATGTGGTCTCTAGTTTGAGAAGTTCACCTTTGCTTGCTAATGAACTTGAGAAGTGTGCCTATACTAATCCTTTGTATGAGGGCAACTTCAATGAAAATGGTGAATTTTACCAAACTAGAGTAGAGTGTGAGTTTGCGCCTCCATGGATTGGAATGCTTAACTCTATAGATAATCCTTTGTTTAAGACCTCTCTTGGGAGTTTGTCTAGCGGCGAGGGTTGTCTTGGAGGGAAATTTAGAGGTGAGGAGGAACCTCTTGGTGTGTGTGAGAGTGCTCTAAAGAAGGGGAGTGGGGTATTTGATGTTAGTTGTCGCTTGAACTATTTTAGTCACTCCATCCCATATGTTGATCACACCTTGAGTGTTGAACATGCCAAAGCCAATGTGTCACATTGCGATAATATTGATTTGAAGTGATGCTACGTAAAACGAGCGGAAGCTAAACACGATACAAATATGCGGAAGCGATAAAACACAAGAGAGATGATATCAATGATATCGGGAAACAAGGATTGGGGAGTCAAGAAACGAGAAGAAAGAACGGATAAATTATAATTCAAGACATGAATTTAATTATCCAAAAGGGAGAATGAAACTCGAACCTTACAAGGAATTCCCGCTAGTGGTGAATCTCCATAGATTCCAAGTTGATGAGATACTTGAAGCCTCGGGCTTCGGACTAGAAAGGCTCGGCCTTCTCTAATTCTCTCTTCTCTCTATTCAATTCAAGGTAAAACTAACTAATGAAATGAGCTAATGTGCTATTTATACATTTACAATGATAAATGGACAAAATTGCCCCCGAAGCTGATTCTGGCCCGCTGCTCCACATTATCCCTTCGCAATCGCGTAAGGGAGGACGCCATCGCGCAGGCACCTCGTCAAAGCATCGCGATCGCGCCAAGGGGCTCGCGATCGCGCAGGTCTCCAGCATTCCTCAGCTTCGCCTTCGCGTGCAATGGTGCGCTGTCGCGCAGGGCAATCAACTACTCTTCACGATCGCGCAGGAGAGGTCGCGATCGCACAGAGCAAATCTTCTTCGGCAGGCAATGAGCTCCCAGTGTGCTCCCCTGAATTGACCTGTTTTGTGCTGCCCTGTTTCCTGCACTGTTTTCCTCCGTCGTTGGCGCTCCAATGCATGATCTTCAAGATGTCTCCGGAGGCCTTGACTTGTATCCCTTGTGCTCTCGAGCTTGGCTTTTGATAGTTGTCGTTTAGGCCGATTTATATTGCATCATCCTCCCCTTCTTGAAAGGATTTCGTCCGCGAAATCGAACCATCAAAACCTACAATCAAAGCAAGCACAACCAAAATTTCCTACTTCACAAGAGGGTTAGCTTAACAAGAAAGAGTGCAAGGTGTGTGAAAAACACACTCTTGTGATAGAGCCAAGCATCAACACCTAATAAAAAGTGTATGTCCCTAAAGGAGACAACAAGGTCTTGGCTCGACAAGAACAAGCACCCAAGTTCAAAACAAGCAAAGAGATCAAAGTCATGCAACATGTAGCAATCAAATGTCCTATGACCCCTAAGCTTACCATCAACACACCAAGCCTTCAAGTCAAGTTTATCACAATGTGACACATTGGCTTTGGCATGCCCAACACTCAAGGTGTGCTCAACACATGGGATGGAGTAAGTAAAATAGCTCAACTCACAACTAACATCGACTACTCCACTCCCCTTCTTAAAAGCATTCTTACCTATACCGAGAGGTTCCTCCTCACCTCCAAATGTTCCTCCAAGACAACCCTCGCCACTAGTAAAACTCCCAAGGGAGGTCTCAAACAACGGATTATCTATAGAGTTAGGCATTCCGATCCAAGGAGGTTCAAACTCATACTCTACTCTAGTTTGATACAATTCACCATTTTCATTGAAGTTGCTCTCATACAAAGGATTAGTATAGGCACACTTCTCAAGTTCATTGGCAAGCAAAGGTGAAGTTCTCAAACTAGAGGCAACATCGACACTTGAGGAGTCATCGAACATAAGTCGATCTATCTCATTCTCAAGAGACTCCTCAAGGTTACAACCTTCCTCACTACGACACAAGATACCATCGCAAGAAAATAAGCAATCAAAGGGAAGAATAGGATAATCATGTAATTCATCTTCTCCTTTATCAAACATGGGCGGGGTGTCATAACAAGGGTCACAAACAAGGTCAACTTCAACATTTCCACTAAAGAGAGGTTTAATGAAAACCGAGCTCACATCATGATGTGGCTTTTCAATCCTCTCAACTAATGGTTTATTTACACACACAAGTTGACCCAAAGGCTCTATACTAGTTGCAAACACATTATACTCATGCAAATCATCAACTAGTATTGAATTTTCACAAATAAGATCACAAGACAAGGAAATATCATGCTCAAGGGAGGAAGGACTATCACCTACCTTTGAAGTGTAATGAATGTCTCCACCTTGTAGCTCACAATCGGCATCTCCTTCACCTTGTCTCTCCATCTCGAAACATGGTTGAGGCTCCATTGGTTTGCCTCCAAGAATCCCTACACAAGAATTCAAACACATAGAAGAAAAAGATAAAGGGTTAAGGTTAGAATAAGGGGTGCCCTCACTCTCAATTTTTCTTTATCCCTCTTTCTTTTCCCTCATTTTTTTTCTAAGGTCGGGTGTAGATTCGGGTGGTGACAACCCACTCACATCACTCAACACAACCTCTCATTTTTTCACTCGAGAGTTGTAACCGGTCGCTCCCTTACTCCTCTCTATCTTTTGTCTCTCAAATTCAGGCGAATTGGGACGAGGCCCAAGAATACCCATAGCCGGAGTAGGTGGACCTTTCACGTCAACCCGGAATCTAGGACTAGGAGACTCATCACTTGATGTCTCCTTTTTCTTTGTTGGTGAACCACTCGGCTTTGGAAGTGGCTTCGGGCTCACCTTGTTGATATTTGCCAACTCTTTTGTAGCACTAGTCCCACCATTGCTTGTGTTTGTAGGACTTCTTGTTTGCACATTGTTGCCCATGGAATGAAGTTCTCGATCCTTGCTCCCTTGCCTAGCCAAAGAAGGTGCACTAGTAGGCACTTGGCTCTTCGCCCGGTAAGGCACAAAGTTATAAACTCTTTGCCCTACGCCCACAAGATACGCATCCTTCACCACACTATATTGCACCCTCTTCCTCTCCAACCACGACTCACCTATCCACACATCAACATGACACATGGGATACACGTCACACCACACATAGCATTTATAACTCTCATGAGATATGAGTACCCGAGCCTCCTTAGAAACCCACACTCCCTCATACTCATAAGGATGCTCTAGCTTATGGCATGGTATCCTAAGCCTATCAACCGACGAGGTGCTAATACAATTGGCATCGGTATCACCAATCTTGAGCAAGTACCCTCCAATACAATCTACCCCAACAACGAACCTACGCCTACCCAAGTCTTGCACATTGGCATCCAAATAAGAATTTGGACGCCCACAAGTGTCAACACCAACAACTTGGCTCTTCCTTATCCCTCCACTAGTGGCAATACCACTAGAACAACCTCCACTTCCCGTCACTCTCCCAACATTAGCAATATTGTTGGAAGTCAAGGAAGGAACCGTGCCATGGAACCCATAAGTGCCTCTCGCCTTGGTTCCATAGCCCATAGTACTACTCCTACTACAACCATCCACGCCCTCACGGCATTCAACCCTTTTGTAGCAAAAGCAACACCATCTATCATACCAACCTCCACATGGGAATTAGAAGCATTAGGCCGCTTAGCGTCTTCTTCTTTCCCAAGGAACAACTACCACCACCTCCCATACTAATGGAAGGTCCTCCACTACTCCCTTGTAGTCCATTAGCAACACCAAGAGAAGATGCATAAGAGCAATTCATATACTCAACATCATCATCAACTCTATCTATGTCACTATCATGCTCTAATTCATCACAAGTAGAGTAAGTAGGATCAATGTACCTTGAAGCGTCACCATCTTCGATTTCTTGACTAGAAGCATAGGCATCATCACAATCATCATCACAAGCCTCATAGTCTTCATCAATCTCACGATCATCATGGTGAACCGCTTCATCAACATAGGAGCCATGGTTTCCATCATCATAGTAATGACCATCATCCTCACCATAGGAACCATAGTCTCCACCATCACCATACGAGTCATAACAACTCGCATCATCCCCACAAGAGCCATAATCACTCCATCATCATTATCCGACATTGTCGCAACACCACAAGATTAACCTCCCAAAAGTCACTCCCTCACGTGTATCACTCAATATATGTACACTCAAGAGCGAGGCCTTATCAACTTGGGAACCAAGGTAATCACAACTAGTATGTCCAAGTTAAAGTTCGGAATGGAATTAATGAGACTCGATGTACGGACGGCTATTTAAAGCGCGCACTTTGAGGCCAAAAGGAGTTCTACGACTCTTTTTTTAATTCTAATCTCCTCTACGCACGAATACCTAATACGCTAAAGGATTAGTGTCTTTCAAGTAGGCCAATTACCTTCAAAACACTAACCAAGAGGTATGGAAGAAAACGGGACACAAAAGATTTGACTCGAATTGGCACCAAATGGATTTGGAATCGGATGAAATTTCTTTTGTGATCTAGAAACTCATCATATTTAATGAACCAATTAGAGTCATGATGTTTGGAAATTGTTCGGAAGCCGTCGCGAACGTTCTGTCCCAAAACTGGAATTCTGGAATTGTTTTTGTTCTTCGCTATCGCGACCAGACGCGCGCGATCGTGAAGGGTTAAATTTTTAAAAAATAAATTTGCTCTTCGCAATCGGAGAATTGCTCTTCGCGATCGTGAAGGGTTAATTTCTGCAATTTTCACAGCAGCTCAAAAACGGGTTTTTGGCGATTTTGGTCAAATTTTTGGCTCGATTTCAACCCGATACACAAAACCAACAATACCCAAAGGTGTATAAAACTAATATCATCAATCCCCAATAGTTTTTCAACCCCAATCAACAACAACAAGCTTCGATTCAAGATTGAAGCGTTTTCAAGAATTTTTAAACTTTTGGATTTTGATTTTCGAAATTTTTGAATCGTAACACCAAAACATGAGATATGGGTATCAAAACGACGGGAATACAATAAGGAACAAACCCCAATACTTTTTAACACTCGGGGATTCGTATCCAACCCGCTCGACCAAATTTTGTCAAGTTTTCTAGTTTTTTAATTTTTTGTTTTTCTTCAATTTTTCAAGAACAAACAACAACACAATAACGATACTAGCACGTTGAACAAGGAACGGGGGTTTGTAAGAACATAACTCGAGCCTTGCTCTGATACCAACTGATGCTACGTAAAATGAGCGAAAGCTAAACACGATACAAATATGCGGAAGCGATAAAACACAAGATAGATGATATCAATGATATCGGGAAACAACGATTGGGGAGTCAAGAAATGAGAAGAAGGAACAGATAAATTATAATTCAAGACATGAATTTAATTATCCAAAAGGGAGACTGAAACTCGAACCATACAAGGAATTCACGCTAGTGGTGAATCTCCATAGATTCCAAGTCGATGAGATACTTGAAGCCTCGGGCTTCGGACTAGAAAGGCTCGGCCTTCTCTAATTCTCTCTTCTCTCTATTCAATTCAAGGTAAAACTAACTAATGAAATGAGCTAATGTGCTATTTATACATTTACAATGATAAATGGACAAAATTGCCCCTGAAGCTGATTCTGGTCCGCTGCTCCACATTATCCCTTCGCAATCGCGCAAGGGAGGACGCCATCGCGCAGGCACCTCGTCAAAGCATCGCGATCGCGCCAAGGGGCTCCCGATCGCGCAGGTCTCCAGCATTCCTCAGCTTCGCCTTCGCGTGAAGTGGTGCGCTGTCGCGCAGGGCAATCAACTATTCTTCGCGATCGCGTAAGTGAGGTCGCGATCGCGCAGAGCAAATCTTCTTCGGCAGGCAGTGAGCTCCCAGTGTGCTCCCCTATTTTGCCCTGTTTTGTGCTGCCCTGTTTCCTGCACTGTTTTCCTCCATCGTTGGCGCTCCAATCCATGATCTTCAAGATGTCTCCGGAGGCCTTGACTCGTATCCCTTGTGCTCTCGAGCTTGGCTTTTGATGGCTGTCGTTTTGGCCGATTTATATTGCATTATGAAGGCTTGGTGTGTGGGTCATAAGCTTAGGGATTATAGGGAATTTGATTGCTACATATTGCATGACCTTGATCTCTTTGCATGTTTTGAGAATGAGTGCTTGTTCTTGTTGAGCCAAGAATTTATTGTTTCCTTTGGGAACATACGCTTTTTAATTGGTATTGATGCTTGGCTCTACCACAAGAGTGTGTTTTCCACACCACTTGCACTTATTCTTGTTATGCTCACCTACTTGTGAAGTAGGAAACTTTTGTTGTGCTTGTTTTGAATGTAGGTTTTGATGGTTTGATTTCGAGGATGAAATCCTTTCAAGAAGGGGAGGATGATGCAGTGCAAATCGAGCCAAGACACCAACCATCAAGAACCAAGCTTGAGAGCACAAGGATTGCGAGTCAAGGTCTCCGGGGGCGACTTGAAAATCATGCATCGGAGCACCTAGGAAGGAGGAGCGCCCAGCTCAGCCAGGAGGAGCGCCCAGCTCCTAGGAGGAGCACCCAGACTCCTCAGGTTTCAGGCAAAGCGCCTGAGTTCTAGGCGGAGCGCCTAGATTACTCTTGGTCCAGGCGGAGCGCCCAGGGTGGAGCGCCCAGTCTTCAAATGGTTCAGGCGGAGCGCCCAGATTCCAGGCGGAGCGCCCAACGCTGAAGCGTTCTTGAATTTTTGGAGTGAAGTTCCTATTTTGCCCTTAAGTGGCTTGTATGTATTAATTAGCTTTGGGGGCATTTTAAACATTTCACCTAGCCTTATGAAAAACTATAAATAGGAACAGTTAGCCATTTGTTCCATTAGCTAGCTTTGAGTATAGAAATTGAGAGAGAACGAGAAAGGCCGAGCCTTCGAGTTCGAATCGGATCGCTTGGTGAATCTTGTACGACTTGATAACCTATGGAGATTCATCACTAGTATGAATTCCTTGTAAGGTTCGAGTTTCATTTCTCCCTTTTTGGATATTTAATTCATGTCTTCAATTCATTTATCCGTTCTTTCTTCTCGTTTCTTGACTCCCCAATCCTTGTTTCCCGATATCTTTGATATCATCTATCTTGTGTTTTATCGCTTTCGCATTGTTTGTATCGTATTTAGCTTCTGTGTATTTTCCCCCGTATCAAGAACAATCTATTGTACGTGCCAAACATGGTTTTCTAATGCTAAAATACGTGGAGCAACCCGTTTTAAATACGTGGAGCGACCCACTCCACAACTTACATTAACCTGACCCGTTCCATTAACCCGCTCCAGACATAATTAAATTACCTTAAAACACGTGGACGCACCCCAACCATTCAATAAATTAGGTCTTTTTACCCATCTCTCAAATATAAGTTAGGTCTTCTACCCTCTCTACCTCTTCTTCTTTTTAACTCAACTTAATCAGCAAAGTACCAGACCATGTCTAAAGGATCAACTTGTTCTCGCAGGTTCTTTCAATATCGTCGATGTTGGTGTGGCTTACCTGCGATTCAATTCACGGCGGGCACACAGTCGAATGTTGGACGAAAATTTTTCAAGTGTCCCCACAAGAGTATTCCCAGCCTACTATATTGGTTATAAAGAAGTTGAAAATTTTACTGGATGAAGTTTGTGAAGAAAGGGCCAATTTTGTGAAGGAAGTGGACAAATTAGGGGCTTGTAATACTACAAATTTATTGAAGATTAGTAAGTTAGAGACTAAATTACAACGTTGGACGATGTATTTCTTATTGTCTTGGGCAATTTTTTTTTGTTTCATAGTAGCTAGGTTTATTTGATACCAATTGTTGTTCATAGTAGCTAAGATTTATATATTTGAACGTTTAACTTAATGTTTCGAGCATTTACTAATGGCGTTTTAAAAGTCTATTATTTTTGTATTATATAATTCAAATTGATTATCATACAGATGTTCTAATAACGTAAACGTGATGTCGGGGGAAGGAAAACGCTTTCGGAGATCGAGAGTTTTTTTATCGAAAACGAAGAACGCCAAGGATGGCCACACGCTAGCCAACAATGAGAAATGCCTTTCTCTTTTTTGTTGATTTGGGTGACGTAGTCTTATGTGATGAATGGCAGTCAAGACAACAAGGGAGGTTTTAGGCAACTCACTGGTTTTGAGATGGGGTTCCTTGCGGGTGTGTTCAAAACATGCATAAATTGTACTGAAAATTAAAGGACAAGACTTCAAAAAACGACATTCAAAACAAACAAAAAATTAAATGACTAGACTTAAAAAGAGATTATCCAAACAACATTATTTCTTTATTTCACATGTGTGCCGCTGGAGGACGTGGTGGTGAAGGGTAGTTCTGGGGGTCAACCTTAAGTTCAGCTTGAATACCACGGAGCATACGCTTGATAAGATTCATATCCTCACCGAATTCATCGAATCTAGTCCTTAATTGCGCCATTTGATTCTCCACATTTCCAATATATACTGCAAACTGATCAACATCTGACATCAAGGATGCAATATCTTCATGGAAATAATCGATTTCAGTGAACCTACTATCACTTGGCACTCCACTATCATGTTCTGGTGCTCTTGGGTGCCTTATTCTGCGAGGCATTGTTGTTGTTGTTGTTGTCCCAGTTGTTGTTGTGCAAATGTTATTATAGAGGCTTGGTGCCTTTTCGGTTGCATATGTGATGATTTGAGGAGGTGCCTATTCATATTGAATGGCTGGGTTAGTACTCGTGTTTTAATTGTGATGGTTACAGGAGGTGCCTAATCCTTGACGGGGAAGTCAGAACATCTTCATGGCGATACGAATCATCATAAAATCATTCCATTAGTCTATTGATTTTTGACGTTTATAATTCAAATTGATCATCATACAGATGTTCTAGCATTAATGTTTGAAAATTACTTATGTCGTTACAATAGTCTATTGTTTTTCAAACTAATCATTATAATACACTTAACGGCTAGCCCGTACAATTCAAATCTGAAGCAAACAATGAATGCGTCACCTCAAAAAATGAAAAAAATACATAACGGCTTGTGTCGGCAAGTGGCTACAATACACTTAAGTCAGTGACATCTTTTTACTCCTATAAATACTCGATCAAACCAAAAAAAAAAATTCTATGACAACTATAATCTTCAATCAAAAATAAATATATAACAAAATGGCTCGCCGACCTTCCTCCTCAATAGTTGCTACCACTGCAAGAACATGAGCAACCTGATGTAATGTAAAACGAGCGGAACCTAAACACGAGATAAACTATGCGGAATCGATAAAACACAAGATAGATGATATCAAATTCTTGGAGGCTTGCATAAGCTTCCTCCAAATTCTTCTTTACCTTTGCATGAAGTTCCATCAAAGCCTTGGCTCTAGCTTTACCTTCAAAATTAACAACCATTTCCCTTAGCAAAGGGGTTAGATCAAGGGGAATCAAGGGGTTAAAACCATAAACACACTCGAATGGAGTCATGCCAATCATTCTATGCACGGTACGATTGTAGGCAAACTCCATAAGAGGTAATTTGTCCATCCAAGTCCCACCCTTACCTTGGGTCATGGCTCTTAAGAGAGCACCCAAAGTTCGGTTTACCACCCCGGTTTGACCATCGGTTTGGGGGTGATGGGACGTAGAAAACAAAAGCTTGGTGCCAAGGGCACCCCCATAAACTCCTCCAAAAATGGCTTAGGAACTTGGTGTCCCTATCACTCACTATTGTTTGAGGCACTTCATGCAACTTCATAACATTATCAATAAACAAGGAAGCTACATGTTGTGCCATCATCACATTTTTTATATGGAATGAAGTGAGCCATTTTGGAGAACCTATCCACAACAACATAAATGCTATCATGGCCCCCCCAGTCCTTGGTAATCCCATGACAAAGTCTATTGATATATCCAACCACGGACTAGTAGGTACGAGGAGTGGGGTATACAAACCATGGGGGTTCGATTTGGACTTAGCAAACTTGCACCCAAGACAAGAGTTGCAAAGTCTCTCAACATGTGTCCCCATTTTAGGCCAATGGAATTGCTCCCTAAGAATGGCCAAGGTTTTATCCCTACCAAAGTGACCCATGAGTCCTCCATAATGTGCCTCTTGCACAAGCAATTCTCTCCATGAGGACTTGGGTATGCACACTTTACCATTTTTAAAGATGTAACCATTAACCCATTGGTATTTCTCAACTCTCTCCCCCTTCATGGATGCTCTTTAGGTTGGGGTCATGAGCATACATCCACTTAATGCTCTCAAAACCCATGAGCTTAGAAGTGAGAGTAGTGGCAAGAACAAACTTCCTAGAAAGCGCATCCGCCACCACATTGTCTTTCCCCTTTTTGTATTGAACAACATAGGGAAAAGACTCAAATAAACTCAACCCACTTGGCATGCCTCTTGTTTAGCTTCTCTTGGCCCCTAAGATGCTTGAGTGACTCATGGTCACTCTTGATCACAAATTCTCTAGGCCAAAGATAGTGTTGCCGATGGGCAAGGGCTCTCACTAGGGCATACAACTCCTTGTCATATGTAGAGTAAGTCAAGGAGGCCCCTTTCAATTTCACACTAAAGTAGGCTATGGGTTTTCCATCTTGCATTAAAACACCACCAATTCCCACCCCCGAGGCATCACATTCAACCTCAAATGCCTTTCTGAAGTCGGCAATTGCAATAGGGGGCGGTACTTAACCTACTCTTCAATTCTTGGAAGGTCTTCTCTTGAGGATCTCCCCAAACAAATGGTTGGTCCTTCTTCACCAACTCGGTGAGTAGGGCAGCAATGGAGCTAAAGTCTTTCACAAATCGTCAATAAAATCTAGCAAGACCATGAAAGCTCCTCACTTGAGTCACGGTGGTTGGAGTAGGCCAATCACGTATGGCCTCCACCTTAGACTCATCCACCTCCACTCCTTGGGCACTTACAACAAACCCAAGGAAGACAACCTTCTCCATACAAAAGGCATACTTTTTCAAATTGGCATAGAGCTTTTCGGCTCTTAGCACTTCAAGCGCTTGACTCAAGTGGCCAATATGATCATCTATTGACTTACTATATATCAAGATATCATCAAAATAGACAACCACAAATTTATTGATGAATGGTTTCAACACATGGTTCATTAGTCTCATAAAAGTACTAGGTGCGTTGGAGAGCCCAAAGGGCATCACCAACCATTCATAGAGACCAAACTTGGTCTTGAATGCGGTTTTCCATTCGTCCCCGGGTTTCATCCGGATTTGATGGTAGCCGGACCTTAGGTCAATTTTGGTAAAGACACATGAACCACTCAATTCATCTAACATATCATCAAGTCGGGGAATGGGATGACGGTACTTTACCGTTATTTTGTTCACGGCCCGACAATCAACACACATTCTCCAAGTGTCGTCCTTCTTTGGAACAAGGATCACGAGCACGGCACAAGGACTCAAGCTTTCCCTCACCAAGCCTTTAGTGAGCAATTCATCAACTTGCTTTTGTAATTCTCTTGTCCTCCGGATTTCTCCTAT
Source organism: Petunia secreta (assembly GCA_029990175.1). Taxonomy (NCBI): domain Eukaryota; kingdom Viridiplantae; phylum Streptophyta; class Magnoliopsida; order Solanales; family Solanaceae; genus Petunia; species Petunia secreta. The sequence continues at coordinate 10,236,166 of JARKIP010000017.1, forward strand.
AAGGCGGTTTGTTTGGAATTTGAGACCCCGGGATAAAATCAATTTGGTGTTCTATTCCCCTCAATGGAGTAAGACCACTCGACATCTCATCCGGGAACATGTCTTCAAACACCTACAAAACATTCTCAATTGCACTAGGTAAAGGGTTAGTTAAAGAATCAACATCGGATGTAAGAATCATACCTTTGTGCACGAGGCATATGAGTAGTTTGTTGCCATAATTTCCTCTCAAGATCTCGTCCGGTTGCATCATGGCACATATGCTACCGGTAGAAGATGGTGGGACTGCCACCAAGATCTTGGACAAAGGGCTAGTCTCAACAACCGACTTAGCCTTTCCCGCCTCTCTTAACTACCTCATTCGCTTGTAATCATCACTAACTTGCTTGGGAGTTAAGGGCTTAAGTACAAACTTCTTTCCCTCATGCTTAACCGTATAGGTGTTAGCATGGCCATCATGGACCACATGTCTATCAAATTGCCACGGCCTCCCAAAGAGAAGGTGGCATGCTTGCACAGGCACAACATCAAACATGTGTTCATCCACATAGTTCCCTATCTTGAACTTGATCATGCATTGTTTGACCACCTTCAATTCACCACACTCACTAAGCCATTGCAAACGGTAAGGATTTGGGTGTTTCAAGGTGGGTATCTTCAATTGGGAAACTAGTGTTTGGCTAATGACATTGGCACAACTTCCCGAGTCAATAATCATTGAACAAAGGAGACCCAAGACTCGGCATTTAGAATGGAAAAGGTTGTCTCTTTGCAAAGTTTCACTATCCTCCACAAAATGGCTCCTAAACTCCTCATCACAACAAGGAAGGCATGTGTATCATCATCATCCTCAATTGCAACCTCCCCATCATCAACCTCCTCATCACCCTCTACTCCCTCATCCTCCGGTTCACTCTCTTGTTCATAAGCATCATTACCAACAACAATCATGGTCCTCTTCGTAGGACACTCTTTAGCAAAGTGACCATACCCCTTGCATTTGTGGCATTGAATTGAAGAAGAAGTAGGAGTATTCAATTGAGTTTTAGAGTTACCTCCAACATTGGGTGTGTACTTCTCATACGGCTTCTTCACATCTTTGCTAGCACTTGCACCACTAGTGCCACTTGCATTTGGGAATCTTGCATTGGGAGTAGGATTTTTCCATTCCTTTGGCTTGTTCATGGAAGTGGAAGTGTTGCCCTTATAACGGTTGGACTTTTCATCATTAAGCCATTGCTCGGCTTGAATGGCGACATCAAGGACTTCTTGAAGTGAAAGATAAGCATGCAATCTCAATTGTGAAGCTATACCATAGCTCAAACCATTCTTGAAGCGGATCACGGCTTGCTCCTCATCTTCGGTGTCCATATCCAAGGCCATTCGAGTCTTTTCAAACTCATCATAATACTCATGCACCGTCTTGACACCTTGATTTAGCTCATAAAGCTTCTTGAGTTGCTCTTGACGATATCTAGGAGTGATGTACTTGATACTCATAAGACCCTTCAAATCATTCCAACCCACATTCACGGGGATTCCCGCTCTTCTCCTTGATCTCTTGACGGACATCCACCAAGTAGATGCATAGGACTCAAAGGATGAAATAGCATAAGTACCTTTCTTGTCATCGGTCATCTCATTTGTGTCAAACATCCTTTCCATGAGTAGGACCCATTCAATGTAGGCTCCCGGATCACAATTCTCTTTAATGATTAGGAGATTAAGCTTCACACTATTGAGGTTGGTGTTGTCACGACCCCCACGGAAAGGCTCCGGTTGGCCTCCATAGTGATCTTCATTCACACCATATTCCCTCCTCGCATTCCCTCCAACATACCCCATAGGTGGCCCTCGACCTCGGCCCCTACCCCTATCCACATTTCGACCCCAATTCATACCTCACCTTTGTTGAAAGTGATCATCATACCCATACATCTCATCACCATACTCGGCTTCTTCCCCTTCTTGAGCTTCATCGGCTTGCTCAAGAGGTTGAACATTTCGGATGGGTCTTGGAAGTGGAATGTTTCTTTGGAGGTTGTCCAAGATACGGGGAATGCTCGTTCGTTGGGTATTGCCAAACACATGATCAATTCTATCTCGATCATCCTTCACCCGTTGTTGATGAAGAAGCAACTCAACAACTTGTTCCGGGGTAAAGGTCGGACTACTTGTGCCTTCACCGGCTTCAACTTGGGCACTCGGGGCCCCTTTCTCAACTTGGACACTCGGGGTCCCTTTCTCCGATTGGACATTGGAAGTCCCTTGCTCAACTAGGGCACTTGATGTCACCCTCTCAAGGCTTTCAATCTCAAGTTCATACTATCCAATTTGGCAAGGATAGTAGCAAGGGCACTCTTAGCAAAATCTTCTCCTTCGGTGGACATTGTACCTACACAAGTAACAAACGTTAGCAAAACAACCTCACACACTCCCTCACTTGAGTTTCACTCGGTTCGCTCGTTTAGTGGTGGTGGATATTTCATTTGACTTGTAGTTCCAAAGCTTCACGTAGATGAGTAACAATTCCTCAACTCAACCAAACTATTCACGAGTCAAGCACACTCCAGGGTGAGTGGAGTTAATAGGACTCAATGAACGCTAGGCACTTTGAAGTGAGGACGTGAATCAAAAAGGATCTACGAATCTTTTTGGAGTTCTACTCTCCAACTAATGCACGAATTCACCTAAAAGAAATGAAATATTAGTGAATTAAGTAGAAAGATTACTTAGAGAGGCACTAATTAGAGGTTAGGCAACAAAAAAACAAGCAAACCTAGAAAAACTACCCAAATTCAACCCTTCAGGGGTCAGGCGGAGCGCCTGCCAAATGGTGCAGTGGGGAAGGTCAGGGGGAGCGCCCAGAGTTAGGGCGGAGCGCTTGGACTAAGCACTGGTCAGGCGGGGCGCCGAAAGTTGGGGCGGAGCGCCTCGACGAAGAACACCTGAGTTTTTCTACTCCGTGTTCTTCGATTTCAATCCAATTTCTAGGCCGATTCCAACGTGTTTTGCCCAAATTCAAGGTACCCAAAGTTGAATATTTATACAACCTTCAAACCCCAATAAATTTCACACCCAAACAACCAACAAACAAGTCTCAATCATGATTCAAAGTTTTCAAGTTGGGGGTTTCAACAAGGGTTTCAAAGGTTCAAGGTGGGATTCGATTCTTCAAAAACGATGTTACCGAACTCCGAATCACCCAAAATTTGTTTCAATTTGTTTGTTTTTTAATGAAGAACAAACCCCGGTCATCAATTCCAAAACCCCACAATCACACAACCCAAAAATCAATCAAATTCATCAAGAACAAGGGTTTGGGAGTGTTTAACAATATTTGGGGTTTCAAATTTTCAAACCAATCCAATCCACAAGATTGTGGTACCCAAACGTCGGGTTTTCAACAAGGATTAAGAATCTATAACACCCACAACACGAATCGAACACACCAAAAAGTTACACCAATTTTTGAATTTTTGAGTTTTTCTATTTTTTTTTTGTAATTTTCTTCTTTCAATAACTTCAACACAAGAAATCTAAAGAAACTAACCTAAGCACGAAGAATCAAGGGTCGGGGGTTTGTAAGAACAAAACCTGAGCCTTGCTCTGATACCAAATGATGTAGGGAAAATGCGAAAAAAGCAAACAAGATAAGAACGAGACGTAACTCGATCAATAATCAAAAGTAGCAATGGAGAACCCGTTCCGTTTCACCCCGAGAGAATGTCATGAACACCTACGCTAGGCAACTACCCTCGAGCTAACGTGAGCACGCAAGTAGAATGATCGGGGGGGGGGGGGATTGGAAATCATCTACATTCACTAGAGGAAGAACAAGTCCCATCAAGGTTTTCATTCAATAAAAGAGTTCAACTCTCAACACAAAGGTTTTTTAATCATCAAAGTTAGCTAATGAAATAAACAAGCTATCTAGCTATTTATAGGTGTTTTTAGGCACCAATTGAAAGGTCTAGAATGCCCACACTTAGGCTTAGGAATAAAAGACCACGTAGGGTCAAAATAGACAAAACACCAAGTCAATTTCCATCCTTCAGCAAATGGGGCGGAGCGCCCAAGTTGGGGCGGACCGCCCACAAAAGTGTGCGGTGGAGTGGCCTAGGCGGGGCGCCCCAAAGTTGGGCGGAGTGCCTCGGCCAAGGCAATGCAGGGCGGATCGCCTGGTGTACTGGGCTGCTCCCCTTGTGCTTTAATCACCCGGAACGGCTTCCAATCGCTTCCTTCTTCTAGGCCCTTCCCCACCAAGTGTAAGTGTACTCCTTGGATCTCCTTAGCTTGGCTCCGTGTGAAGGGTCTCGCGGGGGTTTTCTCGGCATCAGGTAGGCGGTCCGCCCACCCCTAGTAGGTGCTCCGCCCCATGCTTCCTCCAGTAAAGTGGGCGCTCCGCCCTACCATGTAGGCGGTCCGCCTTCCAAGAATCCAGAGAGTCCATATTTTGTAGGCGGTCCGCCTCTTTGAGTAGGCGGTCCGCCTCTTCCTGAAGCTCCTTGAAATACCTCAAAATGCGCCTCGGATGTTCCTCCTTTGTGGCCTATGTGGTCGTCCTTCCTTGGCGCTCCAATGCATGATATTCAAGTCTCTTCCGGGGCGCTTGACTCGTGTTCTTTGTGCTCTTTAAGCTTGGCTCTCGATGGTTGGGAACTAAGCCAATTTGGACTGCATCACAATCAATACAAGAGCATCCACGTCAAGAGTAGCATCCACGCCAAGAGGAGCAACCACGGGAAGAGGAGCAGCCAAGCAAAAAGAAGGAAGAACGGGAATAGGAGCAGCCAAGCCATGAGGAGGAAGAACAGCAAGAGGAGCAGCCACTAAAAGAGCAGGAAGAACAAGTCGACCATCAAGCCAACAGCACCAGATGCACCACAACAAGAACGGACAAATGATATTTTGGAACAACTTCGGGCTGAAGTTTGGGGTTGGAAGTTCAAATTTGAGGAATTCATCGATGACTACAAAAGGAACGTCGAAAAGATGAACAAAGAAATAAAGAGGATAAAGACCATGCTCTAGATAGCAACCTTGAAATAAGAAGGGACTGCATCACGTTGAAGTGTAAATGCTTATTTTGGGTTTATGTTAGATGTTAATATGACTGTTTATTAAGTAATGTCTTTGTTTAAATACTAATATAATTAGCATACTTTGGTAAAGTGCTGAATCTTTGAACAATCAGGAATATTTTTGCCTGGTTCTTGATTATCAATGTATAAACTGTAGTGTTCAGAACATCTGTTGTTATTTACTAGTTATTGAACATCAAATATCCATTAAGTTAAACCATAAATATCTTTAAAAAAATATTTGAACGTGCACCTTAATGTTCCAAAAATAACTAATATTGTTCTAAGAGTCTATTAATTTTGATGTTTACAAGTCAATTTGATCATCATACAGAAGTTCTAATAATGTAAATGCGATGTTCAGTGTAATGCAAAATAATATTCATAATTTTCCATAGATATTATCAAAAAAAGAAAAAGAAAAACAAAACAAAAGGGAAATCATCCAAATATTACACCCATCAAGGACAAAAACATAATTATCCAAATATTACAACCCATACTAAGGGATTAATTTGCCATGGAATATTTCAACAACAAAATGAACTAGACAGTCTTCTATCACATTGTCACACACGTAATCCATTGAGGTGTTGGTCAACAAATGTTTGATGAACATGATGGCATACGCACCACATGCAGTGCCAGTCAAATTCCTTGGAAGGCCTTGGATGCGCTCATACGACCACATTTCTAAATTGAGGATTTCAGGAGGGAGGTGGTTGAATTTCCCCGACTGCCGGATATATATTACGAACATGCACATTACTGGCCCCATTATTGAATAAAAGTGATCTTCATTATACACCTCAATTTTGTAGTCGTAGACATCTATCCTTGCCTCCTCTAAAAGGAAGATGCATGTAACATAATGTGTGCTTTCAATATTTAACACGACAAAGAGTCTTTTGACACCATCCCACTTCCTTCCACCCGGATATGGAAACTTACCTCTGGCATAATCAAGGAATATATCCTCAAACTTATATTCTGCTAACCATTTGTCAAGGTTGACATCAAAACCCCTCGCTTCCTCTTCAGCCGCATTGTATCATTGGCACAAGTTGGTCAAGAATGAAAGATCAAGGATAAGTTCAGAGCTATCATAATGTCGGGGGTAAGCCTTATGCCTCAGACGCATCAAGGCCAAGTACTTATCCATAAACTGCAGAATAAAACAAATTAGAAATTGTGAATAAAACTATAGCGACACATACTATTTGATGTTTGGACCAGCCTTGAACATACGACTCTCAAGTTCAGAACGTCGCAAAAATGTTCTTTCTTCGATAAAAACCAAACAATAACAAAACAATAGAAGTAAAGAGATGCACTTACACTATCCCACATCCACTCTTTCATGTCCATGAAGTCCAGAAAATCCGAGTAATTAAACTCATGACACAGGAACAAGGTCTTTTCTTCCTTCTTCTCCTCAATGAAAGCGTCAAATACAGCTTTCTTGTGAATGTCTAGTGCCTTGTACAGTGTCATTGGCAATCTCTCTTGGAGCCTAGCTTTAGTTTTCTCTTTAAATTTCCAAAAAAATAAATAAATAAATAAATAAAATATTTGAAAAAATCTCAATTTAATATAAGAATGGCACACTGATGTTCAACACACCTAATTGGATGTTTAATTAACCTTGTCATTCTGGCTGCAGTCATTTTCTTCTTTCCTCGGTTCTTCTTTGCCTGGAGCTTCCTGTACAACAATATATGCCTCTTTTGTCGTTGCTGCTGCTTCTCCTTCTTTGACGACGACGCTACAAAATTAGCAAGGGACAGCTGGATCACATCAAGCTTCTGATCCACTCCCTATCGCTATTGAAGGCAATCATGGCACTTGCAGCTGTAGACACTAGGCTGCACATTCTCAAGTTCTCTTCTCCTCGAGCTTTCTCCATCTTCAAACAAACCCCTGCCACTAAAATGACCACCAGTAAAACGACCAGTCCTACCACTAATGTCATCACCAACTTGTGTTCCACATCTACCAACTCCTCTACTACCAAATTCTTCACCAACTTGTCCTTCTCTGGGACCATCAATTACCTCTCTTGGAAGGGCCCTAGGGCAATTCCTAAAAAATGTCACTCGATCACCACCAACTATCGAGTTAGCCCTCTCCAACATCACAACAAGCTCATCAATTACCTCATCGCCCCCATCAACAAACGGCTCAATATTCTGAAAGATATCATCTTCCAGCTCTGCATCGATAGGGTCAATGAGTGCACCACCTACATACCATAAACATTTGTTAAGAATACAATGTTAAAGAGAAATAAACCTTCACATCACAAAGGGTGATCAGAACATCCTTATTACTGTTCGATATTTAACATCAATAAAAAATGGTACATCATATCTTACGTGATCGAACATCTTAAATGAAGTTCTTACCATTAATAACAATGATTTTCACGACATTGCACATGTTCCAACTTTTAGAAAATTGTAGGTCAAGCACTTACCGGCTTTGCAATATTCTCAAAAAGCCTTCGGGTGTATCTTTCATTCTTATTTCAGAGATCCCCCTGTGCATCCTTGGCGTGGTCCACCCCTTGGGAAAATTCCTGGGACGAAGTGCAGGTATTGCTTTAAATACCCAACCCACAAATGCCCAAGGAAACCGATAGAGATTGTAATTTAGCCCGTCCTTAGCTTTGCTAGCTGCACGATCAGCCATGGGCTTCGTCAGGTACTCAATGGTTAGCTCGAAGCTTTTCCGACCCCAAGGATACTTTACAAATTCATTTGGAAAATATACAAAGCAGACCACTAATTCCTCAATAGCAGCTTTTTTGTCCTTGGCACACAATATTGAGTGAAAAAACCAAGCCATGGCAAGCCCAAACATGTACCGTTCAAGAACTTCCTCATTTTCTATCAAACACAGCAACCAGGGACCAGTAACTGACCTTGCTTTCCCATCCTCCAATGCCGTTGAAATATATTCCCACATCTCCCTGCGCCTCTCTTTCATCGGAGCCTCCCATTGGACTCTTGGATAGGCTTGGCATCTCAGCTTTGTCATCAAAGCAAACTCTTGGAGGCCAAAACGTACAGGCAGTCCATTGAAATTGAACCAATCTTCTTTTTCTTTATTGCACAAAACTCTTCTTAATAGAAGATTGTGCACCAACCTGGTTGGAAACGATGCTTCATCCGGCAAGTCCAAGAAATAGCCAAAGATACTGTTTTTGAACTTTTCATACAAACCACTAGTACGCAGCACAATCTTGAAATAACGCATTCGTCCAATAAGCGACGAACGGGCAGTTATCTTGGATTGAAAATGCTCATGATCATCGAAGTAAGTCTTCAGCACCATTGAAGGAACGACACTGGTAACATACTCAGCCTGCACAATGTTTTGAAATTTGTTAGTTTAAGGAATCACCACGGTAGCAAGAACATAATATCAGATGCATAAAACATCCCTTGACATGTTCCAAGGAACTACAAAAAAATAGTTTGAATATTTTTAAAGATGTTCTGATCATGTAAGTATTCTCATATCACATAAGAAAATATTGAACATCATAAAGTAAAGTGAAGAACAATTTCATGTATGTTCTAGGCAACAACTTTACCTCTCTTGGTGGCTTTGCAGAATCAGCTCCCACGTCATCTGCGAACATGCTCCGACCTTCTCCTTTGCTTCTCTCAAATCCAAGTACAACTTCTTCTTCTTCCCTACAATTCCTACCTCCTTCACCAGCTTGAACATCTACAACCTCTATAACTTCTTCTACACCACCTACAGATTCTCCACCATCACACTCCCTATTATCTACTAATTATTAAACATTTGCGACTCCTGCAAATTCTCCAGCAAGATTATTTACAAGCCTTCCCACCTCCTCCTCTTCTTCCATATTTAAAAGGCTCTCTTTTTTATTTCCCTCTTCATACCACTAATCATCACGAAATAGTGCTTCTATTTTCTTTGATAAATTACCATTATCTTGCTCCCCGACAGCTTCTTGCGGCCCTACATTTACATCATAGTCTAACTCCTCCTCTTCGTTCTCCAATATATCTTCCTAGGAGGAGGAGTAGTCTCCTTTCTCTTAATTGGAGAACAGGAAATCATTCCATGCATAGAAACCATTGTAGCTGCAAATCACAAGTATATTCATAAAAAAAGATGTTCAAACATGCAATATGGATGTGTAAAACATAATATATATATGTTTTATCAAACCCTAATTTTTTAAAAAGGAAATTTAATTCAAGTAAAGTCATCATTAAACATTATTCTTCTCTCACACGTTCGGAGCACTGTCTCAAATGTTCCTGAATTTTAAACATGCAAGCACAAACATAAACATTCAAATCTTGACAACACTTTTTCAACCTTTAGCATATTTATTTTAGAAAACCCTAATTTATTTTGACAAAAATTATCTAAAATATATCAGCTTCAAATATCCTATCACACGTTTAGAACACTGTCTCACGATGTTTGACAGTGCGAAGGAGAGTGGTCTTAACATGGTAATATAACATAAACATGCAAAAGTTTCACTATTTGTACAAGAACATAGCACTATTTGACGAAAAAATCAACAAAAACAAAGATTTTCACAAGAGCTTAATTCCAGTACCAGTAAAAAGATGTTAAAATCATAGCTTTTTCAAAATAGCAAAATAGCAAAAAATAAACCCCGATTCACTTGAAAAAATCAATATTATTCAAAATTTACCTTTAGATGTTACCGGAGAAATGTAGATGATCGGCAACGATGATGTTCAGAAGGTCGCGTAAAATACTTTAGAAGACGACTTGAGAAGTGTGTAAGAAGATTTTGGGGTTCGATGTTTGAAATGATTACCGAACTATTCAGTTTCTCACCCTTTGATTAAAAGTTTTGGGGATCGTTAATTCAGTCCCAAAAATTTTTAATGAAGGCCCCAAAGTTTTATTGTATAAATCTGGCCCCTGTTTTAAAGTTAAACGCGCATGTTTTGTTACGCTCCACGCGCGTCCCTTTTTGTTAAATAAAGACTTCAGAGGGTCTTTTGCCCCAATCTTCTCACGTTTCTATCCTTCTTTCTATTCACTTCTATAGTTCCTTTATTTATCACCTCCTGACATAACTTAGCTCCTTCTCTCCTCCTTATTCTCTGTAACTATAATATGATTGAATGTACCAGAGATGACTGCACTTCCTTGTGTTCTTTCCATCCCAAAGAACTGGTTGTGGGAGTGTGTGCTTTGTGCTTGAATGAAAAGCTGCTGGTCTTGGCTTCAAAACTAGAAAACGGCAACAATAGTAATCCGAAGGAAAAAACAAAGAGAGATCAAGCCTACAACAGCTTCTTGACAGAAAAGAAGAATGGTAATCAAGAGCATCATTCTAGAATTCATTATCTGCCAAAGATCTTTGCTTTGAGCTCTCTTCTCAGTCGCCTTGACGTTAGACATGGCCGAAAATTTGAAGAAAGTCTTGATAATACTGATTATGCTTCTACCTGCAGCCGTGAAGGTTAATCATTTCTCTTTTCTATTACCTTTTCCTACCTAGTATAAGACTAAGTTAATGCCGGATTCATGATTTATATTTCATAATTAAAACTGATCTCTTATATTTTCATCGTTGAACCTATCACATGCATTTTATAATTATGGTTCAAAATTTGACAAGTACTCATTAAAATTTTAGTGATCTGTATTTATCTGTAAACTCGCTTAATTTACCATGCATCCTCCTCTGTTCCCACCTTGCCACTGTTTTAAACAGGTCATTTTCTTGTGAGGTTGTGATGTTTTTGAAATATTCAGCCTCTACTTTATCTTGGTTCTATATATCTAGATGTTTATATTAGATAGATGTTTATATTAGATAAATGTCGGCTAATTAAAGGCATGCTTTGCTTTTAACGATTTACTGTGTAACCTAATACGATGTGGAAATTAGAAAAAGAAATAATAGTGAAGCAAAATTCTTATGAAAAAAAAAGTGTCATTAAGTAAAGGAGATTGCATATCCTCTCATAGTTTTTTCTCTTTTAATGTAGAAAGTGTTAGGACCATATACGAAAACCCAATTTACCTTAAAGGAAAAAAGGAAACAGAGTCGACTAAAATTTTGATAAAATGTGTGTCCTGAATTTATTTATCAAGTCAACTGAAAGTCTAACAATGTCCTAAAGTATACTCCTATTATTTAAATCTGTAAAATCATTAGCAAATGGGGAAAAAAGAGAAAGTTGAAAGGGTAATTATGTGTTACGTAAACAATCGCATACAAAGTGTAGCTAATATTATTTTTGCATATTTTTCACTCTCCAATAATTAGTAGTGGACTCATTCATATGTTTCTCCACAATTAAATCAAGTATTATTGGAATCTTTTTCTTATTTTCATTCTTTCCCTTTTTCACTTTTTATTTTATTTTGGTGATGGCTTTGTATATCTGAAGAATAAATATATTTCTTGTTAGTTTAAAACTTTATTCTACGTCATTTTTTCTGCTTCTTCTTTTCCTTCTTTTCTACATCTTATTTCCACGATAATTAAATTATGAATAGCCTTGTAAGTATATATAATTACTCCTATAACAATAATCACTAATTAATTCTCTTTACTTCTACATTTCATTTTTCTCCTTTTTCGCTTTTTTTTTTTTCCTCTTAAATGATGAGAAAAAATTATTAATATTGACTTCAAATGCACGTAACTAACCATCATTTGTTTTTTACCTATACGATTTTCTGTTTTTCTCGTTTCGCTTTTCACTCTTTTTGCCCCATTGGTTATATATCTAACTCCAAATTAGAACTTTTTATGTAGACTCTTTTATATCAATAAAGTTTGAAAATAATGGTGTTGCATCATGGGAGAAGGGAGCCACAGTGCCAAAGGTGTCTCTTAAGCATTGTGACGTGTCTTGGAGCAGAAGCTCAAGCAAGGAGGGCAAAGGAGGGGCAACAGTTGCAGTGATAGAGCATGCAAAACCACGTCTGCAGCTCAGGTGGCGAAAGAGGATTGGTCATGTTTTTCATCTCATCAAATTGAAGAGACCCAACAAAGCTAGTGTTTGCCATGTGGGAACCAAGCTAGAAGGAGTGAAGGTAAGACATGGACATGGATGGATAAGGTCTCTGACAAAGAGAAAGACCAAAGAATGATAATGGTGGCAAACACCAAATTGAGCTGTCTGGAAAGTAAAGAAAAAGAGAGAAAAGCCGTATTGAATAATCCTACAAGCTTTCGTCCACTTAATCTCCTACTTTTTGTCCCCTTTTTCAAGTGTGAATGGAAATATAGCTTTTGTGGAGATTGGCAAATTAAGTCTCAATGCATATAGCTTTTATTATACCATATTACTTTTCTCTTTTTCTTTTTTCACTTGTTTGGCGTATCTTGTATCCTAAAATGTGTGACAACCCCATGTTATAGCCATTTCTTCAATTGCCTTCCAAAAACGATCCTCAAAAAAATTCCCTTGCCCATATCCCTCCACCTAAACACGTCTATATTTGTGTGTATAGATCTCGCCAACCCATGTTATTGGACATTTTGAAAGTTAAAAAGGCAAAGTCCAATCTCAATGCTCCACAAAAAGGAAGAAAGAGAGGAGAGGATACAAGGGTCATACCTCCTATGCTTCAACTTGTCCTATAGTTGTCTTTGGTCAGAGGCACCTTCTCTTGCCTCTTATTACAACAATATCGATTCAGTGATTCTACAATAATTGGCTGATTTAATTTTCTTTGATTAGATAATTTTAGGAAAATTTATGTTAAATTTTTGCTTGTCCAAACTACTTCTATATATTAGTGGTAGCGTTTGTGTGAGCGCATTTGGTGAAATTTTGTAGCATTCGGTTTGGCAAATTAGAAACGATAACATTCTATTTTAATTTGCGCCATTAAGCGTTTGTATCATTTTGAATTCTAATCCTGTTAACATATTACAATCCTGTGTATTTTGGTCTCCCAATCAACTCTGACCAATATTTACTTTAAATACACCTTGAATATATCTTCCCTTCCTCCAATCCCCGAGTTGCAAACCTACCCCTCGATGGAATGTCTAATCATTAATAGGATATATTATAGCTACATATTTCTGCATGTGCAATGCACTAAAAAGGGTCTTTCCTCTTGTGAATATATGCTGTTGGCACGGCGAATAAGCTGCTTCGCAATAGGGACCATAGTTCATGAAGGACCACCACTAGTATGGTGTTGAAAAATGGAGACTGATGGGGTAGAAGAAAAGGACATTACTTCAATCACAGAATTGTCTAGCGACATAACTGTAAGTAGTTATATTTTTGAATGATAGTGAGGTGAGGCAAGGATTTTAGTTAAAGAAAGGATAATGAGCCTCTCATCATAACTCCCGGTACTGATCAAATCAGTAGGTAAATTGGATTACCAACATTTACCGCGACTTTCGAGCCGTGGCTAAAAGACTCATTTGGTAATATTACCAACGGATCTGAAATCCGAAATTTGCTAGTAAAACTACCATCAATAATTTGGTTAATTGCTTCACTAAATGTGAAATTTTTTGTTGGTAAAATTTTCAACAGATGTGTGGTTGCTATTCCGATGTTTGAGATTCCTTTGATATTATTGTTTCAATTTCGAGTACTTTGTATCGGATTTAAAAAAGTAAATATTTGAAAAATTCACAACAAACTAGGCCTGAACCACACTTGAAAACTGTAGCCTAAACTAACAAAAACTGTAGCCTTTTTGATCAACGTTTTTTTAAGGGTGGCCTAAACTGGCGTAACCTTTTATCTAAGACAACACTTTTCATTTATCAAAGGCCACACTATGTAATTGCAATGCTTTTTATGTCAATAACTACACTTTTTAGATTTGATCTTTCTACCTTATAAGAGACGCTTTTCAAGCGTGGCTCCTAGGCCACATTTGCTAAGGGTGGCATGTGTTATTATATAGGCCAAATATTTTGTGGTTTAAAAATAACATTTTTATCATATATATATATATATATATAGTTTTAGATTATTACTTAAATATGAAGATATCAATCAACTTAACATATAACAAAAATCATTCCAAATACATTTGCAATGAACTTTGAAAAATAAATATATATTTCATGTACTAAAACAACTTATAAAGAAATTTGTATAAGCGAATTGCATTGAGATGAGTACAAGTAAAGATGTTTAAAGAAGACAATCATCTTTAAGGGTGGCCTAAACTGGCGTAACTTTTTCTGTAAGGCAACACTTTTCATTGATCAAAGACCACACTATGTAATTGCGACGCTTTTTATGTCCTATAACTATGCTTTTGAAATTTGATCTTTCTACCTTATAAGAAACACTTTTCAAGCGTGGCTCCTAGGCCACATTTGCTTAGGGTGGCATATATTATTATATAAGCCAAATATTTTTTGGTTTAAAAATAAAATTTTTATCATTTAAATAAATAATATATATATATATATATATATATATATATATATATATATATATTATACCATTATATAGTTTTAGATTATTACTTAAATATGAAGATATCAATCGACTTAACATACAACAAAAATCGTTTCAAATACATTTGTAATGAACTTTGAAAAATAAATATATATGTCATGTACTAAAACAACAAATAAAGAAACTTGTATAAGCAAATTGCATTGAGATGAGTACATGTAAAGAAGTTTAAAGAAGACAATCATTTCCTATTCGCTAGAGCAATTTTCATTGATATTCTTCAGGATGCTTTAGTGCGACAATATCCATCCAAACACGACAATATATAACAATGCCCAAGCTAATCTGCATTTTGGTATAGTGCAGTGGAATCAATCTCTTTAAAATCAAATGTAACTTTTACTTTGGAGCTCATCACACTTGTAAAAAAATGAAGGAGACTTTCTATTAAATCCAGTGAGGCAGATGAAGTAGCAAGCAGCAATCGATTTGTTACAGATTTTCCAAGTATCTGAATTAGTAAAATTTCTTGTTAAAAAAATACATGATGCTATAAAGAGGCAAGAGACATATAAGTAATTAATGTAGAAAAGTGATTTTTAAGTGTCCTGGTGCACATTGTATTTCATTAAAAGAATTGACTGATAAAGTTTAAATTCACAAAATTTTTAACCTACAATCCTTGGGGTCTGTTTCATGACTAGAATCTATGGCTTCAAATTTAGAACAAGCAAATGTGTTGTTGGGTCAAGATCATCCTTAAACAATAAGGGGTCGTTCGGTTACTTAGTTAAGGGTTTAATACCCGCGCAAAATTCCGCGCTAATTTAGCGCAGCGTTCGGTTGGTTTTCTGTGAAATTTTAATACCCGCATAAAATTAGTGCAACGTTTGGTTGCGTTTTTGTATATTCCGCATTATTAATACCCGCATTATTAATGCGGGAATCTATGTATTATTTTATGCGGGGTAGAAGGTGGTATTAATAATGTGGGTATTAATAATGCAGGTATTAAAATTTAAAATGACAAAATTAACCCTCATAATAATAAGGATATTTTAAAATTTTATTTAAGGAGTAAATAAATATTTTAAATAATAATATTGTTCGTTAATTTGTAATATATCAGTGATTCAACAAATAATCCCTACGTTATAATATATGCATGACTAATACCCACATTATTAAACCCCACATAACTAATACCCGCATTATCAATACCCACTTTATTAATACACACATTATTAATACCTACATTATTAATACCCACATTAATAATTAATACCCGGTAAAATAGTCCTGCAACCGAATGACCCCTAAGTTATATAAGCCTGCAAACTAACTGGTTGATGCCTGTGACTCTGTTGTTGGGTCAAGATCATCCTAGTTGGATGAGGCATTAAAAATGTATTTGCAAGAAAACAAACTCACTGGTTTTGTTGGGGTCAAGTTTTGCAAGAGAAATAAAGTCATCAAAAGTGCCAGTGATTCAGAGGTTATAAAATTTTCTGCAATACCTATAGGCAAATGGAGAGTAACATAAAAGAATAGAAGAAATGACAAAGAGAATAAGAAGAAGTATCCATTGAACCAAGCATTACAGATGCCAAGGAAATTCTTAAACAAAGGAGAACAACAAATTAGAAAATAGAATAACAGTAAAGTAGAATATCAATAAAAGAAAAATGGCAGATGGAATTTTCAACTCTATGTCCATAAAAGAAAAAGGGTAGAGGAAATTTTCAACTCTTGAACCATAAAAGAAAGTACTACCACACACAAACATGTACAACAACCGACATATATGATATCACAATGTGTAGTGATATATATGTATTGGATAAAAGCTGACTGGACTTGAAAAGGTGACACGTGTCTATCACGTGGTATTGAGCAGACATTTCAACGAACAGACATCCAACGGACAGACATTTATCACGAGCAGACCTAAAGGAGTTATGAAACACTTCAACAGTCAACACGGTCTAAGCGAGCAGTTATTAACATGATCATCCACGATCATTCAATTAATGGTCATTAAGGCAATCATTACAACCCAACGGTTATGACTCCAACGGATATGTGCCCAGCAGTTACTTATCAAGACGGATCCATGCCCAGCGGTTACGAATCCCAACGGGTGCCTACCAGGCTTATAAATAGCATTCGCCTTAATCGATTGTGACACAACTTTACTTCTGGTCTATAATATCAATAAGAATACTCTCTCGCTCTTGCTCAGATACTCTCTTTGCTCATAGTTTACTTATTACTTTAGTTCTTTGATCATCTGAATGCGATTGGTATCGAAGAACTCTCTCCTAAGACAAGCGATACGATATGGTTGCTTCTCCTTGTTTCCGTTTATGCTTTACTTTTGTTAGTTAATACTTGCATCTCGTTCTTGCATTATCACCATCTTAGCTCACCGTTCAAACTCTTAATCTCAACCATTGATCGTGACTCCGCAAATACAAATTGAATTGTTAATTGGCCTAAAATCGGATCTAGGTTAAACAATTTGGCGACCACAGTGGGAGCCGGTCAATAGCCTTCTTAGGTTAATAGTTTATCCTTGATATTATACCTATTTTCGTCAGTCTTTTTGCTCTATAACTAACATGGCAGAAAGCAACTCTCAACGAACTATCGTAGGCGGAGAACAGGTAAATACTCCTTCACTCAGGCCTAATTACTCTCCTGATTATTCTCCCGATTACTCGTCCGATAGGCAGCAACAATCTTCCCAAGGACCGGTCAGGCAGCGATATAGGCGTATGCGCTCTCAGAGCACTACCCCACCCAGGAGATGATGCCATAGGAGTCTCTCCCCTGGCCGAAGGAACCTCCAAGAAACACTCTTTGCTTTCATGCAGGAACAGGCAGAAGTAAACCGAGGAATAAACGAGGCACTCACCTCTCTCCGAAGGAGTAGCCCTTCAACTGGAAGGGCTGATGCTGCAGCACCTGGTCGTGACGCACCTTCTTCACATACTTCGAGGCAGGGTGGAGAGCGGAACAACGGTGGTATTGCAGATCCAACGACCCAAGTCAATCAGAATCAGAACGGAGGGTCTATGACGCCTACGGATGTGAGCCTTGTTGTGGAAGCTCTCACCAAACAATTCAAATAAAGCCAGGAAGCACTTCAAAAGTCTCTCCACGAGAGAATTGATCAGATACCGGGCGCTCCACCCACGCTGAAGAAAGTCGATGTCCAGCGTTATTCACAGCGACCCTGGAAGAAGGAGGCAGCCCCAAAAGCGATACCCAAGACGTTCAAAATGCCAAACATCCTGAGGTATCGCAGAACATCTGATCCCAACTATCATCTCATGATGTTCAGCAACTTTATCAAAGCTAGCGATCTTACCGACGAGGATATCGAATCTGTCCAATTGAAGAAGTTCGTGGAAACCCTAGCAGATGGAGCTCTGCGATGGTATTCAATGCTGCCACCCAACTCCATTGGGTCTTTCGCAGAAATGGCTGAATTGTTCGTGAAGGCACATATAGGCGCTCAGAAGACAGAGACCCGTGTAGAGGACATCTTTGAAATCAAGCAAAGACCCGACGAGTCTCTCCGCAAGTACGTGGCTCGCTTATAGAGAGAACGTATGATGCTTCCCAAAGTACTAGACAGATGGGCAGCGATCGCATTTACCAACAGCTTGGATATTAGGAGCTCAGAGTCTCTTCGCGAGTTCCCAGCAGCCAGTTGGTCAGATGTCTACAACCGTTACAATTCCAAGGTACGTATCGATGAAGATAAATTGATTGGAACAGGTACTCGAGGAAGAGCTCAGGCACGTATTGGTGGATCCGGCGGAAAGGCAGAGACCGAGAGAGCAGACGTACGTTATGAACCATACCCTGATCAGTCACGCAGCCATTCAAAAGGACGCAACCGCAATAACAAGGGGTTGTCCCGGAGAGATGATTCAGAATCAAGCCTCCGTGGAGCCCCAAGCCTGTCGAGTTTCAACGTGGAGACGTCTGAAGTAGTGGCAGCACTCAAAGACATGGGAGAGAAGGTCAAGTGGCCGAAAGACATGAAGACCGACCCAAGCAAGCGAAACCAGGACCTGTGGTGCGATTTCCATCGTGACCATGGCCATACCACCGAAGACTGCAAAGCCCTCAGGTATGAAATTGCTCATTTGCTGAAACAGGGATTCTTGAAGGAGTTCCTGACCGAGAAGGAAAAGTAGACTCACACGAAGGCACAACAGAACATACCTGGCCCTCCACGAGCATCCTCTCCAAGGAGGACAGTTAGTGTCATTTCAGGTGGAATCGAGGTGGACTCCATTACTTTCACAGCAAAGAAGTATGCAAAGGTCTCCATCACAAACAACAAGCGCCCACGATCAGAAGAAGTAATCACATTTGAGGACTCTGATGCAAATGGCTCTCAATTTCCACATGTTGATGCGTTAGTCATAACGTTACGCGTGGCGGAGTTCGATGTCAAGAGAGTACTCATTGATGCAGGCAGTTCCGCGAACATTATCCAATTACGGGTTGTCAGAGAGATGCAGTTGTCAGACAAGATCGTGCCCATATCTCGAGTCCTATCCGGCTTCAACAATTCAAGCGAAAAGACTCTCGGGGAGATTACCCTGACGACTCTTGCCGTAGGGGTAGCGAAGGAAACAAATTTCCATGTTGTCGATGCGGATCTAGCCTACAACATCATTTTGGGTAGACCTTGGATCCACGACATGCAAGCTGTTCCTTCGACTTATCATCAAGTATTGAAGTTTCCATCCGAATGGGGAGTGCGTGAGGTCCGAGGAGAGCAACGCTCTGCCCGAGACTGCTATTCTGTGGCTCTCAAACTGCCCGAAGAGAAAAAATAGCAATTACAGCGACCGGGGCCAGACATACCACCTGAAGAGGCTAACTACGAGGTCCCGAATTTCATCAGGAAGATGGACGAAAGAGAAAACCACATGCCAACCGTAGAAGCTCTGGAACCCGAAGAATTGTTCGCCGACAAGCCAGAGCGGAAGGTGTACTTAGGGACCGAATTGAACGGGTGCCTACGGCGAGATATCCTCCAGTTTCTCAAGGAACGGCATACAACATTCGCCTGGTCCCACGCAGATATGACAGGATTTTTCCTGACATCATTACTCACAGGTTGAACGTTGATCCGTATCACCGCCCGGTGAAACTAAAGACGGCGCCAGCAAGGAGCCTTTCGGAACCAGGTCATCAACGACGAGGTCAACCGGCTACTGAAAATCGGTTCAGTACGTGAAGTCAAATATCCAGACTGGCTAGCCAACGTGGTTGTCGTACCTAAAAAGAACGGCAAATGGCGAATCTGCATTGACTTCACAGATCTAAACAAAGCATGCCCGAAGGAGTCATATCCTCTTCCCAGGATAGATCAATTGATCAACGCAACAGCCGGACATGAGGTGCTCACTTTCATCGACGCGTACTCCGGATATAACCAAATATCGATGGATCCTGAAGACCAGGAGAAAACGACGTTCATAACCTGTCGAGGTACGTATTGTTATAAAGTTATGCCATTTGGATTGAGAAATGCAGGTGCAACCTATCAGCGTCTAGTCAATCGAATGTTCCATGACCATATCGGAAAGACTATGGAAGTGTACATCGATGACATGCTGATCAAATCCAAACGAGCAGAAAACCATCTGGCACATCTGAAAGAAGCTTTCCGAATCTTGGATCAGTATAACATGAAGCTGAATCCAGAGAAGTGTGCTTTCGGAGTCGGATCGGGGAAGTTTTTGGGATTCACTGTGTCTCAGCGTGGAATTGAAGTCAATCCCGCTCAGATTAAAGCCATTGAATCAATCCCAGATGTACTTCTTAACAGAAAGGATGTCATGAAACTGACGGGGAGAGTGGCAGCCCTACGCAGATTCATCTCCCGATCATCTGACCGATGCAAGAGTTTCTTCGATGTCTTAAAGAAGAATAAGGAGTTCGAATGGACCCCTGAATGTCAGCAAGCGTTGAAGGATCTGAAAAAGTATCTATCCAATCCACCACTGCTCTCCACGCCTCAGGAGGGTGAGCAGCTGCTAATCTATTTGGCGGTCTCAGAATCATCGGTAAGCGTTGTACTAGTTCGGGAAGAAAAAGGTAAACAACTTCCTATCTATTACATTAGCAAAGCTCTAATTGATGCAGAAACACGCTATCAACCTTTAGAAAAATTGACATTGGCACTAGTAAGTGCTGCTCGCAAGTTACGCCCTTATTTTCAAAGTCATTCGATAGTTGTGGTTATGACCTTTCCTTTACGAAATGTTCTGCACAAACCTGAATTTTCAGGAAGGTTGGTAAAATGGGCTATAGAATTATCTGAATTTGATATCACCTATCAGCCTAGGGTGGAAATAAAGTCACAAGTCCTAGCAGACTTCGTGGCAGACTTCAGCACTAATATATACCCTGAAGCAGAAAGGGAAGCTATTCTTTATGCAGGGCAGGCTCCTGGCACATGGACCCTTCACACAGACGGGTCCTCGAGCGTCAAAGGGTCTGGGCTTTGATTGATCCTCGTTGCTCCATCCGGCGAGACGGTAAGACAGGCTATCAAGTGCCCATTTATTACTAACATGAGGCCGAATATGAGGCCGTTATTGCAGGATTAGAACTAGCCCGAAGTTATGGAGCAACCATCGTCAAACTAAAAAGCGACTCTCAGCTGGTGGTCAATCAAATCAATGGAGGTTTCATTGCACGAGAATCCAGGATGCAAGTGTACCTCGCACGAGTGAAAGAGCTACTAGCACAGTTTGACGAACGGGAAGCAGTCCAGATTCCACGAGAAGAGAACCATGAAGCTGATGCTCTTGCAAACATGGGATCAGTGGCAGAGATAGGGGCAGCCAGTTCTTCAGCTGTTGTTCAACTTCTCTACACGACCATGGACAGAGAAAAGTTCGAATTCAACACTACCTGGGACTGGCGGAATGAGATAACAAATTATCTTATCCATGGAACTCTACCCGCAGATACAAAAGCTGCTCGCAAACTCCAAGTAAAAACTGCTCGATATACAATTCTCAACGGCGAACTCTACCGCATGATGTTTGCAGGACCTCTCGCAAAATGTCTTGGACCAAATCATATTAATTATGTGATGAGAGAAGTCCACGAATGCTGTTGCAAAAATCATTCCGGGGGCAAGGCATTAACCCGGAAGCTGATTCGTGTTGGTTACTATTGGGACAAAATGTAGAAAGATACGAACGAATTTGTCAAGAAATGTGACAAATGCCAGAGATTCGCCCATCTTCTCCATCAGCCAGCAGAACCACTGCATTCAATAATCTCCCCGTGGCCCTTCATGAAATGGGGGATTGAAATCGTTGGTCCTTTTCCCACAGCACCAAGGGGGATGCGCTTCTTATTGATCATCACTGACTACTTCACAAAGTGGGTCGGAGCGGCAGCATATTCAAGGATACGACAAACGGAAGTCATCGACTTCCTCTGGCGTTTTGTCGTATGTCGCTTTGGAGCACCTAAGGAAATAGTCATGGACAACGGCCCGCAATTTATCAGCCAGAAAGTGACTAGGTTCCTCGACGATCTGCACATCAAGAGGATCACTTCCTCTCCATATCATCCTGTTGCTAATGGATAGGCAGAGTCTACCAACAAAATCATCGTTGAATCCCTTAAAAAGCGCCTCGAGAAGGCAAAGGGATGTTGGGTAGAAGAGTTACCTGGAGTACTATGGGCCTATTGCACAACGATAAAAATGAGTGCCGGAGAAACTCCTTACTCATTGGTATATGGTGCAGATGCTCTAATCCCAGTTGAAAACGGAGAGCCCAGCCTACGATATGCACATGCCACTGAGGAATCAAACTCAGTCAACCTCTCCGAAGAGCTGGACCTCCTCGAAGAACGCAGAGAACTAGCGCTTGTACGAGTAGTCACTCAAAAAGAACGAATCGAGCAATACTACAATCGGGGACTGCGCGTACGAAGCTTCCAAGTCGGAGAAATTGTACTCAGAAAAGTCTCCCAGAGCACACAAGAGACAAATTCAGGGAAGCTTGGTCCTAATTGGGAAGGCCCCTACAAAGTAATTGCTTCAGTCGGCAAGGGATCTTATCGCTTGGCACGATCAGACGGATCCACTGTCCCGAACAGTTGGAATGTGGTTCACCTCAAAAGGTTTCGTTTTTAAGTGGTAAAACGGTTAGTTATCCTACACTCACCTTTTATCTTTACAAAAATTTTTGCTTTTATTATATTTTCTCTCTAAATGGTACTAACGACCTAAACAAGGTCAGATCCGGTTAGCTCAACTGGTAGAGCTCGAAGTTCTCAACTTCGCGGCTGTGGGTTCGAATCCCACAATGGACACTCCTCGTTTGGTTATATGTGTTATATATGCAACTCACCGAAAACACTTTTAATTTATCACTTTACATGCTCCAACATAAAAACAAGGAGGGTGGTGAGAGGCCCCTGTAGGCCAGATAAGACCTTCATAAAGGCAAAAGACCTTACCAAAAGGCGAATTATTAAAGTTTTTCAAAAAACTTTTAGGTGACAAGACTTCCACAGAAAATAAGAGGAGTCGTTCACAAAATCAAACTCTTACGTGACAAGACTTCCACGAAAATAAGAGGAGTCATTCACAAAACAGAAACCTTTACGTGACAAGACTTCAACGGAAAATAAGAGGATTCGTTCACAAAATCAAACTCTTACGTGACAAGACTTCCACGAAAATAAGAAGAGTCATTCAAAAAGCAGAAACCTTTATGTGACAAAGCTTCTACGAAAATAAGAGGAGTCATTCACAAAACAGAAACCTTTATGTGACAAAGCTTCCACGAAAATAAGAGAAGTCGTTCATAAGGCCAATGACTCGGCCAGAGCCAATCTACAAAGCCGTGCAACAACTTTCGACTGTCAAAACGATAAGCAAAGTTATACGTACAGAGCAATGATTCGTCCAAAACCCTAACGACCACGACTCGGTCAGACTACTTACGACTTACGACCTCTTCCTAACGAAAGGCTAAGTTAAAAACATTTGGGTAGACTTTTGGAGATACGAACTTAATAAAGTTCAAATTTCAGGAAATTCCCAATCATAAGGCACGAAAGCCACAACACATGCAAACAAAAGATCAAGAGTTCAAACTAAATATAGTCACTGAACAGATCTAAATAGCATATATACATTATCCTATAAATTGATAAAATGCCGAAAACGGCTGACAGAAGTTTACAGAGTGTTCAAAGGCCAAATGAAACCGGCCATACAAAGGACCAGAAAGTCTTTACTAGACTTCTGTCCACCAACAAACAAGTCCGGCTCTCGCCAAACAATATAAAATACATCAATCACAGATTAAGAAAGGGCATCAACATTTGGGGCTACGACCAGAACTCGACGCACCAGCTCCGTCAGTCCTGCCGTCGTCCCATGAATTCTCGTCGTCATCTTCGTCTTCATCATCATCTTCGCCTTCAGACTCCTCCGAACAAAGATTCAATGCTTGTCTTATTGTACGAATAGCACTCTTTGTTGTCTGCAGCATCTCCTCGACATTAACTTGTCTAGCCTGAATCTGCACGAGCAATGTACGCTTGGCCTCAAGAGCAGCAAGCATGGCTTTGATTTCAGACTGATCGCGCAGGTTTGCCAAGTCCTTGGTTAATGCGGTCTGAGCACTCATTAATTGAGCGACCTGATCCTTGGCGGCCTGGAGATCAGCCCTGGCTTCAACAGATCCTTCATTGGCTCTCTGAAGAAGTTGTACATTCTTCAAACAATCTCTCTAGAGCCTGAGTAGAGCGTGCGAACCCTTCTTTCTCCTCGAGAAGAAGGTCCTTCTCCCCGGTGAGTGCGTTGATTGCTCAACACGTTCATTGTTGACATCAGTCAACCGATTAACCTCACCACCAAGGAGACCACGCTGCTCTATCAGAGTCTTGTTCTCCTTCAGAGCTTCCAGCAACTCTTTCATTACCTCAAGTACTTGATCGACGTTGTTATAAGCCTGAAGCAAAACATGAGCTCGGCAGCCAGCATACTCGACTGAAAAAGAAAAGTAAGTCAAGTTTAGATGTCCGAGGCTAAAGTTATTCCCAAAACAAAGCGGAAAATACTTACCCGGGCAGAGTCAGCAGCAATCTGGAAGGCTAACTCCTCATCGCTAAGCTCCCTCAGCACCCATTCTTCACGGGGACCGATGAGCGAAGAGACCGCCTTAGCCAAGCCGCGTGGCCCAGTTATGAAGTTAACATCAGGGGCAAGTTTCAAAGTATGCTTCCTCTCACAGAACTTGGGTTCCCAAGCCTGCTCAGAGGGATAGTTTGGCCCAAACTTGTAACGGACACCCCTGATGTCCTTCAACTCTGTCCGGCCACCAATGACTGACCGCCAAACAAATATTGACGATGAAAGGTTAGAGTCACCTTCCACTCCAGGATTTATCGTCTCGCACTCGCGAAGGCCGACAGGCGTCGCCCCCTCAGTAGCCACGTTCTCCAGGTCCTCGAAACGAAAAACACGAGGACCCCGGCTACCCTCTTGGGTAACTTCTTCTCTAACCTCCTCTTTCACCTCTTCTTTTTCTCCTTCGCCCACCTTTCTCTTCCCCTTGTCTACACGAGAAGGACCTGCCTCCACCCCATCATCAACTCGGGGACTCCTCTGTGGAGTACGGACAGCCTCCTCCTTGGCCCTTCTTCTGTTACTACGAAGATGAGGCCTGCGCCTAAGAGGAACATCAACTTCGGCCTCAGTGTTCAAAAGATAGATAACCTCCTTGGCTAAGCCCTCTCC
Organism: Petunia secreta; assembly: GCA_029990175.1. Lineage (NCBI taxonomy): Eukaryota > Viridiplantae > Streptophyta > Magnoliopsida > Solanales > Solanaceae > Petunia > Petunia secreta. Next base: position 10,261,503 of record JARKIP010000017.1, read on the forward strand.
CCGTGCAGACTCGGGGACTTCAGCAGCAGCATTGGCATTCTCTTCTATGGGCTCAGGTACACTGGCCCAAGAAGAAGGATCACCACCAGCCGACGAGGTTTGCCCAGCAGCCACGGAAGTCTTACGAGCAGACTTCTTCCGTGCTCCGCCCTCGCCCTGGCTCCTCTTCTTCTTCTTCTTCAGGGAGCCCAGTCCACCGGACAAGAGTTCCTCGCCCCCCTCCCTGCTGCGCAGTGCATCCACCGAAGCTAGTATAGCCTCAGCCTCAGCATCTGGGCCAGCAACAGGCTCGGAAGGCCCGTCTTGGGGGGGGGGGATCAGGAAAGAAATCTCCTGAAGTGCCCAAACCTAGAAAAAGGTAAAACGGTCAGACACAGAGAAGTTTCAAAGAAGAAGAATGATCATGCAGAAATATTCTCACCATGATTTTTTACAATCAAACTTTTGTGAGCGGAAAAATACACCCACTGTCTTCTTTCAGGAGCGAACTCCTTCAAAATTGGCTCAACCCACGCCGTCAGCTCTTCAACAGAAATGAGCCCATCATAGGGTTGCTTGGCCGCTACTCAAAGAAATTGAACGGAGTTAGCAGACGAGAAGAGAAAAGAGCACAAAGAATTTCAAAAATACTCGGGGACTTACGCTTCTTATTCCAGACTTCTGGAATATTGTCGTCAAAAGTCAAGGCCGAGGAGCGCACAAACAGATACCGGTACACCCAGCCTCGGTCACCAGTATCCTAAGAACTGCGCACCAAGCTCTTGCTTCCGCGCATCCTGCCATTTACATAGCCATCTTTAAAATTTGTATATTATACAAAGAAATAAAATGCTCGTATCAAAAATATTGATCGGTTCCTGTCGCGAACCAATCTAAAAGAGTAACTATTCTATATAAACTGGGGCTCAGTTGCCCTGGTCAGAGATGGTACTCCTTGCAGAGCCTCTCCAGCACAGGGTGTAGGGGTAACCTACATCCCACTGTGAAAGGGTAGGTGCACATGGCTGTCCACCCAGCCCTATGGGAAGTAATATTCTCCTCCTCGGAGACCGGCAAGAGGGGAACCTCATCGCCCCAGTGGTAGTCCGTCCTCACTTGTGGGATCACCTCCTTCGTGATCCATGACTTAAACCTATACGCCGGCCAGTTGCGCGTATCTCCTTCTCTATTATTAAAGAACTTAATGTTACAGTCCGCTTCCAGTTCACCCCATTTCTTGGGGATTATTTCTGCAGCAGTAGGATGAGTAGCCCGGGGCCTAGGAGTGGCCGCCTAAGAACTACCAGCAATATCAGTGCTTTGATTTTTCCTAGATCTTGATGTCATGGTTTCAAGAAAAATATGAAGTTGTCAAGAAAAATTCACAAGCTAGTTCAAAGGGTTTTCAATAAACTACAGAGAAGAAATAAAGGCAAATAAAAAGTTTCTTATCAAGCAAACCCCTATTTATAGGAGTGAAGATTCAGCCCCACAACTTCCTTCGAGACACGTGGAGGTCATCAGAGAAACTACGATCAGATCTGGCCGTAGAAAGAAAGAATAGGGTTCATCAAAACCTTATAGTATCATCATTATTCTGAAGAGTAGCGGTCACCTCGCGATCAACAGACGACGTGTGCACGCGACTGAAGCGGGTAAAATCATTACTTTGATCCTTGGGGCACGCAATAGTCACTTCAGAATGGACTGTAGTTCCGCAGGTGTGCCAGCTGCAGTTACTTTTTCATACGGCACATTAAATGCACACATCATAAGGGCTTGTCACTTAGCTGAAAGGTTTCGTACGTCATCAAGCTACATCACACAAAGACAAAAGTTTACAAGAAATTCCCACCAAAATCCATATCCACTCCTCGAACAGATACTCTGCTCGAGAAGTGCGGGGACTATCTGTATTGGATAAAAGCTGACTGGACTTGAAAAGGTGACACGTGTCTACCACGTGGCACGAGCAGATATTTCAACGAACAGACATCCAACGGACAGTCATTTATCACGAGTAGACCTAAAGGAGTTATGAAACACTTCAATAGTCAACACGGTCTAAGTGAGCAGTTATTAACATGATCATCCACGATCATTCAATTAATGGATCATTCAATTTATCCAATACACCTTTTCAAGTCCAGTCAGCTTTTATCCAATACAGATAGTCCCCGCACTTCTCGAGCAGAGTATCTGCTCGAGGAGTGGATATGAATTTTGGCAGGAATTTCTTGGAAACTTTTGTCTTCGTGTGATGTAGCTTGATGACGTACGAACCTTATCAGCTAAGTAACAAGCCCTTATGACGTGTGTTGACACCCAATTTTGTCCCGATTTTTTTTAAATTTAATAAATTATGGCAATATTTTATAATTGAGGATAATTTTATAAATTAAATATAATTGGTTAATTTCTGAGTAAAAGAGTCAAATTTTGCAATACATAGCCTAATTTCTATCCTACCCGTGCAATCACCCGATTTTCTCATTTAAATCCTAAACTGAGGTCAAAATTGCTCCTTCATTTAAATTCCAGCTTATTTATGCAAAGCCCATACCCGTTAACCCCACACCCATTTTATTTTCCCTCACACCAAAAACCCTACACACTCTTACTTTGACCCAGCCGTGCCCCTCAGATCTCATCTCCCTCACACACCCACTCCTCATCTTTCCAACTCTCCCTCGCATGTACACACACGGCATGAAAACCACATACACATCCGCACCCAAGATAAAAAGCAGATCTGGGAAATGAGGGGGGTGACTGATTCACAAAAACAGTGGGGTCGCCGGCGTATATGTTCACCGGAAAACCCATTTTCTGATCGACCTCGTTTTATTACTTCATCGGGACCCTGTTCTCGTTATTTTCCTTCGTTCTTGGATGATTGGTACCAAATCTGAAAAGGGATTGGGAGTGGTAGCGACGCTGTTGGCGTTGCTCCTCCTCTTTCCCTTGTGTACCGTTATCTCGCCGGTCGGAGTCCGTTGTCTCCGGTGACTGGAGTTTTCTGTGTTTGTTTCGTTTCGTTCAAAACAGTTTAATCCATTTGTTGGCGTTGCTTATAGGTTCTCTTCTGTTTCCTTGATTGATTCATGACTGAAATAGGACAAACGGTGGCATGGCAGTCGCTCCTCCGCCTCTTCTCTGTGTCCCCGTCACCGGAGTAGCAGCGACGCCGCTGCTGTCGCTGGTTGTCGCTCCTCCGTTTGCTATTGTTCGTCGATTTGTTTCCTCTGTTTGCTATACACGATGGTGGTGAATTTTGACTGCGGGATCTATTGAGTTCTTTGGCTATGGTGTTTTGCTGATTTTTGGTCCCCTGTACGATAATGGTGTCAAATTTTGCCATTGACATTTGGTTGACTCTTTGTCGATGGTTACTGGGCTTAACGGATTAGTTGTTCGTTTTGACTGGTTCTGCTCATTTTTGTTGAGTTTTGCAGATTCATTTGGCTACATCGTTACCTTGGGCGTTGCTATGCCTGATTTAGCATTAATCTGGACATCTTGAACACGCATTGCATTGAAACATTGAACAGATACTACACGCTGGGGACCCCCTTGAGCATTAAGTGAATATTGGTTTGAACAAAGCCTATGGAAAATAATTTATTTGAGGCTATGAACTGATTTGAACAAGATACTACGTTTTGGCCGATGAAAATACATACAAACGTATTGAGGCCTACACAAGGAATTGACGGATAATGAATTGACGGATTTTGAACATATACTACACTTGAACCGTCCCGTCCCGTGTCCCTAAAGCAAAAGGCGATGATGAATGCATTTTAACGCTAAGCAAGTTGAATAGAGTAGTGGGTTTGGTGCTTTGGCACGGCAACACGGCCCGGGCTCCGTGTTTGCAACCGTACCAAATTCCGAGCCTCTATTCGACGCGCCATGCAAACCTGAGCCTAAATTTTGCAAAAAACAAACCCCTTATTATTATTATTATTCTATTATTATTATTATTATTATTATTATTATTATTATTATTATTATTATATATTCTATTATTATTATTATTATATATTTTATTACTATTATTATTATTGTTATTTTATTATTATTATTATTATTATTACTTTATTATTGTTATTTTATTTTATTAATTATTACACTTTATTATCGTACTAATTTAGTTTAAATTCCCATTTTATTGCGAGGTACACCTTGGCACGAGCAATTCGGGAATGCTTTTTGGCTAACTTCCGTTGCATTGGAGTCGATTGGACTGAATTCGGACCCGAGCATTCAGAAATAAGACTTAGGAATTTTAGAAAATCCAAGGCTCCCGCGAGTTGATCAATTTACCGGTTTTATCTTTAACTTTGCTTTCCTTAGATATTTATGTAAATAAAATGTGTGAATTATTTTATCTGATAATAATATTTGATTGCTTGGTATATTGCTTTACTTTATATGCATTATCCTTTTTATTTTTGAAGTCGTTATTTAATTTATTGCAAACTGGGGCAAATTAGCAAAATGCGTGCAAAAAATTAAAATATTTTTCATAAACAAGTTTTATTTCAATTAATTATTTTAGATAATTTTTTTAGAAAAGCATATTTTGCAAATATTTGGAAACCTGTCGGATTAACCGTATTTTACGGAATTTCGGAAGTGCCTTAAAAACCTTCTTCCGAAATTAATAAAACCTCTTACCTTTTAGAATCTCTGGAAGAAAGACCGTCTTTTTTATAAAAACGGAGTTTTGCACGCATTTGTTAATTTGGTTCCCTGTTTTCCTTAAATTGGGTGGCGACTCCAAAAACTCCAAAAGAGTTAGCCCATCCTGTCGATATTCCGGAATTTATCCTTTTCGGGGTAATTTTTGGGGTTCAACAACGTGCGCATTTAATGTGCCGTATAAACTAAGTGACAAGGACTTATGACGTGTGCATTTAATGCACCGTATAAAAAAGTAACTGCAGCTGGCACGCCTGCGGAACTGCAGTCCATTCTGAAGTGACTATTGCGTGCCCCAAGGATAAAAGTGATGATTTTAACCGCTTCAGTCACGCGCACATGTCGTCTGTTGATCGTGAGGTGACCGCTACTCTTCAGAATAATGATGATACTATGAGGGTTCGATGAACCCTATTCTTTCTTTCGACGGCCAGATCGGATCGTAGTTTCTCTGATGACCTCCACGTGTCTCAAAGGAAGTTGTGGGGCTGAATCTTCACTCATATAAATAGGGGTTTGCTTGATGAGAAACTTTATACTTGCCTTTATTTCTTTTCTGCAGTTTATTGAAAACCCTTTGAACTAGTGTTATACTTTATGCACCTCCTAAGGACACTAGAAGGGGGGGGGGGGGTTGAATAGTGTCTCCCGATTTTCGCAAGAACTGTGTTCTTCTACTGTAGAACAAGGTTCTTAGAATTTCCTTCTACCTCCGTCTAACAAGAACATACATAGAACAGAACTCAAACTACACAAGGATTTTTACGTGGAAAAACTCCTTGCTCAAGGGAGAAAAAACCACGACCCACACTCTGGGATTTTAGCACTGAATCCACTAACACAAGAGCAATGTTTTAGATTACAAACTCAGTAACCAAGGGGCTACACTCTAGACCCTAACTCTAGCTTTTCTAGTAATCACAAAAGAGTTTACCTAATACATAAGCTTCTAGAATAAGCAAATAGGTAAAACAATGAATGCTCGATATAATGACAACTTACAACTCGATAATCCTAGACAAGAAATCTAGACTTAATACTCTGCATGCAATTTAGTTGTCTTCTTCAGCTTATCCACGTAGAAAGTTATTAAATCGCCTTTGCTTGTGCTCAACTCTCTGTGCGTGAATAAAAAATCAAAAAAACTCGGCTGTCTCTACTACTGGCTTTTATATGAGTCGTGCAACCCTAGTTGAGTTCTACAAGGAATCCCCTTAATTAAGGTAAGTTGAGATTCGTAGTAACTCTTTTTCATGTTAACGTCTGACTCTTTTCCATGCTTCGTAGACACAGCTGGGGCACTGCCTCTTTTAGTCCGACTAGGATACGTATACAACCACGCGCCACTATTCCTAGTTCCACAGGGATTTGCAACCCACAATCTTTTCGATCAAACGTGCCCTTCCCTTCAAGGACCAGGTTCTTCAGGTTCCTTGCATGAACCTCGGTGTCCTTCCTGTTTGTCATACTTCAAAACCAGCTTTCAACAAATTCCCCCTTTTTGATGATGACAAAAAACCGTTGCCCAAGAACCTGAATAGACATAAACCAAAAAACCAAAACAAGAGAACAGAATAAAAACCAAACAGATGAGTTAGGTCACAAACACCCCAAATTCCTTCTTCCCCCTTTTGGCATCATCGAAAAGATTCGACGACCTGCAGGAACTTGTCAAGTTAGTTCAGTCTACTGCACAGAGCAACTCGTTAGGAATAAGAACACAAGCATACACAAATAAGGGCCCATCCAAGAACCTGATTACTTAAGCAAAAACAGATAAGAACACAAGAAGTTTAAAAACATTATCCAGATTGTGTCATCAGCACAACCCTGTTAATAGTTACAGAACCGAATTAAAAATTGTCTTAAACATCCAAAACATGCAATCACAGGAGAATGAGAAGGAGGAAAGATCAGATAGGGGTAGGAAGACAGGACTGGAAGGATCAAAGCTGAAGGTTGAAGTGTCTGACAAGTGCCTCAAGCTGCTTCGTATTTTTGGCCCTCTCCATCACCAGCTCGGCCTCATGCTTGTGGCAATCGATCTTCAGACGATCAATCTCTTGATCCTTCACCTTCAACTGTCTCTGGAGCTCAGCATTTTCAGCATTAATCTCAAGAACAATTTTCTCCAGTTCCTTCACTGCATCAATGGCCTCATCAGGACCAAAGTTTTCACTGTCCTCTGCTTGCTCTTCTTTTACCTGCATTGGCCTTTTGGAAGCTCTGCTCTCTCTGAAAAAATCACAATTCTTTAGCATATTTATCCCAAACATCTGATGAATTGTGGGCTTCTTTCCTGCTTCCAAAGGGACCCCAAAATGCTTAAAAATCTGATGAAGAATGTAAGAATGCACAAGCGAGTGGGGCTTCTGATCAGTGTCAGAGATCCTCTTAATGTGCCTAATGATCAGCCCAGGCAGATTTATCTTCACCCCCCTATCCATCAGATCCATATAGGTCAAATCCAGAGCATTGGCCTCACAATTCCTTTCACCCATAGGCAGAAGAAACCTGTGCACAAATTCAAACAATAGTTGATGGGCAGGTTCCATCTCCTTTTTCTCAACTTTCCTTTCCTTCCTCAGTCTTGGCTTCCCTGAAAACTTTCTCACAACATCCAAAGAGGTGACTCCATCTGTTCTTTTTGGCCATTTTAGCTTAACATACCTGGAATAACCTTCTGCAGGTACATCCAGAATCACCCCCAGTTCAGGTCTTCCAAATTCTATTTCAATTCCTTTAACAGTAGAAAACACTCTCCTGGCAGTTACTCTACAATTAGTATAGAATTCTCTCACTTCATCCACAAACAACTTCCTGTCCCTATTGGAAAACACAGCAAGCCACTCCTGATCACCAATCATCCTCAGCAAAGGTCTCAAATGGAACTCCTTTTCATCATGCAAAATACTTCCTGGCAGAACCTGATGCCTAGAGAAAAATGCTTCTCTATCCACTTCTTCTTAATTGTCCCCTCTTCTTCTTCTCTTATTCTCCACCTCACTATCAGTATCTGAATCACTGGGTTCTACATAGCTCCCATTCTCACTATCCTGCTCAGCCTCACCAGCTTCCCTTCTTTCTTCTTCCAGCTTCTTTTCTTCTCTTTCTTTGACATTGGTGACTGTCCTTCCCAATTTATCAAGCTTTTCTAACTGCACTTTTAAAGAGGATCTGGTACCAACTCTTCTGACAACAGGCTCATCTGCTGCCTTGTCATCACCTTCTACACTATCTCCATCAACCAGTCTAGATTTCAGCACTGGCTTCCCATCTCTCACCAATCTTCTTCTTTTTTCTGGCTCTACTAGATATTCTCTCACAAACACTACTTCCTCGTCTTCTTCCTCAACTAATTTTTCATCTTCTTGCCCAAACTTTCTCTTCCTCTTTGTTTCTTCAACTTTCTTGGTTATCTCCTCTTGTTCTAAAACACCTTCTTTGTTCCTTTCCTCTTCAGAATCTGTCCAACTAAAATCTGCCTCATCAGTCTCATTAGGATTTGGGCAAACAGCAGACTTTTGACCCAACTCCCCTGAGACTTCAGCAATACCAAGTCCTTCACCTGCAGGACTTTTAGGCACAGATTCTTTCACAACTTCAACAGTTTCACTCACTACTTTACTCAGTTCTACTGTATCCTCCCTCAAGATTTCCATATTATCTTGTTCTTTAAACTGTTCTACTATTCTTTCTGCAATATTTAACTTATCTGCAGACTCACAAACTACAGGACCTAGCACATCTTCCCTAAAATCAATCTTTTTACTATCTTGTTCCCTCTCACATGGATTCCCCCTATCTATTCTATCCTTTTCTTGATCACCCATTATCTTGTCTAGTTCAGCAACTAGGGTTTCACTTTCTACAATTCCAGGGCTCTTTATATTAACAGGATCAACAGGCGTAGATACAATAGGTTCAGGAATTACCTCTTGTGACGATAGTGATGAACTTTGACCGGTGGGTGTTGAGAGAACGGTTCTGGATTTCATCTTCTTTACAAGTTTCCTATCCCCCTTTTGCAGAAACTTTGTGCATGCCCTTGCAATTCTTTGAGCCAAAGTAGATGGAGGTGGTCTATCAGACATCTTGAAAGATTTATGAGTGATTCCTGAGATTTCTAAGAAGATTTTGTTTTAGGGTTTGAGGGAATTTTGGTGTTTTAGCAAGAGAAGTAGGTGAAGTGTAAGGGATTTGAGAGAGTGTGGTCGGAGTGAAGAGGCTGTGGTGATTTGACACTGTCTAGGGAAGGGAAGAAGTAATGAGTAGTATAGAAACGCAGCTTTTTGAATTTTTTGAGAACCGGGAGAAGTTACATATTTTGACGGTTATGAGCCTAATTAAATAAGCCCTTTTTCAAGAAGTGGGGTCCAAGCTATTTAAAAAAAAGATCTATCCTAAAAAGGAAAATGTTCCTATAATTTAGGACAGTTACGAGAGTATGGTAGACCCCTGTGACACACGTATGAATGACAATTTTAATTTCAGTTATGAATACTATCATACAGAGTAGGATGAATGTACCTGGACATGATTCCTCGTGTTCAAACTGGTTCCTTCTCAGTACATAGTAGGTCCTTCATGGGATCACATTTTTTGTGCCTTGTGATCAAAACATCAACACGAGTGTACTTTTACAAGCACGAGATTAGACTAAACATCTATAACAAGTTTCAAGCAACCACATCAAATACTTAACTAGCCAAATACAAAGGAATTACCTGCTGGGTCATCCGTGTATTTTGGTCATCCCTAACTCCAACCTGTTCCTTTCAAACTGTACCTTGTTCAAAGCTTTGGTAAATATGTTAGCTATTTGATCTTCAGTCCTGCATGAATTCATAGTAATCAGACCTTTTTCTACATTGTCTCTCAAGAAATGGTGTCTGATATCAATGTGCTTGGTTCTTTTATGTTGGACTGGGTTCTTGGCAATGTTCACGGCACTGGTGTTGTCACAGAAAATTGGCACTGCTCCACACTTGATACCAAAGTCCTCCAGTTGTTGCTTGATCCACAGCAATTGTGAGCAACATCAAGCAGCTGCCACATACTCAGCTTCAGCTGTTGATAGAGCAACTGAGTTTTGTTTCTTTGTAGCCCACGAGACCAAGCAGGGACCTAAAAAGTGTGCCATTCCTGAAGTGCTTTTCCTGTCCACCAAATGACCTGCATAATCTGCATCAGCAAAACCAATGAGTTCAAAAGTCCCACCTCTGGGATACCAAAGACCAAAATCCTGAGTCCCTTTCAAGTATCTCAGAATTCTCTTCACAGCTGTCAAGTGTGATTCCTTGGGCTTTGACTGAAATCTGGCACACAGTCCTACACTGTATACTATATCTGGTCGACTAGCTGTGAGATATAGGAGTGAACCAATGATTTCTCTATATTTCGTTTCATTTGTCGAAGGACCAAGTTCATCCATGTCTAACTTTGTTCCAGGAGCTATAGGAGTAGTCATTTCCTTTGATCCTTCCATGTCAAATTTCTTCAATAGTTCCTTGACATACTTTTGCTGATGAATCATGGTTCCTTCAGAAGTCTGCTTTATCTGCAACCCAAGAAAGAAGTTCAGTTCACCCATCATGCTCATTTCAAATTCACTTCCCATCAATTCTGCAAAACCTTTGCTCAGTTCTTCATCAGTAGCTCCAAAGATGATATCATCAACATACACTTGCACTACCAGCAAATCCTTTCCTTTCTTCATGAGAAATAGTGTGTTGTCAATTTTGCCTCTTGAAAACCCATTTTTCATCAGGAACCCTGAGAGTCTTTCATACCAGGCTCTAGGAGCTTGCTTCAAACCATACAAAGCCTTGTCCAGTTTGTAAACATGATCAGGAAATTCATTGCTCACAAAGCCTGGAGGCTACACCACATAGACTTCTTCATTCAAATAACCATTCAGAAAAGCACTCTTCACGTCCATCTGATACAGTGTGAATTCCATGTACGTGGCAAAAGCAATCAGCATCCTAATGGCTACCATCCTTGCAACTGGAGCAAAAGTTTCATCATAATCTATTCCTTCTTCCTGACTGTATCCTTGAACCACTAGTCTTGCCTTGTCCCTTGTCACTATCCCATGTTCATCCAGCTTGTTCCTGAATACCCATTTTGTTCCAATTATAGATCTGTCCTTCGGCTTAGGAACTAGATGCCACACCTTGTTTCGTTCAAATTGGTGAAGTTCCTCCTGCATAGCTAGAATCCAGTCTGGATCTTCTAGGGCTTCCTTTACATTCTTTGGTTCCAAGGATGAGAGAAATGCAAAGAATGCACAGAAGTTCTTCAATGCTGATCTAGTCATAATTCCAGTGTCCAACTCAGATAGGACATTCTCCAGTGGATGAGAACTTTGATACTTCCATGGCTTGATTTGAATCTGACTTGAAGGACCTGCAGCATTCTCTAGGTTAGGTTTTTCTTGACTTTCTGGATTATCAGCCTCATCTGAAGTTCCCCCTGTCAAATTGACTCCTTCATCCGAATTGTTCAGATCTTCCTTTCCATCTGAGTCCTCCAGTTCATCTGTGGTTTCTTCTCTCCTTAAACCAATTTCTTGATCATCTGCTTCAGTTTCTCCCAGTGTCTTATCTGATTCATCAAATACAACATGCATACTTTCTTCTACACTTTGTGTTCTTTTGTTAAGCACTTTGTATGCCTTACTTTGAGTTGAATATCCCAAAAATATCGCCTCATCACTCCTGGCATCAAACTTTCCCAAAGGTTCCTTCCCATTGTTGTGAACGAAACACTTACAACCAAAAGGTTTTAAATGAGCAATGCTTGGCTTTCTACCTCTGAGCAACTCATATGGAGTCTTGTCAAGAATTGCTCTAATGGAACACCCGTTCAACAAGTAACATGCAGTGTTTACAGCTTCAGCCCAAAAATTTCTTGCCAGCCCACTTGCTAACAGCATAGTTCTAGCCATATCTTCCAACGACCTGTTCTTCCTTTCAACCACACCGTTTTGTTGGGGAGTTCTTGGTGCAGAAAAGTTGTGATCTATGCCATTCCTTCCATAATACTCAGAAAATCTTGAGTTTTCAAACTCAGTACCATGATCATATCTCATACTGATGATCTCAAGGCTTAGTCTTTTCTGAACCACACCAGCCCAATCATTGAAACTTTCGAAGGCTTCATCCTTAGAGACCAAGAATAGGGTCCAAGTATATCTTGAGTAGTCATCCACGATAACAAACACATATCTTTTTCCTCCACGGCTCCTGACTCTCATAGGTCCACATAGATCCATATGTATCAGCTCCAGTGGCTTTGTTGTGCTGACCACTTTCTTTGGTTTGAATGATGTTCTCACATGCTTTCCCTTTACACAGGCGTCACACATTTTTATGTTTTCAAATTTCTTGCTTGGTAATCCGCGAACCAGTTCCTTCAAAGCCAGCTTGTTTACCTGAGACAGACTTGCATGACCCAACCTTTTGTGCCACAGCTGAGAGTCGCTTTCTTGCACATTCAAGCATGTCAGATTATTCTCACGTAAAGACTTCAGTAATGCCTTGTATACATTGTTCACCTTTTTTCCTTCCATCACCACTTCTCCACTCTGTAGGTTCTTTACGATGCAACCAACAGATGAGAAGCTCACTTCATTTCCTCTGTCACACAGTTGGGAGATACTTAGTAAATTATGTCTAAGACCATCCACACAATAGACATTTTCAATTGCATGTTCCAGAGATCTCCCAATCTTTCCAATGCCTACTATCTGACCACTTTTTCCTCCTCCGAAGGCTACACTGCCCCCTTGAAATGCTGTGAGTGAGAGAAAGTTTCTTCTATCTCCTGTCGTGTGCCTAGAACAACCGCTATCCAGAATCCAGCTTGAGTTGTTCTCCCTCACTCCAGCCTGCAAGACAAATCAGAGGTTAGTCTTAGGAACCAAGACAAGCTTGGGTCCCTTCTTATGAGAAAATGGATAAATCAGGTCTTGTTTGGCCCATTTGGGTAAGCCACATCTTTTATTTTTAGCCTTTGCCTTGCTGATATTAACACACTTTTGCTTAACATGACCAGTTTTACCACAAAAAGTGCATAACATGTTACAAGGTAGACCTACATATTTGCTTTTAGGATTATATGGAGGCATGGATTTCTTGAATCCTAATCCTTGTTTTCCTCTGTTTTGATTTTCAAGAACCTAATTCATAGCTTCAGAAGATTTATTCCATTTAGTCAGTCTGGTAAGTTCAAGTTTTGAGTCTTCAACCTTTTGGCTTAAAATCCTGTTTTTTTCTGTTTCCTGATACAGAATTTTATTTGCTCTTTTCAGTTCATCTTCCAGAAAGGATTGAACTTCACTCATAACTTGTTTACCATTCTTACTTTCCCTTAACTGATAACATTCCAATTCAAGCTCAGTAATCTTAGAGTTTGACAGAAGAGTCTGCCCTTTCAAGATGGCATTAGTTTCTTCAAGTTCAATATTCTGTTCCAGGAGACTCTTGTGCTTAGTTCTAAGACTACTCAGTTCTTCAGTTAAGTTATCCTTTTCAAGTTTTTCCTTTTCATACCCTTCAATCAGGGTGGCTGTGATTAGAATTAAATTTTCAGAAGAGTATGTATGTAAAGTTTCTTTTAGATCAGATAAGCATACCTCTGCTGAATTTCCTGCTTCCTCTCCATCAGTTGCCATAAGAGCAGAGTCCTTTTTGATGTTGTCAGCAATGCACAATTCCTTCAGTTTCTTCCATATTCCCTTGGCAGATTTGCACTCCAGTATCCGTGCATGCACATCCTCAGTAAGTCCTCTTCTTAGATACCCCACAGCCTTGGAGTTTGCTTGTAACCAGTCCAGATCTTGAGGGTCTAGTTCTTCCACTTTCTTTGGCACTAGGACACCATTTACAGCTCTCTTCACAGGAACATGAGGTCCTCTTTTCACAATCAGCCACAAGCTGTAATCAGTTGCCTGTAGATAATTTTTCATCTGCTTCTTCCAGTGATTGTAATGAGTCCCATTGAACACTGGTGGTTTTGATGGATCTCTTTCTCCTCTAAGTTCTCGAGGATCTTCTTCATCACAGCTAACGTCTGTCATACTTGCTAGTGCTAGTGGTGAGTCATCCTCAGCCTCTTTTTCATGATCAGACTCACTATCAGTTGGTCCCCAAGTGGCATAAAAAGCTTCCTTCTTTTTCCTTCGTTCTGCTCTGAAGTTTGGGGGCCGTCTTGTCTTCTTTTTGTCTGTATCATATTCCTTAGTGGTTTCCTTTTCCTTTTCCTTAGCAGCTCTGTTCTTCCTCCACTCTATTTCCCACATCGGGCAGTCCATGACAACATGATCCTTTTTGAAACATTTGAAGCACCCAGAGTAGTCAGGACTGTCAACTATGTTCTTCCTACTCGAACTCTCCTTGTTTCCTCGTTTGAACCCTTTAAACCTTCCCAGATTGAGCTTTTGTCTTAAAGCACTCACCATTGCGGCTTCTACTGATTGAAGATCAACATATTCATCAGTTTCTTCTGTTGCTTCCAGCGCAAGAGTCTTTTCCTTCTTTGCTGATGGTTTAGCCTTCGAGTCCTTCATCATCTCATGAGTTTTCAGGCTTCCAACCAATTCTTCAAGCTTGATGGATTTTAACGGTTTGGATTCAATGATGGTAGTCATCTTTGGTTCCCATGCTTCAGGCAACACATTCAGGATTTTATCGACCATCTCTATTTCAGGCAGTTCCATCTCAAGGGATCTCATTTCATTTATGATCATGGTCAACCTGGTCATCATGTCCTGAATCGACTCCTTCTCGCCCATAGTAAACAACTCAAATTGTCTCTTCAGCATTCTCCTTTTTGAGTCTTTTACTTCTGTAGTTCCTTCATGTGCAACCTGTAACGCATCCCATATTTCCTTAGCCGTCTTATATGATGATACTCGATTGAACTCCTCCGGACCAAGACCACATATGACTAACCGCTTGGCCTTGTGATTCTTTTCGATCATCTTATAATCCGTCTCATCAAACTCTTCCTTCAGTTTAGGTTCTTTTGAGGCAGTGGTTCATTCACCAACAATTTTGGTGGGAATCAGATTTCCTTCAGAAACTATCAACCAAAGTTGATAGTCTTCAGCACATATGTAATTCTCCATCCTATTTTTCCACCATGCGTAGTATTGCCCATTAAACTGTGGGGGCCTCAGAACCGATTGTCCTTCAGTAATGGTAGGCGGTGCACTCATTCTGATCCTTCTCAAGGTGTTAACCTTACAAGAGAAGACCCGCTCTGATACCACTTGTTATACTTTATGCACCTCCTAAGGACACTAGAGGGGGGGGGGGGGTTGAATAGTGTCTCCCGATTTTCGCAAGAACTGTGTTCTTCTACTGTAGAACAAGGTTCTTAGAATTTCCTTCTACCTCCGTCTAACAAGAACATACACAGAACAGAACTCAAACTACACAAGGATTTTTACGTGGAAAAACTCCTTGCTCAAGGGAGAAAAAACCACGACCCACACTCTGGGATTTTAGCACTGAATCAATTAACACAAGAGCAATGTTTTAGATTACAAACTCTATAACCAAGGGGCTACACTCTAGACCCTAATCACTAAATAAAGCTACACTCTAGTTTTTCTAGTAATCACAAAAGAGTTTACCTAATACATAAGCTTCTAGAATAAGCAAATAGGTAAAACAATGAATGCTCGATACAATGACAACTTACAACTCGATAATCCTAGACAAGAAATCTAGACTTAATACTTTGCATGCAATTTAGTTGTCTTCTTCAGCTTATCCACGTAGAAAGTTATTGAATCGCCTTTGCTTGTGCTCAACTCTCTGTGCGTGAATAAAAAATCAAAAAAACTCGGCTGTCTCTACTACTGGCTTTTATATGAGTCGTGCAACCCTAGTTGAGTTCTACAAGGAATCCCCTTAATTAAGGTAAGTTGAGATTCGTAGTAACTCTTTTTCATGTTAACGTCTGACTCTTTTCCATGCTTCGTAGACACAGCTGGGGCACTGCCTCTTTTAGTCCGACTAGGATACGTATACAACCACGTGCCACTATTCCTAGTTCCACAGGGATTTGCAACCCACAATCTTTTCGATCAAACGTGCCCTTCCCTTCAAGGACCAGGTTCTTCAGGTTCCTTGCATGAACCTCGTTGTCCTTCCTGTTTGTCATACATCAAAACCAGCTTTCAACAACTAGCTTGTGAATTTTTCTTGACAACTTCATATTTATTCTAAAACCATGACTTCAAGATCTAGGAAAAATCAAAGCACTGATATTGCTGGTAGTTCTTCGGCGGCCACTCCTAGGCCCCGGGCTACTCAGGCTACTGCTGCACAAATAATCCCCTATAAATGGGGTGAACTGGAAGCGGACTGTAACATTAAGTCCTTTAATAATAGAGAAGGAGATACGCGCAACTGGCCGGCGTATAGGTTTAAGTCTGGGATCACGAAGGAGGTGATCCCACAAGTGAGGACGGACTGCCACTGGGGCGATAAGGTTCCCCTCTTGCCGGTCTCCGAGGAGGAGAATATTACTTCCCATAGGGCTGGGTGGACAGCCATGTGCACCTACCCTTTCACAGTGGGATGTAGGTTACCCCTACACCCTGTGCTGGAGAGGCTATGCAGGGAGTACCTTCTCTGTCGGGGGCAACTTAGCCCCAGTATATATAGAATAGTAACTCTTTTAGATTGGTTCGCGACAGGAACCGATCAATATTTTGGATACGAGCATTTTATTTCTTTGTATAATATACAAATTTTTAAAGACGGCTATGTAAATGCCAGGATGCGCGGAAGCAAGGGCTTGGTGCGCAGTTCTGAGGATACTGGTGACCGAGACAGGGTGCACCGGTATCTGTTTGTGCGCTCCTCGGCCTTGACTTTTGACGACAAGGATCATATTCCAGAAGTCTGGAATAAGAAGCGTAAGTCCCCGAGTATTTTTGAAATTCTTTGTGCTCTTTCTTCTTCTCGTCTGCTAACTCCGTTCAATTTCTTTGAGTAGCGGCCAAGAAACCCTACGACGGGCTCATTTCTGTTGTAGAGCTGACGGCGTGGGTTGAGCCAATTATGAAGGAGTTCGCTCCTGAAAGAAGAGAGTGGGCGTATTTTGCCGCTCACAAAAGTTTGATTGTAAAAAATCATGGTGAGAATATTTCTGCTTTCATGATCATTCTTCTTCTTTGAAACTTCTCCGTGTCTGACCGTTTTACCTTTTTGTAGGTTTGGGCACTTCAGGAGATTTATTTCCTGCACCCGCTCAAGACGGGCCTTCCGAGCCTGTTGCTGACCCAGATTTTGAGGCTGAGGCTATACTAGCTTCGGTGGATGCACTGCGCAGCAGGGAGGGGGGCGAGGAACTCTTGTCGGGGGGACTGGGCTCCCTGAAGAGGAAGAAGAGGAGCCAGGGCGAGGGCGGAGCACGGAAGAAGTCTGCTCGTAAGACTTCCATGGCTGCCAGGCAAACCCCGTCGGCTGGTGGTGATCCTTCTTCTAGGGCCAGTGTACCAGAGCCCGTAGAAGAGAATGAAAATGCTGCTGCTGAAGTCCCTGAGTCTGCACGGGGAGAGGGCTTAGCCAAGGAGGTTATCTATCTTTCGGACACTGAGGCCGATGTTGATGTTCCTCTTTGATGAAGGCATCATCTTCGTAGTGACAGAAGAAGGGCCGAGGAGGAGGCTGTCCGTACTCCGCAGAGGAGTCCCCGAGTTGATGACGGGGTGGAGGCAGGTCCTTCTCGTGTAGACAAGGGGAAGAGAAAGGTGGGCGAAGAAGAAAAAGAAGAGGCGAAAGAGGAGGTTAGCGAAGAAGTTCCCCAAGAGGGTAGCCGGGGTCCTTGTGTTTTTCGTTTTGAGGACCTGGAGAACGTGGCTACTGAGGGGACGACGCCTGTCGGTCTTCGCGAGTGCGAGACGATAAATCCTTGAGTGGAAGGTGATTCTAACCTTTCATCGTCAAGATTTTTTTGGCGGTCAGTCATTGGTGGCCGGACAGAGTTGAAGGACATCAGGGGTGTCCGTTACAAGTTTGGGCCAAATTATCCCTCGGAGCAGACTTGGGAACCCAAGTTCTATGAGAGGAAGCATACTTTGAAACTTGGCCCTAATGTTAACTTCATAACTGGGCCACGCGGTTTGGCTGAGGCGGTCTCCTCGCTCATCAGTCCCCGTGAAGAATGGGTGTTGAGGGAGCTGAGCGATGAGGAGTTAGCCTTCCAGATTGCTGCTGACTTTGCCCGGGTAAGTATTTTCTGCTTTGTTTTGGGAATAACTTTAGCCTCGGACTTCTAAACTTGACTTACTTTTCTTTTTCAGTCGAGTATGCTGGCTGCCGAGCTCATGTTTCGCTCCAGACTTAACAACGTCGATCAAGTACTTGAGGTTAAGAAAGAGTTGCTGGAAGCTATGAAGGAGAACAAGACTCTGATAGAGCAGTGTGGTCTCCTTGGTGGTGAGGTTAATCGGTTGACTGATGTCAACAATGAACGTGTTGAGCAAAGCAACGCACTCACCACGGAGAAGGACCTTCTTCTCGAAGAGAGAGAAGGGTTCGCACGCTCTGCTCAGGGTCTAGAGAGATTGCTTGAAGATTGTCGAACTTCATTGAACAGTGCTATTGAGGATCGTGCATCCTTTGAGATGGATCTGCAGAGAGCCAACGAAGGATCAGTTAAAGCCAGGGCTGATCTCCAGGCTGCCAAGGATCAGGTCGCTCAATTAATGAGTGCTCAGACCGCATTAACCAAGGACTTGGCAAACCTGCGCGATCAGTCTGAAACTAAAGCCAAGCTTGCTGCTCTTGAGGCCAAGCGTACATTGCTCGTGCAGATTCAGGCTAGACAAGTTAATGTCGAGGAGACACTGCAAAAAACAAAGAGCGCTGTTCGTAGAATAAGACAAGCATTGAATCTCTCTCCTGAGGAGTCTGAAGGCGAAGATGATGATTAAGACGAAGATGACGGCGAGAATTCAGGGGACGATGGCAGAACTGACGGAGCTGGTGCGTCGAGTTCTGGTCGTAGCCCGAAATGTTGATGCCCTTTCTTAATCTGTGATTGATGTATTTTTTATTTTCTGGCAAGAGCCGGACTTTTTTGTTGGTGGACAGAAGTCTAGTAAAGACTTTCTGGTCCTTTGTATGGTCGGTTTCGTTTGGCCTTTGAACACTCTGTAAACTTCTGTCAGCCTTTTTCGGCATTTTATCAATTTACAGGATAATGTATATATGCTACTTAGATCTGTTCAGTGACTATATTTAGTTTGAACTCTTGATCTTTTGTTTTCATGTGTTATGGCTTTCGTGCCTTATGATTGGGAATTTTCTGAAGATTGAACTTTATTAAGTTCGTACCTCCAAAAGTCTGCCCAAATGTTTTTAACTTAGCTTTTCATTAGGAAGAGGTCGTAAGTTGTAAGTAGTCTGACCGAGTCGTGGTCGTTAGAGTTTTGGGGAATCATTGCTCTGTGCGTATAACTTTGCTTATCGTTTTGATAGTCGAAAGTTGTTGCACGACTTTGTAGATTGGCTCTGGCCGAGTCGTTGGCCTTGTGAACGACTTCTCTTTTTTTCGTGGAAGCCTTGTCACATAAAGGTTTTTGTTTTATAAATGACTCCTCTTTTTTTTCGTGGAAGTCTTGTCACGTAAAAGTTTTTGAAAAAATTAAAAATTCGCCTTTTGGTAAGGTCTTTCGCCTTTATGAAAGTCTTATCTGGCCTACAGGGGCCTCTTACCACCCCCCTTGTTTTTATGTTGGAGCACGTAAAGTGATAACATGAAAAGAGTTTTCTGTGAGTTGCATATAGAACACATATAACCAAACGAGAAGTGTGTTCATTGTGGTATTCGAACCCACAGCCGCGAAGTTGAAGAACTTCGAGCTCTACCAGTTGAGCTAAACGGATCTGACCTTGTTTAGGTCGTTAGTACCATTTAGGGAGAAGATATAACAAAAGTAAGAACTTTTGTAAAGATAAAAGGTAAGTGTAAGATAACTAACCGTTTTACCACTTAAAAGTTATACCTTTTGAGGTGAACCACATTCCAACTGTTCGGGACAGTGGAGCCGTCTGTTCGTGCCAAACGATAAGATCCCTTGCCGACTGAAGCAATTACTTTGTAGGGGCCTTCCCAATTATGACCAAGCTTCCCTGAATTTGTCTCTTGTGTGCTCTGGGAGACTTTTCTGAGTACAAAGTCTCAGACTTGGAAGATTTGTGCGCGCAGTCCCCGATTGTAGAATTGCTCGATTCGTTCTTTTTGAGTGACTACTCGTACAAGAGCTAGTATTCTGCGTTCTTCGAGGAGGTCCAGCTCTTCGGAGAGGTTGACTGAGTTTGATTCCTCAGTGGCATGTGCATATCGCAGGCTGGGCTCTCCGATTTCAACTGGGATTTGAGCATCTGCACCATATACCAATGAGTAAGGAGTTTTTCCAATACTCATTTTTATCGTTGTACGATAAGCCCATAGTACTCCAGGTAACTCTTCTACCCAACATCCCTTTGCCTGCTCGAGGCGCTTTTTAAGGGATTCAACGATGATTTTGTTGGTAGACTCTTCCTGTCCATTAGCGACAGGATGATACGGAGAGGAAGTGATCCTCTTGATGTGCAGATCGTCGAGGAACCTAGTCACTTTCTGGCTGATAAATTGCGGGCCGTTGTCCATGACTATTTCCTTAGGTGCTCCAAAGCGACATATGAAAAAATGCCAGAGGAAGTCGACGACTTCCGTTTGTCGTATCCTTGAATATATTGCCGCTTTGACCCACTTTGTGAAGTAGTCAGTGATGATCAATAAGAAGCGCATCCCCCCTTGGTCCTGTGGGAAGAGTGCCAATGATGTCCATCCCCCATTTCATTAAGGGCCACGGAGAGATTATTGAATGAAGTGGTTCTGCTGGCTGATGGAGAAGATGGGCAAACCTCTGGCATTTGTCACATTTCTTGACAAATTCATTCGTATCTTTCTCCATTTTGTCCCAATAGTAACCTGCATGAATCAGCTTCCGGGTTAATGCCTTGGCCCCGAAATGATTTTCGCAACAGCCTTCGTGGACTTCTCTCATCATATAATTGATCTGATTTTTTCCAAGACATTTTGCGAAAGGTCCTGTAAACATCCTGCGGTAGAGTTCGCCGTTGAGAATTATATATCGAGCAGCTTTTACTCGGAGTTTGCGAGCAGCTTTTGTATCTGCGAGTAGAGTTCCATGGATAAGATAATTTGTTATCTCATTCCGCCAGTCCCAAGTAGCGTTAATGGTGTTGACTTCAAAATTTTCTCTGTCCATGGTCATGTAGAGAAGTTGAACAATAGCTGAAGAGCTGGTTGCCCCTATCTCTGCCACTGATCCCATGTTTGCAAGAGCGTCAGCTTCATGGTTCTCTTCCCGTGGAATCTGAACTGCTTCCCATTCGTCAAACTGTTCTAGGAGCTCTTTCACTCGTGCGAGGTACACTTGCATCCTGGATTCTCATGAAATGAAACTTCCATTGATCTGATTGACCACCAGCTGAGAGTCGCTTTTTAGTTTGACGATGGTTGCTCCATAACTTCGGGCTAGTTCTAATCCTGCAATAACGGCCTCATATTCGGCCTTATTGTTAGTAATAAATGGGCACTTGATAGCCTGTCTTACCGTCTTGCCGGATGGAGCAACGAGGACCAATCCAAGCCCGGACCCTTTGACGCTCGAGGAGCCGTCTGTGTGAAGGGTCCATGTGCCAGGAGCCTGCCATACATAAAGAATAGCTTCCCTTTCTGCTTCAGGGTATATGTTAGTGCTGAAGTCTGCCACGAAGTCTGCTAGAACTTGTGACTTTATTGCTACTCTAGGCTGATAGGTGATATAAAATTCAAATATTTCTATAGCCCATTTTACCAACCTTTCTGAAAATTCAGGTTTGTGCAGAACATTTCGTAAAGGAAAGGTTGTAACCACAGCTATCGAATGATTAGCAGCTGCTCGCCCTCCTGAGGTGTGGAGAGCAGTGGTGGATTAGATAGATACTTTTTTAGATCCTTCAATGCCTGCTGGCATTCAGGGATCCATTCGAACTCCTTATTTTGTTTCAAGACATCGAAGAAACTCTTGGAACGGTCAGATGATCGGGAAATGAATCTGCGTAGAGCTGCCACTCTCCCTGTCAGTTTCATAACATCTTTCCTGTCGTGAAGTACATCTGGGATTGATTCAATGGCTTTAATCTGAGCGGGATTGACTTCAATTCCACGCTGAGAGACAATGAATTCCAAAAACATCCCCGATCCGACTCCGAAAGCACACTTCTCTAGATTCTGTTTCATGTTATACTAATCCACGATTCGGAAAGCTTCTTTCAGATGTGCCAGATGGTCTTCTGCTTGTTTGGATTTGATCAGCATGTCATTGATGTACACTTCCATAGTCTTTCCGATATGGTCATGGAACATTCGATTGACTAGACGCTGATAAGTTGCACCTGCATTTTTCAGTCCAAATGGCATAACTTTATAACAGTACGTACCTCGACAGGTTATGAACGCCGTTTTCTCTTGGTCTTCAGGGTCCATCAATATTTAGTTATATCCGGAGTGCGCGTCAAGGAATGTTAGCACCTCCTGTCCGACTGTTGCGTCGATCAGTTGATCTATCCTGGGAAGAGGATATGAATCCTTCGGGCAGTGATGCAATCAAAACTACTCGGAAGCAAGAAACGATACGAAAATGCGGAAGCTAAAACAAGATAGGCGATATCGATAACGATATCGAGATAGAAAGCAAGACGAGGCTTGAAACGTTTACCTAAGTAGCACCGAGGAACTTGTCTCGATACACCCAGGGTGAAGTCAAGGATCACCTATACTACGCAACTATCCTCAAGAGGCACTCTGCTCTTACAAATAAAATGATCAAAGAGGTTACGATGTTCAACTTGGAATCCACCAAGTGAAATCATGCCCGCTCAAGGGTTCTTCATTGAGAATCACTCAAGAAATACATCATTCTAGTTCAAAGTTAGTTAAAATGCAATAAATGAAGAAGGGGTGTATTTATAGCACCCCATTACAAGGTTTATCAAGTTTCTGGTCCGCTGCTCATCAAACCTTCATCGCGATCGCGTGAAGGGAATAGCGATCGCACAGGGACAGTTCTTCAGAGAAGGCTCACGATCACGCGAAATGGGGCGCGACAGCAAAGGGTGAACATTTACTCTTCGCGATCGCGCAGACATGGTCGCGATCGCGAAGAACAGATCTTCTTCGTCAGGCAGTAAGCTCAGAAAGTGCTGCCCTGTTTTGCCCTGTTTTGCTCCCCTGTTTCCTGCACTGTTTCCAGCCCTGCTTCCACTTTGATTGAGCTCCAATGCATGGTCTTCAAGTCATCCCCCGAGCTCATATCATCCATGCCTTTCCAAACCAAGTGTAAGTGTCGATATAATTTGGGTTGCATCATCCTCCCCTTCTTGAGAAGATTTCGTCCTCGAAATTAAGCCGTCCTCCTCCAAGGTATCATCACCTACATCAAAAGATAAACAACAACAAAACAAAGATTCCTACTACAAGAGCAGGTTAGTGCCAAGAGTGTGGGTAAACACACTCTTATGGTATAACCAAGTATCAATAGCAACAAAGAAGCTCATGTTCCCAAAGGAACTAGCAATTACTTGGTTCAACAAAGAAGTGCACCCAACACAAGAAAAGAGAAAGAGATCAATAGGCCATGGCATATGCAAAACTAAGCTATCAAAATCCCTACGATCCCTAAGTTCAAGATTAGTGCACCAAGAGTCCCCACTATGCGAGTAGGCAAGTCCAACAAGAGTGAATGTAAGTGATGTGGAAAATTCACTGTTGTGATAGAGCCAAGTATCAATACTACTCAAGAAGCTTATGTCCCCCAAGGAAACAACAAGTTCTTTGCCCCATAGTGACAAGCACTCACAAACATAACAAGCAAAGAGACCAATAGGACATAGAACATTCAAGATTAAGCAATCAAAGTTCCTATGACCCCTAAGCTCATGATCAACATACCAAACCTTCCATGCAATATTTTCACAATGCGGCACAATGATTTTGGCATGCTCAATCCTCAAAGTGTGGTTAATATATGGGATGGGATAGGCAAAGTAGTGCAATTCACAATTAGCATCAAATACCCCACTCCCCTTCTTAAAAGCTCTCATACTCACACTAAGAGATACCTCCTCACCTCCAATCTCATTCCTAAGACAACCCACCCTCCCCCACAAGGTAAGCTCTCAAGGAAGGCATTATTAATGGCCCCTTCATCATCATAACGGAACCAACAAGAGTAGGGTCACTAGAAGAATCATCTACCTCACTCGAAGCTTCAAACAAAGAGTTGTCAATGGGATCAAATCCCTCACACCATGGAGGTTCCAACTCTTTCCTAACTCTAGCTCGATACAACTCACCACCACAAGTAAGGATGCCCTCAAACAAAGGATTAGTAAAAGTACACATCCCATTCTCAAGGTCAAGCAAAGGTGAAGTATCATAGCTAGGTTCATCACTCGCACTTGAGGAGTTATCGAATATAATTCGATCCATCTCATCCACTAGGGACTCCTCAAGGTCACTACTTTCCCCGTTACAATACATAGGTCCACCAAAGGCAATTAAATCAATAAGGGCATGATCAAACAACTCATCTTCCCTTTTATCAAATTTTGGCGGTGTGTCATAATAAGTCTCACAAGTATAGTCAACTATTAAGTTCTCGCTAAAGAGAGGCTCATTGATTATCGAGCTCACATCTTGATGTGGCTTTTCATTCCTCTCTCCTAGCGGGTCAGACGCAAACACAAGTTGACCATTAGACTCTTCACTAGTTGCAAGGTCAATATAGGCATCACAAGCAGCAACTAGCTTTGAGTCTCCACAAGACAAGGGATTAACATGTTCATGAGAAGGGAAGGTAAAACTTACATTTGAGTCGCTCCCGTGAGCACTCACATAGCTTGTAGCGTAGCATTCAATTCCTCCATCACGAAGTTCACAATGATGCTCTCCATCCTCTTGTCTTCCTTCCAAGGAAAACGGTTGAGGCTCCAATAGCTCGCCTCCAAGAGTACCTACACAAAAGTTATAGCAAGAAGAAGAAGATATCGTATGGTTAGGACAAAGGGTGCCCTCACTCTCAATTTGTTTTTCCTCTCCTCTTCTTTCTTTCAATTCTCTCTCATGTGCAAGTGCATGGGGATGAGGTCCAAGAATGTCGTCACCTAGCTCACCTTCCCCAACTCCCTCATTTGCCATTGGTTGGCTCATAGGAGTAGTAGAATTACTCCTAGAGTGAGTAGTTACATCTACTTGGGGATTTCCTAAGTCGTGGGGAATGCCCACTTGTTGGGGAGTGCCCAACGGTTTGGGAATGCCCAACTTTTCTTTACTAATGCCTTCTTCGACATCTTTTTGGACACTCAGGGTCCATTCCTCTTTGAGGCGATCAAACCTCGAGCTTATAGATCTCACCTCGGCCAAGAGGTAGGCCAAAGTGCTTACCGGGACCTCAACGGTATCGTATACGTCTCCGGCCATGCACCTAAAAAAATTAAAGACAAGAGAAAGAGGTTAGAGTAAAAACCTCACTCGCTCCCTCACCTTTGGAATGTCACTCGGGGACACTCAATTTAGTGGGTTGTAGGATCACTCAAGCTTGATCTCAAAGGCTTCCTCGTAGTCGAACAACCACCTCAATAACCACTCAAGTCACAAGAACCAAATACTCTTCGGGGTGAGTGGAATTGATGGGACTCGATGGGCGAACGGCTTTATAAGTGAGCACTTGAGCCAAAAAATGTACTACGTGTCTTCTTTGAGCTCTACTCTCCTTCTAGGCACGAATATCCTATTCGCACAATGGATTAGTACTAATTGGGTAGAAGTGTTACCCTCAAAGTACTAACCGGAAGTGACGCGATCAAATGTTCAAAGATCGAATCGTCACTAAATGGATTCGGAATTTGATGAATCTTGGTTTGTGATCTACAAACTCACCATATTTGATGATACAATTGGGGTTTTGGTGATTGGGAACTGTTACGAAGCGTTTGCAAGCATTCTGTCCCAACACAGGAACTTCTAGAATTAATTACTCTTCGCTATCGCGTGAAAGGGCGCGCGATCGCGATGGGTAAATGTGGCTACAGCGCGATTGCGCCAGACTCTTCGCGATCGCGCAGGTCTGCTGGAGCAGAACCAGAATTCCGACTGTAAACTCAAGTTTTGGCACACAAATCACCCTAATTCAACTTGTTTCTCAGTTCTCAAGCTCCCAAAAGGTGTTTTCAACTGTAGTAAACAATCCCCAATGGTTTAACCAAACAAACAATCATCAAACAACTTGTCTCAAGGTTTTTGGACAAGTTCATCAAAAGTTTTCAAAAACCTTCAAGATTCAAAATGCGATTTTCATTCCGCTACTCCAAATGAGGATATGGGGGTACCAAAACGACGGGGCAACCATAAGGAACAACCCCCGCTACCAAACAATCAAGAATTCACAACAAAAAACAAGTTCTATCAAATTTTTGTGAATTTTCAACTTCTGAGATTTGGTTTTCAAGATTTTTGATTCACAACTCCCAAATGTGTTTCGTGGGTACCAAATTAACGGGAATATGATAACAAGCAATCCCCAATAACAAAAACCCAAGAAATCATCACAACCAAGAACATCTAGCAATTTTTTTGTGATTTTCAAGTTATTTTGGATTTTTTTCTTATTTTTCAATAAAAGAAGAACTAACAACAAGATAAAGAGTCACGATCGAGGGTTTGTAAGAACAAAACCTATCCGGGCTCTGATACCAACTGATGCAATCGAAACTACATGGAAGCAAGAAACGATACGAAAATGCGGAAGCTAAAACAAGATAGGCGATATCGATAACGATATCGAGATAGAAAGCAAGACGAGGTTTGAAACGTTTACCTAGGTAGCACCGAAGAACTTGTCTCGATACACCCCGGGTAAAGTTAAGGATCACCTATACTATGCAACTACCCTCAAGAGGCACTCGACTCTTGCAAATAGAATGATCAAAGAGGTTACGATGTTCAACTTGGAATCCACCAAGTGAAATCATGCCCGCTCACGGGTTCTTCATTGAGAATCACTCAAGAAATACATCATTCTAGTTCAAAGTTAGTTAAAATGCAATAAATGAAGAAGGGGTGTATTTATAGCACCCTATTACAAGGTTTGTCAAGTTTCTGGTCCGCTGCACATCAAACCTTCATCGCGATCGCGTGAAGGGAATAGCGATCGCGCAGGGACAGTTCTTCAGAGGCTCTCGTTCGCGCGAGATGGGGCGCGACAGCGAAGGGTAAATATTTCCTCTTCGCGCTCGCGAAGACATGGTCGCGATCGCGAAGAACAGATCTTCTACGTCAGGCAGTAAGCTCAGAAAGTGCTGCCCTATTTTGCTCCCCTTTTTCCTGCACTGTTTCCAGCCCTGCTTCCACTTTGATTGAGCTCCAATGCATGGTCTTCAAGTCATCCCCCGAGCTTATATCATCCATGCCTTTCCAAACCAAGTGTAAGTGTCGATGCAATTTGGGTTGCATCAGGCAGGCTTTGTTTAGATCTGTGAAGTTAATACAGACTCGCTACTTGCCGTTCTTTTTAGGTACGACAACCACGTTGGCTAGCCAGTCTGGATATTTGACTTCACGTACTTAACCGATTTTCAGCAGCCGATCGACCTCGTCAAGGATGACCTGGTTCCGAAAGGCTCCTTGCTGGCGCGTCTATTGTTTCACTGGGCGGTAATACGGATCAACGTTCAACCTGTGAGTAATGATGTCAGGAGAAATACCTGTCATATCTGCGTGGGACCAGGAAAATGTTGTATGCCGTTCCTTGAGGAACTCGAGGATATCTCCCCGTAGGCGGTCGTTCAGTTCGGTCCCTAAGTACACCTTCCGCTCTGGCTTGTCGGCGAACAATTCTTCGGGTTCCAGAGCTTCTACGGTTGGCATGTGGTTTTCTCTTTCGTCCATCTTCGTGATGAATTCCGGGACCTCGTACTTAGCCTCTTCAGGTGGTTTGTCTGGCCCCGGTCGCTGTAATTGCTATTTGTTCTCTTCGGGCAGTTTGAGAGCCACATAATAGCAATCTAGGGCAGAGCGTTGCTCTCCTCGGACCTCACGTACTCCCCATTCGGATGGGAACTTCAATACTTGATGATAAGTCGAAGGAACAACTTGCATGTCCTGGATCCAAGGTCTACCCAAAATGATGTTGTAGGCTAGATCCGCATCGACAACATGAAAAGTTGTTTCCTTCGCTACCCCTTCGGCAAGAGTCGTCAGGGTAATCTCCCCGAGAGTCTTTTCGTTTTAATTGTTGAAGCCGGATAGGACTCGAGATATGGGCACGATCTTGTCTGACAGCTGCATCTCTCTGACAACCCGTGATTGGATAATGTTCGCAGAACTGCCCGCATCAATGAGTACTCTCTTGACATCGATCTCCGCCACGCGTAACGTTATGACTAACGCATAAGCATGTGGAAATTGAGAGCCATTTGCATCAGAGTCCTCAAATGTGATTACTTATTCTGATCGTGGGTGCTTGTCGTTTGTGATGGAGACCTTTGCATACTTCTTTGCTGTGAAAGTAACGGAGTCCACCTCGATTCCACCTGAAATGACATTAACTGTCCTCCTTGGAGAGGATGCTCGTGGAGGGCCATGTTTGTTCTGCTATGCCTTCGCGTGAGTCTGCTTTCCCTTCTCGGTCAGGAACTCCTTAAAGAATCCCTGTTTCAGCAAATGAGCAATTTCATACCTTAGGGCTTTGCAGTCTTCGGTTGTATGGCCATGGTCACGATTGTGGTGCAATGAAAATCCCGAAGGGGTTGCTAAGCACAAACTCGGAAGAAAACAAGAAAGATAAAAGATAGAAGCAAGACAAAACTTGCTTCTTTCGAAAGAACAGTGAGGAACCTGTCTCAAAGCTCGATCGAAAGGGATACAAGAATCACCAAAAACTATGCAACAATCCTCAAGAGAACATGCCTCTTGCAAACTGAATGATCAAAGAGGAATGTTCAATCGGATTAACCGAAAGCCACAAGTCCATAAAAGCCCTCACCGGGGTTTTGCTCACGACGGAGACAAGAAGAAATGTGCTCGGCACTTTCATTCAATTCATCAATATTCAAAAACTAGGTATCTACAATGAAAGGAAACAAGGTTAATATATAGGAAATACTAAGGGTAAACTAGTAAAAGGGTCACAGGCGACCAATGGAAATAAGCCACGCAGGGCTGAATTAAATTGTGTTCGGCAGACTTTGACTTCGGTAAGCCTTGGCTTCGGTTCTCGATTGTCTGCTCGAACACACTTGTTGCCTTCGGACGCTCAATTGTCTTCGAGCTCATTGTCCTCGGTCACTTTGCCTTCGGGCTCAAATCTGAAGATAATGCCTTCGATTCTTGAGCTCGGCCACTCAGCTTCGGAGCAATTTTTTTCCTTCGGCCAGGCTAA
This sequence comes from Petunia secreta, assembly GCA_029990175.1. Classification (NCBI taxonomy): domain Eukaryota; kingdom Viridiplantae; phylum Streptophyta; class Magnoliopsida; order Solanales; family Solanaceae; genus Petunia; species Petunia secreta. The sequence continues at coordinate 10,290,709 of JARKIP010000017.1, forward strand.
GTGAACGTGCACATCGTGCAGCAGCTTGGCTTGGCTTCTTGTCATCGGTCTCCTCGGTGGATCGATCACTTGATCAGCACGTGATCGGGCTGCATCATCCTCCCCTTCTTGAGAAGATTTCGTCCTCGAAATCAAGCCCTCCTCGTCCCCCGAAGTTGGACCTACAACACAAGGAACTAAGTCAGCAATATTAAAGGTGTTGGACATGTTATACTCACCAGGGAGGTCGATCACGTAGGCATTGTTGTTGATCTTGGTCAACACTTGAAATGGACCATCCCCTCGAGGAGCCAACTTTCCTTTCCTTTGGTTCGGGAAGCGTTCCTTTCGGAAGTGAACCCAAACCCAATCTCCCTTCTTTAATTCCAACTTTTTACGCCCCTTGTTTTTCTTTAAGGCAACCTTTGCATAGGCCTCCTCGAGGTTCTTCTTCACCCTTGCATGCAATTCGATCAAGGCAGCTGCTCGTCGAGTACCTTCAAAATCAAGAACAGAATCTCGAGGCAATGGGGTTAAATCAAGTGGAATCAAAGGATTAAAGCCATACACACATTCAAACGGGGTCATGTTGATCATTCTATGCACCGTTCGATTGTATGCAAACTCCATCATGGGCAAACGATCAGCCCAGTTTCCAACCTTCCCTTTGGTCATTGCCCGAAGCAAAGATCCTAAGGTTCGGTTAACTACCTCGGTCTGTCCATCAGTCTGAGGATGGTGAGACGTCGAGAATAGTTGCTTGGTGCCGAGGGCACCCCACAAACATTTCCAAAAATGACTCAAGAACTTCGAGTCTCGATCACTTACAATAGTACGAGGTACACCATGCAATTTTAACACGTTAGAAACAAACAATGTAGCTACATGCTGTGCATCATCACACTTTTTGCAAGGAATAAAGTGAGCCATTTTTGAAAAACGGTTAACCACAACGAAGATGCTATCATGTCCTCCCCCCGACCTCGGTAACCCCAAGACAAAGTCCATGGATATATCAACCCAAGGTCGATCAGGCACAGGCAACGGGGTGTACAAACCATGAGGGTTGGACTTCGATTTTGCTTTCTTGCAAACGAGACAAGCGTTGCAAAGTTTTTCCACATCTCGTCGCATTTTGGGCCAATGGAACTGCTCGGTCAAGATACCAAGAGTTTTATCGACACCGAAGTGCCCCATCAGTCCACCTGAGTGAGCTTCTCGAACCAAGAGCTCCCTCCACGATGACACTGGCACACAAACCCTCTCATTTTTGAAGAGGTAGCCATCATGCCACTGATATTTCTCAACCTTTCGGCCACTCAAGATTGCGTCTCGAACACATTTCAGCTTGGGATCGTCCTCGTACATCGACTTGATGCTTTCGAATCCCATGAGCCTAGAGGCGAGAGTGGTCGCTAAGGCAAATTTCCTTGATAGCGCATCGGCCACAACATTATCTTTTCCCTTTTTGTAATGAATTACATAGGGAAAGCTTTCAATAAATTCAACCCACTTGGCATGTCTTCGATTCAATTTCTCCTGACCTCGGAGATGCTTCAAGGACTCATGATCGCTTTTGATCACAAATTCTCGAGGCCACAAATAATGCTGCCAATGGGCGAGTGCTCGAACGAGGGCATACAACTCTTTGTCATACGTAGAGTAATTCAAAGTTGCACCCTTAAGCTTTTCGCTAAAGTAAGCGATCGGCTTCGAGTCTTGCATCAGCACTCCTCCGATCCCAACTCCAGACGCATCACACTCGACTTCGAATGCTTTGCCGAAGTCAGGGAGTTACAACAACGGGGCAGAGCAAAGCCTCCGTTTCAACTCTTGGAAAGCCCTCTCTTGGGACTCTCCCCACACAAATGGATTGTCTTTCTTCACCAGCTCGGTTAAAGGAGCTGCCACGGTGCTAAAGTCACGAACAAACCTTCGGTAAAAACTAGCTAAGCCATGGAAGCTACGAACTTGTGATACCGAGGTTGGAGTTGGCCAATCTTTGATGGCTTCGACTTTTGATTCGTCGACTTCGACACCATTAGCACTGACAACAAATCCAAGAAAGACTACACGATCGACACCAAAGGCGCATTTCTTGAAGTTGGCATACAACTTCTCTTCTCGAAGCTTTTCGAGCACTTGCCTTAGGTGTTCGACATGTTCATCCACGGTTCTGCTATAAACAAGTATGTCATCGAAATAAACGACAACAAACTTATTTATGAACGGTTTGAGCACATGGTTCATCAGTCGCATGAATGTGCTCGGTGCATTGGATAAGCCAAAAGGCATCACCAACCATTCATAGAGACCGAATTTGGTCTTGAATGCGGTTTTCCACTCGTCCCCGGGTTTCATTCGGATCTGGTGGTAACCGGACCTGAGGTCTATCTTCGAAAAGTATGAAGAACCACTTAACTCATCTAGCATGTCATCTAATCGAGGGATAGAATGACGATACTTTACCGTTATTTTGTTGAATGCTCGACAGTCAACACACATTCGCCATGTTCCATCCTTCTTCGGAACAAGGATAACAGGAACGGCGCAAGGACTCAAGCTCTCACGAACGAGGCCCTTGTTCAGCAATTCATCAACCTGCCGTTGGAGCTCTTTGGTGTCTTCGGGATTACACCGGTATGCAGGTTTGTTAGGGATTTGAGACCCTGGCACGAAGTCAATTTGGTGCTCGATTCCTCTCAACGGAGGTAATCCACCTGTCATTTCCTCGGGAAACATGTCCTCGAAGTCCTGCAAAACTTTACGAACAAACAAAGGCAAAGGGTTATCATTAGAAAAATCATCATTAGAGTTTAGAAAGATACCCTTGTGCACGAGGCAAATCATCATCTGACCGTGGTCGTTGCCTCGTAAGATCTCACCGGGTTGCATGATTGCACAAATTCCTTTCACTTCGATCGGTGAGTTTGTCTCTTCGGGCCCCAATTTTGCTCCTATCGGAAGCTTAGCTTTGGGCGCTTCTTTCAATTCTTTCATCCGTTTATAGTCCTCGGTGACTTGTTTTGGAGACAAGGGTTTGAGTACGAAACTCTTCCCATCGAGCTTCACAGTGTAAGTGTTGGATCTGCCGTTGTGAACAACTGTTCGGTCATACTGCCATGGTCGACCCAATAGCAAATGACAAGCTTGCATCGGAACTACATCGAATATCATTTCATCTCGATACTCTCCGATTTTGAACTTGATCCACACTTGTTTGACAACTCTCAGTTCTCCACACTCATTCAGCCATTGTAACTTGTAAGGGTGGGGATGCTTCATCGTAGGTAATCCCATTTGTGAAACCAAAGTTTGGCTCACTACATTGGCACAACTACCGGAATCAATGATCATCGAACACACCTTTCCCCTCACTCGACATCGGGCATGACAGGGGTTTTCTCTTTGGTTGTCCTCTTCTTCAAGAGTCATGCAGCTCAAATTCCTTCGAACCACAAGAAACATTTCTGGATGATCAGCTTCGGCAGCCTCATGATCATCATCAACTTCAGCTCGATCAGTCTCCTCGATAATTTCCTCCTCGGTGTCACTCGCTTGCTCATGGACGGTTCCATCTTCGAGCAGAAGCATAACTTTGCGAGTTGGACACTCTTTTGCCATGTGACCATAACCTTTGCATTTGTGACACTGAATATTTGAAGCACTAGGAGAGTTGAGTTGAACTTTACCTCCCACTTCTCTCGATTGGTTAACGGTCACACCTCTTTCGAAGGGTCTCTTCGAATCTCGAACAGTGTTAGCACTTGCTTGGTTTGGACTCTTCCATTCTTTACTTCGGTTCAAAGGAGTAGAAGTAGTGACTCCTCGATACCGGTTTGCCTTATCGTCCTTCACCAATTTTTCAGCTTCGGTGGCAGCATCAAACAAATCTTCCAACGTGTGGTACACGTGGAGTCTCAACTGAGATGACACATCCCTAGCCAAGTCATTTTTGAATCTGATAATGGCTTGCTCTTCGTCTTCGACCAGATCAAGATTCAATCGAACCTTTTCGAACTCATCGTGGTACTCTTGGACAGACTTGGACCCTTGCTTTAACTAATAGAGCTTTTGCATTTGAGTCTGCCTGTATTTGGCACTCAAATACTTAGCATCCATTGCTCTTCTCAATTGTGGCCAAGTATTGACTTCGGGATAGTCATGCCTTCGTCTATGCCTGATGTAGGGAATCAAACGCGGAAAGTAAAAGATAAAGAACGAGACGTAACTCGATCTCTAATCCCAAGTAGCAACGGAGAACTTGTTCCGTTACACCCCGAGAGAAGGACAAGAACACCTACGCTATGCAACTACCCTCGAGCTAACGCGAGCACGCAAGTAGAATGGTCGGAGAGGAAGAGTATTCATCTAGATCCGCTAGAAGAACTACAAGTCCCAAAACAAAAGGTTTCATTCAATAATCAAGAGCCTTGCTCATGTTCAACATTCATTCATCATCAATAATAAACTAAGTGTAAAATAAGCTAGGCTTGGATATTTATAGTGTTTTCCCAAGCTTACACAAAGACTTAATTACCCTTACTAATAAGGTTCATCAAATAAGCCATGTAGGGCAAAATAGTAAAAGAAACATAAGTTCAGCAGCTAGGAGGGGCGCCTGGGGCTGGGAGGGGCGCCTGGAACATGCTGAAGCTAGGCTGGGCGCCTGGAGCTAGGCGGGGCGCCTGGCTTGGCCTTCAGCTAGGCTGGGCGCCTGAAGCTAGGCGGGGCGCCTGGCTTGGCCTTCAGCTAGGCTGGGCGCCTAGCCAGGTGGGGCGCCTGGTGTTTTGCTGGGCATTAGGCAGTGAGCTCTCTAGGCGGGGCGCCTGGGGTAGGCGGGGCGCCTAGCTCTGCTGGGCTCTCTTCTTCCTTAGGCGTGAGGCCTAGTTTGAGCACCCGGAATGGCTTCCAATCGCTTCCTTCTTCAAGGCCCTTCCTCACCAAGTGTAAATGCGCTTCTTGGACATCCTTGGCTTGGCTCCGAGTGAATGGTCTCCTTGTGGTGGATTGCCCGGCATCATCCTCCCCTTCTTGAGAAGATTTCGTCCTCGAAATCGAGGCATCATCATCCACGACCCCTTCATTACCTACATCCAAAGGAACCAAGTCACAAACATTGAAAGTATTAGAAACTTGATACTCACTTGGCAAGTCGATCACGTAGGCGTTGTTGTTTATCTTTGAGAGCACTTGGAATGGACCATCGCCACGGGGTGCTAACTTCCCTTTTCTAAGGTTTGGAAACCTTTCTTTCCGGAAGTGCACCCACACATAGTCACCCTTCTTGAGTTCCACCTTCTTGCGTCCTTTGTTTTTCTTGGAAGCAACCTTAGCATAGGCTTCCTCCAAATTCTTCTTCGCCTTTGCATGGAGTTCCATCATTGCTTTTGCTCTAGCTTTACCTTCAAAATTAACAACCATTTCCCTTGGCAAAGGGGTTAGATCAAGGGGAATCAAGGGGTTAAAACCATAAACACACTCGAATGGAGTCATGCCAATCATTCTATGCACGGTTCGATTGTAGGCAAACTCCATAAGAGGTAACTTGTCTATCCAAGTCCCACCCTTACCTCGGGTCATGGCTCTAAGAAGAGCACCCAAGGTTCGGTTCACCACTTCGGTTTGCCCATCGGTTTGGGGGTGGTGGGACGAAGAAAACAAGAGTTTGGTGCCAAGGGCACCCCATAAACTCCTCCAAAAATGACTTAGGAACTTAGTGTCCCTATCACTCACTATGGTTTGAGGCACACCATGCAATTTCAAGATATTATCAATAAACAAGGTAGCAACATGTTGTGCATCATCACATTTACGACATGGAATGAAATGCGCCATTTTGGAGAACCTATCCACGACAACATAAATGCTATCATGGCCCCCCCTAGTCCTTGGTAGTCCCATCACAAAATCCATCGAGATATCCAACCATGGACTAGTAGGTACGGGGAGTGGGGTATACAAACCATGGGGGTTCGACTTGGACTTAGCAACCTTGCATTCAAGACAAGAGTTGCAAAGTTTCTCAACATGGGTCCCCATTTTTGGCCAATGGAATTGTTCCCGAAGGATGGCCAAGGTCTTGTCCCGACCAAAATGACCCATGAGTCCTCCACAATGTGCCTCTCGCACAAGCAATTCCCTCCATGAGGACTCGGGTATGCACACTTTACCATTCTTAAAGATATATCCATTAACCCATTGGTATTTCTCAACTCTCTCCCCCTTCTCTAGAGCGTCAAGGACACTCTTTAGCTTTGGGTCATGAGCATACATCAATTTAATGCTCTCAAACCCCATGAGCTTAGAGGTGAGAATGGTGGCTAGAGCAAACTTTCTCGAAAGCGCATCCGCCACAACATTGTCCTTCCCTTTCTTATATTGAATCACATAGGGAAAAGACTCAATGAATTCAACCCACTTGGCATGTCTCTTATTGAGCTTTTCTTGGCCTCTCAAATGCTTGACTGACTCATGGTCACTCTTGATTACAAACTCACGAGGCCAAAGATAGTGTTGCCAATGGGCAAGGGTTCTCACAAGGGCATACAACTCCTTGTCATATGTAGAATAGTTCAAGGAGGCCCCTTTCAACTTTTCACTAAAGTAGGCGATGGGTTTGCTATCTTGCATTAATACACCACCAATTCCCACCCCCGAGGCATCACACTCAACCTCAAATGCCTTTCCGAAGTCGGGCAATTGCAATAGAGGGGCGGTACTCAACCTACTTTTCAATTCACGGAAGGCCTTCTCTTGAGGCTCTCCCCAAACAAACTGTTGGTCTTTCTTCACCAATTCGGTGAGTGGAGCGGCAATGGAGCTAAAGTCCCTCACAAATCGCCTATAAAAGCTTGCGAGACCATGAAAGCTCCTCACTTGAGTCACGGTAGTAGGAGTAGGCCAATCACGTATGGCCTCTACCTTAGACTCATCCACCTCCACTCCTTGAGCACTCACAACAAACCCAAGGAAGACCACCTTCTCAACACCAAAGGCACACTTTTTAAAATTAGCATAGAGCTTTTCGGCTCTCAACTTCTCAAGCACTAGCCTAAGGTGTTCAACATGGTCGTCTATTGATTTGCTATAGATCAATATATCGTCAAAATAGACGACCACAAACTTGTTGATGAATGGCTTTAGAACATGGTTCATTAGCCTCATGAAAGTGCTAGGTGCATTGGAGAGCCCAAAGGGCATCACCAACCATTCATAGAGACCAAATTTGGTCTTGAATGCGGTTTTCCACTCATCACCGGGTTTCATCCGGATTTGATGGTAGCCGGACCTAAGGTCAATTTTGCTAAACACACATGAACCGCTCAATTCATCTAACATATCATCAAGTCGGGGAATAGGATGACGGTACTTTACCGTTATTTTGTTCACGGCCCGACAATCAACACACATTCTCCAAGTGCCGTCCTTTTTGGGAACAAGGATCACGGGCACGGCACAAGGACTCAAGCTCTCCCTTACCAAACCTTTAGTGAGCAATTCATCAACTTGCTTTTGCAATTCCCTTGTATCCTCCGGATTGCTCCTATAGGCCGGTTTGTTTGGGATTTGGGATCCCGGGACAAAGTCTATTTGATGCTCAATGCCCCTCAAAGGAGGCAATCCATCCGGCATTTCATCCGGGAACATGTCACCAAAATCCTTCAAAACATTCTCAAACACACTAGGCAAAGGGTTAGAAGAAAAATCACAATTAGAGTTAAGGATCATACCTTTGTGCACTAGGCATAGGAGAAACTTGGTGCCATCATTACCTTTCAAGAGCTCGCCCGGTTGCATCATGGCACACATGCCACCGGTAGATGAAGTAGGTGGGATTGCCACCATGCTTTTGGACAAAGGGCTTGTCTCAATGAGTGACTTAGCCTTTGCCACCTCCCTCAACTCCTTCATTTTCTTGTAATCATCACTCACTTGCTTAGGAGTGAGAGGTTTAAGCACAAATCTCTTCCCTTCATGTTTGACCGTGTAAGTGTTTACACGACCATCATGCACCACTTGCCTATCGAATTGCCATGGCCTCCCTAAGAGTAGGTGGCATGCTTGCATAGGCACAACGTCAAACAAATGCTCATCAACATAACTACCCATTCTAAACTTGATCATGGCTTGTTTCATCACCTTAAGCTCTCCACATTCACTAAGCCATTGTAACCGGTAAGGTTTAGGATGCTTCATGGTAGTTAACTTCAATTGAGCCACTAGTGATTGACTCACTACATTTGCACAACTTCCGGAATCAATTATCATAGAGCAAACAACATCTTTGACCCGGCACCTAGCATGGAAAAGATTTTCCCTTTGCAAGGTTTCACTATCTTCCACGATCATAGCTCCTAGGCTCCTTCTCACAACCAAGAAAGTATGAGGATCCTCCTCCTCCACCGTGTCATCAAGCAAATCATTCTCCTCTACTCCCTCATCTCCCTCTACTCCCTCTACTCCCTCATCTTCCGATTCACTCTCTTTCTCATATGCATCATTACCAACAACAATCATGGTCCTCTTTGTAGGACATTCCCTAGCAAAGTGACCATACCCCTTGCACTTGTGGCATTGTATTGAAGAAGAAGTAGGAGCATGTAGTTGAGTTTTAGAGTTACCTCCCACATTAGGTGTGTTCTTCTCAAACGGCTTCTTCACATCCTTGGTAGCATTTGCACCACTCGTGCCACTTGCACTTGGGAACCTTGCATTTGTGGTAGGAGGCTTCCAATCCTTTGGTTTGCTTGTTGGAGTAGTAGTGCTACTCTTGTAGCGAAGGGATTTCTCCTCCTTGAGCCATTTCTCGGCCTCAACCGCATCTTCACATAGCTTGTAATGATCATCATATTTGTGGAACTTCAATTGTGAAGCTATGTCTCGGTTCAAGCCCCCTTTGAAATGGATCAAGGCCGTCTCATTGTCTTCATCATCTAAGTCAAGGATCATTCGGATTTGCTCAAATTCATTGAAATATTCACCAACCGATTTGTAACCTTGCTTCAAGTCATATAGACGCCTTTGTTGTTCAACCCGGTATTGATTAGTCAAGTACTTCTCATCCATCACACGGATCAACTCTTCCCAAGTAAGATTAATAGCCATACCCGTCCTTCTCCTATTTCTCTTCACCGACTCCCACCAAGTAGAAGCAAAAGATTCAAAGGAGGATATTGCATACTTGGTTTTCTTCACATCGGGCATATCATTGGTGTCAAAGATACGCTCCATAGCCAATTTCCAATCAATGTACTCCACCGGGTCACTACTTCCTTTGAAAGAATGAATAGTGAGCTTCACACTATTGAGGTTGTTGTTGTTGTCACGACCCCCTTGGAATGGCTCCGGTTGGCCTCCATGGTGATCATCATAAGCAACATAGTCCCTTCTAGCATTCCTCCCTCCATATCCTAAGGGTGGCCCTCGACCTCGGCCTCTACCCCGATCCACATTTCGACCCCAATTCATAGCTCGCCTTGGTTGAAAGTGATCATCAAACCCATACACATCGTCACCGTAATCAACTTCCTCCCCTTCTTGAGCCTCAACAACTTGCTCAAGAGGTTGCACATTTCGGACGGGTCTTGGTAGTGGAAAGGTTCTTGGAGGATTGTCCAAGATACGGGGAATGCCCGTTCGTTCAATTCTCTCTCGGTCCTCCTTTACCCGTTGTTGATTGAGCAATTCAACAACTTGCTCCAGGGTAAAGGTAGGGCTACTTGAGCCTTCACCGGTCTCAATTTGGACACTCGGGGTCCCCTTTTCAATTGGGACACTCGGGGTCCCATGTTCACCTTGAGTACTCGAGGCTCCCTTTTCAAGAGAGTCAATCCTTTGGTTCATGAGGTCCATCTTGGCAAGAAGATTAGCCAAGGCCTCCTTAATGAAATCTTGACCTTCGTTGGCCATTGTACCTACAAAGAAAGAAACAAGAGTTAGTTAAAACACCTCACTCGCTCCCTCACTTGTGTTCACTCGGATCACTCTTTTGGGTGGCGGTGGATATTTCACTCAACTTGTAGTTCCAAAGCTTCACGTAGATGATTAGCAACTCCTCAACTCAACTAAACTATTCACGAGTCACGCACACTCCGGGGTGAGTGGAGTTAATGGGACTCAATGAACGCTAGGCACTTTGAAGTGAAGGACTTGAGTTAAAAGATTCTACGCTTTTCCTTAGAAGTCTACTCTCCTTGCTAGGCACGATTCACTTAAGAGCAATCAAAGGGTTAGCACTATTCAAGTAGATCGGTTACTCAAATTAGTACTAACTAGATGTTATGTTATCAAACAAAGGGAAATACCTACGAAAATCTACCCGAAACAATACCTTCAGCACTCAGGAGGGGCGCCTGAAACTCAGGTGGGGCGCCTAGATTGTGCTGTGTTCCAGGCGGGGCGCCTGGGTCTAGGCGGGGCGCCTGGGACTTAGGCAGTATCCAAGTCAGGCGGGGCGCCTGGCTTAGGCGGGGCGCCTAGCCTGAAGCTTTTTCCAACTCGTTCCAAACTCGTTTCAAGTCGATTTTCAAGCCTCAAATCCGATGTTCTCAACTTGTTTTCACAATCCAAAGATACCCAAAGTTGTGTTTGATCTTCCTTAACAAAACCCAATCAAATTTTCAATCCAACAAGCAATCAAATCAAGGTTCAATCTCAAGAACTCAAGAACACAAGGGTTTAACAAAAGGGTTTCAACAAGGATTGTGATTCATCAAGGTAGGTGTTATACATGTTCAAATCCCACAAAATTGGTACCGAATTGTTTGTTTTTCAATGAAGATCAAACCCCAATAACAAGTTTTCAATCAAACATCAATCCAACCCAAGAATCAAGCCAAAAATCATCAAGAACAAGTTCTTCAAGGGTTTAAGGGGTTTTGGGGTTTCAATTTTTCAAACTTCACCAATTCCAACAATTTTGGTATCCAAGTGACGGGAAATCAATCACGATAAAGAATCCATAACACCCATACCACAAATCATCCAAATCAACAAGTTACACCAAATTTTTGTATTTTTCAATTTTTCAATTTTTTTGCAATTTTCTCCTTTCTAATAACTTTAACAACAAGAAAAACTAAAAGAGGATACTAGGCACGAAGAATCAAGGGTCGGGGGTTTGTAGAAACAAAACCCGAGCCTTGCTCTGATACCAAATGATGTAGGGAATCAAACGCGGAAAGTAAAAGATAAAGAACGAGACATAACTCGATCTCTAATCCCAAGTAGCAACGGAGAACTTGTTCCGTTACACCCCGAGAGAAGGACAAGAACACCTACGCTATGCAACTACCCTCGAGCTAACGCGAGCACGCAAGTAGAATGGTCGGAGAGGAAGAGTATTCATCTAGATCCGCTAGAAGAACTACAAGTCCCAAAACAAAAGGTTTCATTCAATAATCAAGAGCCTTGCTCATGTTCAACATTCATTCATCATCAATAATAAACTAAGTGTAAAATAAGCTAGGCTTGGATATTTATAGTGTTTTCCCAAGCTTACACAAAGACTTAATTACCCTTACTAATAAGGTTCATCAAATAAGCCATGTAGGGCAAAATAGTAAAAGAAACATAAGTTCAGCAGCTAGGAGGGGCGCCTGGGGCTGGGAGGGGCGCCTGGAACATGCTGAAGCTAGGCTGGGCGCCTGGAGCTAGGCGGGGCGCCTGGCTTGGCCTTCAGCTAGGCTGGGCGCCTGAAGCTAGGCGGGGCGCCTGGCTTGGCCTTCAGCTAGGCTGGGCGCCTAGCCAGGTGGGGCGCCTGGTGTTTTGCTGGGCCTTAGGATGTGAGCTCTCTAGGCGGGGCGCCTGGGGTAGGCGGGGCGCCTAGCTCTGCTGGGCTCTCTTCTTCCTTAGGCGTGAGGCCTAGTTTGAGCACCCGGAATGGCTTCCAATCGCTTCCTTCTTCAAGGCCCTTCCTCACCAAGTGTAAATGCGCTTCTTGGACATCCTTGGCTTGGCTCCGAGTGAATGGTCTCCTTGTGGTGGATTGCCCGGCATCAATGCCTCTTGTCAGATTCCCACCACGTTGATGCATAAGCTTCGAACGAAGCAATGGCATGGGCAGCTTTTCTCTCATCGGTCATCTCATTGGTTTCAAAGATGCACTCCATTCTAAGCTTCCATTCAAGATACTCATCGGGATCACTAGTTCCTTTAAAGGGTGGAATAGTGATCTTGACACTGTTCAAATTTGAGTCTCGAACAGCTCTAGCCTGTTCGGGAAACTCATCATCTCGATCATTAGCCTCACGCTCAATATTTCTTTCAACATTTGCGCCTCGGCCTCGACCTCGGAAATTTCCACGACCTCGGTGAGCTTGCCTTCGTTGAGCGAATGGCGGCTCACGCTCATATTCGTCCTCGAGAAATTCCTCTTCATCAACCTCTTCGGCAACAGCTCCAAGTTCTCTTCGGGCCACTGGAGGTGGTATTCTTTCTCCTCGGGGATTGCCCAAGTTAAGTTCTCTTCGAATTGCTTCACTTGTCAACTGATGTTGTCGTACAAGCTCAGCATACAGCTCAGGTTTCATCGGAGTGGTTTGGCTAGTTCCAGCGCCGGACCCATTCATGGCCACGGACGCACTTCCTTGTTCGAGTTGAGTTACTCGAGCACTCACTCCTCTCACATCGGCACTGACGCCTTGTATCGCAGCCATGAGATCGGCTAACGATACCTCGGACTTCTCAATGCTTTTGCCATCGTTTCCAGCCATGGTACCTGCACAAGTCAAAGATCAAACAAATGTTAGGGTCAGAAATCACCTCACACACTCCCTCACCTTTGATGGGTGGCACTCGGGTCCACTCAGTTTTTGGGTTCGGTTTTTGATCACTCAAGGACTTGTTAACAGTGGCTCGTCTGATTGATCGGTCCTCTAAGATCCTTCAAGTTCGAAAATAGTCACTGCCTCTTCGGGAAGAGTGAAGTGATGTTCGACTCGATGGAACGGACGCTTTTTAACTAAGCTCGGGGAGTCAAAAAGAATTTCTACGAAAGTTTGGACTTCGGTCACCCCTTCGCACGAATTCCTATCAGCTTAAAAGATTAGTACGACCTCGAGTAGGACAATTACTCAAAAGATCCACTCCTGTCCGTACAAGAGTGGTCCCTCCTTGGTACGGATAGGGTTTTACCTTATCCACTTTCCTTTTTCAGCCGACAATTTTCATCTGGGGTTTTGATGTTAAAATTTTAACCCCTTTCTTCTTCAATGGAACAGTGACCTTGCTCCGGCGTACCGACTCAACACTTCGGTTCACTGACCACGAAATTCAACAGATCTGGGTTGCTTTATCGACTCCGGTTTCAACAGCATCGGAGGAATTCAGTTCAAGTTCTTCGAGCTAAGAACCAGCTCGTCGCGTCGTACACTGTTACGATTGTAACAATTTTCCGGCGTACGGACAACGATTGTAAACTGAGAACTTCGGTTTTCAAGCAACAATCAAACCCAAATCACTCAAGAACCACCATTCTTCATCGGTTTCTTCCAAACACAATGGGGTTCGAGTTCAGTCACCAATGAAGCTCAAAACAGTCCAAAATTCACCAAGAAACCCTAGTCACAAAATCAGTACGTCGGGTACTCGTTGGAATTCGAAAACAGTGGTGAACAAGATTCAATGATTGTTTTTCCCAAACAACCTATAATCAAACACAATTGTTGAATTTTCTTTTTAACACTTTTTTTTTTTTTTTGTAAGATAACAACAGCAACAACTCAAACAGAATCAAGAACACGAAAAGGAAACAAAGACACAAAAACGCACGAAGATAATGAACAGGATTGAGGTTGTAAGAACAAACTCAAGCCGTGCTTTGATACCAAGATGGTGCAATGCAAATCCCGAAGGGGTTGCTAAGCACAAACGCGGAAGAAAACAAGAAAGATAAAAGATAGAAGCAAGACAAAACTTGCTTCTTTCGAAAGAACAGTGAGGAACCTGTCTCAAAGCTCGATCGAAAGGGATACAAGAATCACCAAAAACTATGCAACAATCCTCAAGAGAACATGCCTCTTGCAAACTGAATGATCAAAGAGGAATGTTCAATCGGATTAACCGAAAGCCACAAGTCCATAAAAGCCCTCACCGGGGCTTTGCTCACGACGGAGACAAGAAGAAATGTGCTCAGCACTTTCATTCAATTCATCAATATTCAAAAACTTGGTATCTACAATGAAAGGAAACAAGGTTTATATATAGGAAATACTAAGGGTAAACTAGTAAAAGGGTCACAGGCGACCAATGGAAATAAGCCACGCAGGGCTGAATTAAATTGTGTTCGGCAGACTTTGACTTCGGTAAGCCTTGGCTTCGGTTCTCGATTGTCTGCTCGAACACACTTGTTGCCTTCGGACGCTCAATTGTCTTCGAGCTCATTGTCCTCGGTCACTTTACCTTCGGGCTCAAATCTGAAGATAATGCCTTCGATTCTTGAGCTCGGCCACTCAGCTTCGGAGCAATTGTTTTCCTTCGGCCAGGCTAAGTGAACGTGCACATCGTGCAGCAGCTTGGCTTGGCTTCTTGTCATCGGTCTCCTCGGTGGATCGATCACTTGATCAGCACGTGATCGGGCTGCATCAGATTGAAATCGCACCACAGGTCCTGGTTTCACTTGCTTGGGTCGGTCTTCATGTCTTTCGGCCACTTGACCTTCTCTCCCATGTCTTTGAGTGCTGCCATTACTTCAGACGTCTCCACATTGAAACTCGACAGGTTCGGGGATCCACGGAGGCTTGATTCTGAATCATCTCTCCGGGACAACCCCTTGTTGTTACGGTTGCGTCCTTTGGAATGGCTGCGTGACGGATCAGGGTACGGTTCATAACATACATCTGCTCTCTCGGTCTCTGCCTTTCCGCCGGATCCACCACTACGTGCCTGATGATAAGAATCAAACGCGGAAAAAAGTAAAAGATAAGAACGAGACGTAGCTCGATCTCTAATCCCAAGTAGCAACGGAGAACTTGTTCCGTTACACCCCGAGAGAAGGACAAGAACACCTACGCTATGCAACTACCCTCGAGCTAACGCGAGCACGCAAGTAGAATGGTCGGAGAGGAAAAGTATTCATCTAGATCCGCTAGAAGAACTACAAGTCCAAAATCAAAGGGTTTCATTCAATAACCAAGAGCCATGCTCATGTTCAATGTTCAACATTCATCAACTATCATAAAACTAAGTGTTAATAGGCTAGACTTGGCTATTTATAGTGTTTCCCAAGCTTGCACAGTGACTAAAATACCCTTACTAATAAGGTTCACAAAATAGGCCACGTAGGGCAAAACGGTAAAATAAACATAGGCCTTCACAGCTGGGAGGGGCGCCTGGGATTGCTGTCAGCTAGGCGGGGCACCTGGCATCAGGCGGGGCGCCTGGCTAGGCGGAGCACCTGGCTGGGGCGCCTGGCTAGGCGGTCCGCCTGTGCATTTTCAGCTCCTTAGGCAGTGAGCTTGCCAGGCGGGGCGCCTGGCTCAGGCGGGGCGCCTGGCTCTGCTGGGCTATCTTCTTCCTTAGGCGTGAGGCCTAGTTTGAGCACCCGGAATGGCTTCCACTCGCTTCCTTCCTCAAGTCCTCTCCTCTCCAAGTATAAATGCACCTCTTGGACATCCTTGACTTGGCTCCGAGTGAATGGTCTCCTTGTGGGGATTTGGTTCTTATCATCCTCCCCTTCTTGAGAAGATTTCGTCCTCGAAATTGAAGCATCATCACCCACGACCTCGTCATCACCTACATCTAAAGGAACCAAGTCACAAATATTGAAAGTATTAGAAACTTGATACTCACTTGGCAAGTCGACCACATAGGCGTTGTTGTTTATCTTTGAAAGCACTTGGAATGGGCCATCTCCACGGGGTGCCAACTTCCCTTTTCTAAGGTTTGGAAACCTTTCTTTCCGGAAGTGCACCCACACATAGTCACCCTTCTTGAGTTCCACCTTCTTGCGTCCCTTGTTTTTCTTGGAGGCTACCTTTGCATAGGCTTCCTCCAAGTTCTTCTTCGCCTTGGCATGAACCTCCATCAAAGCCTTGGCTCTAGCTTTACCTTCAAAATTAACAACCATTTCCCTTGGCAAAGGGGTTAGATCAAGGGGAATCAAGGGGTTAAATCCATAGACACACTCGAATGGAGTCATACCTATCATGCTATGCAATGTGCGATTGTAGGCAAACTCCATAAGAGGTAGACGATCAATCCAAGTCCCGGCCTTACCTCGGGTCATGGCTCGAAGAAGAGCACCCAAGGTTCGGTTTACCACTTCTGTTTGCCCATCGGTTTGGGGGTGGTGGGACGTGGAGAACAAGAGCTTGGTGCCTAAAGCACCCCATAAACTTCGCCAAAAATGGCTTAGGAACTTAGTGTCCCTATCACTCACTATAGTTTGAGGCACACCATGCAACTTCAAAACATTTTCAATAAACAAAGTTGCCACATGTTGTGCATCATCACATTTCTTGCATGGAATGAAATGAGCCATTTTGGAGAACCTATCCACAACAACATAAATGCTATCATGGCCCCCTCTAGTCCTTGGTAATCCCATCACAAAATCCATTGAGATATCCAACCATGGACTAGTAGGTACGGGGAGAGGGGTATACAACCCATGAGGGTGGGCTTTAGATTTGGCACGTTTGCACTCAAGGCAATTAGTGCAAAACTTCTCCACATGCACCCTCATCTTTGGCCAATAGAATTGTTCGTGAAGAATGGCCAAAGTCTTTCGTGTGCCAAAATGTCCCATGAGTCCCCCGCAATGTGCTTCATGCACAAGCAACTCTCTCCAAGAGGACTCCGGAATGCACACTCTACCATTTTTGAAGATATATCCATTAACCCATTGGTATTTTTCAACTCTCTCCCCCTTCTCTAGAGCGTCATGGACACTCTTTAGCTTTGGGTCGTGAGCATACATCAATTTAATGCTCTCAAAACCCATGAGCTTAGAGGTGAGAGTGGTGGCTAGAGCAAACTTTCTCGAAAGCGCATCCGCCACAACATTGTCCTTCCCTTTCTTATATTGAATCACATAGGGAAAGGACTCAATGAATTCAACCCACTTGGCATGTCTCTTATTGAGCTTCTCTTGGCCTCTCAAATGCTTGAGTGACTCATGGTCACTCTTGATTACAAACTCACGAGGCCAAAGATAGTGTTGCCAATGGGCAAGGGCTCTCACAAGGGCATACAACTCCTTGTCATATGTAGAATAGTTCAAGGAGGCCCCTTTCAACTTTTCACTAAAGTAGGCGATGGGTTTGCTATCTTGCATTAAGACACCACCAATTCCCACCCCCGAGGCATCACACTCAACCTCAAATGCCTTTCCGAAGTCGGGCAATTGCAATAGAGGGGCGGTACTCAACCTACCTTTCAACTCAAGGAAGGCCTTCTCTTGAGGCTCTCCCCAAACAAACGGTTGGTCTTTCTTCACCAATTTGGTGAGTGGAGCAGCAATGGAGCTAAAGTCCTTCACTACTCGCCTATAAAAGCTTGCGAGACCATGAAAGCTCCTCACTTGAGTCACGGTAGTAGGAGTAGGCCAATCACGTATGGCCTCTACCTTAGACTCATCCACCTCCACTCCTTGGGCACTCACAACAAACCCAAGGAAGACAACCTTCTCCACACCAAAGGCGCACTTTTTGAAATTAGCATAGAGCTTTTCGGCTCTCAAAGCTTCAAGCACTTGCCTAAGGTGGTCAACATGTTCATCAATTGTCATACTATAGATCAAGATATCATCAAAATAGACAACAACAAACTTGTTGATAAAAGACTTCAAAACATGATTCATGAGTCGCATGAAGGTGCTAGGTGCGTTGGAAAGCCCGAAGGGCATTACCAACCATTCATATAGACCGAATTTGGTCTTGAATGCGGTTTTCCATTCATCCCCGGGTTTCATCCGGATTTGATGGTAACCGGACCTAAGGTCGATTTTGGAAAAAACACACGACCCACTCAATTCATCCAACATATCATCAAGCCGCGGAATAGGGTGATGGTACTTGACCGTTATCTTATTCACGGCTCGGCAATCTACGCACATTCTCCAAGTGCCGTCCTTCTTTGGCACAAGAATGACCGGTACGGTACAAGGACTCAAACTCTCCCTTACCAAGCCTTTGGAAAGCAAGTCATCAACTTGTTTTTGCAACTCCCTTGTACCCTCGGGATTGCTTCTATAGGCCGGCTTGTTTGGGATTTGAGAGCCCGGAATAAAATCGATTTGATGTTCAATACCTCTCAAGGGAGGTAAGCCATCGGGCATCTCATCCGGGAACATGTCCCCAAAGTTCTCCAAGACATTTTTCAAAGCACTAGGCATAGGGCTAGAAGAAAAATCACAATTAGAGTTAAGGATCATACCTTTGTGCACTAGGCATAGGAGAAACTTGGTGCCATCATTACCTTTCAAGAGCTCGCCCGGTTGCATCATGGCACACATGCCACCGGTAGATGAAGTAGGTGGGATTGCCACCATGCTTTTGGACAAAGGGCTAGTCTCAATGAGTGACTTAGCCTTTGCTACCTCCCTCAACTCCTTCATTTTCTTGTAGTCATCACTTACTTGCTTAGGAGTGAGAGGTTTAAGCACAAATCTCTTCCCTTCATGTTTGACCGTGTAAGTGTTGACACGACCATCATGCACCACTTGCCTATCGAATTGCCATGGCCTCCCTAAGAGTAGGTGGCATGCTTGCATAGGCACAACGTCAAACAAATGCTCATCAACATAACTACCCATTCTAAACTTGATCATGGCTTGTTTCATTACCTTAAGCTCTCCACATTCACTAAGCCATTGTAGCCGGTAAGGTTTAGGATGCTTCATGGTAGTCAACTTCAATTGAGACACAAGTGATTGACTCACCACATTTGCACAACTCCCGGAATCAATTATCATAGAGCAAACAACATCTTTGACCCGGCACCTAGCATGGAAAAGATTTTCCCTTTGCAAGGTTTCACTATCTTCCACAATCATAGCCCCTAGGTTCCTTCTCACAACCAAGAAAGTATGAGGATCCTCCTCCTCCACCGTGTCATCAAGCAAATCATTCTCCTCTACTCCCTCATCTCCCTCTACTCCCTCATCTTCCGATTCACTCTCTTTCTCATATGCATCATTACCAACAACAATCATGGTCCTCTTTGTAGGACATTCCCTAGCAAAGTGACCATAGCCCTTGCACTTGTGGCATTGTATTGAAGAAGAAGTAGGAGCATGTAATTGAGTTTTAGAGTTACCTCCCACATTAGGTGTGTTCTTCTCATACGGCTTTTTCGCATCCTTGGTAGCATTTGCACCACTTGTTCCACTTGCACTTGGGAACCTTGCATTTGTAGTAGGAGGCTTCCAATCCTTTGGTTTGCTTGTTGGAGTAGTAGTGCTACTCTTGTAGCGAAGAGATTTCTCCTCCTTGGGCCACTTCTCGGCCTCAACCGCATCTTCACATAGCTTGTAATGATCATCATATTTGTGGAACTTCAATTGTGAAGCTATGTCTCGGTTCAAGCCCCCTTTGAAACGGATCATGGCCGTCTCATTGTCTTCATCATCTAAGTCAAGGATCATTCGGATTTGCTCAAATTCATTGAAGTATTCACCAACCGATTTGTAACCTTGCTTCAACTCATATAGGCGCCTTTGTTGTTCAATCCGGTATTGGTTAGTCAAGTACTTCTCATCCATCACACGGATCAACTCTTCCCAAGTAAGATTAATAGCCATACCCGTCCTCCTTCTATTCCTCTTCACCGACTCCCACCAAGTAGAAGCAAAAGATTCAAAGGAGGATATTGCATACTTGGTCTTCTTCACTTCGGGCATATCATTGGTGTCAAAGATACGCTCCATAGCCAATTTCCAATCAATGTACTCCACCGGGTCACTACTTCCTTTGAAAGAAGGAATAGTGAGCTTCACACTATTAAGGTTGTTGTTGTTGTCACGACCCCCTTGGAATGGCTCCGGTTGGCCTCCATGGTGATCATCATAAGCAACATAGTCCCTTCTAGCATTCCTCCCTCCATATCCTAAGGGTGGCCCTCGACCTCGGCCTCTACCCCGATCCACATTTCGACCCCAATTCATAGCTCGCCTTGGTTGAAAGTGATCATCAAACCCATACACATCGTCACCGTAATCAACTTCCTCCCCTTCTTGAGCCTCAACAACTTGCTCAAGAGGTTGCACATTTCGGACGGGTCTTGGTAGTGGAAAGTTTCTTGGAGGATTGTCCAAGATACGGGGAATGCCCGTTCGTTCAATTCTCTCTCGGTCCTCCTTTACCCGTTGTTGATTGAGCAATTCAACAACTTGCTCCGGGGTAAAGGTAGGGCTACTTGAGCCTTCACCGATCTCAATTTGGACACTCGGGGTCCCCTTTTCAATTGGGACACTCGGGGTCCCATGTTCACCTTGAGTACTCGAGGCTCATTTTTCAAGAGAATCAATCCTTTGGTTCATGAGGTCCATCTTGGCAAGAAGATTAGCCAAGGCCTCCTTAATGAAATCTTGACCTTCGTTGGCTATTGTACCTACAAGAAAGAAGCAAGAGTTAGTTAAAACACCTCACTCGCTCCCTCACTTGTGTTCACTCGGATCACTCTTTTGGGTGGCGGTGGATATTTCACTCAACTTGTAGTTCCAAAGCTTCACGTAGATGATTAGCAACTCCTCAACTCAACTAAACTATTCACGAGTCACGCACACTCCGGGGTGAGTGGAGTTAACGGGACTCAATGAACGCTTGGCACTTTGAAGTGAAGGACTTGAGTTAAAAGGTTCTACGCTTTTCCTTAGAAGTCTACTCTCCTAGCTAGGCACGATTCACCTAAGAGCAATTAAAAGGGTTAGCACTATTCAAGTAGATCGGTTACTCAAAGTAGTACTAACTAGATGTTATGTTATCAAACAAAGGGAAATACCTACGAAAATCTACCCGAAACAATACGTTCAGCACTCAGGAGGGGCGCCTGAAACTCAGGTGGGGCGCCTAGACTGTGCTGTATTCCAGGCGGGGCGCCTGGGACCTAGGCGGGGCGCCTGAGGTCTTAGGCAGTAGCCAAGTCAGGCGGGGCGCCTGGCTTAGGCGGGGCGCCTGGGCCGGGGACAGTTCCAACACGTTCCAAACTCGTTTCAAGTCGATTTTCAAGCTCCAAATCCGATGTTTTCAACTTTTTTCACAATCCAATGATACCCAAAGTTGTTTTTGTTCTTCCTTAACAAAACCCAATCAAATTTTCAATCAAAAAATCAATCAAATTAAGGTTCAATCTCAAGAACTCAAGAACACAGGGGTTTAACAAAAGTGTTTCAACAAGGATTGTGATTCATCAAAGTAGGTGTTATACATGTTCAAATCCCACAAAATTGGTACCGAATTGTTTGTTTTTCAATGAAGATCAATCCCCAATAACAAGTTTCCAATCAAACATCAATCCAACCCAAGAATCAAGCCAAAATTCATCAAGAACAAGTTCTTCAAGGGTTTAAGGGGTTTTGGGTTTCAATTTTTCAAACTTCACCAATTCCAACAATTTTGGTACCCAAGTAACGGGAAATCAATCACGATCAAGAATCCATAACACCCATATCACAAATCATCCAAATCAACAAGTTACACCAAATTTTTGTATTTTTCAATTTTTCAATTTTTTTTTGTAATTTTCTCCTTTCTGATAACTTCAACAACAAGAAAACTAAAAGAGGATACTAGGCACGAAGAACCAAGGGTCGGGGGTTTGTAGAAACAAAACCCGAGCCTTGCTCTGATACCAAACTGATAAGAATCAAACGCGGAAAAAAGTAAAAGATAAGAACGAGACGTAGCTCGATCTCTAATCCCAAGTAGCAACGGAGAACTTGTTCCGTTACACCCCGAGAGAAGTACAAGAACACCTACGCTATGCAACTACCCTCGAGCTAACGCGAGCACGCAAGTAGAATGGTCGGAGAGGAAAAGTATTCATCTAGATCCGCTAGAAGAACTACAAGTCCAAAATCAAAGGGTTTCATTCAATAACCAAGAGCCATGCTCATGTTCAATGTTCAACATTCATCAACTATCATAAAACTAAGTGTTAATAGGCTAGACTTGGCTATTTATAGTGTTTCCCAAGCTTGCACAGTGACTAAAATACCCTTACTAATAAGGTTCACAAAATAGGCCACGTAGGGCAAAACGGTAAAATAAACATAGGCCTTCACAGCTGGGAGGGGCGCCTGGGATTGCTGTCAGCTAGGCGGGGCGCCTGGCATCAGGCAGGGCGCCTGGCTAGGCGGGGCGCCTGGCTAGGCGGTCCGCCTGTGCATTTTCAGCTCCTTAGGCAGTGAGCTTGCCAGGCGGGGCGCCTGGCTCTGATGGGCTATCTTCTTACTTAGATGTGAGTCCTAGTTTGAGCACCCGGAATGGCTTCCACTAGCTTCCTTCCTCAAGTCCTCTCCTCTCCAAGTATAAATGCACCTCTTGGACATCCTTGACTTGGCTCCGAGTGAATGGTCTCCTTGTGGGGGTTTGGTTCTTATCACCTGAGCTCTTCCTCGAGTACCTGTTCCAATCAATTTATCTTCATCGACACGTACTTTGGAATTGTAACGGATTTAGACATCTGACCAACTGGCTGCTGATAACTCGCGAAGAGACTCATAAAGTCTATGCGTAGCCTCTAAGCTCCTAATATCCAAGCTGTTGGTAAATGCGATCGCTGCCCATATGTCTGGTACTTTGGGAAGCATCATACGTTCTCTCTGGAAGCGATCCACGTACTGGCGGAGGGACTCGTTGGGTCTTTGCTTGATTTCAAAGATGTCCTCTACGCGGGTCTCCGTCTTCTGAGCGCCTGTGTGTGCCTTCACGAACAATTCAGCCATTTCTGCGAAAGACCCAATAGAGTTGGGTGGCAGCATTGAATACCATCATAGAGCTCCATCTACTAGGGTTTCCACGAACTTCTTCAATTGGACAGATTCGATCTCCTCGTCGGTGAGATCGCTAGCTTTGATAAAGTTGCTGAACATCATGAGATGATCGTTGGGATCCGATGTTCCGCGATACCTCGGGATGTTTGGCATTTTGAACGTCTTAGGTATCGCTTTTGTGGATGCCTCCTTCTTCCAGGGTCGCTGTGAATAACGCTGGACATCGACTTTCTTCAGCATGGGTTGAGCGCCCGGTATCTGATCGATTCTCTTGTGGAGAGGCTTTTGAAGTGCTTCCTGGCTTTCTTTGAATTGTTTGGTGAGAGCTTCCACAACAAGGCTCACATCCGTAGGCGCCATAGACCCTCCGTTCTGATTCTGATTGACTTGGGTCGTTGGATCTGCAGTACCACCGTTGTTCCGCTCTCCACCCTGCCTCGAAGTATGTGAAGAAGGTGCGTCACGACCAGGTGCTGCAGCATCAGCCCTTGCAGTTGAAGGGTTACTCCTTCGGAGAGAGGTGAGTGCCTCATTTATTCCTCGGTTTACTTCTGCCTGTTCCTGCATGAAAGCAAAGAGTGTTTCTTGGAGTTCCCTCGGCCAGGGGAGAGACTCCTATGGCGTCGTCTCCTGGGTGGGGTAGTGCTCTGAGAGAGCATACGCCTATATCGATGCCTGACCGGTCCTTGGGAAGATTGTTGCTGCCCATCGGATGAGTAATCGGGAGAATAATCAGGAGAGTAATTAGGACTGAGTGAAGGAGTATTTACATGTTCTCCGCCTACGATAGTTCGTTGAGAGTTGCTTTTTGCCATGTTAGTTATAGAGCAAAAAGACTGACGAAAATAGGTATAATATCAAGGATAAACTATTAACCTATGAAGGCTATTGACCGGCTCCCACTGTGGTCGCCAAATTGTTTAACCTAGATCCGATTTTAGGCCAATTAACAATTAAATTTGTACTTGCGGAGTTACGATCAATAGTTGAGATTAAGAGTTTGAACGGTGAGCTAAGATGGTGATAATGCGAGAACGAGATGCAAGTATTAACTAACAAAAGTAAAGCATAAACGGAAACAAGGAGAAGTAACCGTATCGTATCGCTTGTCTTCGGAGAGAGTTCTTCGATACCAATAGCACTCAGATGATCAAAGAACTAAAGTAATAAGTAAAATATGAGCAAAGAGATAATCTAAGCAAGAGCGAGAGAGTATTCTTATTGATATTGTAGACAGGAAGTAAAGTTATGTCACAATCGATTAAGGGGAATGTTATTTATAAGCCTGGTAGGCACCCGTTGGGATTCATAACCGCTAGGCATGGATCCGTCTGGATAAGTAACTGCTTTGCACATATCCGTTGGAGTCATAACTGCTGGGTTGTAATGATAGCCTTAATGACCATTAATTGAATGATCGTGAATGATCATGTTAATAACTGCTCACTTAGACCGTGTTGACTGTTGAAATGTTTCATAACTCCGGTAGGTCTGCTCGTGATAAATGTCTGTCCGTTGGATGTCTGTTCGTTGAAATATCTGCTCGTGCCACGTGGTAGACACGTGTCACCTTTTCAAGTCTAGTCAGTTTTTATCCTATACAATAAAGTTTTGATGAAACATATTCTTTCTTTCGACGGTCAGATCTGATCGTAGTTTGTCTGATGACCTCCACGTGTCTCGAAGGAAGTTGTGGGGCGGAATCTTCACTCCTATAAATAGGGGTTTGCTTGATGAGAAACTTTTTACTTGCCTTTATTTCTTCTTCGCTGTTTTTTGAAAACCTTTGAACTAGCTTTTGAATTCTTCTTGACAACTTCATATTTTTCCTGAAACCATGTCTTCAAGATCTAGGAAAAATCAAAGCACTGATATTGCTGGTAGTTCCTCGGTGGCCACTCCCAGGCTCCGGGCTACCCAAGCTACTGCTGCGGAAATTATCCCAAAGAAATGGGGTGAACTGGAGGCGGACTGTAACATTAAGTCCTTTAATAATAGAGAAGGAGATACGTGCAACTGGCCGGCGTATAGGTTTATGTCTGGGATCACGAAGGCGGTGATCCCACAAGTGAGGACGGACTGCCACTGGGGCGATGAGGTTCCCCTCTTATCGGTCTTCGAGGAGGAGAATATTACTTTCCATAGGGCTGGGTGGACAGCCACGTGCACCTACCCTTTCACAGTGGGATGTAGGTTACCCCTGCACCCTGTGCTGGAGAGGCTATGCAGGGAGTAACTTCTCTGTCTGGGGCAACTGAGCCCCAGTATATATAGAATAGTTACTCTTTTAGATTGGTTCGCGACAGGAACCGATCAATCTTTTGGATACGAGCATTTTATTTCTTTGTATAGTATAAAGATGACTACGTAAATGCCAGGATACGCGGAAGCAAGGGCTTGGTGCGCAGTTCCAAGGAAACTGGTGACCGAGGCTAGGTGCACCGGTATCTGTTTGTGCGCTCCTCGGCCTTGACTTTTGACGACAAGGCTCATCTTCCAGAAGTCTAGAATAAGAAGCGTAAGTCCCCGAGTATTTTTGAAATTCTTTGTGCTCTTTCTTCTTCTCGTCTGCTAACTCCGTTCAATTTCTTTGAGTAGAGGCCAAGTAACCCTACGACAGGCTCATTTCTGTTGAAAAGCTAACGGTATGGGTTGAACCAATTTTGAAGGAGTTCGCTCCTGAAAGAAGAGAGTGGGCGTATATTGCCGCTCACAAAAGTTTGATTGTAAAAAATCATGGTGAGAATATTTATGCTTTCATGATCATTCTTCTTCTTTGAAACTTCTCCGTGTCTGACCGTTTTACCTTTTTGTAGGTTTAGGCACTTCAGGAGATTTCTTTCCTGCTCCCCCCCAAGACGGGCCTTCCGAGCCTGTTGCTGACCGAGATGCTGAGGCTGAGGGTGAGGCTATACTAGCTTCGGTGGATGCACTGCGCAGAAGGGAGGGGGCGAGGAACTCTTGTCCGGTGGACTGGGCTCCCTGAAGAGGAGGAAGAAGAGCCAGGGCGAGGGCAGAGCACAGAAGAAGTCTGCTCGTAAGACTTCCGTGGCTGCCGGGCAAACCTCGTCGGCTGGTGGTGATCCTTCTTCTAGGGCCAGTGTACCGGAGCCCATAGAAGAGGATGCCAATGCTGCTGCTGAAGTCCCCAAGTCTGCACGGGGAGAGGGCTTAGCAAAAGAAGTTATCAATCATTCGGACACTGAGGCTGAAGTTGATGTTCCTCTTAGGCGAAGACCTCATCTTCGTAG
Organism: Petunia secreta; assembly: GCA_029990175.1. NCBI lineage: Eukaryota > Viridiplantae > Streptophyta > Magnoliopsida > Solanales > Solanaceae > Petunia > Petunia secreta. The sequence continues at coordinate 10,316,875 of JARKIP010000017.1, forward strand.
TGACAGAAGAAGGGCCGAGGAGGAGGCTGTCCGTACTCTGCAGAGGAGTCCCCAAGTTGATGACGGGGTGGAGGTAGGTCCTTCTCGTGTAGACAAGGGAAAGAGAAAGGTGGGTGAAGAAGAAGAAGAAAAAGAAGAGGTGAAAGAAGAGGTTAGAGAAGAAGTTCCCCAAGAGGGTAGCCGGGTCCTCGTGTTTTTCGTTTCGAGGACCTGGAGAACGTGGCTACTGAGGGGGCGACGCCTGTCGGTTTTCGCGAGTGCGAGACGATAAAACCTGGAGTGGAAGGTGACTCTAACCTTTCATCGTCAAGATTTGTTTGGCGGTCAGACATTGGTGGCCGGACAGAGTTGAAGGACATCAGGGGTGTCTGTTACAAGTTTGGGCCAAATTATCCCTCAGAGCAGGCTTGGGAACCCATGTTTTGTGAGAGGAAGCATACTTTGAAACTTTCCCCTGATGTTAACTTCATAAGTGGGCCACGCGGCTTGGCTAAGGCGGTCTCTTCGCTCATCGGTCCCCGTGAAGAATGGGTGCTGAGGGAGCTGAGCGATGAGGAGTTAGCCTTCCAGATTGGTCCCGACTTTGCCGGGGTAAGTATTTTCCGCTTTGTTTTGGGAATAACTTTAGCCTCGGACTTCTAAACTTGACTTACTTTGCTTTTTAAGTTGAGTATGCTGGCTGCTGAGCTCATGTTTCGCTCCAGGCTTAACAACGTCGATCAAGTACTTGAGGTAAAGAAAGAGTTGCTGGAAGCTCTGAAGGAGAACAAGACTCTGATAGAGCAGTTTGGTCTCCTTGGTGGTTAGGTTAATCGGTTGACTGATGTCAACAATGAACGTGTTGAGCAAATCAACGCACTCACCAGGGAGAAGGATCTTCTTCTCGAGGAGAAAGAAGGGTTCGCACTCTCTACTCAGGCTCTAGAGAGATTGTTTGAAGAATGTACAACTTCTTTGAACAGTGTTATTGAAGATCGCACATCCCTTGAGATGAATCTGCAGAGAGCCAATGAAGGATCTGTTAAAGCCAGGGCTAATCTCCAGGCTGCCAAGGATCAGGTCGCTCAATTAATGAGTGCTCAGACCGCATTAACCAAGGACTTGGCAAACCTGCGCGATCAGTCTGAAATCAAAGCCAAGCTTGCTGCTCATGAGGCCTAGCGTACATTGCTCGTGCAGATTCAGGCTAGACAAGTTAACGTCGAGGAGATGCTGCAGACAACAAAGAGCGCTGTTCGTAGAATAAGTCAAGCATTGAATCTCTCTCCTGAGGTGTCTGAAGCCGAAGATGATGATGAAGACGAAGATGACGGCGATAATTCAGGGGACGACGGCAGGACTGACGGAGCTGGTGCATCGAGTTTTGGTCGTAGCCCCAAATGTTGATGCCCTTTCTTAATCTGTGATTGATGTATTTTTTATTGTCTGGCGAGAGCCGGACTTATTTGTTGGTGGACAGAAGTCTAGTAAAGACTTTCTGGTCCTTTGTATGGCCGGTTTTGTTTGGCCTTTGAACACTCTGTAAACTTCTGTCAGCCATTTTTGGCATTTTATCAATTTACAGGATAATGTATATATGCTATTTAGATCTGTTCACTGACTATATTTAGTTTGAAATCTTGATCTTTTGTTTGCATGTGTTGTGGCTTTCGTGCCTTATGATTGGGAATTTCCTGAAGTTTGAACTTTATTAAGTTCGTATCTCCAAAAGTCTGTCCAAATGTTTTTAACTTAGCCTTTCGTTAGGAAGAGGTCGTAAGTCGTAAGTAGTCTGACCGAGTCGTGGTCGTTAGGATTTTGGCCGAATCATTGCTCTGTGAGTATAACTTTGCTAATTGTTTTGACAGTCGAAAGTTGTTGCACAGCTTTGTAGATTGGCTCTGGCCGAGTCGTTGGTCTTGGGAACGACTTCTCTTATTTTCGTGGAATCACATAAAGGTTTTTGTTTTGTGAATGACTCCTCTTATTTTCGTGGAAGCTTTGTCACATAAAGGTTTCTATTTTGTGAATGACTCCTCTTATTTTCGTGGAAGTCTTGTCACGTAAGAGTTTGATTTTATGAACGACTCCACTTATTTTCCGTGGAAGTCTTGTCACATAAAAATTCGCCTTTTGGTAAGGTCTTTTGCCTTTATGAAGGTCTTATCTGGCCTACAGAGGCCTCTCACCACCCCCCATTGTTTTTATGTTGGAGCACGTAAAGTGATAACATGAAAAGAGTTTTCGGTGAGTTGCATATAGAACACATATAACCAAACGAGGAGTGTGTCCGTTGTGGGATTCGAACCCACAGCCGCGAAGTTGAAGAACTTCGAGCTCTACCAGTTGAGCTAAACGGATCTGACCTTGTTTAGGCCATTAGTACCATTTAGAGAGAAAATATAATAAAAGTAAGAATTTTTGTAAAGATAAAAGGTGAGTGTAGGATAACTAACCATTTTACCACTTAAAAGTGATACCTTTTGAGGTGAACCACATTCCAACTGTTTGGGACAGTGGAGCCGTCCGGTCGTGCCAAGCGATAAAATCCCTTGCCGACTGAAGCAATTACTTTGTAGGGGCCTTCCCAATTATGACCAAGCTTCCCTGAATTTGTCTCTTGCGTGCTCTGGGAGACTTTTCTGAGTACAAAGTCTCCGACTTAGAAGCTTTGTACGCGCAGTCCCCGATTGTAGTATTGCTCGATTCGTTCTTTTTGAGCGACTACTCGTACAAGAGCAAGTTCTCTGCGTTCTTCAAGGAGGTCCAGCTCTTCGGAGAGGTTGACTGAGTTTGATTCCTCAGTGGCATGCGCATATCGTAGGCTGGGCTCTCCGATTTCAACTGGGATTAGAGCATCTATACCATATACCAATGTGTAAGGAGTTTCTCCGGTACTCATTTTTATCGTTGTGCGATAGGCCCATAGTACTCCAGGTAACTCTTCTACCTAACATCCCTTTTCCTGCTCGAGGCGCTTTTTAAGGGATTCAACGATGATTTTGTTGGTAGAATCTGCCTGTCCATTAGCAACAGGATGATACGGAGAGGAAGTGATCCTCTTGATGTGCAGATCGTGGAGGAACCTAGTCACTTTCTGGCCGATAAAATTGCGGGCCGTTGTCCATGACAATTTCCTTAGGTGCTCCAAAGCGACATACGACAAAACGCCAGAGGAAGTCGACGACTTCCGTTTGTCGTATCCTTGAATATGCTGCCGCTTCGACCCACTTTGTGAAGTAGTCAGTGATGATCAATAAGACGCGCATCCCCTTGGTGCTGTGGGAAGCGGACCAACGATGTCCATCCCTCATTTTATGAAGGGCCACGGGGAGATTATTGAATCCAGTAGTTCTGCTGGCTGATGGAGAAGACAGGCGAACCTCTGGCCTTTGTCACATTTCTTGACAAATTCGTTCGTATCTTTCTCCATTTTGTCCCAATAGTAACCTGCACGAATCAGCTTTCGGGTTAATGCCTTGCCCCCGGAATGATTTCCGCAACAGCCATCGTGGACTTCTCTCATCACATAATTAATCTGATTTGGTCCAAGACATTTTGCGAGAGGTCCTGCAAACATCCTGCGGTAGAGTTCGCCGTTGAGAATTGTATATCGAGAAGCTTTTACTCGGAGTTTGTGAGCAGCTTTTATATCTGCAGGTAGAGTTCCATGGATAAGATAATTTGTTATCTCATTCCGTCAGTCCCAGGTAGCGTTGACGGTGTTGACTTCGAACTTTTCTCTGTCAATGGTCGTGTAGAGAAGTTGAACAACAGCGGAAGAGCTGGCTGCCCCTATCTCTGCCACTGATCCCATGTTTGCAAGAGCATCAGCTTCATGGTTCTCTTCCCGTGGAATCTGGACTGCTTCCCATTCGTCAAACTGTGCTAGGAGCTCTTTCACTCGTGCGAGGTACACTTGCATCCTGGATTCTCATGCAATGAAACTTCCATTGATCTGATTGACCACCAGCTGAGAGTCACTTTTTAGTTTGACGATGGTTGCTCCATAACTTCGGGCTAGTTCTAATCCTGCAATAACGGCCTCATATTCGGCCTTATTGTTAGTAATAAATGGGCACTTGATAGCCTGTCTTACCGTCTCGCCGGATGGAGCAACGAGGACCAATCCAAGCCCGGACCCTTTGACGCTCGAGGAGCCGTCTGTGTGAAGGGTCCATGTGCCAGGAGCTTGCCCTGCATAAAGAATAGCTTCCCTTTCTGCTTCAGGGTATATATTAGTGCTGAAGTCTGCCACGAAGTCTGCTAGGACTTGAGACTTTATTTCCACCCTAGGCTGATAGGTGATATCAAATTCAGATAATTAAATAGCCTATTTTACCAAACTTCCTAAAAATTCAGGTTTGTGCAGAACATTTCGTAAAGGAAATGTCGTAACCATAGCTATCGAATGACTTTGAAAATAAGGGCGTAACTTGCGAGCAGCAGTTACTAGTGCCAGTGCCAATTTTTCTAAAGGTTGATAGAGTGTTTCTGCATCAATTAGAGCTTTGCTAATGTAATCAATAGGAAGTTGTTTACCTTTTTCTTCCTGAACTAGTACAGCGCTTACCGATGATTCTGAGACTGCCAAATAGATTAGCAGCTGCTCACCCTCCTGAGCTGCTCAGATCCTTCAATGCTTGCTGGCATTCAGGGGTCCATTCGAACTCCTTATTCCGCTTTAAGACATCTAAGAAACTCTTGCATCGGTCAGATGATCGGGAGATGAATCTGCGTAGGGCTGCCACTCTCCCCGTCAGTTTCATGACATCCTTCCTGTTGTGATGTACATCTGGGATTGATTCAATGGCTTTAATCTGAGCAGGATTGACTTCAATTCCATGCTGAGAGATAATGAATCCCATAAACTTCCCCGATCCGACTCCGAAAGCACACTTCTCTGGATTCAGCTTCATGTTATACTGATCCAAGATTCGGAAAGCTTCTTTCAGATGTGCTAGATGGTCCTCTGCTCATTTGGATTTGATCAAGATATCATCGATGTACACTTCCATAGTCTTTCCGATATGGTCATGGAACATTCGATTGACTAGACGTTGATAAGTTGCACCTGCATTTTTCAATCCAAATGGCATAACTTTATAACAATACGTACCTCGACAGGTTATGAACGCCGTTTTCTCCTGGTCTTCAGGATCCATCAATATTTGGTTATATCCGGAGTACGCGTAAAGGAAGGTTAGCACCTCGTGTCCGGCTGTTGCGTCGATCAGTTGATCTATCCTAGGAAGAGGATATGAATCCTTCGGGCAGGCTTTGTTTAGATCTGTGAAGTCAATACAGACTCACCACTTGCCGTTCTTTTTAAGTACGAAAACCACGTTGGCTAGCCAGTCTGGATATATGACTTCACGTACTGAATAAATTTTCAGCAGCCGATCGACCTCGTCATTAATGACCTAGTTCCGAAAGGCTCCTTGCTGGCGCGTCTTTTGTTTCATCGGGCGGTGATACGGATCAACGTTCAACCTGTGAGTAATGATGTCAGGAGAAATACCTGTCATATCTGTGTGGGACCAGGAAAATATTGTGTGCCGTTTCTTGAGGAACTGGAGGATATCTTTCCGTAGGCGCTCGTTCAGTTCGGTCCCTAAGTACACCTTCCGCTCTGGCTTGTCGGCGAATAATTCTTCGGGTTCCAGAGCTTCTACGGTTGGCATGTGGTTTTCTCTTTCTTCCATCTTCGTGATGAATTCCGGGACCTCGTACTTAGCCTCTGCAGGTGGTATGTCCGGCCCCGGTCCCTGTAATTGCTATTTGTTCTCTTCGGGCAGTTTGAGAGCCACAGAATAGCAGTCTCGGGCAGAGCGTTGCTCTCCTCGGACCTCACGTACTCCCCATTCGGATGGGAACTTCAATACTTGATGATAAGTCGAAGGAACAACTTGCATGTCGTAGATCCAAGGTCTACCCGAAATAATGTTGTAGGCTAGATCCGCATCGACAACATGAAAAGTTGTTTCCTTCGCTACCCCTTCGGCAAGAGTCGTTAAGGTAATCTCCCCGAGAGTCTTTTTGCTTGAATTGTTGAAGCCGGATAGGACTCGAGATATGGGCACAATCTTGTCTGACAGCTGCGTCTCTCAGACAACCCGTGATTGGATAATGTTCCATCAATGAGTACTCTCTTGACGTCGAACTCCGCCACGCGTAACGTTATGACTAACGCATCAGCATGTGGAAATCGCAAGCCATTTGCATCAGAGTCCTCAAATATGATTACTTCTTCTGATCGTGGGCGCTTGTTGTTTGTGATGGAGACCTTTGCATACTTCTTTGCTGTGAAAGTAACGGAGTCCACCTCGATTCCACCTGAAATGACATTAACTGTCCTCCTTGGAGAGGATGTTCGTGGAGGGCCAGGTTTGTTCTGATGTGCCTTCGTGTGATTCTGCTTTCCCTTCTCGGTCAGGAACTCCTACAAGAATCCCTGTTTCTGCAAATGAGCAATTTCATACCTGAGGGCTTTGCAGTCTTCGGTGGTATGACCATGGTCACGATGGAAATCGCACCACTAGTCCTGGTTTCGCTTGCTTAGGTCGGTCTTCATGTCTTTCGGCCACTTGACCTTCTCTCCCATGTGTTTGAGTGCTGCCACTACTTCTGACGTCTCCACGTTGAAACTCGGCAGGCTTGGGGCTCCACGGAGGCTTGATTCTGAATCATCTCTCCGGGACAACCCTTTGTTGCTGCGGTTGCGTCCTTTGGAATGGCTGCATGACTGATCAGGGTACGGTTCATAACGTACGTCTGCTCTCTCGGTCTCTGCCTTTCCGCCAGATCCACCACTACGTGCCTGAGCTCTTCCTCGAGTACCTATTCCAATCAATTTATCTTCATCGATACGTACCTTGGAATGGTAACGGTTGTAGACATCTGACCAACTGGCTGCTGGGAACTCGCGAGAAGACTCATAAAGTCTACGCATAGCCTCTGAGCTCCTAATATCCAAGCTGTTGGTAAATGCGATCGCTGCCCATCTGTCTGGTACTTTGGAAAGCATCATACGTTCTCTCTGGAAGCGATCCACGTACTTGCGGAGAGACTCGTCGGGTCTTTGCTTGATTTCAAAGATGTCCTCTACGCGGGTCTCCATCTCCTGAGCGCCTGTGTGTGCCTTCACGAACAATTCAGCCATTTCTGCGAAAGACCCAATGGAGTTGGGTGGCAGCATTGAATACCATCGCAGAGCTCCATCTACTAGTGTTCCCACGAACTTCTTCAATTGGACAGATTCGATCTCCTCGTCGGTGAGATCACTAGCTTTGATAAAGTTGCTGAACATCATGAGATGATCATTTGGATCAGATGTTCCGCGATACCTCGGGATGTTTGCCATTTTAAACTTCTTGGGTATCGCTTTTGGGGTTGCCTCCTTCTTCCAGGGTCGCTGTGAATAACGCTGGACATCGACTTTCTTCAGCGTGGGTGGAGCGCCCGGTATCTGATCAATTCTCTCGTGGAGAGACTTTTGAAATGCTTCCTGGCTTTCTTTGAATTATTTGGTGAGAGCTTCCACAACAAGGCTCACATCCGAAAGGCGCCATAGACCCTCCGTTCTGATTCTGATTGACTTGGGTCGTTGGATCTGCAGTACCACCGTTGTTCCGCTCTCCACCTTGCCTCGAACTATGTGAAGAAGGTGCGTCACGACCAGGTGCCGCAGCGTCAGCCTTTGCAGTTGAAGGGTTACTCCTTCGGAGAGAGGTGAGTGCCTCGTTTATTCCTCGGTTTACTTCTGCCTGTTCCTGCATGAAAGCAAAGAGTGTTTCTTGAAGGTTCCCTCGTCCAGGGGAGAGACTCCTATGGCGTCGTCTCCTTGGTGGGGTAGTGCTCTGAGAGCGCATACGCCTATATCGCTGCCTGACCGGTCCTTGGGAAGATTGTTGCTGCCCATCGGACGAGTAATCAGAAGAATAATCAGGAGAGTAATTAGGACTGAGTGAATGAGTATTTACCTGTTCTCCGCCTACGATAGTTTGTTGAGAGTTGCTTTCTGCCATGTTAGTTATAGAGCAAAAAGACTGACGAAAATAGGTATAATATCAAGGATAAAGTATTAACCTACGAAGGCTATTGACCGGCTCCCACTGTGGTCGCCAAATTGTTTAACCTAGATCCGATTTTAGGCCAATTAACAATTAAATTTGTATTTGCGGAGTCACGATCAATAGTTGAGATTAAGAGTTTGAACGATGAGCGAAGATGGTGATAATACGAGAACGAGATGCAAGTATTAACTAACAAAAGTAAAGCATAAACGGAAACAAGGAGAAGTAACTGTGTCGTATCGCTTGTCTTCGGAGAGAGTTCTTCGATACCAATCGCACTCAGACGATCAAAGAACTAAAGTAATAAGTAAAATATGAGCAAAGAGAGTATTTGAGCAAGAGCGAAAGAGTATTCTTATTGATATTGTAGACATGAAGTAAAGTTGTTTTACAATCGATTAAGGCGAATGCTATTTATAAGCCCGGTAGGCACCCGTTGGGATTCGTAACCGCTGGGTGTGGATCCGTCTGGATAAGTAACTGCTGGGCACATATCCATTGGAGTCATAACCGCTGGGTTGTAATAATTGCCTTAATGACCATTAATTGAATGATCGTGGATGATCATGTTAATAACTGCTCACTTAGACCGTGTTGACTGTTGAAGTGTTTCATAACTTCTTTAGGTCTGCTCGTGATAAATGTCTGTCCGTTGGATGTCTGTCCGTTGAAATGTCTGCTCGTGCCACGTGGAAGACACGTGTCACCTTTTCAAGTCCAATCAGCTTTTATCCAATACACTTCATGTCTACAATATCAATAAGAATACTCTCTCGCTCTTGCTCAGATACTCTCTTTGCTCATATTTTACTTATTACTTTAGTTCTTCGATCATCTGAGTGCGATTGGTATCGAAGAACTCTCTCCGAAGACAAGCGATACGATACGGTTACTTCTCCTTGTTTCCGTTTATGCTTTACTTTTGTTAGTTAATACTTGCATCTCGTTCTCGCATTATCACCATCTTAGCTCACCGTTCAAACTCTTAATCTCAACTATTGATCGTGACTCCGCAAATGCAAATTTAATTGTTAATTGGCCTAAAATCGGATCTAGGTTAAACAATATACAACAATATACTCTAGCTACATACTTAACCAGGTTATGTGTTCTCAAATGATAAGTAATTGTTGTTGTCGTAGTTAAACTTCATATTATCCCGCGTGACAGCAAGCACATTCTCTAAACTATAGTGAAAATACAAAATATGTACATATTATTCAACAGACATGTTAGATAAATATAAATTGATTTGGAAACTTACATGACTAATATAAACATAGATGCATTGGCTTTGACAGAAACACACAGTTTAGTTATAACCAGCAGACGTCTCAATCTCCATTGATCGCAAATTCATCAATCCCTACAGATAAGAGAAACTTGCAATATGTAGAGTTCACAAAGGTTTGAAATTTTTAAATCGAAATCTCAATAAACCTGAAACACAATAATCAGATCTACGTTGATATACTAAAAAAAAAAAAAAAAAATCTCTCGAATATGAGAATATCACTAGAATATGACATTAAAATTGTTGAGTTCTTGTTTATTTCTAGGGTTGCATAGATAACTCCATCAGTTTAAGACAAAGTAAATGTACAATATTAATCGACTCTCTTTTCAACTATAGATACAATAAAAAGTGAGATTTAAGAGTTACATTGCTACCTGTTGTAATTACCATTTGGGACATTCTTGTGTGTTTTAGAGATTTATCATCACTACCTTTGGAGAAGCATTAAGCACATTCACAAACAATATTCAAAAGCAAATGAAATAAATCTGAAAATTTTACTAATAAAAAGGGAAAGTGAACTGAGGAGACAAAAAGAATACAACATTGTGGAGTGTAGTGCCACCCATGAGGTCTCCTCAAACCGCAACCCCCATTGTTAGATTCTTCTGCAAATTAGATTTGCTAATATAAAAATAAATCTTCTGCTCACCATCACAATTAACGATGGCAATGAGTTCTTCTTAAAAAAAAACTAACAATTACAGTTTCAACCATAATTTTTTGGTGTGTAAAGCCAGATGGACTCCATCGAAACTCCTGAACTAAAGGTGGCACCGACTTCTTTTTTATTTTTCCAAAGCTTTTCCATGGTTTATGTTCATTTGGGCTCCTATGAAAGTTCCGGAATAAATTTGAAATTTTAATTTAGTGGTAAACTTTTAGTAAAAATTTTAGTGAAAATTCTAAAGTACTGCTCAAATATTTTAAGTACACTTATGCAGTGTTATTTATATATATAGCAATAAAAACTCTTGTAAAAGTTTGCTTTACATATGAATAAGCGTTTCTACATGTCCTGCGAGTTGGCAACACTTAAAATGAGTGGCCTTTTTGTTTATAGAAAATGCTTTAAGAGCGTAGCCTAAATTCTGTTGCCAAAAGCTTTCAACAGAGGACACGCTTAGAAAAATATTTCCTTAAATATTTTTGGCAACACTTTTCGAGCGTTGTCTAGAATTAGTGTGGCCTTATACCAAATTCGTTGTATTGATTATTGACGATCATTTTGGTATCTTAATTGTGCTTGATGTCGAATGGCAGTGGTATCTTATGCGTTGAGACAGTCGAGAGATAATTATTGGTTGTGACCTAGAGTCAACCATCAATAGATAATACGTGCTTCAGAAAAATGAATATAGTTATGAGCCCAATGAGCTCTGTATCAAGCATGAATTCAATGAATCTTTAGCCAATGGGACCTGAGTTGAGTCAGCATGGAAAGATTTGAATTGTTGAAAGACTTCAACTTATGTGAGTCAGTGATTAAGGCAAACGTCAATGATGAATGTCTTGGTGTGCAAAGTTTATATATGGCAGGCTAGTTTGGAAATAAAGAGAAGATCATTTGGAAATATAAGATTAAATTTTCCTAACCGAGAGGTTACAGATGATAGTTCAGTATCCTCTGGAGTTCTGCTTGCATTGTGATTCAATTATGCTTACAAGTTTAGTTTAACAAAAATCTAGATGAGGATTCTCGTTCAATCTCATGGGTGGATCCTAGTGGGGCAGTGACTACAACGGGGATTAAGTATGAGTTATATTTCTTGGGTTCATTATCGTTGCTGGTAACATGGAAAACGTGAAGCTTGGTGAGCTCTAAGTCGGGATATTGATATGATTTCGACATTTCTTGTTGTATCTAAAGTTGGTTAAAGCTGCCATGGTAAAGAGGAAGTGGGCTTGTGACACGATAAAGATTTCCGGATAGGCCGTGCGGGTACCCGACTACCTCCCTAGACCTGTCAGTCGAACCCTATAGACTTAAGCCAAGACATACGATTTGAAACAATTTAGATAACACAAACTTTACTTTAAAATATAAAAGAATCAATCTAAATAACATAGAAAGCGTATGAGACGCATATTATATAAGCTGACATATTTACAAGCTGCCTGAATAAATACAGCTACTACCCAAAATACATAAGTTTAGAGATTTCCAGATATGACATTTAAGAAGTCCGAAAGATATGTACATTTTCTGAAGGGAGCAAAATGCGATAAAACTAGTATATGTACAACCGGTGGCCTCCGTGAACAACCTGGCTCACCGTAGACAACTAGAAAGGGGTCTTGCTCCTCAATCACGGTGCAGCAGACTGGGTCTGGGTCTGGGACTGGAATCTACCGATATGAAATACAACACAAGAAACATGTAGGGAGTGAGCCATAAGGACTCAGTAGGCGAGGAATAGCTATTTAACTAAAAAAAAAAAAGTCAATTTGGCTTGATAAATAGAAAGTAATGGCATATAACATATAAGCAATGCACAAATAGCGAGCAGAAGTCTTATATCGGTAGCAAGTACATAGAAGCTTGTAAGACGAATGCAACATGATGCAATAGAGTCACATGTTCCCAATAAATGGAGTGGAATCCTCCTACTCCGGGACAAAATCCTCCTACCCTCAATATGAAGCAAGAAGAAGAATCCTCCTGCTCTCCAGTCACTGAACATCCCAGAAATCAAGAAAAATAACCAAAAAATACATAACAAGACTGTGGCATAATAAGTACGCCCTGTCGGCAGCTATTCACGTAAAGAACGCGTGAATAGATCATCCAAAGGCCAAAGGCCATCAAAGAAGCGGATAAAATCACATACCTCAAGTACTAGGTCAGGATATTTACTTAATAACTTCCTTTCCTGTCCGGTGTCCCCCAAAATAACTCATTTATGAGTCAAAGAAATATATTCACACTTATAAGTACCCAAAGAAAGATTATTTAGCTTTTAGAAAATAAAAATATAAAAGAAAAATTACCAAAATACCCCTAGGCCAGGCTTAGCAAAAAATTCATAAATATATTTTTTCGAACTCCTCATAATCCCACGAGTCGAATAGTATCATTAGTTTTCATATTTGAATTCAATATCATCAAATTTCCTAATTTCATAATTTTATGGTGCTAACCTCAATTCTCTTTAACCTAATTCATATATCTCCCACATTAATCCTTGAATTAACATTAAGAATTGAATTGGAATCGTTACCTGAACAATTGGGATGAATTCGTACTCTGATTTTTTTCTCAGAACCACTTGGAACCGTTTAAATTGGATGAGGAAGAAAAATCAGCCGACATGGCCTTTTATACCTAGAAATCAACGAGATCGTGCAACCCTAGGCACCCACGCGCCATGCCTCCACCGCGATCTTTCTTTATCTCTCCTCTATGGAAAGAGGGGATGATACGTGGCATGGTATACCTGATCGTTTAGTCAACTCGCACTTCAAGGAGTACGGTCGCGCTTTGGGACAACAAAACCAATTGCTCGCGCGTGCGATCGTGCAACATTGTCCAAAAGGTGCAGAATTCTGCACCAGCACCTATTGTTGCTGTGATTCGGGTCCGAACGTGACCCTACAAGACTCAGAATGACCTAAAATTTTGTACACAAGTCATACAATACTTGGGTGACATGCTCGCAAAGATGTTTCTCGAATTGGATCTCTGAAACTCAAGATGTCGGTCCTACTCGAAGAGGTCGATTTCTTCAGTTCTGGGGCTTTAGTGAAAACTAACCAAACAACCTCGAATCTTACTCTCAAATGTTGCTGCAGGTCACTAATGATCATTCGAACCTAATGCAACCGTCTGATCTTGAATCAGAGCTCATTTACTCAAATCGAGCTCGAAAACCTCTATTAATCTTTACCGATAACTGAAACAGGAACCTTCTCAAAAATCCTACTAAACAAGGTTTGAATCAACTTAAATTTTACAGACAGATCCTAATGGGCCTTATGGAGCTTTTAAGACTGTCGGCACGCTAATCAGAGTTATAACTCCCAAAACGACTACATAAGGTCGTTTCATTCTCCTCCACTTAGACTCTCGTTCATCCTCGGACGAGCCAGAATCTAAAGCAGATTTCACATGACTGATGGAAAATCTTACACCAACTTTCAAAAACTATTCAACGGACATAATTACACCTTATAGAACCGAAAACATAGATACTGATAAGATCTTGTAAGATTTAGAAATTAAGATCCTACCTGAGTTATCGAAGAGATGAGGATATCACATTCGAACCATTGGAATCTGCTTCGAACGAAGCTTCCGGATATCTCGGCCAACTATCGCAACTGGGAACTCCTCATAGGCTAGATTCACATCCAGCTGAGCAGGATCTAACTCAATCACTTCGGAAGGATCCCTGATACACTTTCAAAGAATCAACACAAGAAACACAGGATGAACTGGCATAGAAGCTAGCAAATCGAGCCGATAGGCCACCTCACTGATGCGCTTCTCGATACGAAAAGGGCCAATAAATCAGGGACTGAGCTTTCCTTTCCTCCCAAATATATTTAAACCTCGCATCGACGACACTCTTAGAAATACCATATCGCCGTCCTCAAACTGTAACTCTCGGCTCCTCTGGTTCGAATATGAAGTTTGCCTACTCTGAGAAGTCCGTAGACGATGCTGAATAACTCGAACAACATCCAGAGTCTGCCGAACCATCTCTGAACTTATTATCTCCGTTTCTCGGGACTCGAACTAACCTATACGAGAACGACATCTGCGGCCATACAAGGCCTCAAATGGAGCCATCTGAATGGAGGAATGATAGCTAGTATTATAAGAAAACTCTTGTAAGGCAAAATGATCATCCTAGTGGCCTCCAAAGTCCAATGCACAAGCTCTCGGCATATCCTCCAGAATCTTGGATAACCCGCTCGGACTGACCATCAGTCTGAGGATGGAACGTCGTGCTAAGCTACACCTGGGTCCCCAACACCCTCTGGAAAGACTGCAAAAACTGGGAAGTAAACTGGGAACCACGATCAGATATGATACATAGTGGAGTGCCATGCAGCCTAACCACCTGGGCAATGAAAACTCAAGCCAATCTCTTAATTGAATCAGTAGTCCTCACATAGATGAAGTGAGCTGATTTAGTCAGTCTGTCATAATAAGCCAAACTCAATCATGGTGTCGCCGAGTCTTTGGCAGACTAACCATAAAATCAATAGTGATCTGCTCCCATTTCCATTCGGGAATGGCAATGCCTGAGCCAATCCTGCTGGTCTCCGATGATCGAACTTAACTTGCTGATAGTTCAAGCAATGAAACACATAATCAAACACATCCCTCTTCATCCCCTTCCACCAATATAGCTCTTGGAGATCCTGATACGTCTTAGTAATACTAGGATGAATAGAATAATGCGAGTTATGAGCCTCGTGGAGCACCGATTGCCTCAAATCTCCGATATTAGGGACACATAGTCGGCCATTAAACCGAAGAATAATAAAAGAATCAAGCTCGAATGAAGGAACTCCTCCACTTAGAACACGACTACGCAACTCCTGCAAATTTGGATCCTCGAACTGTCTTCCCTTAATCTGTTTGACTAAGGAAGACTGTGCTACAATACATGCCAGGACTCGACTGGATTCTGGATGAAGAAATCTCATACCGGAGTTACCAAGGGACTGGAAATCTCGGGCTAAAGGTCTCATGTCAGCATAAAGAATAACCATGTTGCCCATAGACTTCCTGTTCAAGGCATCTGCTGCAATATTTGCCTTCTTAGGATGATAGCAGATAGTGAGATCATAATCTTTGATTAACTCAAGCCACCTCCGTTGGCGTCCATTAAGATCCTTCTGAGAGAGAAGATACTGCAAGCTCTTGTGATAGGTATACACCTCACAAGGCTCGCCAAAAAGATAGTGCCTCCAAATCTTCAAAGCGAAGAACACAGCTGCCAACTCTAGATCATGAGCTTGATAATTCTTCTCATTCGGCTTCAACTGCCTAGAAGCATACGCAATCATCCTCTGGTTCTGCATGAGAACACATCCAAGGCCGACACGAGATGCATCGCAGTAGACTACAAGTCAATAAGGCCTTGAGCTTCTGGAAGCTCGCTTCACACTCATCGAACCATCAGAACTGAATCGCCTTCTCGGTCAGGCGAGTCAAGGGAGCTGCAATAGTGGAAACCTTCTCTACGAACCTCCGATAATAACCCGCAAGACCAAGAAAGCTGTGAATCTCAGTCGGTGAGGTAAGACGAGGCCAATTCTGCACGGCATCAAACTTCTTCGGGTCAACCTTGATACCCTCACTGGATGCCACGTGACCCAAGAATGCAACAAAATCAAGCCAAAACTTACATTTTGAGAACTTGACATACAACTTACGATCACGGAGGGTCTGAAGAACCATCCTAAAATGATAATCATGTTCCTCGCGACTGCGAGAATAAATCAAAATGTCATCGATGAAGACAATAAAAAAGGATAATAAATCAGAATGTCATCAATGAAGACAATAACAAATGAATTTGAGGAATGACTTAAACACCCGGTTCATGAGATCTATAAAGGTTGCACGGGCATTAGTCAGCCTAAAAAACATAACTAGAAACTCGTTGATAAGAATAAAAAACGAAACGCGGAAATAAAGATAAAGAGCGAGACACTACTCGAACTCCCTACGAAGTAACTATGGAGAACTCGTTCCATAATACCCTCGTATCGGTGTCAAGGAGGACCTACACTATGCAACTACCCTCGAGCCACACTTGGGGCTCGCAAATAGAATGATCGGGGGTGGTTTGGGGTTCAACTAGAATCCACTAGTAAACTCAAACCGTCTCAAAGGGTTTTTCATTCAAAGAGAATCCACTCTTGAACATTGTCATTGACAATCAATCATTCATCATAATAGCTAACTAAGGAATAATGCTAAGCTATGGAGTATTTATAGGCCTCATTTAAGACATAAGGAAAGGCCTAAAGTACCCTTAAGTAAGTTCTAAAGTCATAAGCCACATAGGGGCCTAATAGGAATTACATAGGATAAAAACTAGAAATCCTGCATCCTTCTCAGCAACTAGGCGCCCCGCCTAGTGTAGTAGGCGCCCCGCCTGGCCTCCAGTAGGCGCCCCAAGTAGGCCCTCCGCCTCTGCAGTAGGCGCCCCAATATCCAGAGACTGGACACAAAGTGGGCGGTCCGCCTAGTCTAGTGGGCGGTCCGCCTGCTTCCTTGGCCGCTTGAAACGCCTCGAAATGTGTCTCTAAGGGTCCTCGTTCCATGGCGTTCCAATGCATAAGCTCTTCCTTGGCCTTGGATGGTGTTTTTAGATGGTTGCTCGATTTGGGTCTTATCATCCTCCCCTTCTTGAGAAGATTTCGTCCTCGAAATCAAGGCTTGGCCTCTCACGGCTTTATCAACTCCTCGGGG
Organism: Petunia secreta; assembly: GCA_029990175.1. Classification (NCBI taxonomy): domain Eukaryota; kingdom Viridiplantae; phylum Streptophyta; class Magnoliopsida; order Solanales; family Solanaceae; genus Petunia; species Petunia secreta. Next base: position 10,333,661 of record JARKIP010000017.1, read on the forward strand.
GGGGCCAAGAATCTCCTCCTTTGTCCTTCTTGATCGTCACTTTGGCATAGGCTTCTTCCAAGATCTTCCCCGCCTTAGCATGGAGCTTAGAACCTACAAGCAACGACAAGCAAAAACAAGCAAACGTCCTACTTTGAAAGTAGGTTAGTGCAAGAAGTGTGGAAAACACACTCTTGTTGTATAACCAAGCATCAATAACAATCATGAATATCAAGTCTCCAAAGAGAACAATAAGTACTTGGTTTACTAAAAGCATGCACTCAACACGATAGTGAGCAAATAGGTCATGGGGGCATGGAAAATGCAAGATCAAGCTATCAAAACCCTCTTGAACCTTAAGCTCAAAATCAACATACCAATCATTCCTCAAGGTGTGAACAACATGTGGAGTGGAGTGAGTCAAATAGCCAACCCTACAAGTAGGATCAAGCACTCCACTCCCCTTCTTTAGAGCATACCTACTCACACCAAGGGGTTCCTCTTTCCCTTCCATTTCATCAACTAGGCAACCCGCCTCAAAAGTCAAGCTCTCAAGGAAGGTGTTGAAGATGGATTCTTCATCACAACCCAAACTAGCGATAGTAGGGTCACTCAAAGAACCATCTACCTCACCCACATTTTCAAGCAATGGGTTGCCTAAGGGGTCAAACCCTTCACACCATGGGGGTTCCATTTGACCACCCACCCTAGTCCGATACAAGTCATATCCACTAGTGAGAATGCCTTCAAATAAGGGATTGGTAAAAACATGCATCTCACTATCATGATAAAACATAGACGAGCTATCAAGACTAGGTTCACTTGAGGAGTCATCACGAACAACCTTGTCCAATTCATGCAATTTGGACTCCTCAAGTACAAGACCATCATCACCACAACACATTGGACCACCAAATAGAAGCATATCAATTAGGGAATGGTCAACTACCTCATCTTTCCCTATGTCAAAGGTTGGCGGTGTGTCATAGCAAAGGTCACAATCATGGTCAACTATCAAATCGACACTAGGGAGGGGTTCAATGAACAATGAGCTCACATCATGATGTGGCATAGTGCTCCTCCCAACTAGTGTTTCACATGCAAACTCAAGTTGACAACTAGACTCTTCACTAGTGGTATACTCACTAGATGCATCAAAAACACCAACTAGTGTTGAGTCATCACAAGACAAGTAGCTAGTAGGCTCATGAAAAGGTGAAGTGACACTTACATTGGTAGTACTTCCTTGATCACTCACAAGGTTTGAAGTGTCATATGCAACTCCTCCTTCATGAAGCTCACATTGAGGCTCCAATGACTTGTCTTTCAATGTACCTACACAAGAACTTTCACAAGAAGAGATAGAAGATAAAGAAGGGTTAGAACAATGGGTGCTCTCACTCTCAATTTTTTCTTCCTCACCCCTCATCTCTCTCAATTTTACCTCATGGTCAAGTGTAGTTTGTGGTGACAATCCGCTCACATCACTCCTCAAATCCTCTCCTTTTTCCTCTCTTGGATTGTCACCGGTCACTCCCTCACTTCTCTCTATCTTTTCTCTCTCAATTGGAGTGGAGTGACTCCCATTTTCATCATGCATTGGCAAAACAATGAAATTGTTTGCCTCGGGTTCAAGCACAATGGGTGACTTGGCTTTAGCCGCTTCCCTCAACTCCCTCATCCGCTTGTAGTCTTCCCTTACTTGCCTTGGAGTCAAAGGTCTAAGCACATATTTCCTCCCATCATTCTTGACCGTATATGAATTGGTCCGGCCATCGTGCACCACACATCTATCATATTGCCATGGTCTCCCAAATAAGAGATGGCATGCTTGCATCGGGACAACATCAAACAAGATTTTGTCTTTATAGCTTCCCATGCCAAACTCAATCAATGCTTGCTCCTCCACCTTCAACTCCCCACACTCACTTAGCCCTTGTAATCGATACGGGTTGGGATGTTTCAAGGTGGGTAACTTCAATTGGGAAATCAATGTTTGGCCCACTATGTTGGCACAACTTCCCGAGTCAATAATCATGAAGCAAACTACACCCATGACTCGGCATCTAGCGTGAAAGAGGTTCTTTCTTTGATCATTCTCACTATCCTCCACAAATACGGCACCTAAGCTCCTCCTCACAACTAGGGAAACATGAGGATTATCCTCTTCAACCATATCCTCCTCCACACCTTCCGTGGGTGGAACATTTCGGATGGGTTTTGGAAGTGGAGTATTTCTTTGGGGATTGTCCAAAGAGTGGGGATTGCCCACTTGTTGGGGATTGCCCAACGCTTGTTCACTTCCTTTAGCATAGCCCATGGGTGGCCCTCGACCCCGGCCTCTACCCCTGTCCACGTTTCGACCCCAATGCATTTGCCTCCTAGGTTGATAAGGAACATCATACCCATAGGCTTCATCACCATACCCGGCCTCCTCCTCTTCTTGAACTTCATCAATTTGTTCAAGAGGTGGGACATTCCGCACGGGTCTTCTAAGTGGAGTACTTACTTGGGGATTGCCCAAGTTGAGGGGATTGCCCTCTTGTCGGGGATTGCCCAACCCATGCTCTCGTAGAGCTTCAACTTTGCTTTGCTCATACCTCTTGTTTAGCTCAACAAGGTGTCCGGGAGTCATAGGAGTGCTATGACTCGTGCCTTCTCCGGCTTTGCCTTGGACACTCGGGGTCCCTTGCTTTACTTGAGCAATAGATGTCATCTTCTCAAGATTTCCAATCTTTTGGTCCATGAGGTCCATCTTGGCAAGAAGATTAGCCAAGGCCTCCTTTATGAAATCTTGTCCTTCGTTGGCCATTGTACCTACAAAAAGCAACAAACGTTAGTAGAATACCTCTCCCACTCCCTTACAATTGTTTCACTCGGCTCGCTCGTGTTTAGTGGGGGATGGATATTTCACACAAGTTTGAGTTTAAAGCTTCAAGTAGTTGATCAATGAACCACGACTCAATCATTCAACTTATCAAGTCCAAATGCACTCCGGGGTGAGTGGAGTTAATGGGACTCGATTGGAACGATAGGCACTTTAAATGAGGACTTGAATCAAAAGATACTACGGATCTTCTTTGAATTCTAGTCTCCTTTCTAAGGCACGATGATCCTAATAGCTCAAAGTAATTAGCACTAATCGAGTAGGATTATACTCTAATAGCACTAACCGGAAGCAATGCAAACAACAAAACACGAAAAGCTAGAAGAAACTACCCAATTCCCAACTTGAAGGAAGTAGGCGCCCCACCTGTTTTGAGTAGGTGGTCCGCCTGGTTCCCTATAGAGGGAAGTAGGCGGTCAGCCTACTTGAAGTAGGCGGTCAGCCTACTCTACTAGGCGGTCCGCCTCTGTAAAATCCAGAGAGCTCAAGAAAAACAGGCGGTCCGCCTCTTCTACTAGGCGCCCCGCCTAGTGCAATTTCCAGCACTGTTCAAACCCGTTTTTCTGGCCTTTGGTACCCAAAAATCCAACACTTCACACGTTGTTTTATCAATCCGAGGGTACCCAAATATTGTTTCAAGCACAGAGATCAAACCCCAATCAATTTACAACCCAAACAATCAATCAAATCAAGATTCAAGTCAAGAACTTCAAGAACACAAGGGTTTATCAAATGGGTTTCAACAAGGATTGTGATTCATCAAATTTGGTGTTATACATGTTCAAATCCCACAAAATTGGTACCAAATCGTTTGTTTTTCAATGAAGATCAATCCCCAATATCAAGTTTTCAATCCAACATCAATCCAACCCAAGAATCAAGCCAAAATCATCAAGAACAAGTTCATCAAGGGTTTAAGGAAAATTTGGGGTTTCAATTTTTCAAACTCCACCAATCCAAGTGCTTTTGGTATCCAAACAACGGGAATTCAATCACGATCAAGAATCTATAACACCCATAGCATAAATCATCCAAACCAACAAGATACACCAAATTTTTGGATTTTCAATTTTTCAATTTTTTTTGTGATTTTCTTCTTTCAATAACAATAAACAAGAAACTAAAGTTAGGAGTCGACCTAGGCACGAAGAATCAAGGGTCGGGGGTTTGTAGAAACAAAACCCGAGCCTTGCTCTGATACCAAGATGATAAGAATAAAAAACGAAACGCGGAAATAAAGATAAAGAGCGAGACACTACTCGAACTCCCTACGAAGTAACTATGGAGAACTCGTTCCATAATACCCTCGTATCGGTGTCAAGGAGGACCTACACTATGCAACTACCCTCGAGCCACACTTGGGGCTCGCAAATAGAATGATCGGGGGTGGTTTGGGGTTCAACTAGAATCCACTAGTAAACTCAAACCGTCTCAAAGGGTTTTTCATTCAAAGAGAATCCACTCTTGAACATTGTCATTGACAATCAATCATTCATCATAATAGCTAACTAAGGAATAATGCTAAGCTATGGAGTATTTATAGGCCTCATTTAAGACATAAGGAAAGGCCTAAAGTACCCTTAAGTAAGTTCTAAAGTCATAAGCCACATAGGGGCCTAATAGGAATTACATAGGATAAAAACTAGAAATCCCGCATCCTTCTCAGCAACTAGGCGCCCCGCCTAGTGTAGTAGGCGCCCCGCCTGGCCTCCAGTAGGCGCCCCAAGTAGGCCCTCCGCCTCTGCAGTAGGCGCCCCAATATCCAGAGACTGGACACAAAGTGGGCGGTCCGCCTAGTCTAGTGGGCGGTCTGCCTGCTTCCTTGGCCGCTTGAAACGCCTCGAAATGTGTCTCTAAGGGTCCTCGTTCCATGGCGTTCCAATGCATAAGCTCTTCCTTGGCCTTGGATGGTGTTTTTAGATGGTTGCTCGATTTGGGTCTTATCACTCGTAATGGCCGCAACGAGTCTTGAATGCAGTCTTCGGGATATCTGACTCCCGAATCTTCAGCTGATAATAACCAGATAGCAAATCGATCTTAGAAAAGAATTTTTCACCCCGCAACTGATCAAACAAATCATCATTAATGGGGTACGTGTTCTTAATGGTGACCTTATTTAGCTGATGATAATCAATACACATCCGCATAGTGCCATCTCTCTTCTTCACGAACAGAACAGGAGTAATCCATGGAGAAATACATAGCCTAATGAATCCCTTATCAAGTAATGCCTGCAATTGCTCCTTCAACTCTTCCAACTCTAACGGAGCCATGTGATAAGAAGGAATGGAAATAGGCTGAGTCCCTGGAACTATATCAATGCCAAATTCGATCTCTCAATCAGGAGGAAGTCATGGGAGATCATCTAGAAACACATCATAGAAGTCCCTCACAACAGGAACGGAGTCGAGGGATGAAATCTCCATAGTGGTATCTCGAACTATGGCAAGATACGGTGAACACCATTTATCTATCATCTGCTTTTCCTTTAAGAAAGAAATAACACGCCCTGTAGGTGGAAATTAAGAACCCAGCCACAATACCGGTGCTGAACCAGGAAGAGATAATCGAATAGACTTGGCATGACAATTCAGAATGGCGTAACAAGACACCAACTAATCCATCCCGATAATGACATCAAAGTCGACCATATCCAAAACCAAACGATCTACCAAGGTCTCACAACCCCCAAAAGATATAGTACATGCAGAATAAACTTGATCCACAATAATAAGGTCTCTGATGGGAGTAGAAACACAGAATGGATGACGGAGACACATATAATCCACATGAAATCCCACAGCAAAATAAGGAGAAACATAGGAATAGGTTGATCCTGGATCCACCAAAGAGTATGCATCTCGACCACAAACAGATAAAGTACCTACAACAAAAGCTGGAGATGCCTCAGCATCCTCCCTGGCTGGTAATGCATATAGCTATTCCTGCGATTGAGCTGCACTGCAACTCTAAGAACCACCTCTAGAGGTAACCAGAACTACGCCCACGACCTCTACCGGGTGATAGTGCACCATGAGCTGGCTGTGATCCTGAAGGGGCACTTTGAGGCTGCTGCTGTGATGCAGGGAAAATTGAGCCAACGTACCAACCATCAATAGCCGAGCTTGAAGGATACATGGGATGTGAGGTCAAGGGCTTCAAGAGCTTAGGAGGAGAGGAAGATGATACAATCCAAGTTGCCTCAAGATCATTTGCTCGAAGTCAAGCTAAAGAGATCCAAGATGAGACATACGCTTAACTTAGAAGAGCTTTGAAGATGGAGACCTCAGAGATGAGTTGAAGGCCATGCACTTCAGTGCATTGGTTGTCCTTGCACCAGGCAGACCGCCTAGTTGAAATCAGCTCTCAGGACTTTGGGGTACCTACTTTTTGGGCGGACCGCCTACTTTAGCAGGTGGACCGCCTACTCTGCTCCACCATGAAACAGGCGGACAACCTACTCTGGTAGGTAGGGCACCTACTGCTGCTATATTTTTGACGGGATTTTGAGTGAAATGTCTATTTTGGCCCTATGTGACTTTTATTATTTTAACCAACTTTGGGGGTGTTTTAGACCTTTCATTATGTGTAATGAAAGACTATAAAAGCGTTCCTTATTCATTTATTTCATTTAGTCTACTTTCAATGATGAATATGAAACTTGAAAGCTTGAGAGCTCTTCAATGAAAACCCCTTGTGCGGGCTTCATTTCACTTGGTCGAATCCAAGTTAAACTTAAATCCTTTCTTGGTCATTCTATTTGTAAGAGCCGAGTGTCTCTCAAGGATAGTTGCTTAGTGTAGGTATTCCTTAACATTCACCCGAGGTGTATCGAAACATAGTTCTTCGGTGCTACTTAGGTAATCATTCGAGCCACGTCTCACTTTTATCTTTACTTTATTGCTTCCGCATTTTTACCCTGCATTAGTTTGCATCAGAGCACAGCTAGGGTTTGTTCTTACACGCCCTCATCCTGTTTATCGTGCCTAGTATCTTTAATTCTTGTTTTTCTTATTGTTCTTGTTATTTTTTTCTTGAAAAAGAACAAAATTGAAAAACTAGAAAACTAAAGAAAAAAATTGTTGGAACTTATTTGATTTGAACATTCAAGAATTGAAAATCATTGGATTTTGTTCTATATTTGATTCCAGTTCCTTTTGTACCAAAATATCTTGATTTGGTGTTGTGATTCAAAAGTTGAAGAATCAAAATACAAAAATTTGAAAAGCCCAGAAAATTTGCTTCAAGAATCAAAATCAGTTTGTTATTGTTTGTTTGGGGTTTAAAACTATTGGGAATTGTTTAGAATCATCATATACATAATTGGGTACTACAGAATTGAAAAACAACTTGAAAACATTGATAATTTGGGTGCAAAAGACCAAAAAACACGTTCTTGAAAGCTGCAGCAATCTACAGTAGGCAGACCGCCCCTTTTGGAATAGCTCTCTGGATCTTGATGTGGGCGGACCTCCCACTTACAGGGGCGGGGCACCTCTTTTTGGTGAAGGTTGCCCGGGTAGATTTTTCGTAGGTTTTCGTGTTTCCTTTTCTTCCGCACTTCTTGGTTAGTGTTTCTAGGGTAATTGTCCTACTCCATCGACACTAACTCTTGAGCATATTAGGACATTCGTGCTTAGAGAAGAGTAGAATTCAAAGAAGCCTCGTAAAATATTTTTGCTTCAAGCGCTCACTTATATAGCCTGGCGTTCATAGAGTCCCGTCAACTCTACACTTCCCGGAGAGTACTTGGTCCTTGTGAACTTGATTGGTTATTGAGAAGGTTGTTCAACTACGAGGAAACTTTGAAATCAAACTTCAAAGATCCAACCCATTAAAAGAGTGTACCCGAGTGACATTCAAAAGTGAGGGAGCGTGTGAGGTTTTTACTCTAACCTCTTTCTTTAGTCTTTTGTTTTTGTAGGTACATGGCCGAAGACGTTGACGAGACAATTGAGGTCCCAAAAAGCACTTGGGCCTACCTCTTGACCGAGGTGAAATCCATAAGTTTGAGGGTTGAGAGCCTTGAAAGAGAAGAGACCTCGAGTGTCCCAAAAGAAGCAAAAAAAGAGAAAGCCTATAATGATAGGGCATTGGGAATTCCCCAACAAGTGGGCATTCCCCACAACTTGGGAAATCCCCACAACTTGGGCAATCCCCAAGGTGATGAATTGAAACAAGTAATGAGTTTACCTATTCCAGGTGAAAGCATTCTTGGGCCTCATCAAAATGCTCTTAAAAATGAGAGACAAAAGATAGAGAGAAGTAACAGAGTGACCGGTGACAATCCTAGAGTGGGCAAAGGAGAGGACGTGAGGAGTGATGTAAGTGGGTTATCACCACACCAATCTACACTTGGCCTTGAGTGAAAAGTGAGAAAAAGGAGAGGAGAGTAAAGACAAACTGAGAATGAGGACACCCTTTGTTCTAACCATTCTTTATCTTCTTCTTCTTCTACTTGTTTTGGCTTATGTGTAGGTACTCTTGGAGGCAAGCTAGTGTAGCCTCAACCATGTACTTTAGAAGGAAGGCAAGGAGATGAAGATCTTCATTTTGAGCTTTATGAAGAGGAGGTACTTCGAGTGCTATGGGTGCTCTAGGAAGCAACTCTAGTGTAAGTGTTACTTCACCCTTTCATGAATATGTTAATCCCTTGTCTTGTGAAGGCTCAATGCAAGTTGGTACTTGTGTTGTATTTAATGAATTTGCAACTAGTGTAGAGTCGATTAGTCAACTCGTGTGTGCATGTGAACCACTAATTGAGAGGATTGATAAGCCACATCATAACGTGAGCTCGATATTCAATGAACCCTTTTTTAGTGAGGAAATGGTAGTTAACTATACTTGCGAGCCTTGTTATGACACACCACCAATTTTTGATAAAGGGGAAGATGAGTTATTTGATATGCCCTTATTGATATAATTGCCTTTGGTGGACATATATACGGTAATGAGGATGGTAGTGGCCTTGAGGAGTCTCTATTGCATGAGATAGATAGGGTTATCTATGATGACTTCTCAAGTGAGAGTAATGAACCTAGTTTTGATACACCACCTTTGCTTAAAAATGAAGTTGAGATGTCTACATTTACTAATCCTTTGTTTGAGGGCATCTTTATTTGTGGTGGTAATTTGTATCGAACAAGAGTTGAGAATGAGTTACAACCTCTATGGTGTAAAGGATTTGACTCCATAGACAACACTTTGTTTGAAATTTCGAGTGAGGTGTATGATTCTTCTAGTGACCCTACTCTTGATTGTTTGGGTTATGATGATGAAGAAGCCATTATTAATACCTTTCTTAAGAGTTTTCCTTTTAAGGAGGATTGTCTTAAGGATAGATTTTGAGGTGAGGAGTTGTCTCTTGGTGTGGGTATGAGTGCTTTTAAGAAGGGGAGTGGAGTGATTGATGCTAGTTGTAGGTTGAACTATTTTGCTTACTCCATCCCGTATATAGATAACACTTTGAGAGTTGAGCATGCCAAAAGCAATGTGCTACTTTGTTAAGATATTGTATTGAAGGCTTTGTGTGTTGATAATGAGCTTAGGAATCATAGGATTATTGATATATTGATCTTGCATTTTCCATGCCCCCATTGGTCACTTTGTTTGTTCTTGCATTTGGTGCACTTCTTTGTTAAGTCAAGTACTTGTCGTTTCCTTGGGAGACATGAGCTTTTTCATTATTATTGATACTTGGCTATACCATAAGAGTGTGTTTTCCACATGGTTTTCACTAACCTACTTCCATAGTAGGGAGTTTTGCTTGTGCTTGTAGGTCTTGATGGTTTGATTTCGAGGACGAAATCTGATAAGAATCAAATGCGGAAAATAAAAAAGATAAGAACGAGACGTATCTCGATCACAAATCTCAAGTAGCAACGGAGAACTTGTTCCGTTACACCCCGAGAGGAGGTCAAGAACACCTACGCTAGGCAACTACCCTCGAGCTAACGTGAGCATGCAAGTAGAATGGTAGGGGGGATTGGAATTCATCTAGATCCGCTAGAGGAAGAACAAGTCCCAATTCAAGGGTTTTCATTCAATAAGAGTTCAACTCTTCAACACAAGTGTTTGTTTTTCATCAAAGGTAAACTAATGAAAATAATAAGACTTCTAGGTATTTATAGGTGTTTTTAGACACCATATGAAAGGTCTAATATGCCCACACTTAGGCTTAGAAACATAGGAACACGTAGAGTCAAAATAGTCTTAACACTAGCTAGGAATTCACCCTTCAGCATTTTGGGCGGGGCACCCGGATTTGGGGCGGAGCCCCCAACATCTTGATCAGTGGGGTGGCCTAGGCGGGGCGCCCAGAGTTTGGGCGGAGCGCCCAGGCCTAGGCTCCTTCATGTGGAGCGCCTGGTTCTTCAGGCGGAGCGCCTGGATGACTGGGCTGCTCCCCTTGCACTTTAAGCACTCGAAACGGCTTCCAATCGCTTCCTTCTTCTAGGCCCTTCCTCATCAAGTGTAGGTGTACTCCTTGGATGTCCTTAGCTGGGCTCCGAGTGAAGGGTCTTGTGGGGGTTTGGATCGTTTGGGTCTTATCATCCACCCCTTCTTGAGAGGATTTCGTCCTCAAAATTGGAGCATCATTCACGACCTCTTCATCATCATTCACGACCTCTTCATTACCTACATCCAAAGGAACCAAGTCACAAATATTGAAAGTATTAGAAACTTGATACTCACTTGGCAAGTCGACCACATAGGCATTGTTGTTTATCTTGGAAAGCACTTGGAATGGGCCATCTCCACGGGGTGCCAACTTCCCCTTTCTAAGGTTTGGAAACCTTTCTTTCCGGAAGTGCACCCACACATAGTCACCCTTCATGAGTTCCACCTTCTTGCGTCCCTTGTTTTTCTTGGAGGCTAACTTTGCATAAGCTTCCTCCAAGTTCTTCTTCGCCTTAGCATGTAGCTCCATCAAAGCCTTGGCTCTAGCTTTACCTTCAAAATTAACAACCATTTCCCTTGGCAAAGGGGTTAGATCAAGGGGAATCAAGGGTTAAAACCATAGACACACTCAAAGGGAGTCATGCCTATCATGCTATGCAATGTGCGATTGTAGGCAAACTCCATAAGAGGTAGACGATCATTCCAAGTCCCGGCCTTACCTCGGGTCATGGCTCTAAGAATAGCACCCAAGGTTCGGCTTACCACCTCCGTTTGCCCATCGGTTTGTGGGTGGTGGGACGTGGAGAACAAGAGCTTGGTGCCTAAAGCACCTCATAAACACCTCCAAAAATGACTTAGGAACTTAGTGTACCTATCACTCACTATGGTTTGAGGCACACCATGCAACTTCAAAACATTTTCAATAAACAAAGTTGCAATATATTGTACATCATCACATTTCTTGCATGGAATGAAATGAGCCATTTTGGAGAACCTATCCACAACAACATAAATGCTATCATGGCCCCCCCTAGTCCTTGGTAATCCCATCACAAAATCCATTGAGATATCCAACCATGGACTAGTAGGTACGGGGAGAGGGGTATACAACCCATGGGGGTGGGCTTTGGATTTAGCACGCTTGCACTCAAGGCAATTGTTGCAAAACTTTTCCACTTGCACCCCCATCTTTGGCCAATGAAATTGTTCTTTAAGAATAGCCAAAGTCTTTCTTGTGCCAAAATGTCCCATGAGTCCCCCGCAATGTGCCTCATGCACAAGCAATTCCCTCCAAGAGGACTCGGGTATGCACACCCTACCATTTTTGAAGATATAACCATTAACCCATTGGTATTTATCAACTATCTTCCCCTTCTCTAGAGTGTCATGGACACTCTTTAGCTTTGGGTCATGAGCATACATCAATTTAATGCTCTCAAAACCCATGAGCTTAGAGGTGAGAGTGGTGGCTAGAGCAAACTTTCTCGAAAGTGCATCCGCCACAACATTGTCCTTCCCTTTCTTGTATTGGATCACATAGGGAAAGGACTCAATGAATTCAACCCACTTGGCATGTCTCTTATTGAGCTTCTCTTGGCCTCTCAAATGCTTGAGTGACTCATGGTCACTCTTGATCACAAACTCACGAGGCCAAAGGTAGTGTTGCCAATGGGCAAGGGCTCTCACAAGGGCATAATACTCCTTGTCATATGTAGAATAGTTCAAGGAGGCCCCTTTCAATTTTTCACTAAAGTAGGCGATGGGTTTGCTATCTTGCATTAAAACACCACCAATTCCCACCCCCGAGGCATCACATTCAACCTCAAACGCCTTTCCGAAGTCGGGCAATTGCAATAGAGGGGCGGTACTCAACCTACTTTTCAACTCATGGAAGGCCTTCTCTTGAGGCTCTCCCCACACAAATGATTGGTCCTTCTTCACCAATTCGGTGAGTGGAGCGGCAATGGAGCTAAAGTCTTTCACAAATCGCCTATAAAAGCTAGCAAGACCATGAAAGCTCCTCACTTGAGTCACGGTAGTAGGAGTAGGCCAATCACGTATGGCCTCTACCTTAGACTCATCCACCTCCACTCCTTGGGCACTCACAACAAACCCAAGGAGGACTACCTTCTCAACACCAAAGGTACACTTTTTAAAATTAGCATAGAGCTTTTCGGCTCTCAACTTTTCAAGCACTTGCCTAAGGTGATCAACATGGTCGTCTATTGATTTACTGTAGATCAATATATCGTCAAAGTAGACGACCACAAACTTGTTGATGAATGGCTTTAGAACATGGTTCATTAGCCTCATAAAAGTGCTAGGTGCATTGGAGAGCCCAAAGGGCATCACCAACCATTCATAGAGACCAAACTTAGTCTTGTATGCGGTTTTCCATTCATCACCCGGTTTCATCCGGATTTGATGGTAACCGGACCTAAAGTCAATTTTGCTAAACACACATGAACCACTCAATTCATCTAACATATCATCAAGGCGGGGAATGGGATGACGGTACTTTATCGTTATTTTGTTCACGGCCCGACAATCAACGCACATTCTCCAAGTGCCGTCCTTTTTGGGAACAAGGATCACGGGCACGGCACAAGGACTCAAGCTCTCCATCACCAAGCCCTTAGTGAGCAATTCATCAACTTGCTTTTGCAATTCTCTTGTATCTTCCGGATTGCTCCTATAGGCCTGCTTGTTTGGGATTTGAGATCCCGGGACAAAGTCTATTTGATGTTCAATACCCCTCAAAGGAGGCAATCCATCCGGCATCTCATCCGGGATCATGTCCCCAAAATCCTTCAAGACATTCTCAAACACACTAGGCAAAGGGTTAGAAGAAAAATCACAATTAGAGTTTAGGATCATACCTTTGTGCACTAGGCATAGGAGAAACTTGGTGCCATCATTTCCCTTTAGGATCTCGCCCAGTTGCATCATGGCACAAATGCCACCGGTAGAAGAAGAAGGTGGAATTGCCACCATGCTTTTGGACAAAGGGCTAGTCTCAATGATTGACTTGGCCTTTGCCACCTCCCTCAACTCCCTCATCCTGTTGTAGTCATCACTCACTTGTTTGGGAGTTAGGGGCTTCAACACAAATTTCCTTCCTTCATGTTGGAGCGTGTAAGTGTTGACACGCCCATCATGGACCGCTTGTCGATCAAATTGCCAAGGCCTTCCAAAGAGAAGGTGGCAAGCTTGCATGGGCACCACGTCGAACAAGTGTTCATCAACATAACTACCCATTTTGAACTTGATCATTGCTTGCTTCACTACTTTTAGCTCCCCACATTCACTAAGCCATTGCAATCGATATGGCTTGGGGTGCTTCACGGTAGGCAACTTCAATTGGGTTATAAGAGATTGACTCACAACATTAGCACAACTCCCAGAGTCAATGATCATAGAGCATACAACAACCTTAACACGACACCTAGCATGGAAAAGGTTTTCCCTTTGCAAGGTTTCACCATCCTCCACAATCATAGCTCCTAGGCTCCTCCTCACAACTAGAAAAGTATGAGGTTCCTCATCCTCCATCGTGTCATCTTGATCATCCTCCTCTACTCCCTCATCTCCCTCTACTCCCTCATCATCCTCCGGTTCACTCTCTTGTTCATATGCATTTTCACCAACAAGAACCATGGTCCTCTTCGTAGGACACTCCTTACCAAAGTGTCCATACCCCTTGCATTTGTGACATTGAATGGAAGAAGAAGTAGGAGTATTCAATTGGGTTTTAGAATTACCTCCCACATTGGGTGTGTACTTCTCAAACGGCTTCTTCACATCTTTGCTAGCACTTGCTCCACTAGGGCCACTTGCATTTGTTAATTTTGCATTGGGAGTAGGATTTTTCCAATCATTTGACTTGTTCATGGAGGTAGAAGTGTTGCTCTTGTAACGGTTGGACTTCTCTTTCTCAAGCCATTGCTCGGCTTGGATAGCGGTATCAAGAACTTCTTGAAGTGAAAGATAAGCATGCAATCTCAATTGTGAAGCTATACCATAGCTCAAACCATTCATGAAACGGATCTCGGCTTGCTCCTCTTCTTCGGTGTCCATATCTAAGGCCATTCGAGTTCTTTCAAACTCATCATAATATTCATGCACCGTTTTGACACCTTGCTTCAACTCATAAAGTTTCTTGAGTTGCTCTTGACGATATCTTGGAGTGATGTACTTGACACTCATGATACCCTTCAAGTCATTCCAACCCACATTCACGGGAACTCCCGCTCTCCTCCTTGATCTCTTGACGGATTCCCACCAAGTAGATGCATAGGATTCAAAGGATGAAATAGCATAGGTACCTTTCTTCTCATCGGTCATCTCATTTGTGTCAAACAATCTCTCCATGTGTAGCACCTATTCAATGTAAGCCGCCGGATCACAATTCCCTTTAAAGGTTGGGAGATTAAGCTTCACACTATTGATGTTGGTGTTGTCACGACCCCCACGGAAAGGCTCCGGTTGGCCCCCATAGTGATCTTTATTCACACCATACTCCCTTCTAGCATTCCCTCCAACATACCCCATAGGTGGCCCTCGACCTCGGCCCCTACCTCTATCCACATTCCGACCCCAATTCATACCTCGCCTTGGTTGAAAGTGATCATCAAACCCATACATATCATCTCCATACTAGGCTTCCTCCCCTTCTTGAGCTTCATCGGCTTGCTCAAGAGGTTGCACATTTCGGATGGGTCTTGGTAGTGGAATGTTTCTTGGGGGGTTATCCAAGATACAGGGAATGCCCGTTTGTTGGGTATTGCCCAACACTTGATCAAGTCTCTCTCGATCATCCTTTACCCGTTGTTGATTGAGCAATTCAATGACATGGCTAACTTGCTCCGGGGTAAAGTTAGGAGTACTTGAGACTTCAACTTGGACACTCGGGGTCCCTTTCTCAACTTGGACACTCGGGGTCCCTTTCTCCGATTGGACGTTGGAAGTCCCTTGCTCAACTAGAGCACTAGAGTTCACCCTCTCAAGGCTTTCAATCCTCAAGTTCATACTATCCAATTTGGCAAGGATAGTAGCAAGGGCACTCTTAGCAAAATCCTCTCCTTCGGAAGACATTGTACCTACACAAGTAACAAATGTTAGTAAAACAACCTCACACACTCCCTCACTTGAGATCACTCGGCTCTCTCGTTTAGTGACGGTGGGTATTTCACTCGACTTGTGGTTCCAAAGCTTCACGTAGATGAGTAGCAATTCCTCAACTCAACCAAACTATTCACGAGTCAAGCACACTCCTGGGTGAGTGGAGTTAATAGGCCTCAATGAAAGCTAGGCACTTTGAAGTGAGGACTTGAATCAAAAGAGTCTAGGAATCTTCTTGGAATTCTACTCTCCAACTAATGCACGAATCAACCTAAAAGAAATGAAAGATTAGTGCTAATTAAGTAGAAAGATTACTTAGATAGGCACTAATAAGAGATTAGGCAACAAAGAACAAGCAAACCTAGAAGAAACGACCCAAAAATAACCCTTCAGGATGTTAGGCGGAGCGCCCAAGGCTTGGGGCGGAGCGCCTGACAAATTGGTCAGTGAGGTCGGGCAGGAGGGGCGCCCAGATGTTAGGCGGAGCGCCTGGAGCAAGGGTAGTTCAGGCGGGGTGCCCAGAGGTCTAGGCGGAGCGCCTGGACGAAGAACACCTAGGTTTTCTACTCCGTGTTCTTCATTTTCAATCCAATTTCTAGGCCGATTCCAAGGTGTTTTGGCCAAATCCAAGGTACCCAAAGTTGCTCCTTGATACAACCTACAATCCCCAATCAATTTCACACCCAAACAACCAACAAATAATGCTCAATCAAGATTCAAAATTTTCAAGTTTGGGGTTTCAACATGGGTTTCAAGGTTCAAAAATTGGTTTTGATTCTTCAAAAACTATGTTACCGAACTCCGAATCACACGATTCTTGTTGCAAATTGTTCGGTTTTCAGTAGAGATCAATCCCCAATAATCAATTCCAAAACCCCACAAAGACACAACCCAAAATCATTCAAATTCCTCAAGAACAAGGGTTTGGGAGGGTTTATCAAAAATTGGGGTTTTCAATTTTCAATTCAATCCAATCCCAACAAATTTGGTACCCAATCGTCAAGTTTTCAACAAAGATTAATAATCTATAGCACTCACTTCAAGAATCACAAACACCAAAAAGTTACACCAATTTTTGAATTTTTGAATTTTTTTTGTAATTTTCTTTTTTCAATAACTTCAACAACAAGAAATCTAAACAAACTAACCTAAGCACGAAGAATCAAGGATCGGGGTTCATAGGAACGATACCCGAACCTTGCTCTGATACCAAACTGATAAGAATCAAACGCGGAAAATAAAAAGGATAAGAACGAGACGTATCTCGATCACAAATCTCAAGTAGCAACGGAGAACTTGTTCCGTTACTCCCCGAGAGGAGGTCAAGAACACCTACGCTAGGCAACTACCCTCGAGCTAACGTGAGCACGCAAGTAGAATGGTCGGGGAGGGATTGGAATTCATCTAAATCCGCTAGAGGAAGAACAAGTCCCAATTCAAGGGTTTTCATTCAATAAGAGTTCAACTCTTCAACACAAGTGTTTGTTTTTCATCAAAGGTAAGCTAATGAAAATAATAAGACTTCTAGCTATTTATAGGTCTTTTTAGACACCATATGAAAGGTCTAATATGCCCACACTTAGGCTTAGAAACATAGGACCACGTAGGGTCAAAATAGTCTTAACACTAGCTAGGAATTCACCCTTCAGCGTTTTGGGCGGGGCGCCCGGATTTGGGGCGGAGCGCCCAACATCTTGATCAGTGGGGTGGCCTAGGCGGGGCGCCCAGAGTTTGGGCGGAGCGCCCAGGCCTAGGCTCCTTCAGGCGGAGCGCCTGGTTCTTCAGGCGGAGCGCCTGGATGACTGGGCTGCTCCCCTTGCACTTTAAGCACTCGAAACGGCTTCCAATCGCTTCCTTCTTCTAGGCCCTTCCTTATCAAGTGTAGCTTTACTCCTTGGATGTCCTTAGCTTGGCTCCGAGTGAAGGGTCTTGTGGGGGTTTGGATCATTTGGTTCTTATCAAAATCCTTTCAAGAAGGGGAGGATGATGCAGGGCAAATTGAGCCAAAGCACCAACCATCAAGAGCCGAACTTGAAGGACACATGGGATGCGAGGTCCAGGGCTTCAAGAGCTTAGGATGAGGGGAAGATGATACAATCCAAGTTGCCTCAAGATCATTTGCTCGAAGTCAAGCTAAAGAGATCCAAGATGCTCGCATACGCTTAGCTCGGAAGAGCTTTGAAGATGGAGACTCGGAGATGAGTTGAAGGCCATGCACTTGAGTGCATTGGTTGTCCCAGCACGAGGCGGACCGCTCACTTCACCAGGGGGACCGCCTAGTTGAAAACTACTCTCAGGACTTTGGGGTACCTACTTTTTCGGCAGACCACCTACTTTATTAGGTGGACCGCCTATTCTGCTCCACCATGAAACAGGCGGACCACCTATTCTAGTAGGTGGGGCGCCTGCTGCTGCTATATTTTGGACGGGATTTTGAGTGAAATACCTATTTTGGCCTTACGTGGCGTGTATTATTTTAACCTACTTTGGGGGTGTTTTAGAGCTTTCATTATGTGTAAAGAAAGACTATAAGAGCCTTCCTTAGTCATTTATTTCATTTAGTGTAATTGGAATGATGAATATGAAACTTGAAAGCTTGAGAGCTCTTCAATGAAAACCCCTTGTGTGGGCTTGATTTCACTTGGTCGAATCCAAGTTGAACTTCAATCCTTTCTTGATTATTCTGTTTGCGAGAGCCGAGTGTCTCTCGAGGATAGTTGCTTAGTGTAAGTGTTCCTTGACATTCACCCAAGGTGTATCAAAACATAGTTCTTCGGTGCAACTTAGGTAATCATTCGAGCCACGTCTCACTTTTATCTTTTCTTTATTCCTTCCGCATTTTTACCCTATATCATGCTGCATAGGCGCCGGAGGGAGAGATAGGACAGCTACTACTCTGCTGATAAAGATAAGGGAAATCTTTTTTATGATGCCCTAAAACCTGACAGATAAAACACCCAGAAGAAGACCTGCGTTGCTCAAACTGGAACTGATCACGAGGATGAGACTAGGATGGAAACCGACCTTGAGAAGGGATAGGCGCACCCTGAAAACCATGCGCTAAGGGATGGACTGACCTAATAGGTGGCCTACTCTACTTTTGATAACCCCTACCTCCAGACGAGGTACTAGCATGCCCTGGACCACGAGATCTCTTACACTCCCGCTCTAACTCCTCAATCTCCAATTTGTGATACACCTCATACCTTCTAGAAATATCAACGGCAATATCAAATGGAGTCCTGGCCTCAATCTTGCGAGCCGGCTGAGACTGCAATTAGGGAAAAAGTCCATCAATAAAACATCTGACCCTTTCGGAGGGCTCCTGTACAAGATTTTGAGCATACGTAGACATCTCAAAGAACAAAAGCTCATACTCCAAGACTGATAGGTTACCCTATGTAATCCTCTCAAACTGCCTCCTCTTCTGATCCTGCTAACTGCGAGGGAGAAACTTCTCCATGAATCGGTAGGAGAACTCACTCCAGGTTAGCTTAGGCAAGCCTTGCCTAGCTGATTGGAGTGCGGTCAACCAAGCTAAGGCTGGACCATCAAACTGGAAGGCAGTATACTAAACTTCATACCACTCAAGATACCCAAGAGCCTCAAGAATATGGTGGCATCAATCACGAAACTCATGGGGCTTAATCTTATTTTAAGTACGACCAGAGAATCTTGGAGGATTAAGTTTGATAAAATTATGCAGCCTTGTCAGATCATCGACCTGACCTGCTACCAGGGATAAGTGACCAGCCTGAACAACTAGAGGCGCAACACCTACTACCTCTTGAACATAACCATTTAGAGCTACATCTGGAGCTGGAATAGCGGCTCTCTGAGCCTGAGCACCAATATCTACCGCAGCCTGAAGAATAGAAGCATCTACAGCTGTTTAAGGAATGGGAGGTCCCCGGGGCATCTGCGCCGCTAAGAATCTCGTAAAAGCATCATGAAGTGCAGGGGGATGAATAATCCCTACTCTCCCTGCCCACCAGGAGCTGGCACTGCTGGAACCTCTACAACAGGATCAACATGATCCACCATCCTCGCGACCCAGGAAACTCTACCTCTGCCTCGACCATGACCTCTACCACAGCCTCTACCGCGGCGAACACCTTAACCTCGCGGAGCAGCAGGCATAGGGGCTGCCACTGGCTCCTCTGCCTCTCTTTGAAACAGTCGCATGCTTTCTCACCATTTAGTGCGAAAGAATTAACAATATTGAACTTCAGATAAGAAGACTCACGTATGAAGAGGAAAGAAAGACAGGAAACTACCTAAATGCCGCCATAGGCTCTTATAGATAGGTAGATACGTCTCTTCCCGATCAATGAGACTCTATTAGACACTGTCATGATCTGAAAAAACTCTAAACCAGGCTGTAATACCTACTGACACGACCTAGATTTCTGGATAGGCCGTGCGAACACCTGACTACCTCCCTAGACCTGTCAGGTGAACCCTATAGGCTTAAGCCAAGACAACCCATTGGCTTAACTCCATGACTACCTCCATGAATTGGAAATCTTAACTCTATTGACAACCCATTGTTTGAAACCCCAAGTGAGATGAGAGACCTTAGTCTTGATTGTGATGGTCATTCTTCTAGTAGTCCTAATCTTGATTGTGTGGGCTAAAATGATGAAGATCCTATTACGGCGACCTTCCTTTGGAGTTTGTCGGGTGAAGAGGATTGTCTTGGAGGTGAATTTGGAGGTGAGAAGGTACCTCTTGGTGTGTGTAAGAGTGCTTCTAAGAAGGGGAGTTGAGTATTTTATGTTAGTTGTCATTTGAATTATGTTGCTTACTCTATCCTATATGTTGATCACACCTTGAGTATTGAGTATGCCAAAGCCATTCTGTCACCTTAAGAAAGAAATTAGTTAAAGGCTTGGTGTGTTGGTTATGAACTTAGAGATGATATGATTCTTGATTCCTTAATCTTGCATGTTTCGTGTCCTATTTATCTCTTTGCTTGTTATGGTTATGAGTGCTTATCATTGTTGAGCCAAGAACTTGTTGTTTCTTTTGGAGACCTATACTTTTTGATTGGTATTGATACTTGGCTCTATCACAAAAGTGTGTTTTCTTCATTAGTTGCACTCACTCTTGTTGAACTTGCCTACTCTCGTAGTGGGAAGTTTTGGTGTGTTAATGTTGAACTTAGGGATCATAGGAATTTTGATGGCATGATCTTGCATATTCCAATACCCTATTGATATCTTTAATGATTCTTGTGTTGGTACACTCATTTGGGAAGCCAAGTACTCGTGTTCTTTGGAAACATGCGCTTTATCATTGTCATTGATACTTGGTTATACCATAAGAGTGTGTTTTCCACATTACTTGCACTAGCCTACTCTTGTAGTAGATGATTTTTGTTGTGCTTGTCTTTGGTTGTAGGTCTTGATGGTTTGATTTTGACGAAGAAATCCTTTCAAGAAGGGGAGAATGATGCGGGGCAAATTGAGCTAAGACGCCAACCATCAAGAACCAAGCTTGAAGGACCCATGGGATGCAGGATCAAGAGCTTAGGAGGACGGAAAGGTGATACAATCCAAGTTACCTCAAGACCATTTACTTGGAGTCAAGGTAAAGAGATCCAAAATGCTCATCTACTCTTGCTATGGGAAGATGGAAGCGGTGGAGATGATTTGAAGACCATAAACTTGAGCGCATGGAACGCTACAGCTCTAGGCGGACCGCCCGAATTAGACACACCTCTCTAGACATTATGGGAGGTGGACTGCCCCACTGGCCAAGCGGAGCGCCTCACTGCTCAGGCGGAGCGCTTGGCCCTGTGATACCTTGACAGGATTCTTACTTATTTTGCTATGTAATTCCTACTTTAGCCCTACATGGCTTATTTCTTTCTAACCCACTTTGGGGGTACTTTAGACCTTTTATTATGTTTAGAGGGCACCTATAAAAGGACCCCTTAGGCTTATTTAATCATTAGCTAGATTTGAGATTAGACAATAGAACATAGAATAGGCTTGACCACTCTTGTTGAAGCTTGAGCTTCATGCATATCTTAAACTTTGAATCCATGGTGGATCATCTTAGTATGACCCCGTGAGTGGTTCAAGTATCTTTTCCCCCTTCGAATCAATCTAATTGTGTTAGTATGATTCGTTCTTTCTTTTATTTCTGTTCTTGTTATTTCCCACGATACACCACTTTACTGTTTTAAGGACCAGTTCCTTAAAATGTGTTCCTTTACTAAACTATATGCAGAATTAAAACTGTAAGTAAATGAACACCATATATTAGCGTGGAAAATCCCCTTGACTCGGGATCAAAAAACCACGACCTACTTCTCAAGTAGGATTTCAATTTTACTATGTAACAAGACACTTGGTTACAAGACTCCTTCTTACTAACCTAGGACTAACTCTAATCCTTTAGTGATCTTTCTCATGATCAGTGAAGTTGTGTCAAGTCCACGACTTGAACCAGAAAGTTACAACTCGATTATTGCTTACTACAGTTGAACTAAGACTTGAACTTTTACAAGATTCAATCTTAAGGAACATGTTCTAACTTAGTTCCACTGTAGCTAACTGATTACACAAATAAGCTAATGACTCTTTTAAGCTTTTGCTCGATGCTCTCTGTATTTGTGTACACTTCTATGGCTGATATGCTCCACGTTTTATAGCTCCAGCAGCCAAGAAGTCTTGATCAATTAGAACTCCAAAGCTCCCATGACTTTGAGTCCTAATTGGATTCTTCTCTTTAGAATCCGGATCTTCTATCCTTTACCCTTTATTTATGCAATCTTTTCGTATCCGTTTAGACCTGCATAATTATCAAGATAAACCTTAGGTTTAGGATAATTAATAATATCTCAACTTAAACGATTTTGCATGAATTATCTATTTAGCTGCAGTGATTCAAAGGAACAGGTCCTTTGAATCCGTTCCTCTGTCATCAGTCAAAACTCCAAGCTTATCCAAGCTAACATTTTCCCCCTTTTTGATAATGACAAATTCATAAGCATAGCTTCATATCCTTAATGTCCTTAAGTACAACTTAAGCTCAAAAACAGTCAGTAGAGACTTTATTCATCATTAAGGAACAGATTTTCAACTAGGTATAAGTTCACGCAAAATCAGACTTACTCTTCCCCCTTTTGGCATCATTGAAAAGGTTGCATAAAAAATATAACTCAAGGTTAGAATTAATCAGCACATGGCCATTGAGGCAACTCAAAATGCAAACATAAATCAGATTAAAGCAACTGCAAGACAATGATACTAGCCATCAAAGACAATTCATTTAATCAAAAGATGAAACCAGGGGATACAAGCAAGTACTATAATATTATTCAAAGACTAAAGAAGGAAAAGTCTAAGGCACTAAACTAGGCTAAATCCCACTAGACAAAAGATGGCTAAAGGCTAAGGTGGTCAGGATGTGGAAGGACCAGGTCCCTGAAACTTGTTAAGCAACTCAAACATCTGCTTGAGCATTCCCTCATTGGTCCCCTTTGCCTTTGTGGCCTCTGCCTTCCAGTAATTCTTCTCCTCTTCCAACCTTGCTATTTCAGCAGCCTGAATAGCAACCTGTTGCCTAAGTTCCCTTACCTTGTTGTTCAAAGGCTTCCTCCCAACACCAGCCTGTGGAGGATCAGCCTGAACAGGCAAATCACAATTGATCAGTGTGGCACAGCCAAATTTTTCCTTCTTAGTAGCCTTCACTACCCCTTCCAAGGAAATCTTCAATTTTGCAAACACATCAGTTAAGATGAACCCAAACGGCAAGGAATGCTTTCTCTTCCCAGCTATCACCCTTTTTATCAGGTGGATCATAAAACTGGGCCAGTTGATCTG
This sequence comes from Petunia secreta, assembly GCA_029990175.1. NCBI lineage: Eukaryota > Viridiplantae > Streptophyta > Magnoliopsida > Solanales > Solanaceae > Petunia > Petunia secreta. Next base: position 10,356,884 of record JARKIP010000017.1, read on the forward strand.
CTTTTCAGTGTCCAACAGTTCCATAAGGACCAGGTCCATGAAACTTTCAATTCCTCTTTTTTCCTGCCTTGGCATCACAACCTTGTTCACAAATTCGAACAGTACTTGGTGCTGTGGGCGCATCTCACTTTTTTGCACAGCCTTGGGTTTTTCTTCCCCTTCATTCTTAGCAAACTTCTTAGTGATCTCCAAATCATTTGGCAAGTTTGTCATCATGAACACAGTGTACCAAGGTTTGGCCTGACTTGACAAACTTGCCAAATGATTTGGAGATCACTAAGAAGTTTGCTGAGAATACTTCTTGAATATCAGACAATACTCTACGCTTCAACACCTTCCTAGTAAGCATGTCATCATTAATACAGTGTACAGTCTCATCTCCCTCAGCTTCACTGTCACTTTCATCCCTAGCAAAAGACTCATCACTGTCACTAGCAGAACTCTCATCCACAACAGTTCTTTTAGAGGACCTGGTCCTCTTAGCAAATTTCTCTGCAGCCATCATAGAACTTCTTGTTACCCGTCTTTGAACAACTTTTCTTTTCTTAGATTTAGGAGCAACCTCCTCAGCATCTGTCATCTCGTTATCTTCAACATCATCAAATTCAAACTCCTCCAGTTCTTCCTCTTCTACAGGGTCAACAACCTGTTTCCCTTTCCCTTTTCTGCTTATTTCTAAAGCAGCAACAAACTGTTCATCAGCAGCTTTAGCAGCACTTCTTGTCCTCCTAACCCCAGAAACAGGGGTTGAAGCAGAAGGAACAGGTCCTTTTGCCTTAGAGGAACTTTCACCTTTCTTCTTATTTCCTGGCTTATAACTGTCCCCAATTTTCTTTAACTTAGCAGCAATTTCAGCAGTCACATGGTCATCAATGGGTCCCTTTCTAGCTAATTTTCTTTTCAGACTCCTAATGTTGATCAAATCCACCAAAGGCCTATCACTATCACTTATAGCTTCATCAACATCTATAACATCCTCCATGGGTGCTCTAAAAGCAACCTCTGGAGACCCCGATGACCCATGCATGGATGCTTCCAACCTCTTAACTGTTTCTTCTTCCCCCTCAAGAACAGCCTCAGACCCATCTCCCTTTTCTTCCTCATATATCACAACATTCAAAGGATAGGTGAAATTTACCTGATACTGATACAGAACCATAGCTCGTGACAAATCCTCAACCTGCTCAGCAATTGATTCAGCTGTGGGAACTGGTCCTTCCCCCTGAATTTCAGGTTCAGGTACTTCTGGCATTATTTCAGGAATTTCAGGGTTTAGGTCAGTGGTATCCATGGGTAAAGGAGGGTTGAGAGTTTGTGGTTGATCAGTGGAGGGTGCAGTGGAAGAATTTTCAAGAGACATTCTAGCAATTCGAATTAAGAGATAATTGATTATTCTTTATGAAATTTTGAGAATTCAGTTTGTGAGCAAAGTAAAAGAATAATTGGGGAGGAGTGTATTTATAGGATGAATTAGGTAGTAGAAATAGAGTAGGAATCGATCACAATTACCTCAGCACAACATGCAGCCATTATGGACTCTTGGGAGTCTCCCGGAGAAATAGAGTCGTTGGACTGTCAAGTTACCTTTTCAGAGTGGGAACTGTTCCTCTGATGGGACTCTTATGAAATTTGGATATGGTTAGGAAACTTAGTGGGATTTATCCTAATTACAAGTTACCTATAGCCTTTGCACTTCTAAATTAACTGAATAATAACGAGTACATACCTGATTTTAACACGAAAATTCAGTGTCCTTTCAATTTGCAACATTTTTTATCATCTGAAATTCTAAGAGCATAAGGGTAACATCATTCAATTTTAGCAACTCTAAATAAGAAGTATGGCATAAGAGTATACATTTAAGTATTAAGCTGGACTGAATCATTCATAAAGACTTGAGTAAAATTCATTTTGAGTGCAATTTCCTAGCCAATTATGAAGTAAAGCATTGATGATTTTATGTGAATTTATTCATCCCTAATTCCAATCTATTTCTTTCAAAATCGTCTCTACCTAGAGCTTTTGTAAAAATGTCAGCAATCTGCTTTTCAGTGGGACAAAATGCTATGGTGATCAAACCTTTTTCATAGTTGTCTCTTAGGAAATGATGTCTTATATCAATGTGTTTAGTCCTTTTGTGATGCATAGGATTTTTTGTCATGTTAATAGCACTAGTGTTATCACAATAGATAGGAACAGTTCCTACATCAACACCAAAATCCTGTAATTGTTGTTTGATCCATAACAACTATGAACAACATGAAGCAGCTGCCACATATTCAGCCTCAACAGTGGAAAGTGCCACTGAATTTTGTTTCTTGGTTCCCCAAGAAATTAAACACTCCCCAAGAAAATATGCCATACCTGAGGTACTTTTTCTATCAACAAGGAAACCTGCATAGTAAGCATCAGTATATCCAACAAGATTAAAACTACCACCTTTTGGATACCAAAGTCCCAAGGGACCTGTTCCTTTCAGATACCTCAATATTCTTTTAACAGCTTTCAAATGAGATTCCTTAGGATCTAATTGAAACCTAGCACACAAACCAACACTGAACACAATGTCAGGTCTACTAGCAGTTAGATAAAGTAGAGAACCTATCATACCCCTATACATTTTATGATCAACTGATATTCCATGTTCATCAAGATCCAATTTTGTGGCAGTGGCAATAGGTGTGTCAATTTCCTTAGCATTATCCATATCAAATCTTTTAAGTGATTCCTTAACATACTTTTGTTAATTGATCATAGTTCCATTTGAGATTTGCTTAATTTGTAAACCCAAAAAGAAATTGAGTTCACCCATCATGCTCATCTCAAACTCACTCCCCATCAAGTTTGCAAATTCCTTACTTAAATTTTTACAAGTAGCACCAAAGATTATATCATCTACATATATTTGAACAATTAAGAGATGCTTACCTTTTTCTTTTAAAAATAATGTTCTATCAATTTTACCTCGTTTATATCCATGCTGAAGTAGAAATTTTGATAGCCTTTCATACCATGCTCTTGGTGCCTGTTTGAGCCCATACAAGGCCTTGTCCAACTTGTACACATGTTCAGGGAACTGTTCATTTTCAAAACCTGGAGGTTGCTTGACATACACTTCTTCTTTCAAGTAACCATTCAGAAATGCACTCTTAACATCCATTTGATGTAGAGTAAATTCCATGTATGTAGCAAAGGCTATAAGAAGTCTTATTGCTTCCAGTCTTGCAACTGGAGCAAAAGTCTCATCATAGTCGATGCCCTCCTCTTGACTATATCCCTGAACAACTAGCCTAGCCTTATTTCTTGTTACCATGCCATCCTCATCGAGTTTATTTCTGAAAACCCATTTTGTTCCAATTATGGACCTGTTCCTTAGCTTGGGTTCCAGATGCCAAACTATACTCCTTTGGAATTGATTCAATTCCTCCTGCATAGCATTAATCCAATCTGCATCCGTCAGTGCTTCTTTCACATTTTTGGGTTCAACAAGAGATAGGAAAGCACTAAAGGCACACAGATTGTGATTTTTGACTGCTGATCTAGTTTGAATCCCAGCAGTCTTATCTGAGATTATTTGATCCACAGGATGTGAACCTTGATACGTGTAAGGCTTGGGTGTCAATCCATTGTCAGAAGTCCTCTGCTGAGGAACAGTTCCTAATAGAGTAGCATTACCAGTTTGTGAGGTGGAACCAACATTTGTTCCCCCTGTTTCAGTGCCACTCTTCTCAGTTCTGTCCTGAGGAACAGTTCCTTGCAGTTCACTTCTCATATCCAGAGTCTGCATTTGTGGATTAAGTTCATAATCTTTCAGCATTCCAATTTCTTCATCCTCCTGTACCTGTTCTTGAGTGAGACTGTCAGTTTCATCAAATTTAACATGCATGCTTTCTTTAATTTTCAATGTTTTCTTGTTAAACACCCTATAAGATTTACTATTTAAAGAATAACCAACAAATATTCCCTCATCACTTCTAGGATCAAATTTTCCTAAGGCATCTTTCCCACTGTTATGTATAAAACATTTGCAACCAAAAGCCCTAAGATGAGAGATATTTTGTTTTCTTCCCTTAAGCAATTCATAAGGGGTCTTTTCAATCAATGGCCTTGTCATACATCTATTTATTATGTAGCATGCAGTATTAATAGCCTCAGCCCAACAGTTTTGTGGAAGATTTCCAGATATTAACATAGTCCTTGCCATTTCCTCTAGAGTCCTATTTTTCTTTTCCACTACACCATTTTGTTGTGGAGTTCTAGGTGAAGAAAAATTATGATTAATGCCATTTTCATTACAGAAATTGAAAAGAATATGATTTTCAAATTCAGTTCCATGATCTGACCTAATGGCAACAATATGATTACCTAGAGTTCTTTGAGCTTTCTTAGCAAAAATTGAAAATACATTAAATGCTTCTTCTTTAGATGCAAGAAATATAGTCCATGTAAATCTGGAGTAATCATCCACCAATACCATAACATACTTCTTATCTCCACGACTCATTGTTCTCATTGGACCACATAAATCCATATGGACAAGTTCCAAAGGTTTAGTGGTACTTACCTGTTTCTTCGGTTTGAAGGACGATTTTACCTGCTTCCCCCTGGAACATGCTTCACATACTTTTTCATCATTAAACTTGATGTTAGGAAGACCTATCACCAAGTCCTTGGACACAAGTTTGTTCAATTGTGAAAGACTAGCATGTCCTAGTCTTTTGTGCCATAGGAGGGGATCATTTTGCACCACACTTAATCAACTCAAGCTTCCATCAGATAGTGTCAGCAAGTCTACTTTGTAGATGTTTGCATGCCTATTTCCCTGCAAAATAATCTCTCCAGAAGATTGGCTAGTCACAGTGCATCCAGTAGATGAGAAATTAACATTATTACCTTTGTCACACAATTAAGATATACTCAATAAGCAATGCTTTAGCCTATCTACTAGAAACAAATTATCTATACTATGTGAATCAGACCTACCTACCTTTCCAATGACAATGATTTCCCCTTTCTTACCATTACCGAAGGAAACACTTCCTCCTTGGAAGGCTGAGAGTGAAAGGAACAGTTCCTTATGTCCTGTCATGTGCCTTGAGCAACCACTGTCCATGTACCATTTGTGGTTTATCTCCTTCACTCTATCCTGCAAAAGAAAACTAGGGGTTAATTTTAAGAACCCAAACTGGGTTCCTTTCCTTTAGAAAAAGGATGAATCAGATCTCTCCTAGCCCAAAATGGTAATGGTTTCTTTGTGTGAACAGTTTTCCTTTTTACAGAATGTTGAACAGGCTTATAGGACCTATTCTTCTGTTTCACATAATTTTGAACAGGTTTATAAGACCTGTTCCTCTGGGCAGCCCTTTTTAAAGATTGACATTTTTCTTTCTGGTGACCAGGGTTCCCACAATGAGTGCATAGCCAGTTTCCAGGAAGTGATAAGTACTTACTCTTTGGATCCCATTTGGATGAAGACTGTGCTTTCATGAATCCAATACCCTTCCTGTTACTACTATGATTTTCTTGTAACCATTCTAGTGCTTCAGAAGACTTGTTCCATTCTACAGTTTTTCTTAGTTCCATTTTTGTTTTAACCAAGTCTTCTTCCAAAGATCTTATCTTCTCATCTTTTTTACACAATTCATCAACTGTGACTTTCAATTTTTCTTCAGCAATGATCTGATGAGAATTAGCAATACCTTTACCTTTTTCAACTGTTTTAACATTTTCTAATTCCTGAACAGTTGATTCAAGTGTGAGGACCTGTTCCTCAAGCATGCTAATCTTTCTTTTCAGAAAATCATTTTTAATTATTTCCTCTTTGCATTCTGCTTCTAAACAATCTATTTCATCATGCAGTTGATGATTTCCATCCCTTAGAGATTTAAATTCATTTAGCACAGTATGAAATACTTTAACCAATTTCTCTCTAGACATGCTTTTTACATCTTGTTTAAGTTTAGAAACAAATACCTCAGCATCTTCTTCATTTTCTGAATCTCCAAGAGCCATTAGAGCAAGATCCTCATCCAGATCATCATCAGTTATTTCGTCTTTACTGTCTTGCCATCCTGCGACCATTGCTTTGGGATTTCCACTTTTCTTATGGACCTGTTCCCTAGCCTTTTTCCTTTCCTCAATGAATCTCTTCCTCCATTCTCCTTCCATAATTGGACATTTGCTGATGTAGTGCTCCGAGCTTCCACATTTGTGGCATTCTCCAGCCTGTTTCATGTTAGAAGACCTACCCTGTCCACTAATTGCCTTTTTCATAATCAAATATTTCTAAACACTTTTAGTGATAAGGACCAGTTCCTTATCATCAATGATCTTATCAGCAGCAGTCAAGGCTAGGTTAGGTTCAGTTTTAACTGGTACTACTATGTTTTTAACCTTTTTCCTTAGTTCATAAGTCTTTAAATTGCCTATAAGCTCATCTAAGGATAGAGTGGTTAAATCTTTGCTTTCTATGATAGCACAAGCTTTGATCTCCCAAGAATCTGGAAGAACCCTAGTTAGAATCTTTTCTACTCTATCTTCCACAGTTAAAACCCTTTCCAAAGAGATAAGTTCAGAAGCAATGGCATTAAATCTAGTATACATTTAAGAGATTGACTCTTCTTCTTTCATTTTAAAACTTTCATATTCATCATAAAGAAGTGTACCTCTGGACCTTTTTACCTGACTTGTTCCTTCGTGTTCAACTTGTAGAGCATCCCAAATCTTCTTTGTAGTGGCATACTCTCTGATTCTAGTGCATTCGTCAGGACTAAGTCCACCAACAAGCCACTTCCTAGCTTTTGTATTCTTTTCCCATTGCTTTATGTCTTCAGCATTGCATTCCTTCCTGGTTTTGGGAACATCGTTTCCCTCAGCATCCTTCTTTATTGGGATCATGGGACCTTCAGTTACTATGTCCCATAGTTCATAGTCCTCTGCTTGTAGATGATCACGCATCCTTTACTTCCACCATGAATAGTATTTCCCATTGAAAAAAGGAGCTCTAACCATTGACTGACCCTCACTGTTCTCTCGTGATGTACTAATCTAATCCTAGGTGTTAGCCTTTTCAAGGATAACCAGTTTTGATACCAATTGTTATTTCCCACGATACACCACTTTATTGTTTTAAGGAACAGTTCCTTGAAATGTGTTCCTTTACTAAACTATATGCGGAATTAAAACTGTAAGTAAATGAACGCCGGATATTAGCGTGGAAAAACCCCTTGACTCGGGATCAAAAAACCACGACCTACTTCTCAAGTAGGATTTCAACTTCACTATGTAAAAAGACCCACTTGGTTACAAGACTCCTTCTTACTAACCTAGGACTAACTCTAATCCTTTAGTGATCTCTCTCACGATCAGTGAAGTTGTGTCATGTCCACGACTTGAACCAGAAAGTTACAACTCGATTATTGCTTACTACAGTTGAACTAAGACTTGAACTTTTACAAGACTCAATCTTAAGGAACAGGTTCTAACATAGTTCCACTGTAGCTAACTGATTACACAAATAAGCTAATGACTCTTTTAAGCTTTTGCTCGATGCTCTCTGTATTTGTGTACACTTCTATGGCTGATATTCTCCACGTTTTATAGCTCCAGCAGCAAAGAAGTCTTGAACAATTAGAACTCCAAAGCTCCTATGACTTTGAGTCCTAATTGGATTCTTCTCTTTAGAATCCGGATCTTCTATCCTTCACCCTTTATTTATGCAATCTTTTCGTATCCGTTTAGACCTGCAAAATTATCAAGATAAACATTAGGTTTAGGATAATTAATAATATCTCAACTTAAAGGATTTTGCATGAATTATCTATTTAGCTACAGTGATTCTAAGGAACTGGTCCTTTGAATCCGTTCCTCAGTTATCAGTCAAAACTCCAAGCTTATCCAAGCTAACAGTTCTTCCCCGTCCCTTCTTTCTACTTATCATGTTTACTTCTTGCTTCCGCTACATTTATTTACTTCCGTGATTTTACCCCGCATAAAAAGATGTCCAAAACAGCAGCACGAAATGTTTCAAAATCTGGAAAATTGTTTTTATCTTAAGACAGTTGTTAGTATTTTGAGCGTAACTCTTTGTACAAAATTGATATTGAGATGATTTGAGATTTCCTGGAACCCTAATACATATATCTACAACTTTCATGCAGATCATAAAGTCTATAACTTTTGATTTAAACCCTAAAACTTAGGTTGCAAGACAGGGTGGTGGTGTTGTCCAGAGATTCTGTCTGCAAATTTGTTGTGCCGTCCGGTCGTCTCATCTTGTTAACCATTTAATCTTTTTATGTTATTAGTTTAGCTGAGTATACATACCCATTTATATCATAGTTCTGGTTTTATTTTCGCGGATCATCCAGTTTTAGGGAAAACTCTGCGAAAATTTTTATAGATATTCAAAGAGTTGGACAAATTCTGAGTTCTAGGTTTTGTCTGTAATTCCATCTAGGATTTTCTTATTATTCCTTTGAGTTCATATCTATTATTTCCACATGTGTTATAATTCATACATGCTTATGCTTATATTGTGATTATATTATGTGTGATTTGGAGTCCCCCGAAGAGGCGAGACATTAGACACACAGTCTGGTCACCTGTGATACTACCCGTCTGGGGGGACACAAACCCTTTGATTCAAGCGGGAGTTGTAACACCAAGTGTGATCGGGTGTCATTCACATACTCTGACCAGAGAGACTACTGGCTGGGGGACATAGCCCATAACACCCCCAAAGTTAGTTATATACGCGTATATAGCCAGTGTATGCACCACATACATGAGGCTAGTTTAGGTGTTCAGTTACTTAATTTTGGGGGATATAATCCATAACACCAGATAGGTACCAGTTCAGATAACAGTTCAGTTTTAGCTCAATACCAGTTATCAGCCACCCAATCTTAATGTTAGTATCAGTTGACAGCTTCCAGTTCCAGATTCTAGTTACCAGTTATCAGTCCTATCACAATCAGCTATCAGTATAATTTAGCTCAGCCTTCAGTTTCAGATTTAGCTAGACTTCAGTTTATATTCGGATCATGTTTAGTTCGTGTTTCAGATTTCTAGCCTTATAGTATCATTCAGCTATAATATATTATATGCTCATGCCTTACATACTTTGTACATATCGTACTCACATCCTCTCTTGGGCGTTGTGTTTCATGCCGCACAGGTATAGAGAGATCAGAGCTTGAGCCATGTTAGTAGGCTATCTACCAACTGTTTGAGTCATTCTGCCTCCTTCTTGGAGTTTACTACTTCTGGTATGGTGTACAGAACCTAGCAGGTATGGCAGGGCATTGTTCCGTGCTTTGTATATTCGGTTCAGCACTCTTAGAGGTTTTTAGATATGTCCATGTGTGGTTCAGTCAGTATGTTATGTATGTCAAGGTGTGATAGCCTTGTCTTCTTCCCAGAATTTATGTTTCAGTAAATATATATGTATATATAACCAAGATGCCAGCTCATCTCTATTATTCATAGATTATTAGTAGGTTTAGTGATGATTGACACTCTATGTCGGTCCGTCGCGGCCCTAGGTTGCGTCGTGACAAAAAGTGGTATTAAAGCAGTTCAGTCGTAGGGTGTCTACAGGCTGTGTCTAGTAGAGTCTTGTTCAGGAGTATGTTGCACGCCATACTTATGAACAGGAGGCTACATGGCACTTCAGGATGGTTGTCTTTCTTTCTTTTGTAGATCATGCTATAGGGCCATTATTATAGAACTCAACCTTTAAAGTATATTGTGTTGAATGCAACGATGCCGACGAAGAAACTAACAGCTGCCCAAGAGGGCAAGGCCAATGCCGGCCAGGGTACCAGTAGAATTCCACCTGAGGTGGATGAGAGTGAGGAGTCCAGACCTGAGGCTCCATCTGAGGCCTCACAGATCCCCTCAGTTCAGGGCGATATTAGAGGTACTGCTGCTACGGTACCTCCAGATCCTCAGCTTGATAGTCAAAGGAAGGAAGTAAGGGATGCCATCAGATTATTAACCAGTCTTGTAGTTTCTCAAACTAGATGGCACAGTGCAGATGCCCACGGAGATGTTGGATCCAGGATTAGGGATTTTATCAGACTAGAGCCTCCCGTCTTTTCTGGATCCCGTACAAGAGAGCACCCTCAGGATTTTCTAGTAAGGATAGCTCGGGTGTTGCACGTGTCACACAGTATAGTTAGCTACATTCAGATTGGATGACCTAGCAGCAGGGTTGTATCAGACATAGGAGCTATCTAGAGGGCCAGATGCTGCTGCAGCAACTTGCAGGAATTCTCGGATGCCTTCCTTCGTCATTATATGCCTAGACAGAGAGAGCACGTGCTGATCAGTTCTTGACATTGAGACAAAGAAGTTTGAGTGTAGAAGAGTATACTTGTTGCTTTAATTCTTTAGCAAGGTTTGCACCTACAATGATGGCGATTATGGAGGATAGAATTCACAGGTATGTAGTGGGACTAGGTCCACACCTGGTGAATGAGTGTATGACTGTTGCTATGAAGTCAGGTATGAGCATATCATGTATTTAGGCATTTACTTTATCACTTGAGGATAGGTAGATGAAATAGAGAGCCGACAAGGATAGAGGGTTACATAAAAGAGGCAAATTTTCTGGTTCCTTTGGAGAGACATCTAGAGTAAGTAGGCAACAGATTGTTAGACAGCCACCAGCAAGTATACCTCCAGTGTCCCATGGCCCGAGATGTGATAGACAACCTAAGTCCAGAGCTAGTCAGGCATCACGAACTTCAGGATTTCAGCGTCGTGGTACTTCTGTACACGCAAGTCAGACATATCCCTGATACCCAGATTGTGGTAGACGCCACTTGGCCCTATGTTAGCTAAAAGTTGATACTTGCTATATTTGTCGTGAGGTAGGCCATTTTATGAGAGTTTGCCCGACTAGGGGTGGTAGTGGTGCAGCCTAGCTAGCTAGATCAACAGTAGCTTTGCAGCACCAGCAAGCCCTAAGGGGTCGACAGCACCAAGAGGCTTCACCAGATGTAGTCACATGTATTCTATCAATAAATTCTCCCAATGTATATGTGTTGATAGATCGTCATTTGGTGCAAGCTAAATCGGTGAGGACGATGTTTAGCAATCGGAGACAAAACAGCAAAAAAATCAAAGATAAAAGCAAGACAAATCTCTCGCTTTGTTAGAATGAATCTGAGGAACTAGTCTCGGTTCAAACAACGGAGAAGACAAGGAGATGCACCTACTCAATGCAACAATCCTCAAGAAGAACTCATGCTTCTTGCAAATTGAATGACCAAGAAGAATATGTTCAAATGACTAACACCGAATGACACAAGTTCTTTAATTCCCACGTCGGGGTTCGGCTCTATCGGAGACACAAATTAGCATTCAGCTAAATCCAACATTCATCAAAACAAGGTTTTTACAAATGAAATGAAATGAGGTTTATCTAGACAATACTAAGGGAAAAATAGTTAAACGGTCACAGACGACCAATAGGAATAAGCCATGCAGGGCTGAATAATTTGAATGTTCGGTCACTCCTTCAGCCGAACACGTGAATTCGAACACTAACCTCGAACTCTTAAACTCGGATGCTCTCCCTACTGTTGTTTGTTTTCATTACTCTTTAGCATCGATGTTGAGTGTTCGATTGGGTGTTCGGTCGCTCCCTTCTTTGATCTCAAGCTTATAGATGAAGCCTTCGATTCTTGAGCTCGGCCAATCAACTTCGGAACAGTTTCTTTCTCCCGACCAAGCCAATTGAATGTGGACATCGTGCAACAAATTTGCTTGGCTTCGTGTCATCGGCCTCGATGGATTGAACACTTGATCAGAACGTATTCGGGCTGCATCATCCTCCCCTTCTTGAGAAGATTTCGTCCTTAAAATCAAGCAATCTTCAGTCTCCGATGGTTGGCCTATAACACACGGAGTTACGTAAGCAATATTAAAGGTGTTGGATACATTATACTCACCAGGGAGGTCGATCACATAAGCATTGTTGTTGATCTTGCTCAGCACTTGAAACAGACCATCCCCTCGAGGAGCCCACTTTCCTTTTCTTAGGTTCGGAAATCGTTCCTTTCGGAAGTAAACCCACACCCAATCTCCCTTCTTTAACTCCAACTTCTTGCGCCCCTTGTTTTTCTTCGAAGCCACTTTGGCATAAGCTTCCTTGAGGTTCTTCTTCACCTTTGCATGCAACTCGATCAAGGCAGTGGCTCGTCGAATACCTTCAAAATAAATAACAGAATCTCGAGGCAATGGGGTTAAATTAAATGGAATTAAAGGGTTAAAACCATATACATGTTCGAACGGAGTCATTCCAATCATTCGATGCACTGTTCAATTGTATGCAAATTCCATCACAGGCAAATGATCAGCCCAGTTTCCGACCTTACCTTTGGTCATAGCTTGAAGCAGAGCTCCCAATGTTCAATTAACTACCTCAGTCTGTCCATCAGTCTGAGGATGGTGAGACATCGAGAATAGTAATTTGGTGCCTAGGGCAACCCATAGACATTTCCAAAAATGAATCAAGAATTTTGATTCTCAATCACTCACAATAGTACGAGGCACACCATGCAATTTCAACACATTAGAAATAAACAAGGTAGCTACATGTTGTGAATCATCACACTTCTTGCAAGGAATAAAGTGAGCCATTTTGGAAAAACGGTCGACTACGACGAAGATGATATCAGGTCCACCCCCCGCCTCGGTAACCCCATAAAAGAATCCATGGATATCTCAACCCATGGTCGACTAGGAACATGTAACGGAGTGTACAAACCATGAGGGTTGGATCTCGATTTAGCTCTCTTGCAATCTATACAACCATTGCAAAGCTTTTCCACATCTCTTTGCATTTTTGGCCAATGGAACTGATCGGTCAAGATACCAAGAGTTTTATCTACACCGAATTGTCCAATCAAGCTTCCTGAGTGAGCTTCTCGAGCCAAAAGCTATCTTCACGATGACACAGGCACAAAAAACCTCCCATTCTTGAAGAGGTAGCCATCGTGCCATTGACATTTCTCAACTCTTCAACCACTCAAGATTGCATCACGAACGCTTTTCAGCTTGGGATCATCTTCGTACATCGACTTGATGCTTTCGAATCCCATGAGCCTCGAGGCGAGAGTGGTCGCTAAGGCAAATTTCCTCGATAAGGCATCGACCACAACATTGGCTTTTCCCTTTTGTAATGAATTACATAGGGAAAACTCTCAATGAATTCCACCCACTTGGCATGTTTTTGGTTTAATTTCTCCTGGCCTTGGAGATGTTTCAAAGACACATGATCCCTTTTAATCACAAACTCTCTCGGCCACAAATAATGCTGCCAATGGGTGAGTGCTCGAACGAGGGCATACAACTCCTTGTCATATGTAGAGTAATTCAAGGTTGCACCCTTAAGATTTTCGCTGAAGTAAGCAATCGGCTTCGATTCTTGCATAAGCACTCCTTCGATCCCAACTCCGGACGCATCACATTCAACCTCGAATGCTTTGCCGAAGTCAGGGAGTTGCAACAATGGGGCAGAGCTAAGCCTCTGTTTCAACTCTTGGAAAGCCGTCTCTTGGGACTCTCCCCACACAAACGGATGGTCTTTCTTTACCAGTTCGGTTAAAGGAGCTGCCACGGTGCTGAAGTCACGAAAAACCTTTGGTAAAAGCTAGCTAAGCCATGGAAGCTACGAACTTGAGATACCGAGGTTGGAGTTGGCCAATCTTTGATGGCTTTGACTTTTGACTCATCGACTTCAACACCATTAGCACTCACTATCCTAGAAAGACTACATACTTGACACAGAAGGCACACTTCTTCAAGTTAGCATATAACTTCTCTTATCTAAGGGTTTCAAGCACTAGCCTTAAGTGTTCGACATGTTCATCCATAGATTTACAATAAACAAGTATGTCATCGAAGTAAACGACAACAAACTTATTTATGAATAGTTTGAGCACATGGTTCATCAATCGCATGAATGTGCTCGGTGCGTTAGAGAGACCGAAAGGCATCACTAACCATTCATAGAGACCGAATTTGGTCTTGAACGCGGTGTTCCACTCGTCTCTGGGTTTCATTTAGATCTGGTGGTAACCGAACCTGAGGTCTATCTTCAAAAAGAATGAAGAACCACTTAACTCATCGAGCATGTCATCCAATCAAGGGATAGGATGATGATACTTTACCGTGATTTTGTTGACTGCTCGGCAATCAACACACATTTGCCACGTTCTATCTTTCTTCGGGACAAGGATAACAGGAACGGCGCAAGGACTCAACTTTCTCGAAGAAGGCCCTTGTTCAGCAATTCATCCACCTGCCTTCAGAGCTCTTTGGTGTCTACGAGATTACACCAGTATGCAGGCTTGTTGGGGATTTCAGACCTCGGAACGAAGTTAATTTGGTGCTCGAAACCTCTCAACGGAGGCAGTCCACTTGGTATTTCTTTGGAAAACATGTCTCCGAAGTCCTGCAAAAAACATTGTACAATACTAGGCAAAGGGTTATCGTTAGAAAAATCATCATTAGAGTTTAGAAAGATACCCTTGTGTACGAGGCAAATCATCAGTTGACCATTGTCGTTGCCTCGTAAATACTGACCCGGTTGCATGATTGCACAAATATTTCTTACCTCGGGCAGCGATTGATTGTTTTCGGCCCCAATTTTTGTTCCCATTGGAAACTTAACTTTGGCCGCTTCTTTCAATTCCTTCATTCGTTTATAGTCCTCACTGACTTTTTTTGGAGACAAAGGTTTGAGTATGAAACTCTCACCTCCGAGCTTAGTAGTGTAAGTATTGGATCGTCCGTTATAGATAACCGATCAATCATACTGCGATAGTCGACCCAATAGCAAATGACAGGCTTGCATCGGTATCACATCGAACATCATCTCATCTTGATATTCTCCAACTTTGAACTTGATCCACACTTAGCTTGACAACCTTCAAATTACCACATTCATTTAACCATTGCAATCGGTAAGGATGAGGATGTTTTGAGGTCGGTAATCCCAATTGTGAGATCAATGTTTGGCTCACCACATTTTCCTAACTACCTGAATCAATTATCATCGAACAAACTTTCCCCCTCACTCAACACCTTGCATGGAAAAGATTTTCCCTTTGGTTGTCCTCTTCTTCGAGAGTCATACAGCTCAAATTTCTTCGAACCACAAGAAATAATTCCAGATGATCAGCTTTGGCAGCTTCACGACCATCATCATTTTCAGCTCGGTCAATCTCCTTGAAATTTTCTTCCTCGGTGTCACTCGTTTGCTCATGGAGGGTTCCATCTTTGAGTAAAAGCATAACTTTGCGAGTTGGGCACTCTTTTGCCATGTGACCATAACTCCTATATTTATGACACTGAATATTCGAAGAACTAGGAGCATCGAGTTGAACTTTACCTCCCACTTCTCTTGGTTGGTTAACGGCCACTCCCCTTTCGAAGTGTTTCTTCGGATCTCGGCCAGTGTTGGCACTTGTTGGATTCGGACTCTTGCATTCTTTACCTTGGTTCAAAGGAGTTGAAGTAGTGTCTCCTCGATACCGGTTTGCTTTGTCATCCTTCACCTATTTTTCAGCTTCGATGGCAGCATGAAACATATCTTGCAAAGTTTCGTACACATGCAGCCTAAATTGAGATGACACATCTCGAGCCAAGCCATTTTTAATCGAATGATGGCTGTCTCATCATCTTCTTCCATATCAAGAGCCAATCGGATTCTTTCGAACTCATCATAGTACTCTTCAACCGTTTTGGATCCTTTGTTTCAATTCGAAGAGCTTTTGAAGTTGTTCCTGCCGATATTTGGCATTCACATACTTAGCATCTATTGCTCTCTTCAACTGCATCCATGTGGTGATCTTGGGATAAGCATTCCTTCGTCTCAACCTTTTGTCAGCTTCCCACCATGTTGATGCATATGCTTCGAATGAAGCAATAGCATGTGCAGCTTTTCACTCTTTGGTCATCTCATTTGTTTCAAAGATTTGTTCCAGTCGAATATTCCAATCAAGATATTGGACCAGATCACTAGTTCCTCTGAAGGGTGGAATAGTACTATTGACACTTAATGTTTGGCATTTTATGCCTATACTTTATTCGCTCGTTTTATGGTTTATGAATGTGGTTTTGTACTAATTTTATGTCGTGTGTATGTAGGTTGTTATGCAGTGCAATTGGAGCTCTTAAGAGCATGATTGAGCAAGAAAAGATTGGATTTTGATTGAGGATTGGATCGAGCACACGAAGGTACGACACGAGCAAGCAAAAGAGCAAGGAACGAAGCAGATTGGCTGGGCGCCACAGGGGACGTGCCGCGCCAGCCACCGTGCCCAGCTTCTGGCGCGTTTGGCTGCGCGGCGCGGAGCCATAGCGTGCAAATTTTGACGGGGTCTGCCTTGGGTCGCGCGTTCGGGGGCGCGGGGCGCCCGTTATAGCGCCCCTGGAGCGTTTTTGAACTTCCTATTTCGTCTAGGATTGGGTCTAACTTATTACTAGGTGTTTGTAAACCCTATAAATACTCTTTTACTTAGTTTTTCAAGGGAGTTCAGACTTTGGAGCAAGTTTTGGAGGAGAGGGGAGGAGCCCTAGATATCTTCTACACAAGTTGTTTCTCTCTTTCTCTTATTCTTCTCTTTAATTCTATAGTTTGTTCGTTCTCGGGTTAGAGTAAATACATGAAGGTTGATGTTTGAAAGTTGATTTCTATATATTGATTTACCATTATGGATTGTTTATTCTTTCTTGATCATAATTGTTGATTATTGAGGCCTGATAATTGAACACTATCCATGATTTTTAGATTGAACTCGAAAGAGGGAATTTAATTACGCAATAAGAAAGAATAGAACTAGTTTGTGAACCCGGGCATCGGGGAACCAATTTGTGAGTAGGATAGACATATACCTGCTCGCCTAGTTTAACTCATTACAGAATTCGTTAATGCGTGCACGTGATTCAACCCATAGACATATAGGGATTGGAGTAGCCTGCATAGACCGTGAAGGATCGAAAGGTTTTCATGGGTACATTTAACCTGTAGTTAGCAATCTAGGAAATCAAGAAGTAGAATCAACTGGAAAACTCAACTGGATTGTTCGTAACTCTGACCTGGGACCGTCATCTTTTATTGATAACAACGTAGAATTTGCTCTGTTACTTGATTTCAATTACTTGTTTTTATTACTGCATTTAGTTAGTAAATTCTCAACCATTGGAAAAAGATCCCTGAATAGTTTTAGGAAATTGTTTGCTAGAATTCAGTCTGAATAGTTCTCGTGGGAACGATACTCTACTTATCATTTTATTACTTGTCGACCACGTATACTTGCGTGTGCGTTGGGAGCAACAAGTTTTGGCGCCGTTGCCGGGGACTAAGTTGACTGTTTTCTTTTTGAACAATTTATTATTTTCTATTCAGGTTTAATTATTTTATTTTATTTTTAGTTTATTATTGTATTACTAGTTTACATGGCATCTTTTAATGAAAGTGGGTTGAATGATGGTTGCTCAAATTTTATTGATTCTTGTCTACTTTGTGGAGGACATTACTTTTGGGAAAATTGTCCGAGTCTTTCAACCCTGCGAGACTGGTTATTTGAATTTTCTACCACCTTTGATTGAAATTTTTGTAAATTGTGTGGTGGTCGGTGGAATGATTGTCCTAAGTGTCATGCTCATTCCCCCAATAATTGTTGTGATGATTCTAATGATGTTTGTGAGTTTGACAGGAGCGATAAAGTGCAGGTTGTTAACGAAACTTGGCTAATGGAGGAAGCCAAACTCTTAGAAGCTTATGGGGATTTCAGGAGTGAACTTACAAATATGACGATGCAATCTATAGAAGAGAGGGTTGTGCTCAGGCAAGAGATCGACGAATTTGGCTTGACTATTCACGACTTGGAGGAGAATTTGAGTGATATGATTGAGGTGTCTAATGCCCAATTATCAGTTGTTGTAAATAGTAGATTTGAGATAGAAGAGCTTAGAAGCCAATTTGAGGAGCAAAAAGTGGAATTCCTACCACTCGACCAAATATTAGTTGATGATGCCATGGTTGAGGAAATCACATTAGAGTCAAGTGAGGAAAAAGAAAACATCATATTTGAGGACTCTAGTGTTTGTGCAAGTGAGGATGTCAACAGTAATGCAACTTTAGAATTGAAGCGCATTGGACCTCATTCCAATCATTTTTCAACATTGTGTTTGGATGGTGACATTAAAATTGAGCCACCTAAGCCTATGAAGAAACAAAAGGAGGAGGAACAAGGTGCCTATATTTTAGAGTTTGTGATGCCGAGGAGACAAAACGACATCCCTCATTTAAAGGCCAAGAAGTGTAAAATGCGACAATGGTTACTTGGTCCTTTTATATTTTTACCACCACCCCAATACCATAGTTGTAAACTTGAGGCAAAGTTGGGGATTCAATTCATTAGTTCAAGGTGGAGACAAAAGTGATGAAGTTGTCTTCGTCGTGCCACGACGTTAACTAAGGCGCTTCTTGGGAGGCAACCCAATTTGCTTGCTTTACTTTTATTTATTTTTATTAGTATTTTTATAGTTGTATATTACTTTGGGTGATTCTTTGGATTGCAGGTTCATGTAATGTCGAGGCTAAGTGTGGGGTGTCCTCACCCTTGCCCAATATTGATGACCTGATGAGGGAAGTCTGAGTACCTCATACTATATGGAAGCTTGGAGGATGCTAGCACCAAGGACTAGAATCTTCAGGGAAGTTTTCTTTACCTTGCGCTTGCTTATTTTTAGCACTGAGGACAGTGCTTAGTTTATGTGTGGGGTGGGGAACTACCCTTTATTTATTTTTGAGGTTAGGGATGCATGTACCGTAGGATTTTCTTTTGTCACTTGACTTTATTTTGATTCGTTTCTTGCTTTAATATATGAAAAAAAAAATTAGAAAACCAATGAAAAATTCCAAAAAGATTTTCCTTTTAGTTTTATTAGTGGTACATGTCATCCACCCCATGGTTTTTCTTATGGCCTCGGTTCTTTTCCACGGGGAGGCCTTTGAACCGGGTAGTTTTTTATTTTTAGGATTAGGATAGTTAGTTGCAGATGACCCTAGATGAAGGAAAAAGGTAGAATGCTAGGTGCCTTTGATTTGTTTGATACCGATGAACTTGGACTTGATTGCATGTGCTATTTGTGGTGTCCTAGAGTTTTAATTTTGATGCATGGCTAAAAAAAATGGAACAACCACCTTGAGATGCTTGAGTCCGCTTGCTTGATTTGATTGTGAACCTTTGTGCATTAGTGCTTAAATTCCCAGAAGTTGCATTCTAGATGCTTAGTTGAGAGTTGTTGATGGAACCTTTTTGTGTGGACCATGTGCAATGTGTGTTGTGAGGCATGTTCTTATTATACTCCATGTTGCATATTAATGTCTAGAACTTGCCCCGTGTGTGTGCAAAGCGAAATCCTAGGTTTGCTCTAGTCGGGAAATGATACAAGGCCTTCTTTTGATTTGCCTACCCTTACATATATACCTTGAAAAAAAATTGTTGTTGTGATTTCTTTGACCCTTTTTGTTGGTACCCACACCCCGAGCCTACCCATTTGTTCTAAATTGACTCTTTTGGCCCTTTACTCCTTAAGCACTTTATTGATATTGTGTTGTTATTTTGGAGTTGTGGTTGGAATTGGGAGGTTTTTGAGTGGAACTAATGAAGGGGAATAATTGTAAAAATTGTGAAGTAGTGAAAAGCATTGGCAAGGTTGGATGAATTGGAAAAAGAAAAAAAAATATAGAAAAGTTGAAAGAAAAGAAAAAGTTGTGGAAAAAGAAATAAAAAGAGAAAAAGATGTCCATTCCTTGCTAGTGCGTGCTTAAAAGAAAAATGCTACTTGTTGAGAAGGTGTGTGTGTGAAAGTTGTTGATTTGGTGGCTTGGTGAGACTTGTGCTTAATTAATTGTGATGTATCAAAGTACTTAGGGAGGTAGTCACTATTACCATATGTATCCTACCCGCCCCTTAGCCTACATTATGACCTTTCTAAAGTCCTAGTTAATCCCGATTGGAGTGAGCTTACATTAGTGGAGTCCTACACTACGGGCAAGCCTATGGTACATTGTGTGTGACATGTGAGCTTTTCATGAGAGTGAGTGAATTCTTTCTATGCTATTGTCCTCATTCTATTCTTGATATTCATGGTTGTGTGTGATACTTGGGGGGCACTCTTTTGCTTCATATTGGTGAGGGCACATGGTTTGCATGAAATAGGTGAAGTTGGTGGCTTCTTGGTTGAGTAGATAGGTGTGATTTTGTGGGAGCATGGTTGCATTAAGTTGAGTTTTTGCACTTGAGCTATTTTAGGGTGGTTGTTCTCATATTTTTGGTTTTGGTAAATTGTTGGCATGTTGTGGATCCATAGTAGTCATGTGTGCATTGGTTCAATGGTCGGTATCAACCATAGTCATGGGCAGACCTGTTTTACCTAGGTTGGGAAGTTAGTTGTGACTTGCTCGAGGGCGAGCAAGAGTTCAAGTGTGGGGTGGTGATGTTTGGCATTTTATGCCTATATTTCCTTAATATTTCCTTACGTTTGGATACTTTATTCGCTCGTTTTATGGTTTATGAAAGTGGTTTTGCACTAATTTTATGTCGTGTGTATGTAGGTTGTTATGCAGTGCAATTGGAGCTTTTAAGAGCATGATTGAGCAAGAAAAGATTGGATTTTGATTGAGGATTGGATCGAGCACACGAAGGTACGACACGAGCAAGCAAAAGAGCAAGGAACGAAGCAGATTGGCTGGGCGCCACAGGGGACGCGCCGCGCCAGCCACCGCGCCCAGCTTCTGGCGCATTTGGCTGCGCGGCACGGAGCCATAGCGTGCAAATTTTGACGGGGTCTGCCTTGGGTGGCGCGTTCGGGGGCACGGGGCGCCCGTTATAGCGCCCCTGGAGCGTTTTTGAACTTCCTATTTCATCTAGGATTGGGTCTAACTTATTACTAGGTGTTTGTAAACCCTATAAATACTCTTTTACTTAGTTTTTCAAGGGAGTTCAGACTTTGGAGCAAGTTTTGGAGGAGAGGGGAGGAGCCCTAGATGTCTTCTACACAAGTTCTTTCTCTCTTTCTCTTATTCTTCTCTTTAATTCTATAGTTTGTTCGTTCTCGGGTTAGAGTAAATACATGAAGGTTGATGTTTGAAAGTTGATTTCTATATATTGATTTACCATTATGGATTGTTTATTCTTTCTTGATCATAATTGTTGATTATTGAGGCCTGATAATTGAACACTATCCATGGTTTTTAGATTGAACTCGAAAGAGGGAATTTAATTACGCAATAAGAAAGAATAGAACTTGTTTGTGAACCCGGGCATCGGGGAACCAATTTGTGAGTAGGATAGATATATACCTGCTCGCCTAGTTTAACTCATTACAGAATTCGTTAATGCGTGCACGTGATTCAACACATAGACATATAGGGATTGGAGTAGCCTACATAGACCGTGAAGGATCGAAAGGTTTTCATGGGTACATTTAACCTGTAGTTAGCAATCTAGGAAATCAAGAAGTAGAATCAACTGGAAAACTCAACTGGATTGTTCGTAACTCTGACCTGGGACCGTCATCTTTTATTGATAACAACGTAGAATTTGCTCTGTTACTTGATTTCAATTACTTATTTTTATTACTGCATTTAGTTAGTAAGTTCTCAACCATTGGAAAAAGATCCCTGAATAGTTTTAGGAAATTGTTTGCTAGAATTCAGTTTGAATAGTTCTCGTGGGAACGATACTCTACTTATCACTTTATTACTTGTCGACCACGTATACTTGCGTGTGCGTTGGGAGCAACAAGTTTTTGGTCATCAGCCTCACGCTCAAAATATCGATCAACATTTGCGCCTCGGCCTCGACCTCTGAAATTTCCACGACCTCATTGAACCTTCCTTCGTTGAACGAACGGTGGTTCATACTCAGCTTTGACCTCGGGAAATTCTCCATCATCGACCCTTTCATCAACGACCACAACTTGTCTTCGGGCCATTAGAAGTGGCAATCTATCACTTTGGGGAATGCCCAAGTGTTGATGACCAGCTTGGGGATTGCCCAAGTATTGTTGTTCTGCTTGGGGATTTCCCAAGTGTTGTGCAGCTTGGGGATTGCTCAATTATTGTTCAGCTCGGGGATTGCCCATAGCTTCATTTCGAACAGCCTCGTTCTTCAACCATTTTTGTCGAACAAGCTCAGCAAATTGCTTAGGTTTCATGGGAGTGGAGTTGATAGTCCCAGCACCGGACCTAGGACAGGCCACAGACACACTCCCTTGCTCGAGGATAGCTACTCGAGCACTCAATCCTCTTACCTTGGCACTGATGCCTTGCATCGCAGCCGTGAGATAAGCTAACGATACCTCGGGAGCCTCAATGCCCTTTCTATCGTCTCCATTCCTAGCCATGGTACCTACACAAATCAAAGACCAAGATAATGTTAAGGTTAGAAATCACCTCACACACTCCCTGAATTTTATTGGGTGGCGTTCCGGTCCACTCAATTTGTAGGGTCGGTTACTCAAGAACTTGTAGCCAATGGCTTCCTTGGTTGATCAACTTCTCTCAGTTCCTTCGAATTTGACAAGTTACACTGTCTCCTTCGGGAAGAGTGAATGGATGTTGACTTTATGGAACGGACACTAGTTACTTTGCGCTCGGGAAATCAAAGAATTATCTACAAAATTTGGACTTTTGTCACCTCACGCACGAGTTCTTATAGGCTCAAACAAGTTAGACGACCTGGAGTAGAAGGATTTACTCTAGAGATCCACTAACGAGATTTATCGAACACGAGAAAAAGTGAAACCTATCGATTCCACTTTCGGAATCCCCGAACACACCAACTCTTGTACTAACAAAAGTGGTCCCTCCTTGGTACTGATTAAGGTTTAACTTTATCCAGTTTCCTTTTTCTAGCCCACAAAATTTTTACCTGGGGTTTTATTTCAACACTTTACCCTGTTCTTCTTCAAGAGAACTTTGAACTTATCAATTCTGACGTACAGACAAACTTTTCAACTTCGTTCACAGTCCACGACTTTAACAGACTTTGGGTCGCTTTTCACTCCGGTAACTTTTAACGTCGGAGGAAATCTCAGTTCCAAAATCGAGCTAAGAGCAGCTTCACTTTGTTCGTTCACTGTTACAATGTAATAAGTTTCCGGCGTATGGACGGTGGCTCAGACATAGAACTTCAAATTTTAACCTCAAAATACAACCCAAATCAAATAAGAACTACCAGTCTTCAACGATAACAGCTAAAACAAAACTGGAGTTCGATAACAACCACCACTATGTCAAGAATAGCAAGAAAATCAGCGAGAAACCCTTGACGTCGAACAACGTACGACAAGTGCTCGTTTGATTCATTAGACGATGGTGACAAAGAATCTGTGGTTGTTTTAATCAAAACAACCAACCAATCAACAAAAATTTTTGGATTTTTCTTTTCTACTTTTTTTTTTTGTAATATAATATAACAGTAAAAACAACAACTAAAGTAGATGAAGCTGAAACTGAAAGACACAAATGCACAAGATAAAGACGAACATGATTGTGGTTGTAAGAACAAGCCTAAACCGTGCTCTGATACCAAGATGGTGCAAGCTAAATCGGTGAAGACGAAGCTTAGCAACCGGAGACAAAACAACAAAAAAATCGAAGATAAAAGCAAGACAAATCTCTTGCTTCGTTAAAATGAATCTGAGGAACTAGTCTCGGTTCAAACAACTGAGAAGATAAGGAGATGCACCTACGCTATGCAACAATCCTCAAGAAGAACTCATGCTTCTTCCAAATTGAATGACCAAGAAGAAAATATTCAAACGACTACCACCGAATGACACAAGTTCTTTAATTCCCATGTCGGGGTTCGGCTCCATCGGAGACACAAATTAGCATTCAGCTAAATTCAACATTCATCAAAACTAGGTTTTTACAAATGAAATGAAATAAGGTTTATATAGACAATACTAAGGAAAAAATAGTAAAACGGTCACAGACTACCAATAGGAGTAAGCCACGCAAGGCTGAATATGTTGAGTGTTCGGTCACTCCTTCAGCCGAACACGTGAATTCGAACACTGAGCTCGAACTCTTGAACTCGGACGCTCTCCCTATGGTTGTTTGTTTACTTTACTCTTAAGCATCGATGTCGAGTGTTCGGTTGTGTGTTCGGTTGCTCCCTTCTTCGAGCTCAAGCTTATAGATGAAGCCTTCGATTCTTTAGCTCGGCCACTCATCTTCGGAACGGTTTCTTTCTCCCGACCAAGCCAATTAAATGTGAACTTCGTGCAACAACTTGGCTTGGCTTCGTGCCATCGGCCTCGATAGATTGAACACTTGATCTGCACATATTCGGGCTGCATCATGGTTCTACACTATCGTATGTTACTCCATTTGTTGCTATTAAATTCAAAATAGAATCAGAGGCTATTAGACCTTTCGAGATAGCCACTCCCGTTGGTGATTCAGTAGTAGTTAGGCGTGCTTATAGAGGCTGCACTGTGATGATTGGTGACTGTAGCGCTACAGCTGACTTGATTGAGCTAGAAATAGTTTATTTCGATGTTGTTCTTGGTATGGATTGGTTGTCTTCTTGATATGCTAATGTTGACGGTAGAGCGAAGACAGTCCAGTTTAATGTTCAATGAGAATTAGCTTTAGAGTGGAAGGGTGTTTCTGCATCGCCAAGTGGTTTGTTTATTTCTTACCTTAAGGCAAGAAAGCTAATCACAAAAGGTTGTGTATATCATATTGTTCATGTTCGAGACTCTGAGAAGGAGATGTCGACTATTGAGTCATTTCCAATAGTGAATGAGTTCCTTGATGTGTTTCCAGATGAGTTACCTGGTCTTCCTCTAGAGCGGGAGAATGACTTTGCTATTGATGTAGTACCAGGTACGCTGGCCATATCCATTCCTCCCTACAAGATGGCACCAGCAGAAATGAAAGAACATAAGGAGCAACTGAAGAATTTGTTAGATAAAGGCCTCATCAGACCCAGCATTTCCCCGTGGGGAGCCCTAGCATTATTTGTGAAAAAGAAAGATGGCTCTCTGCGTATGTGCATAGATTACAGATAGCTGAATAACGTCAAAATCAAGAATAAGTACTCTCTGTCCAGGATTGATGGCCTGTTCGACCAGCTGATGAGAGGCAAATTGAGCCAAGACACCAACCATAAATAGTCAAACTTGAAAGACGCAAAGGACGGGAGGTCAAGAGTTTCGGAGGAGAGTTCGGAGCCATTTGAAGATCATGCAATTGAGCACCATTGAAGGAGGAGCGCCTAAGCACCAAGGAGGAGTACCCCAAGCTGATTTTGAGCATCCTCCAAATGCTCCAGGATGAGGCGGAGCGCCTCAAAGGGTAGGCTCCGCCTATCCTATCTTAACTCGAAATTTTGCCAAGTATGGAATTGTGGACTCCAAAGGTGTAGCGCCCCAAGCCTAGGAGGAGCGCCTGGATTCTTGACCAGTGAAGAGCCAGGTGAAGCGCCTCAAGCTCAGGAGGAGCGCCTGATCCTATTCTGTCCAAGACGGGATTTTAATGCATTTTTCCTATTTTGACCCTTCGTGGTCTTTAATGCTTTGACCCAACTTGAGGACTATTTTATCATTTTTTTAACCTATGGGTGAACCTAGAAATACCCCATTAGGTTTTAAATTTCAAAATTTAGTCATTATTGAACTTTGAAGATAGAAGATTAAAAGAGAGGCATTGCCTTCTTTGTAGAAGCTTGAAGCTTCATGTATCTCTTAACTTGGAATCCATCGGGATCATCCTAGTATGATTCCTTGATTGGTTCGAGTCTCGCCTTCTCCCTTGGAATCAATCTACATATGTGAATTTGATTCATTCTTTCTTCTATTTCTATTCTCCCAAATCTCAACTTTCTTGTTATCGTGTTTGAATCTATCTGTATTTGCTTCCGTGTATTTTATCCTATATCAGTTTGGTATCGGAGCACGGCTCGGATTTTTTCTTGCAAATCCTCGTCATATTCTTTGTATCCTTTACTTTAGTGTTCTTGTTGTTTGTTGCTCTTGAGAAACGAAAAAGAAGAAAACAAAAAAGCATTGCAAAAGTTGAAAACTACAAAAAAAAATTCATAGATCAGGTTGGATTTAGTTCCCCATTCATTGAAAATCACTGAGGATTGTTCTATGTCGTGTTCTCATTCTTTTGGTACCATAAAATTATTATACGAGCCGTGCTCCGATACCAAACTGATGTACTGTAAAATACGCGGAAGCAAATAAAGATAGATTCAAACACGATAACAAGAAAGTTGAGATTTGAGAGAATAGAAATAGAAGAAAGAATGAATCAAATTCACATATGCAGATAGATTCCAAGGGAGAAGGCGAGACTCGAACCAATCAAGGAATCATACTAGGATGATCCCGATGGATTCCAAGTTAAGAGATACATGAAGCTTCAAGCTTCTACAAAGAAGGCAATGCCTCTCTTTTAATCTTCTATCTTCAAAGTTCAATAATGACTAAATTTTGAAATGAAAGACCTAATGGGGTATTTCTAGGTTCACCCATAGGTTAAAACAATGATAAAATAGTCCTCAAGTTGGGTCAAAGCATTAAAGACCACGAAGGGTCAAAATAGGAAAAATGCATTAAAATCCCGTCTTGGACAGAATAGGATCAGGCGCTCCTCGTGAGCTTGAGGCGCTTAGCCTGGGCTCTTCACTGGTCAAGAATCACGGTGCTCCTCTTGGGCTTGGGGCACTGCGCCTTGGGAGGTCCAGCTAGGTTCTCCTGGGAAGGGAGGCAGAATGTCCACAATTCCATACTTAGCCAAATTTCGGGGTAAGATGGGGTAGGCGGTCCGCCCACCCTTTGAGGTGCTCCGCCCCATCCTGGAACATTCAGAGGATTCTCAAAATCAGCTTAGGGCGCTCCTCCTTAGTGCCTAGGCACTCCTCTTTCAATGGTGCTCGATTGCATGATCTTCAAATCGCTCCCGAACTCTTATCTGATGCTCTTGAGCTCCCTCACTTTGCGTCCTTCAAATTTGACTCTTGATGGTTGGTGTTTTAGCTTAATTTTTTTCCCACATCACCAGCTGTAGGGAGCCAAGTGCTTCTCGAAGATGGCCATTACGAGTTTTTAGTGATTTCATTTGGACGAACTAGAGCCCCTACAACAGTTATGGATCTGATGACCACCGTATTCAGGACTTATCTGGATTTATTTGTGATTGTATTTATTGACGATATTCTTGTCTATTCAAACTCTGACTCAGAACATGCGGAGCATCTACGCTCAGTATTGAGTACTCTTCGGGACCATCAATTATATGCTAAGTTCTCAAAGTGTGAATTCTAGTTAGATTCAATAGCATTTCTAGGCCATATAGTTTCAGTAGAAGGAACTAAAGTAGATGGCCAGAAGATCGAGGTTGTGAAGATTTTGCTGAAACCAACGCTAATTGAGGTACGTAGTTTTCTTGGTTTGGCAGGTTATTACAGAAGGTTCGTGGAGGGGGTTTTTTCCTTTGTAGCTCCACTGACCAAATTAATAAAGAAAGCAGCCAAATTTCAGTGGTCAGACTCTTGTGAGCACAGCTTCCAAGAACTAAAAAACAGGTGGATAACAGCTCAAGTACTTACACTTCCAGAAGGATCTGAGGGCTATGTCATGTTCTGTGTCACTTCTCGAATTGGTCTTGGTTGTGTATTGATCCAGCAGGGAAAAAGGATTGCTTATGCTTCCAGACAGCTGAAAAAGCACGAGCAGAACTACCCTACTAACGATTTGGAGCATGCAGCACTCAATATATTGAAGATTTGGAGAAATTATTTGTACGGTTTTCATGTTGGCATTTATATTGACCACAAGAGCCTCCAGCATATATTTAAGCAGAAGGAGCTAAACCTACGACAGAGGCGGTGGCTAGAGTTGCTGAAGGACTACGAGGTGGACATTCTTTATCATCCGGGTAAAGCAAATGTTGTTGCTGATGCCCTTAGTCGTAAGTCCATGGGTAATTTATCTTATTTATAGCCGCAGAACAGGAAGTTAGCTCATGCACTCTACTAGTTAGCCACCATGGGAGTCAGATTAATAGATTCAGAGGATGCGGGAATTACAGTTCAGAGGACAGCTACTACTTGCCTAGTGACAGAAGTAAAACAGCGTCAGTATGAGGATTCAGTTCTAGTTGAATACAGGAAGATAGCTAGAAGAAAATCGAAATCATCATACAGGGTTACTAGTGACGGGGTTCTCATGTATAAAGACAGACTTTGTCCCCTGATGTACCATGATCTTAATCATATTTACTAGTGGGATGGAATAAAGCGTGACATAGCAAAACTTGTGGCTCGGTATCCTAACTGCCAGCAGGTTAAAATCGAGCATCTAAAACCTACTGGCTTGTTGCAGGAAATAGAGATTCCATCATCGAAATGGGAAGTAGTGAATATGGTCTTTATTATAGGCTTTCCCCATACGCTGAGTAGGTATGACTCTATTTGGGTTATAGTTGACAGGCTTATTTAATCAGCTCATTTCTTGCCCTGTTAGAACTATATACAATAGAGAATTATGCCAGACTTTATATCAGAGAGATAGTGCGCCTACACTGTATTCCAGTATCTACCATTTCAGACAGGGGCACACAGTTTACAGCTAATTTATGGCATATCATTCAAGACAGGTTTAGGGATATAGGTGAATCTAAGTACAACATTTCATCTCCAGAAAGATTGACAGGCTGAGCGGACCATTCAGACGTTACAATATATGCTTAGAGCTTGTGTGTTAGCTTTTAGAGGCAGCTGGAGTGCACATTTACCGTTGATAGAGTGTGCGTACAATAATAGCTATCATTCTAGAATAAAGATGGCGCCATAAGAAGCTTTGTACGGGTGCAAATGCATGTATATTATCGGATGGTTTGCTGTTGGTAAGTCTCAATTGATAGGTCCAGACTTAATCCAACAAGAAGTTGATAAAGTCAAGTTGATCAGGAAAAGATTATTAGCAGCGCAGAGCATATAGAAGTCCAATGCAGATAACCGATGTCGAGATTCAGAATTTCAGATTAGTGATTGGGTATTCCTAAAAGTATCGATGAAAGGCGTTATGAGATTAGGCAAGAAGTGAAAGCTTAGCCCAATATTTATTAATCCATATCAGGTTATCAAGCGAGCTGGGCGTGTAGCCAAGGAGTTAGACCTTCCAAGAGACCTTCAGAAGGTACATCCAGTATTTCATGTTTTCATGCTTAAAAAATGTGTCGTCTCCTTCTAGAGTTGTACCAGTAGATCATATTCAGATCACAGAGAAGTTGACTTATGAAGAGGTGCCAATTGCAATTTTAGATAGGCACATTCGTCGGCTCAGGACGAAAGACATTCCTTCAGTTAATGTGCTGTGGCGAAGCAATAATGTAGAAGAAATGACTTGGGAAGCTGAGAATGATATGTGAGCCAAATATCCACGTCTCTTCACTACTTCAGCTAAGTACCATATCGATTCTTAATGCTTCTACGTACTTCATTTAAACATTCGAGGACGAATGTTCCTAAGGGGAGAAGATTGTTGCGCCCTGTATGTATAAAGTGACGTATATTACACTAATGATATGCTAATAATGATTTAAATAAGTTTAAAGTCATAATATAACTATATATGACGTTTATATGTTGAATATAAACTTTAGGAAAAATCGGATTTAAGTTACGGAAAAGCCCACTAAGGATTTCCCTAGTAATGAAGCTTTTTGAGAATTAATTTTGTATGTTATATGAGGTATTTTGGGGACATATAATATACCAAATTAAATGATTTAGAGTGTAGTTTCCATGACTTTTGATCGTCTGTTCATACAACTTCTAAATAAAAAGATATGAGCATCAGAAGTAAGGCCAGAAAAAAAAGGGACATAAGCACAAAAGATGGCTAGAAGTGAAATATTTTTATTATAAAAGAGAAACTTATCTCTTTGCTCGTCATTTCCAGAAAACACACAAGGGAAACAGTTCCTTCTTAAGGGTTGAAGCCACTTTTATGATTTTTAAGGAACAACATCAATCTTAACTCGAAATTGAAAACAGATTGCATCAAAACGCACTACGCGGTTAAGGTAACGTTATGCTACCTTCAATTTCGTCTATAGCTTGAGTTTTAGAATTACTTCATGGATAAGAAAAGTTCCTAAATTCGATATTATAGCTTTTTTAAGCTTTGGAAGGTGTGGAATTCAAGAGAAACAAGGTTTAGAAGCAAAAACGTCAAAGGTATGTAAGGCTAAACCTTTCTTTCGACAAGGCATCTATCTTGTAACTTTTGATCTTGTCTTAGTTCCAAACTTGTGTGTTTCTTGCGGATAACTTGTATTTCATCAAGGGAACCTTGTATATGCTTAATTTGGCAATTAAAACTAAGGTGAAAGATGTCCAAAACAGCAGCATGAAATATTTTTAAATCTGGAAAATTATTTTTATCTTCGAACAGTTGTTAGTAGTTTGAGAGTAACGCCTTGTAACAAATTGATAATGAGATGATTTAAGATTTTCTAGAACCCTAAGACATGTATCTACAACTTTCATGAGACCATAAAGTCTATAACTTTGATTTATATCCTAAAACTTAGGTTGCAAGATAGGGGAGTTGTGCAGTCCAGAGATTCTTTCCGCGGATTTTTTTTGTGTCGTCCGGTTGTCTCATCTTGTTATCCATTTAATATTTTTATGTTATTAGTTTAGCCGGCTATCCATTCCTATGTATATTATAGTGCTGGTTTTATTTTTTCGGATCATCCAGTTTTAGGGGAAACACTGCCGTAATTTTAACAGAAACTCAAGGAGTTAGACAAATTCTGAGTTCTAGGTTGTGTCTATAATTCCATCTAAGATTTTCTTATCATTCCTTTTATTTCATATCTATTGTTGCCACATGTGTTATGTCTCATACATGCTTATTCTTATATTGTGATCATATTATGTGTGATTTGGAGTCTCCCAAAGAGGCGGGACACTAGACACACAGTCCGATCAAGTGTGATACTACCCGTCTGGGTACACAGCCCCTCTGGTTTAGGCGGGAGTTAAAACACCTAGTGTAACCGGGTGTCATTCGCATAACATAGCCCATAATACTATATAGCCGCAGTATGCACTGCATACATGAGGCTAGTACAGATGTTTAGTTACCTGATTTGGGGGGATACAACCCATAACACCAGATAGGTACCAGTTCAGATAACAGTTCAGTTTTAGCTCAGTACCTGTTATCAGCCACCAGTTCTTACTGTCAGTATTAGTTGACAGCTACTAGCTCTAGTTTATAGTTACTAGTTATTAGTCATATCATAATCAATTATAAGTATAGTTTAGCTCAGCCTTTAGTTTCAGATTTAGCTAGACTTGGATTTATATTCGGATCATGTTTAGTTCGTGTTTCAGATTTCCAGCCTTACAATTTCATTCAGGTGTGATATATTGTATGTTCATGCCTTACATACTTTGTAACATACCGTACTCACGTCCTCTCTTGGGCGCTGTGTTTCATGTCGCACAAGTACAGAGAGATCAAACCTTGAGCCACGTTAGTAGGCTATCTACCAGCCGTTGGAGTCACTCCGCCTCCTCCCAGAGTTTACTACTTTTGGTATGGTGTACAGATACTAGGGGTGTGCAAAACCGAATCTATACCGATAGCCGAACCGTTACCGCTACCGATAAGCATAACGGTATCGGTATAACGGTTATTGGTTCGGTAATGGTATTAATTTCCAATACAGATAAGATATCGGTACGGTAACGATTTCTATATCTCTTTACCATTACCGTACTGCTAACCAATAAGGTTTCTTTTTATAATTTTTATATATTTTATTTTATTTATTATTAGTATATTAAATCATTTAAACTCCTAATTTACAACATTAACTTATAGGTTAAACTTCACTTATTATTATTTTTTGTGGTTATATGTCAATACTCATACACTTTAATTAATGAATCTGGCCTATTTTATAATTAATTTTTCTTTCTCGGATCATTGGTCAGACTTTCTTATCTTTTCTTTTTCTATTTCATTATTTTGTGTTATTTTTAGCATATTGTTAAGACTGGTTGATTGTACTTGTTTGCTTAGTTTGTGTGGATGGTTTGTCTATTACTTTAGTGGTTATTCATATTAATTAAAAAATATTACCTATTGACAACCATCCACCAAGAATGCACGCATTACTTCGGTGTACCGGTTACCGAACCGTTAAGAACTGATAACCGATAGGTTATTGGTACGGTATTGATTTTACATAATTACATACCGTTAACCGATATGTCGTTACCAATAAGCTCAAACCCGAACCGTACTGCTCCATGAACACCCCTAACAGACACCTACTAGGTATGGCAGGGCCTTGTTACGTCGTTTGTATATTTAGTTCAGCACTCTTAGAGGCTTGTAGATATGTCCCTGTGTGGTTCATTCAGTACGTTATGTATGTCAGCATGTGATAGATAGCCTTGTCGTCTTCCCAGAATTTATGTTTCACGTTGCCAGCTCATCTCTATTATTCATAAATTATTAGTAGGTTTAGTGATGATCGACATTAAATGTCGGTTGTCTATCGCGGCCCTTGGTTGGGTCGTGACAGATCCAACACCGACCGAGACCCTCCTTAAAGCAGAGATAACAAGAGGAACACGATGGTGACCCACCGAAACCAACATTATAAAGCCTGTACACTCTACAACCAGTAACTATCGAAATTATCTTCGAACATTTATCAGCTGCTAAGATGAACCTATTATAACTGAAAACACCCCAAACTACTGAACAAGATGCACCAATCCAAAATGAGGTACGACCTTAATTTTAAAATGAAAATCAGTACTCGCAAACACACCAATCCTAACAAACCAACACACACCACGAAAAAGCCGAAACCAACTTCCGCCTACAACCAACATACATCAACACCATCACTCCAACTCAGGATACAGTCCGGGACACAAATATGTTACATAATATAATATGAAACATAGACAACGACCCACATATGGCACCCTAACTCACATATGGTTCTGCAAACAGTGGATTATGAGCTCAAGTGCCTAAGAAAAGTCAACAGACTAGCAATAACCACAACAAGCTCAATCTAGCCCGACGGTTACAAATCGCACCCTAACTCACATATGGTTCTGCATGCGAAGTCACATCTCCAACATTGTTCAGCACTAACGGCCTCCAAAACACCATGACAAAACTCATGCACCCAAATGTTGACCCGATGCAAAGTTAAGGATACACCAACCATCAAGAAGGTACAAACTGAAAAACACTACCTTGCCAAGTCACATCTGCTGGAAGAAATCCGCTACTCATTCCAAACAAGCAGAGAAAAGATCAACGACTTACTACAGACATCCCCACAAAGACTTAGCTTCCTCGCAACCTAATCACAATATTGCAGTCGCAAGTTGCACGAGCCTTACAGATCGACTAATGTAACCACATGAAGTTGCGCTACCGCACTCTTAATCATACAAAGCGATGCGCCCACGATAACTCCCTCGTAATCGCATAGGTCAAAGTCTGCACCCTACACAAAACCCAACAACATATGTACGACTTAGCCCAGGAGGCACACACAGCTCCTCCACTTCACACAACAACACACTCAGGACTGCTTCCCGACAACTTATAAAATCAACCATCAGGTCATGACGAATCAGGCAAGAGTACCCATTGCTAGGAATTCTACAACACATTTCTCCAAGTCAAAGTTACAAACACCAGTGTGACTTGCAAAGTCCGACTTTTCGTGAAGACGAGACACCAGGACTCATAACACCCACAACAAGCAATCCATAACCCGCCGACT
Organism: Petunia secreta; assembly: GCA_029990175.1. NCBI lineage: Eukaryota > Viridiplantae > Streptophyta > Magnoliopsida > Solanales > Solanaceae > Petunia > Petunia secreta. The sequence continues at coordinate 10,390,779 of JARKIP010000017.1, forward strand.
TCCAACTGCTAGCCCTACTAGAGCCAACCACAACGGTGAAAAGGAAAAGGGTCAAACATTTACTGATAAAAAGTCTTTACAGGACGGTTCAGACAATCACAAGGGTCTCACAATCCACCACTAACTCCCCCTACTTAAGCCTCGCCCAAGACTAAGTCATCAAAGGGATTAAAGGGTCCACGACCAACAGGAAATGCTACAAACTAGATTTACCACTTTCAGTGTACAAAACATAAGATGCTATCACCTCGCACGAATAAGGGAAAAATTGTGAGAACTAATGACGCCTCAGGTCACGAAAAATTCTAAGCACTCAGCCTAGCCGAAAGAAATCCCATCCAACCACGGGGGACGATAATAGAAAGAGCTAGTATGATTTCAGGTTTCATATAATATGCTAGGCAGGATTAAATTAATGCCCTCAAGAAGCAAGCACGCTAGGAATGAATGCTCGTTACAAATACCTAGCCAGACCTCATATCTGACTGCGACGGCCCTAGGCTCGACTTCATTAAAAACCTCACGAGTGAATGCACCAATACGAAGCTGGTCATCTTACATACAAATAAGATGCGTCGAGATCGATCCCAGTCATCTCACGCCAACAATTCATAAAGATAGCAACTATAAATTATTTTACAATGACATGCAATGTTGCGCTTGACTTCGGTACGAACGCCTTACACCACCAAAAGACCCACAAATGAGTAGCAATTTACCTAATCAAGCCCACTCTCGGTCAAAAAATTGTTTCACATAATCTGATAAGAGTAGAAATAGAGATTTCATAGATGATCACAACATAAGGTTACCAAGTAGCGAAACTGTACTGACGATCGGGTAGTTCAACCAAAAAGCCTAATTAAAACATACCTCCATGCTGACGTATCTGATACAAGGAGACATTGTTAAATCGAAATACAAAGCACGAACTTCGATTAGAAGAAGGGAAACTACACTATCCTAAATGCCTCCATAGCCTCCTGTTTATAAGTATGGTGCACAACATACCCATAAACAAGACTCTATTAAGACATATCTCCATGACTTCCAAAGATTTGACTTAGAACCTAAGGCTCTGATACGAATTTGTCACGACCCAAAAATTGAGTACGTAATGGCACTTAAGAGCTTCTACCCTTAAGCGAACCAATTCCTAAAAACCTTCTCAGTTAAATTTATTTTTGAGAAATCAAGGCTTCAAAAGGAAACCGGACAAGGAAAAATAAAGCGGAATATTAAATAACAACTAATAATGTCATAAATCTGATCATTTGAATAAAATACTAAAATAATTTATACCAACCCGAAACTCAACAACTAGTCATGGAGCATCTTTGAGTAGAAGGTATATAACAATGGGTTCAAACCCAAACTAAAATATCATAATGAAGGACTAGACACTATCACGATCTATGCGGCAACATCCATGTACATCGCTGGAAGATAATCATGAACAAGACCAGGAACTCCAAAAGTGCCTCAACTAATGAACCTGCATACACAAACTATAAGGGAGTGACTCACCCTGAAACCAGTAAAATCTTCGACGAGCCCTCCTATCCTTACCGTTTTTGAAAGCTAGTCCGATAAATAATATATAAATAAATCTGTGCAATAGTCATAAGATAGGATATAGCTTCTTCACTACATCTATAAAAATCAATTAGAGATCTAATGAGAGCCTAGCTCAGCCGAAATATCAACCAAGAGATCTTAACTCAACCATAATAACAAAACAACTCGACAGCATAGGCCCTCACCATAAAAAGGCTAGACCAGTGGCTATATCTTCTCAGTAGCATAGGCCCTCACCATAATAGACTAGACCAGTGGTTATATAAACTCAGTAGCATAGGTTCTCACAATAATAAGCTAGACCAGTGGCTATATGAACTCAACGGCATAGGCCCTCACCATAATAGGCTAGACCAGTGACCCAACGATCTAGAGAAATAAGGCAATAATATCAACTAAGGGATAATGCTAACATAAAAGAAATATAGTCCAAAAAATAACTCCACGTCGAATGGATAATAATATAACTCGGGTAATGCACGCCAAAATAGGCATGTTTTAATGCCATACACGATATTGATCGAAATATTATAGGTCATGATAAGATATCGCAACTAAATAAATTCTAAGCTTTGCAAAGTAATAACAATAATTTCATAAAAGGATCATTGTCATGATACGATTAAACTCACAATATTCATAATAGATTATATATTATGCTCTCTTTACCAAATTAAGTGCAAGTCATACTTTTGATATTCCAAGTATCTCAAATTAGACCTCGAGAATGTATCATAATCATTACATAGATAATGCATCGCAACAACCCAACGTTACTTCAACTAGTGAGCTCATATTCAATAGCTTTAAACCACTGAATACCATAAAAAAGTTTTAACGAGACACATATTCTGCTTATACAGAAAACCAAACAAGTAGAAGTTCAAGTCTCCCTTACCTCGTACACGCTTTACCCGAAGTACTACGACCAGAATGTAGCCAAAAGTCCACCAACGAAGCCTCGGATCAAAAAAAGTCTATTCGTATTCAAAATCTAGATTACAAATCATGAAGATGATACCTATATTGCTATCATTCAAATTGGGTCAAAACCAACCCTAGAATTTAGGGAAATGGGGCCCACAAGGGCAAAAATGGGAAATTCGGGGGTATATTATCCAATTAAATACTAGGTGATCAAGACGCATCAAATAAGTGCTAAATTAACTCAAGGATTCATCCAATTTCAAAATTCAAGCAAAATTTCTAATTTTGGATATAAACCCTAACTCTTAAATTCAAGAATTCAACTCTAATAATGGAAGGTATATGATTATCCACCTTAGATACAACATAATCTGGCATAAATCTAATCAACTTCATCATTTAAAGAAACTTAAGAAGTCTAACCAATTTTATAAAATTCTCAAGAAAGACTCATTAAATCTTATTCAAAAAAAAAAAAAAAAATACAATTTCCTATTTTAGAAATCATGGATTAAAGCTTAAACCAAGGGAATGAATCAAAGGAAAATACTTAAGTTATGGTTTAGATCTTACCCCATGGAAGAAACTTGAAGAACATCCTTGAACTCTCTCAATCTCAAACATTCAAGATGAGAAAAACTCCAACAACATTAATAGCCAAAAATGCCCAGCTGTTCTGCCTCGTTTCTTGTGCCAAACGATCCCAAAAGTCACTTTTGATGAATCAAATGGATTCCTTGTGAAATTTCAGTAAAGTTAGGCTTTTGAATCACTCCATTTGATATTATAATGAAGGATATATGTTGGTTTCAATATTTGGAATAGTGCAGATTTTTCAATACGAATTCAATGGCAATTTTGTAATTAATCTAAAAAAAAATCAGGCAACCTAATTCTTAGTAAACTGACCATAAATGCCTAATATGATGTTGAAACTTGATGATTTCAGTTGCTATGGTTCCAAAATTACGATACGGATATAATAGTTTAGTCGAAACACGAATCAAAGGCCGTTTACTCAATATGGTAACCTTTATGATCAAATCAACGTAGAAATTGAAAACCATCACCATACAACCCAAACTTATCCAAAACTCATCGGAATTTAACCAAACTTTGTGGACATATCCAAAATCATCATACAAACATATTAGAACTTCAAAAGATATCAACACGCATATTGAAGCTTCGGTTTACCAAAATAACCAGGCGGGTCGTTATACAATCAAGTCAAAGATTATTTCAAAAGTACGGGAATGAAGTTAACTACTTCTAAAAGTGTTTGTTTCACCAATTTCATCTTCAGAAAAGAACCAAAGAAAACAAAAAATGAAGAGGTTATTTCTACTCCTAATATGGTATTCCCAATGAACCTAGCTTTTCTTGCCTGATGAGGGTTCCTTACGTATCACGACAATTGTGAATCACATTAAGAAAGGTGACATCTCAAGTGTAGTTCATATGAGCACACAATGACATATAGTTTTGTTGTTTTTCTCTTTTCTATTATTTTTGAATTTTCTATTATCAACATACATACGACTATACATCTATACAAACATAAACTAAAACAACACATATACACAAACACACTATTTGATATACACACAACTTTCATAAAATATCCATAAGACAATGATACATAAGGTTTAACATTCCAATTTCACAAAAAGAAGTACAATAGAATGTTTTTTCAACGTCACACTTTAAACTGCACCCACCCCCAAAACTAAAATCATGCATTGTCCCAAATGCATCAAGAAGACATAATAAGTACAAAGTAAAGGAGTGAGGTAAGAGTGCTCCCTGTCAAGTCTCCTTGTCTGTTTGGGCTTTGGGTTTTCCTCCAATGTTGGCCGTTTTCTTAACTCGGCGCTCACCATTTGTCATTGTACCAGACCTGCTTAGAGGGAGGGGAAAGAATTCCGGTGATTCACCGATGTTGTGAAGCGGTTAATGTTCCTCTCCTTTGATCGTTTTCTTCCTCTATTTTTTCGTTTATTTATGTGCCTGGTTGCGTCCTTGTGTGGGTGCGAGTGTATTGTGAGTAAGTAAATTGACCAATATTTTGCTAACTTACTGCTGGTGTTCCCCTTTTTCTTCTGTTTTGTGAAAATGCGGTCCACACAATTTTGTGCGGGGCCGCACTTTAATTGTCTTCAGCTCCCTTTTGTGCATTAGATTGTGCTAGGGTAGCTTAGCAATTGTGCAATTCGCACAATTTTGTGCTAGCCCTCCCAATATCTTTGAATTTTTTGACAAGGTAACAATGTGCGGGGGCGCACAATTTTGTGCACGCCAAACCTTTTCAAATCAGTGGTCCCCTGCATAATTTTGTGCCTTTGGGCACAATTTGATTTTTGCACTTTGATTCTCTCGGGCACTTTTTCACTCTTCACACTTTACTTCTACACCTGCACTTCACCCATCTACTATAAAATTAAGTGAGAGACATCACATTAAATTTAAAACTAACATAAACATAAAATCGTAAACATGGGTTGCCTCCAAAGAAGAACTTAATTTAACGTCGTGGCACAACAAGGCTAAACAATCATGGGTCAGAAAGTTTGAAACAGGTCACATGTCAACCTTCATTCTCTTCATATAGATCAAAGTACCCTAAATAGTGCTTCAAACTATGTCCATTAATCCGAAAGGTTTCATCCTTTAAGTATTCTAAATCAACCGCACCATAAGGAGATACTTGAATCACTTTGAATGGAATACTCCATATAGACTTTAACTTTCCCGGAAAGAGTTTGAGTCTTGAGTTGAAAAGAAACACCATATCCCCCTTCCTGAACTCCCGGTTCCAAATTTTCTTATCATGCACATGCTTCATTCTTTCTTTGTATAGACAATAACTCTCATAAGAATGTAATCAGAACTTATCCATGACACTCAAGTGGGACACCCTCAAGTTAGAGATAACATCCCAATCAAGATTGAGCTTCTCTAAGGCTCACATAGCTTTAATATCTAACTCCAAAGGAAAATGGCACACATTCCCAAACACTAAACGGTATGGCAACATAGCGATGGGTGTCTTGAAACTCATTCTATATGCATAAAGAGCTAGAGAGCCAATCATCATTGCTTCATGTTCAACCTACGACTCGGCCATCTCTTCCACAAATAAGAATGTGCCTTCATGACTTGGTTGCCTCATGGACTTACAAATATGAAAAACTACTTTCTCCCCATTAAATTGGAAAGTAAGTTCTCCACCTGCTACATCATAAATTGGCCTTCCCGTAGCTAGGAGAGGTCTTCCTACTAGGCACTTCCAAATCAATAGCACAATCTAAGATCAAAAAGTCCGCCATAAATACAAATTTGTTGACTTTCACAAGTACATCATCGACAACACCAATTGGTTTCTTCACAGATCTATCCCCAATTTGGAAATTGATAGAAGTAGGCCTTGACTTTTCCAATCCTAAGTTTTATAAACCAGAAATGACATCAAGTTTATGCTTGCTCCCAACTCACACAGTGCTTTGTTGAATGTTCTATTTACAATAGTGCAAGGAATTATAAAGTCCCCCTATCATCTAGATTCAAAGCTAGTGATGTTGTGACAATTTCACTACATCTGTGAGTAACATTCATGGTTTCAAAGTTGGAGTACTTCTTCGACGCCAATTACTTCATGAGTTTTGCTACACCCGAAATTTGTTCAATTTCTATCAAAGGAAGAATGGTTGAGGTGTTTGCATTTTTAACCATATCTCTGTTGCATGACTATCCTGTTTTTTTAATCAAAAGCCTTTGAGGGAATGGTGGAGGAGGCTTAGGAAGTGGTTCCTTAGCTTTTGGAGTCTCCTTTCTCTATATGTTCCCTTGATGGATTCACTTCATCTCTAGTTTCTTCTTCTATTTCATTGTCTTGTCCAAGTTATTCATCTGCAACACCACTAATTCCCTCTTCTTCACCATCAGTATCTTGCATTTTTCTCTTCGTACGTTACCACTTCTTGTTGCAACAACCATATATTGAGCTTTTCTATTCCCTTCCTTTGGCTTACTCACTGTATCACGTGGTAATGCACCTTGGGAGCAGGAATTCACATATGAATCTCCACTCTTTTAATAGCAAATGAATTTTAAGCAACTGTAGCTTCAGTGCTTGCATTTCTCTCTATAGTTTGTTGAAACATCTTTTCGATTCTACCTATCTCACTACTTTGATGAGTAGTAGCAAGTTGGTTTTGTGGTGCATAAGGTGAATGATTTTGATGTTGTTTGCAAATTTGTAGTCTTGACACCATAGAAGACTCCTCTCTCCTTGGTTGTCCCAATATGCATTTGTTTTTTTCTTTGATTTCCATTGGTTTTGCATTGGCACTTGGCCTTGATACTCTTTTTGATTTGAAAAATTCCCCGCATAGCTTGCTTCCTCCTCTCGTACATTGTAACGTTGCTCTTGAAAAAGCGTTTGTTGCTCTTGGTTTGAAAACTCCATAGAAGTATACCCCATATGAGCATATCTCAAGGGTGCGGATTAGTAAGCATATGCGTGACCTCGAAATCCTCCTTGGTTGGCATCAATAGCATTCCCTCTTTAATCTTTATTTTGTGTCATTGTCTCCATTCGTGTGATAAGATATTTTGTCTTTTCTTCTTGTGCTTCGAGTGCCTCCGTTATTTCCATTGATTGGGATTCATAGAGTTAAGAGTAGCTCTTGTTTGCCAATCCTTTTGATGCGGGGCAAATCGAGCCAAGACACTTCCCAACCTGTGCCAAGCTTGAAAGATGCCAAATATTAGAAGTCAAGAGCCTGGGGAGTGAATTGAAGAAGCATCGAAGAGGACCTAGGGCCAGGCGCTCCGCCCAAGGCCCTAGGCACTCCACCCTGGGAGCTAGTCAACTAGGCGCTCCGCCCTACTCCCAGGCGCTCCACCCAAACCACTACGCAGTGGGGCGCTCCGCCCAATATCCAGGCGCTCCACCTAGGCCACCCCACTGGTAATTTTGTGAGGCGCTCCGCCTAAGCTTGGGCGCTCCCCCCACTTTGCTGAAGGGCGAGAATTTAGAGTGTATTAAGAGTATTTTGACCCTACGAGGTCTTTTAACTTAAAGCCTAATGTGTGGGCTATTTAGACCTTTTACTTAATGCCTAGAAACCTCTATAAATAGCTTAGCATAGCCTCTTTTATTACTTAGCTTATTTTGAATGATGAATGAATTTTGCAAAGAGTTAAACTCTTTGGGTTTATGAAAACCAACCTTGTTTGGGACTTGTCTTCTACTAGGGGATTCTAGTTGAATGTCGACCCGCCCCGATCATTCTACTTGCGGGTTCTAGTTAACTCGAGGGTAGTTGCCTAGTACAGGTGTTCCTTGACGATCTCCCAGGGTGTATCGAAATAAGTTCTTCGGTGCTACTTGGGTTATTTGTTCGAGCCACGTCTCGCTCTTTATCTTGTTTTTACTTTCCGCATTTTTCCCTACATCATTTGGTATCAGAGCAAGGCTCGGGTTTTGTTTCTACAAATCCCCGACCCTTGGTTCTTCGTGCCTATGTTAGTTTCTTTTAGTTTTCTTGTTGTTGAAGTTATTGAAAGAAGAAAAATACAACAAAAATTGAAAAAGTGAAAAATTCAAAAATTGGTCGTAACTTTTTGGTGTGTTCGATTCTTGTTTTGTGTGTTATAAATTATTGAACCTTGTTGAAAACACGTTATTTTGATACCAAAAACACGTGGTTTGGATTGGAATCAGGAGATTTGAAAATTTGAAAACTCCAAAATTGTTAAACCCTTGTTCTTCATGAAGTTAATTGATTCTTAGATTGTTTGATTGTGGTGTTGTGAAATTGATTACCGAGGTTTGTTCTACATTGCAAAACAAACAATTTGAAACAAATTTGTGTGATTTGGAGTTGTATAACATCAAGTTTGAAGAATCAAAATCCACTTTCAAACCCTTTGAAACCCTTGTTGAAACCCCAACTTGAAACTTCGAATCATGATTGTGCTTTGATAGTTGGTTGTTTTGATGTGAAAATCATTAAGGTTTGAAGAATCTATCAATATTCAACTTTGGGTACCTTGGATTTGTGCAAAACACATTGAAATCAGACCAGAAATTGGATTGAAATTGAAGAAAATCGGAGTTGAAAAAGAAGGGGCCCGACCCCCAGGCACTCCGACCAGCCCTAGGGCACCCTATCGTACCCCCCCCCCCCACTGGTGAAACTTAAGGTGCTCCACCTCAACTAGGGGCGCTCCGCCCAGGCGCTGAAGGTGTTGGGTTTGGTAGTTTTTCCTTGGTTTTCCTATTTCTTTGTTGATTAACTTCTAATTATTGCTTATCTAAGTAACTTTCCAACTTAATTAGCACTAATCCTTTATTTCTATTAGGTAATTCGTGCCTTAGTTGGAGAGCAGAACTCCAAGAAGATTCGTAGACTCCTTTGACTCAAGTCCTTACTTTAAAGTGCTTATCGTACATCGAGTCACATTAACTCCACTCACCCCGGAGTACACTTGACTTTTGAGTTGATTGATTGAGTTGAGGATTGTTGTTCAACTACTTGAAGCTGTAGAAGTCAAGTTTGAGTGAAATATCCACCACTACTAAATGAGTGACCCGAGTGCTATACACGTGAGGGTATGAGTGAGGTGTTTTCACTAACATTTGCTCTTCTTGTAGGTACAATGGCTAACGAAGGTGAAGATTTTGTGAAAAATGCTTTGGCTAGTATCCTTGCTAAAATGGATATCATGGGCCAAAAGATTGAAAATCTTGAAAAGGTGACCTCAAGTCTCCAAGTTGAGACCATTGAAAGGAGGACCCCGAGTGTCCAAATTGAATCCGGAGAAGGCACAAGTCATAGCACTCCTATGACTCCGGGACACTTTGCGGAGATGGCCACAAAATATGAGCAAATGAAAGTTGAAGCTCTTCAAGAGTGTGTGTTGGGCAATTCCCAACCCGTGGGAAATCCCCACAACTTGGGCAATCCCCAAGGAAATGCTCCATTTCCAAGACCCTTTCGAAATATTCAACCTCTTGAGCAAATTGTTGAAGCTCAAAGAGAGGAGGAAGCCGAGTATGGTGTTCAGCCTATGGGTATGAAGATCAATATCAACCGAGGCGAGGTATGAATTGGGGTCGAAATATTGATAGGGGTAGAGGCCGAGGTCGAGGGCCACCCATGGGATATGTTGGAGGGAATGCTAGAAGGGATTATGGTGTGTATGGGGACCACTATGGAGGCCAGCCGGAGCCTTACCATGGAGATCGTGACATTAACAATATCAATAGTGTCAAGCTTAATCTTCCAATCTTTAAGGGAACTTGTGATCCGGAAGCGTACATGGAATGGGTACTACTCATGGAGAGGGTGTTTGAAACAAATGAGATGACCGATGAGAAGAAGGGAACTTATGCTACTTCATCCTTTGAGTAATACGCTTCTACTTGGTGGGAGTCCAAAAAGTGGACAAGAAGAAGAGCGGGTGTGTATGTGAATGTAACTTGGAATGAGTTGAAGGACCTCATGAATACCAAGTATGTAACTCCTAGGTATCGTCAAGAGCAACTTAAGAAGCTTTATGATCTAAAGCAAGGTGTCAAGACGGTTCATGATAACTATGATGAGTTTGAGAAGATCCGGATGGCATTGGATATGGAAACCGAGAATGAAGAACAAGCCATGATCCATTTCAAGAGTGGCTTGAGCTATGGTCTAGCTTCTCAATTGAGGTTGCATTCTTATCCTTCACTTCAAGATCTATTGGAAGCCGCAATTGAAGCCGAGCAATGGCTTAAGGGAGAAAAGTCCAACCGTTACAAGAGTAGCACTCCTACTCCCATGAGCCAACCAAAAGAATGGAAGACTCCAAATGCAAACTTTCCAAGTGCAAGTGGTGCAAGTGCTAGCAAAGAAGTGAAGAGGACATATGAGAAGTCTACACCACCATTGGGAGGTAATTCTAAAACTCACTTGAGCAATCCTACTTCTACTTCTACTCAATGTTATAAGTGTAAAGGGTATGGACATATTGCTAAAGATTGTCCTTGAAAAAGAACCATGGTTGTGGTAGGCAATTTGGTGTATGAGCAAGATAGTGAGCCCAAAAATGAAGAGGATGAGGAGATTGCTTGTGAGGAGGCTATAGAGGAAGGAGATTATCCTCAAATGTTCTTGGTGGTTAGGAGGAGTTTGAGTACCATTTTCATGGAAGAGGAGGTGGAGAATGTTCAAAGGGAAAACCTTTTCCATGCTAGATGCCGAGTCATGGGTATAGTTTGCTTCATGATTATTGACTCGGGAAGTTGTACCAACATAGTGAGCCAAATCCTGATTTCTCAATTGAAATTGCCACTCTAAAGCATCCAAAACCATATCGTTTACAATGGCTTAGTGAGTGTGGTTAATTGAAGGTGGTGAAGCAAGCCTTGATTGAGCTTAGCATTGGGAACTGTAAAGACAAAATCATGTTTGATATTTTCCCGATGCAAGCGTGCCATCTATTATTTGGGAGACCATGGCAACATGATAGAAGTGTGGTACACGATGGCCGGACCAACTCATATACGGTCAAGAAAGATGGGAGGAAGTATGTGCTTAGACCTTTGACTCCAAGGCAAGTAAGGGAAGACTACAAGCGAACCCGAGGCAAACAATATTGTTGTCTTGCCATTGCATAATGAAAGTGAGAGTCACTCCATTTCAAATGAGAGAGTAAAGAAAGAGAGAAGTGATGGAGTGACCGGTGACAATCTAATAGAGGAAAAAGGAGAGGATTTGAGGAGTGATGTGAGTAGATTGTCACCACCAACTATACTTGACCATGAGGTAAAATTGAGAGAGAAGAGAGGTGAGGAAAGAAAAATTGATAGTGAGAGGAGCTATTGTTCTAACAATTCTTTATCTTCTACTTTTTCTTGTGTTAGTTCTTGTGTAGGTACAATTAAAGACAAGCCATTGGAGCCTCAACCATGTGCTTGGAAGAAAAGACAAGAGGAATAAAATCATCAATGTGAGCTTCATGAAGAAGGAGTTACACATGACACTTCAAACCTTGTGAGTGATCAAGGAAGTACTACAAATGTAAGTGTTGCTCCACCTTTTCATGAGCCTACTAGCTATTTATCTTGTGATGACTCAACACTAGTTGGAGCTTGTGATGCATCTGGTGAATATGCCACTAATGAAGGGTCTAGTAGTCAACTTGTGTGTAATTGTGTATCATTAGTTAAGAGAAATGCCAAGCCACATCATGATGTGAGCTCATTTTTCAATGAATCTCTCTCTAGTGTAAATTTGAAAGTTGACTTTAATGGTGACCTTTTCTATGACACACCACCAATCTTTCACAAAGGGGATGATGTGATAGTTGATCATACCCTTATTAATATGCTTCTATTTGGTGGACCAATGTGTTATGATGAGGATAGTAACCTTGAGGAGTCCAAATTGCATGAATTGGACAAAGTTGTCTATGATGACTCCTCAAGCGAACCTACTCTTGATAACTTATCTATGCTTGATCATGATACTGAGATGCGTGTTTTTACTAATCCATTGTTTGAAGGCATTCTCATTAGTGGTAATGACTTGTATCGGACAAGGGTGGTTAGTAAAATAGAATCTCCATGGTATGAAGGGTTTGACTCCTTAGGAAACCCATTGTGTGAGAAATTGGGTGAGGTAAATGACTCTTTGAGTGACCCTACTATTGCTTGTTGGGGTTATGATGAAGAAGAGGCCATTATCAATACCTTCCTTGAGAGCTTGTCTTATGAGAAGGGTTGCTTAGGTGATGAAATTGGAGGTTAAAACGAATCCCTTGGTGTGAGTAAGTATGCTCTAAAGAAGGAGAGTGGAGTACTTGATACTAGTTGTAGGTTGGGTCATTTGACTCACTCCACTCCACATGTCAATCACACTTCGAGGAGGAATTGGTTTGTTGATCTTGAGCTTAAGGTTCAAGGGGATTTTGATAGCTTGATCTTGCATTTTCCATGTCCCCATGACCTATTTGCTCATTATTGTGTTGAGTGCATATTTTCATTGAACCAAGTACTTGATGATCTCATTGGAGATTTGATATTTGTGCTTATTATTGATGCTTGGTTATACCATAAGAGTGTGTTTTCCACACTTCTTGCACTAACCTACTTTCAAAGTAGGAAGTCTTATGTTTGCTTGTCGTTGCTTGTAGGTTCTAAGCTCCATGTTAAGGCAAGGGAGGTCTTGGAAGAGACCTATGTCAAAGTGACGATCAAGGGTTACAAGGGAGGAGAGCATTGGGCACCCCGAGGAGATGATGCCACGGACGAGAGCGCATTGATTTCGAGGACGAAATCTCTTCAAGAAGGGGAGGATGATGCGGGGCAAATCGAGCCAAGACACTTCCCACCTGTGCCAAGCTTAAAAAATGCCAAAGACTAGAAGTCAAGAGCTTGGGGAGTGAATTGAAGAAGCATCGAAGAGGACCCAGGGCCAGGCGCTCCGCCCAAGGCCCTAGGCGCTCCACCCTGGAGCTAGTCAACTGGGCGCTTCGCCTAATCCACTACACAGTGAGGCGCTCCGCCAAATCCACTACACAGTGGGGTGCTCCGCCCAATATCCAGGCGCTCCGCCTAGGCCACCCCACTGGTCATTTTGTGGGGCGGTCCGCCTAAGCTTGGGCGCTCCCCCCACTTTGCTGAAGGACGAGAATTTAGAGTGTGTTAAGACTATTTTAACTTAAAGCCTAATGTGTGGGCTATTTAGACCATTTACTTAATGCCTAGAAACCTCTATAAATAGCTTAGCATAGCCTCTTTCATTACTTAGCTTATTTTGAATGATGAATGAATTTTGTAAAAAGTTGAACTCTGAAAACTAACCTTGTTTGGGACTTATCTTCTACTGGTGGATTCTAGTTGAATGTCGACCCCGCCTCGTTCATTCTACTTGCGGGTTCTAGTTAACTCGAGGGTCGTTTCCTAGTGTAGGTTTTCCTTTACGATCTCCCAGGGTGTATCGAAACAAGTTCTTTTGTGCTACTTGGGTTATTTGTTCGAGCCACGTCTCGCTCTTTATCTTGTCTTTACTTTCCGCATTTTTCCCTACATCACCTTTGAATTCTTTGTCATTCTATTCAAAATCTCACTTGGTTTAGCAAATGTCCCTTCCATTATTGTTCCTCCCAAAAAGTTGTTCACCGCTGACTGATTCGCAATACCAAGACCTCTATAAATGTTTGCAAGAAAACAAGTGAAACTAGCTAATGAATGTAAACTAGGCTTATCAAGTTTACAAATTAAATTTCTCAATTAATACCGTAGCTTCCCAACAACAGCGCAAAAACTTGACACGTCCAAAGTCTACCCTCAAATGAGATTGATATGGTCGATGCAAATATACCAGATTATAAGTCCGAGTCGAAACCACTAAGAGATAGCTAGATTAATTGAGATATGATTTTGCTAATTTGCTTCATTTAGCTTAGAATTTCCTTGAATTAGTCTTTTTTTAAGTAATACTTCAAGCTATATCTAAGGATGTAAACTATGGAAAGCAATCAAATGGGTAAAGAGAACTAGAGTTGTTTTCCTCACGTAAGTATGTAATCAATGGAATTGTCAACTAAGTTTTTCCTTGTTGTATAGGTTGTTTTTAGTGGCCACACTTATGAATACATACTAATATATTTCGATTACAACTAAGCCTAATGATAAGACCCAAACCCCCACAAGACCCTTCACACGGAGCCAAGCTAAGAAGATCCAAGGATTACATTTACACTTGGTGAGGAAGGGCCAAGAAGAAGGAAGTGATTGGAAGCCATTCCGAGTGATCGAAGTGCAAGAGGTGCAGCCCAGTGCACCAGGCGCTCCTCCTGAGCCTTAGGCGCCCCCGCCCAGAGGAACAGGGGGCCAGGCGCTCCGCCCACCTAGGGGGCGCTCTGCCTAGCCTCCCCCACTGCTCAACTGGGCAGGCGGTCCGCCCCATATCAGGGCGCTTCGCCCAAAACACCGAAGCACGGGATTCTTGCTAGTGTTATGTCTATTTTGACCCTACGTGGTCTTTTATTCCTAAGCCTAAGTGTGGGCATTTTATACCTTTCAATTGGTGCCTAAAAAAACCTATAAATAGCTAGATAGCTTGTTTATTTCATTAGCTTACTTTGATGATTAAACAAACCTTTGTGTTGAGAGTTGAACTCTTCTATTGAATGAAAACCTTGATGGGACTTGTTCTTCCTCTAGTGAATCTAGATAATTTCCAATCCCCCCCGACCATTCTACTTGCATGCTCACGTTAGCTCGAGGGTAGTTGTCTAGCGTAGGTGTCCTTGGCCTTCTCTCGGGGTGTAACGGAACGGGTTCTCTGTTGCTACTTGAGATTAGTGATCGAGTTACCGCTCGTTCCTATCTTTTACTTTTTCCGCGTTTGATTCTTATCAGTTTGGTATCAGAGCAAGGTTCGGATATCGTTTCTACGAACCCCCGACCCTTGATTTTTCGTGCTGAGGTTAGTTTCTTTAGATTTCTTGTTGTTGAATTTATTGAAAGAAGAAAATTACAAAAAAATAGAAAAAACTCAAAAATACAAAAATTGGTGTAACTTTTTGGTGTGTTCGATTCTTGTTGCTGGTGTTATAGATTCTTAATCCTTGTTGAAAACCTGACATTCGGGTACTAAAATCGTTTGGATTGGATTGGATTGAAAAATTGAAACCCCAAATATTGTTAAGCCCTCCCAAATCCTTGTTCTTGATGAATTTGATTGATTTTTGGATTGTGTAATTGTGGGGTTTTGGAATTGATTACCGGGATTTGATCTCCTTTGAAAAAAAAATGAATTGAAACAAGTTTCGTGTGATTCGGAGTTCAGTAACATTTTTTTTGAAGAATCGAAACCCACCTTTGAAACTTAAAACCCTTGTTGAAACCCCCAACTTGAAAATTTTGAATCATGATTGAGCATTTTTTGTTGGTTGTTTGGGTGTGAAATATATTGGGGTTTGAAGGTTGCATCAGAAATCAACTTTGGGTACCTTGAATTTGGGCAAAACATGTTGGAATCGGCCTAGAAAGTGGATTGAAATCAAAGAACACGGAGTAGAAAAACCCAGGTGTTCTTCGTCCGGGCACTCCGCCTAGGCTCTGGATGCCCCGCCTGACTTGCTCTTTGTCCAGGCGCTCCGCCTGACCAACCCCACTGCACCATTTTTCCAGGCGCTCCGCCCCACCCTATTGGGCGCTCCGCCTGACCCCTGAAGGGTAAGATTTGGGTAGTTTCTTCTAGGTTTGCTTGTTTCTTTGTTGCCTAACCTCTAATTAGTGCCTATCTAAGTAATCTTTCTACTTGATTAGCACTAATCTTTCATTGCTTTTAGGTGAATTCGTGTATTAGTTGGAGAGTAGAACTCCAAGAAGATTCGGAGATCCTTTTTTATTCAAGTCCTCACTTCAAAGTGCCTAGCGTTCATTGAGTCCTATTAACTCCACTCACCCCGGAGTGTGCTTGACTCGTGAATAGTTTGGATGAGTTGAGGAATTGTTACTCATCTACGTGAAGCTTTGGAACTACAAGTCGTGTGAAATATCCACCACCACTAATCGAGCGAACCGAGTGAAACTCAAGTGAGGGAGTGTGTGAGATTGTTTTGCTAAGGTTTGTTACTTGTGTTGGTACAATGTCCACCGAAGGAGAAGATTTTGCTAAGAATGCTCTTGCTACTATCATTGCCAAATTGGATAGTATGAACTTGAGGATTGAAAGCCTTGAGAGGGTGACATCAAGTGCCCTAGTTGAGCAAGGGACTTCCAATGTCCAATCGGAGAAAGGGACCCCGAGTGTCCAAGTTGAGAAAGGGGCCCCGAGTGCCTAAGTTGAAGCCGGTGAAGGCACAAGTAGTCCGATCTTTACCCCAGAACAAGTTGTTGAGGTGCTTCTCCATCAACAACGGGTGAGGATGATCGAGAGAGAATTGATCAAGTGTTGGGCAATACCCAACAAACGGGCATTCCCCGTATTTTGGACAACCCCCAAAGAAACATTCCACTTCCAAGACCCATCCGAAATGTTCAACCTCTTGAGCAAGCCGATGAAGCTCAAGAAGGGGAGGAAGCCAATTATGGTGATGAGATGTATGGGTTTGATGATCACTTTAAACCAAGGCTAGGTATGAATTGGGGATCGAAATGTGGATAGGGGTAGGGGCCGAGGTCGAGGGCCACCTATAGGGTATGTTGGAGGGAATGCGAGGAGGGAATATGGTGTGAATGAAGATCACTATGGGGGCCAACCGGAGCCTTTCCGTGGGGGTCGTGACAACACCAACCTCAATAGTGTGAAGCTTAATCTCCCAATCTTTAAAGGGAATTGTGATCCGGGAGCCTACATTGAATGGGTACTACTCATGGAAAGGATGTTTGACACAAATGATATGACCGATGACAAGAAAGGTACTTATGCTATTTCATCCTTTGAGTCCTATGCATCTACTTGGTGGGAATCCGTCAAGAGATCAAGGAGAAGAGCGGGAATCCCCGTTAATGTGGGTTGGAATGATTTGAAGGGTATCATGAGTATCAAGTACATCACTCCTAGATATCGTCAAGAGAAACTCAAGAAGCTTTATGAGCTAAAGCAAGGTGTCAAGACGGTGCATTAGTATTATGATGAGTTTGAAAAGACTCTAATGGCCTTGGATATGGACACCGAAGATGAGGAGCAAGCCGTGATCCGTTTCAAGAATGGCTTGAGCTATGGTATAGCTTCACAATTGAGATTGCATGCTTATCTTTAACTTCAGGAAGTCCTTGATGCCGCTATTCAAGCCGAGCAATGGCTTAATGATGAAAAGTCCAACTGTTACAAGGGCAACACTTCCACTTCCATGAACAAGCCAAAGGAATGGAAAAATCCTACTCCCAATACAAGATTCCCAAATGCAAGTGGCACTATTGGTGCAAGTGCTAGCAAAGATGTGAAGAAGCCGTATGAGAAGTACATACCCAATGTTGGAGGTAATTCTAAAACCCAATTGAATACTCCTACTTCTTCTTCAATTCAATGCCACAAATGCAAGGGGTATGGTCACTTTGCTAAAGAGTGTCCTACGAAAAGGACCATGTTTGTTGTTGGTAATGATGCTTATGAACAAGAGAGTGAACCGGAGGGAGATGAGGGAGTAGAGAGAGATGAGGGAGTAGAGGATGATGGTCAAGATGATACGGTGGAGGATGATGAGCCTCATACTTTTCTAGTTGTGAGGAGGAGTTTAGGTGTTATGATTGTGGAGGATAGTGAGACCTTACAAAGGAAAAATCTTTTCCATGCTACATGCCGAGTCATGTGTGTTGTATGATCTCTGATCATCGAATCGGGAAGTTGTGCTAATGTTGTGAGTCAATCACTTATTACCAAATTGAAATTGCCTACCTTGAAATATCCCAAACCTTATCGCTTACAATGGCTTAGTGAGTGTGGGGGAGCTAAAGGTGGTGAAGCAAGCAATGATCAAGTTCAAAATGGGTAGTTATGTGGATGAACACTTATTCGACGTGGTGCCTATGCAAGCATGCCACCTTCTCTTTAGAAGGCCTTGGCAATTTGATCGACAAGTGGTTCATGATGGTCATGTCAACACTTACATGATCAAACATGAAGGAAGGAAATTTGTGCTAAAGCCCTTAACTCCCAAACAAGTGAGTGATGACTACAAGCGGATGAGGGAATTAAGAGAGACGGCAAATGCTAAGTCGGTTGTTGAGACTAGCCCTTTTTCCGAAAGCTTGGTGGCAATCCCACCATCTCCTACCGGTAGCATATGTGCCATGAAGCAACCGGGCGAGGTCCTAAGAGGAAGTGATGGCAACAAACTACTCATATACCTAGTGCACAAAGGTATGATCCTTACCTCCGATCGTGATTTTTCTACTAACCCTTTGCCTAGTGTGTTTGAGAATGTTTTGAAGGATTTTGGGGACATGTTTCCAGATGAGATGCCGGATGGATTACCTCCTTTGAGGGGTATTGAGCACCAAATCGACTTTGTCCCGGAATCTCAAATTCCAAACAAGCCGGCTTATAGGAGAAATCTGGAGGACACAAGAGAATTGCAAAAGCTAGTTGATGAATTCCTCACTAAAGGCTTGGTGAGGGAAAGCTTGAGTCCTTGTGTCGTACCCGTGATCCTTGTTTCCAAAAAATATGGCACTTGGAGAATGTGCGTTGATTGTCGGGCCATGAACAAAATAACTATAAAGTACCGTCATCCCATTCCCCAACTTGACGATATGTTAGATGAATTAAGTGGTTCATGTGTTTTTAAAAAAATAGACCTTAGGTCCGGCTACCATCAAATCCGGATGAAACCCGGAGATGAATGGAAAACCGCATTCAAGACCAAGTTTGGTCTCTATGAATGGTTGGTGATGCCCTTTGGGCTCTCCAACACACCTAGTACTTTCATGAGGCTAATAAACCATGTTCTAAACCCATTCATCAACAAGTTTGTGCTCGTCTACTTTGACGATATATTGATATATAGCAAATCAATAGACGACCATGTTGATCACCTTAGGCAAGTGCTTGAAGTGTTGAGAGCCGAAAAGCTCTATGCTAATTTTAAAAAGTGCGCCTTTGGTATTGAGAAGGTAGTCTTCCTTGGGTTTGTTGTGAGTGCCCTAGGAGTGGAGGTGGATGAGTCTAAGGTAGAGGCCATACGTGATTGGTCTACTCCTACTACCGTGACTCAAGTGAGGAGCTTTCATGGTCTTGCTAGTTTTTATAGACGATTTGAGAAAGACTTTAGCTCCATTGCTGCTCCACTCACCGAATTGGTGAAGAAGGACCAACCATTTGTTTGGGAGAGCCTCAAGAGAAGGCCTTCCAAGAATTGAAAACTAGGTTGAGTACCGCCCCTCTATTGCAATTTCCCTACTTCGGAAAGGCATTTGAGGTTGAATGTGATGCCTCGGGGGTGGGAATTGGTGGTGTTTTAATGCAAGATGGCAAACCCATAGCCTACTTTAGTGAGAAATTGAAAGGGGCCTCCTTGAATTACTCTACGTATGACAAGGAGTTGTATGCCCTAGTGAGAGCTGTTGCTCATTGGCAACACTACCTTTGGCCTAGGGAGTTTGTGATCAAGAGTGACCATGAGTCACTCAAACACCTTAGAGGCCAAGAGAAGCTAAACAAGAGGCATGCCAAGTGGGTTGAGTTCATTGAGTCTTTTCCCTATGTTATCCAATACAATAAAGGGAAAGACAATGCTATGGCGGATGCACTTTCTAGGAAGTTTGCTCTAGCCACCACTCTCACCTCTAAGCTCATGGGTTTTGAGAGCATTAGGTTGATGTATGCTCATGACCCGAAGCTAAAGAGCATCCATGAAGCTCTAGAAAAAGGGGAGAGAGTTGAGAAATACCAATGGGTCAATGGATACATCTTCAAAAATGGTAGAGTGTGCATACCCGAGTCCTCATGGAGGAAATTGCTTGTGCAAGAGGCACATTGTGGAGGACTCATGGGTCACTTTGGAACAAGAAAGACTTTGGCTATTCTTAAAGAACAATTTCATTGGCCAAAGATTGGGGTGCATGTTGAAAAGTTTTGCAACAATTGCCTTGAGTGCAAGCGTGCTAAATCCAAAGCACACCCCCATGGGTTGTATACCCCTCTCCCCGTACCTACTACTCCGTGGTTGGATATCTCAATGAACTTTGTTATGGGATTACCAAGGACTGGGGGGGCCATGATAGAATTTATGTTGTTGTGGATAGGTTCTCCCAAATGTCTCACTTCATTCCATGTAAAAAATCTGATGATGCACAACATGTTGCTACTTTGTTTATTGATAATGTTTTGAAGTTGCATGGTGTGCCTCAAACCATAGTGAGTGATAGGGACACCAAGTTCCTAAGCCATTTTTGGAGGAGCTTATGGGGTGCTCTAGGCACCAAGCTTTTGTTCTCCACGTCCCACCACCCACAAACGGATGGTCAAACTGAGGTGGTAAACCGAACTTTGGGTGCTCCTCGTAGAGCCATGACCCGAGGTAAGGCCGGGACTTGGATTGATCGATTGCCTCTTATGGAGTTTGCCTATAATCGTACATTGCATAGCATGATTGGCATGACTCCCTTTGAGTGCGTTTATGGTTTTAACCTCTTGATTCCCCTTGATCTAACCCCTTTGCCAAGGGAAATGGTTGTTAATTTTGAAGGTAAAGCTAGAGCCAAGGCTTTGATGGAACTCCATGCAAAGGCAAAGAAGAATTTGGAGGAAGCTTATGCAAAGGTAGCCTCCAAGAAAAACAAAGGACGCAAGAAGGTGGAACTCAAGAAGGGTGACTATGTGTGGGTGCACTTCCGGAAAGAAAGGTTTCCAAACCATAGGAAAGGGAAGTTGGCACCCCGAGGAGATGGCCCATTCCAAGTGCTCTCGAAGATAAACAACAACGCCTATGTGGTCAACTTGCCAAGTGAGTATCAAGTTTCTAATACATTTAATGTTTGTGACTTGGTTAATTTGGATGTAGGTGATGAAGAGGTCGTGGATGATGATGCTTCAATTTCAAGGACGAAATCTTCTCAAGAATGGGAGGATGATAAGACCCAAACCCCCACAAGATCCTTCACACGAAGCCAAGCTAAGGAGATCCACGGAGTACATTTACACTTGGTGAGGAAGTGCCTAGAAGAAGGAAGTGATTGGAAGCCATTCCGAGTGATCGAAGTGCAAGAGGTGCAGCCCAGTGCACCAGGCGCTCCGCCTGAGCCTTAGGCGGCCCGCCCAGAGGACAAAGGGGCCAGGCGCTCTGCCCACCTAGGGGGCGCTCCGCCCAGCCTCCCCCACTGCTCAATTGGGCAGGCGGTCCGCCCCATATTCGGGCGCTCCACCCAAAACACTGAAGCACCGGATTCTTGCTAGTGTTATGTCTATTTTGACCCTACGTGGTCTTTTATTCCTAAGCCTAAGTGTGGGCATTTTAGACCTTTCAATTGGTGCCTAAAA
The DNA here is from genome assembly GCA_029990175.1 of Petunia secreta. Lineage (NCBI taxonomy): Eukaryota > Viridiplantae > Streptophyta > Magnoliopsida > Solanales > Solanaceae > Petunia > Petunia secreta. The sequence continues at coordinate 10,412,267 of JARKIP010000017.1, forward strand.
AAACCTATAAATAGCTAGATAGCTTGTTTATTTCATTAGCTTATTTTGATGATTAAACAAACCTTTGTGTTTAGAGTTGAACTCTTCTATTGAATGAAAACCTTGATGGGACTTGTTCTTCCTCTAGTGAATCTAGATAATTTCCAATCCCCCCGACCATTCTACTTGCATGCTCACGTTAGCTCGAGGGTAGTTGTCTAGCGTAGGTGTCCTTGGCCTTCTCTCGGGGTGTAACGGAATGGGTTCTCTGTTGCTACTTGAGATTAGTGATCGAGTTACCGCTCGTTCCTATCTTTTACTTTTTCCGCGTTTGATTCTTATCAGTTAATCCTAAAGAATCTCTCGATTTCTCTTGAATTGCATGAAGAACAAGTGTTAATGACCGAAGTAAGAAGATTCATATCGCTAGTTCACTTCTTTCGGACCGGGTTTGTAAATTTCTTTAGGAACCAAAATCCTTGCTAACTAGTTGTTACCCAACCTTAATAATACCTTCTTAAGTGAATAAAAAGGAAAATGGGAATTGGGTTAACGTTTGCAACCACAACCATAAAATTTAAGTATGAAACTTGTTAGAAAATAAAAACCTACACTTAGACAATATTTTTGTTAAAAACCCATCAAGCATACACTTAGAGTTGGTCTACAACCCTAGTAAATAAGCTTAGCTACTCATAGTAATAAATAACATAATATATAGACATGAAGCATTCAACATATCTTTTATAGATCGAATAGAGGTATGGTTAACAATATATTGTTGATCTTACAAAAGCGTGGAATTACCCACCAAGCTCTTAGAATTGAGTTTTGGGCAAATAAGATGTAAGAAACCCTAATATTGTTCTATTTATAGTGCTAGGAAAAATTACCAAAAATAAAACAACTTGTTCCCTACCTAATTGTGATGGGCGACAATTTCTCGCTTGTAGTTCCATGTTTGTTTCCATTGCATTGTGTAACCCTTAAATCTTCATGTTTATTGAATAATTATGCGAGACGTACGAGATTGTGTTAACCCGCACAAATCTTGAAAATTTAGACTTTCCAGTATCGTTGTGCTTGGGCGCACAAAATTTTGTGCCAAGCACTTTAATTGTGCAACGCAATTATGTGGGGGCGTACAAAATTATGCGCCCTGCACTTTTCCTTCATTTTGCTGGAAACTTCTTCTCCACTTCCTATTGTGCTGAGGTCCTGCATTTCTTGATTATGCGATCAAGACAAAATTAGTAAAATACCAACTTATCAATAGACAAACTAGTTAGGGAAACAGAACAATCGGCAGTCAAACAGACAGGCAATGCACAAATAATGAAGCAACAGTCACACATAGATAACAAATACATATAATGATATAAAATGAATGAAATATGATGCATTAGGGTTACATGTGCCCATTACAATAGAGCGAAATCCTCTTACTCTGGGGTAGATCCTTTTACCCTAAGTATATATCTGCTCCTAGGGTGGAATCCTTCTGTGATGCTGGGTAAAACACGCGGAAGCAAAATAGATAAAGAACGAGACGAGGTTTAAATTAGGACAAGGATTCAATAAGAAACTAGTCTCATTAGGCCTTTGTTGGAGTCAAAGATCACCTATGCTGTGCATATTATCCTCGAGGATACTTAATCGTTGCAAAAGATTTGATCAAAAGAGGATTGAGGTTCAATTGGATTCACTAAAAGAAATCAAGCCAAAGGGGTTTTTTCCTTCTAGAGAAAATCTGAAAGTATTATTATCAATATTCAAAGATAAGTAATGAAATAAAAGACCTAATGTGGTATTTATAGGTTTGCCCACTTGTACTCAAGTTATGAAAATAGCCCACAAGTTGGTTTTATGAAATAAAGACCATGAAGGCTCAAACTAGAAAAAAGTCTCAAAATACGAAATAAGTCACGTCACTTCAGCTTCTAGGTGGGCGGTCCGCCCTAGGCCACCCTGGAAAAGTCCTGAGTGGGCGGTCTGCCCTGGCCTGAGGTGCTCCTCCTTGGACTAGGGGCGGTCTGCCCTTAACTTGGAAAGCTGCAGGAATTGCTGAAAGGTGTTGGGTGGTCCACCTTGGCTCTAGGGAGGTCGACTCTCACAGGTACTGTAGCAAACGATCTCCAAACCATCCCTGAAGCTCTCTTCATCTAAGCCCTTCCATATCAAGTGTAGATACACATATTGAATCTTCTTTACTTGACTTCGTGTTAATGGTCTTGAGGCAATATGGACTACATCATCCTCCCCTTATTGGGAAGATTTCATCCTTGAAATCGAAGCATCATCCTCCAAGAAATTACTACTTACATCACAAAGAGTCATGTCAGAAACATTAAATGTGTTGAAGACATTATACTCACCTTGCAAATCAATCACATATGCATTATTTTTTATCTTTGACAGCACTTGAAACGGTCCACCTCCTCTTAGTGCCAACTTTCCTTTCCTATGGCTCGGGAATCTCTCCTTCCATAAGCGCACCCAAACCCAATCTCCCTTGTTCAATTCCAGCTTCTTTCTTCCTTTGTTCTTCTTGTATGTCACCTTCACATAGGCTTCCTCCAAGTTATTCCTCACCTTAGCATGTAGCTCAACCATTGCTTTAGCTCTGCTCGTACCTACAAAACTAACAACTGCATCTCTAGGCAAAGGAGTAAGATCAAGTTGAATCAAAGGATTAAAGCCATAAATACACTCAAACAGAGTCATACTTGTCATTCTATGAAATATACAATTATATGCAAACTCCATGATAGAGAGCTTATTAATCCATGTCCCCATCTTATCTCTAGTCATAGCTCGAAGTAAAGCTCCCAATGTAAGGTTCACAACCTCAGTTTGGCCATCCGTTTGAGGGTGGTGGGATGTAGAAAACAACAACTTGGTGCCAAGCACACCCCACAAACACTTCCAATAATGGCTAAGAAACTTAGAGTCCCTATCACTAACAATGGTACGAGGCACCCCATGCAACTTTAACGCATTATCAATAAACAAAGAAGCAACATGTTGTGCATCATCACAGTTTTTGCACGGCATAAAGTGTGCCATCTTAGAAAACCTATCAGTGACAACAAATACATTGTCATGTCCCCCTCTAGTCCGTAGTAATCCCATAAGAAAATCCATAGAAATATCCATCCACGGGCTTGTAGGAAAAGGAAAAGGTGTATACAAACTATGGGAATTCGACCTAGACTTAGCCTTCTTGCAATCGAAACAAGTATTGCAAAAGCGCTCAACATGGAACCCCATCTTAGGCCGATGAAACTCCTCCATAAGAATAGCTAGCCTTGTCTCTCCTAAAATGACCCATCAAGCCCGACTATGTTCTTCACACACTAGAAACTCTCTCCATGAGGACTCGAGTACACACACTCTTCCATTCTTGAAGATGTAGTAATCTACCCATTGGCACTTGTGAATGCGCTCTCCTCTCACAAGGGCACCATAAACACCCTTAAGCTTAGGATCATTCTCATACATCAACTTGATGCTCTCAAATCCCATTGGCCTAGAAGCAAGAGTAGTATCGGCCTAGAAAGTGCATCGGCCACAATATTCTCCTTTCCCTTCTTGTAATGAATTACGTAAGGGAAACTCTCAATAAAATCAACCCACTTAGCATGCGTCTTGTTCAACTTCTCTTGATCTCTAAGATTCTTAAGTTACTCATGATCACTCCTAATGATAAACTCTCTACGCAAAAGATAATGTTGCCAATAGGCAAAAACTCTGACTAGGGCATACAACTCCTTGTCATATGTAGAGTAATTCAAAGCTGCACCGTTCAACTTCTCACTACGGTAGGCAACAGGTTTCCCATCTTGCATGAGAACACCTCCATTCCTAACCCCCGAGGCATCACACATAATTTCAAATGCCTTACTAAAGTCGGGCAATTGCAACAAAGCTGCACTACTAAGCCTACATTTTAGCTCTTGTAAAGCCTTCTCTTGAGGCTCTCCCCATAAAAATGCTTGATCTTTCTTCACCAACTCAGTGAGTGGTGCTGCAACAGTGCTAAAGTCTTTCACAAACTGCCTATAGAAACAGACCATGAAACCTCCTCACATGAGACACAGTGGTAGCAGTAGGCCAATCTCTAATCGCTTCCACTTTGGACTCATCAACTTCTACACCATTAGTACTAACAACAAATCCAAGAAAGTTAACTCTTTGGACATAGAAAGCACCCTTCTTAAAGTTAGCATTGAGCTTTTCGGCCATTAGCACATCAAGTACTTGCCTCAAGTAGCCCACATGATCATCTAATGACTTGTTATATATCAAGATATCATCATAATAGACAACCACAAACTTATTGGTAAGCAATTTTATCACATGGTTCATCAACCTCATGAAACTACTAAGTGCATTAAAGAGACAAAAAGGCATCACCAAGCATTTATATAGACCACTTTGCCTTGAGTAAATTTTTCCACTCATCACCCAATTTAATACAAATTTGGTAGTAGCCGGACCTAAGATCAATCATAGAAAAGACACTGAACCACTCAACTCATCAAGCATGTCATCAAGTCTAGGAATGGGGATGGCGATACTTTACCGTTATCTTGTTGACTGCATGGCAATCAACACACATCCTTCATGTCCCGTCCTTCTTTAGCACAAGAATCACCGGCACGACACATAGACTTAAACTCTCACGAACCAAGCTTTTAGTGAGCAACTCATCCACTTGACGTTTCAACTCTTTAGTGTACTCGAGATTACTCCGATAGGCTGGTTTGTTAGAGATATGGGACCCTAGGACAAAGTTAATTTGGTGCTCAATCCCCCTCAAAAAAGGAAGACAACTAGGCATCTCCTCGGGAAACATGTCCTCATAATCCTGCAAAACATGCTCAATGACACTATGCATAGGCTTAGCATTAGAAATAATATCACTATTAGCCAAAATCATCACTAGACAAATAAGAAACTTTGTGCCATCATTACCTCTCAAATACTCGCCAGGTTGCATCATGGCACAAATATTACCTGACAAGGGTGGTGTGATAGACTGAGTCGGCCACAGGTTTGGACTCCATGTAGCCTTAGCCGCTTATTTTAACTCCTTCATGCGCCTATAGTCATCGCTCACTTGCTTAGGCGACAAGGGCCTAAGTATGTAACTCTTACCCTCATGCTTAGCCTTGTAAGTATTGCCTCGGCCATCATGAGTCACAAATCTATCATATTGCCAAGGCCTGCCCAACAAGAGGTGGCAAGCTTGCATAGGCACAACATCAAACGTAAGCTTATCTTGGTTAGATCCTATCTTGAACTTGATCAAGACTTGCTTCACTACTCTCAACTCTCCACACTCACTCATGACTCAATTATAGTTACGGATGTTTGAGAGTAGGCAACTTCAATTGCAACTCTAAAGGTTCGCTTATCTCATTGGCACAACTTCTGGAATCAACAAACAAAGAACACACTTGTCCATTCACTCTACACCTAGCATGGAACAAGTTCTCCCTTTGCACATCTTCCCCCTTCTCAATACTCATGGCACTCAAACTCCTTCGTACCATGAGAAACATAATAGGATCATCACCCTCTGCCACTTTCTCTTCACCCTCAACTCGCTCATCTACCTATTGTTCGGGTTCACTATCTTGCTCACACACCATCCCATCATCATTAGTGATTATTGTTCTACGAGTGGAACAATCTTTAGCAAAGTTCCTATAGCTCTTACATTTATGACATAGAAAAGAAGAAGCACTAGGAGTGTTTAATTGAGTTTTAGAGTCACTCCTCGGTGCTACCTTCTCAAAGGGCTTCTTCACATCTCGGCCTCCACTAGCACTACCAGTACTTGGGTTCTTCCAATCTTTAGTTCGGCTCACGGGAGTAGATGTAGTAGTACTTCTATAGCAAATGGCTTCGTCTTCCTTACTCCATTTTTTGGCTTCAATGGCGGCATGGAATGCATCTTGGAGTGAATGGAATATATGCAATCTCAATTGTGAAGACAATGCCCAGTTTAGGCCATTCTTGAACAAGATAATAGCTTGCTCTTCATCTTCCCTCTCCATGTCAAGGGACATCCGGTTCTTTTCAAACTTATCATATTATTCCTCAACCAACTTGAGGCCTTTGTTCAATTCATAAAGCTTCTTGCGTTGTTCTTGGTGGTGTTTGGCTTTCACATACTTGTCACTCATCACTTGATTCAATTCATCCCAAGTAATCCACTCGAGCAACCCAAGTTTACGTCTAGAACTCTTAATCGACTCCCACCAAGTAGAAGCATAAGCCTTGAATGAATCAACAGCATAGGTAGCCTTCTTCTCATCCGACATGTCATTAATCTCAAAGATATACTCAAAACGAACTTTCCAATCCAAGAACTTTTTCAGATCACTAGTCCCTTTGAATGATGGGATTGTGATCTTCACACTATTCAAGTTGTTGTCACGACCTCCACGGGGTGGTTCCGGATAACCCCCATAGTATTCACCATAATCATCATATTCAAGTTCCAAGTTCCTTCCAACATATCCCCCTCAGGGCCCTCAACCTAGCCCACGGCCTCTATGCATACCTAGAACACCTTCCACAAAAGGCAAGTGACTGGCTGTTTAAGGTACACGAATTATTAAGAGATTTTCGAGTCGTCACTTGACAAGTTAAAGGTGTGCCAAGTCAGCAAAAGAGGTGTACCTAGAATACTTTTGACTCGTAAATATTCTGCATCAGAGTTCTGGGTAACGATCTCGATTTACTCTCAAGAAGGGGTTAGGCACCCTCGAGTCATGTGCAAAGCACAGTTGCTTTATTGATGCATTTTGACTCTTGTGAATTATATTTGTTGTTTATTAAATTAATTTGTCACACTTCGATTTAGTTTGAGTGTCACTCATTCATTGATAGAAACTCTATCAAAGATTAACCATGAGCCGACGCCCATTCGAATCTTCCAATATATGTGAGTTTTATGTGAACGTTTGACATTTGTTATGCTTTGATTTAGTTTTAAAATTTGCTCGTTCATTGATGAAACTCTACCGGAGATTCTCCTCTAACACGTTGTTCCTTCGAATCTTCAATAATATTAGTTCCATGTAAACATTTTTGCGTTCAACAATAATTAAATAACTCTTACTTCCAGCCTAGTCTGTTGCCTAATCGTATGGATCTTAGCTTAACTACAATTTACATATGTAAGCATTCAGTATACATATTTATCTATTTTTTTCTTTAAAAAAATGCCCGTTACGGTTTAACCACTACACTTCGTCAACCCGTTGTGTTAAAAGAGAACAGAATTGAGACAAATAGTCATGATACTTTATGTTCCTTTAAGGGATGGCTTGAGTGTTGAATACTTGGCCTCAAACCGAAATGCTCATCTTCAAATTAGACTTCCCTTATTAATCTTTTATTGATGGCCCACTAATTTCTTTCTGTGGGATAATTTTCTTAACAACCTCTTTATTTGCATTTTATTTCAAATTTGACTCAACCGCTTCAAATTCTTTAAACGAAAGTCTCTCTTCTTAACAATTCATGTTTGGACTTATATCCTTGAACTTGAGTTAAAACAGAAAACTAAATTGCTTCAAGATTTCTTTAAAAAAGGTAACTTCCTTTGTCTTAAACTGCAACGTTTCTTAAAGAGAATTTGCACTCAAAGCCCCTTTTGAATCTTTTAGTTTCAAATCCGGCCATTTTTACGAGATTTAGTTTCACTTTGCTTACTTTGCTTCAAATCTGGCCCCCTCTCTCTCTCTCTTTTCACAACAAAATGTGGCTAAGACTAGAGATAGCAAATAATATTAAATAATAACATGCTTCTTTTACAGCCAAGTTCAAACATGTTTATCCTTATACATGGTCAAAATTTAAAATATACAACAGTTAGAAATGAAATACCTAATAGCAAAACTCCAAAGCAATTAAGTGATTATCAAGGTCTCACAAAAGCTAGCAGCAACAGCAACAGCAACAAGAAACACCAACCTCAGCAACGTCCCTTGACCCTTTCTCCTAGACTCATTCCTTTCCTTTCTATTTTAACTTCTTTCTCTTTATTTTCTTTTTCGTTTTTTTCCAACTATTTTTGCTCTAAGCCTTTTTGAGTGTATTTTTAGATCTTTCAATGTCGAATCCCCTCCAAAATAATGAATATCAAAGGACTTTTATAGGAAAAAGGTGGAGTGAAAACTTGGGCAAAAAGACCACTCCCATGTGCTCTTTTTTTACCTTTTCAGAAAAAGTACAAGAATCCTATATAAAAGTACCAAGGATCCTATGTAAAGTACCCTTTTCCTTGTTGGCTTGAACTACTACTAAACTAACTAGTGAGAAAAGAGGCATAGGGACCTCTCAAGTTTAGAAAGAAGAAAAGAGGACAAAAATTTCTTTTCCCTTTTCTTTTATTGTCTGCGCATCATTAAGGGATAATTAAGTGGGGGAGTGACTTTTTTGTAATTTTTAAAAGCTGAGTCAAAAAGCAAAAAGCAGGCATACATATATATACTCACTCTCTCTCCACACTGGCACACATTCATTTCATTCTCAGACTTCTCAAGTACACAACCGGCTCTCTCTCTTTAAAAATTCAAAACAACTTCGCGATTTCTTCCTTGTTTTCTCCAATTCCGTCAAGAATTATAGTCGTTCATCATAGATTGTTGCATATTTCCGATCATCAAGTCAAAAAGGTAATTTTTCAGCTTTCTTTAAGTAAAAATAATGTGGTTTGTATGAAAACCCTTGTTTCATTTTTCTGCTTTGGGTTCTTTTTCTGATGCATTTTCTAGGTTTATTTGTTGATTATTGCACATAAAATCAAAAATAAATAGATTTATATGATTTGTTTGGTACCCACAAAAAATAATGTGTAAACATCTGTAATGATGTGTACACATATATGCAAATGTGTATAAATCTTTGCAGATGTGTAAACAAAAGATGAATAAATATCTAAAAAAATGGGCATAGATCTGCAAAATCTGTACACATATTCTTGATGTGTGTACACAGAAGAAGTTCAGAGAAAATATACTATTATTTTTTACACATATTCATAATGTGTACACATATTTTTTATGTGTACATATATTCTTGATATGTGTGCACAGAAGAAGTTCAAAAAATGCATAATTATTTTACACATATTCTTGATGTATAAACATATTCTTGATGTGTATTATGTGTACACATCAAGAATATGTGTACAATGGTTACTATGTTATTCTTTTTATTTGCTATGTAGATATAATTGTTGGCACACGTCGTGGGGATCCTAATGGTAACCGTAACAGGGGTGGCAAACGGAAGACTGATGGAAGACGCGAGACTTCTGAACAGGCTAGCAAAAGAACTAGAACTGCGAGCGGTAGAGCACAATCAAATGAGGTCCAATCAGAGAGCCAAGCCAGCATAGATATGTGTGCACCCGTAGATGTTAATCAAATCCTTGAAGATGTTGATCAACAAGCTACACTCATAGATAGTGGATCAAAAATCAAGGGCTCTGCAACTCATGTAGTGGAAAATAAGGATGGTGATGAAGAATGCAATAAGGGAGAGAAGAATACAAGTGATAGTGGTTCTGGAGGAAATGTAATTTCTGCCACAGATGAAAGAAAGACTGGTGATAGAGAAGAAGCTGATGGAAAAGAAGAGACTGGTGAGGGTATGGAAAAAGCTGTTAGTGAGGGTACAGAAAAAGTCATTAGTGTGGGTAGAAAAGCTGTTAGTAGTAGTGATAGAGAAAGAGACGAAGGTGTTACTAGTGGAAGTGTTGGAGAAGAAGAAGAAGAAGAAGAAGAAGAAGAAGAAGAAGGAGGAGGACAAGAAGTTGTTGCTAGTGTTAGTGGAAGGGATGATCAAGAAGTAGAAGGACGACAAGGTATTGCTAGAGCTAGTGGAGTACAACAAGAAGGATGAGAAGGTATTGGCGGAGAACAAGAAGGAGGAGAAAGTGTTGGTGGTTGAGAACAAGAAAGAGGAGAAGGTGTTGGTGGTGGAGATCAAGAAACAGAAGAAAAACGTTCTGCTACGAGTAAATGGAGCTGTTGCTTGAGAGAATGGTATAGGATAATGTTAGTGATGATAAGGAGTTGGATGATGATACAGTTGATGATGCTGAGGATAAAGATAATTTGATGATGTTGGGGAGGATGTGAGGAAACGGAGACGGTTGAAGAAGTTGATACTGCAAAATCAGTTGAGGTAGCCCCAAAAGAGGTACGTGCTTATGTGCACACATATGTTATATGTGTACACATATATTTTTAGGTGTACACATATAATAAAGTGTACCCATATTTTATATGTGTGCACATAATCTATATGTGTACACATATTTTTTAGGTGTACACATATGATAAAGTGTTCCCATATTTCATATGTGTGCACATAATCTATATGTGTACAAATATTTTATATGTGTATACATATAAATTATGTGTACACGTATAGATGATGTTTGAAAAATTCAACTAATTAATATCTCTTAATTATTTGCAGGTTGAGGGGGGCACTATGACTTTCCATCCTGATATGAATATCAGGACTTTTATGGAGGATCATGGAGAGTTCACTGTGACCAAGGTTAGACAAAGTTCCTCCCTTTATGGAGAAATTAAGAAGTTTCGAGATGCCTTGACCAATATGGATATGTTGGAAGAATTTAAAAAGTCAGTGTTTGGGAACTTGCTGGGTCTGAGTGATAAAGTCAATTTTCCTCCAAAACTAGTCCATGGGCTCCGATTGCGGACCATAACATGCAAGAAGACAATGGAAGGTTGGGTCAAATTTTATTGATTTCCTGCTCAGTTTGTACTGCATGAATTTTCATTAATGGCGGGATTGTCCTACCATGATTACCCCAATAATCTTTATTTGGAAATGTGAAAGAGAAGGGACAACAGATGTGGGACACGTTAATTGAGCAGAATGGAGGAAAAAAGGTTGTTTCAGGAAGTGAGCTCTTGAGAGTGATCAATGAAAGTGATCTAGATGCCAAAACAAAGTATCGACTTTTCCTTGCTTGGTTTGCACATTCAATGTTATGTTCTAAGGATTTGCGTACGAGTGTTTATCCTTCATTTGTCTGCTTAGCTAATAGGCCTACCACATTCTTTCCCAAGTATCCTTGGGGAAGAAAAAGAGTTGAGATGACAATTCGGAGCCTAGTCAGGCTAATATCTGTAGGAATGAAAGGATACAACCTCTATGGCTTCCCATGGACATATGATGTCATTCCCTCCCTTCAGCACCCTGGATTTGAAGAAAAACCCATATAACCAAGAACGATAAGATGGATCCCTACCAAGTAGGAGAGGGAATGTTATCATATCATTCGCCGTGTTGATAACCCAGTTAGTAATTTTTTAGTTATCGCCCATTTTGTGTTTACACATAGTTTAACATGTTACTTATATGTGTACACATATTACTTATATGTATACACACAAGTAAAGGTAAAAATATATTATGCATATTATCTATGTGGACACATATGTTTATGTTGATGTGTACACATATGTTCTAGTCTTTTGTTTGATTTATTTAATTAATTTTTTAACTTTTGGGTGGGATGGATTGTAGGTGGTGATCCCATTTCTTGTGCCTACTCCAAAGGAGAAGAGAAAGGGTTCCATGAAAAATCTAGTGCCGCTTGTCGATGAGAGTGATGAGTTGATTGATGGACTGATTGCAAGACTTGAAGGTGCGCAAACTTTGAGGCTGGGGGAAGTTGCAGTTGGTGATGCGGTAGTTGTTGTATATGATGCTGCAGTGGCTGGTGACAAGGGTGTTGTTCAAGAACAAAGTGAAAGAAGAAAAGTACCAGAGCAAAGTGGTAATGGAAGAGGCACTGTTGGTGATAACGTTGTTGGAATAAGTGTGTACTTTGTTGTTGATAGAGAAAGAGAGCATGTTGAATTTAGCGTTGGTCGATGTAGGCTGTTTGAAATGTCTGGAGGTGACTCTGGTGAGAGCACCTCCAGAAGACATGGATGCAGCAGGTGCAAATTCTGTGAAGTCTGTAAGGAAGAAAAGGAGAGTGAAATGAAATTGTTGAAGGAAACTGTGGATATCATAAAAATCTGTGCTGAGGAGAGGCCGAAGAGGCGGTGTACCCTTCAAGGGCAAATATGTCTCCATATTTTGCATCATTGAAGAAGGCGAAGAGGGCCACAAGGGCAAGGTCAGCGAAGGCGACAAGGGCTAGGGGGACCAGGCCAAGGGTTACAGATGTTGAAGAGCTAGAGAGGCTGCTTATTGATCTTTATAGACCAGTTGATCTAGATAAGCAGGATGTATTTGATGCATACATGAAGAAGAGAAACAAGCAGAAGCGTCTTTTTATGGTTCATGAGTGCTACTACCTCCGCTTCTAAGATGTAATCCGCATGAAGAAGTGGCTGGAGAGTCAGATACACTTTTCTGTGTCTACACATAAATCATATGTGTACACATATATCATATTGATGTGTACATCTCAAATATGTGACTATTCTTTTTTTTTAATTACCATATTATTTACATGCTTTTACTCTAACTTTTTTTAATTCATTATCATACAGCATGTTGATGAAATTTTGAACTTAATGCGGATAAGGCATAAGGAATTCTACGAGTACTATGACAAGACTGAAGTCATACTGGATATGAACTTTTGTACAAAGCTAACTGCAGCGTACAATGATTTTATAAAGAGTGTTGAGGAGTTGTAGTTTCATTTGAACAATGTATGAAGTTGAAGAAGTGTGAGGAAGGGCTCCTTGATTATGCTAGTGGAAAGGTACCTTACCCTTGTGGGCGTAAATGGGATGGTGCGAAGAGGATATTCACTATCTTGAAGCTTGAGAAAAAGCACTATGTCATAGCCGTCATTCTGATTGAGCAGGCCAAGATTGAGCTATAAGATTGCTATATATGGTTGTATAATGAAGATGTATTTGCTCCATTCATCATACCAATCACGATTATGTTGCAAAAGTTCTTAAGAGACTGCTGTAGATTCAATCATTTGCTAGAGGAGATCCTTAACAAGGATATGTGGCCTTATGAAATAGTAAAGAATCTTCCAAGGAATGAAACTGCAACTGTGTGTGGTGGGTATTCGATTATGTTCATGAAGCACCTCTTGACAAACACCCCAATGACGGGTCTGCCCGATAGTTCAATGGAAGATATGAGAAGGAAGTGGGTTGTGGACATATTTTATGAGAAAATGGAGCCCTAGATTGTTGTGGATTTTATTGGTCTGAATGGATAATTTTAATCTTTTTATTTTTCTGGTCTGTATGTATGGATGATTTTCTTTCTTTTTGATGTTACGTTTTTAATGTCGTTGTTAGACTAAACCTTACTACTCTTATATGTGTACACATATTAACTATGTGTAGAAATGACTTGCTTATTTCCTCCTATCTTTAAAACTTATATATTATGTGTTCACATAAGAAATGTGTTCAGAAAGTTACTTGATTAATTTGCACGTCTTTCCTACACATAATATATATGCGTACGCATAAGAAAAACGTGTAGGAAATTAGTTTCTTAGTCTGCACGTCCTTCATACACATCAAGAATTTTTGTATACATACGAAATATGTGTAGGAAATTACTAGATTAATTTGCACAAGTCTGCATTTTCATATACATCAAGAATATGTGTACACATAAGCAATATGTATAGAAAATTACTCGTTTAATTTGTACAAGTCCTTCATACACATCAAGAATATGTGTACACATACAAAATATGTGTAGGAAACTACTTGATTAATTTGCACAGGTCTACGTTTTCATACACATCAAGAATATGTGTACACATAAGCAATATGTGTAGAAAATTACTCGTTTAATTTGCACGTCTTTCCTGCACACATATATTATGAGTACACATAATAAATTATGTGTACACATAGTTTACATGACTACACCTAGGATTTTAATGTGTAGGTAAGAACTAATTAGTGCGGACGGTTAAATTAATAAAAGACGGATAATAAAACTGGGGTGGTTGGGTAAATACAGACCAGTTATTTATTAATCAAGAAACTGTTGTTCCTCTTAAAAAGACCTAAGGCGGCCCTTCAATAACCTGAGTGTTTTAACACATAATCATGGAAGGACGCAACCCTTCTCATCCTTGCACTATAAATGGTCTGAAACAGTTTCCCATCATCACACAAACAAAAATAATTCCAATATCTATAGCAAAAAAACAGCAGAGAAACCATGGCAAGACATCCAATTATAAAGATGGAAGACTTGAAGAAAGATCTTGATGAAGTGAAGGAATCTCTAACAGAAGCAAGGGACCGCCAACTTATGGAAATAAGGAGGATTAAAAGGATCTTTGAAGTCCTTATAGAATCAATAGGCAAGTCCTTGAAGGACATCAATTTCACTCCATCCAGCTCTTCTCATCGCTCCGACAAAGAAAATTAGAATCTATCATGTAAAGTCCCCCTTGTTATTGTGAAATCCCATTGTTAGGCTATATCCGAGTTATGTCTTTGTTTTAGTATTTGTGAAGTCTATTCTAATATGTATTTGAATCAATCTTATATTACTCTATTATAATTTCTATAATATATTATTCCTTTTTTGGCTGTGAAATTAACCAAACACTGTTCAAACTGACACATATATATTTAACGTGTACACATACTACTCATAGTGAGGGTCAAATATCTCAAATCATGGTAAGTTGGAGTTCCTTTAATGGTGAATCCATGTTTCTATGTTGGAATGTAAGTTATTCGAGTGTTGACACCAGTTTTCATGCATTCCCTATCATTGGAGCATTAACATGTTAGAATTTAGCTTTTTCATTAGACAAGAGTACTCATATTGAAACATAAATATCTCAAATCATGGTAAGTTGGAGTGCCTCAAATGGTGAATCCGTGTTTCTATGTTGGAATGTAAGTTATTTGAGTGTTGACACTAGTTCTCAAGCATTCCCTATCATTGGAGCATTAACATGTTAGAATTTAGCTTTTTCTTTAGACAAGAATACTCATACTGATTCTCAAATCATGGTAAGCTGGAGTGCCTCTAATGGTGAATCCATTTTTCTATGTTGTAATGTAAGTTATTTGAGTGTTAACACTAGCTCTCCCGCATTCCGTATCATTGGAGCATTAACATGTTAGAATTTAGCCTTTTCATTAGACAAGTCATATTAATTCTCAAATATCTCAAATCATGGTTTGTTGGAGTGCCTCTAATGTTGAATCCATTTTTCTATATTGGAATGTAAGTTATTTGAGTTTTAACACTAGTTCTCATGCATTCTCTATCATTGGAGCGTTAACATGTTAGAATTTAGCCTTTTCATTAGACAAGAGTTATCATATTGATTCTCAAATATCTCAAATCATGGTTAGTTGGAGTGCCTATAATTGCGAATCCATATTTCTATATTGGAATATAAGTTATTTGAGTGTTGATACTATATTATCATTTATTCAAATCTATTATTGTGCTTTTGGTTGTGGATAAATTTGATATGTTCAAATGTACACACATATTTTTTTAAGCAAAGGTCACTAAGCATGGTGCTTAATGACTAATTATTTATTAATAATAAAAATCTCAATAAAGAAGAATACAAGTTGATATGTTCAAATGTACATACATATAATTTATGTGCACACATATATTATACGTGTACACATATGTGTAATATGTGTACAGGTATAATATATGTGTATACATATTAACTTTATGTGTACACATAATTATATGTGTAAATGACTTTTATTTATTTTTATAATCTATCTACACATTAATAAAATGTGTACACGTCAAACGAGATATGTACACATATTTTTATATGTCTACACATAATTAATATGTGTAAATCGCTTTTATTTATTTTTGTAATCTATCTATACTATGTGTACACATCACACGAGATGTGTACAGATATTTTTCAGTGTGTACAGTACTTTATTTTTTTTAGTGTTTCTATCTAACATGTTAGAATTTATTTGTTCATTTTACACGGACGGATAAAGAAATATTATCGAATGTGTACACACAAGACATATTAACAGAAAAATAGATTAAAAAAATAGGAACTATAAGTTTACAAATCATAGCAACATTGATTATGCAACATAATATTTTACAAATACAGTAAATGAATATATATGGTTCTATGAAACAACACTATGGCTTCCAGAATCTACAACCCTCCGCTAGGGATATGTTGTTCTTTTGTGGCCAAGTCTCTTGCACATGCCACATCTATTCTTCCTACTTGTAAATGCTTCACCCACCGTTAGCATTCGTTTGGTCTTCCTTCTTTCTTGTGTGATTTCACAAAAGGTGGCTTTATCTTCCTCTCATAAAGCTCTGGTGGTGCATTCCATAACTCCTTTACAATCATTGGATAGATTACGCCCCCATACGCAATAATGTATGCATTAGAGGAATAATACCCTGATGTATAGTTGTTGCTCCCAAACGTACACGCAAGTATACGTGGTCGACAAGTAATAAAGTGATAAGTTGAGTATCGTTCCCACGAGGACTATTGTTAAGACTGAATCCTAGCAAACAATTTCTTAAAAACTATTCAGGGATCTTTTTCAATGATGGTTGTGAAAGTTACTAACTAAAGAAAATAATTAAAAGCAAGTAATTGAAGTCAAGTATAGAGAGCAAATTATGGGTTGTTATCAATAACGGAGAAACGGTCCAGGGTCAGAGCTGCAAACAATCCAGTTGAGTTTTCCAACAGATTCTACTTCTTGATTTCCTAGATTGCTAACTAACAGGTTAATTATATTCGTGAAAACCTGTCGATTCTTCACGAGTCTATGCAAATTACTCTAACACCTATAATATCTATGGAATTAAATCACATGCATGCATTAATGAACTCTGTATTTAACTAAGCAAGGCGAATAGTATATGTCTATCCTACTCGCAAATCAATTCCCTGATGACCAGGTTCACAATCAAGCCCTATTCTTTCTTATTTGCGTTCACAAGTTCCCTCTGTCGAGTTCAACTTGCAAACCGTAGATAGTGTTCAATTATCAGGCCTCAATAACCAAACAATTAGGCTCAAGAAAGAATAAACAATCTGTAATGGTAAATTAATAGGTAGAAATCAAATTTCGAACGTCAACCTTCATGTATTTACTCTAACCCTAGAACCAACAAACTATAGAATTAAGGAGAAGAATAGGAGAAAGAGAGAAAGAACTTGTTTAGAAGACATCTAGGGCTCCTCCGCCTTCCTCCCAAACTTGCCCCAAAATCTCGACCTCCTTTTACAAAATGAAACTTATGAGGTTTTATAATGTTTACAAAGCGCTAGGATAAGTTAAACCAAAGCCTAATCTAATTGGGAAAACTTTTGGTTCGTCAGCCTCAGAGCTTTCGTGGAAGCCACGCATCCACTATAGCCTCCAACTTTTCAAGCCTTTCGCTGAGGCCTTGCGCCCAGTATAGCTTCCAACTCTTCAGGGCTTTCTTGGAAGCCTTGCTTCAACCATAGCTTCCAATGCGTCCATTAACTCTAATTTGCTTGTTCTTGTCTCGAATTCATCCGCACCATTCCTATAATCACAAATACAATAAGTGATCACAAGAAACACAATTATCACATATAACGAGCGCATAAAGTACTAAAATGTGAGAAGATATTAAGGTAAAATAGGCAAATATCGCCAAACATCACCATCCCACACTTAGACTTTTGCAGGTCTACCTATGATTATGGTCAATACCGACCATTAGACAAGTGCATATATACATACCATGTGACCTCAACACATGCCAAAAAGTCACCAAGTTTTAAACACTAGAACGACCAACCCAAGACATCTCAACCTCAAAAACCGACTCAATGAAACGAAGCTTTCACAAAATCACACCCATTCACTCAACCAAAAAGTCAATAACTTCACCTATCTCGCGCAAACCATGTGCCCTCACCACAAAATCAAGAGAGCGTCCTAAATACCACACAAAGCATATATTTCAAGAGTAAATGTGGGACATAATATAGAAAGAATTCACTCGCTCTCTAAAAGAAATTCACTTGCCACACACAACGTACCATAGGCTTGCCCATAGTGTAGGACTCCACTAATGTAAGCCCACTCCAATCGGGATTAACTAGGACTTTAAGGGTTGTAATGTAGGCTAAAGGACGGGTAGAATAAATATGGATAAAATAGTGACTACCTCCCTAAGCACTTTAATACATCACTTTAATTTTTATCTTTCCACCATTCTTTTCAAAACCAACCAAGCAACCACCTAAGAATACACAAGAAATTCCTTCTCAAATTTAAGCAATTATAACCTTTAATTTTTGCAACACACTAGCAAGAATTGAGATTTTTATTCTTTTGTTTTTCTCTTTTTCATTTCATTTTTTTTTCTTTTCGATATTTTTCTCAACCTTGCCAATGATTCTCTTTTTTTTTTTTTTCAAAATGCACCATATTATTTTCTTTCATCAGTTCCACTCAAAAGCCACACCAATCATCCAACCATAACTCCACAAACAATCAATATTTCAATTAAAGTGCTATAAGGAGTAAGGGTTCAACAAGAAGGTAATTAAGAACAAAAAGGGTAAGGCTTGAAATGTGGGTGCCAACAAAGAGGTCAATAGGCTCACAAGGGCTTAATAAGAATAATATTAATGGGTAGGCTAATCAAGGCTAGAAAGTCTTATCAAAGAAACGCATATATCATCTCCCAACTAGAGCAAACCTAGGATTTCACTTTGAACACACACGAGGCAAGTTCTAGATATCAATATGCGGCATGGAACATAAGAAAAGATACTCACATCACACATGAGGTTTATTTTGTCATAAAAGAAAGTTGGTTTCGTGGGTTCATTGATTAGTACACCTCCGGTGCTGGTAAGGCCGGGACCGTGGTCGTCCGTCTCTGGTTTGCCGGCCGATAAGATCTCTGAGAATGACCAGCTAGCTGGGTTGGTTTGGTTATTCTTTTCTATTGAAAAGGAGACAGCTGTCTGCCTGAGTCACCTTCTTCTAGGCTCCGCTAGAGAGGGAGGCTGTGAGTCACCTGGGCTACGGATTTTTCAGTTGGTTCACATAGTTCACAAAAGACAGTTTCATTCCAACTCTCGGTTTAAGCAAATAGGGCGCAAATTTTGAAATTTAAGCACTAAGGCACAATGGTTCACAAAAGAGTCAAGTAGTTGAAGCTAAGCATCTCAAAAAGGTCATTCACATTTTTCTAGGCATGCATCACAAATTTTAGACCAAAAGGGATTCACAAAGAGTAAATGCTCAAGTCCAAATTCACCGGTATCAAACAAACAAAAGACACCTAGCATTCTACCATTTTCCTAAAAATATCCTACTAACTAATACTATACTACTCCTAAAAATAAAAATTACCCGGTTCAAAGGTCTACCCGTGGAAAAGAACTGAGGCCATAAGAAAAACTACGAGGCAGATGACTGTACCACTTAACTAAAACTAAAAATAAAATCTTTTTGGAATTTTTCATTAGTTTTCTAATTTTTTTTTATTTTTTTATATGTATTAAAGAAAGAAACAAATAAAACTAAAGTCAAGTGACAAACATAAAAAAAAATTGCTAAAAGATAAATTCCTAAAGGTACAATCATCCATAACCTCAAAATTTTGGAAGTTCCCCCGCCCACACTTAGAATCAAGCAGTGTCCTCAATGCGAACAAAAATAAAGTGCAAGAGTGAAAAGAACTTCCCTGAAGGCTAAACGGCCTAGCCTTTGGCGCTAGCAGTGGCACCATCTCCATTACGAACCCACCAAGCGTCTGTAGAGAAAGGGGTACTCAGACTTCCCCCAGCATATCGTCATTTTAAGGCATTGGGTGTGCAACACCACACACTTGAGCTCGACATAGCCTAAACCATCAGAACATGTAGCTACGTACGCAAAAACAATGGGGCGTTTTACAACCCCACACTTACTCCTTATTATACTATATGGAAGTAAAACTAACTAACTAATCTAAACTAACTAACAAAATAGGGAAGGGCGGCAACGGAAAGCTCACAAGCTAGGACTTGGCACTAGTCGTGCGCGACAATGGCCTATGACTTACTTTGGCGTACTTTCAATCTCAATTTAGCATACAAGCAACCAATTCCATCATGTGAATTAACATCATGTTCAATTTATGCCTATACAAAATTTTGCTACTCAAGAATTTGCAAAAATTGGACTTTTTACTCACTTTGGCATCTAGTCGAACACATGATGTGCATTCGTTTCAACTTCAGATTTCATACATAATTGGAAGAGTTGAACCCTCCCAAATTTTATGGGAGATCACTTTACAGCATACCAGACATACCATCAAGATTCAAGGTTTCAACAATTCAAATGGTTCCCAGCTGCGATTAACGACTAGAACTAAGGGGCGAAGGGTACGGGACTGTTGCAGTGTAGCAGCAGTAACAAAAATATGAGAGAGAAGTGGAACATACCATGGAAGCGACGCTGTGGGAAAGCCTTGAGCTGAGGGAACTCACTGCCTGCTTTGAAGCGATCGTGGGAGCGACACTGGGGGTTCATTCGTGTGCAGTGAGAGGCGTTTGTTGATGCGACGCTTCACGATTGCCTGGACCTTTTGGAACTCACTGATTAACCAGAAGCGATGGAGAGGGCGTCGCCTTGTGGAGTTGTCGTTCAATTGGAGGCTCTGAGGGAGGCGACGCCTCATGATCACTATAACAATTTCGTGACTCGCTGCTTGACGCCATGCGATCGTAGAGGCGTCGCTGTGGGATCTCCATTGCAATTCAAAGCTTTGAGAAGAGCGACGCAACAGCATCACTTGGGAAGTGCTGGAGCTCACTGGTGTGCTTAGAGCGATGGTGGGGGCGACGCCCTGGGCATGGCTCAGTCCAGTTTTCTCCCACAAAGTTTTCTAAGTGTTGTAGATTTTGGAACTGTTCCTACAAAAGTTCTCATCGCCTGTCAATCATTCCGCACTCCTCGAAAATGCTTCACATTTCGAATGTCCCGATCCCTGCAAAAATTGACAAGAAAACTACGTAATACTACGTAAATAAAAATGATGAAAACAATAAAAATTGGGTTGCCTCCCAACAAGCGCTTGATTTAACGTCGCGGCACGACTTTTTTTGTATTTTTATTGTTTTTCTATTTTATTTTTCTTTTAGTTTTACGTTTACATACAAAGCTCGGGTTGCCTCCCGAGAAGCGCCTTAGTTAAGATCGTGGCACGACAACACTTTTAAGCTCACTTCTAGCATTTACGTCTCCTCTTCTTACATCGAACTTTTGCTTTCTTCTTGCCTTTAGGAGGAACTTGATTCAACCTCTCAGACGGTATGCCGTTGTCAACTTGTTCTACCTTCCGCTCAACCGCCTCTTCGGATTTACTCTCAGAGTCTTGACTAACACATTTTATCACAGAACACTCGTCAAACTTAGCCTTGTGATCCTTTTTGTTATAAACCTTGAAAGTAACCTTTTCTCCATGCACTTTCACTGTCATCTCCCCAAGTTCCATGTCAATAATTGCCTTCAAGGTGATTAGGAATGGTCTTCCCAAAATTATTGGAGCTTCATGGTCCTCTTCATAGTCTAAAATAATAAAATCAGCAGAGAACGTAAACTTTCCAACTTTAATCAACACATCCTTTACCTTACCATCGGGGTAAGTGAGTGATCCATCCGCCATCTCAAGAGCAACTGAAGTAGGCTCGACTTCTCCTAGGCCTAACCTTTTATAGAAAAACAAAGAAATGAGATTTATGCTAGCCCCCAGATCACACAGTGCACCAGAAATATTATGACCACCAATAGTGCAAGGAATAGTAAACCTCCCAGGATCTTGAAGTTTTGAAGGTAATTTACTCAGGATTGTACTACACTCCTCCGTCAACTCGATTGTATCAATCTCTTGTGGCTTTCTCTTCTTAACTAGAATCTCTTTTAAGAACTTCACAAATGACGACATCAATTCAAACACATCAATCAAAGGAGTGTTAACCTGAAGCTCTTTCATCATACTCACGAATTTTTGAAATTGAGCCATATCCTTTGATGGTTGAAGTCTTTGTGGGAATGGTGGAGGCGGTAGAGGTGCCTTCTTTTTCTCTTCTTTCTTCTTCACTTTCTCCGCTTTTTCTACTTCTGCTGCTTTCAATTGCTCCTCCTCCTCAGTTTTGGCCATCAACTCTTCGCCCATAACTAGAGTTATAGCAAGACAGTGCTCAACTCTCTTTAGATTTGGATTCGATTCAACATTACCAGGAAATGCTCCATGTTGTCTAGACTTTTGTGCTCCAGCTAACTGCTCCATTTGGCGTTCAAGATCTTTTTGAGCAATAGTAAGATCTTTTATGGCCTGTGCCTGAGCTGCATTGACAGCTATAATTCTCTGCTGGCCTGCTAACATCTGCTTTATCAATTCTTCAACTGAATTGTTGGACTGATGTAGTTGAGCCTGAGGATGTGAATTCTGGTAGTTATCCTGCGATCTCGTATTACCTTGTGCAGCCTGGTTATCACTCCAAGAGAAGCCAGGATGATTTCGTGAATTAGGATTGTAGTTATTACCAAACTGGTTCTGATTCTGTCCCTGAGATCTATTTTGATTCCCCACGTAATCAACTGACTCTGGATTGGAGCGGCAAATATCAGTAGCATGATCTTGTTCACATACCTCACAAAAACTTTGAAATTGCTGCACTTGTTTAATTGGTGCCGCTTGTTGTTGAGCTGGTGGCAATGCGAGCTTGCTAATTTGGTTAGCTATCCCATCTATCTTTGCATTCAGCGCTGAAATCACATCCAATTGAAGTACTCCAGCAGCTTTTTGAGTTGGAGCTCTACCATCACCCTGCCAGTCAGGATTGCTCTGAGAAAATTTATCCAGTAATTCATAAATCTCATTAAAATTCAAGGCCAATACTTGGCCTCCAGCAGAAGCATCCACGACGACCTAGGTATGAGCATTCAAACCTTCAACGAAAGTGTGGGCCAACACCTCATTAGATTGATTGTCATGCGGGCAATCTCTTAACAATGACTTGAATCTCTCCCAAGCTGAATACAAGGATTCTCCATCTCGTTGTCTGAAAGACATAATCTCACTCCTTATTCTGGCTGTTTTGGCAGATGGATAGAATTTAGCCAAAAATTTCTTAGCTAAAATATCCCAAGTAGTGATAGACCCAGGCTTTTCAGCCTTTAACCACTTTTTTGCTGCCCCGATCAATGAAAAAGGGAAGAGTATCAATCGAATATAATCAGTTGAGACCCCTGCTGGTGTGTATGTGTCACTAATCTCCAAGAAATTTTGGATGTGTTGTTGTGGATCCTCGTGCAGTAATCCAGCATATTGTCCAGTCGCATGTAGCAGTTCTATCATGCCGGACTTAATCTCAAAGTGTCCAGTAATTTAAGGTTTAACTATGCTCGAGGCTACTCCATCCAGACTGGGAAGAGCAACATCTCGCACAGCTAAAGCTCGATCCTCTGCCATTTCTACAGGTAAGGGTTAAGAGAAACCTAATACCTGAAACATCACAAAAAACTAAAAACAAAAATTAAACCTGAATAGAAAATAACAAATCGTCTAAAAGGAAAACACTCAATTATTTAGTCCCCGGCAACGGCGCCAAAAAACTTATTGCTCCAAACGTACATGCAAGTATACGTGGTCGAAAAGTAATAAAGTGATAAGTTGAGTATCGTTCCCACGAGGACTAGTGTTCAGACTGAATCCTAGCAAACAATTTCTTAAAACCTATTCAGGGATCTTTTTCAATGATGGTTGTGAAAGTTACTAACTAAACGAAATAATTAAAAACAAGTAATTGAAGTCAAGTAATAGAGAGCAAATTATGGGTTGTTATCAATAACGGAGAAACGGTCCAGGTCAGAGCTGCAAAGAATCCAGTTGAGTATTCCAGCTGATTCTACTTATTGATTTCCTAGAATGCTAACTAATAGGTTAATTATATTCGTGAAAACCTGTCGATTCTTCACGAGTCTATGCAAGCTACTCTAACGCCTATATGTCTATGGAATTAAATCACATGCATATATTAACGAACTCTATATTTAGCTAAGCAAGGCGAATAGGTATATGTCTATTCAACCCGCAAATCGGTTCCCTGATGTCCAGGTTCACAATCAATCCCTATTCTTTCTTATTTGCGTTCACAAGTTCCCTCTGTTGAGTTCAACTTGTAAACCGTAGACAGTGTTCAATTATCAGGGCTCAATAACCAAACAATTAGGCTCAAGAAAGAATAAACAATCTGTAATGATAAATCAATAGGTAGATATCAACTTTCAAACGTCAACCTTCATGTATTTACTCTAACCCTAGAACGAACAAACTATAGAACTAAGGAGAAGAATAAGAGAAAGAGGGAAAGAACTTGTTTAGAAGACATCTAGGGCTCCTCCGCCTTCCTCCAAAACTTGCCCCAAAATCTCGACCTCCCTTTACAAAAAGAAACTTATGAGGTTTTATAATGTTTACATAGTTCTAGGATAAGTTAAACCAAAGCCTAATGTAGTTAAGAAAACTTTTGGTTCGTCAGCCTCAGAGCTTTCGTGGAAGCCACGCTTCAACTATATCCTCCAACTTTTCAAGGCTTTCGCTGAGGCCTTGCTCCCAGTATAACTTCCAACTCTTCAGGGCTTTCTTGGAAGCCTTGCTTCAACCATAGCTTCCAATGCGTCCATTAACTCTAAGTTGCTTGTTCTTGTCTCGAATTCATCCGCACCATTCCTATAATCACAAATACAATAAGTGATCACAAGAAACACAATTATCACATATAACGAGCGCATAAAGTACTAAAATGTGAGAAGATATTAAGGTAAAATAGGCAACCAAACATCAATAGTGGTATATCTCGTTCCCATACTCAAATGCTCCTCTACATCGACATCTTATCGCTGCCATAGCATCTGCACAAGGTAGTTCGACAAAATCAAACCTCCGACAAGAACAAGTCCTTTTAATTAGATCGACACTAACCACCTCATCCCCCGCCAATGCAAAAAACGTAAAGCTTGTTGGCCTCTGAGATATTTTTCCTTAATATTTGTTCAATTGAAGGAACACAGGGCTTTGTGTGCTGAATGAACATGGTACGCCTATGATGAAACTTTTGAGAAAAAATTCTCAAAATTGCATTGAACATTGCAACAATGGGATATTCTCTTTCATTCTTTAGCATAGCGTTAATAGACTCAACAATGTTTGACAACAAAACTCCCCCGTACTTTTCTGACAAATGAGTTCCGTCTACAGTGATGACTTTCCTCATATGCGCAAAACCCTTTATCCATGCACCAAGAGCTACAAAAAAACCATGAATCTTTGGTCGTCATCAACCTTCAGCGTTGTATGTGTACCCTCATTTGTTGTCCAAATCATATTATGGTGCGCATCCAATATCGCATACCCATGCTCCGGAGTTCCTCTTTTCAAAGCCTTCGCAATAACAGTCCCCATCCGACATTTCCAATAACTAATGTTACTACCCAAATCCCTACGGACTGCAGTTTTAACTTCCTTTATCGATATACCTTTTCCTTTTCCCTCTTCATAACTAATTTTCATGTATGAACCGATGAGTTCCGCAGAGGCATGTGGGTGATGACTTGAAAGATGCTCTAACCCGCACGAATGCTTGTTTCTGTACATAGTAATGATGAACCTATCACTATCTACGTACTTTATGGCCCGGATCCACCACTTGCAGCTAGGATTCACACATCTCACACAAAAAACTTTTTTGGTATTCTTCACTTTCTTGAAACAATAATGCTTCTTCACTGCAGCAAGCTACAAAACATTTGTTAAGGCGTGCTTGTTTTTCAAGGTTAAAC
Source organism: Petunia secreta (assembly GCA_029990175.1). Taxonomy (NCBI): domain Eukaryota; kingdom Viridiplantae; phylum Streptophyta; class Magnoliopsida; order Solanales; family Solanaceae; genus Petunia; species Petunia secreta. Next base: position 10,438,135 of record JARKIP010000017.1, read on the forward strand.
CCTTATAAAAATTGGTGCCATCATCGTCCCCGTCCCTTTGAATGTTGCAGCCTGATTTAGAACCTCCTACACTGACCGTAATGCTCTCAACTACAGGAGTTGGACTAAATTCTATTTCTTCTTCTTCTTCTTCTTCTTCTTCTTCTTCTTCTTCTTCTTCTTCTTCTTCTTCTTCTTCTCCTTCTTTTTCTTCTTCTGCTTCTGCTTCTGCTCCTCCTCCTCCATGTGCATCTCCAACATTTTCTTCTTCAGCTCCTTGATTCACTGGAATTTCTATATTCAATGGATCTTGTAGATCCATATCATCCCATCCACTAGTAAAAAAAACCATCACATATCCCACCATTACGCACAGGCTATTCATTTGAAACCTCCACTGGCTTATCAGCCAAACATACCCTTAAAGTAGGTCTATTTCCAGATCCGTCGACATCAAAAAGCTAAACAAGGAGATCCTCATCATTATTTATTTTAAAAGGATTACTTTTTTGCTTTGAACAGATACTAAGAATCAAAGATCATTTGGATCATGACTTCCCCCACATCTAGTAATGATCTTGTGAACCAACTCAGAATACATAACATCGTTATTCAAAATAACTGGTACTGTCTCCCTTGTGATTGAAATCCACGTGAAACATTCTGGGGTCTCAATCCATTCACCAAAAAATCAACTGCTAACAGTAGTACACCCATTTATGGTGCAAAAACACCTTGATGCATCAGAAATTGGATATGCATTAGAACTTGAAAACACAATTGAGATGTGTATACATAAATTAAAATATGTACACATATTATATTGACGTGTACGTATATATTGGATGTGTAATAAGAAAAAGGATGCAACGTCATCTGTGTACACATATATATTGATGTATGTGTACACATAATATAATATGTGTACACATATTGTACTGACGTGTACACATATATTTGATGTGAAATAACAAAATAGGATGCAACGTCAGCTGATGTGTACACATTATATATTATGTGTACACATATATGTTGATGTGTACACATATATTTGATGTGAAGGGTGCAACTTAATCTTGTGTGTACACATCTCTTATTATGTGTACACGTTCTTACATAGGTATATACATATATAATATCTGTACGCATATATCCTTCACATCCGTACACAAAATGACCCAGAATTCACATTTTTTTAAAAATGTAGAAACAAAATCCAGAAATCACAAAACGGCATGCATTATACAATGTACCACACTGCATACTTACCAGTGCTCCATTCAAGCGAAAAACAAGACAGATCTTCAAAACGGGTGTAATCGCCAAAAAAAATTCGAAAAGCTTTTTGATTTGAACTGGAATGGGTTAAAATCGGGTTAAGATGAAGAAAAGCTTAAAATACACTTTAATGGAGGATAGATTTGAAGCTAAATTGAAAAAAAAAAGGCGGGAATTTACACAGCTACTGGGCTGGGGAAATTTTTGGGGAAGAAGAAGAGAGGGGAGAGAGAGAGAGAGAATGTAGGTTTTTGTACTATTTTTTGCTATTAAATATATATAACTTTGGGGGTGGTTTTTATGGGACCCCAATCACTAATTAAAGTGGTGTCCCCACACCCAATTGTTAGAAATTTTGCCCCTTTTTTTTCTTTTTTGAGACTCATTTGTCCCCTCACCTAAAAAACCCAACCAATTAAGATTCAAACTTAACTAATGGACTCGGCTGCCAGCACATAACTACACTTTCAATGTTGGACTCAAACACTAAATTCAAACTACTAACTAGAAAAAGTCCATAATCACCTAATCCACTACCAATCAGTTTAAGAGACAAAAAAATGAGCAAGATGAGGAGCTATAATAGTCAGTGCAAAGCGGATTAAAACAGTAAATGAACAAACTCAGTTTTCTTTTTCACCATTCAAAACCAACAATGATGCTCATACCATGTTCATGCTTGAACTTAACCTCACATACGAAACATGAACTCACAAAAAAGTCGGACGGCTTTCAAGCTTTGGACATAGACAAACGATCATCAGAACATTACCAACTCTGACTAGACAAAACATAAAACTTCCTTTCATTTTCAACTGAGACAACCAAGACAAAAGCAGAGTAATCTTCATACCGTTCAGATTGATAAAGCACAAATCACATGAACCCTACCAATGAGTTAAACTAGCAATGAAAACGACATGAATTCCATATATGAACATAGGCACTTGTGTTAACTCAAAAACAATAAAATACACATTTAACTTCACAGTGTAAGACTAAACTATCACTTTTGCTAAGGCTAACATGTGTTCTTCGAAGCTAAACAACTCAGTAACAACATAAGGAAATAAAGGGCTAGACTTACTGCCAAATCCAAACAAACAAATAGCAAAAGTAACATCATCATTGAGCCACTGCCTTGCTGTAACATGATCAACTTCACAGCTCCATTATCGTCCAAGCGCCAATCGCCTCCCAAACCAACAGTATTCAAGCCATCATCACTATCACATCCTCGTCACCATTGTCCGCTAAGGACATCAAAGCACCACAAAACATCTTGCCACCACTGCCATAATCATCACAGCAGCTTCTCCATCACGACGCCACCATAGAAACAGTCCCAAACTAGCCATCACGAACACCCCACTGTCACGGCCTTGCAACACATCCAATGGCATCACCGAGTAATCACTACACCAATACTAGTGTTTTTTTCTCACCTGCACCAAAACACGCATCCTCACTCTGTCATATCAATATCACTGCCACCACGGGACAACACCAAACCACCTCAAAAAATGGGAAACGGGTAGAGATAAGGAGGAGGAAGAAACATGGAGATGTTTTTATGGAAAATTACCTTCAAATATGTGCAAAGGAGAATAGGACAAGGCAATATATGTTAACTGAGTATTGTGGTAGAGGAATTGAGTATTTTGAATTTTGTGGGGAATTACAATAATGTGGAGGGTGTATTAGTGGAGCTTGGTATGAGTGGGTTTGATTGTATCTATCTCGCTCCGATTTTATGAACCTGAACCCACCATGGCCACATCATCTTGCTTCTTCTTCCCAAAAGCTATTGCATGTGTCTGTACTACTTAGGTGGTCCCCCTTAGTGTTGTTTGGCTCACAATCTTGTAAAATTTAACTCTTTTCTCAACCATTTCACCCATTTTGACAACCTTGTTGAACGGCTTTTCCCAGGAAGAAATCAACGCACTGTAGAACACCTCATCTTGAGCTTCAATGAACAATCGAACAATGTCTTCATCCGAGATTGCAGGGCTCACTGAGGCAGCCTGTTCACGCAATTTGAGGGCATTTCTCTTAAGATTTCACTTGGCTTCTTTCTTATCGCATCCAAGGAGGATCTATCTGGCACAACTTCAATGTGGTACTTGTATTGCTCATAGAATGCCTTTGCCATGTCTTCAAATGTTGGCCATTTGGTTACGTCCTGCCTCTTGAACTATTCGGCAGCGGAACCTCCCAAGCTTTCAGAAAAGTATGCTATCAACAACTTATCTTCTTGACCCCTCTTATTTTGTTGTAGTAGATCTTCATATGAAGCCTTGGATCTTCCTGCCCGTGTACAGCTCGAACTTCGGAACTATGAACCCATCTTGCAATTGCAATTCAGGAAAAGGGCAAAGATCCTTGAAAGATATGTCGGCACGATCTCCATATCCTTTCATAATTCTCACAGCTTGTTCTAAACCCTTCACTTTGCGTAAGACCTCATTCTCGACCAGCTTTTCCATATGGTCAACCTCAATCTGAGACTCATGATTGAACATTTCATGTGAGTCACTGTGTCAGAAATTTGGCTCATGGGGCTGATCATAGTGGTGGTTACACGCAGTAGATATGGATCGCTGTTTGATATGGCCATAGTGGGTCTAGTTGAGCCCTGAAAGGTTGAAACTGGTGCCGGAGGTGGGCCATACTGCCCTTGCAGTGGATGTGGTGGTGATGGCGCATGAGGGCACACTTCAGCTTCATTTGTTACACCATGGATAGGGGCAAAACCAGAGGGATAAGCCGGGTCCTCAACTGCAGTATGTGCCTGGTGCCTGTTGAATCAATTTTGGCACGACCCCATCTAGGATGGCTGGCTTGGGAGGAGGTGCCTAACCTGTGGTCAATGCGTGATGCATATCGGCCACAAGTTGTTTCAAAGTATTGACCTCCCCAGTCAATCTCCCATTTTCCAATGCCAATACTTCCTGGGCACCGATCTCAGATATCTCTCCATCAGATGGCGTGGCTACGGATGAATTCATAGGTCTCTTTGATCTAGTTTCATACGGATGGGTTAATGCCAGAGTTCTGTACTAAATTTCCATACTCCAAAAGCAAATGGCAAACAAACCGGGTTAGCACAAAAGAATCACAAATTGCAACCTTTGGGTTGTTATGCGTCATCCCAAAATGGTTCGCGGCGTAAGCCGCGTGTAAAGATGGTACCCCAGAAGGTGGTCTACATGTCGCGTTAAGCAAAGACAAAACATGAATAATAGACGAAACTTAGTTCAAGATAAGGACAAGCCTGATTTCCACTTTCTCTTTCTTTTTTTCTTTATTTTTTTTTGACGCAATGGACATTACCTAAACAACGACATGAAAACAAACTCAATATAATATTTGACACGACCAAAAGTAAAAAAATATAAACAAACTGACATGAGGTTGGGTGGGTTCACCAGGACTAAGAAAAATAGCAATACTCGACTTGAAAGCGGAGTGGGAATATTACTCGAGGACCAAAACAAATTACAATTCAAGTAATCATAATTGATCGTCCTTACCCTGACTTGACATTAACAGAAAAAATCTAGAACACATGGATCGCCAGGGATTTTATTTGATAAACTATGACTTTATACGAGATTCCTGCGAGACTTTAGGACTGTTGCTCCCAGCGCACACGCAAGTATACGTGGTCGACAAGTAATAAAGTGATAAGTCAAGTATCGTTCCCACGAGGACTATTCAGACTGACGCTTAACAAACAATTTCTAACAACTATTCAGGGATCTTTTCCAATAGTGATAGTTTTAGTAACTAAAGACCAGTAATTAAAATGATAGAAGTTTAGTCAAACAATGGTGCGAACTTTGGTTGTTAACAATATTAAGACGACGGTCCAGGGTCAAAGTTACGAACAATCAAGTTGAGTTTTCCAATTGATTCCACTTCTTAAATCCCGGATTACTAACTAACAGAGTAAATGTACCCGTGAAAACCTTTCGATTCTTCACAGTCTATGCAGGCTACTTCAATCCCTATATGTCTATGGGTTGAATCATGTGCACGCATTAACGAATTCTGTAATTAGTTAAACTAGGCGAGCAAGCATATGTCTATCCTACTCACAAATTGGTTCCCCGATGCCCGGGTTCATAAACTAGTCCTACTCTTTCTTATTACGTAATTAAATTCCCTCTTTCGAGTTCAATTTAAAAACCATAGATAATGCATAATTATCGAGCTCTAATAATTAAGCAAGTGAAATCAAGAAAGAATAAGAAACCCGTTATGGGATTCAATTAATGGGAATCAATCTTCAAACATCAACTTTCATGAAATACTCTAACCCTAGAACATAAGAATTAGCCATGCATATTCATAATCACAAGGCAATGGATTGATGAAATAATGATGTAAATGATTAAATAGATGAAAGATTAGGAATAAACCCTTGTTCAGGGAAGTATGGTGCTCTCAAATTGCTCCAAAGTCTGAACTCCTATCAAAAACTAAGTAAAAGAGTATTTATATGGTTTACAAAGGCCTAGTAATAAGTTACACCTAAGCCTAGACGAAATAGGAAGTCCAAAAACGCTCCAGGGGCGCTGTAACCGGCGCCCTGCGCCCCCGAACGCGCTGAGTCAAGCAGTTTACGTCGAAACTTGGGCGCTTTGGCTACGCGCCGCACCCAAAACCGAGCTCAACAAGCTGGCGCGTTGGGTGGCGCGCCGCATGGCCTAACGCGCCAGGCTAATTCAGCTTCTTCCTTGCTCCGCAACTCGCCTCGCGTCGTGCCTTCATGTGCTCGATCCAATCCTCAATCAATTTCCAACCATTCCTTGCTCGATCATGCTCTTTAAAGTTCCAATTTCACTTCATAACGACCTACAGACATGCGACACAATATCAGTGCAAAATCACATTCATAAACTATAAGACGGGCGAATAAAATGGTCAAACATGAGGAAATATTAATGTAATATGACATAAAATACCAAACATCAACACCCCACACTTGAAGCTTTGCTCGCCCTCGAGCAAGTCACAACTTACTTCCTAACCTAGGTAGAACAGGTCTGCCTATGACTATAGTTGATACCGATCATTGAACACATGCACACATGACTACTATGGGTACAACAAACATGCCAATAACATCACACACATCAAAACATGAGAACAACCACCCCCTAGATAGCTCAAATTCACAAACTCAACCCATTGCAACCATGCTCCCACAAAATCACACCTATCTATTCAATCAAGAAGCCACGACTTCACCTATTTTATGCAAACCATGTGGCCTCACCAAAATGAAGCAAGAGAGTGTCCCCCAAATATCACACACAACAATAAATATCAAGAATAGAATGGGGACAATAATATAGAAAGAATTCACTCACTCTCATGAAAGTCTCACATGTCACACACAATGTACCATAGGCTTACCCGTAGTGTAGGACTCCACTAATGTAAGCTCACTCCAATCGGGATTAACTAGGACTTTAAAAAGGTTGTAATGTAGGCTAAGGGGCTGGTAGGATACATATGGGTAATAGTGACTACCTCCCTAAGCACTTTAATACATCACAATTAATTTAAGCTCAAGTCTCGTCAAAGCCACCCAATCAACAACTTTCACACACACCTTCTCAACAAGTAGCAATTTTTCCTCTTGAGCACACACTAGCAAGGAAAGGATATTCTTCTATCTTTATTTCTTTTTCCAATTTTTTTCTTTTCAACTTTGCTCTTTTTGCTCATTTGTTTTTTTTTTCTATTCACATCTTTCCAAACCTTGCCAATGCTCATGATCAACTACTACACAATTCATTACATATTCCCCTCATTGGTTCCACTCAAAAACCTCCCAATATGTCAACCCACAACTCCACAATAATATCACATTATCAATTAAAGTGCTTAAGGAGTAAAGGGCCAAAAGAGAACAATTTAGAACAAATGGGTAGGCTCGGGGTGTGGGTGCCAACAAAAAGGTCAAAGAAATAACAATAATTAAGTTCAAGGTGTATATGTAAGGGTAGGCAAATCAAAAGAAGGCCTGTATCATTTCCTGACTAGAGCAAACCTAGGATTTCGCTTTGCACACACACGGGGCAAGTTCTAGACACCAATATGCAAATATGGAGAAAACAAGAATATGCCTCACACACATTGCACACGATCCACACAAAAAGGCTCCATCAACAACTCTCAATCAAGCATTTAGAGTGCAACTTGTGGAAAATTAAGCACTAATGCACAAAGTTTACAACAAAGTCAAGCAAGTGGACTCAAGCATCTCAAGGGGGTCGTTCCATTTGTTTTTTTTTTATAGGCATGCATCACAATTTAAAACCAAAGGACACCACAATTAGCACATGCAACAAATTCAAATCCACCGGTATCAAACAAATCAAAGGCACCTAGCATTCTACCTATTTTCTTCGTCTAGGGTCAACTATACTAACTATCCTAATCCTAAAAATAAAAACTACCCGGTTCAAAGGTCTCCCCGTGGAAAAGAACCGAGGTCATAAGAAAAACCACGGGGTGGATGACATGTACCACTAATAAAGACTAAAAGAAAAATCTTTTTGGAATTGTTCATTGGTTTTTCTAATTTTTTTCCATTTTTTCATATATTAAAGCAAGAAACAAATCAAAATAAAGTCAAGTGACAAAAGAAAATCCTACGGTACATGCATCCCTAACCTCAAAAATAAAGGGTAAGTTCCCCACCCCACACTTAAACCTAAGCAATGTCCTTAGTGCGACAAAGAAGCAAGTGCAAAAGTAAAGGAAACTTCCCTGAGAACCAGCTGGCCTACACTGGGTGGTGCGCCGGAGTGCGGTCCTAGTCCTCCTCCTCCCCATCAGAGGCACCTCCCTCAGCATCAGTCTCCACAGCCTCACTGTCTGGATCACGATCGACAATGTCTGAATCAGTGTTCTCATCCTCCTCCGGGGGCATCTCTACTGCCTGAGTAATACCCAGCAGGCGTCTCAAGGACTCCAATAAAGGCACTGTGCGATCAAGAGCCGCCATATCCATGCCAGACTGCCGGGCCATGTGCTCCATCATCAAGTAGTGACGTGCGGACAAGTTGGCGTCTGTGTCCCGCCAATCGTCTGCCGTCAGTCTCACTGGTGCAGTAGTGGTCACACCCTTCACCGCGGCAATATCAAAAGGCTTCTCAACGTCGGGGACAATGTGATCCCCGATCTCATCCACTGGGACTCCAGCCTGCTCCAGATACCGGGTAAGAATATTCCCAAAATACAAACGGCTACTTGTCTTCGACTCCCGTTGCTCTCTTATCAACCTCAATATGTAGTAGCCGATGTTAACCGGCCTCCCGGTCATGAAAAAGTAAACCATGCATGCCCGAGTCTTGGTGACCTCGGTATACTGAGATGAAGGCAAGATGCGTGCATTTATCAATCTCATCCACATTCGAGCTGTTTTCAAAAATTGCGAGAAGAACATGAATTTGTGTCTTCCTGACACACTTCGCTCCCACCTATGAGTGGAGCTCTCACCACACAATGTATCCCGCAGAGCCTTATAATCAGGCTTCCTAATAAAGTCTCTCAGCTCATCATAGTCGGGGTCCTCAACCCCCAAGAAAGCATTCAACGCCGTGTGGTCCAATCTCACCTTCACACCCCGAATAGTAACCATATCATCATCCCTCCATGCTTCATCCGGCTCCCAATTGGCATCGAGTTCCTGTACTAGGTCGAGGTTGGCATGCCCCGGACTCTCGAAGACCGAGTCCCAATACAAGGCATGAATAGAATCACCCACACCTCGAAACTTTTGCATCAATCTCCTCTTGTCAATGGCTTGCTCGGGAATGTACCCCGCAAGCTTCACACTCTTGTACCAAGCTTGGTACTCACCCTTCTTCATAAAAGTGAGACCAAATCGTGTCTTTTCCCCAGGCCTTGGTATAGGCACCGCGTCTTTAGGAATTCTAGCCTTGGCCTTTGGCTTGGCCTTGGGCTTGGCCGGTGCCTTGCCCTTTGCTTTGCTAGAGGAAGGCCCGGCTTGGAGTGATTTCTTAGGAGCCGAGGCAGATGATGAACTTGGTTTGTGGGGTGTTACAACCATGGTGTCTACAACAAACAAGAAGACCAATGTGAGATGTCAAATTAAGCACCAAATTTCAATTTAAGCACAATTAGTAGGACACAACCCCACACTTATCGCTTACTCTATGTATCAACAACTCAACTCAATATCACAAGCGACCCCACACTTAGCCAAAACTAGCATTGCACAAAATGTGCCACGTTTGTGGTCGTCATGATCAAGCTAGTGCGGGTACAAAATAGCCAAAACTAGCATTGCACTAAGGATAGCATTGCTACTTAAGAATTCACAATATTAGACAATTTTCATGGTTGAGGCTTTTTCACAAACACTTGGTGTGCACAATATTCAACTTTCAATTTCAATGGCTTTTGTAATGTGATAACCCTCCCAAATTGTTGGGAGATCTCTTTTTACAAGTAAACAAGCTAACCATGAAGCATAATGATCAATTTAAGCAATTTAAGAGTAATTTCTAATCATGAGCTTGCATACTAGTTAAGAAATGTACCATGGAAAAAGCTTGTTAATCTTACATGTAATGGAGAGAGGAAGGGGAGAATTTACTTACTTGAAGATGTTAGAATGAGTGGAGAAAAACTTGTGATTGATTCCAAGAATTAGGGATGATTTCGGGGAGATTTAGGGAGTGTTTTGAGAGAAAATAATGAAGAAAAGGGGAGGGGTGAGGGAATCTGGGTCGCGGGTTAAAACCCGTTTGGACCCGGATTTTTACCGAAAAATTGCCTGGCGCCTTGCCCCACACGGCGCGCCCCAAACGCGGTGGATTTTCTGAACATTCTGTTGGCCTTGGCGCTTTGGGAAGCGCGGGGCGCTCCCAAACGCGCCAAGGCCCTTTGCTTCAGGTCTCTTTTTGCGCGTTGGGAGGCGCGTGGCGCTCCCATTACAATTTTTTCCGCACCAAATTTCGATTCCAAGTGCGAACCCAAGCGCGGGACATGCCTCAAAGCATCCTGTACCCCTCAATACATCAACTGCATCTCGTTTAGCACTCCCGACACCTACAAAAACGACACACAAAAACAAAAACTACGTGACACTATAAAACACAAAACAACGAAACTATTACAAGTACAAAATCGGGTTGCCTCTCGAGAAGCGCCTTATTTAACGTCGTGGCACTACGAGTATCAATCATGGGTCCCTCAAAGTAATGGAGGTACGATGATTCACCGAACCTCTCCAATAATGCTTCACCCTTTGGCCATTCACCAAGAACGTTTTCTCCGAATCCGGGGCTTTCAATTCAACCGCTCCATGTGCGGTAACACGAACTACTTCAAACGGCCTCGACCATCTAGACTTCAACTTGCCCAGAAATAACGTCAACCTCGAGTTAAACAACAACACCAGCTGCCCGGGCTCAAATTGACGACGCTCAATATGCTTGTCATGCCACTTCTTTGTCCGTTCCTTATACAATTTTTTATTTCTGTTCAAGCTCATGCAATTGAAGCATTCTCTTCTTACCTGCCAAGGCCATATCAAGTTTGAGCTGTTGAATTGCCCAATATGCCTTATGCTCTAACTCAACGGGCAAGTGACAGGCCTTACCATAAACAAGCCTATATGGAGAGGTTCCAATAGGCGTTTTAAATGCAGTCCGATAGGCCCAGAGAGCATCATCTAACTTCATAGCCCAATCCTTCCTCGAGGCATTCACAGTCTTCTCAAGGATTTGCTTGATCTCTGTACTTCCACTTGGCCACTAGTTTGGGGATGATAAGCAGTTGCCACCTTGTGGCGAACCCCATACTTGGCCAACAATTTATTGAACAACCGGTTGCAAAAATGCGTACCTTCATCACTGATTATAGCCCGCGGTGTCCCAAAACGAGTGAAAATATTTTTCTTCACGAATTTCACCACCACACTCGCATCATTTGTTGGAAGTGCAACAGCCTCCACCCATTTAGACACATAATCAACCGCCACGAGAATGCATTTATGGCCCATGGAAGGTGGGAACAGACCCATAAAGTCAATCCCCCAACAATCAAACCGCTCAATCTCCAGGAGATTGTTCAAAGGCATCTCGTGACGCCTAGAAATAGTACCCGTTCTTTGGCAACGATCACACTGCTTCACCAAAGCATGAGCATCTTTAAATATGGTGGGCCAAAAGAAACCAGACTGAAGTACCTTTGCAGCTGTTCGATCTCCACCAAGATGGCCACCATGAGGAGAGGAATGGCAGCTCTGTATAATCGGCTCAACTTCTTCCCTTGGAATGCATCTCCTAGCTAGTTGATCAGGGCCTATCTTGAAAGAGTTTGCACCTTTGCTCAGCTGTAGCCCCAGGAGGATACACATTACTCACAATTAAGTTCACCATATCAGCATACCATGGCACCTCGGCTGCATCTAAAGCAAAAAGCTGCTCATCAGGGAATACCTCTTTAATCTCAGGCCCTTCATCTACATGATCTCTACCCCTTGCGATCTCGAATTTCAACATCAAACTCTTGCAATAGGAGAACCCATCGAATTAGTCTAGGCTTGGAGTCCTTCTTCTCAAACAAATACCGGATTGCGGCATGATCAGTGCAGACAACAACACGTCTGCCAACCAAATAAGATCTAAATTTATCAAAAGCATACACTACGGCTAGCAACTCCTTCTCAGTAGTGGTATAATTGGACTAGGCTGCATCAAGAGTCTTGCTTGCATAATAGATGGAGTGAAAGATTCTTCCAATTCTTTGGCCTAGAACAGCCCCAATAGCATTATCACTCGCATCACACATCAATTCAAATGGCAAAGACCAGTCAGGAGCAATGATGATTGGTGCAGTCACCAACCTTTTCTTCAACCCTTCAAATGCCTTGAGACAAGCATCATTGAACTCAAATTTCACATCCTTCTCCAACAACTTGAACATGGGATTAGAAATTTTGGAGAAGTCCTTTATGAAATGCCTATAGAAACCTGCATGTCCCAAGAAACTACGCACCCCCTTAACAGAGATAGGTGGTGGTAATTTCTCAATAGCCTCAATCTTCGCTTTATCAACCTCGATCCCTTGCTTTGACAGCTTGTGCCCAAGTACTATGCCTTCTTGAACCATAAAGTGACATTTTTCCTAATTCAGCACCAGATTTGTTTCTTCACAACGGCTCAGCACAACATCTAGATTTTTCAAGCAATCATCAAATGAATCACCAACCACTGAGAAATCCATGAACACCTCCACAAATTTTTCCACCATGCCGGTGAAAATAGCCATCATGCACCGCTGAAAAGTCCTCGGAGCATTACATAACCCAAACGGCATCCTCCTAAATGCATAGGTGCCATATGGACAAGTAAAAGTAGTCTTCTCTTGATCTTCAGGAGCTATCACAATCTGATTGTAGCCCGAATACCCATCCAAAAAACAATAATACTCATGCCCCGCAAGTCTATCCAGCATTTGATCAATAAAGGGAAGTGGGACGTGGTCTTTCCTGGTGGCCTTTGTTCAGCTTTCTATAATCAATGCAAATTCGCCACCCTGTGACTGTTCTTGTAGGAATCAACTCATTATGCTCATTCTTCACCACTGTCATGCCCCCTTCTTTGGAACGCATTGCACTGGACTCACCCACTTGCTGTCAGAGATAGGAAAAATAATACCAGCATCCAGCCACTTGATAATTTCTTTCTTCACCACCTCCTTCATAGTTGGATTTAGCTTCCTCTGATGCTCTATAGATGGCTTATGGCCTTCTTCCAAAAGAATTTTGTGCATGCAGAAAGAAGGACTAATCCCTCTAATATCAGCAATGGTCCAGCCAATAGCTCGCTTGCGCTCTCGCAACACCCTCAACACCTTTTCAACCTGCACATCAGACAACAAAGAAGAAAGGATCACAGGCAAGGTATTACCCACACCCAAATAAGAATAACACAAGTGCGCAGGTAAAGTTTTGAGTTCGAGAATAGGAGCCTTCTCAATTGACAGTTTAGCAGGAGTTAAGGTCAACGGTCTATCAAGCTCCTCAAATTTCTTCCATCCTGGGATGAATTTACTCTGCATATTAAGCATCTCCACATATTCTTCAATGTCATCATCCTTCAGGATATCATCATCCTCACATAAGAGTGCCCTCTCTCCAGAGAATCAACATTAGAGGCCAAGAATGACCTCTCCTCAGCAGTCAACTCATCATCTATCACTTTTACCATGGACAACTCTTCATAATGGGAAGGAAGTTGGGTAGCTCTGAACACATTAAACACAGCTTCTTCCCCATTTACCTTCATGATTATCTTTCCAGCTCTAACACTAATAACAGCATCAGCAGTAGCCAAAAATCCTCTTCCCAATATGAGAGGAACCTCAGGATCAGCTTCATAATCAAGAATAATAAAATCAACAAGCAATATAAATTGACCCACTAGTACAAGCACATCCTCAATAATCCCATTGGGGCATGTCAAAGATCTATCAGCCAGTTGCAGAGTCACAGTAGTTGGTCGTGGTTCACCCAGGCCTAGTTTCCTGAAAACTGATGAAGGCATTAAATTCACACTAGCAGCTCGTCCAACCTCATGTTCCTCAATTTTCAAGGGAAAAGTAAAACTACCAGGATCCTTCAATTTCTGAAGAAGCTTTCTTCTAACTCTAGAACTACACTCCTCAGTGAGTGCAACTATCTTGAACTCAGTCAGTCTTCTCTTGTTAGCAACAATATCCTTGATGCATTTAGCATATTTGGGAACATCCCGCAAAAGCTCTACCAAAGGAATTTTACCTGAATCTGACTCAAGATCTCCAAAAAATTCTTGCATGCTGCATCAACTTTCTGCTTCTGAAGTCTCTGAGGGAAAGGTGGTGGTGGTCTCACAATAGAAGGCCCGGGCTGCTTTTCTATCACTTTCTCAGCTTGTTTCTCCAGCTCTCTATCAGCATTAGGATCTAACTCACCAACAGGCTTCCTTGGCTTTGGGGGAACTTCTTCTAGAGCTCTTCCATTCCTCAAAGTAACTGCTTGCAAATTCTTTAGGAGTTATCTCTGTATCACTTGGCAAAGCACCCTGAGGTCTATTATTCTGTGCTCCAGCTAGCTGCCCCATTTGTCTCTCAAGATCTTTCTGAGCATTGCTCAAATCTTTTATAGTTTGTGCCTGAGCTGCTGAATCATCCATGAGTTTTTACTGCCCTGCAAGAATTTTCCTAAGCATATCCTCAACTGAATTAGACTGCTGAGTAAAAGAGTATTTATAAGGTTTACAAAGGCCTAGTAATAAGTTACACCTAAGCCTAGACGAAATAGGAAGTCCAAAAACGCTCCAGGGGTGCTGTAACTGGCGCCCCGCGGCCCCGAACGCGCTGAGTCAAGCAGTTTACGTCGAAACTTGGGCGCTTTAGCCCCGCGCCGCACCCAAAACCGCGCTCAACAAGCTGGCGCGTTGGGTGGAGCGCCGCATGGCCTAACACGCCAGGCTAATTCAGCTTCTTCCTTGCTGCGCAACTCGCCTCGCGTCGTGCTTTCGTGTGCTCAATCCAATCCTCAATCAATTTCCAATCATTCCTTGCTCGATCATGCTCTTTAAAGCCCCAATTTAACTTCATAACGACCTACACACATGCGACACAATATCAGTGCAAAATCACATTCATAAACTATAAGATGGGCGAATAAAATGCTCAAACATGAGGAAATATTAAGGAAATATGGCATAAAATGCCAAACATCAAGGACCAACCCCTTTGTTGTTGTTTTTGTTGTTTTTTTTTTTAAAGACAGTATGACTCAAAATTGAACACTACAAACTATAAAGACATGACAAGATTGATTTTTGAAAATGACCCATTGATCTGATTTGGAAATTGAATCTCAGAGTATTCATAAAACTGGCCCATTACGATGACTCAACAAGAAAACCGTCATAAAGTATTGACACAAATTAGACGCACAGACTGTTCCCAACATTTCTTCATTATAATGGTGTATAACCTTTATAAATTATTTTTAAAGCTCAAGACAAGACCTTGACATGACCCAGAATCCGGCTAGGCCGTGCGGGCACCCGACATCCTCCCCTAGACCCGTCGGGCGAACCCTTACCAATTAAATTAGGAAAATAAATATAATTCAATTCATAAATAAAAGCAAGACATAGAAAAAGTACAAACATAATGATACCTCTAAGCTGTAAAAAAAAATACAGCTGACTACCCATATACTAGGTTTAGGGCTATCCAGAGTAGACATCTAAGAGTACAAAATAAGACAGATACCTCCTGAAGGGAGCAAAGTGCAGCTGAAATAATAAACAATAAACTGGTGGCCATCCGGAATAAAAGCTGGCTCACCCTGACAGCTGAAGTCGTCTTCGCTCTTCAACAACGTGGCGAACTCAATCCTGGAGCGAACCTGCCGAAACGAAATAAATAGACAAGAACAAACAACAAACAAGGATGAGTCAAAAGGATTCAATAAGAAGGGCAGACTAAAAGAATATGATAGCTAGCCAGGGAGGAGAAACAGATAAACAAAATTCCTCTTATTTAAATTATAAAAAGGCAGAGCCAAATAATAACTAGAAATACGTATGAAACGACAAACTCATCAATAACCAGGAATGTAAGATAACCAAAATATATAGGTATCCCGAACACATCAACAATCCGAAATACATCCTGTTGCGGCGTGCAACCCGATCCATATATTCATCCTATTGCGGCGTGCAACCCGATCCATATATTGATACTGTTGCGGCGTGCAACCCGATCCCCGTAACCAAGAATACGAGCCAGAAATATATAGGCAAATAAGCAATGCTCGTAGAAGCAGAATAGTAGTTATGTACCACAAGTCTACACAATGGTATGAAATGAAATAAAATGAGATGAAATGAAATATGGTGCAAAGGGTCACATGTGCCCGTAATCCCCTCTCGAAGCAGAATACTCCTGCATTCGACGGGAATCTAATCTGATAACCAACTGGAGCGGAATATTCCTGCTTCTGGGGCGGAATACCCTGCACCCGATATAATATAAACCAGAAGCAGAATACTCCTGCACTCTCCTGGGGCGGAATACTCCTGGACCCGATATAATGTCAAGCTGAGGCGGAATACTCCTGTACTCAATATCTGACATAAGAGCGGAATACTCCTGCTCCTTGGGCGAAATCCTCCTACTCTCAATATGATACAATGGAGTCGAATCCACCTGCTTTTTGGGCGGAATACTCCTGCACCCAATATTGTATGCAATGTAATGCATGTGAATGACATATAATGCACATGAATGCAATGTGATGAAATAATAACCCTTCACCGGCGCGGGACTCTCATCGACGGCAGGGAAGTAGATGCCTACTCACAGCCAGAGTACAACGCTCAGATCCTCAATGCAATACCAACAACAGGACATAACATATACTATAAAATGTAAATCCAAAGCTAAGGCGTAAGGAGTATGCCTATCGGCACCTACACACGTAAGGGACACATGGTAGAAAATCCACGAGGCCAGGTGCCTCAAAAGAAATGGATATAAACACTTACCTCTCCGAAAAGTTAGCGTTCCTAATCAACAACCGCTTTGTCCTTTGAATTCATTGTCAAACGATCCCACTCTATTCAGTAAGCCGAAAAATATATCCAATTAGGCTAAAGGCTTCATTCCTTATGTCTAAGGGTAATCCGGTTAGGAACCTGATACCCTATTCGCATGCGCAATACGCAGGCGAGGCCTATGTACAGGATTTAAGGTCACATAACCAAACCCTAAATAAATTACATTTATAAGTTGCCCATAACTCACTGAGTACGAATATATAATCAATTTCATTATCGGGGTCCAATTGACCCTTTAAACTATTAATCAAACTTATTAAAACGATGTATAATATTCCAAGTTTTATCGTTAAAACATATTCAAACACACGTAATAAACTCAAATAATTCATTAAGATCATTACCTGAATGTTTCGAAGTAAAAAATCTACTATTTTCCCGGCTCTTTTTTCATTTTCTGGAAATTTTCTGTTTCGCGTGTCCATTCTCGTTCGCTTCTGTTCCTGCTGTTTCTTGTTCGATTCTGAAGCTCATAACTTATGAGCTAATCCTAATTACACCACCGCGTAACTCTTTTATCATTTTCTTTCTTTCTTTTCATTTTCCTTTTTATTTTCTTTTCTTTTCGTGACGAAAATTAAAATGGTACCCTATGATATACGAAATAATTCCAACTTTTTCGTAAAAGTTATACAAAATATATGTAACATACTCGCGAAGGCGGATCTCAAATCGGACTCCCGAAACGCAATATGCAAATTAAATCGAAAAAGATCAAATAATTTAACTTTCGGTATTTTAGCGGAAACTAGCCAAAAAACATCGAAATTCACTTTCAAAAGTTCATAAAAGTCACAAATAATCATACGAACCTAACGGTGCTTTCGGATTTCGAATCGGAGCTCGTTCGCCAAAACCGAGCTCGAAAATCTCTTTTTAATATTTATCGACAATAAAAACTGAAACCTTCTTCCGATGCCTACCAAACGAGGACTGATTTAGCTCAAATTTTACAGACAAGTCGTAATGGACCGTACGAATATTTTAAAATTATTGGCACGCCAATCGGAGTCCTAACTTCCAAAACGACTGACCGAGGTCGTTTCATTCTCTTACACTTATACTCTCGTTCGTCCTCGAACGAGCCTAATTCTACAGAAAAATTCGCACAGATAACAAGAAAACTTGCAGGACCTCATAAGCTGCTCCCCGAGCATTATCTCCTGATTACCTGATAAGAATTATAATACGTGCACCGAATCTTTGAATAAAACAAATCTGGATAATAGGATAATACCATTGCCCGGATTTTTCTGACTAAGATGATCCTTCCTTGATCACGAGAGGAGAGTCCTGCATTTTCGAAATAAAGATACACTGAACTTTGAATGGCTTAACATGATTAAGCCGATAATCACCTATTCGATATACCTTCCGATATAGAACAGGTCGATGAAACTAAGAATTAGCTCACGCTTGATACAATAGAGGAGCTTTTGAAGTACCTTGTCACTACACACTATAGAAGATTTGATGCAAGCTATATCATTTTTACGAACGCACTATGCAACATCTTAGTTGATGTTAGTGTTGTTCTGCAAGCTCTTTGTGGGAATGTAGTTACTCACATCCTAATGTATGTCAAAGGTTCATCTAAACATGGTCTATCATATAAGGATAAGGATCACGCAAATACTACTGGATAGTATGATGCAGACCAGGAATGATCTTCAGACTGAACATCTACTTCAGGGTATTGTCTTTGAATTGGAAATATTATGACTTAAAAAAGTAAAAATAAAAGAGACATGTAGTTGGACCATGAGCTGAGGCAGAATACCAGCAACAAAGTTGATTATATGAGCACTTACAACGCTAAAGTAACCTCTCAAGGAGTTGAGGTGTGAAGGAGATATACTAATGATGGATGGACGACAAGCTGCACTAGACCTTTATCTCTAAATTTTCATGAAGTAAAATAGCGTCACTATGAGGATCCAGTTCTAGTTGAATACAGACAGATAGCTAGAAGAAAACCAGAGTCAACATACAGGGATACTACTGACGGTGTTCTTATGTATAAAGATAGACTTTGTGTTCCTAATGTTGCAGATTTAGTTTATGATAGAGGCACATTATTCCAAATACACTATTCATCCAGGTTCGACTAAGATGTACCATGATCTTAAGCAGATTTATTGGTGGGACAGAATAAAGTGTGACATAGTAGAATTGGTGGCTTAGTGTTCTAATTGCCAGCAAGTTAAAGTCGTGTCATCTTTCCAGCTTTATGCTTTCAGCAAATAGGTACGTATATATGATCCGGTTGCCAGCCTATATCCAGCATTAATATATTATTAGCGGGTTTAGCAATGATCGACACTCATTGTAGGTTTATGTCGAGGCCCTAGGTTGGGTCTGACAAAAGTGGTATCGATGCCTTAAAGATTTAGTATTACCATTCAGTATTTGGAGGAAAACTCCTCCACTTAAAGCACAAACTCATGCAGCTATTTGAATAGGAATAACCATCCTCGCATAGTCTCCTAGACTAAGGAAGACATAGCTAAAAATAGAATACGGCTCAGACCTGATGATGAGAATCAAACGCGGAAAAGTAAAAGATAAGAACGAGACGTAACTCGATCTCTAATCCCAAGTAGCAACGGAGAACTTGTTCCGTTACACCCCGAGAGAAGGACAAGAACACCTACGCTATGCAACTACCCTCGAGCCACACTTGGGACTCGCAAATAGAATGATCGGGGCGGGGTTGTTAGGCAACTAGAATCCACTAGAAGTAACAAGTCCCAACTAAGGTTGGTTTTCATAAACCCAAAGAGAATCCACTCTTTACAATATTCAATTCATCATTCAACATAAACTAAGTGTAAAATAAGCTAGGCTTGGCTATTTATAGTGTTTCCCAAGCTTACACAAAGACTTAACTACCCTTACTAATAAGGTTCAACAAATAAGCCACGTAGGGCAAAACAGTAAAAGTCTACTAAATCTGCGAACTGGGAGGGGCGCCTGGGCTAGGTGGGGTGCCTGGCTTATACTGAGTCTGGGCGGGGCGCCTGGGGGTAGGCGGGGCGCCTGGGGTAGGCGGGCGCCTGAGCTGGGGCCTAGGTAGGCGGGGCGCCTGGCACCATTTTGCACACTTAGGCAGAAAGCTTCCCAGGCGGGGCGCCTGGGCTAGGCGGGGCGCCTAGCTGTGTTGGGCCTCCTTCCTCCTCCTTAGGCGTGGAGCCTAATGATGAAACCATCTGGAACACTTCCAAAGCCCTTGACTTCAAGTCCATTGTATCTTCCAAGCTTGGCACAAGTCGGAAAGTGTTGGAAAGTGTCTTGGTGCGATTTGGGTCTCATCATCCTCCCCTTCTTGAGAAGATTTCGTCCTCGAAATCAATGCGTTCACGTCCTTGGCATCATCTCCTCGAGGTGCCCAATGCTCTCCTCCCTTGCAACTCTTGATCGTCACCTTGACATAGGTCTCTTCCAAGATCTCCCTTGCCTTAACATGGAGCTTAGAACCTACAAGCAATGACAAGCAAACACAAGAACTCCTACTTTGAAAGTAGGTTAGTGCAAGAAGTGTGGAAAACACACTCTTGTGATATAACCAAGCATCAATGAGAAGCACAAATATCAAGTCTCCAAGGAGAACAATAAGTACTTGGTTAAAGATCATCATGCACCTAACACAATAGTGATCAAATAAGCCATGGGGATATGAAAAATGCAAGATCAAGCTATCAAAATCCCCTTGAACCTTAAGCTCAAGATCAACAAACCAATCTATCCTCGAGGTGTGATCAACATGTGGAGTGGAGTGAGTCAAGTAACCCAACATGCAAGTAACATCAAGTACTCCACTCCCCTTCTTTAGAGCATACTTACTCACACCAAGGGATTCCCGTTCACCTCCAATTTCATCACCTAAGCAACCCTTCTCAAAAGACAAGCTCTCAAGGAAGGCATTGATGATGGATTCTTCTTCATCATAACCCACACAAGCAATAGTGGGGCCACTCAAAGAATCATCTACCTCACTCAAATTCTCAAATAATTGGTTGCCTAAGGAATCAATTCCTTCACACCATGGGGGTTTCATCTTACTACCAATACTAGTCCGACACAAATTGCTACCATAATTAAGATTATCTTCAAATAATGAAAATGTAAAAGCATGCATCTCAACTTCATGGTCACATAAAAGCATGGTATCAAGACTAGGTTCACTTGAGGAGTCATCATAGACAACCTTGTCCAATTCATGCAATTTGGACTCCTCAAGGACAAGACCATCCTCACCACAACACATTGGTCCGCCAAATAGAAGCATATCAATTAGGGAATGGTCAACTACCTCATCTTTCCCTATGTCAAAGGTTGGCGGTGTGTCATAGCAAAGGTCACAATCACGGTCAACTATCAAATCTACACTAGGGAGGGGTGCAATGAACAATGAGCTCACATCATGATGTGGCATAGTGCTCATCCCAACTAGTGTTTCACATGCAAACTCAAGTTGACAACTAGACTCTTCACTAGTGGCATATTCACTAGATGCATCACAAGCTCCAACTAGTGTTGAGTCATCACAAGACAAATAGCTAGTAAGTTCATGAAAAGGTGAAGCAACACTTACATTTGTAGTACTTCCTTGGTCACTCACAAGGTTTGAAGTGTCATATGCAATTTCTCCTTCATGAAGCTCACATTGATGCTCCAATGACTTGTCTTCAAATGTACCTACACAAGAGCTTTCACAAGAAGAGATAGAAGATAAAGAAGGGTTAGAACAATGGGTGCTCTCACTCTCAATTTTTCCTTCCTCACCTCTCATCTCTCTCAATTTTACCTCATGGTGAAGTGTAGTTTGTGGTGACAATCCCCTCACATCACTCCTCAAGTCCTCTCCTTTTTCCTCTCTTGGATTATCACCGGTCACTCCCTCACTTCTCTCTATCTTTTCTCTCTCATTTGAAGTGGATTGACTCTCATTTTCATCATGCATTGGCAAAACAATAAGATTGTTTGCCTCAGGCTCAAGTACAATGGGTGACTTTGCTTTAGCCTCTTCCCTCAACTCCTTCATTCATTTGTAGTCTTCCCTCACTTGCCTTGGAGTCAAAGGTCTAAGCACATACTTTCTCCCATCTTGCTTGACCGTATAGGAGTTGGTCCGGCCATCATGCACTACACACCTATCATGTTGCCATGGTCTCCCAAACAATAAATGGCATGCTTGCATCGGGACCACGTCAAACATGATCTTATCCTTATAGCTCCCAATGCTAAACTCAATCAACGCTTGTTTCACCACCTTTAGTTCACCACACTCGCTAAGCCATTGTAAACGATATGGTTTTGGATGCTTTAGAGTGGGTAACTTCAATTGGGAAATCAAGGTTTGGCTCACTATGTTGGTACAACTCCCCGAATCAACAACCATTGAACATACTTGGCCCATCACTCGGCACCTAGCATGAAAGAGGTTTTCCCTTTGATCATTTTCCACCTCCTCTTCCATAACAATGGTACTCAAGCTTCTCCTAACCACCAAGAACATTTGAGGACCATCATCCTCTTCTACGGCCTCCTCACAATCAACTTCCTCATCCCCCTCTACTTCTCCATTTTCGGACTCACTTTCTTGTTCATACACTAAATTGCCAACCACAACCATGTTTCGTTTTGTGGAGCATTCTTTAGCAATATGCCCATAGCCCTTGCACTTATAACATTGAGTAGAAGTGGAAATAGGATTACTCAAGCGAGTTTTAGAAGTACCTTCCAAAGGTGGAGTAGTCTTCTCATATGGCTTCTTCACTTCTTTGCTAGCATTGGCACTTGGAAAGCTTGCATTTGGAGTCTTCCACTCTCTTGGTTGGTTCACGGGAGTAGGAGTGCTACTCTTGTAACGGGTGGACTTTTCTCCCTTAAGCCATTGCTCGGCTTCAATAGCGACTTCCAATAGATCTTGAAGTGAAGGATAAGAATGTAACCTCAATTGAGAAGCTATACCATAGCTCAAACCATTTTTGAAACGGATCATGGCTTGCTCTTCATCCTCGGTCTCCATATATAAGGCCAATCGGGTCTTCTCAAACTCATCATAGTACTCATGAACCGTCTTGACACCTTGCTTTAGATCATAGAGCTTCTTGAGTTGCTCTTGTCGATATCTAGGAGTCACATACTTGGTATTCATGAGGGCCTTCAATTCATTCCATGTCACATTCACATGCACACCCGCTCTCCTTCTTGTCCTCTTTATGGATTCCCACCAAGTAGAAGCATAAGACTCAAAGGATGAAATAGCATAAGTACCTTTCTTCTCATCGGTCATCTCATTTGTGTCAAACACTCTCTCTATAAGTAGAACCCATTCCATATATGCCTCCGGATCACAAGCTCCCTTAAAGGATGGAAGATTAAGCTTCACACTATTGAGATTGTTGTTGTTGTCACGCACCCCATAGTTAGGGTCCGGTTGGCTTCCATAGTGGTCATCATGAGCAACATATTCTCTCCTAACATTCCTTCCATCAAATCTCATGGGTGGCCCTCGACCTCGGCCTCTACCCCGATCCACATTTCGACCCCAATTCATAGCTCGCCTTGGTTGAAAGTGATCATCAAACCCATACACATCGTCACCATAATCAACTTCCTCCCCTTCTTGAGCCTCAACAACTTGCTCAAGAGGTTGCACATTTCGGACGGGCCTTGGTAGTGGAAAGTTTCTTGGAGGATTATCCAAGATACGGGGAATGCCCGTTCGTTCAATTCTCTCTCGATCCTCCTTTACCCGTTGTTGATTGAGCAATTCAACAACTTGCTCCGGGGTAAAGGTAGGGCTACTTAAGCCTTCACCGGTCTCAATTTGGACACTCGGGGTCCCCTTTTCAATTGGGACACTCGGGGTCCCATGTTCTCCTTGAGTACTCGAGGCTCCCTTTTCAAGAGAGTCAATTCTTTGGTTCATGAGGTCCATCTTGGCAAGAAGATTAGCCAAGGCCTCCTTAATGAAATCTTGACCTTCGTTGTCCATTGCACCTACAAAGAAAGAAACAAGAGTTAGTTAAAACACCTCACTCGCTCCCTCACTTGAGTTCACTCGGATCACTCTTTTGGGGGTGGTGGTGGATATTTCACTCGGACTTGTTACCAAAAGCTTCAAGTAGTTGACTATCAATCCTCAACCCAACCAACTATTCACGAGCCAATTGTACTCCGGGGCGAGTGGAGTTGATATGACTCGATGAACGCTAAGCAATTTGAAGTGAGGACTTGAACCAAAAGATACTACGGATCTTCTTTGAATTCTAGTCTCCTTTCTAGGCACGATGATCCTAATAGCAATTAAAAGGTTAGCACTATTCAAGTAGAACGGTTACTCAAAGTAGCATTAACTAGATGTTATGTTATCAAACAAAGGGAAATGCCTATGAAAATCTACCCGAAACAACACTTTCAGCACTCAGGAGGGGCGCCTGAAACTCAGGAGGGGCGCCTAACTGTGCAGTATTCCAGGCGGGGCGCCTGGGTCTAGGCGGGGCGCCTGAGACTTAGGCAGTAGCCAAGTCAGGCGGGGCGCCTGGCTTAGGCGGGGCGCCTGGCCTGAAGCCTTTTCCAACTCGTTCCAAACTCGTTTCAAGTCGATTTTCAAGCTCCCAATCCGATGTTTTCAACTTGTTTTCACAATCCAATGATACCCAAAGTTGTTTTTGATCTTCCTTAACAAACCCCAATCACATTAACATCCAAACAATCAATCAATTTCAAGATTCAATGTCAAGAACTCAAGAACAAGGGGGTTTTTCAAAGGGTTTTCAAAATGGATTGTGATTCATCAAACTTGGTGTTATACATACTCAAATCCCACAAAATTGGTATCAAATCGTTTGTTTTTCAGTGAAGTTCAATCCCCAATAACGAATTTCCAATCAAACATCAATCCAACCCAAGAATCAAGCAAAAATTCATCAAGAACAAGTTCTTCAAGGGTTTAAGGGGTTTTGGGGTTTCAAATTTTCAAACTCCACCAATCCAAACAATTTTGGTATCCAAGTAACGGGAAATCAATCACGATCAAGAATCCATAACACCCATATCACAAATCATCCAAACCAACAAGTTACACCAAATTTTTGTATTTTTCAATTTTTCAATTTTTTTGTAATTTTCTTCTTTCTAATAACTTCAACAACAAGAAAACTAAAAGAAGATACTAGGCACGAAGAACCAAGGGTCGGGGGTTTGTAGAAACAAAACCCGAGCCTTACTCTGATACCAAACTGATGAGAATCAAATGCGGAAAAGTAAAAGATAAGAACGAGACGTAACTCGATCTCTAATCCCAAGTAGCAACGGAGAACTTGTTCCGTTACACCCCGAGAGAAGGACAAGAACACCTACGCTATGCAACTACCCTCGAGCCACACTTGGGACTCGCAAATAGAATGATCGGGGCGGGGTTGTTAGGCAACTAGAATCCACTAGAAGTAACAAGTCCCAACTAAGGTTGGTTTTCATAAACCCAAAGAGAATCCACTCTTTACAATATTCAATTCATCATTCAACATAAACTAAGTGTAAAATAAGCTAGGCTTGGCTATTTATAGTGTTTCCCAAGCTTACACAAAGACTTAACTACCCTTACTAATAAGGTTCAACAAATAATCCACGTAGGGCAAAACAGTAAAAGTCTACTAAATCTGCGAACTGGGAGGGGCGCCTGGGCTTGGTGGGGCGCCTGGCTTATACTGAGTCTGGGCGGGGCGCCTAGGGGTAGGCGGGGTGCCTGGGGTAGGCGGGCGCCTGAGCTGGGGCCTAGGTAGGCGGGGCGCCTGGCACCATTTTGCACACTTAGGCAGAAAGCTTCCCAGGCGGGGCGCCTGGGCTAGGCGGGGCGCCTAGCTGTGCTGGGCCTCCTTCCTCCTCCTTAGGCGTGGAGCCTAATGATGAAACCATCCGGAACACTTCCAAAGCCCTTGACTTCAAGTCCATTGTATCTTCCAAGCTTGGCACAAGTCGGAAAGTGTTGGAAAGTGTCTTGGTGCGATTTGGGTCTCATCACCTGAGCTACCAAAGTACCCTCTCGAGTTGCCAAACGACTGCAACTCCCGAGTTCTCAACTCCATACCTTTGCCATAAGCACCTCCGCTTGATGGATCAATTCACGGATCGACGACACTCTCCATTACCTTTAGTAGCATTAAAACACAGCAAATTGCTCACCCAGCTATTTTGATACACTTTTTAGCTCAATAGTGGAAACATCACAAGTGGCTACTAACCGCCGAAGCTCACTAGTTCCGAACAAAGAAGAGATGGCAACGGACTGAGGATATAAATAATTAGAGCTTCAGGAAGCTCATCTTTTTATTTGCTTGGCTCCCAGAGCTACACTATTTCCGAGTCAGGCTAACCAAAGAATCGCAATTGAAGAGATAGACATTAAATAAGCTTTATGGAACAATATCTATGGCAATTTAACCTTCCTATGAAAATGAAACTGTGACAATTTATTAAAAACCCTTTGATAACGAGACAAACTTATAGAATAACATGACTCTATTAGCATCTCGAACCAAGAGAAGACACATAGATCGAGTATTACTTACCAACCACTTTACACCGAAAGAAATAATGACACTTTCTGATGGTGACGAATAAGAATCCCATCATCCTACCGACACTGAGTTCCAAAGAGAGGTAGACTGACTTGACATTATAACAGAATGAAGCACAACAAAATGCCGGGCCATAATATCGATACTCACTTACAAATCTCTCACATTTAAACCAGATCAACTAGGAGGATCACAGAAATGCCAGGAATAAATCATACAAAAGCTCACCCCTCTATCGCAACTGATTCTTAATAGAAACGACATCCAAGAAAACCATTGAAACAAGATAAGACAAACCATTTCCAGATCGATCGAAAGAATCAAATCTTACTCACATTTAAGAGAAGAAGAAATACTTGGGTCTACTACATCGGATGCCTCAGCATCCTGCCAGACTAGTAGTTTATAGAACTGCCTCTGCAGCTAAGCCGAGCGACTATCCTGATAATTACTTTCTGAAGAACCACAGCCACCACGTTCTCAACCTCTACTGGATGGTGGCATTGCTCTGGCTGATTGAGATCTAAATGAAATCCCCTGCGACTGTGCAGATGCTTGATGACGAGAGAAAAGACAACTGCCTACTTGTCAGAGTAAAGAAAAACTCCTCAAAGAATAGCCAGACTCATGACAATGATATCACCTTTTCGCTAAAAAATAGAAGCTGGAAAGATGGTTGATAGCTGTAAAGAAAAGACTGAATCTGATCTTGACGAGCTACTGGCGTACTCTAACAATCACGTGACACAAGCTGAGATAACCTGGAAGGTGGCCTCCCAAAATAATCAGAACTCTTACCTCCAAATGAGATACCATGGTTACCCACTAGGGGCACGGGATCTCTTGCTCTCCTGCTCTAACTCTTCCCCCTCTAACATATGGTATGCCTAATACCTCTGAGCAATATCAACAACGACATCAAATGAATTCCCAACCTCAATTTCTCGGTCCATATGGGATCTCAAGGAGGGAGAAAGGTCATTAATAAATCTTTGAATCTCTCGAAAGGCTCATATTCTGAAACACCAACAGGCTAACCGACAGGCTACTCTGTCCAATCCACTCAAACTGGCAACACTTTTCATCTCGCTCGCTAATCGAAAGAATTTCTTTTTCCTGGAATCTAGAAGAAAAATCGAACCAAGGCAGCTAAAAAGAGTGCAGTCCACTAATCTAGGACTGGACCTTAAAACTGGAAAGTAGAATAATCAACACCATACCGCTCGATATAATCAAGAGCCTGAAGGATACAAATACCCTGACATTATTTTTTAAAAAAATTCACGGGGTTTATCTGATGCACTGCTTAAGAATATCGGAAGGTTCAACCGCGTAAAATAATGCAACCTCTTCGGACACTCGGACCGAGCCATTACTCAGGCTAACTAACCAGCCAGAATAACTAGGGGCACAACACATGTTGTCTCCGGAACATAATTCACTGCAACAATATTAAGAACCGGAAAAGGAGCTCCCTGAGATCGATTATCTGCATATGCGGCAACCTGATAGGCTGTCCAGCGAATAATAAGTTTTTGCGATATCTGCTTCACCAAGATTCTCGTGAAAGCATCGTAGAGAGCCAAGGGAACCACAAGGCCCTGCTCTCTTTCCCATCGCGAGCTCGTACATCCGTAACTAGATCGTCAGCACGATCAAAAACTCTCGGGGCTTCGTCAATGCTAGCCCCACGCTAGACTACTTCGTCTTGAACTCATACCATTTGCTGATTGTCGCACGAGGGTTCACAATTATCACGAAGGAATTAACAAAAATACTTTTGCATCCTAGACCAACGTACGATCAGAAAAGAAGGAAGTGAAACTTCCTAAATGCCATCATAGCCTCTCGTAGATAAGTACGGACGTCTACGTACCCATCAGCGAGACTCTACTAGACACTGTCTTAGTCTGGATAGACTCTAAATTAGGCTCTGATACCAATTGACACGACCCGGAATCCGGCTAGGCCGTGCGGGCACCCGATATCCTCCCCTAGACCCGTCGGGCGAACCCTTACCAATTAAATTAGGAAAATAAATATAATTCAATTCATAAATAAAAGCAAGACTTAGAAAAAGTACAAACATAATGATACCTCTAAGTTGTAAAAAAAAAAATTACAGCTGACTACCCACATACTAGGTTTAGGGCTATCCAGACTAGACATCTAAGAGTACAAAAGAAGACAGATACCTCCTGAAGGGAGCAAAATGCAACTGAAATAATAAATAATAAACTGGTGGCCATCCAGAATAAAAGCTGGCTCACCCTGACAGCTGAAGTCGTCTTCGCTCCTGAACAACGCGGCGAACTCAATCCTGGAGCGAAGTAGCCGAAACGAAATAAATAGACAAAAACAAACAACAAACAAGGGTGAGTCAAAAGGACTCAATAAGTAGGGCAGACAAGCCACCTCAAAGAATAGGATAGCTAGTCAGGGAGGAGAAACAGATAAACAAAATTTCTCTTATTTAAATTATAAAATGGCAGAGCCAGATAATAACTAGAAATACGTATGGAACGACAAACTCATCAACAAACAGGAACGTAAGATAACCAAAACATATAGGTATCCCGAACACATCAACGATCAGAAATACAACCTGTTGCGGTGTGCAACCCGATCCATATATTCATCTTGTTGCGGCGTGCAACCCGATCCATATATTTATATTATTGCGGCGTGCAACCTGATCCCCACAACCCAGAATACGAGCATAAAATATATTGGCAAATAAGCAATGCACGTAGAAGCATAATAGTAGTTATGTACCACAAGTCTGCACAATGGTATGAAATGAAATGAAATGAAATAAAATGAGATGAAATGAAATGAAATGAAATATGATGTAAAGGGTCACTTGTGCCCGTAATCCCATCCCGAAGCGGAATACTCCTGCATTCGAGCGGAATGCACTCTGATAACCAACTGGAGCGGAATACTCCTGCTCCTGGGGCGGAATACTCCTGCACCCGATATAATATAAACCAGAGGCAGAATACTCCTGCTCTCTCCTGGGACGGAATACTCCTGCACCCGATATAATGTAAAGCTTAGGCGGAATACTCCTGCACTCAATATCTGACATAAGAGCGGAATACTCCTGATCCTTGGGCGAAATCCTCCTACTCTCAATATGATACAATGGAGTCGAATCCACCTGCTTTTTGGGCGGAATACTCCTGCACCCAATATTGTATGCAATGTAATGCATGTGAATGACATATAATGCACATGAATGCAATGTGATGCAATAATAACCCTTCACCGGCGCGGGACTCTCATCAACAGCCGGGAAGTAGATGCCAACTTACAGCCATATTACAATGCTCAGATCCTCAATGCAATACCAACAACAGGACATAGGTACTCTAAAATGTAAATCCAAAGCTAAGGCATAAGGAGTACGCCTATCGGCAGCTACACACGTAAGGGACACGTGGTAGAAAATCCACGAGGCCAGGTGGCTCAAATGAAATGGATATAAACACTTACCTCTCCGAAAAGTTAGCGTTGCTAATCGACAATCGCTTTGTCCTTTGAATCCATTGCCAAACGATCCCACTCTATTCAATAAGCCGAAAAATATATCAAATTAGGCTAAAGGCTTCATTCCTTACGTCTAAGGGTAATCCGATTAGGAACCTGATACCATATTCGCATACGCAATACGCAGTCAGGCCTATGTACAGGGTTTAAGGTCACATAACCAAACCCTAAATAAATTACATTTATAAGTTGCTCATAACTCACTGAGTACGAATATATAATCAATTTCATTATCGGGGTCCAATTGACCCTTTAAACTATTAATCGAACTTATTAAAATGATGTATAATATTCCAAGTTTTACCGTTAAAATATATTCAAACACACGTAATAAACTCACATAATGCATTAAGATCATTACCTGAATATTTCGGGGTAAAAATTCTACTATTTTCCCGGCTCTTTTCTCATTTTCTGGCAATTTTCTGTTTCGCGTGTCCATTCTCGTTCGCTTTCGTTCCCGTTGTTTCTTGTTTGATTCTGAAGCTCATAACTTATGAGCTAATCCTAATTACACTACCGCCTAACTCTTTTATCATTTTCTTTCTTTCTTTTCATTTTCCTTTTTCTTTTCTCTTTTATTTTATTTTTTTTCTTTTCGTGACGAAAATTAAAACGGTATCCTATGATATTCGAAATAATTCTAACTTTTGCATAAAGTTATAAAAAATATATGTAACATACTCGCGAAGGCGGATCTCAAATCGGACTCCTGAAACTCAATATGCAGATTAAATGGAAAAAGCTCAAATTATTTAACTTTCGGTATTTTAGCAGAAACTAGCCGAACAACATCGAAATTCACTTTCGAAAGTGCATAAAAGTCACAAATAATCATATGAACCTAACAGCACTTTTGGATTTCAAATCGGAGCTCGTTCGCAAAAACCGAGCTTGAAAATCCCTTTTTAATATTTATCGACAATAAAAACTGAAACTTTCTTCCGATGCTTGCCAAACGTGGTCTGATTTAGCTCAAATTTTACAGACAAGTTCTAATAGACTTTACGAATATTTTAAAATTATTGGCACGTAAATCGGAGTTCTAACTTCAAAAACGATTGACCGAGGTCGTTTCAGACCTAGACCCAAACTCGAATACAAATGGGTCCAGGAAAATTCACCATTATAACGGCGCAAAATGATGAAAAATTATTTAAGACTTGGATCAAACCCGAACATAGACTAAATAATAAGTGGCTTATCAAAAATTTCGCCATTTTAACAGCGTGAAAATAAAAAGACGAGTTTTAAAAACTCGAGACAAATCCCGGACACAAACCTAGACACAAGCAGTTCCAAAATTCTGCCATCATAACGGCATAAAAGTATGACTTATTTTTTCAGACATGGGACCACAATCTATTTCTTTTCTTTTCTTTTTTTTTCCAAATCTTTTTGGCCCTCGGCATCGATAAATGGTCAGGATAACAACCCTATCAAACATATACGAACAGAAAATGCCTCAAAGGTGTCATTTTAGGGACGTGGGTCCTATTTTGACACAAAGGGGTCAGCCTAGGCAAGTGTGGTATCGGTGTACCGCACCTCACAAAGTCAAATATAGAATGCAGATAATTAGGCCGAAAGGTTTAACTCTATGTGACTCAATTGACTCATTGTCTAGAGTGGCTCAGAACCCGGTGGACAAACCGGGCGGAAAGTGCATCAAGGTTATCCGGCAACATTGTCCCAGCCTAACCCCAACACACTGTCCTCCTCAATCATGGGTCATTTAAGTAAGAAGGGTTTCCCAGATACTGAATGCAATACTGGTGTATATAATATTAGAGACTCAGAGGGTGCACGAGAGGAAACAGTTTATATATACAGTTCAGCAATATTTAAGTGGTAACATTCAGGATATGGCAACAAACAACAACAATATATCACAAAACCGAAAGGTGACAAATTATTAAAGCCTGAGATTCCCAATTTTTAACTTTTTTCACCAGCGGAGTCGCCAAGCTATCACACCCTAAAATTTCACAAAAGGCAAGTGACTGGGTGTTTAAGGTACATAAATTATTAAGAGATTTTGGAGTCGCCACTTGAGAAGTTAAAGGTGTGCCAAGTCACCAAAAGAGGTGTACCTAGAACACCTTTGACTCATAAATGGCCTGCGTTAAAGTTCCGGGTAAGGATCTCGGTTGACTCTTAGGAAGAGGTATTGCACCCTCGAGTCCTGTGCCAAGTACAGTTGCTTTATTGATGCATTTTGACTCTTGTGAATTATGTGTGTTATTTATTGCAAATTAATTTGTTATACTTTGATTTAGTTTGAGTGTCACTCGTTTATAGATAAAAACTCTATCAGAGATTAATCATGAGCCATTGCTTGTTCAAATCTTCCCGTATATATGAGTTTCATGTGAACGTATGACATTTTTTATGCTTCGATTTAGTTTTAAAATTTTCTCGTTCATTGATGAAACTCTACCGGATATCATCCGCGAACACGTTGTCCGTTCGAATCTTCAATAATTTGAGTTCCACGAAAATATTTGCGCGTTCAACAATATTTAAATAACTCTTACTTCCAGCCTAGTTCGTTACCTAATCGTATAGATCTTAGTTTAACTACAATTTACAAATGTACGCATTCAATTATCATTTTTATCTATTTTCTTTAAAAAATAAAAAATAAAAAAAAATAAAAAAAAATAAAAAAGCCTGTTGGTTTAAGCACCACACTTCATCAACCCGTTGTGTTAAAAGAGAATAGAATTGAGAAAAATAACCATGATATTTTATGTTCCTTTAAGGGATGGCTTGAGTTTTGAATACTTGGCATCAAACTGAAATGCTCATCTTTAAACTGGGCTTCCCTTATAAATTTTTTATTGATGCTCACTAATTTTTTTAGGTAGGGTAATTTGGTTAACAGCCTCTTTATTTGTATTTTGTTGCAACATTTTTTAATGAAAATTTACACTCACAACCCCTTTAGCACTTTTAGTTTCAAATCTGACCATTTTTACGAGATTTAGTTTCACTTTTCTTACTTTGCTTCAAATCAGACCCCCTCTCTATCTCTCTCCTTTTGCACAACAAAACATGGCTAAGACTAGAGATAGCAAATAATATTAAACAATAAAATGCTACATTCACAACCAGGTTCTAACATGTTTATCCTTACACATAGTCAAAATTAAAATATACAAGGGTTAGAAATGAAATACCTAATAGCACAACTCCAAAGCAAATTAAGTGATTAGCAAGGTCTCACCAAAGCTAGCGGCAACAGCAACAAGAAACACCAACCTCAGAAACCTCAGCAACGTCCCTTGACCCTTTCTCCTAGACTCATTCCTTTTCTTTTTATTCTAACTCCTTTCTCCCTATTTTCTTTTTCACTTTTTTCAACTTTTTTTCTTAGCCTTTCTGAGTGTATTTTCAGATCTTTTAATGTCGAATCTCCTCCAAACTAAAGAATAACAAAAGACTTTTATAGGGAAAAGGTGGAGTAAAAACTTGGGCAAAAGGATCACTCCCATGTGCTCTTTTTTTACCTTTTCAGAAAAAGCACAAGAATCTTATGTAAAAGTACCAAGGATCCTATATAAAGTACCCTTTTCCTTGCTGGCCTGTACTATTACTTTTGATCTTTTGGCTTTCAAGACAAACGATCCGAATTTAAGTTTACCAATTCAAACTCCAAAACCAACTAATATCCAAACTTAACTAATAGACTAAATACTTGACTCTCAGCAGATAAATAGGCTCTCAAACTTGGACACACAAACTAAATTCAATCTCCTAACTAGACAAAGTCAACAATCACCCTAATCCACTACCAATCAATGTAAGAGATAAAAAATGAGCAAGATTAGGAGCTATAATAGTCAGTGCAAAGCGAATTAAAACAGCAAACGAACAAACTTTCCTTTTTTACCATTCAAAACCAACAGTGATGCTCATACCATGTTCATGCTTGAACGCAACCTCACATACAAGACATGAACTCACATACAAGTCGGACAGCTTTCAAGCTTTAGACGTAGATAAACGATCATCGGAACATTACCAACTCTGACTAGACAAAACAGAAAACTTAATTTCATATTTAACTGAGACAACCATGACAAAAGTAGTGCGATCTTTATACCGTTCAGATTGATAAGCACAAATTACGTGAACCATTACCCATGAGTTTAATTTAGCAGTGAAAACGATACAAATTCTATATATGAACATTGGCACTTGTATTAACTCAAAAACTATGAAATACAAATTTAACTTCACAAGTTTAAGACTAAACTATCACTTTTGCTAATGCTAAACATGTGTTCGTCTATGCTAAACAACTCAGTAACAATATAAGGAAAGAAAGGACTAGGCTTACTGCTAAATCCAAACAAACAAATAGCAAAAGTAACATCATCATCGAGCCATTGCCTCACTGTAACGGGATCAGCTTCATAGTTCAGCTATCGTCCAAGCGCCAATCGCCTCTCAAACCAGCAGTATTCAAGCCATCATCACTATCACATCCTCGTCACCACTGTCCGCTAAGGACATCAAAGCGCCACAAAACATCTTACCACCATTGTCATAATCATCACACCAGCTTCTCCATCATGACGCCACCATAGAAACAGTCCCAAACTAGCCGTCTCTAACACCCCACTGTCACGGCCTTGCAGCACCTCCAATGGCATCACCGAGCAATCACTATACCAGCACTAGTGTTTTTGTCTCACCCTCACCAAAACACACAATCTCACCCCGTCATATCAGTACCACTGCCACCACGGGACAACCCCAAACCACCTTGGAAAATGGGGAATGGGTAGAGATAAGGATGAGGAAGAAACATGGAGATATTTTTATGGAAAATTACCTTCAAATATATGTAGAGGAGAACAAGACAAATCAATATATTAATAGGTTGGCTGGAGAAGACACATCCTCGCCGAAAAAAGGTTTGGACCGCCCATTAAAACCCTGATCTAGGACGAACGATTGAGAATTTAAGAAAATTAATGGTGAAAATGAAAAGAAGAGAAGTGTAACCTGTAAAGGTAAAGTTTGTGGTTTTCTGGCGGCGGTTGGCGGCAAGTTGCAACGGATCAGCGGCGACCATGGGTGGTTGTTAATTTAGCAAGAGTTGCCTATAGGTCTTGGGAAGATTGGGAAAAATAACCGAATTGGCAAGTTTTTTAATTATATACCACGTCCTTGGGCCAGGCCGGAGGCTTGGGCTTGGCGGGTCTAGCCAATGTTATGGGCTGCCCTTTCCTTTGCTCTGATTTACGTTTAGCCCAAATTGTCTATTGAACTAGTTTGAACTAATCCTCCTACACATACTTAATTAACACAAAAAAATTATAATAATAATAATAATAATAATAATAATAATAATAATAATAATAATAATAATAATAATAATAATAATAATAATCAATTATTAAACTAAAAGGCATTATAAACATAGTAAAATCACATTGAACAAACATAATCATTTTTGGTAATTTTTTTAGTTAAATATTTAAAAAAAACTAAAATAAAGGATACAGATCTAGACAAACTACCAACAATATTTGGAGAATTATCTTGACGTGTGCCAAAATTAGGCGATCACACCTCGAACTCTTTGCATTTGAATAAGGTGCCTCATAGCCATCACCTTATTCAGGTAGCTCCCCTTCTTGAACTACATCTTGCTCAACGGGTACCACATTCCTTCGGGGTCTCATAAATGGTCAAACATTGCCTTGGGGAATGCCCAACGCCCTATCATTACAAACTACCTCTTCTCTCAACCATTGTTGATGAGCAATCTCCGCAAATTGATCTGGTTTTATGGTGGAACCAGCACTAGTTCCTTCCCCGGTATCTTTTGGAACACTAGCGGTTCTTTCCTTCTCAATATCAATCCGGGTACTCATTGCCTTCATCTCGGCCAAGAGGTTGACCAAGGTGATTTCGGGTACCTCTTCGGTCTTATCTGCTTCTCCAGCCATATATCTGCAAGTATCAAAGGCTAAAGAAAAAGGTTAGTGTTATAAGACCTCATGATACATATAAAACATGGAAGCGATAAAAACGGGATATAAGTAAGACAAATATCGAACTACCACCAAAGTAGCTATGAGGAACTAGTCTATAACACCCTCGGTTCGCGTTAAGAAATACCTAGACTATGCAAACGATCCTCAAGAGGCACGTTGGCTCTTGCAAAGATTTGATCGGGCAAGGAATGAGGTTCAATTGGATCCACCAAATGATTCAAGCGTTAAAAAGAATTTTTCATTCATGAGAGAAATCTCAAAGTCATTCATCAATATTCAAGGTAATGTACTGAACTAGAAGAGCTAATGAGGTATTTATTATGTTTTCCGCATGCTAAACCATGACATAAATGCCCACAAGTTAGGTCTTAAGACAATAAGACACGCAGGGCCAAAATAGTAATAAACTGGAAAAAAATCTCGAAATGAAGGCATTTGGGCGGAGCACCTACAGGTTTGGCGGAGCGCCTGGATTTTTAAACAGTAGCTCACTTGGGCGGAGCGCCTACAGGGGGAGGCAGAGTGCCTGGCCCCTCTGCGGTCTTGGGCAGAGCGCCTCCTTTCTTGGGCAGTGAGTGAGTGAGGCGGAGGGCCTCAATTTTAGGCGGAGCGCCTAGAGCTGTTAGCATACTATACTTCTTCAAATTGTTTCCAAAGCTCTCATCTTTAAGGCCCCTCCAATACAAGTATAAGTGAGCTTCTTGGACCTCTTTGGCTTGACTCCGGGTGAACGGTCTCGTGGTAGTTTGCCCCGCATCATCATTCTCTTCTTAAGAAGATTTCGTCCTTGAAATCAAGGCATCAACCTCTACGACATCATTATCATCTACATCACAAGGAGTCATCAGAAACATTGAAAGTACTTGAGACATTGTATTCAAAGGAAAATCAATCACATATGCATTATTTTTTATCTTGGATAGCACTTGGAATGGTCCATCTCCTCAGGGTGCCAACTTCCCTTTTCGAATGTTTGGAAACCTCTCTTTGCGGAACTGCACCCACACCCAATCTCCTTTCTTGAGCTCCAACTTCTTCCTTCCCTTGTTCTTCTTGAATGTTACTTTTGAGTAGGCTTCCTCCAAGTTCTTCCTTGCTTTGGCATGGATCTCAAGCATAGCCTTACCTCGGCTCTTACCTTCAAAACTAACAATCACGTCCTTGGGAAAAAGGGTTAGATCAAGTGGAATCAAAGGATTAAAGCCATAAACACACTCAAATGGAATCATGCTATACAAAGTACGGTTATATGCAAACTTCATAAGAGGTAACTTTTCAACCCAAGTCATAGCCTTACCTCGGGGTCATAGCTCTAAGAAAAGCACCCAAAGTTCGTTTTACCACCTCGGTTTGCCCATCTATTTTAGGGTGGTGGGACGTAGAGAACAACAACTTGGTTCCAAGAACACCCCAGAAACTCCTCCAAAAAAGGCTAAGGAACTTAGAGTCCCTATCACTCACAATGTTTTGAGGCATACCATGCAACTTTAACACATGATCAATGAACAAAGAAGCAACATGTTGTGCATCATTACTCTGTTTGCATGGAATGAAGTGAGCCATTATGGAAAATCTATCCATGGCAACATAAATTCTATCATGCCCCCCCCCCCCAGCCCGTGGTAATTGCATAAAAAATCCATAGAAATATCCATCCACGGGCTAGTAGGTATGGGAAGGGGGTTCGATTTGGACATGGCATGCTTGCAATCAAGCAAAGCATTGCAGCGACTCTCGACTTGCATCCCCATTTTAGGCCATTGGAATTATTCCATGAGAATGGCCAAGGTCTTGTTTCTCCCAAAACGACCCATCAAGCCCCCACTATGTGCTTCTTGGACAAGCAACTCTCTCCATGAGGACTCGGGCACACAAACTCTACCATTCTTGAAGATATATCCATCTACCCATTGGTACTTCTCAACTCTCGCTCCCTTCTCAAGAGCTTCATGAATTATCTTTAGCTTTGGGTCATGAGGATACATCAACTTAATGCTCTCAAAACCCATGAGCTTGGAAGCAAGAGTGGTGGCTAGAGAAAACTTCCTAGAAAGTGCATCGGCCACAAAATTCTGGGTCCCCTCTTATATTGAATCACATAAGGGAAACTCTCAATGAACTCTACCCATTTGGCATGCCTCTTGTTCAACTTCTCTTGGCCCCTAAGATGTTTTAGTGACTCATGATTACTCTTAATCACAGATTCTCTAGGCCAAAGATAATGTTGCCAATGAGCATGCTCTCACAAGGGCATACAACTCCTTGTCATATGTGGAGTAATTCAAGGTTGCCTCCTTCAACTTCTCACTAAAGTAGGCAATGGGTTTCCCATCTTGCATGAGAAAACCTCCAATTTCCACCCCTGAGGCATCACATTCAACCTCAAATGCCTTTCCAAAGTCGGGCAATTGCAACGAAGGGGCAGTACTCAACCTACTTTTCAATTCTTAGAAGGTCTTCTCTTGAGGCTCTCCCCACACAAAAGGTGTTTCAGTCTTCACCAACTCGGTGAGTGGTGCGGCAATGGAGCTAAAGTCCTTCACAAAGCACCTATAGAAACTTGCAAGGCCATGAGAACTCCTAACATGAGATATGATAGTGGGAGTAGGCCAATCTCTAAAAGCTTCTACTTTGGACTCATCAACCTCCACACCTTGGGCACTAACAGCAAAGCCCAAGAAGACAACCTTCTCAACACAAAAAGTACACTTTTTATAATTGGTATAGAGCTTTTCGGCTCTTAGCACTTCAAGTACTTTCCTCAAGTGGCTCATATGATCATCTATTGACTTACTATAAATCAAGATATCATCAAAATAGACAACCACAAATTTGTTGATAAATCAAGACATGGTTCATTAGCCTCATGAAAGTTCTAGATGCATTGGATAGGCCAAAAGGCATAACCAACCATTCATAGAGACCAAACTTGGTCTTGAATGCGGTTTTCCACTCATCACCCGGTTTTATTTGGATTTGGTTGTAACCGGACCTAAGGTCTATCTTAGAAAAGATACTAGAACCACTCAACTCATCAAGAATGTCACCAAGTCTAGGAATGGATGATGATACTTTACCGTTATCTTGTTGACCGCACGGAAATCAACAGAGATCCTCCATGTGCCATATTTCTTTGGAACAAGTATCATGGGCACGGCAGCGGACTCAAGCATTCATGAATCAAGCCTTTGCTGAGCAATTCATCCACTTGCCTTTGCAACTCTTTTGTATCTTTGGGATCGCTCCTATAGGCCGGCTTGTTAGGAATTTGGGATTCCGGGATAAACTCAATTTGGTGCTCGATCCCTCTCAGAGGAGGTAGACCACTTGGCATATCATCCGGGAGTATGTCCTCAAAAACCTTCAAAACATTCTCCATAGCACTAGGAAAATGGTTAGGGTTAGTAGAATAATCATATTCGGAAGATAAAACCATACCTTTGTGCACTAGGAAAATGAGCAATTTGGTGCCATCATTTCCTCTCAAGAACTCACCCGGTTGCATCATGGCACAAATGCCACTGGTAGAATATGGTGGAGTCAATTGACTCTAGGCCAAAGGCCTAGCATCCACGGGAAACTTAGCTTTAGCCGCTTCTTTCAATTCCCTCATACGGCTATAGTCATCACTCACTTGCTTAGGCGTCAAGGGCTTGAGTACATACTTCTTGCCCTCATCCTTAGCCGTGTAAGTGTTGGCTC
This sequence comes from Petunia secreta, assembly GCA_029990175.1. Lineage (NCBI taxonomy): Eukaryota > Viridiplantae > Streptophyta > Magnoliopsida > Solanales > Solanaceae > Petunia > Petunia secreta. The sequence goes on from JARKIP010000017.1 coordinate 10,477,921, forward strand.
GGCCATTATGAACCACACATCTATCATATTGCCAAGGTCTACCAAACAAGAGATGGAAAGCTTGCATGGGTACCACATCAAACATCTGCTCATCTTGATAGTTACCAATCTTGAATTTGATCAAGACTTGCTTCATAACCTTCAACTCCCCACACTCACTCAACCATTGAAATCGATAGGGGTTTGGGTATTTAAGAGTAGGTAATTTCAATCGTGAAATGAAATATTGGCTCACCACATTAGCACAACTACCCGAATCAATTATCATTAAGCATACTTGCCCTATCACATGACATCTAGCATGAAAAAAATTCTCCCTTTGTACATTCTCATCCTCCTCTATGAGCATAACACTCAAACTCCTCCTAACTACAAGGAAAATGTTAGGATCATCACCTTCCGCCGCATCCTCATCTCCATCAACTAGCTCATACACCAACCCATCATCTAAGACAACCATTATTTTTTGGGTGGGGCAATCTCTAGCCAAGTGGACATACCCTTTACATTTGTGGCACTGTAATGTAGAAGCACTAGGAGTATTCAATTGAGTTTTAGAGTTACCTCCCGAATCTTTGAAGTCACTCCTTGGTGTTGACTTCTCATAAGTCTTCTTCACATCTCGACTTTCATTAGCACCACTTGTGTTTGGGCTCTTCCATTCCTTTGGTCGACTCACGGGAGTAGAAGTAGCACTCCTATAGTGAGCAGCCTTATCTTCTTTGATCCACTTTTCGGCTTACTAGCGGCATTGTATGCATTTTGGAGTGAATGAAAGATATGCAACCTCAATTGAGAAGCAATCACACGGTTAAGACCACTCTTGAACCAAATGATGGCTTTCACCTCATCTTCTGTTTCCGTGTCAAGGGCCATTCGGTTCCTCTCAAAGTTATTGAAGTATTCAGCTACCGACTTAACGCCTTGTTTCAATTCATAGAGCCTTTTGAGTTGCTCTTGCCGGTACTTGGGTGTCGCATACTTGGCACTCATCACAATTTTCAATATGGATAGGTATCCCAATAGCACGTCTAGACCTCTTGACGGACTCCCACCAAGTGGAAGCATATGCCTCAGATGAAGCAATGGCATATGTGGTCTTCTTCTCTTCGGACATATCATTTGTATCAAAGACCCTCTCCATTTGGACAATCCATTCAAGAAACTTTTTTGAATCACTAGTCCCCTTAAAGGTAGGGATAGTGATCTTCACACTATTGAGATTGTTATCACGACCACCACGGTTAAGCTCCGGTTAGCCCCCATAGTAGTCATCATAGTCATCACATTCCCTTCTCAAGTTCCTCCCAACATAACCCCCTTTAGGTCCTCGACCTTGACCTCTTGCCTTATTCATTCTGCAACCTCCATTCATTGCTCCCCTATTCGGATAGGGTGCACCGAAGTAATCAAAATCATCATCAAGCCTGGGAACTTCCCCTTCTTGAGCCTCAATATCATGCTCAAGAGGTGCTATATTTCTACAGGGTCTAATGAGTGGAAAATTTACTTGGGGATTGCCCAAGTTGTGGGGAATTCCCACTTGTTGGGGAATTCCAAACATGCCTTCTTGTCAAAGGGCTTCATCTCTCAACCTTTATTGTTTAACTATCTCGGAAAATTGTTCGGGTCTCACGGTTGAGCCTTCACTTGTGCCTACACCGGCTTCTTTTTGGACACTCGGGGTCCTTTCCCTTTCAAGATTCTCAAGCCTCAAACTATGGAAGCCAAAGTGCTTTCCGGAACCACATTGGTCTTATCACCTTCTCCCGCTATAGAACCTACAAAACAATCAAATGATTAGTGAAATAACCTCACACACCCCTCACTTAAATGTCACTCGGGTACACTCGTTGTGGTGGGGGTATTTTATCACTAAAGCTTGAATCAAAGGTTTCACGTAGTTGAACATGTTCCTTAACAGCAAAACAATCGACAAGCCAAGTGCTCTTCGGGAAGAGAGGAGTTAATGAGACTCGTTGGATGCTAGGCTATATAGTGAGGACTTGAGGCAATATATTCTATGAGTCTTCTTTGATTTCTAATCTCCACTAAGCACGAATGTCCTATAAGCTTAAAGAACTAGTACTATTTAAGTAGGATTGTTACTTTAAAGGTACTAGTTGGAGTTAATGTAATCAAAGAAATACGAAAACCTAGAAGAAAACTACCCGAACCCGCTTCAGCAATTCAAGCGCAGCACCCAGAGGGTCAGGCGCACCGCTTGGAAACTTGGGAAATAGCTCAGGCAGGCGGAGGGCTTAGAGAGAAGGCACTCGGCCTAGAGCTGTTCTTCAACTTTTCCAATAATGTGTTCTTGGTCGTTTTTCAACCCAAAAATCCAACGAGTTCAACTTGTTTTTGCAATAAAATAATACCCAAAGTTGTTTTGAATGATTCTAAACAATCCCCAATAGTTTTTACACCCAAACAATCAATAACAAGCAAGATTCAAGATTCATGAAGTTTCAACAAGGGTTTCACAAACTTGGGTTTTCAAATTTTCAAATTTCGATCCACAACTTCAAATCACGTAACAAGGGTACCAAATCAACAGGTTTTTAACATAGATAAATTCCCAATAATAATCATCCAATGGGTCGCCCAAACCAAGAAGTTCTAGCAATTTTTTTGTGGTTTTTCAACTTTTCTCTTTTTTTTTATTTGTTCTTTTTCTTCTTTTCAAAAACAACAACGAACAAGAAACTAAAACACGAAACTAGCATAGGCACGAAGAACAGGACAAGGATTTGTAAGAACGAAACCCTAGCCTTGCTCTGATACCAAACTAATACGGATAAAACACGGAAGCGAAAAAAACGAGATACAAGTAAGACGTATGTCGAACTACCTCAGTTCGCATCAAGAAATACCTAGACTATGCAAATGATCCTCAAGAGGCACGTTGGCTCTTGCAAAAGATTTGATCGGGTAAGGAATAAGGTTTAATTAGATCCATCAAATGATTCAAGCCTTAAAAAGGGGTTTTCATTCATGAAAGAAATCTCAAAGTCATTCATCAATATTCAAGGTAATGTAATGAACTAGAAGAGCTAATGAGGTATTTATAGTATTTTCCTCATGCTAAGTAATGACATAAATGCCCACAAGTTGGGTCATAAGACAATAAGCTATGCAGAGCCAAAATAGTAATAAACTAGACCAAAATCTCGGAATGAAGGCATTTGGGTGGAGTGCCTACAGGGGAGTCGGAGCTCTTGGATTTTTAGGCAGTAGCTCACTTGGGCGGAGCGCCTATAGGGGGAGGCAGAACGCCTGGCTCCTCGGCAGTCTTGGGCGGAGCATCTAGTGACTCGAGTTTTGAGACTCCTTTCTTGGGAAGTGAGTGAGTGAGGCGGAGGGCCTCAATTTCAGGCGGAGTGCCTGGAGCTGTTAGCACACTATACTTCTTCAAATTGTTTTCAAAGCTCTCATCTTCAAGGCCCATCCAAACCAAGTATAGGTAAGCTTCTTGGACATCTTTTGCTTGACTCTGGATGAATGGTCTTGTGGTAGTTTGCCCCACATACAGGTGATGCGAGGCAAACTACCATGAGACCATTCACCCGAAGTCAAGCAAAAGAGGTCCAAGAAGTTAACCTATACTTGGTTTGGAGGGGCCTTGAAGATGAGAGCTTTGGAAACAATTTGAAGAAGTATAGTGTGCTAACAGCTTCAAGCGCTCCGCCTAAAATTGAGGCCCTCCGCCTCACTGACTCACTGCCCAAGAAAAAAGGCGCTCTGCCCAAGACTGCTGAGGAGACAGGCGCTCCGCCTCCCCATGTAGGCGCTCCGCCCAAGTGAGTAACTGCCTAAAAATTCAGGCGCTCCGGCCAAATGTCTTCATTCCGAGATTTTGGTCTAGTTTATTACTATTTTGGCCCTGCGTGGCTTATTGTCTTATGACCCAACTTGTGGGCATTTATGTCATTACTTAGCATGATAAAAACACTATAAATACCTCATTAGATCTTCTAGTTCATTATATTACCTTGAATATTGATGAATGACTTTGAGATTTTTCTCATGAATGAAAAATCCTTTTTAAGGCTTGGATCATTTAGTGGATCCAATTGAACCTCATTCATTATACGATCAAACCTTTTTCAAGAGCCAACGTGCCTCTTGAAGATTGTTTGCATAATCTAGGTGTTTCTTGACGTTAACTGAGGGTGTTACGAGACTAGTTCTTCGTAGCTAGTTTGGTGGTAGTTCGACGTCTTACCTGTATCTCATTTTTATCATTTCCGTATTTTATCTGTATCACCTCACACGCTCCCTCACTTTTGAATGTCACTCGGATACACTCAATATACTAGGGTAGCATCATTCAAACTTGATTCAAGAGGTTCCTCAAATTGAACAACTTCCTCAATAATCTGCCAAGACCATAAGAATCAAAGTACTTCTCGGGAAGAGTGAGTTAATATGATTCTGTGAACGAACGGCTATTTAAGTGAGCACTTGAAGCTGAAGAAATTCTACGAGTCTTCTTTGAATCAATTCCAACATGCACGAGTTATCCTAAGAGCTTAATGAACTAGTGCTAAGTGAGTAAGAAGATTACTCAAGGAGTACTAGCTAGAAGTAATGCAAACAAAGAACAAAAGGAAAACCTATGAGAAAAACTAGCCAGCTACAGTACTTTGCTTAGGTGCCCCGCCCTGGCAGGGAGGCGCTCTGCCTTAGTCTCTGGTAGGTGGTCTGCCTAAAAAGGGAGGCACTCTACCCTACAGAATTCCTGCAACTTCATTTCAGGTACGTCTTTGGCCCGTTTTCAGCACTTTTTCCAATTGTTTTGCATTTGTTTCTCAACCCTAATGATACCCAAAGGTGTTCTTAATAGTTTCTAACAATCCCCAATGATTTCCAACCTAAATCACCCAATAACAAGCTCGGATTCTCAGATTTAAAGCACTTTCAACAAGGGTTCTTCAATATTGGGGTTTAATCTTTCAAATCTTTAATGACAACACTAAAACACGTTTCAAGGGTACAAAAAGATCGGAAAAACTTCATAGAACAATCCCCAATAACAATCAATGAATGGGGAATCATATCCAAACTTTTTTCTAGATTTTTTTCAACTTTTTCTTTTCTTTTTTTAAAAAAAAAATAAAAAGGGAAATAACAAAATCCTAAGATACTAGGCACAATTTTTTTTCTCTCTCTTCCCTCTAGGTGATTTAGGGCGAATTGATGTTTGGCATTTTATACCTATATTTTCTTAATATTTCCTCACGTTTGGATACTTTATTCGCACGATTTCTAGTTGATGAGCATGATGTTGCACTGATTTTATGTCGTATGATTGTAGGTTGTTATAAAGTGAAATTGAAGCTTTAAAGAGCATGATCGAGCAAGAAAAGGCTAGAATTGGATTAAGGATTGGATCGAGCACACGAAGGCACGACGCGATGCAAGCTGCGGACGAAGAAAAACTGGAATTGGCCTGGCGCTATGAGGGGCGCGCCGCGCCTGCTGCAGCGCCCAGTGTCCTCCGTGTTTTGTGACGCGGGACATGGCCGTTACGTGCGAGATTCGACGGACTCTGCCTTGTTGCGTGCGTTTTGAGGCGCGGGGCGCCAACTAGAGCGCCCCTGGAGCGTTTTTGTAACTAATTGCTAGGCTTAGGCGTAACTAATTGCTAGGCTTTTGTAAACATTATAAATACCCTTCTACTTAGTTTTTGATGGGGTTGAGATTTTGGAGCATTTGTTGAGCACCATACTTCATTGAACAAGGGTTTAATTCATATTCTTTCATCTATTAATCATTTCATCATTATTTCATCAAATCATTGTCTTGTGATTATGAGTATACGTGGCTAAATCCTTCGTTCTAGGATTAGAGCATTTCATTAAGGTTGATGTTTGAAGATTGAATTCCCCATAGTGAATCCCATAATGGATTATTTATTCTTTCTTGATTTCACTTGTTTAATTATTAGGGCCCGATAATTAGGCATTATCTATGGTTCTTAGATTGAACTTGAAAGAGGGAATTTATGAATGCAATAAGAAAGAGTAGGGCTAGATTGTGAACCTGGGCATCGGGGAACCAATTTGTGAGTAGGATAGACATATACTTGCTCGCCTAGCTTAACTAATCACAGAATTCGTTAATGCGTGCACGTGATTCAACCCATAGACATATAGGGATTCGAGTAGCCTGCATAAACCGTGAAGAATCGAAAGGTTTTTACGGGTACATTTAACCTATTAGTTAGTAATCCGGGTTTCGAGGAGTGGAATCAATTAGAAAACTCAACTGGATTGGTCGTAGCTCTGACCCTGGACCGTCTCATTAATATTGTTTACAACCAAGTTTTTCCCCGTTGTTTGACTGAATTTCCACCATTTAAATTACTGTTTTTTTAGTTAATAAATTTCTCACCATTGAAAAAGATCCCTGGATAGTTAGTTAGAAATTGTTTGTTAAGCGTCAGTCTACACTTAGTCCTCGTGGGAACGATACTTGATTTATCACTCTATTACTTGTCGATCGCGTATACTTGTGTGTGCGTTGGGAGCAGCAAGTTTTTGGCGCCGTTGCCGGGGAACTAACAATTGACTAATTTCTTTTTGAACGATTACTTATTATCTATTCAGGTGTAATTTTTTGTTGAGTTTCTTGTGCTGTTTCAGGTAACAGTTTTTGAATGAAAAGGAATAGAAGGGACGAACCACTCGAACCTTTTGACCCCGAGCTTGAAAGGACCTTGAGAAGGGTAATAAGAGAAAAGAGAGACCGATCAGCACTAGCACTTGTACTTGCTTCCTTGCCCACTGAAATGGCAGAAGAACGAGTAGTAGCGGTGCGAGATGTTGATCTTCCCAGCCTGGGGGGAGTGGAGTCTAGCATTGTGAAGCCCGCTATCACCGGGCACTTTGAGATTAAGCCCGGCATGATTCAGTTGCTGCATGCGACTGAGCAATATGGTGGATTGCTTCATGAAGATCCACAGCAACACATTCAGAATTTCTTGGAGATCAGTTATACTTATACACCGACGGGAGTTCCACTGATTATGTTCACTTGACATTGTTGCCATTTTCACTGATTGGGGCAGCAAGGAAGTGGTTAAAGGCTGAAAAGCCTGGGTCTATCACTACTTGGGATGATTTGGCTAATAAGTTCTTAGCTATGTTTTATCCATCTGCCAAGACAGCCCGGCTGAGGAGTGAAATTATGTCCTTCAGACAGAGAGAATGAGAGTTTTTGTATTCAGCCTAGGAGCGGTTTAAAGCTTTACTAAGAGATTGTCCACACCATAACCAATCAAATGAGGTTCTGGCACATAGTTTTATTGTGGGGTTGACTGCGCATACTAAGATCGTGGTAGATGCTGCAGCTGGAGGCCAAGTACTGGCCTTAAACTTTGACCAGATTTATGAATTACTAGACAAGTTTTCGCAGAGCAATCCTGATTGGCAGGGAGATGGTAGAGCTACTACGCAGAAATTTGCTGGGGTACTTCAGTTAGATGCAGTTTCAGAGCTGAGGGCGAAGATGGATGTAATTCTAATCAAATTAACAAGCTAGCTCTGCCGCAGACTCAGCAACAAGTAGCTCCAGTGCAACAATTTCAAGTCTTTTGTGAGGTTTGTGGAGATGATCATGCCACTGACGTCTATCCATCTAATCCAGAGTCAGTGTATTATGTGGGTAATTAGAACAGGCCACAGGGTCATAATCACAATCAATATGGTAATAGCTACAACCCCAATTGGCGTAATCACCCAAAATTTTCTTGGAGGGATAACCATGAGCAGCTACAAGGCAATGACAGACCTCAAAATAATTTTCAAAATGCACCACCGCAGGGGGTTACAATCGCAGGATCAGCCACAGTAGCTTAGTTCAGTTGAAGATATGCTCAGAAAAATTCTTGCAGGACAGCAAAAACTCATGGAAGATTCAGCAGCTCAGGCAGAAACAATAAAAGATTTGACCAATGCTCAGAAAGATCTTGAGAGACAAATGGGGCAGCTAGCTGGAGCGCAGAATAACAGACCTTGGGGTGCTTTGCCAAGTGATACAGAGAAAAATCCTAAAGAATTTGTGCAAGCAGTTATTTTGAGGAATGGAAGAGCTCTAGAAGAAGTTCTCCCAAAGCCAAGGAAGCCTGTTGGTGAGTTAGAGCCTACTGCTGATAGAAAGGTGGAGAAAGAAGCTGAGAAAGTGATAGAAAAGCAGCTCGAGCCTGCTATTGTGAGACCACCACCACCTTTCCCTCAGAGACATTAGAAGCAGAAAGTTGATGCAGCATGCAAGAAATTTTTGGAGATCTTGAGTCAGATTCAGGTAAATATTCCTTTGGTGGAGCTTTTGCGGGATGTTCCCAAATATGCTAAATAGATCAAGGATATTGTTGCTAACAAGAGAAGACTGACTGAGTTCGAGACAGTTGCACTTATTGAGGAGTGCAGTTCTAGAGTTAGAAGCAAGCTTCCTCAAATATTGAAGGATCCTGGCAGTTTTACTGTTCCCTTGAAAATTGGGAAGCATGAGGTTGGACGAGTTTTGTGTGACTTGGGTGCCAGTGTGAATTTAATTCCTTCATCAGTTTTTAGAAAGCTAGGCCTGGGTGAACCACGACCGACTACTGTGACTCTGCAACTGGCTGACTGATCTTTGACATGCCCCGAGGGGATTATTGAGGATGTGCTTGTACAAGTGGGTCAGTTTATATTGCTTGTTGACTTCATTATTCTTGATAATGAAGCTGATCTTGAGGTTCCTCTCATCTTGGGAAGAGGATTTTTGGCTACTGCTGATGCTGTCATTAGAGTTAGAGCTGGAAAGATGATTATGAAGGTAAATGTTGAAGAGGTTGTATTCAATGTGTTCAGAGCTACCCAGCTTCCTTCCCATTATGAAGAGTTTTCCATGGTGAAAGTGGTAGATGTAGAGTTGACTGCTGATGAGAGGTCATTCTTGGCCTCTAATGTTGACTCTCTGGAGAAGGCACTCTTGTATGATGATGATGATATCCTGAAGGATGATGAAATTCAAGAATATGTGGAGATTCTTAATATGTAGAGTAAATTCAACCCAGGGTGGAAGAAATTTAAGAAGCTTGATAGACCGTTGACCTTAACTCCTGCTAAACTGTCTATTGAGAAGGCTCCTACTCTTGAACTCAAACCTTTACCTGCTCATTTGTGTTATGCTTATTTGGGTGAGGGTAATACCTTGCCCGTGATTCTTTCTTCTTTGTTGTCTGATGTGCAGGTTGAAAAGGTGTTGAGAGTGCTACGAGAGTGCAAGAGAGGTATTGGCTGGACCATTGCTGATATTAGAGGGATTAGTCCTTCTTTTTGCATTCACAAAATTCTTTTGGAGGAAGGCCATAAACCATCTATAGAGCAGCAGAGGAGATTAAATCCAATCATGAAGGAGGTGGTGAAGAAAGAAATTATCAAGTGGCTCGATGCTGGTATTATTTTTCCTAGCTCTGACAGCAAGTGGGGGAGCCCAGTGCAATGTGTTCCAAAGAAGGGGGCATGACAGTGGTGAAGAATGAGCATAATGAATTGATTCCTACAAGAACAGTCACAGGGTGGCGAATTTGCATTGATAATAGAAAGCTGAACTAGGCCACCAGGAAAGACCACTTCCCACTCCCCTTTATTGATCAAATGCTGGATAGACTTGCTGGGCACGAGTATTATTGCTTCTTGGATGGGTATTCGGGCTACAATCAGATTGTGATAGCTGCTGAAGATTAAGAGAAGAATACATTTACTTGTCCATATGGCACCTATGCATATAGGAGGATTCCGTTTGGATTATGTAATGCCCCTGGGAGTTTTCAGCGATGCATGATGGCTATTTTCACCGACATGGTGGAAAAATTTGTTGAGGTGTTCATGGATGATTTCTCGGTAGTTGTTGATTCTTTTGATGACTGCTTGAAGAATTCAGATGTTGTGCTGAGCCATTGTGAAGAAACAAATCTGGTGCTGAATTGGGAAAAATGTCACTTTATGGTTCAAGAAGGCATAGTACATGGGCACAAGGTGTCAAAGCAAGGGATCGAGGTAGATAAAGCGAAGATTGAGGCTATTGAGAAATTACCACCACTTATCTCTGTTAAGGGGGTGCGTAGTTTCTTGGGACATGCAGGTTTCTATAGGCGTTTCATAAAGGACTTCTCCAAAATTGCTAATCCCATGTGCAAGTTGTTGGAGAAGGATGTGAAATTTGAGTTTAATGATGCTTCTCTCAAGGCATTTTAAGAATTGAAGAAAAGGTTGGTGACTGCACCAATCATCAATGCTCCTGACTGGTCTTTGCCATTTGAATTGATGTGTGATGCGAGTGATAATGCTATTGGGGCTGTTCTAGGCCAAAGAATTGGAAGAATCTTTCACTCCATCTATTATGCAAGCAAGACTCTTGATGCAGCCCAATCCAATTATACCACCACTAAGAAGAAGTTGCTAGCCATTGTATATGCTTTTGATAAATTCAGATCTTATTTGGTTGGCACCGTGTTGTTGTCTACACTGATCATGCCGCAATCCGGTATTTGTTTGAGAAGAAGGATTCCAAGCCTAGGCTAATTCGATGGGTTCTCCTATTGCAAGAGTTTGATCTTGAAATTCGAGATCGCAAGGGGACCGAGAATCAAGTAGCTGATCACTTGTCAAGGCTGGAAAATAGAGATCATGTAGATGAAGGACCTGAGATTAAAGAAGTATTCCCCGATGAGCAGCTTTTTGCTTTAGCGGCAGCCGAGGTGCCATGGTATGCTGATATGGTGAACTTAATTGTGAGTAATGTGTATCCTCCTGAGGCTACAGCTGAGCAAAAGCGCAAACTCCTTCATGAGAGCAGATTTTATGTGTGGGATGTGCCTTATTTGTACAAGATAGGCCCTGACAAATTAGCTAGGAGGTGCATTCCAAGGAAAGAAGTTGAGCCGATTCTACAGAGCTGCCATTCCTCTCCTTATGGTGGCCATCTTGGTGGAGATCGAACAGCTGCAAAGGTACTTCAGTCTGGGTTCTTTTGGCCTACTTTGTTTAGAGATGCTCATGCTTTTGTTAAGCAGTGTGATCGTTTCCAAAGAACGGGTACTATTTGTAGGCGTCACGAGATGCCTTTGAACAATATTTTGGAGATTGAACTGTTTGATTGTTGGGCGATTGACTTTATGGGTCCGTTCGTGCCTTCCAAGGGCTACAAATACATTCTTTTGGCGGTTGATTATGTGTCTAAATGGGTGGATGTTGTGGCACTTCCAACAAATGATGCGAGTGTGGTGGTAAAATTCTTGAAGAAAAATATTTTCACTTGTTTTGGGACACGGCGGGCTATAATCAGTGATGAAGGTACTCATTTTTGCAATCGGTTGTTCAATAAATTATTGTCCAAGTATGGGGTTCGCCACAAGGTGGCGACTGCTTATCATCCCCAAGCTAGTGGCCAAGTGGAGGTGTCAAATAGAGAGATCAAGCAAATCCTTGAGAAGACTGTGAATACCTCGAGGAAAGATTGGGCTATGAAACTAGATGATGCTCTTTGGGCCTATCGGACTGCATTTAAAATGCCTATTGGAACTTCTCCATATAGGCTTGTTTATGGTAAGGCCTGTCACTTGCCCGTTGAGCTAGAGCATAAAGCATATTGGGCGATTCAAAAGCTCAATCTTGATATGGCATTGGCGGGTGAGAAGAGAATGCTTCAATTGCATGAGCTTGAAGAGTTTCGTTTCCATGCTTATGAGAATGCAAAATTGTATAAGGAACGGACAAAGAAGTAGCATGACAAGCACATTGAGCGTCGTCAGTTTGAGCCTGGGCAGCTGGTTTTGTTGTTTAATTCGAGGTTGAAGCTATTTCCGGGCAAGTTGAAATCAAGATGGTCGGGGCCGTTTGAAGTAGTTCGTATTACCGCACATGGAGCGGTTGAGTTGAGAGCCCCCAATTCGGAGAAGACGTTCTTGGTGAATGGCCAAAGAGTGAAGCATTATTGGTGAGGTTTGGTGAATCATCGTACTTCCGTTACCTTGAGGGATCCATGCTTCTCGAGAGGCAACCCGAGTTTGTACTTGTAATAGTTTAGTTGTTTTGTGTTTTATAGTGTCACGTAGTTTTTATTTTGTTTTGTCGTTTTTGTAGGTGTCGGGAGTGCTAAACGAGATGTAGTCGATGTATTTTGGTTCGGTTTGCCACTTGAAGGAATGTGGCACTACATCTCGTTCGAAAAGGACCTCATATGGGATCTGGGGCGCTTTGAGGCATGCCCCGTGCTTGGTTTCGCGCTTGGAATAAAAATTCGGTACGAAAAAATTGTTCGGGCGCGTTTGGGAGCGCCCCGCGCCTCCCAACGCGCTGAAAAATACTGAGAGTGGAGTTTTCCAAGCGCTAAAGCCGCGCCCAGCGGAGGAAATGTGCCGGGCATAATTTTCAGCTTCCAGAAATTTTAACGGGACGCGGTTGGTCACGCCCCGCGTGCCAAACCGTGCCGAAAAATCCAGAGAGCACAAATTCTTGGGCGCATCGGGCGCGCGCCACGCTGGTTATCGCGGCCAGGTAAAAAAATTTTAAAATCCGGGTCAAACCGAGTTTTGACCCGTGACCCGGTTTTCCATTCCCCTTTTTCACCCGATTCTCCTCTTCTTTTCTTCATATTTTTCAATCAAAACACTCTCAAACTCTCCCAAATCACTCCTATTTCTTGCAATTCATCTCAAGTTCTTCTCCAATCATCCTAAACTCTTCAAGTAAGTGATTCTTCTCCTTCTCTTTCCATTACATAGTAAGTTAACATCATCTTTCCATGTTTCAATCCCTAACTAGTGTGCAAGCATGTTGACTAGAAATTGGTCTTAATTGCTTATATTCATGAATTGTGCTTAATGTTTGGCTTGTATACTTGCAAAAAGGGATCTCCCAATAATTTGGGAGGGTTGATACATTACTTTAGCCATTGAAATTGCAAAATGAAAATTGTGCACACCAAATGTTTGATAAAATGCCTCAACTATGAAAAATGCTTAACCTTGTGAATTCTTGAGTAGCAATGGTACCATTAGGCTTAAGTTGAACATTGGTTGTCACACATGTGTAGAATTGGCTATTTTATAACCTACACTAGCTTGATCATGAAATTCACGCTCGTGGCAATTTTTGCAATGCTTATTTTCGCTAAGTGTGGGTTCGCTCGTGGTTATAAGTTGAATTGTTGATAAATTTAATGAGCGATAAGTGTGGGATGTTGAACCACCCAATTGACTTTGTGCTTGAATTGAAATCTCACATTGGTATTTTTGTTTGATGTAGGCACCATGGTTAGAACATCCAACAAAGCGGGTTCTTCCTCCGCCCCGGCTCCTAAAAGGTCACTACAAGCCGAGGCCTCATCGAGCAAAGTAAAGGGAAAGGCACCGGCCAAGCCCAAGGCCAAGACTAGAGTTCCCAAAGATGCGGTGCCTATCCCAAGGCCCGGTGGTAGGATGAGGTACGGCCTCTCCTTTGTCAAGAAGGGCGAAAGCTAATCATGGTACAAAAATGTGCGGCTTGCGGGATATATTCCCAAGCAGGCCATTAATGAGAGGAAGTTGATGCAGAAGTATCGGGGTGTGAGAGAGGCCATTCATTCCTTGCATTGGGACTCGGTCTTTGAGAGTCCAGGCCACGCTAACCTCGACCTTGTGCAAGAGTTCTATGCCAATTGGGACCCAAATGAAGCGTGGAAAGATGACGACATGGTCTCAATTCGGGGAAAGAAGGTGAAATTGGATCCCACTGCCTTGAACACCTTCTTGGGGTAGAGGACCCAGATTATGACGAGTTGAAGGAGTTCATAAAGAGTCCTGCTTACAAGGCCATGCGAGAGGCACTGTGTGGCGAGGGCTCCACTCATCGGTGGGAGCGATCTGAGACAGGTAGACACATACACATGCTCTTTTCGCAGTTCTTGAAGACGGCTCGAGTATGGATGAGGTTAATCAATGCACGCATTCTACCTGCGGCCTATTATACTGAGGTCACCAAGACTCGGGCGTGCATGATCTACTTCTTCATGACCGGGAGGCCGGTCAACATTGGCTACTATATGCTGAAAGTGATGAAGCAGCAAAGGAACAAGAAGAAGTGTAGCCGATTGTACTTTGGGAACATTCTCACCAGGTATCTAGAAAAGGAGGGAGTCCCGGTTGATGAGGTCGGGGATCGCATTGTCCCCGACATTGAGAGGACTTTTGATATCGCAGCGGTGAAGAATGTGACCACCACCGCACCAGTGCGACTGACAGCGGACGAGTGGCGGGACACAGACGCCAACTTGTCCGGGCGTCAGTACCTGATGATGGAGCATATGGCCCGGCAGGCCGGCATGGATATGGTTGCTCTTGATCGCGCAGTTCCTTTATTGGATTCTTCGAGACGCCTGTCGGTATGACTCAGACGGTGGAGCTACCCCCGGAGGAGGATGAGAACACTGATTCGGACATCATAGACCGTGATCCGAACAGTGATGGTGTGGAGACAGATGCAGAGGGAGGTGCCACAGACGTGGAGGAGGAGGATGAGGACCGCACTCCTCCGCACCATCCATTGTAGGCCGATTGGCCCTCAGGGAAGTTTTCTTTACCCTTGCACTTTCTTATTTTTAGCACTGAGGACATTGCTTGATTTAAGTGTGGGGTGGGGGACTCCCCTTTATTTTTGAGGTTAGGGATGCATGTACCGTTAGGATTTTTCTTTTGTCACTTGACATTTTGTTTTTTTTTTTAGTATTTGCTTTTGTTTTATTAGAAAAAAATGCAAAAAGATTTTCTTTATAGGCTTTGTAGTGGTACATGTCATCCACCCCGTGGTTTTTCTTATGGCCACGGTTTTTTTCCACGGGGAGGCCTTTGAACCGGGTAGTTTTTTTATTTTCTTTCTTTTTAGGATTAGAGTAGCTAGTTATAGGTGCCCCTAGACGAAAGAAATAGGTACTAAGTGCCTTTGATTTGTTTGATCCTGGTGGACTTGAACTTATTGCATGTGATACTTGTGGTGTCGTTTTGGTTTTAAAACTGTGATTCATGCCTAGAAAAAATTGAATGACCTTCTTGAGATGCTTGAGTCCACTCACTTGACTTGGTTGTGAACCTTTGTGCATTAGTGCTTAAATTCCCACAAGTTGCACCCTATTTGCTTAATTGAGAGTTGTGATGGAGCCATTTTGTGTAGATCGTGTGCAATGTGTGTTGTGAGGCATATTCTTATTGTACTCCATGTTGCATATTGGTGTCTAGAACTTGCCCCGTGTGGGCGCTAAGCGAAATTCTAGGTTCGCTCTAGTCGGGAGATGACACAGGCTTTCTTGATTTGCCTTCTAGACATTAATTGCCTACCCTTTTATATGCACCTTGGACTTTCTTTGTGATCATATTGACCTTTTTGTTGGCACCCACACCGTGAGCCTATCCACTTGTTCTAAATTGCTTTCTTTTGACCCTTTACTCCTTAAGCACTTTAAGTGATAATTTGATATTATGTGGAGTTGTGGTTGAATGTTGGGGGGTTTTTAAGTGGAACCAATGAGGAGGATATGTGGTAACTTGAGAAGTAGTTGAAAAAAAAATATTAGCAAGGTTTGGAGTGAATTGAATTGAAAATGAAAAAAAAAGAGAAAAGAATATCCATCCTTGCTAGTGTGTGCTTAAAAGAAAAATTACTACTTTGTGGAAAAGGTGTGTGAAGAAAACAATTTGTTGGTTGGGTGAAGTGGTTGTTGGTTTTGAGGAAATGTGTGCTTTTATTGTATTGTGATGTATTAAAGTGCTTAGGGAGGTAGTCACTATTATCCATATGTATCCTACCAGCCCCTTAGCATACATTACAACCTTTAAAGTCCTAGTTAATCCCGATTGGAGTGAGCTTACATTAGTGGAGTCCTACACTACGGGAAAGCCTATGGTACATCATGTGTGACATGTGAGCTTTTCATGAGAGTGATTGAATTTTTTCTATACTATTTCCCCGTTCTATTCTTGATATTCATTGTTGTGTGTGATATTTGGGGGACACTCTCTTGCTTCATTATTGGTGAGGGCACACGGTTTACATGAGATAGGTGAAGTCGTGGCTTCTTGGTTGAGTAGGTAGGGGTGACTTTGTGGGAGCATGGTTGCAATGAGTCAAGTTTGGGAATTTGAGTTGTCTTGGGGTGGTTGTTCTCGTGTTTTGAGTTTGTTATATTGTTGGCATGTTTGTTGGACCCATAGTAGTCATGTATGCATTTATTCAATGGTCGGTATTAACCATAGTCATAGGCGGACCTGTTCTGCCTAGGTTGGGGAGTCATTTGTGATTGCTCGAGGGCGAGCAAAGGTTCAAGTGTGGGGTGGTAATGTTTGGCATTTCATGCCTATATTTCCTTGATATTTCCTCACGTTTGGATACTTTATTCGCAGGTATTCTAGTTGATGAGCATGATGTTGCACTGATTTTATGTCGTATGATTGTATGTTGTTATGAAGTGCAATTGAAGCTTTAAAGAGCATGATCGAGCAAGAAAAGGCTGGAATTGGATTGAGGATTGGATCGAGCACACGAAGGCACGACGCGACGCAAGCTGCGGACAAAGAAAAACTGGAATTGGCCTGGCGCCATGAGGGGCGCGCCGCGCCTGCTGCAGCACCCAATGTCCTCCGCATTTTGTGGCGCGGAGCGTGGCCGTTACGTGCGAGATTCGACGGACTCTGCTTTGCTGCGCGCGTTTTGAGGCGTGGGGCGCTAGCTAGAGCGCCCCTAGAGCGTTTTTGGAAGTCCTATTTCGTCTAGGCTTAGGCGCAACTAATTGCTAGGCTTTTTTAAACATTATAAATACCCTTCTACTTAGTTTTTGATGGGGTTGAGATTTTGGAGCATTTGTTGATCACCATACTTCATTGAACAAGGGTTTAATTCCTATTCTTTCATCTATTAATCATTTCATCATTATTTCATCAAATCATTGTCTTGTGATTATGAGTATGTGTGGCTTAAATCCTTCGTTCTAGGGTTAGAGCGTTTCATGAAGGTTGATGTTTGAAGATTGAATTCCACATATTGAATCCCATAACGGAATATTTATTCTTTCTTGATTTTACTTGTTTAATTATTAGGGCCCGATAATTAGGTATTATCTATGGTTCTTAGATTGAACTCGAAAGAGGGAATTTATGAACGCAATAAGAGTAGGGCTAGATTGTGAACCTGGGCATCGGGGAACCAATTTGTGAGTAGGATAGACATATACTTGCTCGCCTAGCTTAACTAATCACAAAATTCGTTAATTCGTGCATGTGATTCAACTCATAGACATATAAGGATTGGAGTAGCCTGCATCGACCGTGAAGAATCGAAAGGTTTTCACGGGTACATTTAACCTGTTAGTTAGTAATCCGGGATTCGAGGAGTGGAATCAATTAGAAAACTCAACTGGACTGGTCATAGCTCTGACCCTGGACTATCTCATTAATATTGTTTACAACCAAAGTTTGCGCCATTGTTTGACTGAATTTCTACAATTTAAATTACTGTTTTTTTAGTTAATAAAATTCTCACCATTGAAAAAGATCTCTGGATAGTTAGTTAGAAATTGTTTGTTAAGCGTCATTCTACACTTAGTCCTCGTGGGAACGATACTTGACTTATCACTCTATTACTTGTCGACCGCGTATACTTGCGTGTGCATTGGGAGCAACACGAATTCAAGGAAAAAAATCGCACCACACTTTTGCACGGCCTCCATGGCCACGCCAACCGTTCAGCAGCCCCCTCCCGGGGTTTCTCAGCCTGTACCTGCTCCACCCATTACTATAACACCCATAAACACCAATCCAAATAGCTCTTATGCCCATATTTTCAAACCCCAAGTCCAAAAAGTTGATTTTGAATAAAGTCTTTGTCGCACTATTTATTACAGTCAAGGAAAAGCCACACTTAAATGGAAGACTTTAGAGGTAAAGAAATCACTTGTCAAAGAGCAGTTACAATATGCAGTGCTTGGGAAATTTTCATATGGAAGACCAGATTTGGAAAATTTACGTAAATTGATCCCGGGCCAATATAATATTAAAGGTAACTATAATATTGGTTATCTTGATCATCGTTACGTGTTGATTAGATTGACTTTATTGGAAGATTATGTTAATTTTCTGTCAACACCTGCTTATTGGATTAAATTTAGAGGGAGGTCTTACTCTATGAGATCATTGAAATAGACTAGATACTAGAAACCTGACGAAGAAACCTCAACGGCTCTTGCATGGATAAGTTTCCCTAACCTTCCTCCAAATTTCTTTGCATTGGAATTTATTTTTTCAATAGCATCAGTAGTGGGAACTCCTTTGAAAGTAGATACGTCTACTTTGAAAAAGACTAGACCCACTTGTGCTTGAGTGAAAGTTGAGCTTGATTTGCTGGCTAAGCACCCTACGCGGGTTCTGATCAACGAGGAGGATAATGATATGGGGGAAATTACATCTTTTTGGGCTGAAATTGAATATGATTATCTCCCTTTGTATTGCAGAACTTGTAAGCTTCAAGGTCACAGTGAAACTTCATGCAAAGTTGGGGGAGATTTTAATGTCATTATAGATGAGCTTGAGAGGTTCGAGGGCCTGTCAGTTTACTACCCGGAGGTGGAAGATTTTGTGCACTGCATCAACACTTGTTAGTTGATTGACATGGGTTTCAAAAGCAGCAGCATGTACACTTGGTCGAATGGTAGATCAGATGATGAATGCATATTTAAAAGGCTTGATAGGTGTCTTGTGAATCAGGCTTTTCAGGCGCTTTTTCCTCAGTTTGAAGTAGAGCACTTGATTAGACAGGGGTCAGACCATGCTCCATTGTTGCTCATTCCGAACATGGATAGTCCCATTGTGAAGAAGTCGTTCAGATTTCTAAATTTTTAGGTGCAGAATGAGTCATTCCAAGGTGTTTTCAGAGAGAACTGGGCAGAAAACTTCAGTGTTGATCCTTTTTATAATTTTAACCGAAGGCTGAAAAAATTGAAAAAGGCATTGTCTGTTTGGAGCAGGGAGACCTATGGTGATATATTCAGGAAGATTGCTACATTGGAGGAGGTGGTCCGGGTCTATGAACAGGAATTCGAGGAGCATCCCACTGGGTACAACAAAGAGAGACTACAGAGCGTGAATGCAGAGTTGATTAGATTCTATGCTCTGGAGGAACAATTTTGGAAGCAGACAGATGGTATGCAGTGGTTCAAAGACAGGGATAGGAATACCAAATTCTTTCATGCTCATGTAAATAGAAAAAGGAAGGTGTTGCAGATTAGAAGAATTCAGGATGCTGCTGGTTCTTAGCTGGAGAACGAAGCAGACATAGCCCAGGAGGCAATCAGATTTTACTAGGCTCAGTTTACTAGTGATGCGGCGCCAGATGATTTTGTCCATACTTGATCACCTGCCTAGTCTTGTTACGCAGGACCAGAATACTGCTCTTATTGATGTACCAGATGAACAAGAGGTGAATAAGGCAATTTTTGGGCTGAATGCTGACTCTGCAGGGGGCCCTGACGATTTTACGGGTACTTTCTACCATTCGTATTGGGATATTATTGGCGTTGATGTGGTTAAAATGGTACAGGCATTCTTTTGGGGTCACTTTTTGTCGTGGTACATCACTTCTACTAACTTGGTTCTCTTACCTAAAAGGAAAGACTTTTCTACCTTTTCAGACATGAGACCAAGTAGTTTGAGTAATTTCAGCAACAAGGTGTTTTCCAGGGTAATTCACGACAGGCTCTCTATTCTTTTGCCTGGGATCATTTCACCCTAGCAGTCTGGCTTTGTAAAAGGGGGGAGCATTTTTTAGAATATCCTACAGGTGCAAGAGACTATACATGATATTGCTGACAGGGGAAAGCCGGAAAATATGGTAATCAAGCTAGACATGGCTAAGGCGTATGATAGAGTTTCATGGGTGTTCCTGATAGAGGCTTTGAAGAATATGGGATTTGGTGAGATGTTTATTGGAATGGTTTACAGGACTTTGTGCAACAATTGGTATATTGTCCTCGTAAATGGCCAGCCTTTTGGGTTTTTCCATTCTTCTAGGGGAGTGAAGCAAGGTGATCCTTTATCACCTACTTTGTTTCTGCTTGCTATTGAATGCCTTTTCAAAGCTCTGAATTAGCTGCATAGAGATGGTACTTTTGTGCCGTATGGGATGCAAAAGTAGAGTCCCTACCTTAATCACCTGGCGTACTCAGATGATATGATTATCTTTTCATCTGCTGAGGAGGGATCATTGAAATTGGTGATGGAGACTTTTGCTAGCTATGAGCTTTCCACCGATCAGAAAATCAATAAGGAGAAGAGTAATGTGTACATGCATGGCCAGGTTCCACAGTTGATAGCTGACAGGGTGCTCGATATTACTGAGATACCGAGGGGAGATTTTCCTTTCAAGTATCTTGGCGTGCCTATTTATTATGCAAGGAGGAAGAACAGTCACTACAACAAGATGGTAGAGAAGGTGCAGAAAAAGATTGACTCCTGGACTGGTAAATTGATCTCTATAGGTGGACGGGCGACTCTTATTTCCTCAGTGCTTCAGGGTATGCCCATTCACTGTTATCTGCATGTGACCTCCCTACTGGGGTAGTGGCTCAGCTTCACAAGATGTTTGCCACGTTTTTCTGGAGTAACTCTGTAGGTCAACATAGCAGTCATTGGTCTTCTTGGAAGACGCTGTGTCATCCTCTGAATGAAGGAGGAGTTGGCTTTAGGAGCTTGTATGATATTTTCAAGGTATTATTTGAAAGCTTTGGTGGAATTTTCGCACCAAGTAGTCTTTATGGAGGGATTATATGAGCAACAAATACTTGAAAAAGCATCACTCTGTGGTGGTGCATTGAAGAGGGGGACATATGCATGGAAGAAGATGTTGCAGAGCAGGCCTGATATGGATCATGATATTGTTTGGCAGCCGAAGAAGGTCAATTCTTATTTCTAGCTTGACAACTGGACTGGACTTGGTCAGTTATATCATGCAGTTCCACGTGAGTTTGCATGTGATGAGACTGTAGTGTGTGTTTATGAAGTTCCTGAGGGTGGAGTATGGATGGAACATCGGCTCAGGTAGCTCTTACCTGAAGACTTTACTGAGCACGTGATTCAAAATATCAAGCCTCCTACTTCTCCTGAGCAGCGGGATAGGCCTTTTTGGATGCTGGAGTCTGAGGGTACGTTTTCAGTCCGGTCAGCTTACCATTTGGTGAGGCAAAGGAAGAAGCCAAGTGATCTTTATAAACACATCTGGATTAAAGGTATTCCATTTAAGATGTCATTTTTCTTATGGAGGCTGTGGAAATTTAAGCTCCCCTTAGATGATATGTTGAAGAGGTGTGGAATTCAATTTCCCTCTAGGTGTCACTGCTGTGTCAACCCTGATATGGAGACTGTCTCCCACATGTTTCTTAATTCCCATGTAGCACGTTATGTATGGAATTATTTTGGAGGTCCTGCAGGGCATTATTTTGATAGGTTACACTTGACACAAGTCATAAATGTATGGTGGGATGCTCCTTGTAGCCCGGTCTTGAGGATGATTTACCGTGTTATTCCCATTTTTATCTTGTGGGAGTTGTGGAAACAGATGAATAATTTGAAGAATGGTGGGTCGACCGCGGCTCATAGATTGGTGTATCTTGTTACACAGCATATTATTATGTTGCTGAGAGTTCGCAGGAGAAACTTTCAGTATGCGCCTTGTACGTGGGTGGATTTGTTGCCGGTGCTAAGGGATCATACACCTACGCTTGTGATGAAAAAGGTTGTTTGGAGTTTTCCTCCGGTGGGGTGGATCAAAATTAATACGTATGGTGCTTCTAGAGATAATCCAGGTAACGTTCTTGGGCATTTTGTGTTCGGGATGACAGGGGTGATATTGTGCATTCCTGTGCTAAGGAGATAGATGATTGCATGACCACAAATACTCAAGCGGAGGCAACGACATTTCTTATGGCCTTGAGGTATGTGGTTTCTACTTCTTATGCACAAGTTATTGTTGAAACGGACTCAATGTTTCTCAAGAATGTAGTGACAAAGATTTGGGAGGTGCCTTGGCAAATTGTACAAATAATGGAGGAGATTTGGAGTTTGATGGAGGGTAGAGAGGTGGTGGTGATGCATGTGTTTAGAGAAGGGAATAAATTGGCGGATTACTTGGCGAACTTGGCTCTTGATCAAGGAGATGTCACGGTTAATTCGTTTCATGAGTTGGATAGCATGGGAAGGAGGTTTGTGAATGGGGATAAGTGTAATGAGCCATACATTCGTACTAGGGAGGTAGAATTTTCCTTCATGCTCGAATCTATGTAGAGGAGAGCATGAAGGCTTTTACTACTAACTTTGTTTTCTTTTTTGTAGGTACTCTCATTGTTCTAATTCATGGTGTGAAGATTCATCTTGCTCATGGTGGTTTTAAGGGAATTGTGCAATGTTTTGGAATGGAAATTATTCATGTTTATAGATATGGGGCTGTGTTGATCTTGTTTGGAATAAGTTGTTGGGTAGCGTTGCATTGTAGAATGGTGCCCAGAAAATTACCAAGCTCAACGAGCATTCCCAACGAGCGAATTTGGAGGCATTCGAGAAGGAGGGGCAGCAAGTTGCTCGCCTCAACGAGCGTACCCATCGAGCAAATTAATGAACTGGTGCAGCGTGAATTTTTCTGGGCAGCAACTCGCTCGCCTCAACGAGCGAAGCCAGCAAGCGCAGCTGAGGGTGCAAGGGAGATGCGGGCAGATTTTTGCTCGCCTCAACGAGAATCCTTGGCGAGCGAAGAATTGTTAGGCGCGCGTAGGAGGAAATACAAGGGAGCGGGAAGATTTTTAACCTACTCAACAAGCTCCTCAACGAGCTATTATGTGAGATTTATCACTCCACTTTTTGGCTCTACTATTGGATGCTTCATCAAGGATACAATGCAATATATTCAAGGTTGCTTTTCAAGATTATTTCTAATAGTTTTAATCAAATTCTTAGCTACTATATATTTTATTAGTTTTTCATACATATTATTCTTAAGTAGTGTGGTAATTCATGTAAAGCATATTATCTAAGTGTTAAATTTGCCTCAATTGATGGTATTAGCATTGTACGATGCTCAACCCAATGAGGTGAACGCAATGCTTGGGTATTTTGCTATAGTACCACTACTTGGGCATTATTTAGTCTTAGCAAGTTTATATTTCATTTATGACGTAAAGACTGAATTTGTTTGTTTATTACTAATAAAATTAGCTGCTAAGCTATAAGCTTAGTTGTATTTTGCTTTTAAAAAAAAGGCATAAAGAACAGGACGAGGAATTGTAAGAACAAATCCTAGCCTTGCTCTGATACCAACTGATACAGGGTAAAATACGCGGAAGCAAAATAGATAAAGAACGAGACGAGGTTTGAACTACAACAAGGATTCAACGAGCAACTAGTTTCGTTGCGCCCTTGTTGGATTCAAAGATCGCCTACTTTATGCAAACTATGCTCAACGATACTTGATCCTTGCAAAAAGTTTGATCAAAAGAGGATTGAGGTTCAATTGGATTCACCAAAAGAAATCAAGCCAAAGGGGTTTCTTCTTCTTGAGAGAATATCAAAGTGTTGTTATCAAAATTCAAAGGTAGGTAATCAAATAAAAGACCTAATGTGGTATTCATAGGTTTGCCCACATGTACTAAAGTTATAAAAATAGTCCACAAGTTGGCTTAATGAAATAAAGACCACGCAGGGTCAAACTAGTATTAGTCTCAAAATACAAAATAAGTCACATCACTTCATCTTCTAGGTGGGAGGTACACCTAAGAAAAGTCCAGAGAGCAGATTCTGAGTGGGCGGTCTGCCCTGGCCTGAGGTGCTCTGCCTGGCAAACTTCAGAGAGTTGTTATTTTGATACTTAGTTGATTTTCGGAAGAAAAGTTGGGAGGTGCCCCGCCTTGGACTGGGAGCGGTCCACCATGGACTTGGCAAGTTGCAGGAACTACTGAAAGGTGCTGGGGTGGTCCACCTTGGCTCTGGGGCGGTCCACCCTCACTGGTACTGTAGCAAATGATCTTTAAATCATCCTCGAAGCTCTGTCCATACATGCCCTTCCAAACCAAGTGTAGATGTACATCTTGAATCGCATTTGCTTGACTTCGTGTGAATGGTCTTGAGGCAATTTGGACTGTATCATCCTACCCTCATATAACATAGCAGCCAACTATTAGAAGAAATATAATCATAAAATATATAAAAGGTTGTGGCATAGTAATTACGCCTTGTCGGTAGCTATTCACGTAAAGAACGTGAATAGGATATCCCTAAGCCCAAAGGCCGTCAAAGAAATAGATACTATCACTTACCTCAAATTGGGCCCAAATCAATCACTGGAAGACTTCCTTCCCCTTCCGATGTCTCTCGAGATAGTCTCTTTCAGGGCCAAAGAAATATAATCTCTCTCATGAGTGCCCTTAGAAGAGTTATTTAACTTCTAGACTGAGCAAGAAGAAAAATTATAAAAATACCCCTGGACCTGGCTTAGCAGAAAGTCCATAAATTATACATACATACTCCTCATAGTCCCACATATCCAATCATACCACTAGTTTACAAGATTAAGTTCAATTTCATTAAATTTCCTAATTTTACAATCCTAGGGTTAAAACCCCAATTTCCCCAGGCCATATTCAGGAAATTCTAACTCCCAATCCTTGATTTGACATAATTAAATGATATAGTAATGTTACCTGATCAATATTGATGATTTGGTATCAATATTTTTCCTTGGAACCGATTGGAAATGACTAGAATAAAATTGGGCATGAAATTAGCCGACCAAACACTTTTTTATGCCTCTGAACCAGCGCATACGTGCAAGGGCCTAGGCAAAGCCCCTCAGGCTAGCGCTATCGTGCCCCTGGGCGCGCAGTCACACAGAGATGCAGTAGAAACAAGTGTTGTCACACAGGAGAACTCAGCAAACCAGCGCTTTAGCGCTCAACCAGGCACGATCGCGCAAGCATGGTGCCAAGAAGTGCACCAGCATCAGCTGGTGATGCTGCATTTTGGGTTCGAACAGGACCCTACTAAGCTCTGAATCACCCCTAAACTTTCCATGCAAGTCATACAATACTTATACGACCTATTCGCGAAGATAAATATCGAATCGGATCTCCAAAACATAAGATGCAAGTTAAACAGAAAGAGGTCAAATTCCAACTTTCTGAGCTTTAGCAAAAACTATCTGAAATACTTCAAATTTCACTTCTGATATTTCATATAGTGACCTATAATCGAATTTCGAATCGGAACTCATTTACTCAAGTCGAACTCGTAAACCTCTTTTAAGCTTTACTGACAATCGAAACTGAAACCTTCTTCGAAGACCTACCAACCGTGGTTTGATTTAGTTCAAACTTTACAGACATTTCCTAACGGACCTTACGGAGCTTTTAAGACTATCGCGAATACCAATGGAGTCGTAACTTCTGAAATGACTAGCCCAGGTTGTTTCATCATCTATACAGATTATATCCTCAAACATCTGGTCCCAACTTTTCTGTTATCTATATACATGGTGGTCTTATTGAACAATGTGTCCCAAACATGCAATTGTTTACTTCAATGAAACCATAAATATGAAAATTCTAGTTGAAAAATTATAGTGAAAGTGTGTCTCCTTCCTTCTTTTTCTTTTCTAGATATGGAGCAATTGATAATAACTCAAATGGCTGCAATAATATTTTCAACGCAAACAAAAATTGAAAAAGGGGTAGAGGCCCAGCCGAACTACAAATGATTAGAAAAAATCAAGTTTGGCCAAACTTGTGGTACCTAACATACAATGAAGCTAGTGTTGGGTGAATCAAATTGGTGCGGAACAAATTAGAGACGAAGGCTTACTAGCAACGAGCACCGTACCAACAAGTTATACTTCTTACAAAAAATGCCTACTGAGCTTAAGGACAAATCGTGGGCCTTGATAACAGTAATCCTTTCTTTGATGTACTATAATAGGGCAATTTACAAAAATATATAAGCTAACAATCTTCTTACACAAAAAGTCAATATTTTATCATTTACAAAACATAACAACATTTTTTTTAAAAAAATAGCAAAAACATATAAAAGGATGCTAAAATCTTAAATTTTCCTCCTACCACACCCCAACCGCCAGCCCCATCACTGCCACTGCCTCCGACCACCGGCCGCCGCCAATCGCTAGAAAATATATTTTTATTTTATTTTTTTGTGGATCTGTGTGTATATTCACTGTATGAATAGTGTGTGGACTATGATACATCATGCATACAGTGAAAATACAGTAGCTACACACACATATGGTTATTGCATGTTTGTATATTCTTTGTATAGTTACTGTATGCATAGTGTATGTGTGTTCGTTCACCGGATATACACACCATATACAAATCGATCACCCAAAGTACGTGTTGTATATTTATTGTATGACAAGTGTATATTCATTGTATGTCTGGTGTATATTCATTGTATATACAGTGCATACACCGCACATACAATGGAAATACGCATGTCATACGTTCCATACAATCCACAAATACCAAACAAACACCACAACCACCGTAGTTACGTCGTGTCCCATCGGAAAATTCAAAAATAAAAAAAAAAACAAAACAAAAAAGAACCAAAGCAGCAGCGCTGCTGGATCCTCACCAGAAGACACTGGATCTGCTCTGTTGTAGCAAATCCGGCGCCGCCGGAACTTAGGCGACGACGCAGCAGGCAAAAACAAAGTAGCTGGCAAAACACAGAGTAGAGCAGTGGGACAAAATAAGAAACACCACCAGCAACCGTCGCCGGCGACGACAAGGCATGGGAAGGGGACACTGGCAATACTGGTGGAAGGGGAAGCAGCACGGGGCGACGGGGAAGAGGGGAGTGGCAGCTGACGTGAATACAGTGGGTGTGGGGGTTGGAAAGAAGGGAGAGAGAAAGAACCTAGGGTTTTTCAAAGTGTGCTATGTTTGGCGGTATTGTAAAAAATATCGCTACGTTTGGTAAAGTGAAAAAGTTTTGCTATTTTTTTAAAAAAAAAAATTACCTAGAATGACACCGGGGGTAATTTGCCCTACTATGATATTACTACTGTAAATACTTTCACTTTATTAGTACAGTGGATATCTTCCTTATAGTCTTATTTAAACAAGGATTGGGAGGCACTCACTATAAAGAACTGTGGTGAAAAATGGCGTTAGCACAAACACGTCATACAAGAACTATGTGGCACCATACCTCAAAGTGGGACAAAACATTTAAGTTGCCATGGAAATCCCGAAAACTATATGAATACTATTCAAGCTACTGATTGCATGACTTTTTACAATATAAACTGACAGAAGAGTTAGAAAGAGAGGGTGTCTAGTGCTTTTTTATTGTAAAAGAGGCATGTGTCACTAGTGAATTTGGAAGTGGTAAAATGCATTTAAACCTGGAAATTAAAAAAGATGTGTTAATTAACTATGGTTAAGATAGAGAAGCATGTATGCCAACACATGTCATGCATGTATTGAGTTGGTGCATACACCCGGTGCAGGTAAGTTTTTCCCTTAGGTAAAGTATATACGATGCGAAATTTGTTTACTCCATCAAAAAGCATCTACCACCATAACAAATACTAACTTGCTTCTAGAAGACTATCTGGACATCAGATTATTTTTCAAGACACATATTAACAGGAATCATATAGAATACAATCTCATCTGCTTGCATCACTATCAAGCAAACAAAGATTTACTTGGCATCTAACACCTTAAGACTACAGCCTTCATTGGTTCTGAATCTCGAAGGGAAAGCAAAATTCAATAATGGAACAACTGCTGGAATCAGCTCCTCCCTTGGATACCTGCAAAGAATTATGGAGGAGATTAATAAATGGCCACTGCAAGCAGAATGTTATATAAAAACTCAGCACACTGAAATGTTCATTTTGGCTAAAAGTATAGAACATCTGTCTCCATAATCAACTGTGGTCAAGAACTTCTAAACTGAGACTTAGGAAAGAGATGTGTCCCAAGTTCCATACACTGTATGTTATATCATTTGTAAAGAAGCAACTAAAACAGACTAAATTAGCATAACATAAAATCACAACAAATTCAAACTACCTACTAGCCTGATTCATGACATTCAGAGATCGGATTTAGCTACTTTTTGTTGTAACAGCACACAAGCCATGGTACAGCACAGAGAAAATATTTTTTTTTTTTTTGATAGGTGGTACAGCATATAGAAATTCAAACTCCAGTATCACAACTTAATGCAGTTACTTACAATCATATAAGCAGTAACCAGAATATCCCAAATTGCTGATCATGCCTACCCTTCAGATAAATGAACTTTTCTTTAGTTCTAATTATTAACACAACAATGATAGTAAGTGTATCAACCAGTGATCCATTCCACCGGCCTAACATGCATTGCATATAAATAAAACGAACAAGAATAACCATTGGATATAGCAGAAAGCCTAAACAGCCTAAAATATCAATCTGCAGTTTCTATTAGCCCCATCTATTATGTCAAGGCATAGTCTGGTCAAGTAGTGTTTTACCTGTACAGGTTACCCAGTGATGAAAATTATGAATCATAGCTATCTCATAGAGAACATGCTTCGCAGCTTCGGTGCTGGACATCAAGACTGTCAAACAGCTCGATATAAGGTTTATTCAAAGAAATATTTGACTTCAATGCACCATCTATCTCTTTAAACACTCCAATACAATCACTATCAGAGCAACCAAAAGCATCAAAACCTCCTTCAACAGTTTCAACATGGATGAGCTTACCAAATAACTGGAAAGAATTAACACGAACTTTTGTGAAAGAGCTGGAACCCGGTTTTATAACCAGCTCATTGTCAAAATGCACACTGCTGTGACTATCCGGTGATAAGTTGTCTGAAAATGAACTGCCGATATTCAGTTTGGTGGATACACTTTCAAGCTTTGGCTTGATTTCTTCATCTATGCTATTGTCAGTGCACGACCCAAGGTTGTTATTGCTTTTAACATTGGATAAACCTGATACACAAATTTGGTTTTGCCTGGCTCCCTGCATGCCAGCAGGAAAAGACGTATAGTTGCCCAATAATGGGCTACAAAGTCCAATCATAGGATTACTCAACCCTGTCATTGGGAAAAAGTGTTTCCCCTCTCCATCAGGTAGCAAGCCATTTGGAAGTTTTATTTTCTTTGATGGTGGAAATCCAGAATGAACCTGTGGGGTAGGAACAATACACTCAACTTGCCAAGGATTCACCCTCTTAGCATTCTGCAGAACTTCTGGTTCATCCCAAGTGATCTGCAATGGAATACCATAAGAATCTCAGATTGACCTGAAAATGAGGCTAGGAGGCAAACCATATCCAACCAAAAAATAATAGTTGTATTACTCATTTTAAAAGAGAAGCCAAAAGGATAATGCTTCTGGACACGTCAACTTATAGTAGTTGAGTTTCCCAGTTCACAAGGACAGGTCAGGTTGCTTCCATGACAAGAGCACTTCTAACCAAGAAGCTGGGAATTCAGAC
The DNA here is from genome assembly GCA_029990175.1 of Petunia secreta. Classification (NCBI taxonomy): domain Eukaryota; kingdom Viridiplantae; phylum Streptophyta; class Magnoliopsida; order Solanales; family Solanaceae; genus Petunia; species Petunia secreta. The sequence goes on from JARKIP010000017.1 coordinate 10,507,491, forward strand.
AAGTAATGCGGGAAAAGGCCAGTATCGATTTCTAAGCAGGACGGGAAAGGGGTAGGATTTACCATATCAAAAAATAGTTATCCTAGTTCATAATTATAGGGGAAATACAAAAACCTGTTTTGACATGAAATGGATATATCCATATATTTCTGACTCATATTTACGAGATGATAAAATATGAAAAAAGCTATACCGAAAATTAGTTTGCATAGAAGTGAACGAATTGGTTCACGTAAGGGTGCATGTAGAATACCAAAGGTAGGTACAGCTAGGCCATGAACAGCCAACCATCGAACAGTCAAAATTAAATAGGTTCAATCTACAGTCATTAGGGCCACCTAAAACGATCTACTAAATTCATCAAGTTATTCCGAAGGATCAAAACGTTATCCTCGTTCACCGTGAAAGAGATTATCAAACCAACCTTCAGAAGTCAGAACTAAGGTAAGAAAACCACAACCCACCACCCCAGTGGTCGCATAAATGATTATTTAGAGAACAGCTCTCAAATATAAAAATTGGGACAGCTACGACAAACAACTATGCCAAAATCCCAAACAAGTTGGGGCCGGCTATATGAATCTTCATCCTCATGTTTCTACATTTAAGCTCAATGCAAGTCATCATATTACCAAATTGAAACAATTGTAATGTGCAAAACCTAATCTATCATAACAAGTAAATCAAATGTAGGATTGTTGGAGTAAAATATATTGGACAAACACGTGCAGAACCAGAGGTTTTGGGCTGAAATAGAGCATAATGAATCTTAGTAAATGTAAAGATAAAGGAAAAGATTAGAGTAAAGGATATTGTGATGGCATAATAGGCTCTATCAATTGTGCGATTAAAAGTCCGGTAAATCAACTACTTACCTATGTTGCTCGGATACGGGTGTAGGGACCCGATACGGGTGCGGATCAAGAAGTCGCATTTGTCATCACCTAAATCTTAGGATTCGGGGATTCAAATATGAGAATGGATACGGGTGTCAAGATACAACCAATAAATGTATATAAAAGGCCAACCCGGTGTACAACACATCCCTCATTCAGTCAGGGTCCAGGGAAAGACCGCACCCCAAGGGATGTGATGTATGTAGCCTAGCCGAATGCAAGCATTAGTGGTTGTTTCCACGGCTCGAAACCGTGACCTATAAATGTATATCACAACATATATATCTTCAAATAATTAATTGCAGTTACTAAATTAGAGTTAGTAAAATTAAATTCCTTGTAAGCTTTTTTTGGATAAGGTAAAATTTTAGATTCCTTGTAAACATTTAACATTTCATCTATAAATTATCTCGTAAATACCAAAGTATTATAGTACACACACACATATATATGAGTTTTGCTAACATACTACATAGTTGTAGTAGGTTAGCATGGTATACATCTTTGAATTCTCCAAAATGCCCTTATTATTTGATGACACCACATTAAATTTAAGGTCATTTTTGTCTTTCCATAAAACTCCACCAATAACCTAAAGAACTAATTCCAAAGATCTTTGCCATCTCTGACCCATTCACCTTTCTTCTCTCGTCATTCTATCCTCAATGATTTGGGTCTATAAATTTTACATAAATTCTCACAATTTCTTGTTGTTCCTTTCATAACTAGCTATGAAATTGTATTTTCTAGTTCTCCTTTCATCTTCATCTCTATTCCGATATTTTAAATATACAAGTAGAAGATGGGAGACGAGATAGCGGCAATGGTGCTTTTAGTGACATACACCGTACTGGTGGACGTTGGTGGTCCGCTAGAAGTCTAGAACTCAGAAGATTTGTTGCCATTTTTCAAACGTCGATAAAGATGTCTTATTGGATTTTCCAATTTTTGAAACAAACCCCTATGTCAAATCAATGGAAATATTATTACACCCATTTTTTTGCTTTTAAAAATCACTAAAAGTAAAAAAAAAATTGTCAGGAAAGTGATTGTTTGGTATTGCAAGGTACAGTACAAAATCAAAACTCATGCATAAGGATTGAAAACTTTTCAATGGGTATTCATGTTGTTCAATAATTGAAGAAAAATAATGGTGGGATTACTTTGGGTGTAGAACAATGGTTTGCCTAGTTAAATTAGATTCAGCCGGAGAATGAAATTGGAAGGGAGTGGGGAGACCGAATGAAACAGAGGAATTAGGATGGAGTATTAAATTAGATTCAGCAGTAATCTTTTCGCTTGGTGAATGACAAAAAAGTCTTTGATTTTAATGTGATGGAACAAAAAATTGAGGGTATTTTGGAGAATTCAAAGATGTATACCATGCTAACCTACTACAACTATGTAGTATGTTAGCAAGACCCTATATAAGTAACCAACATATATATCTTTTTGATAAGTAATTGAAGTTAGTAGACTAAAGCTAGCAAAATTAAACTCTTCGTGAACAATCAACATTTCATTCACAAGTTATCACATAAATACCGTAAGTGTTCTACTACATTATGTGAATATATATATGACATAAACTCAAAATCAACCCAAATAACCAATCAAAATATACTTCTTTGTCAAAGGTGTAGTCAAAGTACCCAAGTTAGGTTGACCAAAGCCATTATGGATTCAATACTCCCAAATCGTGTTGAATCGACACGGATCTGAGCAGCATAGCTACTTGCCCATAAGGCAATTTAAAACCTAATAAAACAATCTTGATGCACTAATATACGAGAGGTGTAAGCACCACCTGATGTGAGAACAGATCACCATCCGTCTACACTCTACACCATCAGTCTGCTGACCTTTACTTCAAATTCTCACAGAAAGAGTTTTTCTGTTCTTTTTCCTTTTCTTTCTCCTCTTTCCATTATTCCCTGGCTCCCAACTTCTCTTATTTCTCTTATTCTTCTCCCTCCTCTTTGGCATCCTCCTTCCGCCAACCACCAAGCTCCCATATGAACTTTATAGTAGTCTTGAATAAGGTTCGAATTTGTCCTAACAACTACTTTTCTATAGATTGGGACACTTTGATTTAGCAAAATTCATTATAGTTCACAGGATTTCCAGGGCAAGAACTGAAAATACAAATACTGAATCAGTTGACCATTCATTGGCTCTGCAACTAAGAAAAGAAAAAGCAAATAACTCTAGAACAATCATAATGCTGAAGAAGACACATGGCAAGCATGTAGCGTCGGTCTGTACAAGAGGTTACTGCTCGAATATTATATCCCTCATCATTGTTCATCAATGACAAATAAATCATCAATCATTATCATATATCTTTTATCTTTCAGCATAGAGATTAATTATCATTCTTTCACCTTCCATATAATACTTATAAGCTCAAAGTCATATGCACTAGGATGTAAAATTTCTGTATGGTAAAGCAAAGATGTTAGTAATCTTTCTCATGCTACCATTCCAGTTGCCACTAGCTGATATTCACTAATTTAATATCATTGTGCATATTTGCATGCACAAAAAAGGATATTTCCCTCTAATATATGGTTGAAGATTATCTTTGTAAATAAGTTAATCTACAGATTTATCAGCTTTATTTTTTTTTTGGGTAAGCTTCCTCTGACGTTTTCCTCCATTATCTTTCTATGAGATCCACTAGGAAAGCAACTAAGACCTCCGGGTTTAACAGTAAGCTGTGATACCTCTGTTAGATATCAATCATTTGAGAAAGATAAGAGCTTGGGCAAGACGAACTGCTGGGGGCAAAACGTGTAGGGGGAAGGAGACATGAAAAATAATGGCAGACCTAAACCTTTCAAAAATCAGGACATCATGGTGGCAGGAAGCATGAAAAGAGAAAAGAAAAATGGAGATGCTCAGGTGATGTGATGATACATGCAAACAAAGAGGAAGAAAAAGAATGAAAAAGATACTCCATCATTTGATAGAAAACCAATAACAGAATATGCTATCAATTAAAATATACACCAAATGGAAGTAATTTGGTGGGCAAAGTATGATGTATCAATAACTTTAGGGAGAAAAATCACTTCATTTCTTTTTCTTTCTTAATATCACTTTATCTCCTAGAAGTTTGATAGAGAGAGCACATTAGAGCAGTTTTTCCGACATACAAAGTTGGGAACAGATAGAGAAATTATCTAAAAAAAATGACAAAAGTAAGTGGTTACGAACTAATACAAACCGACCAGTATTATTTACTTAACCTTGTGGTGTTTTAATTAAAGAACCCAGAGCATTAATTAAAGATCTTGCTGCATTCACATTTAATATGCTTTGGAGGAACACTGAAAACAAGTCAAAAATCAAGTTAAAAGAGCAAGGAAGAATCTGAGTGGTGTTCTAATCACAGGGCGTCTGAAGCAATCGCAGCATAAAAGGGAAATGTTCAAAGTTGGAAAATGCAAGCACTGTTGTGATTGTTAGTCTTAGACACAATTGCAGCAGAAAGGGACTCGTCCAAAATTAGGAATACACTATTAGTGCGATCGCAGCCTACGGTTCAATACTGCAGCACTTGGGTAAATCTAGGTCGGAGGGATACTTTTGGAAGAATTTTCTAGGTCATTTCCAATCATAAAAATGCTACTCAACTTGGACCTTCAGAAGCTAACTTTGGCTGGATATCAGAGCTTGACCTAGATTCAAATATCTATACCTAGGATTGAAGATGGAGCAGTGCTTAGAGTTCTTCTAATCAATTTTCTATTATCTTTAGCCCATGGTTTATTGTCTCATCTTTGAATGATTGTATGATTGGAAAATGGTTTTGTATAAACTCCACTACTACTAAGCTTTTCTCTTTTTTCAATAATGTTGGTGTCTGGGCCAACTTGTGCGTACCTCGACTAATTCCACCTGATACCTGCCACCTTCCACCATCAACAAGTACCAGATAACTCCACCCATCAAGGCTGGAATAGATGGGAAAAAAGACCTAATTTTTTTTATCTCCACTGGGATTTGAACCTGAGACCTCATGGTTCTCATCCTTCATTGACCATTAGGCCACACCCTTGGATATCCACTACTACTAAGGTTGTGAACAAACTTCTCCTTTATTTTTTTGCATTATATTGATTGAGTCTGATCAACTCTTGAAAAAAAAACATTTACCTGGAAGAGGGAAATTAGGTTGGGTCTAGGTTATCATCAACCTTTTGGATTATTTAAGGGATTAATATAATCTAAGCTATTGTGACAACGGACAGACCCTTCACTCTTATAACCATAATGGGATGAACTTAGTGCTTCTTGGTTGAATTGTGATTGTTAAGTAGGATAGGCTCGTTAATTATCAGGAGACACAAATAGATAATTAAGAATCTCGGTAGTTGGAGACATAATGGAAATTGAGAATCCAAAGCTAATCCTTTTAGTCATGCCAGCCCTTTTGATGTGTTCTGCTCCAAAGATATAAGTAAAACCTTAATAACTATCAACCACTTAGCAGGAGAGTTTATTGAATCAGAAAGAGTTTTTTGAATCTACATAAGAACATGACAATATTCTGCGACTAAAATACCTGATAAATAGAAGTTGTAATAGTTCGTATACTAGAAGCAACAGAGAGATGGAAGAGATAAACATCACAACATAAAAAAAGTTAAATTCTATAAAAATTTAAAAAAAAAAAAAAAAAAAAATGGAGAAACATCAAATACATGAAGCTAGACTCTAAATCCCAAAACACATCAGTTCATCTCAGGAAGCACTTTTTATCTATCTATTTCATTTTGATAGGTTCCCTGATGAGCTCCTCTCACTATAACATTGTCATCCTTGAGCTTTCCTCTGTCCTATATAATACTTTGTTATCAAACAAGAATAGGACCAGAGTATCCACTTTAGCTAGAAGAAGATGAACTCATTTCCTCACAAAAAAGAAAATGTGAACATATATTCTGCTGACCAAGTCATTGTTTTAGGGATAAAACACTTCTTTGGAGGAAGTACATGCATTAGGAAAAATCAGAACAACGTAACCTACTATTGTATAATGTGCTCCGTGACGTTTTTCTACTTCCTCAAGTAACCAAAGACGAAGCAATTAATTGAATGAAAGTAGCCTTATCATCCCAGATCACCTAAAAGCCCCAAGGAGTCTGTGGTGCCATACTCCATTATCCTCATAACAGATTGAGATCTATCACTATGATAACTGCATAAATTACAATCAATAACTGCAGAACCTTTAGATATCATTGAATGAGGTGACAATTAAGACATAATGGGGGCAATCTTTTGCTGCATCCTCAAAAGAAAATTATGCATGTGTACAAGGGACAAGAATATCTTTGTTTAGAAAATTTGTATCAAGTCACCAGAAATGTATAGAGAAATCGCTCAAACCAGTTCCTTAAGTTTGGATTACCAGAAATTGTCCTGATGTATTCTGTGAACAACTTACAATCCTACACATATGCAACACTAGTACAGTTTCTCCCCAGAACTAACATAAACCTCCTTCAAAGTGCACCTGAACAGTAACCTGTCTATTCACAAAAGTAGATTAGCTTTGTTGCCAAAATGAAGTGTCAATAAGTACCAATTTCACATCAATAGAATATCTGGTGTAGGACATTTCTGGGATGAAAGTCCTCACCCTCGTTTCTCATACGATTACTTCTACACTTTGCTATATTTTCTTTTTTTAAATTAAGCTCTTCTAAGAAAAAATACTTTCTTAGAAGATAAATATAGTGCCATCCAGAAGATTACGATGAATTGTCTCCTTTTATTTTACTTTTGGTGTAAACAAGATGTCACAAATGATGTGGGAGAATTAACCGATTTCATAGGAAATTTGTAATTAGTTGTTAGAGCAGCTTACTTTTTGATGTACATAAGGAACTTAGCACCACCCTGGTGCTGATTATGGAGATATTTAATAATATTGTTACCTTTATCAAAAAAAAAAATACTTTCTTCAGGTGAATGCCAAAGAATTTGCCTTCTTTAGGTGTCTGATGTTATATTTTCTTGATTTCCCGTGATGGATTTGAAAGCTGATGAAAGTATCTACTTGATATTATGGATGAAGAGGTGATGATACTGAACCTATTCGGAAACTTTGGATTGAGAAATAAGGTCAGTGAGATAATAAAACTTAAAAGGGACTGCAGCTTTTGTGATTTGTCATGATGATTTCAGCTCAATGCAGAGCTGGAATAGATCATATTCCTGCTAGGTCTTACTTTGAATGTTTGACATTTTCATCTTGGAAAAAGCAAATCGGGTTGTGGAAACATGTAGGTTATTATTTGGGTGGCCTTTTTCCATGGTTTTGACCATTCTAAATGAAACCATTAGCCAGAACCGAAAGTGTACCAGTTTTACATACTCAGAAGACTTACAGAACGCCACATAATTCAACAATACGGACGTCTTTGAGTAAAGACCCAACTTAAGGCATGAATTCTCCTAAGAGATACATGACCGATTTGGAAAGTTAAATAACTGTAACCCACTGTGTGACCCATCTTACATGCGTGCGGACAGATCTTTCTACTTCCTAAACTAACAAAGGTAACATAAACATTGCATTTAACATAAAAGAAGATATTCTTAGCATTTATAGATCAATGAGGAAGGTACCACTATATCAAAGCATTATACTGGTCATAATATATACTATTAGAACTGTAATCCACAAAAAAGAAATAGATTAACCATCGCAACATATTGGAGACAACTACACGTGAAAATGATAATGTCCTTCAATGTCAGAAACAATCAACAGCTTTCGTAGAAGAAACCAATGCACTATCATTAACCATTACATTTTGAAGGCTAGAATGAACAAATCCAAACTCAAATGAAAACAGCTATTTAGCATCGCCAGGGGCATAGATATATATATATTGCTATCAAAAGCAGAAAATTAATTGATGTAACATCACAGCATATCCTCAACAACTATGTGTGAACATGGTAACAATGTCCCCTGGACATCTGATACCAGAAAGATTAATCATGAAACAAACACCATTAACAGTTCGATGCTCAAACGAAAATAACTGTAATTCAAATGACTCTAGCTTATAGACATATAAATAGAAACACATCAAACCGAAAGTTGCAGAGTGATAACTTACCTGAAGCATTCGCCACGGAGAGCCACGCCAAGGGCCACTTTCAGGCAAATTGACGGATGAAACAGTCCCTTGAAAGCAAGCGGTTCGAGATGAATCCTCTGTCTCCACAGCCATCTTAACTCTCACGCCAACAGTCCAGAAAACAGTTGAAGACGCTTCTACTGCTTCTGCCCGGACCACAAAATCAGCCCAGCCTGCCCGGGGGTAACAAGTTACCTCAAATGCCAGTCCCCGTGTGGCCATTTCTGCAGCGTCCACAATTGCCTCCATAGGCACTCTCCCCTGCCCGGTCCTCCAACAACTACCTAGTTGTTCAGTTTTCAAAACAGGGGAATTCCACCTCTCATTTCCTCTGGTGGCACGTCGGACACCCACATAGAGTTCACCTGTCTTTAATTTGCGAATAAAAACAGCGGAATCACCAGCGACGATCTTCTTACTATTAACGAACTTACTCCAACCGGTAGTGAGCAAATGGCGGCGAGGTGTGCCACGATAAATGTGTCGAAACTCCCAAAGAGCGCCATGGATATCTCGAATAGTCAAATTCTGAACGGGCGGGTCAGCAGCGAAGTTGAGGCGAGGAAAAATTGAGTCGGCACAGAAGCGGGGTACAGAAAAACCACCGCCATTGTTAGCATCTGAAGGAGTTAAAATCTTCACGAAGGAGACGACGTCGTTTTCGTCGTCAGCAGCAGCATTGAGTGCAACAACATCGTCGTCACTCTGATTAATAGGAAGCAGGACAATTTTAGCGAAGGCCTCGTCGGTAACGGAATCGGCGAGAAAACGAACGGAGAGTACGCGGCAAGGGATGAAGGGAGGGATAACGGCGGAGAGGAGAATAGGGGAAGCACAGGTGGCGTGCTCCGCGTGGCCTTGTGGGAAGTAGTAAACCCTGGAACCAACGCTCGGGATTTGTACTGAGTTGCCAGCGATGGATCGCCAGATTGTAGGGTCCACATCTTCACCGGTTGACGGCGGCGGCATTGCTGCTGAATCACTCATATACTGGTTGTTATCCATTTTGTATGTACGTATAGGTGCGGAGAGTGGCCGTGAATTAAACTGCCCTTCACTTCAGGTGTTAATTACAAAACTAGGCACCACTACTTTAAATGCATTCTCTCTACTTGCATTTCGGGGTAGGCTAAGGGAATTGTATTGACCCTAACATGAAGCTAAGCTGCGTGGGGTTCACCTCTTTTGGAGAAAATATCAGGTGAATTTGTTGAATAGTCTCTCTTACAAAAACCAATACAAGTCTATGACAAGTAGAATTTGTAAAACAAGTACTCCCTTACTTAGAGAAAGAAAGAGTAAATTCCACTTTATCTCGTAACTTTATAGGTTCATACCCCTTTTCACCTATTGAATGGGATAGTAATCCTTTTATCCTAAATCAACATCAAAAATGAATTGATCTTTGTATGCATTTTCTTAAGATCAAAACTAGTCTCTTCAAATAATAATAGTAATTTTTTTAAAAGTCAATTATATTGAATACCTGAAGTTATTCTGATTATTATATATAAATACGTTAATTAAATTTCATTTAACTGTCACAATATTTGATTTAAAGAATAATAATACATCATTCATCTTCTGCATGAAATAAAAATTATATTTTACTTAATATTTTAATATTATTTTAAAATTATAAAATATCATGTCATCACCTTTAAATTATAAGAAAAGTCAAAATTTTTACCTTTTATTTTTTGATATGATTACTAATGAAATATTTAAAACTAACTAAACTAAACAATATGTAACTATGACGTAAAATAGAAACGTATTTTATGCGAAATTTTTACTCTAGCTACGTTAATTTTCAGTAGTTACAAAAATTACAATTAAATTCAAAATCTCTACGAAAAAACCTCTATAAAATAAAATGAGTTTCCTAAATCAAAAGAAAAAAGTAAAGGAGTAAAATGAGATATAAAATTTTAAATATTTGCAATGCTTTTTAGATATATTTAATCGTGTAAAAAATATATATTTTAAGTTCATCATGATTGAAAGTTGTTTTTGACTTTTTAAAAATACATACAAATGATAAACTCATTTTTCACCGTTGATTTTAAGATTAAGGGAGTTATTGTTTCCGAAACCCAAAAGGTTAGGGGGGATTTAATGGACTTTACTCGAAAAAGAATGATGACTATTTGTGTAGGCTATAAATCATTTATTAAGTATAAAGTAGATATTTTGAAGTTATATTTTTTCAAAATTTAAAATTATTTCATTCTTTTGGAACAGAATAATAGAAAAAATATAACAAGAATAATAAATGAAAAATATGGGGGGAGAAGGCATAACTAATTCATTCAAGTTATTTCATGTGTGCCTTCCATAAAGCAAAGAGTTTTCTATTTATAGGACACAAATATACGAGAGATTACAAGACATTCTAAAGGTTACAAGAATTAAGAGTTGACTAAATACGGAATTAAGTAGAAACACTAAATGGGAAACTAAGAATCTGTTTGGCCATACAAATGACTACTTTTTTCAAATTCTTTTTGGAAAAGTTGTTTGTTCATAGAAATTTGAAATTATTTTGAGATAATTTCAAAAGGAGTTTTCGAAAATTCAGAAAATGGTTTTGACCAGTTTTTCAAGTTTTTTCAAAATCAAAATTTCTCAACTCACTAGACTTAACTTTTATTTCAAGTAAATACATGTTCAAAAGCAACTTCAACTTTCAAATGCATTTTTTCAACTCAACTTTAAAAGTTATTAAAAAATTAAAAAAAAAAATGGTATGGCCAAACACCTACTAAGAAGTGACTAAATGGAGAATTTAGCAAATAGTGACTAATTAGTCATCCACATTTACACAATTGATTTGTAACACTCCCCTTAGATGACCATTTGGAAGGTTATGTGCCTCGTTGATACCTTGCTAGGTAAATCCCCGTGGGAGAAAGCCTATTGAAGGAAACCTTATAATACGCTCTGAGAGATGTATTAAAAATCTTACAAGAAAACCCAATTGAGACAAAGAAAGCCTAGTGAAGGAAATACTCTAATATGTTATGAGAGCTGTCTCATTAAAAATCTTAAAAGAAAACTCAAATGGGACAAAGTATTGTTAAGGAAAAAAAAGTACATGATGTATCTTACTCCCCCTGATGGAGGCATTACTCATCATTCGGAGATAATGCATTCCAATCTTGTAAAGAATGTCAGCGACCTAGTTTTTTCGTAGCGTCGATGCGGCACTTAATCCAACTACCCTCCTAGTAGAAGCTAAGTTCACCCTTACACAAGGGTGGCTTGACATTTGACAAGCCTCACTGCCGCAAAGTATGCCTTGAGTGTGGCGGAACGCGTGGGTGGTAAGGATGTGGGGTTTGGCTAGGACAAACAACACTTAGACACAAAAGGCAAGATGAGTGAGAAGCTTTAGGGAGTGAGGGAAACACCCTTGTTATTTATTACACAAAATTATACAGGGATACAAGACTTTTAGATTCGACAATGCATAAGACTAGAACACTAGGACACTAGTATGGATGCTTTTGAGTGTGTAGTGGCTAGTTTTACTCACTTGATTGAACTTAATCCAACTACCCTCCTAGTAGAAGCTAAGTTCAGCCTTACACAAGGGTGGCTTGACACTTGAAAAGCCTCAGCATCAATGTAAAGTATGCCCTGAGTGTGGTGGAACGCGTAAGTGGTAAGGATGTGGGGTTTGGCTAGGCCAAAAAACACTTAGACACAAAAGGCAAGATGAGTGAGAAGCTTTAGGGAGTGAGGGTAACACCCTTGTTATCTATTACACCAAATTATACAGGGATACAAGACTTTTAGATTCGACAATGCACAAGACTAGAACACTAGGACACTAGTATGGATGTTTTGGGTGTGTAATGGCTAGTTTTGCTCACTTGGTTGTTCATAGGTACAATAGAGGGGTCTCCTACTATTTATAGGCCTCCAAGGAAGGTTTTGGAGCCTTCAAAGCAGGTGGTAGAAGCCCCTAAAGTGAGTGGTAGAATTCTGATGCAATCCAAATTGGCTTAGTTCCCAACCATCAAGAGCCAAGCTTGAGAGCACAAGGAATAAAAGTCAAGAGCTCCGGAGGAGGCTTGAAGATCATGCATTGGAGCGCCAAGGAGAGAGGACCACTTAGGCGACAAAGGAGAGGCTCGAGAGACACATTTTGAGGCCTTTCAAGAAGCTTCAGGTAGAGGCGCTCCGCCTCTTCAAGTGGGCAGACCGCCTACTATATCTCAGCTCGCAGGATCTCAAGGGGCGGACCGCCTTTGGCTATGGGTGCACCGCCTAGTGGACTGTCTAACTCTCTGGACTTGAAGAGAGGTGGACCGCGTAGTGGGGGTGGGCGGACCGCCTATGATGCGGGGCATACTACCTTAAGGCCATTCACTAGAAGTCAAGCCAAGTTGATTCAAAACACACATCTCCACTTGACTTGGAAGGACATGAAAGGAGACTCCGGGAGCGACTTGAAGATCATACATTGGAGTTCCATGGATGGAGGATCACCTAGGCCACTTGGAGAGGCATCCAGGGCACATTTGGAAGCATTTCAAGAGCTCCCAGGAAGGGGCGGACCGCCTACTCCAACAGGCGGACCGCCTACTTAATTTTAGCTCTCTGGATTTTGGGGCGCCTACTAAGTGGGCGGACCGCCCATTTTGGCCGCCTGTTTTTATCTTCAGCCTTCCAGGCAACTAGGCGGCGCCTACTTTGCTGAAGCCTCTCGGGATTTCTAGTTTTAATGCTATGCTTTGACTATTATAGCCCTACGTGGCCTTTATTATTTTAACAAACTTTGGGGATATTTTAGGGCTTTCATTATGTATAAGTATATAAATACTTCACTTGCCTTCATCAAACCTTAGCTTACTTTGATTATTGTTGAATGATGAATAGAGTTGAACTCTTGTTTAAGAAGAAAACCCTTTGGTTGGCTTGAATTTACTAGCGGATCCTAGTTGATTATCGAACCGACACCCGATCATTCTACTTGCGAGTCCCGGGTGTGACTAGATAGTGGTTGCTTAGCGTAGGCTCTTCTTGACACCGATACGAGGGTATCACGGAACAAGTTTTCCGTGGTTACCTTGTAGGGAGTTCGAGACGCGTCTCGTTCCCTTTTATCGTTCTTTTTTGTCTTTTGATTTCGATCCTTATCATCTTGGTATCAGAGCAAGGCTTGGGTTTTGTTCTACAAACCCCCGACCCTTGATTCTTCGTGCCTAGGTTAGTTTCTACGTTAAGTTCTTGTTTGTTGTTGAAGAAAATGAAGAAAAACACAAAAAAATAGAAAAAGTTGAAAAAATACACCAAAAATTAGATCATGTCTTCTTGGATTGAGGGAACCGTTGTGTGATTGATATTGGGGTTTGTTCTTTGTTGGAAACCCGTTTTTTTGGTATCCTAAATACATGATTTGAAGTTGAATCACAAGATTTGAAAATTTGAAACCCTTTGAAAAATTTGAAAAGTTGAAACCTTAGCTTTGAATTTGATGAACATGGTGGATTGCTTGTTTTTTATTGGGGTTTGATAAAAGTTGTTGGGGTTTGATCTTTGTGATTGAAACAACATTGGGGTACCTTTGAATTGCTAGTACTTCTTTGAGTAATCTATCTAGTACTTCTTTGAGTAATCTATCCTACTTGAATTGTGCTAGCCCTTCGAAGCTATTAGGAAACTCAAGCCTAGATAGGAGAGTAGAATTCGAAGAAGACTCGTAGTATCTTTTGGCTCAAGTTTGCACTTAAAGAGATTATCGTTCCAATAGAATCACATCAACTCCACTCACCCCGGAGTGCATTTGGCTTTTGAGTTGAGTGATTAAGTCGAGGTTTGTTGATCAACTTAGTGAAGCTTTGAGTCTTCAAGCTTGAGTGAAATATCCACCACCACTAAACGAGTGAACCGAGTGAAATACTTGTGAGGAAGTGAGTGAGGTTATTTTACTAACGTTTGCTCATTTTGTAGGTACGATGGCCAACGAAGGAGATGATTTCACTAAGAATGCCTTTGCTACTATCCTTGCCAAATTGGATAGTATGAACTTAAGGATTGAGAACCTTGAGAGGGTGACATCAAGTACCCTAGTTGAGCAAGGGACTTCCAATGTCCAATCGGAGAAAGGGACCCCGAGTGTCCAAGTTGAGAAAGGGGCCCCGAGTGCCCAAGTTGAAGCCATTGAGGATACAAGCAGTTCAACCTTTACCCCGGAACAAGTTGTTGAGTTGCTTAGACAACAACAGGTGAAGGAGGACAGAGATCGAATTGAACAATTGTTGGGCAATACCCAACGAGTGACCATTCCTAACCTTATGGGCAATCCCCAAAGGGATGTTCCACTTCCCGGACCTATTCGAAATGTTCAACCTCTTGAGCAAGTTGTACAAGCTCAAGAAGGGGAGGAGGATGATTATGGTGATGGTGGGTATGATGCTCATTATCAATTTAGGGGTCGGAATGTGGATAGGGGTAGAGGCCAAGGTCGAGGGCCACCCATGGGGTATGTTGGAGGGAATGTTAGGAGGGATTTTGGTGGTTATGGAGATCACTTTGGAGGCCAACCGGAGCCTTACCAAGGGGGTCGTGACAACAACAATCTTAATAGTGTGAAGCTCACTATTCCTTCTTTCAAAGGAAGTAGTGACCCATTGGAGTACCTTGAATGGAAGTTGTCCATGGAGCGGATATTTGACACCAATGATATACCCGAGATGAAGAAATCCAAGTATGCAATATCTTCCTTTGAGTCCTTTACTTCTACTTGATGGGAGTCGATCAAGAGGAATAGAAGGAGGACGGGAATGGCTATCAATCTTACTTGGGAAGAGTTGATCCGTGTGATGGATGAGAAGTACTTGATTAACCAATACCGTGTGGACCAATACAAGTATCTCTATGAGTTGAAATAGGGGTACAAGACGGTTGGGGAGTACTTCAATGAATTTGAACAAGTCCGGATGGCCCTAGACTTGGATGAGGAAGAAAATGAGACGGCCATGATTCGATTTAAAGGAGGCTTGAACCGAGACATAGCTTCATAATTGAAGTTTCACAAGTATGATAATCACTGCAAGCTATGTGAAGATGCGGTTGAAGCCGAGAAATGGCTCAAAGAGGAGATATCTCTTCGCTACCAGAGTAGTACTACTACTCCCATGAGCAAGCCAAAAGAGTGGAAGACTCCTACTACAAATGTAAGATTCCCAAATGCAAGTGGTGCAAGTGCTAGCAAGGATGTGAAGAAGCCTTATGAGAAGTCTACACAACATGTGGGAGGTAACTCTAAAACTCACTTGAGTAATCCTACTTCTACTTCTACTCAATGCTATAAAT
Source organism: Petunia secreta (assembly GCA_029990175.1). Lineage (NCBI taxonomy): Eukaryota > Viridiplantae > Streptophyta > Magnoliopsida > Solanales > Solanaceae > Petunia > Petunia secreta. The sequence continues at coordinate 10,522,876 of JARKIP010000017.1, forward strand.
GTAAGGGTTATGAACATATTGCCAAAGATTGCCCTATCCGGAAAATTATGGTTCTTGTGGGTGACTTGGTGTATGAACTAGATAGTGAACCCGAGGATGAGGGAGTAGAGTGTGATGAGGAGATTGATAGTAGGGAGGATGCAATTGAGGATGATGATCCCCATGCCTTCCTTTTTGTGAGGAGGAGTTTAGGTGTCATGTTTGTAGAGGATAGTGAGACTTTACAAAGGGAGAATCTTTTCCATGCTAGATGCCGAGTCATGGGTATTGTTTGTTCCATGATTATTGACTTAGGAAGTTGTGCCAATGTCATTAGCCAATCACTAGTTTCCCAATTAAAGATACGCACCTTGAAACACCCAAATCATTACCGTTTGCAATGGCTTAGTGAGTGTAGTGAATTGAAGGCGGTAAAGCAAGTAATGATCAAGTTCCAGATAGGGAACTATGTGGATGAACAGATGTTTGATGTGGTGCCTATGCAAGCATGCCACTTTCTCTTTGGAGGCCATGGAAATTTGATAGACATGTGGTTCATGATGGCCGTGCTAACACCTACACGGTCAAGCACGAGGGAAAGAAGTTTGTACTTAGACCCTTGACTCCCAAGCAAGTTAGTGAAGATTACAAGCGAATGAGGGAGTTAAGAGAGGTGGCAAAGGCTAAGTCGGTTTTTGAGACTAGTCCTTTGGCCGAGAGCTTGGTGGTGACTCCACCATCTTCTACCGGTAGCATATGTGCCATGATGCAACCGGGTGAACTTTTGAGAGGAAATGATGGCAACAAACTACTCATATGCCTAGTGCACAAAGGTATGATTCTTACATCCGATCTTGATTTTTCCACTAACCATTTGCCTAGTGCTTTTGAGAATGTTTTGACGGACTTTGAAGGCATGTTCCCGGATGAAATGCCAATTGGTCTACCTCCCTTGAGAGGTATTGAGCACCAAATCGACTTTGTCCCGGGGTCTCAAATTCCAAATAAATGGGCTTATAGGAGCAATCCTGAGGACACCAAGGAGCTACAAAGGCAAGTTGATGAATTGCTTACTAAAGGCTTGGTGAGGGAGAGCTTGAGTCCTTGTGTCGTGCCGGTGATCCTTGTTCCAAAGAAGGATGACACTTGGAGGATGTGTGTGGATTGTCGTGCGGTCAATAAATTCACGGTAAAGTATCGACATCCCATACCTCGCTTAGATGACATGCTAGATGAACTAAGTGGTTCTAGTATCTTTTCGAAGATAGACCTTAGGTCCGGTTACCATCAAATCCGGATGAAACCCGGGGATGAATGGAAAACCGCATTCAAGACCAAGTTTGGTCTATATGAATGGTTGGTGATCCCCTTTGGCCTCTCCAACGCACCTAGTACTTTTATAAGGCTAATGAACCATGTTCTAAAGCCATTCATCAACAAGTTTGTGGTCGTCTACTTTGATGATATATTGATCTATAGCAAATCAATAGACGACCATGTTGATTAGTTAAGGCAAGTGCTTGAAGTGTTGAGAGCTGAAAAGCTCTATGCTAATTTTAAAAAGTGTCATTTGGTGTTGAGAAGGTAGTCTTCCTTGGGTTTGTTGTGAGTGCCCAAGGAGTGGAGGTGGATGAGTCTAAGGTAGAGGCCATTCGTGATTGGCCAACTCCTACTACCGTGACTCAAGTGAGGAGCTTTCATGGTATTGCTAGTTTTTATAGACGATTTGTGAAAGACTTTAGCTCCACTCTACTCACCGAATTGGTGAAGAAAGACAAACCTTTTGTTTGGGGAGAGCCTCAAGAGAAGGCCTTCCAAGAATTGAAAAGTAGGTTGAGTACCGCCCCTTTATTGCAATTGCCCGACTTCGGAAAGGCATTTGAGGTTGAATGTGATGCCTCGTGGGTGGGAATTGGTGGTGTTTTAATGCAAGACGGGAAACCCATAGCCTACTTTAGTGAGAAATTGAAGGGTGCCTCCTTGAACTACTCTACGTATGACAAGGAGATGTACGCCTTAGTGAGAGCTCTTGCTCATTGGCAACACTACCTTTGGCCTAGAGAATTTGTGATTAAGAGTGACCATGAGTCACTCAAACATCTTAGGGGCCAAGAGAAATTGAACAACCGTCATGCCAAGTGGGTAGAGTTCATTGAGTCTTTTCCCTATGTTATCCAATACAAGAAAGGGAAAGACAATGTTGTGACGGATGCACTTTCTAGGAAGTTTTCTCTAGCCACCACTCTTGCCTCCAAGCTCATGGGGTTTGAGAGCATTAAGTTGATGTATGCTGAAGACCCTAAGCTAAAGAGCATTCACGAAGCTCTTGAAAAGGGACAAAGAGTTGAGAAGTACCAATGGGTTAATGGCTATATCTTTAAAAATGGTAAAGTGTGTGTTCCCGAGTCCTCTTGGAGGGAATTGCTTATTCGTGAAGCTCATTGTGGGGGCTTGATGGGACACTTTTGGAGGAACAAGACCTTGGCCATTCTAATGGAACAATTCCATTGGCCAAAGATGGGGGTTCAAGTTGAAAAGCTTTGCAAAAATTGCCTTGAGTGCAAGTATGCTAAATCTAAAGCTAACCCCCATGGTTCGTATACTTCTCTCCCCGTGCCTACTAGTCCGTGTATAGATATCTCTATGGATTTTGTTATGGGCTTGCCACGGTCTAGGGGGGACATGATAGCATTTATGTTGTCGTGGATAGGTTCTCCAAAATGGCTCACTTCATTCCATGTAAGAAGTGTGATGATGCACAACATGTTGCTTCTTTGTTCATTGATAATGTATTAAAGTTGCATGGTGTGCCTCAAACCATTGTGAGTGATAGGGACACCAAGTTCCTTAGCCAATTTTGGAGGAGCTTGTGGGGTGGTCTTGGCACCAAGCTATTGTTCTCTACGTCCCACCGCCTACAAACGGATGGACAAACCGAGGTGGTAACCAGACTTTGGGCGCTCTTCTTAGAGCTATGAACCGAGGTAAGGCCGGGACGTGGGTTGATAAGTTGCCTCTTATGAAGTTTTCCTATAACCGTACTTTGTGTAGTTTGATTGGCATGACTCTATTTGAATGTGTTTATGGTTTTAATCCCTTATACCCCTTGATCTAACCCCTTTGCCAAGGGAGATGGTTGCTAATTTTGAAGGGAAAAGCCGAGAAAAGGCTATGATTGAGCTTCATGCTAAAGCCAAGAAGAACTTGGAGGAAGCCTATGCAAAGGTTGCTTCCAAGAAGAACAAGGGAAGGAAGAAGCTTGAGCTCAAAAAGGGAGATTGGGTGTGGGTGCACTTCCGCAAAGAAAGGTTTCCGAACCTTAGGAAAGGGAAGTTGGCACCTCGTGGAGATGGACCGTTTCAAGTGCTTTATAAGATCAACAACAACGCCTATGTGATTGATCTACCCAGTAAGTACAATGTGTCAAATACTTTCAATGTGACTGACTTGACTCTTTTTGATGTAGGGGATGGTGATGCCAGAGCGGAGGAAGCCATGGTTTTGGGGATGAAACCTTCCCAAGAAGGGGAGGATGATGCGGGGCATACTACCTCAAGGCCATTCACTAGAAGTCAAGCCAAGTTGATTCAAGACACTCATCTCCACTTGACTTGGAAGGTCATGGAAGGAGACCCCGGGAGCGACTTGAAGATCATACATTGGAGTGCCATGGATGGAGGATCAACTAGGCCACTTGGAGAGGCATCCGGGGCACATTTGGAAGCATTTCAAGAGCTCACAGGAAGGGGCGGACCGCCTACTCCAACAGGCGGACCGCCTACTTAATTTCAGCTCTTTGGATTTTGGGGCGCCTACTAAGTGGGTGGACTGCCCATTCTGGCCGCCTGTTTTCATCTTCAGCCTTCCAGGCAACAAGGCGGGCGCCTACTTTGCTGAAGCCTCTGGGGATTTCTAGTTTTAATGCTACACTTTGACTATTATAGCCCTACGTGGCCTTTATTATTTTAACCCACTTTGGAAGTATTTTAGGGCTTTCATTATGTATAAGTGAAGTCTATAAATGCTTCACTTGCCTTCATCAAACCTTAGCTTACTTTGATTATTGTGGAATGATGAATAGAGTTGAACTTTTGTTTATGAAGAAAACCCTTTGGTTGGCTTGAGTTCACTAGCGGATCCTAGTTGATTATCGAACCGACACCCGATCATTCTACTTGCGAGTCCCGGGTGCTACTCGAGGGTGGTTGCTTAGCGTAGGCTCTTCTTGACACCGATACGAGGGTATCACGGAACAAGTTCTCCATGGTTACCTTGTAGGGAGTACGAGACGCGTCTCGTTCCCTTTTATCATTCTTTTTTGTCTTTTGATTTCGATCCTTATCAGCCTACCCCCGATGGTAGCACATAGAATTTTGACTTAAATGTCTATTTTGGCCCTACGTGGCTTGTATTGTTATAACCCACTTTAGGGGTGTTTTAGACGTTTCAACATGTGTAAAGGAAGCCTATAAAATCCTTCCTTAGCCATTTCATTTCAGTTACTTAGCATTGAACATAGAATTGAGAAGAGAGAACATTGAAGTGGCCGAGCCCTTCGAGTTCGAAACTTGAAGCTTCGTGTATCACTTTACTTGGAACCTATGGAGATTTGACACCTAATTTGAATCCATTTTAAGGTTCAATATTCCCTTTCTTCCTTTTGAATTCAATCAATGCATGTGAATTGAATTCGATTCTTTCTTCTAAATTCTTGCCTCCCCAATCTATATTTCTTGTTATCTCATTTTACTTGCTCCGCATATCGTTTAGTTTGCTTCCACTAATTTACATTGCATCGGTTGGTATCAGATCATGGATAGGTTTTGTTCTTACAAACCCTGGATCGTGACTCTCTATCTTGTTATTATTTGTTGTTGTTGTTCTTGAAAGGAGAACAAAACCAAAAAAAATTGTAAAGTTGAAAAAAATGCAAAAATTGTTGGAACTTGTTGGATTGGAAAACCCATACTTTGAAAATCATTGGGGTTTGTTCTATATGTGATTTCCGTTCTTTTGGTACCAAAATTTCATGATTTGGTGATGTATTTTAAAATTTGAAGAATTCAAATTCCCAAAATTTTCAAAAACCCTAGAACTTTGCTCAAGAATCAAAATTGATTTGTTGTTGTTTTTTTGGGGTTAAAACCTATTGGGGAATGTTTAGAATCAATCATATACATCTTTAGGTATCATTAGAATTGAAAACAATTTGAAAATCATTTGAAAATTGAGTGCAAAACGAGCCAAAACGTGTTTTGCAAAGTTGCTGAAGAAGCAGTGGTGATCACCTTGGTTCCTAAGTTGTTAAGGTCTCGCTCTTGAGTGATTTTAAATTGAGTGATACACGTGAGGGAGTGACTTTTGGGAGGTTTGTCTTTTGGTGTTGCAACTATGTCGGATGAAGATTGTGGAGGGTATGACTCGTGTGGAGACGAGGGTGACTATGGTTCCTACGATAGTGATGATGAGTATTGCTATGATGATCCGGGGAACTATGGCTCGTATGGTGATGAAGCGGGTTACTATGATCATCATGAGATGCAAAAAGACTATGGAGCTTATGAAGATGAATTTGATGAATCTAATGCTTCAAGTCAAGAAATCGAAGATGGTAACGCTTCAACGTACATTGATCCTACTTACTCTACTTCTGATGAATATGAGCATGATAGTGACATAGAGGGAATTGATGATGAAATTGATTATATGCATTATTTATTTGCATCTTCTCTTGGTGTTGCTAGTGGTGTACGAGGGAGTAGTAGAGGTGCTTCCATTAGTATGGGAGGAGGTGGTGGTTGTTCCATGGGAAAGAAGAAGCTTGCACCTTCTAGGTACGCTAAGCGACCTAATACTTCTAATTCCCATGTGGGGGTGGTATGAGATATGGTGTTGCTTTTGCTACATAGGGGTTAAATGGTTCTAATGCCGTGAGGGGCTTGGATGGTTGTAGTAGGAGTAGTGCTATGGCCAATGGAACCAAGGCGAGAGGCACTTATGGGTTCCATGGAAAGGTTCCTTCCTCGACTTTCAACAACACTTCTAATATTGGAAGAGTGACAGGAAGTGGAGGTTACACTAGCAATGTTGCTAGCAGAGGAGGAATAAGGGAGACCCAAGTTGTTGGTGTTGATAGTCGTGGGCATTCAAGTTCTTCCTTGGATGCATCTCTACGAAACTTGGGTAGACGTAGGTTCGTTGTTGAGGTACATGGTATTGGAGGATACTTGCTCAAGATTGGTGATACCGATGCTAATTGTATTAGCACCTCTTTTGTTGATAGGCTAAGGATACCATGCCGTAAGCTAGAGCATCCTTATGAGTATGATGGAGTGTGGGTTTCCAAGGAGGCTCGAGTACTCGTATCTCATAGTAATTACAAATGCTATGTATGGTGTGATGTGTGGCTAGGTGAGCCATGGTTGGAGGGCAAGAGTGTGCAATATAGTACTATGAAGGATGCGTATCTTGTGGGCATAGGGTAAAGAATCTATGACTTTGCTCCTTATCGGGTGAGAGGCCAATTGTCTACTAGTGCACCTTCTTTGGCTATGCAAAGGAGCAAGGAGCGAGAACTTCATTCCATTGGAGAAATTGTGCAATCAAGGAGTCCTACAAACACAAGCAATGGTTGGACTAGAGCAAGAAAAGAGTTGGCAAGTGTCAACAAAGTGAACCCGAAACCACAAGTTTCAAAGCCAAGTGGTTCGCCAACAAAGAAAGAGGAGACCTCAAGTGATGAATCTCCAAATCCTAAATTTCGGGCTGATGTTAAGAGTCCACCTACTCCGGCTATGGGTATTGATATTTCGCTATTTTAACTATATTTTCAGGGTAGTTTACCATGTTATGATAGTACACCTAAGAGTTAATATGCAAAATTCTCAAGAGTTGATACTAAGTGAGTTGTTTGGTGTGTAGGATTTGAACATGGTGAATTGAGCAAGAAAGTGCTAGTTTTGGAGCTAAAAGTGAAGATGTTGAAGAGTTCAAGTGATCCGTGTGCCACGCGAGTGACACGGGAAGAAATAGAGTCTTTGCTTAGGAATTGAATTAAATTTTCAGCGCATTTAGGCCAAATACGCGAGCGTCACGTGAGCGAATTGCCTGAAGAAAATTAATCCGCGTGGCACGCGGGTGTCACGCGAAGCACAAAACAATGGGGCGAAATTTTAAGGTCTTTTTGATACTTTTGCTTAGTTTCCTACAGGGTATAAAATCTTCTTTTGCCTCCATTATGAATTTTACACTGGAAATGAGGCTAGAGCTTTAGAGACTTCAAGAACACGAGTTTTTCCTAAATTCTTCCTTACTTTTTGTAATTTATTCATTCATGAATTATTTTGATATGATTATCATGAACATGAGTGGCTAATTCACCCATTCTAGGGTTGATTGAACCACTCCAATATTATGTGCTATGAATATTTGTTTTGATGAATGAAACTTGTGAATTCTTCCTTTCTAAGTATTTATGTTTTGATTGCTATTGATTGGAAGGGCCCCCAATTGATTGTTCCCATTATTCTTGTGTGTCTAGGGATCGAATCATAGGTTTGGGTTAAACACTTAGCAATATTTCAACCTAAAACCAAGGTATTACTTAGGTTATCTATAAGGTGATTTGTGACCATTGACCCTGATTGTGAACTAAACTTGTAGTCCTAAGTATCTTTATTAATTGATTGGAAAATTGGTTAGCGAAAGTTACTACTATTACATGGGAGTGAATAGTTGTATAATTGGAGCAAGTGTTCAATAGGAAGAAAACCAAGTTGAATTTGTTAAAAGAATTATTCTAACACATAGGTAGGAGTTGGGCAAATCAATCCTAGGCTTCTAAATCCTTGATTAATTTATTTCCTAATACTTTGCTATTTACTTTTCTTACATTAAAACTATTATACAAATACAAATCCTCGAAGTTAATAGTTAGATAAGTTAGTTTGATTAGCTGCTAGATTTCGAGTGTTCTCTGTGGGATTCGACCTCGGGACTTTAAGTACCGAGTTATATTTGTTGCGACCGCTTAGTCCCTTTTATAGGGCTTAGTTGTGCGTGATCAAATTTTGGCGCCGTTGCCGGGGAACACGGTGTATTTCTAGCTTGTTAGGATAGATGAGTTGTTTGTTCAATTAACTTCGTTTCTGTACATATTCTTTTTAGATTAAAAAAATATATATAAAATATGGGATCAGAAAATAACACGTGGCTAGGTGATTATTATTATGGTTGTGCTAATACGTCTTATTCTTCCCTGAGCCCCTATTATGATGATTTTTCTTTCTCTTATGATAATAGTTGGTGCAATGAAGTGGAGGATGATGAGGACGAATATGAAGCTGAATTGAAGAAGGTTTGGGACAGACGTAGAGCACAACTATGCCATATAGAAGCTCAAGTAAATCAGTTGGCTGCACTATTAGGAATTCAACAAACTAGCCAAGAAGAGGTGGAATTAGAAGAAGAAATTATGGCTATAGTTGATGATCTAAAACGTGAATTTCCATTGGATGAGACAAGGGTTGAAAGCCAACCATCTAGCCTTATGGTGTAGGAAGATGCCGATGATGAAGATGTGGTACTAGAGTCAGCCAATAACATTGAAGCTGAAATTTTACTTGACTCTGATTCGTGCCAAAAATAGGATGTCAATATTAAAGTGAAGTCTAAGAGGGTTGCACACCATTCTAGACACTTTTCTACACTGGTTTTAGAGAAAGACATGGAAATTGATTATTTTGAGCCAATGGAAGAGTTGAAGGATGAGATATATGGTGATTATATTATGGAATTTTCACTACCATCTAGACATGATGACTATCCTCGTTTGAAGGCCAAAGAGTACAAAATTGTATACTTGGTGCTTGGTCAAGAGCATAGCCAACAATTTGAAGATACTCCTGAGTTAGTGACTGCACGCAAAAGGAGATGCTTAGTTTTTGGCATGCAAGAACTTATGCCACCTCAAGAGCATAACCAGAGAGTTGACTTACAACTTGGGAGGCGATTCATAAGTTCAAGGTGGAGGAAAAAGTATTGACTCTGGATTATGTCGTACTACGACTATAACTAAGGTACTTTTCGGGAGGCAATCCGTGATTGTAATTGTATACAAGTAAAAAAAAATACAAAAAAAAAAAAAAAAAAAATTTATGTTATCCTTTAAAGGATGTTACTTGGTGAGTTTCTTTGTGTTGTAGGTTTCAACTGGGTTGAAGTGTAAGTGTGAGGTGTCTGCAAATCCATCATGCTTGAAGATGAATTCCTGCTATGGGGTAAGTCTGAGTACCTCGCGCCCTTAGGAAACTTATAAGGATATTCTTCGGGCTTAGAGCCCAGGGAGTTTCTCTATCATCCTTAGTTTTTATTTTTAATGCATTGAGGGCAATGCATGATATTAAGTGTGGGGTGGGAGTTTATTTTATTGGTATCTGTTTATTCTAGTATGTTTTCATATTTTTTTGTCACTTGACAGTTTTTGATTTGTTTCTTGTTTTCTAGTTATTAAAGTAAATTTTACTAGTAATTCTTAGTATATCAATAATCTCATTGGGTTTTATTAGCCTTGGTTCTTTCCCATTGAGTTATTTATGCTGAACCAGGCAGTCTGTAGGTTAGATAATAATTAAAAATAAAAAAAATTACTTACAAAAAAAAACTGGCTAAGAGCTCAGAAGAAAAAAAAAATTGGAGAGCAGGCAGAAAAAGAGAGAAGTGATGAATTCGAAAGGCAACCCATAGCTAGAACTACCTACATATTTTTGAACTTCCTTTTTGAGTTCATAGTGAGGAATTGGGAGGTTAAATTGAACTTATCTTTGAGTTCCTTGTACAGTGAGTGGAGAGTTTATGTGTATACTTCTCATTGTTTCATGCTAAGTCTAGAACTTGCCCTACTTGTTGTTTGAGGCGAAATCCTAGGTAGTCTTGATCTTAAGAATGAAAGTAGGCCTTCTTTGGCCCGCCTGTTCCCAAATTAGCTTACCTAATAAATATATTCCGTTGAGTCCCCAATTTGAGGCTATTGACCTATTTTTTGGCAATTTGAATTACAGGCCCTATCCATTTTTCTATTTACAAGCTATGAAAAACCCTACTTGACTTTTGATTGAGACTCTTACATTTGAGAATAACGACAAAATTGGCAAGTCTATGGTACTTTTCTGTGGGTCATGAGAAATTTCTTTCTGAGTGTGAGAGTATTTGATATGATATGCCACAATTTCGCTTCAAATCATATGTTGTGTGTTTGATGGCATCTTCTTTCAGTGAGGTACATTAGAACTTGAGTGGTCTATCGGTTTCTACTTTCAATACTTGAATATGACCAAAAGAAAGGGTGTTTGAATTTTATGGGTGAGTTTGCTAAGTTGTTGTCGCCAGTCCTTATTTAATCTTGATGTCTTGCCCGCTTTCTGTGTAATCTTCTTCTTTGCCCGAGGATGAGCAAAAGTCTAAGTGTGGGGTTGTGATATTTCGCTTTTTTTACTAAATTTTCAGGGTAGTTTTACCATGTTATGATAGTACACCTAAGAGTTTATATGCAAAATTCTCAAGAGTTGATACTAATTGAGTTGTTTGGTGTGTAGGATTTAAACATTGTTAATTGAGCATGAAACTGCTAGTTTTGGAGCTAAAAGTGAAGATGTTGAATAGTTCAAGTGATCCGTGTGCCACGCGAGTGACACGGGAAGAAATATAGTCTTTGCTTAGGGATTGAATAAAAATTTCAGCGCATTTAGGCCAAGTACGCGAGCGTCACGAGAGCTGAATTGCCTGAAGAAAATTAGTCCGCGTGGCACGGGGGTGCCACGTGAAGCACAAAACCATGGGGCGAAATTTTAAGGTCTTTTTGGTACTTTTGCTTAGTTTCCTACAGGGTATAAAATGTTCTTTTGCCTCCTTTATGAATTTTACCTTGGAAAGGACGCAAAAAGGAGGCTAGAGCTTTAGAGACTTCAAGAACACGAGTTTTTCCTAAATTCTTCCTTACTTTTTGTAATTTATTCATTCATGAATTATTTTGATATGATTATCATGAACATGAGTGGCTAATTCACCCATTCTAGGGTTGATTGAACCACTCCAATATTATGTGCTATGAATATTTGTTTTGATGAATGAAACTTGTGAATTCTTCCTTTCTAAGTATTTATGTTTTGATTGCTATTGATTGGAAGGGCCCCCAATTGATTGTTCCCATTATTCTTGTGTGTCTAGGGATCGAATCATAGGTTTGGGTTAAACACTTAGCAATATTTCAACCTAAAACCAAGGTATTACTTAGGTTGTCTATAAGGTTATTTGTGACCATTGACCCTGATTGTGAACTAAACTTGTAGTCCTAAGTATCTTTATTAATTGATTGGAAAATTGGTTAGCGAAAGTTACTACTATTACATGGGAGTGAATAGTTGTATAATTGGAGCAAGTGTTCAATAGGAAGAAAACCAAGTTGAATTTGTTAAAAGAATTATTCTAACACATAGGTAGGAGTTGGGCAAATCAATCCTAGGCTTCTAAATCCTTGATTAATTTATTTCCTAATACTTTGCTATTTACTTTTCTTACATTAAAACTATTATACAAATACAAATCCTCGAAGTTAATAGTTAGATAAGTTAGTTTGATTAGCTGCTAGATTTCGAGTGTTCTCTGTGGGATTCGACCTCGGGACTTTAAGTACCGAGTTATATTTGTTGCGACCGCTTAGTCCCTTTTATAGGGCTTAGTTGTGCGTGATCAAATTTTGGCGCCGTTGCCGGGGAACACGGTGTATTTCTAGCTTGTTAGGATAGATGAGTTGTTTGTTCAATTAACTTCGTTTCTGTACATATTCTTTTTAGATTAAAAAAATATATATAAAATATGGGATCAGAAAATAACACGTGGCTAGGTGATTATTATTATGGTTGTGCTAATACGTCTTATTCTTCCCTGAGCCCCTATTATGATGATTTTTCTTTCTCTTATGATAATAGTTGGTGCAATGAAGTGGAGGATGATGAGGACGAATATGAAGCTGAATTGAAGAAGGTTTGGGACAGACGTAGAGCACAACTATGCCATATAGAAGCTCAAGTAAATCAGTTGGCTGCACTATTAGGAATTCAACAAACTAGCCAAGAAGAGGTGGAATTAGAAGAAGAAATTATGGCTATAGTTGATGATCTAAAACGTGAATTTCCATTGGATGAGACAAGGGTTGAAAGCCAACCATCTAGCCTTATGGTGTAGGAAGATGCCGATGATGAAGATGTGGTACTAGAGTCAGCCAATAACATTGAAGCTGAAATTTTACTTGACTCTGATTCGTGCCAAAAATAGGATGTCAATATTAAAGTGAAGTCTAAGAGGGTTGCACACCATTCTAGACACTTTTCTACACTGGTTTTAGAGAAAGACATGGAAATTGATTATTTTGAGCCAATGGAAGAGTTGAAGGATGAGATATATGGTGATTATATTATGGAATTTTCACTACCATCTAGACATGATGACTATCCTCGTTTGAAGGCCAAAGAGTACAAAATTGTATACTTGGTGCTTGGTCAAGAGCATAGCCAACAATTTGAAGATACTCCTGAGTTAGTGACTGCACGCAAAAGGAGATGCTTAGTTTTTGGCATGCAAGAACTTATGCCACCTCAAGAGCATAACCAGAGAGTTGACTTACAACTTGGGAGGCGATTCATAAGTTCAAGGTGGAGGAAAAAGTATTGACTCTGGATTATGTCGTACTACGACTATAACTAAGGTACTTTTCGGGAGGCAATCCGTGATTGTAATTGTATACAAGTAAAAAAAAATACAAAAAAAAAAAAAAAAAATTTATGTTATCCTTTAAAGGATGTTACTTGGTGAGTTTCTTTGTGTTGTAGGTTTCAACTGGGTTGAAGTGTAAGTGTGAGGTGTCTGCAAATCCATCATGCTTGAAGATGAATTCCTGCTATGGGGTAAGTCTGAGTACCTCGCGCCCTTAGGAAACTTATAAGGATATTCTTCGGGCTTAGAGCCCAGGGAGTTTCTCTATCATCCTTAGTTTTTATTTTTAATGCATTGAGGGCAATGCATGATATTAAGTGTGGGGTGGGAGTTTATTTTATTGGTATCTGTTTATTCTAGTATGTTTTCATATTTTTTTGTCACTTGACAGTTTTTGATTTGTTTCTTGTTTTCTAGTTATTAAAGTAAATTTTACTAGTAATTCTTAGTATATCAATAATCTCATTGGGTTTTATTAGCCTTGGTTCTTTCCCATTGAGTTATTTATGCTGAACCAGGCAGTCTGTAGGTTAGATAATAATTAAAAATAAAAAAAATTACTTACAAAAAAAAACTGGCTAAGAGCTCAGAAGAAAAAAAAAATTGGAGAGCAGGCAGAAAAAGAGAGAAGTGATGAATTCGAAAGGCAACCCATAGCTAGAACTACCTACATATTTTTGAACTTCCTTTTTGAGTTCATAGTGAGGAATTGGGAGGTTAAATTGAACTTATCTTTGAGTTCCTTGTACAGTGAGTGGAGAGTTTATGTGTATACTTCTCATTGTTTCATGCTAAGTCTAGAACTTGCCCTACTTGTTGTTTGAGGCGAAATCCTAGGTAGTCTTGATCTTAAGAATGAAAGTAGGCCTTCTTTGGCCCGCCTGTTCCCAAATTAGCTTACCTAATAAATATATTCCGTTGAGTCCCCAATTTGAGGCTATTGACCTATTTTTTGGCAATTTGAATTACAGGCCCTATCCATTTTTCTATTTACAAGCTATGAAAAACCCTACTTGACTTTTGATTGAGACTCTTACATTTGAGAATAACGACAAAATTGGCAAGTCTATGGTACTTTTCTGTGGGTCATGAGAAATTTCTTTCTGAGTGTGAGAGTATTTGATATGATATGCCACAATTTCGCTTCAAATCATATGTTGTGTGTTTGATGGCATCTTCTTTCAGTGAGGTACATTAGAACTTGAGTGGTCTATCGGTTTCTACTTTCAATACTTGAATATGACCAAAAGAAAGGGTGTTTGAATTTTATGGGTGAGTTTGCTAAGTTGTTGTCGCCAGTCCTTATTTAATCTTGATGTCTTGCCCGCTTTCTGTGTAATCTTCTTCTTTGCCCGAGGATGAGCAAAAGTCTAAGTGTGGGGTTGTGATATTTCGCTTTTTTTACTAAATTTTCAGGGTAGTTTTACCATGTTATGATAGTACACCTAAGAGTTTATATGCAAAATTCTCAAGAGTTGATACTAATTGAGTTGTTTGGTGTGTAGGATTTAAACATTGTTAATTGAGCATGAAACTGCTAGTTTTGGAGCTAAAAGTGAAGATGTTGAATAGTTCAAGTGATCCGTGTGCCACGCGAGTGACACGGGAAGAAATATAGTCTTTGCTTAGGGATTGAATAAAAATTTCAGCGCATTTAGGCCAAGTACGCGAGCGTCACGAGAGCTGAATTGCCTGAAGAAAATTAGTCCGCGTGGCACGGGGGTGCCACGTGAAGCACAAAACCATGGGGCGAAATTTTAAGGTCTTTTTGGTACTTTTGCTTAGTTTCCTACAGGGTATAAAATGTTCTTTTGCCTCCTTTATGAATTTTACCTTGGAAAGGACGCAAAAAGGAGGCTAGAGCTTTAGAGACTTCAAGAACACGAGTTTTTCCTAAATTCTTCCTTACTTTTTGTAATTTATTCATTCATGAATTATTTTGATATGATTATCATGAACATGAGTGGCTAATTCACCCATTCTAGGGTTGATTGAACCACTCCAATATTATGTGCTATGAATATTTGTTTTGATGAATGAAACTCTTCAATTCTTCCTTTCTAAGTATTTATGTTTTGATTGCTATTGATTGGAAGGGCCCCCAATTGATTGTTCCCATTATTCTTGTGTGTCTAGGGATCGAATCATAGGTTTGGGTTAAACACTTAGCAATATTTCAACCTAAAACCAAGGTATTACTTAGGTTGTCTATAAGGTTATTTGTGACCATTGACCCTGATTGTGAACTAAACTTGTAGTTCTAAGTATCTTTATTAATTGATTGGAAAATTGGTTAATGAAAGTTACTACTATTACATGGGAGTGAATAGTTGTATAATTGGAGCAAGTGTTCAATAGGAAGAAAACCAAGTTGAATTTGTTAAAAGAATTATTCTAACACATAGGTAGGAGTTGGGCAAATCAATCCTAGGCTTCTAAATCCTTGATTAATTTATTTCCTAATACTTTGCTATTTACTTTTCTTACATTAAAACTATTATACAAATACAAATCCTCGAAGTTAATAGTTAGATAAGTTAGTTTGATTAGCTGCTAGATTTCGAGTGTTCTCTGTGGGATTCGACCTCGGGACTTTAAGTACCGAGTTATATTTGTTGCGACCGCTTAGTCCCTTTTATAGGGCTTAGTTGTGCGTGATCAAATTTTGGCGCCGTTGCCGGGGAACACGGTGTATTTCTAGCTTGTTAGGATAGATGAGTTGTTTGTTCAATTAACTTCGTTTCTGTACATATTCTTTTTAGATTAAAAAAATATATATAAAATATGGGATCAGAAAATAACACGTGGCTAGGTGATTATTATTATGGTTGTGCTAATACGTCTTATTCTTCCCTGAGCCCCTATTATGATGATTTTTCTTTCTCTTATGATAATAGTTGGTGCAATGAAGTGGAGGATGATGAGGACGAATATGAAGCTGAATTGAAGAAGGTTTGGGACAGACGTAGAGCACAACTATGCCATATAGAAGCTCAAGTAAATCAGTTGGCTGCACTATTAGGAATTCAACAAACTAGCCAAGAAGAGGTGGAATTAGAAGAAGAAATTATGGCTATAGTTGATGATCTAAAACGTGAATTTCCATTGGATGAGACAAGGGTTGAAAGCCAACCATCTAGCCTTATGGTGTAGGAAGATGCCGATGATGAAGATGTGGTACTAGAGTCAGCCAATAACATTGAAGCTGAAATTTTACTTGACTCTGATTCGTGCAAAAAATAGGATGTCAATATTAAAGTGAAGTCTAAGAGGGTTGCACACCATTCTAGACACTTTTCTACACTGGTTTTAGAGAAAGACATGGAAATTGATTATTTTGAGCCAATGGAAGAGTTGAAGGATGAGATATATGGTGATTATATTATGGAATTTTCACTACCATCTAGACATGATGACTATCCTCGTTTGAAGGCCAAAGAGTACAAAATTGTATACTTGGTGCTTGGTCAAGAGCATAGCCAACAATTTGAAGATACTCCTGAGTTAGTGACTGCACGCAAAAGGAGATGCTTAGTTTTTGGCATGCAAGAACTTGTGCCACCTCAAGAGCATAACCGGAGAGTTGACTTACAACTGGGGAGGCGATTCATAAGCTCAAGGTGGAGGAAAAAGTATTGACTCTGGATTATGTCGTACTACGACTATAACTAAGGTACTTCTCTGGAGGCAATCCGTGATTGTAATTGTATACAAGTAAAAAAAAAAAAATACAAAAAAAAAAAATACTAATTTATGTTTTCCTTTAAAGGATGTTACTTGGTGAGTTTCTTTGTGTTGTTGGTTTCAGCTGGGTTGAAGTCTAAGTGTGAGGTGTCTGCAAATCCATCATGCTAGAAGATGAATTCCTGCTATGGGGTAAGTCTGAGTACCTTGCGCCCTAAGGAAACTTACAAGGATATTCTTCGGGCTTAGAGCCCTAGGGAGTTTCTCTATCATACTTAGTTTTTATTTTTAATGCATTGAGGGCAATGCATGATATTAAGTTTGGGGTGGGAGTTTATTTTATTGGTATCTTTTTATTCTAGTATGTTTTCATTTTTTTTTTTCACTTGACAGTTTTTGATTTGTTTCTTGCTTTCTAGTTATTAAAGTAAATTTTACTAGTAATTCTTAGTATATCAATAATCTCATTGGGTTTTATTAGCCTTGGTTCTTTCCCATTGAGTTATTTATGCTGAACCAGGCAGTCTGTAGGTTAGATAATAATTAAAAATAAAAAAATTACTTACAAAAATAAACTGCCTAAGAGCTCAGAAGAAAAAAAATTGGAGAGTAGGCAGAAAAAGAGAGAAGTGAGGAATTCGAAAGGAAACCCATAGCTAGAACTATCTACATATTTTTGAACTTCCTTTTTGAGTTCATAGTGAGGTATTGCGAGGTGAAACTGAATTGATCTTTGAGTTCCTTGTACAGTGTGTGGTGAGTTTATGTGTATACTTCTCATTGTTTCATGCTAAGTCTAGAACTTGCCCTGCTAGTTGTTTGAGGTGAAATCCTAGGTAGTCTTAATCTTAAAAATGAAAGTAGGCCTTCTTTGGCCCTCCTGTTCCCAAATTAGCCTACCTAATTAATATATTCCGTTGAGTCCCCAATTTGAGCCTATTGATCTTTTTTTTTTGGCAACTTGTATTACAGGCCCTATCCATTTTTCTATTTACCTTTCTTGTTATCCATCTTCCCCTTAACTACTTTAGGTTGTGGGTTTTGAATGATTGTGGGTTTTTAATAAGTGTTATTGTATATTTGGGAAGAAACTTACAAAATAATGAAGGAATGAAATACTTGATATCCTCTTTGTATAACAAGATATTACAAAAAAAAAATAAAGGATGGGGGCAATGTTCCTATGTTAGTTTAAGGGTGATAAAAGCATCGAGTATGAACACGCCAAAGGCACCCTAGTGAGGTTGATGTGTCTCATTGAACTCTTAGGTCTCCAATCATTCAAGTGTTATGAAAAAAAAAGAAGAGAATGAGTTAATGAATAAACGAGGAGAAAGGGAAAATTTGTAGTAAGTGATGTTTAAAGTGTTGAGGGGAAGAATTAGTCAGTATATACCCAAAAGTGTACCACACCTTACCCCAAGCCAACATTACAAGCTATGAAAAACCCTACTTGACTTTTGATTGAGACTCCTACATTAGTGGATAACGACAAAATGGGCAAGTCTATGGAACATTTCTGTGGGTCATGAGAAATTTGTTTCTGAGTGTGAGAGTATTTGATATTTCATATGCCACAATTTCTCTTGAAATCATATGTTGTGTGTTTGGTGGCATCTTCTTTATTTGAGATACATTGGAACTTGAGTGGTCTATAGGTTTCTACTTTCAATACTTGACTAGGACCAAAAGAAAGGGTGTTTGAATTTTATGGGTGAGTTTGCTAAGTTGTTGTTGCGAGTCCTTATCTAATCTTGATGTCTTGCCCGTTTTATGTGTAATCTTCTTCTTTGCTCGAGGACGAGCAAAAGTCTAAGTGTTCGGTTGTGATATTTGGCTATTTTAACTATATTTTCAGGGTAGTTTAACCATGTTATGATAGTACATCTAAGAGTTTATATGCAAAATTCTTGAGAGTTGATACTAATTGAGTTGTTTGGTGTTGTAGGATTTGAACATGGTGAATTGAGCAAGAAAGTGCTAGTTTTAGAGCTAAAAGTGAAGATGTTGAAGAGTTCAAGTGATCCGTGTGCCACGCGAGTGACACGGGACGAAATAGAGTCTTTGCTTAGGAATTGATAAAGATTTCAGTGCATTTAGGCGGAATACGCGAGCTGAATTGCCTGAAGAAAATTAGTCTGCGTGGCACCCGCGAAGCACAGAACCATGGGGCGAAATTTTAAGGTCTTTCTGGTACTTTTGCTTAGTTTCCTACAGGGTATAAAAGCTTCTTTTGCCTCCATTATGAATTTTACACTGGAAAGGAGGCAAAAAGGAGGCTAGAGCTTTGGAGACTTTAAGAACATGAGTTTTTCTTAAATACTGGGTTGAAGTCTAATTATGAGGTGTCTGCAAATCCATCATGCTTGAAGATGAATTCCTGCTATGGGGTAAGTCTGAGTACCTCGCGCCCTTAGGAAACTTACAAGGATATTCTTCGGGCTTAGAGCCCCAGGGAGTTTCTCTATCATCCTTAGTTTTTATTTTTAATGCATTGAGGGCAATGCATGATATTAAGTTTGGGGTGGGAGTTTATTTTATTGGTATTTGTTTATTCTAGTATGTTTTCATATTTTTTTTTCACTTGACAGTTTTTGATTTGTTTCTTGCTTTCTAGTTATTATAGTAAATTTTACTAGTAATTCTTAGTATATCAATTATCTCATTGGGTTTTATTAGCCTTGGTTCTTTCCCATTGAGTTATTTATGCTGAACCAGGCAGTCTGTAGGTTAGATAATAATTAAAAATAAAAAAAATTACTTACAAAAAAAAAAAAAACTGCCAAAGAGCTCAGAAGAAATAAAAAATTGGAGAGTAGGCAGAAAAAGAGAGAAGTGAGGAATTCGAAAGGCAACCCATAGCTAGAACTACCTACATATTTTTGAACTTCCTTTTTGAGTTCATAGTGAGGTATTGCGAGGTGAAACTGAATTTTTCTTTGAGTTCCTTGTACAGTATGTGGTGAGTTTATGTGTATACTTCTCATTGTTTCATGCTAAGCCTAGAACTTGCCATGCTTGTTGTTTGAGGCGAAATCCTAGGTAGTCTTGATCTTAAGAATGAAAGTAGGCCTTCTTTGGCCTGCCTGTTCCCAAATTAGCCTACCTAATAAATATATTCCGTTGAGTACCCAATTTGAGTCTATTGACCTTTTTTTTGGCAACTTAAATTACAGGCCCTATCCATTTTTCTATTTACCTCTCTTGTTACCCATCTTCCCCTTAACTACTTTAGGTTGTGTGTTTGGAAAGATCGTGAGTTATTAATAAGAGTTATTGTATACTTGGGAAGAAAGTTACGAAAGAATGAAGGAATGAAATACTTGATATCCTCTTCGTATAACAAGATGTAAAAAAAAAAAAAAAGAAATAAAGGATAGGGGCAATGTTCCTATGTTCATTTAAGGGTGATAAAAGCCTCAAGTATGAACACGCCAAAGGCACCCTAGTGAGGTTGATGTGTCTCGTTGAACTCTTAGGTCCCCAATCATCCAAATGTTGTGAAAAAAAAAAAGAAGAGAATGCGTTAATGAATAAACGAGGAGAAAGAGAAAATTAGTAGTAAGTGATGTTTAACGTGTTGAGGGGAAGAATTAGTCAGTATATACCCAAAGTGTACCACACCTTACCCCAAGCCACCATTACAAGCTATGAAAAACCCTACTTGACTTTTGATTGAGACTCCTACATTAGTGGATAACGACAAAATGGGCAAGTCTATGGAACATTTCTGTGGGTCATGAGAAATTTCTTTCTGAGTGTGAGAGTATTTGATATTTCATATGCCACAATTTCTCTTGAAATCATATGTTGTGTGTTTGGTGGCATCTTCTTTATTTGTGGTACATTGGAACTTGAGTGGTCTATAGGTTTCTACTTTCAATACTTGACTATGACCAAAAGAAAGGGTGTTTGAATTTTATGGGTGAGTTTGCTAAGTTTTCGCGAGTCCTTATCTAATCTTGATGTCTTGCCCGTTTTATGTGTAATCTTCTTCTTTGCTCGAGGACGAGCAAAAGTCTAAGTGTGCGGTTGTGATATTTGGCTATTTTAACTATATTTTCAGGGTAGTTTAACCATGTTATGATAGTACATCTAAGAGTTTATATGCAAAATTCTTGAGAGTTGATACTAATTGAGTTGTTTGGTGTTGTAGGATTTGAACATGGTGAATTGAGCAAGAAAGTGCTAGTTTTAGAGCTAAAAGTGAAGATGTTGAAGAGTTCAAGTGATCCGTGTGCCACGCGAGTGACACGGGACGAAATAGAGTCTTTGCTTAGGAATTGATAAAGATTTCAGTGCATTTAGGCGGAATACGCGAGCTGAATTGCCTGAAGAAAATTAGTCTGCGTGGCACCCGCGAAGCACAGAACCATGGGGCGAAATTTTAAGGTTTTTTTGGTACTTTTGCTTAGTTTCCTACAGGGTATAAAAGCTTCTTTTGCCTCCATTATGAATTTTACACTGGAAAGGAGGCAAAAAGGAGGCTAGAGCTTTGGAGACTTTAAGAACATGAGTTTTTCTTAAATTCTTCCTTACTTTTTGTAATTTATTCATTCGTGGATTATTTTGATATGATTATCATAAACATGAGTGGCTAATTCACCCATTCTAGGGTTGAGTGAACCACTCCAATATTATGTGCTATGAATATTTGTTTTGATGAATGAAACTTGTGAATTCTTCATTTCTAAGTGTTTATGTTTTGATTTCTATTGATTGGATGGGCCCCCAATTGATTTTTCCCATTATTCTTGTGTGTCTAGGGATCGAACCATAGGTTTGGGTTAAACACTTAGTAAATTTCAACCTAAAACCAAGGTATTACTTAGGTTGTCAATAAGGTGATTTGTGACCATTGACCCTGATTGTGAACTAAACTTGTAGTCCTAAGTATCTTCATTAATTGATTGAAAAATTTGTTAGTGAAAGTTACTACTATTAATAGGAGTGAATAGTTGTATAATTGGAGCAAGTGTTCAATAGGAAGAAAATCAAGTTGAATTTGTTAAAACAATTATTCTTACACATAGGTAGGAGTTGGGTAAATCAATCCTAGGCTTCTAAATCCTTGATTAATTTATTTTTTAATACTTTTCTATTTACTTTTGTTACATTGAAACTATTATACTAATACAAATCCTCGAAGTTAATTGGTTAGATATGTTAGTTTGATTAGCAACTAGATTTCTAGTATTCTCTTTGGAATTCGACCTCGGGACTTTAAATACCGAGCTATATTTTCTGCGACCGCTTAGTCTCTTTTATAGGGCGTAGTTGGGCGTGATCAGGTATTCTTGGGCCTCGTCCCAACTTATCCGAATTTGTGAGACGAAAGATAGAGAGGATTAAGGGAGTAACCGGTTACATTCCTCGAGTGGAAAAAGGAGAGGATGTGTTGAGTGATGTGAGTGGGATGTCACCATCCGAATCTACACCCGACCTTGGAAAAAAAAATAAGGTAAAAGAAAGAGGGAAAAAGAATCATTGAGAGTGAGGACACCCCTTATTCTAACCTTAACCCTTTATCTTTTTCTTCTATTTGTTTGAATTCTTGTGTAGGGATTCTTGGAGGCAAACCAATGGAGCCTCAACCATGTTCCAAGATGGAAAGACAAGGTGAAAGTGAATCCAAATGTGAGCTACAAGGTGGAGAAACTATTCATGACACTTCAAGTGCATTGAGTGAGCAAGATGGCCACTCAAAGGTATGTGTTAGTGCTTCTTCCCTTGAGCATGTTACTTCCTTGTCTTGGGATATTGTTTGTGAAAACTCTGTACTAGTTGATAAATTGTGTGATTACAATGTGTTTGCAACTAGTGTAGAGTCTTTGGGTCAACTTATGTGTAAATGTGAACCACTAGTTGAGAGGGATGATAAGCCACATCATGATGTGAGCTCGGTTTTTATTGAACCTCTCTTTAGTGAAGATTGTGTAGTTGATCTTGTTTGTGACCCTTGTTATGACACCCCACCTATATTTGATAAAGGGGAATATGAGTTGAATGAATATCCTATTCTTTCCCTTGATGAATTGCTTGATAATGGTGGACCTAGGTGTTATGGTAAGAATGATAATGACCTTGAGGAGTCCGAATTGCATGAATTGGACAAGGTTGTCTATAATGACTCCTCGAGTAAGAGTGAAGAAGTTTGATACTATGACTTTATTTGACCATGAAATTGAGGTGCATGCTTTTACATTTTCATTGTTTGAAGGCAATCTCATTTGTAGTAGTGAAATGTATCGGACTAGGGTTGGTAGTAAAGTAGGACCTCCATGGTTTGAAAAGTTAGACTCTACGGACGATCCGTTATTTGAAACTCCAAGTGAGAAGAGTGGTCTTGATATTGGTTATGTTGAACTATCTTTTAGTAGTCCTAGCCTTCATTATGTGGACTATAATGATGAAGAACCTAGTTTGGAGACCTTCCTTTGGAGTTTGTCAAGTGAGGGAGATTGTTTTGGAGGTGGATTTGGAGGTGAGGAAGTCACTCTTGATGTGTGTAAGAGTGCTTCCAAGAAGGGGAGTGGAGTATTTGATGTTAGTTGCCAATTAAACTATTTTGTTTACTCCACCCCATATGTTGACCACACCTTGGGTGTTGAGCATGCCAAAGCCAATGAGTCACATTGTGATCGTAATGCATTGAAGGCTTGGTGTGTTGCTCATAAGCTAAGGGGTCGTAGGGAATTTGATTGCTATGTCTTGCATGTTCCTTGTCCTATTGATCTCTTTGCTTGTCTTTGTGTTAGACGCACTTTTTTTTAAGTCAAGTACTTGTCATCTCCTTTGGAGACATGAGCTTTTTTATTGGTATTGATGCTTGGCTCTACCATAAGAGTGTGTTTTCCACACTTTTGGCACTAACCTACTCTTGTAGTGGGAAGTTTGTTGTTTGTGCTGGTTTTGGATGTAGGCTTGATTGTTTGATTTCGAGGACGAAATCCTTTCAAGAAGGGGAGGATGATGCAATCCAAATTGGCTTAGTTCCCAACCATCAAGAGCCAAGCTAGAGAGCACAAGGAATACAAGTCAAGGGCTCCGGAGGAGGCTTGAAGATCATGCATTGGAGCGCCAAGGAGAGAGGACCACTTAGGCGACAAAGGAGAGGCTTGAGAGACACATTTTGAGGCCTTTCAAGAAGCTTCAGAAAGAGGCGGAGCGCCTCTTCAAGTGGGCGGACCGCCTACTATATCTCAGCTCGCAGGATCTCAAGGGGCGGACCGCCTCTAGTTATGGGTGGACCGCTAAGTGGACTCTCTAATTCTCTAGATTTGAAGAGAGGCAGACCACCTAATGGGGGTGGGCGGACTGCCTACCCCTGATGGTAGCACACGGGATTTTGACTTAAATGTCTATTTTGGCCCTACGTGGCTTGTATTGTTATAACCCACTTTAGGGGTGTTTTAGACCTTACAACATGTGTAAAGGAAGACTATAAAAGCCTTCCTTAGCCATTTCATTTAAGTTAGTTAGCATTGAACATAGAATTGAGAAGAGAGAACATTGAAGAGGCCGAGCCCTTCAAGTTTGAAGCTTGAAGCTTCGTAATCACTTTACTTGGAACCTATGGAGATTCGACACCTAGTTTGAATCCATTGTAAGGTTCAAGTTTCCCTTTCTCTCTTTTGAATTCAATCAACGCATGTGAATTGAATTCGATTCTTTCTTCTAAATTCTTGCCTCCCCAATCTATATTTCTTTAAATCTCATTTTACTTGCTTCCGCGTATCGTTTTGTTTGCTTCCGCTAGTTTACATTGCCTCAAAGCCCCTCAAGTCAATGCAAGAGGGCTGCCCCCAATACTCTAGAACATGTCTTTCTCTATAGGCTTCTAGGATGTTCTATGGTGTCCTAGGTTGCCAATGTCGTTTGCAGCCTCCCATAGCCGACTTATTTTGATATTTTGGAGTATCTTGGGACTTCTTTAGGTTTCAAAACTTCTTAGGGTTTTCCCTAACCTTCTACCATGCTCTGGAATGCTCTGGAACCTTTTAGATCCTTCCGAAAAGTTCCATAGTAACTCTTATCGCCTTAGCATGGTTTTGTTC
This sequence comes from Petunia secreta, assembly GCA_029990175.1. Lineage (NCBI taxonomy): Eukaryota > Viridiplantae > Streptophyta > Magnoliopsida > Solanales > Solanaceae > Petunia > Petunia secreta. The sequence goes on from JARKIP010000017.1 coordinate 10,547,364, forward strand.
CCTCTATTTATGGTTCATTCATCTTCCCATGATTCTTTTAGGCATTTTATATAGGGGATGATGCTCCATGTCTGTCATTCTTTCTTGGTCACATTCGAGAAATTGATTAGAAACATCAGTTGTGCCTTCATCGGCTAGTTTAGGGGCACTATTTTGAGCGAGGAATTGTGATGTTTCGTGCGTGTTTCCCTCACCTGATTTTGTGACATCCTCAGCGCAACTTCTCCATAGATATGCTTTGACTTGGTCTTGGAACTGCCACAAGTCTTTCTCTTTCTCCTAAGTTGCTTTCCTTGCTAGTAGTCCTTTCCACACGACCAAGTACTCAGTGCTTGGCTTCCTTCCTCTTGAACGAACGACCCTTTTTATCTATGATATCCTCTATCTCTTTGGCGTATGATGTTATCGTGGGCATAGGTGCTCGTGATGACAATCCTCTACTAGGATCCTCTACGTCTCTATGGTAAGGTTTTAGTAAGCTTGAATAAAAGACCGGATGAATCTTGAAATGCAGTGGTACGTTGAGTCGGTATGAGACTTTCCCAACTTTTCCCACGATCTCGAACGGTCCTTTGTACTTCTGCAAGAGCCATTTTTGATTTCCTCCAAGAATCTTAAATTGTTTTAAGTTAAGTTTTACCATAAAAAAGTCTCATATTTTGTAGTCCACGGGTCGCCTTTTCTTGTTTGCAAACTTTTTCATTTTGTATGCCGCCTTCTCTAAGTACGAGCGAGCGGTGTCCACATGCTCCTCCTATGATTTTGCCAAGCTAAAAGCTCCCCGACTTCTTCCTTTGTAATGTCTTGCTAAAGTATATGGAGTATTAGGTTGTTGCCCGGTAGCTAACTCAAATGGTGCCTGCCCTGTCGCCTCACTCCTTTGCAGATTGTAGGAGAATTGTGCGATATCTAGGAGTGATGCCCAATCACGCTGGTTTTCACTTACATAGTGTCTCAAGTAACACTCCAGTAATGTATTTACTCTCTCTATCTGGCCATCTGGGATGGAAACTTGTGGAGAAATGTAATTCTGATCCCAAGAGTTGGAATAGCTCCATCCAAAAATTTCCTGTGAACCGCGCGCGGGTCTCGATAACTTATTATTGTACGTGGTAGTCCCCAATATTTGACCACATTCTTCAGGAATAATAGAGCTGCTTCTTCAGCCTTACAATCTGGTAAAGCAGGGATGAACGTGGCGTACTTAGAGAATATATCCACCATGACCATGATAGAACCACATCGTTCAGACTTTGGTAGTGTCGTGATAAAATCCATCATGGTACTTTCCCACGGTCTCTCTGCACTAGGTAGAGGTTCCAAGAGTCCACCAGGTTCCTTATTCTCCACTTTGTCTTGTTGGCATACTAGGCAAGTCCGCACGCAACATTCAATCTCGTCCCTCATTTGTGGCCAATAGTAGGACATCTCCAAGAGTGCTCTTGTGCAATGCTTCCCTGGATGACCAGCCCACTTTGTGTCATGGCATTCCTTTATAAGAGTGTGCCTTAGATTCTCCCATTTAGGCACATATAGGCGGCATCACTTTGTGTGTAAAAGTAATGTCTTCTTAAGATCATGGTACATCTTAGTTGAACCTAGATGAACAATGTATCTGGAATAATGTGCCTCTATCATAATCTGTCCACGTAAATCTGCTACATCAGGAACACAAAGTCTGTCTTTATACATGAGAACCCTGTGACCAATTACCCTAGTGATTTTGATTTTCTTCTGGCTATCTGTCTGTATTCAACTAGAACTGGATCCTCATACTGGCGCTGTTTTACTACTGTCACTAGGCAAGTAGTGGCTGTGCTCTCAAATGTAACTCCTGCATCCTTTGAATCTATTAATCTGACTCCCAGGCTGGCTGGCTGGGGGATTGCATGATCTAACTTTCTCTTCTGTAGATATAAATAAACTACCCATGAACTTACGACTAAGGGCATCAGCAACAACATTCACTTTACTTGGATGATAAAGAATGTCCACGTCATAGTCCTTCAGCAACTCTAGCCACCGCCTTTGTCGTAAGTTTAGCTCCTTCTGCTTAAATATGTATTGGAGGCTCTTGTGGTCTGTGTAAATAAAAACATGAATATGGTATAAATAATGTTTCCACATCTTTAATGCATGAATGACTGCTGCAATCTCTAGATCGTGAGTAAGGTAGTTCTGCTCGTGTTTTTTCAGCTGTCAGGAAACATAAGCAATTACTTTTTCGTACTGTATCAATATACAACCAAGACCAGTTCGAGAAGCGTCATAGTAAATGACATAGCCCTCATATACTTCTAGAAGTGTAAGTACTGGAGTTGTTATCAACATGTTCTTTAGTTCTTGAAAGTTGTGCTCACATGAGTCTAACCATTGAAATTTGGCTGCTTTCTATGTCAATTTGGTCAGTAGAGCTGCAAGGGAGGAAAACCCCTCCACGAACCTTCTATAATAACCTGCCAAACCCAAAAAACTACGTACCTCTGTTGGCGTCGTAGGTTTGGGCCAATTCTTCACAGCCTCGATCTTCTAGGCATCTACTCTAATTCCTTCTGCTGAAACTATGTGGCCAAGAAATGCCACTAAATATAACCAGAATTCACACTTCGAGAACTTAGCATATAATTGATGGTCCCGAAGAGTACCCAATACTGTGCGTAGATGCTCTACATGTTCTGAGTCAGACTTTGAATAAACAAGAATATCGCCAATAAATACGATCACAAATAAATCCAGATGAGGCCTGAATACGCTGTTCATCAGATGCATAAATACTGCAGTGGCATTAGTTAGTCCAAATGACAACTCTAAAAACTCATAATTGCCATACCTAGTCCTGAATGCAGTCTTAGGTATATCACATTCTCTGACTCTAACCTGATGGTAGCCTGATTGCAAATCTATCTTCGAGAAACACTTGGAACCCTGGAGCTGGTCGTACAAGTCATCAATCCTGGGTAGAGGGTATTTATTCTTGATTGTGACTTTATTCAGCTGTCTGTAATCTATGCACATACATAGAGAGTTGTCTTTCTTTTCATAACTAATATCGGGGCTCCCCACTGGAAAATGCCGGGTTTGATTAGGCCTTTATCTAACAAATCCTTCAGTTGCTCCTTAAAAACTTTAAGTTCTGTTGGCGCCATCCTGTAGGGAGGAATGGATATGGGTTACGTACCTGGTACTACATCAATAGGAAAGTCAATCTCCCGCTTTGGAGGAAGGCCAGGTAACTCATCTGGAAACACGTCAGCGAACTTATTCACTACCGGAACTGATTCAAGAGTCGACGTCTCCTTCTCCGAGTCTCGAACATGAACAATATGATATAAGAAGCCTTTTGCGATTAGCTTCCTTGCCTTAAGGTAAGAAATAAACATACCCTTTGGCGATGTAGAAACACCCTGCCACTCTATAGCGAATTCTTCTGGAAAGTGAAACTGGACTGTCTTCGCTCTATAATCAACATTAACACAACAAGAAGACAACCAATCCATACCAAGAATAACATCGAAATCCACCATTTCTAGCTCAATTAATTCAGTTGTAGTGCTATAGTCACCAATCATCACAGTGCAACCTCTATAACACGCCTAGCTACTACTGAATCACCAACGGGAGTGGCTAACTCGAAAGATCTAATAGCCTCTGGTTCTATTTTGAATTTAATAGCAACAAAGGGAGTAATATACGATAGTGTTGAATCATGATCTATCAACGCATATACATCGAGAGAATTTACTGAAAGAATACCTGTGACTACATCTGGTGAAGCCTCTTGGTCATGTAAACCAATAAGAGAATAGGTGCAATTTTGAAGATCGCTTGCTATAGGAGCTCCACTTTCGTCTCTATCACAACCTGTTGGTGCATGAGGAACTTGCCTCTGAGGGCGTGCTGGTGCTGAGGAAACTACTGTTGATCTAGCCGGCTAGGCTGCACCACTACCACCCCTAGTCGGGTAATCTCTCATGAAATGGCCTGCCTCGCGACAAACATAACAAGTATCAACTCCTAACTGTCATGGGCCCAAGTGGTGTCTACCACAATCTGGGCATCTGGGATATGTCTGACTAGCCGGTACAGAAGTACCACTGCACTGAAATCCTGAAGTTCGTTATGCCTGACTAGCTCTAGACTGAGGAGGTCTATCATATCTCGGGCCACGGGACTGTGGAGGTATATTAGCTGGTGGCTGCCTAACACTCTGCTGCCTACTCGCTCTAGATGTCTCTCTAAATGATCCAGAAATATGCCCCTTTTATGTATGGGACCCAGTAAAGACAGGAGGCTCTAGTCTGATAAAATCTCTGATCCTGGATCCAATATCTCCCTGGGCATCTGCAATGTGCCATCTAGTTTTAGCAACTACAAGACTAGTCAATAATCTGATGGCATCCCTCATTTCCTGCCCTTGGCTATCAGGCTGAGGAGCTGGAGGTACGGTAGCTGCAGTACGTCTAATATCGCCCTGAATTGAGGGGATCTGTGAGGCCTCAGGAGCCTCAGGTCTGGCCTTCTCACTCTAATCCACCTCAGGTGGCACTCTACTAGTACCCTGGCCGGCAATGGCTTTGATCTTCTAGGCAGCTGTTAGTTTCTTCGGCGGCATCGCTGCTTTCAAAACATTATGTTTAGAAGGGTGAATTCTATAATCATGGCCCTATTGCACGATCTAGAGAAGAATGAAAGACAACCATCCTGAAGTGCCATGTAGCCTCCTGTTCATAAGTATGACGTGCAACATATTCCTAAACAAGACTCTACTAGACATGGCCTGTAAACACCCTAGGACTGAACTGCTTTGATACCACTTTTTTCACGACTCAACCTAGGGCCGCGACGGATAACCGAAACTGAGTGCCAATCATCACTAAACCTATTAGTAATCTATGAATAATAGAGATGAGCTGGCAACCTGATTATATATACATACATTTTTACTGAAAACATAAAGTGTAGAAAGACGACAAGACTATTACATGCTGACATACAAAACATACTAAATGAACCATACAGGGACATATCCACAGGCCTCTAAGAGTTTTGAACTGAATATACAAAGGACGGGACAAAGCCCCGCCATATCCAAACTAGCTGACTGTACACATACTAAAAAATAAGTAACTCCGGAAGTAACCGGAGTGACTCCAATAGCTGGTAGATGGCCTACTAACGTTGCCCAAGCGCTGATCTATCTGTACCAGCGCGAAATGAAACGCAGCACCCCAGAAAAGGGCGTGAGTACGATATGTACAAAGTATGTAAGGCATGAGCATATAATATATCATAACTGAATGAAACTGTAAGGCTGGAATACAAATATGTAAATCTGTGCTGAAGCGTAGCAATGCAGCTGGAAATCTGAAACACGAACTAAACGTGATCTGAATATAAACAGAAGTCTAGTTGAATCTGAAACTGAAGGCTGAACTATACTATACTGATAACTGACTGTGATATTACTGATAACTGGTAACTAGAAACTTGGAACTAATAGCTGTCAACTGATCCTGACATTAAGAACTGATGTCTGATAACTGATAAATGGTACTGAGCTCAAACTGAACCATTATCTAACCTGATATCTATCTGGTGTTATGGGTTGTATCCCCTTCAGTCAGGTAACTGAGTATCTGAACTAGCCTCATGTATAGTCATGCGGTGCATACTAAGGCTATGTACGCGTATATAATAAACCTGGAGTGTCCCTCTATCCAGTAGTCTCTCTGGTCAGAGTGTGTGAATGACACCCGGTCACACTAGGAGTTTCAACTCCCACCTGAACCAGAGGGGTTGTGTCCCCAGACGGGTAGTATCACACGTGACCGGACTGTGTGTCCAATGCCCAGCCTCTTTGGGGGACTCCAAATCACACATAATATGATCACAATATAAGCATAGGCATGTATGAGGAATAATACATGTGAAAACAATATATATGAACTCAAAGGAATGCTAAGAAAACCCTAGATGGAATCATAGGCACAACTTGGAACTCAGAATTTGTTCAACTATAAAAATTTCAATAAAAATTTCAGCAGAGTTTCCCCAAAAAAAAAAATGATGATCTGCAAAAATAAAACCAGCACTATAATATACACGGGAATGGATACCCAGCTAAAATAATAACATAAATAGATTAAATGGATAACAAGATGAGTTGACCGGGGCATAACAAATCCGTGGATAGAATCTCTGGACAGCACCACTGCCTTTTCTTGCAACGTAACTTTTAGAGTCTAAATTGAAGTTATAGAATTTATGGTCTTCATAAAATTTGTAGATACAAGTCTTAGGATTCCAAAAAATCTTGAATTATCTCAATATCAATTTCGTACAAAGAGTTATGCTCAAACTACTAACAAGTGTCCGAAGATAAAAATAATTTTTCAGATTTTGAAACATTTTGTACTACTGTTTTGGACCTCTTTCACCATAGTTTTTAGTACCAAGTTAAGAATATACAAGCTTCCCTTGATATCATAGAAGTTCCCATAAGAAACACCAAGTTTGGAACTAAGACAAACTTTAAAAGTTACAAAATAGATGCCTTGTTGAAAGAAAGGTTTAGCCTTACATACCTTTGATGTTTTTGCTTCTAAACCTTGTTTCCCTTGAATTCCACACTTTCCAAAGCTTAAACAAGATGTAACGTAGTATTTAGGCACTTTTCTTAGCCATTAAGTAATTCTAAAACTCAAGTTATATACGAAATTGAAGGTAGCATAATGTTAAGATTGACGTTCTTCATTCAAAATCATAAAAATGGCTTCAACCCTAAAAAATGAACTGTTTTCCTCGTGTGTTTTCTGGAAATAACGAGAAAGAGATAAGTTTCTTTTTTATAATAAAAATATTTCACTTCTAGCCCTTTTTACCTCTCTTCTTATAAAAGTAATCTAACACCTCTTAGATGATAATGATATTTTCACTGGTTCTATGCCCTTGAGGAAGCTAGATTGGGTAGGAACAATAATATTTGAGAGGAAAGGTTTGATTCTATTAGATAAGATCTTGGTGACAATTATGTAAATTGTGTTGCACAATCTAATAGGACTGAAATTCTCCACCTTGTTAGCCTTATCAAATTTTGGGATTAGGCATAGGTAAGTTTGTTTAATATCATGAGGAATTTCAAATTGAAGAAAAATTTTGTGGCTTAAAGTTCTGACTGAGGGGCCAACAATGTGCCAGTATTGCTTAAAAAAGAAAGGATGAAGACCATCAGTCCCCGAGGCTTTATACTGCTTGAAGGAGTTTAAAGCACTTAAAATTTCACTATCACCAGGGGGTCTCCCAATACGGTTGTTGTCTAATTGAGATAAGGAGGGAGATTATAAACAATTAAGGATTTTGGAAGATGTGATATGGGAAGTGGTGTAGAGAGCTCCGAAAAATTTAAACATGATTTTTAATTAGCTTTTGGTCAAGGATGAAATTGTCATTGGAATCTTTAAAAAAAGATTTGTTATTTACTCTACGACGGTTCAAAGTGGATATGTGAAAAATTGTGTATTAGCATCCTCATCGTTTATCCATGTAATATGATATTTTACTGTCCAAAACACCTCCTCATCCTTAAGAACATTGATGTACTCAAGTTGAAGTTGTTTTTCAAGGTTTTGGAGAAAAACACTTGTTGGATAATTTAAAGAATATTGAATAATTTTTAATCTAGCAGGAATCTATTTTTTTTCACAAAGATGTTACCAAAGACTTCTTGATTCTAGAGTTGAATATTTTCTTTGAAAATATTTGAAGCTTATGAATAATTTGATTGATTCAACCAAGAGTTTTTAATAATATTAACAAAATCAGAGTGCCGACACTACATTCTTTCACATCTAAAGGGTTTTGAATAATAAGAGGAGGTGGGGTTGTTAAGTCCGATAAGGAGGGGGAAACGATCAGAGTAGGTTCTAGCAAGGTGAATAACAGAAGCATTTGGAAAAAGAGTGGCCCAACTTGAATAAACAAAGCATTTGTCAAGCCGCTCAAGAATAAGGGAAGATCTAACGTTTATTTGTCCAAATATACTTAGATCCCTTGATACCTAAGTCAATTAGCTTACAAGTATTTATACAGTTCCATTACAGACTAGATCTATGAGTATTAATGTCTCTCCCTCCCCATTTATCAGTGGTACAAAGGATTTAATTAAAATCACCACTAACTAACTAAGGGGAGTTAAAATGATTAGAAATATCCCATAATTTTAAATGATTATTGTAGCTAATGCTTGCATAGATAGCAAAAAATAAAAAGGAGGTAAAAAGCAATACCATGACCCTTGCATGAATTTCTTGTCAAGACAAATAGACATCCTCCAAGGTAACATAGTGGTTATTCCATAGAATAACAATACCACTCGACCTCCCATCTGCAGGAGCTTCAATCAGGTTGGTGAAACAAAAATCATCCCTTAAGGATGAATCGTCCTGCATGTGAGTTTCCTAAAGAGCAACAACCACAGGTCTATGATAATTAAGAGATGACCTAACATTTCTCTTAATTCATCACTAGAAGCTCCCCTAAGATTCCAGACAAGAAAGTACATGGCTCTATTCATTGGTAAGTTGTGGTTGTGGTTGTTCTGACCCTTCAAAGGAAAAAAAAAAGATTCTCCCTCAGGTTGGGGCTCATGACTACTGCATATTTTCCCACCCTTTGGTTTGTGGGGTATCTTATTGATGCAAGCCAAACGAGGCGAAGCAACAAACAACAGACGCGGAAGATTAAAATGGAAAGTAAAGGATAAAATCAAGACACAAATTCAACTCAATCGAGCAAAACCAAGGAACTAGTCTTGGAACCTCTTAACTAGATTGTGAAAAGACACCTATACTACGCAATGATCCTCAAGAAAATACTATTTCTTGAAAACCGAGTGATCAAAGAAGAAAATGTTCAATTGAATTCCACCAAATGACATAAGTTCCATTAAAACGGTTCACACGACGGGGGTGCTCAAGACGGAGACAAATAACACTCAGCTAAGCTCAATATTCAACAACTAGCTATAAATGAAATACTAAAGGGGTTTATACAGAATGCCCTAAGGCTATAATGGTAAATACACCCACAAGTTGGCAATAAGACAAGGCCACATAGGGCCAAAGCTAAATATGTGGGCTCGGGCACTCTTCTGCACTTGGTTGCTTCAGTGCTCGAATGCTCTTCTGCCTTGAGCACATTTGTAGCCCCTTGGTCGCTTAAATGCTCGGCATCATTCATCAGAGTTCGAGCACTTCCGGCCTCGGGCTTGAGCTTGCAAATATAGCTTTCAAATTTGGCACTCGGCCAATCACTCTTCGAGTTGCTGCTTCATCCCGACCATGCTAGATGGATATACACGTCGTGCAGAATCTTGGCTTGGCTTCGTGTGACCGGTCATGATGGCATGGACACTTGATCAGCAGGGGTTCAGGCTGCATCATCCTCCTCTTCTTGAGAAGATTTCATCCCCAAAATCGCGTCTTCTTCGTCCTTCGATGCTCGGTGATGTTTGGCATTTTATGCCAAGGTTTCCTTAATATTTCCGCATGTTTGAGCTTGTTTTGCACTCGTTTGATAGTTTGTGAATGTGGTTTTACACTAATTTGATGTCGTGCATGTGTAGGTTGTTACGCAGTGTATTTGGAGCTTTTTGGAGCTTGATTGAGCATGAGTTGATTGGAAGATGATTGAGGATTGGATTGAGCACACGAGGGCACGACACGAGCACGATTTCGGACCAAGGAAGAAGGCAATTTGGCTGGGTGCTTTGGGGCACGTGGCGCGCCAGTTATAGCGCCCAGTGCCCCAGCGCTATATCTCACGTGGGGCGCCCCAAAGGCGCCAGAAATCTGATCGCTACTGGCTGTTTTGGCGCTTTCCGAGGCGCGGGGCGCCCGTTATAGCGCCCCTTGTGCGGTTTTCACTTCCTATTCCGTCTAGTATTGGGTCTAACTTATTACTAGGTGTTTGTAAATACTATAAATAGTCTTTTACTTAGTTTTTGAAAGGGAGTTGATACTTTGGAGGAATATTGAGAGCAACATACTCATTGAACAAGGGTTTATTCCTAATCTTTCATCTATTACATCATTTGCTTCATTATTACACCAATTCTTTGCCTTGTGATTATGAATATGTGTGGCTAAACTTTACGTTCTAGGGTTAGAGTATTACATGAAAGTTGATTGTTGAAGATTGATTCCCATTGATTGAATCCCATAACGGGTTACTTATTCTTTCTTGATTTCACGTGTGTAATTGTTAGAGCTCGATAATTATGCATTATCTATGGTTTTTGGATTGAACTCGAAAGAGGGAATTTAATTACGTAATAAGAAAGAATAGAACTAGTTTGTGAACCCGAGCATCGAGGAACCAATTTGCGAGTAGGATAGACATATACTTGCTTGCCTAGTTTAACTCATTACATGAATTGTTAATGCGTGCATGTGATTTAACCCATAGACATATAGGGATTAAAGTAGCTTGCATAGACTGTGAAGAACTGAAAGGTTTTCACAGTTACATTTACTCTGTCAGTTAGTAACCCGGGATTTAAGAAGTGGAATCAATTGGATACATCAACTGGATTGTTCGTAACTCTGACCCTGGACCGTCCTCTTGATATTGTTAACAACCAAAGTATTTCTCATTGCTTGACTACACCTCTAGCACTTTAATTACTGCGTTTTAGTTATAAAAACTCTTACAATCAAAGAAAAAGATCCCTGAGTAGTTTGTAGGAATTGTTTGCGAAGTATTAGTCTGCTTAGTCCTCGTGGGAACGATATTCGATTTATCACTTTATTACTTGTCGACCGCGTATACTTGCATGTGCGTTGGGAGCAACAAGTTTTTGGCGCCGTTGCCGGGGACTAATTACGGACTATTTTCTTTTTGAACGATTACTTAATTTCTATTCAGGTTTAATTTTTTGTTGAGTTTCTTGTGCTGTTTCAGGCAATAGGTTTTAAATGCAAAGGAATAAAAAGGACGAATCAATCGCACCTTTTGATCCCGAGCCTGAAAGAACCTTGAGAAGGGCAAAAAGAGAAGTGAGAGATCGAGAAGCACTAGCAATCGTACTTGCCTCTCTACCTGTTGAAATGGCTGAAGAACAAGCAGTAGCAGTGCGAGATGTTGCTCTTCCTAGCCTGGGAGGAGTAGCGTCAAGTATTGTGAAGCCCGCCATTACCGGGCACTTTGAGATCAAGCCTGGCATGATTCAGTTACTGCATGTGACGGGGAAATATGCTGGATTACTACATGAGATCCGCAACAACACATTCAGAACTTTCTGGAGATCAGTGATACTTATATACCATTGGGTGTGCCTACTGATTATGTGCGTATGACTTTGTTCCCATTTTCATTGATTGGGGCAGCAAGGAAGTGGTTAAAGGCTGAGAAGCCTGGGTCTATCACTACTTGGGAGGATTTGGCTAAGAAATTCTTGGCTAAGTTTTATCCCTCTGCCAAGACACCGCGGCTGAGGAGCGAGATTATGTCCTTCAGGCAGTTAGAAGGAGAATCATTGTATACAGCCTGGGAGAGATTCAAAGCGCTATTGAGAGATTGTCCACACCACAACCAATCTAATGAGGTTATTGTACACACCTTTGTTGAGGGGTTGAACCAACACACTAAGATTGTGGTTGATGCTGCTGCTGGAGTCCAAGTGCTGGCTTTAAATTTTGATTAGATTTATGAATTACTTTATAAGTTTTCGCAGAGCAATCCTGATTGGCAGGGTGATGGCAGAGCTACGACACAATTTGAGGGTGTTAGCAGGGCTAATACGCAGAAAGCTGCTGGGATACTTCAATTGGATGAAATTTCAGAGCTGCGAGCGAAGATGGATGCTATTTCTAATCAAATCAGCAAGCTGACTCTCCAAGCAAAACCACCATTAGCTCCAGTGCAACAAATTCAGACTTTTTGTGAGGTGTGTGGTGAGGATCATAGTACTGAGGTTTGTCCATCTAACCTGGAGTCAGTATATTATGTGGGTAATCAGAACAGGTCACAGGGTCAGAATCGCAATCAGTATGGTAACAGCTATAACACGGGTTGGCGTAATCATCCAAATTTTTCCTGGAGGCATACCCATGAGCAGTTTCAGGGTAACGAGAGACCCCAAATTAATCAAAGCAGTGCACCACAGCAGGGATCACAGTCACAGGCTCAACCACAGCAATCTAATGCAATGGAAGATATGCTTAGAAAACTTCTTGCAGGGCAGCAAAAGCTCATGGATGATTCAGCATCTCTGGCACAAATAATTAAAGATTTGAGCAGTGCGCAGAAAGATCTTGAGAGACAATTGGGGCAGCTTGCTGGAGCGCAAAATAATAGACCTCGGGGTGCTTTACCGAGTGATACAGAAAAGAATCCTAAAGAATTTGTGCAAGCAGTTACTTTGAGGAATGGAAGAGCTCTAGAAGAAGTTCCCCCAAAACCAAAGAAGCCTGTTGGTGAGCTAGAGCCAAATGTTGATCGGGAAGTGGAGAAAGAAGCAGAGACAGTAATAGCAAAGCAGCCCGAGTCTGCTATTGTGAGACCACCACCACCTTTCCCTCAGAGGCTTCAGAAGCAGAAAGTTGATGCAGCATGCAAGAAATTCTTAGAGATATTGAGTCAGATTCAGGTAAATATTCCTTTGGTGGAGCTTTTGCGGGATGTTCCCAAATATGCTAAATACATCAAGGATATTGTTGCTAACAAGAGAAGACTGACTGAGTTTGAGACAATTGCACTCACTGAGGAGTGTAGTTCCAAAGTTAGAAGCAAGCTTCCTCAGAAATTGAAGGACCCTGGCAGTTTTACCATCCCCTTGAAAATTGGGGAACATGAGGTTGGTCGTGCTTTATGTGATTGGGTGCTAGTGTGAATTTAATGCCTTCTTCAGTTTTCAGGAAGCTAGGCCTGGGTGAACCCCGACCCACTACTGTGACCCTGCAGCTGGCTGATAGATCTTTGACAGGCCCCGAGGGGATTATTGAGGATGTGCTTGTACAAGTGGGTCAGTTTATACTACCCGTTGATTTTATTATTCTTGATTATGAAGCTGACCCTGAGGTTCCTCTCATCTTGGGAAGAGGATTTTTGGCTACTGCTGATGCTGTTATTCGTGTCAGAGCTGGAAAGATGATTATGAAGGTGAATGGGGAAGAAGCTATGTTTAATGTGTTTAGAGGTACCCAACTTCCTTCTCATTATGAAGAGTTGTCCATGGTAAAAGTGGTAGATGATGAGTTGACTGCTGATGAGAGGTCATTCTTGGCTTCTAATGTTGATTCTCTAGCACGGGCACTCTTATGTGATGATGATGATATCCTGAAGGATGATGATATTGAAGAGTATTTCGAGGTTCTTAATATGCAGAGTAGATTCATCCCAGGGTGGAAGATATTTGAGGAGCTTGATAGACCGTTGACCTTAACTCCTGCTAAACCGTCTATTGAGAAAGCTCCTAATCTTGAGCTCAAACCTTTACCCGAGCATTTACGTTATGCTTATTTGGGTGAAGGTAATACTTTACCCGTGACCTTTCTTCTTTGTTGTCTGATGTGCAGGTTGAGAAGGTGTTGCGGGTATTGCAAGAGCGCAAAAGAGCTATTGGCTAGACTATTGCTGATATTAGAGCGATTAGTCCTTCTTTCTGCATGCACAAAATTCTCTTGGAGGATGATCATAAACCATCCATAGAGCAGCAGAGGAGGCTAAATCCAATTATGAAGGAGGTGGTGAAGAAAGAAGTTATCAAGTGGCTGGATGCTGGTATTATTTTTCCTATCTCTGACAGCAAGTGGGTGAGTCCAGTGCAATGTGTTCCTAAGAAGGGGGGCATGACAGTGGTGAAGAATGAGCACAATGAGTTGATTCCTACAAGAACTGTTACAGGGTGGCGAATTTGCATTGATTATAGGAAGCTGAACAAGGCCACCAGGAAAGATCACTTCCCACTTCCCTTTATTGATCAGATGCTGGATAGACTTGCAGGGCATGAATATTACTGCTTCTTGGATGGGTATTCGGGCTACAATCAAATTGTGATAGCCCCTGAAGACCAAGAGAAGACCACTTTTACTTGTCCATATGGCACCTATGCATTTAGGAGGATGCCATTTGGGTTGTGTAATGCCCCGGGGACTTTTCAGTGGTGCATGATGGCTATTTTCACTGACATGGTGGAAAAATTTGTGGAGGTATTTATGGATGATTTTTGAGTGGTTGGTGACTCTTTTGATGACTGTTTGAGAAATCTTGATGCTGTGCTGAGCCGTTGTGAAGAAACAAACCTGGTGCTGAATTGGGAAAAATGTCACTTCATGGTTCAAGAGGGCATAGTACTTGGGCACAAGGTGTCGAAGCAAGGGATTGAGGTTGACAAAGCAAAGATTGAGGCTATTGAGAAATTACCACCACCTATCTCTGTTAAGGGGGTGCGTAGTTTCTTGGGACATGCAGGGTTCTATAGACGTTTCATAAAGGACTTCTCCAAAATTTCCACTCCCTTGTGCAAATTGTTGGAGAAGGATGTGAAATTTGTGTTTGATGATGCTTGTCTCAAAGCATATGAAGAGTTGAAGAAAAGGTTGGTGACCGCACCAATCATCATTGCTCCTGACTGGTCCTTACCGTTTGAATTGATGTGTGATGCGAGTGATAATGCTATTGGGGCTGTTCTAGGCCAAAGAATTGGAAGAATCTTTCACTCCATCTATTATGCAAGCAAGACGCTTGATGCAGCCCAGTCCAATTACACCACCACTGAGAAGGAGTTGCTAGGCGTAGTTTATGCTTTTGATAAGTTCAGATCTTATTTGGTTGGCACTCATGTTGTTGTCTACACTGATCATGCCGCAATCCGGTATTTGTTTGAAAAGAAGGACTCCAAGCCTAGACTCATTAGATGGGTTCTCCTATTGCAAGAGTTTGATGTTGAAATTCGAGACCGCAAGGGGACTGAGAATCAAGTTGCTGATCATTTGTCAAGGCTGGAGAATAGAGGTCATGTAGATGAAGGGCCCGAGATTAAAAAGGTATTTCCTGATGAGCAACTTTTTGCTCTTGATGCAGCTGAGGTGCCATGGTATGCTGACATGGTAAATTTACTTGTGAGTAATGTGTATCCCCCTGGGGCAACTGCTGAGCAGAAGCGTAAACTCCTTCATGAGAGTAGATTTTATGTGTGGGATGAGCCTTATTTGTACAAGTTAAGAGATGATCAACTAGCTAGGAGGTGCATTCCAAGGAAAAAAGTAGAGCCGATTCTACAAAGCTGCCATTCCTCTCCTTATGGTGGCCACCTTGGTTGAGATCGAACAGCTGCAAAGGTACTCCAGTCTGGTTTCTTTTGGCCTACTTTATTTAAGGATGCCCATGCCTTAGTGAAGCAATGTGATCGTTGCCAAAGAACGGGGTCTATTACTAGGCGTCACGAGATGCCTTTAAACAATATTTTGGAGATTGAGCTGTTTGATTGTTGGGGTATTGATTTTATGGGTCCATTCCCACCTTCTATGGGCCATAAATATATCCTAGTAGCAGTTGATTATGTGTCCAAATGGGTGGAAGCTATTGTACTTCCAACAAATGATGCGAGTGTGGTGGTGAAGTTTGTGAAGAAGAATATTTTCACTCGTTTTAGGACACCGCGGGCTATAATCTGTGATGAAGGTACGCACTTTTGTAACCGGTTGTTCAATAAATTGTTGGCTAAGTATGGGGTTCGCCACAAGGTGGCTACTGCTTATCATCCCCAAACTAGTGGCCAAGTGGAAATGTCTAATAGAGAGATCAAGCAAATCCTTGAGAAGACGGTGAATGCCTCGAGGAAGGATTGGGCTATGAAGTTAGATGATGCTCTCTGGGCCTATCGAACCGCATTCAAAACACCTATTGGAACCTCTCCATATAGGCTTGTTTATGGTAAGGCCTGTCACTTGCCGGTTGAATTAGAGCATAAGGCGTATTGGGCAATTCAAAAGCTCAACCTTGATATGGCCTTAGCGGGTGAGAAGAGGATGCTCCAATTGCATGAACTTGAAGAGTTCCGTTTCCATGCATATGAAAATGCGAAATTATATAAGGAACGGACAAAGAAATGGCATGATAAGCACATTGAGCGTCGTCCTTTTGAGCCCGGGCTGCTTGTATTGTTGTTCAACTCGAGGTTGAAATTATTTCCGGGCAAGTTGAAGTTGAGATGGTCGGGGCCTTTTGAAGTTGTTCGTGTTACCGCACATGGAGCGGTTGAATTGAGAGCCCCGGATTCTGAGAACACATTTTTGGTTAATGGTCAACGGGTGAAACGTTATTGAGGAGGCGCGGTGAATCACCGCACTTCAATTACTTTGAGGGACCCTTGATCCATACCCGTCGTGCCACGACGTTAAATAAGGCGCTTCTCGGGAGGCAACCCGAGTTTGTACTTGTAATAGTTTAGTATTTTTTGTTTTATAATGTCACATAGTTTGTTGTTTTTGTGTGTCGTTTTTGTAGGAATTGGGTGAGCTAAACAAGGTGAAATTAATGCATTGAGGGGTACGGGACGTCTCGAGACATGTCCCACGCTTGGGTTTACACTTGGAATCGAAAATCGGCGCAAAAAAACGTGCTCGGGCGCGTTTGGGAGTGCCCCGCGCCTCCAAAAGCGCAAAATAAAAGCTGAAGCAAAGGAGCCTGGCGCGTTGGGAAGCGCCCCGCGCCCCCCATCGCGCCAAGGCAGGCAGTAGGACAGTTTTTTCTACCGCGTTGGGCCCGCTCCGCGCGGCCTACCGCGCCCAGCTGATTTTTTGTAAGTTTTCCGGGTCAAACGGGTTTTGACCCGCGACCCGGTACCCCCCATCCCCTTATACCCGATCCTAACACCTAATTCTTCACTACTTTCACTCCAATTACTCTCTAATCACTCACAAATTCACCTCTAACACTTGGAATCATTCCAAATCTTGTGCAATCCACTCTATTAGATTCAAGTAAGTCAATTCTTCCCTTCTTCTCTTCATTAACATGTAAGTTGCACTTATTCTTGATTCATTGGTGATTTCTTAGCTAGTTACAAGTTTACTCATAAAATTCATTCTTGTTATGCTTAAATTGCTAATGGTGCTAGATAGATGACTTGTGACTTGTAAAAAGAGATCTCCCAACAATTTGGGAGGGTTGGAACATTCCAAAACTCATTGACATTGCTAGTTTCAAGTTGTGCACACCAAGTGTTTGTGAAAAAGCATCAATGATGAAAATTCAATAACATTGTGAATTCTTGAGTAGCAATGCATTCCTTAGGTTTCGAATGGACATTAGGTGTTGCACACACATAAGAATTGATCATGAGGCACCCACACTAGCTTAATCTTGAAAATTCAAAAACGTGGCATACTTTGCCCGAGGCTAGTTTTGCTTAAGTGTGGGGTTGCTCGTGCCATTGAGTTGAGTGCTTGACACATAGAATGTGTGATAAGTGTGGGGTGGTACCCCACCAATTGAGCTTGCATTGTATAGTTTTGGTGCCTATCTATCCATCTCACATTGATCTTTTATTATTGTATAGGTACCATGGTGACTACACCTTTGCCAAGCAAGAGCTCCTCCTCCACTGCGGGCCCGAGGAGAACACTTCAAGCCGGGCCTTCTACCACAAAAGCAAAAGGGCAAGGCACCGGCCAAGCCCAAGGCTAAACCCAAGGCTAAGATTCCTAAGGACGCGGTGCCGATACCACGTCCCGGAGAAAAGACCCGTTATGGCATCCCTTTTGTAAAGAAGGGTGAATGTCAAACATGGTATAAGAGTGTGCGGCTTGCGGGGTACATACCCGAGCAAGCTATTGATAAAAGACGGGTGATGCAAAAATTTAGAAGTGTGGCCGAGGCGATCATTGCTCTAAAATGGGACTCGGTGTTTGAGAGTCTGGGGCACGCCAACTCGGTGTTTGAGAGTCTGGGGCACGCCAACTTGGATATGGTACAAGAATTGTATGCCAACTGGGAGCCCGAGGAAGCATGGAAGGAGGATGATGTGGTGACAGTGCGGGGAGTGAAAGTGAAGTTGGATCCTACGGCATTGAATGCCTTTTTGGGGGTCGAGGACCCCGACTATGATGATCTTAGGGAGTACACCAAAAAGCCTGATTACAAGGCTCTGCGGGATACCCTATGTGGCGAGGGCTCCACTCACAAGTGGGAGCGCACTGCCACTGGAAGACACAAGTTCATGTATTTCTCGCAGTTTCTTAAACCGGCCCGTGTGTGGATGCGGTTCATCAATGCACGTATACTACCATCCTCCCATTACTCCGAGGTCACCAAGACTCGGGCGTGCATGGTGTACTTCTTTATGATTGGGCGGCCGGTGAACATTGGCTACTACATGTTGCGCGTTATGAAAGAGCAACAGAAGTCTGATTCATGTAGTAGATTGTACTTTGGGAACCTCTTGACCCGTTACTTAGAGCAGACTGGCGTCCCCGTAGATGAGATTGGGGATCGCATTGTCCCTGACATAGGGAAGCCTTTTGACATTGCTTCGGTCAAGGGTGTGACCACTACGGCGCCGGTGAAACTGACGGTAGATGAGTGGCGGAAGGCAGACGCCAACTTGACTGCGCGTCAGTACTTGATGATGGAGGCGATGGCCCGGCGGTCGGGCGTAGATTTTGCTGCTATTGATCGCACTGTCCCTCTCCTGGAGACCTGAAGGGTCTGCTGGGCATGACTCGAGCTAGAGAGCTGGCTCCGGAGGAGGATGAGAATACGGATTCAGATGTTGTTGCCAACGATCCGGACAGTGAGGTCGAGGCGTCTGATGCTGAGGGCGGTGGCTCCGATGAGGAGGAGGATTAGGTCCACACTCCTGCGCACCACCCGGATTTCAGGGCAGTTTTCTTGTACTTTTACTTTTGCACTTACTTCTTTGTCGCACTGGGACATTGCTTAGTTTAAGTGTGGGGTGGGGTACTGCCCTTTATCTAGTTTTTATTTTTGAGGTTAGGATGCATGTACCATAGGATTTTTCTTTTGTCACTTGACTTTATTTTGATTTATTTCTTGCTATAATATATGAAAAAAGAAAAAAAAAATTAGAAAACCAATGAAAAATTTCAAAAAGATTTTCCTTTTAGTTTTATTAGTGGTACATGTCATCCACCCCGTGGTTTTTCTTATGGCCTCGGTTCTTTTCCACGGGGAGGCCTTTGAACCGGGTAGTATTTTCATTTTTAGGATTAGGATAGTTAGTTGTAGATGACCCTAGACGAAGAAAAAAGGTAGAATGCTAGGTGCCTTTGATTTGTTTGATACCGGTGGATTTGAACTTGATTGCATGTGCTATTTGTGGTGTCCTTGGGTTTTAATTGGATTTGAACTTGATTGCATGTGCTATTTGTGGTGTCCTTGGGTTTTAATTTGATGCATGCCTAGAGGAAAACATGGAACAACCCCCTTGAGATGCTTGAGTCCGCTTGCTTGACTTGATTGTTAACCTTTGTGCATGAGTGCTTAAATTTCCACAAGTTGCATTCTAGATGCTTAGTTGAGAGTTGTTGATGGAACCTTTTTGTGTGGACCATGTGCGATGTGTGTATGAGGCATGTTCTTGTTTACTCCATGTTGCATATCAATGCCTAGAACTTGCCCCGTGTGTGTGCAAAGCAAAATCCTAGGTTTGCTCTAGTCGGGAAATGATACAAGGCCTTCTTTTGATTTGCCTACCCTTACATATATACCTTGAAAAAAATTGTTGTTGTGATTTCTTTGATCCTTTTTGTGGCACCCACACCCCGAGCCTACCCATTTATTTTAAATTGACTCTTTTGGCCCTTACTCCTTAAGCACTTTATTGATATTGTGTAGTTGATTGGAGTTGTGGTTGGATTTTGGGAGGTTTTTGAGTGGAGCTAATGAAGAGGGATAATTGTAAATTTGTGAAGTAGTGAAAAGCATTGGCAAGGTTGGATGAAATTGAAAAAAGAAAAGAAAAATATAGCAAAGTTGAAAAGAAAGAAAAAAGTTGTGAAAAGAAAAAAAAAGAGAAATAAAAAGAGAAAAAGATATCCATTCCTTGCTAGTGTGTGCTTAATAGAAAAATGCTACTTGTGAGAAGGTGTATGTGTAGAAGTGTTAATTGGGTGGCTTGATGAGATTGATGCTTAATTTGAATGTGATGTATTAAAGTGCTTAGGGAGGTGGTCACTATTCCCATATGTATCCTACCCGCCCCTTAGGCTACATTACGACCTTTCTAAAGTCCTAGTTAATCCCGATTGGAGTGAGCTTACATTAGTGGAATCCTACACTACGGACAAGCCTATGGTACGTTGTGTGTGACATGTGAGACTTTCATGAGAGTGAGTGAATTCATTTGTATTGCCTCCGTTCCATTCATGATATTGATTTTGTGTGTGATTTTTGGGGGGGCACTCTTTTGCTTCATATTGGTGAGGGCACGTGGTTTGCATGAAATAGGTGAAGTTGATGGTTCTTGGTTGAGTAGATAGGTGTGATTTTGTGGGAGCATGGTTGCATTAAGTTGAGTTTGTGCATTTGAGCTATTTTGGGGTGGTTGTTCTCATATTTTTTGGTTTTGATAATTTGTTGGCATGTTGTGGATCCATAGTAGTCATGTGTGTATTGGTTCAATGGTCGGTATCAACCATAATCATAGGCAGACCTGTTTTACCTAGGTGGGGAAGTGAGATGTGACTTGCTCGAGGGCGAGCAAAGATTCAAGTGTGGGGTGGTGATGTTTGGCATTTTATGCCAAGGTTTCCTTAATATTTCCGCATGTTTGACCTTGTTTTGCACTCGTTTGATAGTTTGTGAATATGGTTTTACACTAATTTGATATCGTGCGTGTGTAGGTTGTTACGCAGTGTATTTGGAGCTTTTTGGAGCTTGATTGAGCATGAGTTGATTGGAAGATGATTGAGGATTGGATTGAGCACACGAGGGCACGACACAAGCACGATTTCGGACCAAGGAAGAAGGCAATTTGGCTGGGCGCTTTGGGGCACGTGGCGCGCCAGTTATAGCGCCCAGTGCCCCAACGCTATATCTCACGTGGGGCGCCCCAAAGGCGCCAGAAATCTGATCGCTACTGGTTGTTTTGGCGCTTTCCGAGGCGCGGGGCGCCCGTTATAGCGCCCCTTGTGCGGTTTTCACTTCCTATTCCGTCTAGTATTGGGTCTAACTTATTACTAGGTGTTTGTAAACACTATAAATAGTCTTTTACTTAATTTTGAAAGGGAGTTGATACTTTGGAGGAATATTGAGAGCAACATACTCATTGAACAAGGGTTTATTCCTAATCTTTCATCTATTACATCATTTACTTCATTATTACACCAACTCTTTGCCTTGTGATTTTGAATATGTGTGGCTAAACTTTACCTTCTAGGGTTAGAGTATTACATGAAAGTTGATTGTTGAAGATTGATTCCCATTGATTGAATCCCATAACGAGTTACTTATTCTTTCTTGATTTCACGTGTGTAATTGTTAGAGCTCGATAATTATGCATTATCTATGGTTTTTGGATTGAACTCGAAAGAGGGAATTTAATTACGTAATAAGAAAGAATAGAACTAGTTTGTGAAACCGGGCATCGGGGAACCAATTTGCGAGTAGGATAGACATATACTTGCTTGCCTAGTTTAACTCATTACATGAATCGTTAATGCGTGCATGTGATTTAACCCATAGACATATAGGGATTGAAGTAGCTTGCATAGACTGTGAAGAACTGAAAGGTTTTCACAGATACATTTACTCTGTCAGTTAGTAACCCAGGATTTAAGAAGTGGAATCAATTGGATACATCAACTGGATTGTTCGTAACTCTGACCCTGGACCGTCCTCTTGATATTGTTAACAACCAAAGTATTTCTCATTGCTTGACTACACCTCTAGCACTTTAATTACTGCGTTTTAGTTATAAAAACTCTTACAATCAAAGAAAAAGATCCCTGAGTAGTTTGTAGGAATTGTTTGCGAAGTATTAGTCTGCTTAGTCCTCGTGGGAACGATATTCGATTTATCACTTTATTACTTGTCGACCGCGTATACTTGCGTGTGCGTTTGGAGCAACAAGTTTTTGGGCCTGCACACAAGGAATCAAATCAGCAAAATTAAAGGTGTTGGACACATTATACTAACCTGGGAGGTCGATTACATAAGCATTGTTGTTGATCTTGTTCAGTACTTAGAACGGACCATCCCCTCTCGGAGCCAACTTTCCTTTCTTTTAGTTCGGGAACCTTTCCTTTCGAAAATTAACCCAAACCTAATCTCCCTTCTTTAACTCCAATTTCTTACTCCCCTTGTTCTTCTTTGAGGCCACTTTGACATAGGTTTCCTCAAGATCTTTCCTCACTTTGGCATGTAGCTCGAGCAAAAAAGTAGCTCGACGTGTACCTTTAAAATCAACAACAACATCTCAAGGCAACGGGGTTAAATCAAGTGGAATTATAGGGTTAAAACCATACACACATTCAAATGGAGTCATTCCAATCATTCGATGCACAATACAGCTGTGTGAAAATTCTATCATGGGCAACCGATCATCCCAGTTTCTGGCCTTACCTTTGGTCATCGCTCGAAGCGTAGCTTCTAAGGTTCAGTTGACTACCTTGGTCTGTCCATCAGTCTGAGGATGGTGAAACATCGAGAATAGTAGTTTGGTGCCGAGGGCACCCGACAAACACTTCCAAAAATGACTCAGGAACTTAGAGTCTCGGTCGCTCACAATAGTATGAGACACACCATGCAATTTCAAGACATGAGTAACAAACAAAGTAGGTACAAGTTGTGCATCATCACATTTCTTGCACGGGACAAAGTGAGCCATTTTGAAAAAATGGTCAACCATGACAAAGATGCTATCATGCCTACCCCTTGATCTTGGCAACACCATTACAAAATCCAGGATATATCAACCCAATGGCAATTAGGAACAGACAACAGAGTTTACGTGAGGGTTGGACATCGACTTAGCTCTCTTGCAATCTAAATAAGCATTGCAAAGCTTCTCTACATCTCGTCTCATCTTCAGCCAGTGGAAATGCTCGGTCAAGATACGAAGAGTTTTGTCTACTCTGAAGTTACCCATTAAACCGCTGAAGTGAGCTTCTCAAAACCAAAAGCTCTCTCCAAGCTGACATGGGCGCACAAACTCTCCCCTTCTTAAAGAGATAGCCATCGTGCCACTGATAATTTTCCACCCTCCAGCCACTCACTATAGCGTCACGGACTCTCTTAAGCTTCGGGTCATGTTCGTACACCAGCTTGATGCTTTCAAACCCCATCAATCTCGAAGCTAGAGTGGTCACTAAGGCAAATTTCCTTGATAGCGTATCGGCCACTACATTGTCTTTGACCTTCTTGTAATGAATTACATAGGGAAAGCTCTTAATGAATTCCACCCACTTGGCATGCCACCAATTCAATTTCTCTTGGCCTTGGAGATGTTTCAAAGATTCAAATTGACTTTTAATCACAAACTCTCGTGGCCATAGATAATGGTGCCAGTGAGCAAGTGCTCTCACTGTACAATTCCTTGTCAAACGTAGAGTAATTCAAGGTTGAACCCTTAATCTTTTCGCTAAAGTAAGCGATCGGCTTCCCTAATTACATAAGCACGCCTCGGATCCCGACTCCAAACGTATCACATTCGACTTTAAATGCTTTGCCAAAGTCAGGGGGTTGCAATAATGGCGCAGAAATTAGCCGCCGTTTTAACTCTTGGAAGACCCTCTCTTTGGACTCTCCCCACCCAAATAGTTGGTCCTTTTTTACCAGCTCGGTTAAAGAAGATGCCATAGTGCTAAAGTCATGGACAAACCTCCTATAAAAACTAGCGAACCTATGGAAAATGTGAACTTGAGACACCGAAGTAGGGTAGGCCAATCTTTGATAGCCTCGACTTTTGAGTCATCGACTTCAACACCATTATCACTCACATCAAAACCAAGGAAGACAACACGTTCAACACAAAAGGCACACTTTTTGAAGTTAGCATACAACTTCTCATTTCTCAAAGTACCAAGCGCAAGCTTAAGTGTTCTACATGTTCGTCCACACACTTACTACAAACAAGTATGTCATCGAAATACACAATAATAAACTTTTTTATAAATGGTTTAAGCACATGGTTCATAAATCTCATGAATGTGCTCGATGCGTTAGAACGGGCAAACGACATCACTAACCATTCATACAGACCGAATTTGGTCTTGAAAGCAGTTTTCCACTTATCACCCGGTTTCATTCGAATTTGGTGGTAACTGGACTTAAGATCAATATTTTAAAAGCAACATGAACCAATCAATTCATCAAGCATGTCATCTAATCGAGGTATAGGATGACGACATTTTACCATGATCTTGTTGACTGCTCGGCAATCAACACGCATTTGCCACATTCCATCTTTCTTTGGCACAAATAGAACAGGAACAACGCACAGACTCAAGCTCTCTCGATCCAGTCCTTTATTCAGCAATTCATCCACCTGTCCTTGGAGCTCTTTGGTGTCTTTGGGATTACATCGGTAGGCTAGTTTGTTCGGGATTTGAGACCCCAGGATGAAGTCAATTTGGTGCTTGATTCCTCATAATAGAGGCAATCCACCTGACATTTCTTTTCAGATTATGTCTCCGAATTCCTACAAAACACTTTGAACAACACTAGGCAAAGGGTTATCATTGCCTAGTAGATAGATTGGGTTTTGTAAAAACAACACCCAAACTGTGCTCTAATACCAAGATGATGCAAGCCAAACAAGGTGAAGCAACAAACAACAGATGCAGAAGATTAAAATGAAAAGTAAAGGATAAAAGCAAAACACAAATTGATACGGAGAAAACTAGCAAAAGCAACTAAACTATACGAGCAGAAGCAATAAATGAGATAACTAGAAATAAAGATTGGGGAGGCAAGAAATAAGAAGAAAGAAACGAATCAAACTCACATACGTGGATTGAATTCAATGGGAGAAAGAGAAACTTGAACCAAATCTCGGATTCATACTAGGATGAAATCCACGGGTTCCCAAGTCATAAGAGGATACATGAGCTTCAAGCTCCAAACAAGAAGGCCAAACCTCTCAGTGTTCTTTCTTCTCAATTCTATGTTCAAAACTAACTAATGAAATAAATAACCTAAGGGAAGCTTTTATAGTCTTCCAATACAAGCTTGTGAAAGGTCTAAAAGCCCACAAGAGGGTTTAAAACAATAAGGGCCACTTAGGGCTAAAATAGGAATTACATGCGAAAACAAGCAAAAATCTGTCATGCCTTCAACAAGGGGAGGCACTCCACCCTCCCTACTGGACGCCCGCCATGGACACAGTTATGCTTGGGTCGCCTGCCTCAAGCTCAGAGCACTCCGCCCACAAACTCCAGAGAGTGTGGTTCTTGACACTTAGCTGCTTTTCGAGAGATTTGAAGGATGGGCGGTCCGCCCACCTTGGGAGGCGCTCCGCCTCTTCCTGGGGTGCTCCATCTTTGTCTTGGGGTGCTCCACCTTCATCTTGCGGTGCTCCACCTTTGTCTTGGGGTGCTCCACCCTCCACACCAATGGTAGCATGCGCCTTCAACTCATCTCTGAGGCTCTTGGCATTGCGTCCTTCGCACCCTCTTAGCTTGGGTCTTGATGGTTGGTGTCTTGGCTCGATTTTCCCCACATCATCCTCCCCTTCTTGAGAAGATTTTGTCTTCGAAATCAAACCATCAAAGCCTACATTAAAAAACAAGCACAGACAAAGCTTCCCACTACAAGAGTAGGTTAGTGCCAAAAGTGTGGAAAACACACTCTTATGATAGAGCCAAGCATCAATAACAAGTAAAAGCTTATGTCTCTCAAGGAAACAACAAGTACTTGAACAAGCAAAGAGATCAATAGAACATGGAACATGCAAGATGTAGCAATTAAATTCCCTATGACCCCAAAGCTCATGACCAACATACCAATCCTTCAATGCATTTTTATTACAAGGTTATACAATGGCTTTGGCATGCCCAACACTCAAAGTGTGATCAACATATGCGATGGAGAAAAATAGTTCAATCTACAACTAATATCAAATACTCCACTCCCCTTCTTAGAAGCACTCTCACAGACACCGAGAGGTACCTCCTTACCTCTACATTCATCTCCAAGACAATCCTCCTCACTAGACAAGCTACCAAGGAAGGTCCTAGTCATAGCTTCATCATCATTATAGCCCACACAATCAAGATTTGGGCTACTAGAAGATGCACCATCACAATCAAGACTAAGGCCACTCATCCCAGTTGGAGTTTCAAACAACGGATTGTCTATGGAATTAAGCATTCCAATCCATGGAGGTTCAAACTCACACTCTACTCTAGCTTGATACAACTCACCATTTCTATTGAAGGGTCCTCAAACAAAGGATTAGTGTAGGTACACTTCTCAAGATCACTATTCAACAAAGGTGAGGTCCTCAAACTAGAGACAACATCTACACTTAAGGAGTCATCGAACATAATTCGATTCATCTCATACACTAGAGACTCCTCAGGGTCACAACCATCCTCACTACGACACAAGAGACCACCACTATCAAGTAAGAAATCAAAGGGAAGAATAAGGCATTCATTCAACTTATCTTCTCCTTTACCAAATATAGGTGGGGTGTCATAACAAGGTTCACAAGCAAGGTCAACTACAACTTCTTCACTAAAGAGAGGTTCATTGAACACCGAGCTCACATCATGATGTGGCTTATCAACTCTCTCAACTAGTAGGTCACCGATCACTCCCTTACTCCTCTCAATCTTTTGTCTCTCATATTCGGGCGAGTTAGGATGAGGCCCAAAAATATCCATAGCCGGAGTAGGTGGACTCTTTATATGTACCCGTAATCTAGGACTTTGGGAATCATCACTTGACGTCCCCTTCTTCTTTGTTGGTGAACCACTTGATTTTGAATCTTGTGGTTTCAGGTTCACCTTGTTGACACTTGTCAACTCTTTTCTTGCACTAGTCCCACCAATTCTTATGTTTGTAGGACTCCTTGATTTCTCGTTTTCAACCATGGAATAAAGTTCTCGATCCTTGCTCCTTTGCATAGCCCAAGAATGCACACCAGTAGACAACTTGCCCCTTGTTCCATAAGGTGCAAACTCATGAACGTTTTGGTTCGTGCCCACAAGATATACATCTCTCTTAACACTATATTGCAACTCTTTGTTGTGCAACCATGGCTCACCTAACCAAACATCAAAATGTTGCATGGGATACACATCACTCTAAACATACCCTTATAACTCCTATGAGATATGAGCACCCGAGCCTCCCTGGAAACCCGCACACCATTATACTCATAAGAATTCTCTAGAGCATGGCATGGTATCGTTTGCCTATCAACTAAAGAGGTGCTAATGCAATTGGCATCAGTATCACCAATTTTGAGCAAGTTTCCTCCAATACTATTTACCTCAACAACGAACCTTCGCTTACCCAAGTTTTGTGGATTTTCATCCAAGTAAGAACTTGACTGCCCACAAGTATCAACACTAAAAACTTGGGTCTCCCTTATCCTTCCTCTCTTAGCAATAATGTTAGGGTCCCTTCCACTTCCCGTCACTCTTCCAACATTAGAAGTGTTGTTGAAAGTCGAGGAAGGAGTCTCACTATGGAAACACCCATAAGATCCTCTCGTCTTGGTTCCATAGCCAATAGCACTACTCCTACTACAACTACTCATACCTCTCACGACATTGTTAGAACAATACTGCCTTTTATAGCAAGAGCAACACCATTTATCAAGTCGCCTTTCACATGGGAATTAGAAGCATTAAGCCGTTTAGCATAAGTAGGATAGACAAGCTTCTATTTACCCATGAAAGAACCACCAGTTCCTCCCAACCCAATTGATGTAGGGCAAATCGAGCCTAAGGCACTTACCATCAATAGCCGGGATTGGAGGATGCAAAGGACGAGAGGTCAAGAGTATTGGAGGAGAGTTTGGAAGCATTTTAAAGATCAAGGAGTTGGCTCCAGGCCTAGGCGCTCCGCCCAGGAAATCAGGCGCTCCGCCCAAGCAAGGAGCAGCCCAGACGGTCCGCCTGAAGGAAAGGCGCTCCGCCTAAGTTCGCCACTGCCCAACTTGGCAGGTCCTCCACCCTACATTAGGCGCTCCGCCTCTTTCCCAGCAAAACCAAGACGGGACTTTTAGTTTAGCCTAGTTTTAATTACTAGTTTGACCCTACGTGGTCTTTATTACTACCCAACTTGTGGGGTTATTTTTGTCTTTAATTAGAAGTGAAGAACATCTATAAATATTACACTTAGGCCATTTAGTTCATTAGCTAGATTTGGAGAATAGAGAATAGAACATAGAATAGGCTTGGCCATTCTTGTTGAAGCTTGAACTTCATGAATCTCTTACTTGGAATCCATAGTGGATCATCCTAGTGTAACCCTGTGAGTGGTTCAAGTCTCTTTTCCCCCTTTTGAATCAGTCTAATTGTGTTACTTTGATTCGTTCTTTCTTCTGTTCCTGTTCTTTCCCGTCCCTATTTTCTCGTTATCTTGTGTTTACTTGCTTCCGCATCTATTTTATTGCTTCCGCTCGTAACTCTACATCACCAATGGAAGGGCCTCCACTACTCCCTTGCTCACATGGAGCAACATCAAGAGATGATGATGCACATGAATAATCTCTATAAGCAACTTCATCATCAACTCTTTCTATGTCACTATACATTCAAATTCATCACAAGAAGAGTAAGTAGGAACGTTTTACCTTGAAGCGTTACCATCTTCGACTCCTTGACTAGAACCATAAAAGTCTTCACATTCATCTTCACAAGCTTCATAATCTTCATGAGTCTCATGATCATCATACTAACCCGCTTCATCACCATACAAGGCATGGTTCTCCGAATCATTATAGCAATACCCATCATCATCTACATAGGAACCATAGTCTCCACCATCATCATAGCAACTCACATCATCCCCACACGAGTCATAACCTCCACAATCATCATTCGACATATTTGCAACAATAAGAGAAAAGAACCTCATAAATTCACTCCTTCACGTGTATTACTCAATATATGAACACTCAAGGGCAATGCCTTAATCTCTTAGAAACCACGGTGATCACAACTAGTATGTCCAAGTATTGGTTCGGAATGGAGTTAATGAGACTCTATGGACGGACGACTATTTTAGTGAGTACTTGAAGCCAAAGAATTTTCTACGATTATTCTTGGAATCAAGTTTCCAATTCGCACGAGCTAGCCCATTACACTCAAGAGTTAGTGTCAATGGAGTAAGACAATTACCGAAGAAATACTAACCAAGAAGTTCGGAGGCAAAGAACAAGCCAAAACCTATGAAACGAACTATCTGAACCCCCAAAACAGTGGGAGGCACTCCACCCTATCTCAGGGGCGCTCCACCCTAGAAGTTCAGAGAGTTGGACTCCTCTGAGGCGGTCCGCCCTGCACTTGGGGTACCCGCCCTGGGCAGTTACTTTAGCTCCTTCAACAACGGGTTTTGCCCGTTTTTACACCAAATTTTCCAATGTTTCAACTTGTTTTTTCAATTCAAAGGTACCCAAAGGTGTTTTCTATGGTTTTTACACCCAAACAATCAACAACAAGTTGGGTTTTTGATTTTGAAGTAAATTTTTCTATGGTTTTCAAAAATAGGGATTTTGAATCTTCTGATTTTGATTCACAACACCAAATCACGATTTTTTGGTACCAAAAGAATGGGAATATGATATAGAAAAATCCCCAATGATTTTCAATGAACGGGGAATCAAATTTGACGAGTTCTATGCATTTTTTTGTAATTTTCAACTTTTTTTATTTTTTCTTCTTTTTTCGAATAAGAACAAGAACAAATAAACAAGGTAAAGAGGCATGATGAACAAGAACGAGGATTCGTAATAACGAAACCCTAGCCTTCCTCTGATACCAAACATATACGAGAAAAACTAGCGGAAGCAACTAAACTATACGAGCGGAAGCAATAAACGAGATGACAAGAAATAAAGATTGGGGAGGCAAGAAAAAAAAGAAAGAAACGAATCAAACTCACATACATAGATTATATTCAATGGGATAAAGAGAAACTTGAACCAAATCTCAGATTCATACTAGGATGAAATCCACGGGTTCCTAAGTCTTAAGAGGATACATTAGCTTCAAGCTCCAAACAAGAAGGCCAAGCCTCTTAATGTTTTTTGTTCTCAATTCTATGTTCAAAACTAACTAATGAAATAAATGACCTAAGTGAAGCTTTTATAGTCTTCCAATACAAGCTTGTGAAAGGTCTAAAAGCCCACAAGAGGGTTTAAAACTTAAGGGCCACTTAGGGCTAAAATAGGAATTATATACGAAAACAAACAAAAATCTGTCGTGCCTTCAACAGGGGGAGGCGCTCCACCCTCCCTACTGGGCATCCGCCCTGGACACATTAATGCTTGGGGCGCCCGCCTCAAGCTCAGAGCGCTCCACCCCACAAACTCCAGAGAGTGTAGTTCTTGACACTTAGCCGATTTTTGAGAGTTTTGTATGATGGGCAGTCCGCCCACCTTGGGAGGCGCTCCGCCTCTTCCTGGGGTGCTCCACCTTTGTCTTGGGGTGCTCCACCCTCCATACCAATGATAGCATGCGCCTTCAACTAATCTCTGAGGCTCTTTCCTGTGCGTCCTTCGCACCCTCTTAGCTTGGGTCTTGATGGTCGGTGTCTTGGCTCGATTTTCCCCGCATCACACATTCAACTCAGTTGAGCAAAACTAAGGAACTAGTTTTGGAGCCTCTCGATTAGATTGTGAAAAGACACCTATACTATGCAAAGATTCTCAAGAAAATATCGTTTCTTGCAAAACGAGTGATCAAAGAAGAAAATGTTCAATTGAATTCCACCAAATGAAAAATGTTCCATTAACAAGGTTCCCATGATGGGGGTTCTAACGACAGAGACAAATAGCACTCGACTAAGCTCAATATTCAACAGCAACTAGCTACAAATGAAATACTAAAGGGGTTTATATAGAAAGCCCCAAGGCTATAATAGTAAATACGACCACAAGTTGGAAATAAGACTAGACCACATTGGGCCGGAGCTAAATATGTTGGCTCGGGCACTGTTCTGCACTTGGTCGCTTCAGTGCTCAGACGCTCTTCTGCCTCGGGCATATTTATAGCCCCTCGGTCGCTTCAATACTCGGCATCATTCATCAGAGTTCGGGCACTTCCAGCCTCGGGCTCGAGCTTGCAAATATAGCTTTGAAAGTTGGCACCCGACCACTCACCCTCGAGTTGTTGCTTCCTCCCGGCCACGCTAGATGGATATGCATGCCGTGCAGAATCTTGGCTTGGCTTCATGTGACTGGTCTCGATGGCAAGAATACTTGATCAGCACGGGTTCGGGCTGCATCACTTATATCCATTATGCATTTTGACATAGCTATTTGATCACGCCCAACTATGCCCTATAAAAGGGACTAAACGGTCGCAGAAAATATAGCTCCGTACTTAAAGTCCTGAGGTCGAATCCCAGAGAGAACACGACCCTAACAGTTAATCTAGCTAAACTATCTATCAAATCAACTTCAAGAGTATATCTTTGATGTGGTTTGGTTCTATCAACTACTTAATAAGAAACTAAACAACAAGGAATTAAAGATAGACTTGATTCAAGAGATGTGGAACCTAGGGTTGATTTCCCGAACTCCTAACTTATGCTAAATATTGTGCTATCTGTTGAACAAATCAGCTGGCGAACCGGTCCGGCACGAAGCAAGGAGGGTCTCGGGACTGACCTGTTAACCTGAAAAGTAAAACAAGACGTAATACAAAGAAAATGCGAAGGCGTAATTTAAAGCGAGTGCAAAGCAATTTGGACAATCTTGACAAATCAACTGGCAAGCCGGTCGGGCACACAGCAAGGAGGGTCTTGGGGTTGATTGTCAAACAAATCAGCTGGCGAACCGGTCCGGCACGAAGCAAGGAGGGTCTCGGGACTGACCTGTTAACCTGAAAAGTAAAACAAGACGTTAATGTCAAAGCAAGTGTGAAGACATAATTCAAAGCAAGTGCGAAGCAAAGTAATGTGGGAATGTAGGGCAATGCAAAGAGCCATTTGGCGAATCAATAGGCGAGATAGTCCAACAAAGGGGATCCTCGTAGCCGATGGTCAACCTGAAAGAGTAAAGCAAGGTGTTAATTTTAAAGCAAGTGTGAAGGCGTAATTCAAAATAAGTGCAAAGCAAAGTAGTGCGGAAATGTAGTCATAGCGATAGCCATTGACAAATCAATTGGCGAGACAATCCGGCAAGGATGACCTTGTGCGGATTATAGCCTGAAACAAAGCGATGCCCTATTTGGCTTAGTTTTGAAAACACAAAACAAGCCTCGGCTTTGTCGCCTATTAGGAATGAAAGTCATAGGGTAAGAAATGCCACATGTTCGGCAATAACTCATGACAAAGCATAATGCTTTAAGTCATGAAAAGGGCAATGCGACGCAATTTGCAAGGCAACTTTGAATGCGCGTTCCATAAACTGTTCATCCCTAGTGCGAATGATCTTTTCAATGCAAGCTTTCATGTTCCTGCTCTCAAAGAAAATTGTTAGTTCTGAGGAGAGAAGGGGAAGCGTTTGATTTGTGCAGACTTCATCCTGATCTCGCTGCTTCTGCTGCTTCCTTATCTTCATTGGACTTGGATTTGCGAATTTCTTTCAGAAACTTGGCTCATGAACTCAAATAGCATAGAATTTGAAAAATAGAGGCAAGATAAAATATTTTAATGCAATATAGCGAGTGAAATAAGCATGCAAATGAAGTCAAAGATGCATTTTGAAATTTTTTTTCCCTTGACTTAAACTTGTAACATATTTTAAAATAAACTGAACGTCCTTTGTCTTAGACTTTGCACTGTTTGCTTAACCGATTTCAAAATTCTTGCCAACTCATCTTTAATGTCCAACCCCGCTTCTTGCAAAATTCTGCCCCAGTTATTATCTTGCGCATCTCTAACTCATTTTGCAAAAACTGCCCCAGTTGTCCTTCTTGGGGGAAAATAATAATTTAGATGCTAAAGGGTCGAGCCCGATGAGGGAGCCTACGTATCCCTCCTTGGGAATCAGACCGTGCGTAGTTCTGCATCACTACTTCAACGCCATATACCAACAAAATAAAAGCTGCCCCAGTTGAAGTTCTAATAGATAGTGCGATATCCAAAGAGCACAGACAGTAACTTTCAGTGCATCGATTTAAATTGTTCAGTTGTTTTGCCATACGTTACAAGCAAAGTTTTGACAGGTTTATCAATTTTAATTTTATAATGG
The DNA here is from genome assembly GCA_029990175.1 of Petunia secreta. Lineage (NCBI taxonomy): Eukaryota > Viridiplantae > Streptophyta > Magnoliopsida > Solanales > Solanaceae > Petunia > Petunia secreta. Next base: position 10,580,701 of record JARKIP010000017.1, read on the forward strand.
AAACAAATGCAAGCGTAAATAACATAATAAGAATGCGATGAATTTTATTTCAACTTTCATAAATTCAAAATGAGTTGATTCAGAATAACATAAGCTTTAAAGTACAATGCAATTCAGGGCCTCAATCTGAATTTAAATTGAAAACAATGCTACTAAGTTCAATCGCCAAGTTCTTTCAAGCAATGCCATTAGCTTCTGGTACTGCACCGTTCATGAGCTAGAGCGTCTACCATCAATCATATCTCGAAACCTTTGCATGGTGGATGGTCTGCCACTTCACAAATCCAACATTTGATAGAGAAGTAAACAAAACAAAAGAATCCTCACAAAGGGTAACTACGACAGTTTGCATGTCATTCATAGGATTGCATACAAGCAAGCAACACCTAGTATTTAACGCATTTTGAGCATACAAAGCAAGGCAGGCAATTAACATTTTAACACAGCTCATGTTCTCCACAGCATCTGCACAAAATTATAGTGTATGTTATTTGCAGTTGACATAATATTGATTTATGAGACACACGGTAGAGTTAACAATAAGCAGGAGGTACATAGTGTGCAAGTTTAGTGAAGAGCCATATGAGTCGGATGTGAAAATAAGGATTAATACAGAAGTTATCCCCAAGATAGGAAGCTTCAAGTATTTTGGATCAATAATCCAAGTGAATGGAGAGATTGACATTAATGTCACATATCGTGTTAAAGCAGGTTTGATGAAATGGAGGTTCGCATCCGATGTCCTATGAAATAAGAACGTAACACCTTAAATGTAAGTTCTAAGAAGTGTGTCATCGAACACTCTATAGAATTGAGACGACATATTTAACGGAATGGAGGTAAGGGATTTCATGTGAGGTCATCTGTTAGGCCAGCACAGTCTACATATCAAAGCTCCTAGAGCACACCTGTACCCCATCATTGGCAGTCTCTCAGCCTTATCATGTAGGCCATTATTTTTAATGCTCTTAACAACACCTTTTTGCATAGACCAGGCTTGATAAGGGGCAAACCACCACAAGGCCCTTTACTAGAAGCCAAGCCAAAGCTGTCACGACCCAATTTGGAGCAGTGACCAGCGCTTACGAGTTAGTGCCCAAAGCAAACCTTAGCAAAATTCTACAGAAAATTGGGCAGAGTTTCCCCTATTTTTAGGTCTATCCAAAATTTTACCTGCTTTTAAACAAACAGAAAACCAACCAAGAACCAATATCCTTACGCATTAATAATAAAAAATACCACGTTTATCTCCAAATACTACGAGAACAATCTAACATGGTTGTAGTAAGTTCATAGACACCAAATACTCGCAAGAGTAACTTATTAATGAATAATCTAACAGGTTACCCAACTGACTAAATGAATGACTAACAAATGACTAAATGGAGTGACTCTAAGAGTTTCAAAGAAGGACAATAATAAATAAATGAAGCTCTTGCCCACACGAACTAATGCGGGGCTCACCACGATTGTCAACTCACGGCTCTAAAAATCGAAATCTTCGCTATGGCACCTGCTGTCTCTAGAAAAAAAAAATATAGCGAGGAGTGAGTCGCAACTCAGTGAGTAACAATGCTTATACACAACCGTTTTAATTGGGGACAAGTCAAAAACATGCCAGTATACCTTCTGCAGAAATATACATATAATTTAATTGTCACTTTCAGAATAACAAACAGAAATCAGTCTTTTCAAGTACTTCTTGTAAGCAGTAATCAATATCAAATTAGTAGTAAATTCAGTAATCACTATATTATATCGAGTATATGGGTTTGGGAGATTTCTAAGAACGAACCCATGTAATCGGTATAAATTCCTCCCTGAGGAAATCAGTAACGGTAAGCTAGTTCTACCTTTCCATTAGCGAGGACTGTAATGGTAATCCGGAATATACAAGGTGCACCAGGTCTAATGTACGCATCGTTAGCTACAGGTTTCGTCAAGTCTCATCCCAAAATATATATTTTCTATACAAGTAAAGGGGCATTTCAAGTAACAGAACAATATTCCAATATAGCGGTAAAACTTGTCAAATAACGGTAAAAATATATCATGTAACAGTAAAATAATTCAAGTACATATCTCGGTAAAGGACTTGTCCCATGCAATTCAAAATATTCAATAATATTTTTCATTTCAAAAATCAAGTATAAACTATGCAGGTTATGGAAACACAAATTGTGGTAAGGTCATCACTTACAGTACACACGCGTGTAGCTCAAGCGTATCTTCCACGAGCGAACCAACACCTCGTCCAGTCAATCTATAATCACATTGTATTGGTCTCGTGTTAGTTCCCTTGTTTAGGATAATTCACAACTAATTTAGAATCTCCTACCCTCGGGGTTCCCTGTTCGACTCTCGTTTGGCAAATTCAATTGGTTCTTATCATCCCTTGGGACTTAATTATTAATTGTCTATTTATCGATTCGGCGGTTCCAGAATTGAGGGAAGAATCATGCTCTTATGTTTGATCTATGTATATGCTCTGTTACTACAACTTGTAAAAAGGGAAAAATGATAACTTGGTTTGCTTAGGATGAGAGAAAAAGTACTCTGTTGCTTTACATACTACTGTCATATACCCAATTGGTACATAAGCTTAAATGATTCATGGTTGTTCTATGTTCCAATTCTATTGAAACTCACTATAGTCAGGTTCTTATCCACCAACTTACTTTCATTACGGTAGTATGTAATTATTGAAAATAATTGAGTAAAGGAAGAATTTAACCAAGGCAAAAAGTTTTGTTTACATTCCTTCTCGTGTTTCTCTATATATTTTTTTCCTTGTAAACTTTTCCTTTTGTTTTTGTTTCGTCTGGTAATTGCTTCGGCAGAAGCTTAAAGCTTCTTAGTTTTCCCTAATCCCGTTCGTTGTGGACTCTGCCAAAGTCCTTTGTGCCTTTGGCTTTTTTTTTTTTATGGTTTGTGAAATGACTAGTTTGCCCTTAAATTTTTAATAGGGTGTTACATTCTCTCCCCCTTGAGAAATTCGATCTCCAAATTTAAACCAAGAGCATACCTGTAGGGTGAAATAAGTGAAGATACTTGGCTCGCATATCATCTTCCATTTCCCAAGTAGCTTCCGTTGCAGTATGGCTTTTCCATAAAACTTTCACGAACTCAATTTCTTTTCACTGTAACTTCCTTGTTTGACTCTCAACTATGGCTATTGGTTCCTCTTCATAAGATAATTTCTCATTAAGCTGTTTAGTCGGTGCCTCAAGCATATGAGAAGCGTCCGGTACATATTTTCGTAGCATAGACACGTAAAACACAGGATGAATAAAAGATAACTCTGGAGGAAGAGCCAAACTGTAAGCAATGGCTCCAACTCGTTCAAGTATCTCATAGGGTCCTATGAATCTCGGGCTCAACTTCCCTCTTTTCTCGAATCATGTCACGCCTTTCATCGAGGAAACTCGTAAGAACACACGATCCCCAACTGCAAACTCCAAGTCACTTTTCCTTTTATCTGCATAAGACTTTTGCCTGCTTTGAGCTATGAACAATCTCTGCCTAATCAATTGGACCATATCAATAGCTTCTTGTATCAGGTCTGGTCCTAATACCTTAACTTCACCGGCTTCAAACCATCCAATTGGAGAACGACAATACCTGCCATATAAAGCCTCGTAAGGAGCAGTCTGAATGCTTACTTGATAGCTGTTGCTATAAGAAAATTCAGCTAAAGGCAAGTAAGCATCCCAACTACCTCCAAAATCAATAATGCAAGCTCTCAACATGTCCTCCAATATCTGTATAGTACGTTCAGACTAACCGTCAGTCTGAGGATAGAATGCGGTGCTAAGGTCTACTCTAGTACCCAATTCTCTTTGAAAGGACCTCCAAAAGTGGGAAGTGAACTGTGATTCTCTGTCAGAGATAATGGACAGTGGAACTCCATGGAGTCGGATAATTTCATTCATGTATTGTGCATATCTCGCACCACTGTAAGTAGTTTTAACCGGTAAAATGTGCTGATTTTGTAAGCCGATCAACAATCACCCATACTGAATCATAACCTTTAAGTGTACGAGGTAGCCCAGTCACGAAATCCATGGCAACTCTTTCCTATTTCCACTCTGGAATCTCAAGTCGTTGTAGTAGTCCTGGGGGTCGCTAGTGCTCAGCCTTAACCTATTGACAAATCAAACAACTAGTAACAAAGTTAGCAATATCTTTCTTCATACCTTCCCACCAATACAATTGCTTCATGTCACGGTATATCTTCGTGGATCCAGGATGTATAGTGTATCTAGAATGGTGAGCTTCCTCGAGAATAACTTGTCTTAGCCCATCAATTTCTGGTACATATAACCAGTTACCTAGTTGGAGAACCCCATTATCATCAACAATCATATTCTTGCTTTTACCAGCTAGAACTTCATCTCGATATTTTCACAATCGTTCATCCTCGTACTGAGTGGCTTTAACACGTTCTACCAATGAAAACTTGGCTGGAACATAAGCAATAATGCCCCTGATTTAGATAGACCAAACCTAATACCTGTACCTTCGACCCTGTGGATATCCTTGGCCAACTGTCTCTTTATGGGAGCTATATGTGCCAAACTACCCATGGATTCTTTGCTCAATGCATCAGCCACAACATTGGCCATTCCCAGATGATATAGAATAGTGCAATCATAGTCCTTGAGAAGTTCGATCCAACAATACTGTCGAATGTTCAGATCTCTCTGCTGAAAGATATATTTCAGGCTCTTGTGATATGTATAAATGTCACATGTTTCTCCATATAAGTAGTGCCTCCAAATTTTCAGAAAAATACCACTGCAGCCATCTCTAGATCATGAGTGGGATAGTTCTGTTCATTCTTCTTCAATTGTCTCGAAGCATAAGCTATCACACGACCATTTTGCATGAGAACACAGCCTAATCCCACTCTCAAAGCATCACAAAACACAGCATTACAAAATACCGTGAATCCTCAAGAGCCGGATGGTAAGGCTAGCATTGGTGCGGTGGTTAAACATGTCTTGAGCTTCTGAAAGCTCTGCTCACATTCATCTGTCCACTGAAACTTTGCATTTTTCTGTATTAGTTGGCCAATGGTACTGCTGTTCTGGAAAAATCCTGCACAAAATGCCTGTAGTAACCTGTTATGCCCAGAAAGCTGCAAATCTCTGTAAGAGTGGTCGGTCTAGGCCATTTGTGCACTGCTTCCGTCTTTCTAGGATCTACTATTATTCCATCCTTGAATACAACATGTCTAAGGAATGCTACAGAGTCTACCGAAAATTCACACTTAGAGAACTTAGCATAAAGCTTATGTTCCCCCAAAGTCTGCAGTACAAACCTTAGATGATCCTCGTGTTCTTCTTGACTACGAGAATACACCAAGATATCGTCAATAAATACAATGACAAATCTGTCCAGAAACGGCTTGAACACCCTATTCATTAAATCCATGAATGCAGCTGGAGCATTAGTCAACCCGAAAGGCATCACAAGGAATTCATAGTGTCCGTTTCGAGTCCTGAAAGTTGTCTTAGGAATATCTTTGTCACTAACTCTGAGCTGATAATAACCAAATGGAAGATCTATCTTTGAAAAGTGAACACCTCCCTGCAACTGATCAAACAGATCATCAATACGAGGCAAAGGGTATTTATTACGTACCGTTACCTTGTTCAGCTGTCTATAGTCAATGCACATTCTTAGAGACCCATCTTTCTTCTTCACAAATAGTACTGGTGCACCTCAAGGTGATACACTTGGCCTAATAAATCCTTGTTCAATAACTCCTGCAATTGTTTCTTTAGCTCCCTCAACTCTGCTGGTGCCATACGATATGGAGGTATCGATATAGGCTGCGTGTCAGGTGCTACATCAATGCTGAAATCTATATCCCGCACTTGAGGTAATCCCGGTAAATCCTCAGAAAATACATCGGTGAACTCTTGAACCATTGGTACCATTTCCATGCTAGGAGTCACATCTCTCGTGTCTCTTACCATAGCCAAGAATGCCCAACACCCTTTCTTCAATAACTGCTGAGCCTTTACAAATGATATAACATTACACGTCTCTGGAATTTGATCCCCTTTCAGAATAAAACTGGGTTCATTAGGCATCTCGAACTTTACTACCTTCGCATGGAAATCTAGGGTAGCGTGGCAAGAAGATAACAAATTCATACCCATCAGTACGTCAAAATCGACCATATCAAGTACAATTAGATCAGCTAAGGTATCTCTATCCTCTATTCGAATCTGACAAGCGCGATACACATATTCAACAAGTAAAGAATATCCCACAGGATTAGCAACCAGAAAAGGATCATTCAATATTTCTGGTTGTCTATCAGACCTCAAAGTAAAGAATGAGGACACATAGGAGTGGGTAGATCCTGGATCAAACAATGCAAGTGTATTAAGTGAGAAAAGAGAAAGAATACCTGTAACCACAACATTTGAGGCCTGAGCATCCTGCCTAATAAGTGCAAAAAACTCTCGACTGGCCACTACCAGCAGTCCCCTGTCCTCAATTACCCATGGCACGATCTCTGTCACCTCTACCTCTGTTACCTCTACCAGCAGTACATGTATTATTACGAGCAGTCTGCGTTGGTGCCGCTGCCTGAACAGTAGCATGGCTAAACTCTCTTTGAGGATGAGGGCAATCCTTTATGTGATGTCCTAACTGGCCATACCGGAAACACCCTCCAGTCAGAACACGACACGGACCCTAATGTAATCTACCACAAGTCTGACAGACTGAATCAGTAGCATATATCTGCCCAGAGCTATGATGTCCAGATGATGATGATGGTCCCTTAGCATTATCTGTGTGAGGAGGTGTTCTAACAGCTGGCTGGGACACAAGGTCTGTCCCTGTCTGAAAACCCTGCCGTTGTACTTGATTCCCGGCTCTACGGTCTGTGCTAACTCCCCCAGTGAAAGATCCCCCAATCTTAACCTTCTTATATGAATCTTTAGCTGCCCGTGATTCACGACCCCTGTTTTCAATCTTTCCGGCAAGGTCGAGTGCATCAGAGTAATTCAGATTCTTCATCTGCAGAGCCACTGCATTGAATAAACGATCAACCAAACCATCAACAAACCTCTGAACCTGAGATGCTTCATTAGGCACTAAGTTAGGTGCATATCTAGCCAGCTTAGTGAACTTAGTGTTATATGTTGATACATCCATATTTGCAGTCTGAACTAATCTCTTAAACTGCCTAGCATATTCCTTCCTCAAACTTTCAGGGAGAAAGCGATCCATGAAAAACTTAGTAAACTCATCCCATGTCAATCGTGCTGCTTCTGCGGGCCTTTCTAAAAGTACAGTTTCATACCATGTATTAGCCGTATCCTCCAATTTGTATGCTGCAAGATCCACGGATCTTTCACTAGAACATCCAAGAGCACGCAAAGCCTTAAGTGTCCCATCCAATAAACTCTGAGGATCCTCTGTAGTGTCAGAACCCATGATCCTTGGTGGTTTCAGTTTCAAGAACTCTGGTAGGGATACTTCTCTGTTACCAAAAATCTGAGTCTGTCTCTGAGCCTGAGTCTGCGCCTGAGCCTGAGCGTGAGCCTGTGTCTGTGTCTGAGCCTGAGTCTGTGTCTGAGCAGGTGCCTGAGGTTGTGTTGGAGCAACGTTCTGTTGTCTAGCCCTTTCTTGTCTATCCATTCTGGCATTCAAGAGATCAATGGACCTTTGCATAGCATTAAGTGCCTCAATAGTAGTATTCTCATATGACGGTGGAGGTGGATTATCCTCAATTTCTGGAGTAGGCTCTCTTGTGGTAGCACCAGCCCTCGTGGTAGCAGCTTGGCCTCGTTCCTGAGTATTACCATATTTCCTAGCTGAGGTAGATGACGGCCCAGCAGTGGAGGAATTCGGAGCAGCTCGGGCTGCCTTTTTAGATCTTGTCTTACCAGTCATCTTAGTAATAGAATAACTAATGTTAGATTCATCTATGTAGCAGTAGTCATCTCACACGTAAGGAAGGAACAAGAAAGAAGGAAAGACACGAAACATCCTATCACCCCCTCGCAGAATAACGATTATGGGAATGGCCGGCTACCTAACCATAATAGAGATTCTACTACTCCCGTGTGCTCCATTAGTCACAGGAATAACCTAGGGCTCTGATAGTAAAGCTTCACGACCCAATTTGGGGCAGTGATCAGCGCTTAGGAGCTAGTGCCCAAAGCAAGCCTTATAAAAAATCTACAGAAAATCAGGCAGAGTTTCCCCTGTTTTTAGGCCTATCTAAAATTTTACCTGCTTTTAAACAAACAGAAAACCAACCAAGAACCAATATCCTTATGCACTAATAATAAGAAATACCACGTTTATCTCCAAATACTACGAGAACAATCTAACAGGGTTTTAGTAAGTTCATAGACACCAAATACTCGCAAGAGTAACTTATTATTGAATAATCCAACTGGTTACCCAACTGACTAAACGAATGACTAACAAATGACTAAATGGAGCGACTCTAAGAGTTTCAAAGAAGGACAATAATAAATAAATAAAGCTCTTGCCCACACGAACTAATATGGGGCTCACCAGGATTGTCAACTCACGGCTCTAAGAATGGAAATCCTCGGCTGCGACACCTGCTTCCTCTGGAAAAGAAAATATAGTGAGGAGTTAGTCGCAACTCAGTGAGTAACAACGCTTATCCACGACCATTTTAAATGGGGACAACTAAATAACATGCCAGCATATCTTATGCAGAAATATACATATAATTTATTTGTCACTTTCAGAATAACAAACAGAAATCAGTCTTTTCAAGTACCTCTTATAAGCAGTAATCAATATCAAATCAGTAGTAAATTCAGTAATCACTATATTATATCAAGTATATGTGTTTGGGAGATTTCCAAGAATGAACCATGTAATCGGTGTTGAACCCTCCCAAAAATGCACACAAGTATTCATTGGGATGTAATTTCAACAAAATGGAGACTCCAAAAGGCTTTTTTGGAGTCGCCACCTAATTTAAGGATTATTAGGAACCAATCGTCAATTAAGGAGTGCAATTATTCCCTTACTTAAAAGGAAATTATTAAAATCAGAGATTCTTAGGTAAGTGGTTCTATTAAATTCGAAAGAAGGTCCCTTGTGGGAGCACTTTCGAAAATCCGCTAAATGCGGTTAATCCGGCGGTTTTCACGAATTTGTTAAGGATAATAGGTATAACGTTAATTTTAAATAAGGATAATAGAAATAAAATAAGATTTTAGTTATGCCGATACTTAGATAAATAAATGACCAAATTTAAGATAAATTAAATGGATAATTAAGTAATGGTTGGTTGATTAACTAATTAATTAAATAAACAAGGGCTAAATAAAATTTAAGTAAATAAATAAAATAAATGATTAGACAAATAATAATAATTGATTAATTGGTTAATTGGATAGATAAATAATGAGAAGATAATAACTTAATCAAAATAAATAAATATTTATATAAATTCAGTTAAATAAAGAATAATGGACAATAATTGATTGATTAATTAATTACATAATTATAATGGATTAAACAAAATAATTAGTTAAAATTAAATAACTAAATTGATTAATTAAACAAATTAATAATAAATATCACTTAATTAATTTTATTAATGAATAAATAAATAAGTAAATGATAAATAATAGATAGATGAACAATTAATTTAAATATAAATAATAAATGAAGATTGTATAATTGTAAGTAAATTTTAGTGAGAGAAGCTCCCACTCTCTCTACCCCTTCCCTCTTCAATCACTTTACTTCCATTAACTTCTTCACAATGCAACCAACTCATGATCTTACTTCTTCTACTACACATCACTTAATACCTCCTAAGCCTCAAGATCCACTAGACACTACCCAAAACATAAATGCTAAGCCTACATACTACGGGAAATTGATCCAGCCTAATGTCAAATCATGCCTCATTTCTTCTTCCTCACCCCTATTTCCACTATCACCCTCACATACTCCCATGCAGAATCAACCAGTTGATGAGGATGGCTCCTTTTACCACATTTCACTCTCACAGGAAGAAAGGCAGCGTATTTATTCACCTTGGGCAAACTCGGTAATCATAAAAGTCCAAGGGAAAAGGCTACATCATCAGTACTTATACGACAAGCTTATTACATTATGGTGTCTTATGGAAGATTTTCCTTTGATTGATCTTGGTGAGGACTTTTATGTAGCCAAATTTAATAGACATGAAAGCCTACATAAGGTACTCACTGAGGGTCCTTGGTTCATAAATGGATTCTTCTTATCTACACGTTGTTGGGAACCAAATTTTGTGGCAACTGAATTTAAATTGATGTCCACTGCAATTTGGGTTAGATTACCAAATTTACCTGCTGAATTTTTTGATGAAGGTATCATGAAAAAAATTGGTAGTCGTATTGGCAAAATTTTAAAAGTCGATTTCAAGACTTCAACAGCTCTACGAGCTAGATATGCAAGATTATGTGTCAAGGTTCCTCTAGACACTCCTCTCAGAAGCTACATCTATATTGAACACCGTAAACAAGATATTATGTATGAAGCTGAAAAATTCCTATGTATGAAATGTGGCCGTTTGAGTCATCTTCAAGAATCTTGTCCATATAATCCCACATCTTTTAACTCTCCTACACCTGAACAACTTGCTCATCAACCTCAACTAAAACTCAAAGCCAAAGAGGGGGAGCTTGAGTAGAAGACAGTGCCATTTAATAAAAAGAAAAAATTGTCCATTAATAAACCTAGTGAGCCAATCACCATTTCACCAGCTAGGAAACCTAGCTCCATAGCTCAATCTCGTCATGCCACAGGTAATTCTCTAGGTAAGTCTTCTAAACGTTTTTTATCAAAAGAAAATTACTCCGATTAATGAATCTATGAATCAATTTGATGCCTTGCAATTCTCTAATTTAGATTTATGTGATATTAACAATGTTAATAAAAATATTTCCAATGTTTCTTCTACCCTACCTCTAGTCAACAGACTCTCACGAATTCCTAAAACCTCACCTCCCTCTTTGGTTGACGTGGCAGTCGACATAGACTCCTCTATGGATGTAAATTGTGATGTCTCTCACTCCTTGCAATTAACTACGGACAAAACTTATACTCCTAAAACTACTACTGACACTTCTTCAAATTCCCTACTCCTTCACTCCACTTACATAACTCTACCTACAAATTGTGAATTCCAAGTGCCGGCCAAATCACCCAATCCACCTTTGGACAATGATTCCTCCTCTCAGTCGAACCAAACTCTCTTACACACGACTGACACTTACACCAAATCTCACACGCAACCGGCCATGCACCCATAACTCTTTCTACTTTCCCCAATACACTACAAAAAAGGTCTATAACTACTAATGGGAAATCTTCTACTTCATATGTCTCGAAAAAAAGCTCGAACTATAATCAACCAACTTCTAAAGGAGCACTCACTCAACAAACAATCACAAACAATGAATCCACAAAATCCTCCACCACCACCTCAAGAACAACAAATGGAACATCCTCTAATCTTCACTCTTCCTCCAGCCCAAAATCAAGTGCCTCAATCTTGGTTGGAGTCGAAATTATGGGGCCAAGCTCTAACACTTCCAATGGACTTTAATGGCCAACCTGCTCTTGTGGTGATACAAAATCCTCAATACCTTGCCCTCATTGTCAGCGAAGGAATGCACATGACAATGAACAATTACATTACCAATACATGGCCACATTTTCTCCAAGGCATGCATCACCAGGCTCCCCCACTAATGGATCTTCCTTTCTTCCCACCAAGGGTGACACCTCCACAGAGCCCCATCTTCATTCCTTGGGACCTATCAATGAATCAGCCTCTCTTTACTTATGTGGAGTTGAACGGGGCTCACAACCATTTGAACATGCATGTGCCACCACCACCACCACATCAACCTCCCATGCAGGCCCCCATGCAAGTGGATGAACCTCCTCCAGTCCCACCAAACTCTCCTCAACACCATCCCAATCCACAAGAACAAGGAGAAGAAGAGAGAGACCCACTTGACGTGCTTGCACCAAGGGTGAGGGAGAGTCACATGGAATTCATAAACCTAGGAGAAATAGCAATTCTATTATTCAAGGAACGCCTTGACAAAAAGGTCATTTTACCAGGTCATCAGGCTCTATACAAATGTTCCCTAGACTTGAGGGCACCAGCCAATAGGAGAGCAGGGAAGTATGCCATAGTTCTCAACCCAACATTGAGGACTGACCCAGATTTAGATTTGGAAGTTAACCAAAACCCAAACCCTAATATGGATAAAAAAATTAATATTATTATTTGGAACGTAAGAGGTGCTAACAATGCTGATTTTTGCAGAAACTTTGATGCTCTTCTAGCTATTCATAAACCTGTAGTTGTGGCCCTCCTTGAGACCAAAATGGAGGATCATTATGACCTTAGGGTTCGCTTTGATTTTTCTGACTATGCTGAGGTTCCAGCTGAAGGTCGATCAGGTGGTTTAGCCTTACTCTGGAAAAATGACGTGGTAAGTGTTAATGACATCCAAATCAGAGGTAATGAGGTCCATGCAATGATAAATGTAATTCATCGCCCTTTTGATAATCCTTGGCTTTTTTCTACAATTTATGCTAGTAATTCGTATATAAATAGGCTCTCCTTATGGCATGATCTTCAACATATTTATGATTCATACAAAGGTCCTTGGTTAGTTGGGGGTGATTTCAACCAGATTCTATCTCAAAATGATAAGTGGGGAGGTCGACCGATAAATAATGCTAGTGAAAATCATTTTTGGTCGTGCATAAATTATTGTAATTTAGTGGACCTAGGTTTTAAGGGCCCTAAGTATACTTGGTCTTATCACCATAAAAACAGAGGAGGTCTTATAATGGAGCGTCTAGATCGTTGCTTAGCTAATGATGAATGGATTACAATGTTTAAAGATGCCTCCACTATCCCCCTCACTAAGACCTATAGTGACCATAACCTTATTCTTATTACTCTTAATAAAGTCCCACAGTCTACTCGTCAACTACCTTTTAGACTAGAATCCATGTGGTCATCACACCCTGACTTTATTAATGTTGTGAAGCAGGCGTGGTTTGATAAAAACCTTTATGATGCTACCAAATTATTTTCTGAAAACATAGCGCACTGGAATAAACATGTCTTTGGTAATATTTTCAGGAATAAAACAAAACTCTTAGCTTGTCTTAATGGAATCCAATCATCCCCCCACTATGCTAATAGTTTTTTCCTCCAAAATCTAGAGTCGCAGTTGGTTAATGATTATAATACTCCCTCTATCCCACTTTGTTTGTCATACTTTCTTTATTAGTCCGTTCCAAAAAGATTGTCATATATCTAAATTTAGCAACAATTCAACTCTAAAGTTACTTTTTGACTCATTTATAGCCATACAAATATCTATAGCTTATTTTAGACCACAAGTTTCAAAAGTCTTTCTTTCTTTATTAAACTTTGTGCCAAGTCAAACTACGACAAACAAATTGGGACGGAGGGAGTAATATATTAAGAAATGAAGAAGAATTTTAGTGTCTCAAATCTCGAATTGATTGGTTAAATTTTGGTGACGCTAATACAAAATTTTTCCATGTCTCAACTCTTAATGGTCGAAGGAAAAATCGCATCGTTTACTTTCATGACTACAATGGTAATCAAAATTTTCATCCGGATGAGGTATCTAACCATGAAACACAATACTTTAGCAATTCATTCACCACTAGTCATCCTAGCACCCCCCTAAATTACATCACTACTGCCTCTTCGTGGTTTTCCAAAACTGATCTCTCAATTTTAGATAAACCTCTAGCTGATGAGGAAATCACAAAGGCAATCTTCTCTTTTAAACCCTATAAAGCCCCAGGCCCCGATGGTTTCCACCCCTTCTTTTACCAACGATATTGGGATATAGTTGGCCCTTCTGTCAAGGATTTTTGCCACAAAGTTTTCAATGAGTGCCAAATCCCTACAGAGTGTAACTCCACTTTAATTTGCCTAATTCCTAAATTTAATAATGCAGTTCACTTGAAGAATTTTAGACCCATTGGGCTGTGCAATACCACTTACAAAATCATCACCAAGATCATATCAAATCGCATCAAACCTCATCTAGATGATCTTATAAGCCCTTGCCAAGCTAGTTTCATTAAAAATAGGAGAGCTTCTGATAATGTCATCATTATTCAGGAACTCATCCAAAACAGATAGTTTTTTCCCAAAACAGATAGTTTTTTCCCACTAGAGGCATTCGTCAAGGCGCCCCTATGTCGCCCTACCTTTTTATCCTTTCCTTAGAACTCCTATATATCCACATTAACCACCAAGTTGATATGAATCTTTGGGACCCCATTTCTTTATCTCCTAAGGGCCCTAACCTTTCACATCTTATTTTTGCCGACGACCTAACTTTTATGGCTAAGGCTAACAATAAATCAGCTCAAGCGATTCAACACACTCTTACCATGTTTTGCAACTTATCAGGAGCTAAGGTCAACACCTCAAAATCTAAAATTATCTTTTCAAAAAATTTTGACACTTATGAGGCTGCTCAACTAGGTTCTATCTTAGATTTTAAAATTAGTCCTCATTTTGGGAAATATCTAGGCTTCACAATCTTGAACCTCAAACCAAAACATTATCACTATCAATTCCATCTATATAATTTCAAATCTAGACTATCTAACTGGAAAGTAAATCTCCTTACCCTAGCTGGTAGAACTACTTTAGTTCGTTCAACCCTCAATATTCTACCCAATCACATCATGCAGCTTCATCAACTTCCCAGGAAAACCCTAAAGCTCTTGATCGAATCCAAAATAATTTTATCTGGGGAACGACTGACACTAGAAGAAAGATTCATCTTCTATCTTGGGATACCATTACTAAACCTAAATAATTTGGAGGTCTCTCTATTACAAAAGCTCACATAAAAAATCAAGCCCTCCTTAGTGGTATTTCCTGGAGATTCCTCACGACTCCAAAATCTCTATGGACTCGAATTCTTAGTGCTAAGTATATTCATACTCGACCCACAAAATGTCAATCCTTTATTTGGCATAATATTGCCAAAGGATTACCTTTCTGCTATGATAACACCAATTAGGTGTCAGGGGATGGAGCAAAAATTTTATTGTTGGATAACTCCTGGCTTCCTAATAAGACCCCAATGTGAAGCCTAATTAGTGGACCTCTAACCCTAGCTGAAACTAATGCCAAGGTCTGCCAGATGTATACTCCTAATAATATGTGGGACTTCTCCAAAATCTCCTTTGATCTCCCAACCCACGTTAAAGATATTCTCCTTTCAACCCCTACTCCTGTTGGATCCCTAGAACACGACTATTTCATTTGGAGACTTAATGAAAATGGGCTCTTCTCTCTTAAGTCAACCTACAAGATTCTACAACCCCACTCCCCTACTGATACTGAATTTATGTGGGTATGAGAAATCGACACTCCTCGTAAAATCCAATACTTTTTTTGGCAATGCCTACACAATAGGCTTCCTTGCAGGTCATACCTAAGTATGATAGGTACTAATATTGATCCTATTTGCCCTCTGTGCAAACTTGAGCCTGAATCTATTTTTCACATTTTTTGGAACTGTACCATTGCCAAAAGATTTTGGACAAGCTGAAATATCAATTTTAGTGCTATAAATTCCGAAAATTGGCTTAAGACTATGAGAGAGAGTTCCCGTCCCTTAAACACAAAATTCTACTCATGGCAGGAATTCTTATCGTTTGCTTTGTGGGGTCTATGGCTAAATCGTAATCATAACAATGTCCACAATCTTAATAATCATGTAAGTCATGCTAAAGTTCATTATAACGTAACTGAATTTAAACTTCTTACGTCAAATGAACCATCCTTCACTCGCACTAGAAACATTAAAGTTTCATGGCATCCTCCCAATTCAAACTATTTTAAACTTAATGTCGATGGTTCTTATCATCATGTTCACAATAAGGCTAGTATAGGAGGTGTATTTCGAAATAGCCAAGGGGACTGGATACTGGGTTTTCACTCACCCATTCATGCTTTGAATCATACTTATACTGAACTCTCAGCTCTAGCCTATGGCTTATCTTTAGCTATAGATCAAAACCTTATGCCCTTAGAAATTGAAACAGACTCCACAGAAGTCTTAAACATGATTGAAAATCCCACCCCTACTTATCTACCTTTAATCACTCATTGCAAGTTGTTGCTAACGAAGCTGGGAATGCCCCAAATCAGGCATAACTTCCGCCAAGGAAACAAAGTTGCATATCTATTGGCTAAGGGAGCTCCTGGACAGTCCCAAAAATCGTATCAAAAGTCATTATGCATTGCCACCACATTTTGTTTGTCAAGCACTGCTGAATGATCGTGAGGGAAAATTATCTACTTTAAAATTTACGGATAGTACTTGTAATAATCTAGCTACTCTAGGAAATCTTAATGCTTTGAATGTTCCTCATCTACCAAATAGGAACTTTCCCCTATCTAGTACGAACTTGTGTAATGTAAGTCATGCAATGCCCGAAAGCAGTCGCATGAAATCACTTTGTAACCCTCTGTAATTTTAATATTAATGCATATCATGTTATTATAAAAAAAAGTAAGTAAATTTTAATTCTTTTGCACGCAATAATTGACGAGAAGTTACTATCGCCTTAAATTAGTTGGAGCGTCCCAAAGAAACGGGATAAACAATTGCATAAATAATTCTAAACATGCGATAAGATAATAACTCTAATAAAGCGGTTATCCTACCAAGTTTCTAACATGCAAAGTCCTAGTCCGGTTTTCAGGGCTTCCTATAACATGCTTTTCTAAAGGGGCGGGAAAGAGGGAGTTTAGAAGGTAGAACCCGAATTGACCAAATTCAATCATTGAGCCTTGAAATTTTATAAGTTTTTATTTTTTCTTTTCGGGGATCTCAAGCCTGAAAATATGCGACGCGGATCAAACAACTCCAATGCAAACAGCCAACCCAGTTTGTGAGTTTTACTAAACTCGTCCCAAGAGGTGTTACATATCACAAAACAAATAAATAAAGATTAGCACATATTCACGGTAATTGAATAATTAACAAGTGAATAGAAAATCAAACGGATTACAATTAGACAACACAACCAGATTTAATCAGGAAACGAGATTAGCACAAGCAGGGAACAAGGCAAAAGAAAACAGATAGTGGGATAAGACCCGGACAAGAGTAGCAACTTCAGACCACCACATCTATCCAACTCAGGAAAGCCCAGGGACAACCAGCAACCACTTTTAAACCCCAGGAACATCACACTACCTCTAAACACCACCTGCAGACAACTAAGCCATTTCTAATCAAACCTGCAAAATAACCAGACACCTAAGCCCCCTCTAATCAAACCAAACTTCCATGGACACTAGCATAAACACCAAATCTGAAACAGACCCAAACAACTCCTAAAACTAACTCCATACGCTACTACAACAGCTCAAGGCCCTAAACCTAACCTGCCAAACACCAGGACTACTCAACGAACACCTGCCAACTATTCTCCACAACCTACATCACCTTTATAAGCCCTGCCTGCACATACTACATACTCCTTCAACTCTTCTTAACCCTACAACACTCCTCTACAAGCTAACAGAAGAAATAAGGCAGCAAAGAGAAGACTGAAACTAACAGAAAGCCACAAAGAAACTCAAGATGAAAACTCGATCAAGCTAGGAGAAAACTTTGAAACAAATTATAAGCTTAGGCCAGAACTCAAAATTATAGCATTTCAAATTTATAAAAAAGAAACTGCACAGAATTAGATTAACATGCCTTCCTTCTCTTATCATACAAGTTTCCCATTCAAAGGCTTTTACACACTTCAAAAAGTACAGACATAGAACAAGGCAGAACAAGATTTTGCATTACCCTATTTACTGATGCAAACAACCAGGATTTTACATAAGCTGGAAACACCTCACTTACTGCTATATACTTTCATATTGGATCTAAGCTCAATACTGATCCTTCTTGCCAATTCAAACCTAGAGGGACTATCTACACCTTCAAGGAGACTTCAACAACCACCCCTGCATTTCCCCTCTTACTTGCACCAAATACAGACCTCCTATACCACTCCATAGAAAACAACTAGACTCTGAGCCTCATCCTTGCTCCCTCTACTTCCTTCTAAAACTGACCCTACTATACTCTATATACCACATCTATAAAACTGCACACCTGCATTTCCCTCTCCTCACAGCATCTCACAAACAATACCTCCTCTACAATTCCACCCTTGCATAGTCAACGGATTGCCCTGCACACTGCAGCAACCTAACATAGACAAGTAAAGGTCTCACTGACCAGTTTACCTTGCACCTGCACACAAAAACACTATAGCAAACCCTCCTAATCCTCTCTAGAACAGATGCAACAGCTACACAAACCAGAAATGAACTCAGCACTCCCTCATGAATTTCTAGCACCACTGCCCCTCCACTACACACTCCCTCAGCTCACATAGCCAAACAAATAGGGAACTAAAGCATCACCCTGCACACACACACACATAGGCCCTTATAAACAGAACCATAAACACTCATGCACTCTCATGATTCCCTACTACCTACTCCACCTGAAACACTTCTACAAATTAATACCAGATCTTCCACAGGACCTGAATCCCACAAGAGCCCAGATCCACTCCCTGAGATATCCAGGAACAGACCAAACTACTCCACCCTGAACTCCTGCTACAACCATCCTCCAAACACCCCTGAACAATTCTCAAACAAAAGAACCAGACAAGGACCAATGCAAGCAGAAAGGATCTTGGAAAAACTAAACCAAAGGGGTTACTATTTGCTTTTAACTCAGGAACACAAATTGGATGGAGCTGAAGAAGTGACTGATTTAACACTTCAACATAAAGCTTTCAATTTAACTCTTAAAAACTGATTAGCTTCTCAACTTTATACATTAGGAACAATAAAGACTCGAACTTGATGCATATTCCTCGCACTGAGAGGAAGATGTTTGAATTCAAATCATGCTTAAGAATCAAGCGTAAAACAAGTCAAATACTAACCATAAAATAACCTCATTTGATTGTTAACATTATTCATGCCATTCCAGTAGTAACTACTCAAGTAACACTTCATGACACACATACATATACAGTTCATATTTACACAGAAAAAGGAGTTAAAGCAAGTTTATTACCTGTTGCGGTGCAGTGAACTATGAGCGAGGGATCCGAGAAGAAGCAACTCGAACAAGCGACAACGAAAACAAGGAGTCGAGGACTCAAATGATGAAGCGACGACACGAACTAGGTCGACGACGAATCTGAAACAAAGATCAAACCAGGAAAACAGTAACACTAAATGTGTTTTTAACTTAAAACTGAGCCAAATTTATATATGCATATGCTGTTGTTTTCATCTCATACTCTCCCTATTTTCTGCCTCTCTCTCTCTCTGCTGCTAAGAACTGAAAGAAATATCAAGGAAAGGATCCTATATACCTCTCCACGCTAGGGTTTTAGATCCCTTTGAATACCCCAAAGAATCCTTGCTCATTTTCTTTTCCCTTTTGAAACCAGGGTTAAAATTTTATAATCCTTTGGATCGTACTGGTTTAACTCTGATTTCAAATGGAAATATGGATGTTATGACATCTCACGGCTAGGATTGATTCTCATTTGAAATATGCGGATAAGATTTGACACAACTAGATTTTTGTTAATGAAGCTTCAAAATGATGCCTGGAACAGTGCTATTCGTCTAGCACATCACTTGTACGGAGAAGAAGATCTGCTCGGGTCGGGTTTTGGGTCGCAAGGATTAAGTCGCGGGTACTGATTTAGGGAAATTAGAATTAGGGAAGGGAGTATAAAATGTGTATATATGGGTTTGTGTAGGTACGCTCGATGCAGGGCAAGGCTTACGCAATTAGCCTATTTTAAGTACATCAAGTTATTTAGAAATCGTAAGGGTAGGATAGAAATTAGGTTATGCAGTGCACTTTTGGCCTTCTTTCATCAAAATCAATTGATTACTTTAGATTTCAAAATTTGATCTTATTTTTTAAAATGATTATAATTTCCTGGATAAAATTGGATGTCAACAGCTGCCCCTCTTTACCCGGAAAAGGATGAAAGAGTTTTTAGGGTAAAGAAGTTGACGAGAAGCCAATTTTGTCCCGATAAAACCAAGACTTTTGATTTCCAAGGACCAATGCGAGGCTTATGGATATGGCCGAACTCCGGTTTTCGAGTTGCCTACATATCTCGGGCTGAAAGAGAATCAGGCTAGATGTAGTTCAACGACACTTAGATACGATGATTCGTACGATTGACAGAAAAGGACGCACGAATAGGAAAGAATTCAAACTGATGTCCTAATCCGAAACAAAAGATTAGGATAGAATTCGCTTGATCTAGTGCGCTTCTTCAGATCCTCGTTGACGAGTCTAGCTCATATCAATGATTGCCCCAGTTCACTACTAAGAAAAAGTTCCACGTTATGCTCCAAATGCTGCTGCGGTACTGCCAAAATCTTTTAACAATCTCGACAAACGGTAAGTGAGTAACTGCTAATAAACTACAATAATTGGAATGAGAAATAAAAAAAAGAGTGATAACGTAAAATTGTAAATGCGCGTTGTGATATCGTCAAAAGTTCTTCTTTCGATCAACTGACGAGGCGCTCCGCACCGGGAACCTCTAGGCTGATCATTATTCTGAAACAGTAAAGTAAAATAATAAGTAAAGTGAGAACGGATTGTAGAATGCAAGGCTTTCATAAGATAAATTGACTAAGGAGACATGATGTCTCAAGTCGAATTGCTATCTTTATCATCTACTTCAAATATAATATGCCCATATTGCAAGACAACCAATATCGCGAGACACTCCGAAAGTGGTGCCTCAAGTTGACTTGTTTATCAATATCAATCTACTTTAAATATAACATGCCAACATTGCAAGACAGCCGACATCGCGAAACACTCCGAAAGTGGTGCTCCAGCCAACTTGACTTAGACTATCAATATACTTTAAATATAACATGCCAATATTGCAAGACAACCGACATCGCGAAACACTCCGAAAGTGGTGCTCCAGCCGACTTGTCTTAGACTGTCAATCTACTTTAAATATAATATGCCAATATTGCAAAACAACCGACATCGCGAAACAGTTCGAAAGTGGTGCTCCAGCCGACTTGTCTTAGACTGTCAATCTACTTTAAATATAACATGCCAATATTGCAAGAAAACCGACATCACGAAACACTCCGAAAGTGGTGCTTCAGCCGACTTGTCTTAGACTATCAATCTACTTTAAATATAACATGCCAATATTGCAAGACAACCGACATCGCGGAACTCTCCGAAAGTGGTGCTCCAGCCGACTTGTCTTAGACTATCAATCTACTTCAAATACAACATGCCAATATTGCAAGACAACCGACATCGCGAAATACTCTGAAAGCGGTACTTCAGCCGACTTGTCTTAAATTATCAATCTACTTTAAATATAAAATGCCAATATTGCAAGACAATCGACATCGCGAAACACTCCGAAAGTGGTGCTTCAGCCGACTTGTCTTAGACTATCATCTATGCAAATTTCATAATAATATTTATTTTGAAATAAGGATCATAAAGATAGAAATGCTGCCAGTTCGACAACAAACCATGATAAGCATAATGCTCCAGATCATAAAAAGGATGTTTTCAATGAAGTCTTGGGTTGTACCCCAACCAGAAGGTAGGAACCCATCCAAAGTAGTCCTATTGTCAAATAATCTTATATCTCCGAATCCTTCTACGGAGGAATGGTCTTGGCCACAATGCAAAGGGAACCTCTCAGATTTTGAAATATCCGTCAGTTATAAAGCAGAACTTTAGTAAGTGTTCTCATGCGAAGAAAGAGAAATGAAACAGATATGCTTAATAATTTGCAAAAGTTATGGGAAATAGAAATGCCGCCTTTTCGGCAAAGTGAGAAAGCATCGACCTTTATCCCAAATATCATTTCAATCCAAGCGATGAGAATCTTCAAGATTGTCTTGCTAAGACGTTATCTTCTGATGCGGGCATTAATGTCCCTGCTCTCAAAGAAAAATTGTTAGTTTTGGGAGGGGGGAGCGTTTGATTTGTGCTGACTTGATCTTGATCTACTTGATGTCGCTTCTACTCCCGTGTCTTCCTCGGACTTGTATTTGTGAATCATACTCGGAGACTTGGCTCATGAACTCAAATGAATGTTTTGATAATAGAGGCAAAGTAAGTAGTTTGGTAATAAAGTAAATAAAGTAACCATGCAAATATTTCATGAAAGTAAGACGCATTTTATGAAATTTCTGCCTTAACTTAAGCTTGTGACATAGCTTAAAACAAACTGAACATCCTTTCCTTAGAGTTGGCACAATTCACTTTAGCCAATTCCCGAGATCTTCCCAACTCGTCTTTTGATAGTCAACGTTGATTCTTGCAAAATTTGCCCTAGTTTCTATCTTCTATATCTTCAATTCGTCTTGCAAAATTTGCCCCTGTTTCTATCTTCTATATCTTCAATTCGTCTTGCAAAATTTGCCCCAGTGTCTTGCTTTAGGGGAAACTGAAAATTTTGATATTATGGAGTCGAGCCCATTAAGAGCGCCTACGTATCCCTCCACGGGAATCAGACTATACGTAGTTTTGCTTACATAAAGATTTTGGGGAATATATGGCAATCTAAGTACGAAGCCGCATCTGAATTGGAAAACCTACATATCTGCCCAGATGCATAGTTCGGAATTACATCATAAAAGATGAAACAAGCCTAAAGTGTTACGATATTTGACCGAATCCGATGGGGATTGGCTACTTATTCTGTTGCCATTCCAGGAATCAGGTCATAAGTAGTTCGAACTACATAAAAGAGGAAAATAGGGGATCCCTATGCTAGTGTAACCGAGCTCTATATGAGTTGCTTACGTATCCCAGCCCCGGGAATCAGGTTACGCGTAGTTCACATTATAATAAAGATTAAATTCAAATTTAGTAACTTGCGGCTGCTTCAAATATAGTGTCTTGTGAAGACATGTGTGTTCAATTTTCAGCCAAACTTTAACATCCACTTTGTAAACACCAGTGTTCCTCCAAATAGGACACAATGAACCACGTAAAGACTTTGTCAACTTCACGAATTTTGCATCTTCAACTCATTATTTTAAGCAATCCTTAAGGAAAGAATGTAGATAAAACTACTTCCACGTCGTATGCCAACAAATAAAATCTGCCCCAGTTGAAGTTCTAATGATAGTGTAACACCTCAAGGGTGCAAAATATTGCTTTTCAGCGCGTCATTCTCAAATTGTTCAGTTGTTTTGTTGTTAGTCACAAGCACTGCTTAGGCAGGTTTGATAATTATAAAATTGAAATACAAATGAATATCTATTCAAAAGCATACTATAAAGTAAATTATGTATAATAACATAATGAGAATTCAATGTATAATTTATTCAAATCCTAACTTAAGGGGGCATAATGCGACAAACATGCAAAGACAGAAATTAAAAGTCATTTTCAAAAGACATAGACACACTTTAAAGGCAAAAACACAATTCAGGGCCTCAATTTGAATTGTGATGCAAAAAAGAAACTCTTGAGCTCAATTGCCAAGTTCTTTTCAGAAGGGCATGAACTCAGAGATCATCATCTTCATTTTTGAGTTGCATCGTCTTAAGCAAGCTGGAGTACTCAATCATCGATCAAATCTTGAATTTTATGCCTTAGAGTAATGCAGTTCTTAGTGTCATGTTGACAATATTCTCCATGGTAAGCACAATATTTGACCCCATGAGTCAATCTTGGAGGAGGATTAGATGTCCCATCTCCTACCAAAGGCTTTAAAGTTTTTGCACCTTTTAACCTTTCAAACAAATGCTCTTGAGATTCTGTTGGAAATATAAACTTTCGGCGAGCCCTCTTTTTAGGGTTGGAATTAGATCCAGACGCTAGGCTAGATAATGAGTATTGGGAACATGGAGGAGCCGTCACCAATTGGATTTCTCTTGATCTTATCATTGTTTCAATCTTGTTTTTGAGTGTGTAACAATTTCTGATGTCATGCCCTGGCGTCCCAGAATGATAGGCACAATGTTTGGTTTCATCGAACCATTTTAGAAAAGGACTAGGTGTTGCATCAGCGATAGGGTGAATCATTCCAGCTTCCCTCAGCCTTTCATAAAACTGATTGTATGGTTCCGCGACAGGTGTGAAAGTTTTGAAGACCTTTGTGCAGGGTTTTTCCATGGCTACGCGACCTTGGCGAACAAAAGCTTTAGGTTGGTGACTAGATGAAGGTTGGTGCTTCAGAAATGGTTGATAATTTGGGAGCGCATGGTTATTTTAAAGTGCTTGATGAACATACGGTTGTGGGTAATGCTGATAAACAAACGAGTTGCACAGATGATATTTTAATGGGGGAATGGAGGGTTGAAATCAAGCATTGGCGCAAAAAGAGCTTTGCATTGACTATGATGATTAAAAGTGGATTTGTTTTGGCAAGATAAATTGTAAAGTGGGTTTGGAAAACTTGGAACTTGTACCCCCTTTCCTTCTTCTTATCATTGGCAAACTGGGCCATTGCATTTGCATTTTTTGGAGTGACTGATTCAAGCATCATTTTGATTTCCATAGTTTCTCCCATCTTAACAATATTGGAAAATCTTATTTCAATGTATCCGACATTTGGCGAAGAATTTGGTGGTAAAGCTCACTGTCTAGAGATGATATGAAACATGCAACTGCTTCATTCTCTGTATAAGGTGGTTGGACCTTAGTGGCTTCACTTGTCCAACGGATAGCATATTCACGGAAAGTTTCTATTGGATTCTTTTTCGAATTCGCACATGGTATCGACTAGACTTCTCCTGTGCTTGCCAATGATACCACTCATTCGGACTGGATACATGTTCCGCTTCTGATTGTCCCTTTTCCTTTGTAAGATCAAAGAGAACCCTTTCATCACTCTTTGCATTTTGTTTCAAAGACGGGTCAGACACTGCCTTATTCTTTTTTATGATCACAATAGGAAGAGAATCTCTTTTTCTTGCTTTGGATTTTGCGAAGTCAGCCATTTCAAAGTCAACGCAAATCAAACTTCTGCGGGGAAGGGAGTAAACACAACAAAACAAGAAGTTCAAAGGTAACTATGTTAGTTTGCATATTATTTACGAGGTTGCACACAAGCACATAGCGCGCGTCAAGTAGCGCTTTGGTAGTTTGAATATGGAAGATATAAAATAAATTGGCATGTGGCAATTACACGTAGTCGAGCATAAATAAAATGTGAGCGCGCCCTACCCTGTAAGGTGCCTCTTTATGCTAGAGGTTAGCTTAATCGTGCAAATAAGTGGTAACGAAAAATAGTCCATGCCAGTTCTGAGCAATTCACATTTAGAGTAAGTACTAATAACAATAATTGATAACAAATCAGCTCTCCGCCTTGACACTGCAATTCCATTATCCCAACTAACTTCCAAAAGTTGGTGTCAACTCGAAATTCTAACATAGCTCATGCTCTCCACAACATCTGCACCCAATTTAAACCCAAATGCCTAAACATGAAACAATCCTCCATGCCTTTTGCAAACATCCACACTCCTCCAAGCATAACTCCCAATTATTTTGCAACATCCAAGGGTGAAATTTCCAACCGCTTTAACAATACCAGACTGCAAATCATAAAAGGTTCCAATTGACCTTTTACAAATAAAACCTCACTGGTCCTTGGCCATGGACAAGCCTTTCAGCTTTCTAGGTTTTGCAAGGCTCACAGACCTTGTTCATAGGACTCCTCACTGGTCCTCGGCTTTAATCAAGCCTCTCAGTTTCCTAGGTAGCCAAGACCTCACTGGTCTTCAAGGAGGGGCCCCACTGGTCATTCAAAGCCACATGGGCTTCTCTCTCCTAGTATGCGACAAGCATACTTCAATTTTCATAAAGTTGCAGCTGGTCAGTCAACGTAAACTTGCACACACATAGGTCTTCATAAGAGAGACCCCACTGATCTTTTAAAGACACCAGGGGCTTCACCTCTTAGATCTCACCATACCAGACCATCTCCAAAACACAAACAAACCAAATCTGCTAACTTTTCCCCGACTGCATTTCTGTCTTGTTCCCAAAAATTCTGCAGTGTGATCTCAAATCCTACGTGGACTGCTATGACCACATAGATTCTACTAAATTCTTCCACTTTCTAACCTAAAAGACAAAATAGGAGACAAAATTCTAAATCTGATTATGCTCAAAACATGGCTAGTACTGAGAATTCATTATCACACAGCACATAATATGCGCGTCGCTGGGTTGCAAGAACCCGTTGACATAAGGGCGGATTCCTGACTATGGAGGCGGTACCAAGGACCGGGTCCAGACTAAGGTGTAAATTCATGCATGCTCCTAAAGCTCCATCTAAGAGTGGGTTAACGGTTGAGGCTAACAGGTGAGTGGCAAGCGGTCTCGCAGTCGAATTACTCCTACGGTGGCCACCGGTGTACCAACTCGTCACAGGGTTCTTTAGTGGAAGAAAGTGCGGGTGCGCATGGGCGCACCTCACAGATATTTGGGGTGAAAATGCAAGAGGTTCCCAGGAGTGGGGGAAGTATGAATGGAATGCTAGTTTATATATGTGCACAAATAACGGTATAGTGATATGCTTTCGTGACACACAGCAATCAATTAGATTAATCTAAGCATGTTTGCAAATAAACGATAGATATAATCATACTAATTTCAATAATTATTAAATAAGCTACGCATACTAATATCAGCATACAATACAAACAATACAAACAAACAAACTCGTGAAAGCCTTATGGTTAGAACCATTTGCTAATCCCCAGCGGAATCGCCATGCTGTTGAACCCTCCCAAAAATGCACACAAGTATTCATCGGGATGTAATTTCAACAAAATGGAGACTCCAAAGGGCTTCTTTGGAGTCGCCACCTAATTTAAGGATTATTAGGAACCAATCGTCAATTAAGGAGTGCAATTATTCCCTTGCTTAAAGGGA
Organism: Petunia secreta; assembly: GCA_029990175.1. Taxonomy (NCBI): domain Eukaryota; kingdom Viridiplantae; phylum Streptophyta; class Magnoliopsida; order Solanales; family Solanaceae; genus Petunia; species Petunia secreta. Next base: position 10,607,766 of record JARKIP010000017.1, read on the forward strand.
AATTATTAAAATCAGAGATTCTTAGGTAAGTGGTTCTAATAAATTCGAATGAAGGTCCCTTGCGGGAGCACTTTCGAAAATCCGCTAAATGCGGTTAATCCGGCGGTTTTCACGAATTTGTTAAGGATAATAGGTATAACGTTAATTTTAAATAAGGATGATAAAATAAGATAAGATTTTAGATATGCCGATACTTAGATAAATAAATCACCAAATTTAAGATTAATTAAATGGATAATAAAGTAATGCTTGGTTGATTAACTAGTTAATTAAATAAACAAGGGCTAAATAAATTTAAGCAAATAAATAAAATAAATGATTAGGCAAATAATAATAATTGATTAATTCGTTGATTGGATAGATAAAGAATGAGAAGATAATAACTTAATGAAAATAAATAAATATTTATATAAATTCAGTTAAATAAAGAATAATGAATAATAATTGATTGATTGATTAATTAACTACATAATTATAATGGATTAAACAAAATGATTAGTTAAAATTAAATAACTTAATTGATTAATTAAACAAATTAATAATAAATATCACTTAATCAATTTAATTCATGAATAAATAAATAAGTAAATGATAAATAATAGATAGATAAATAATTAATTTAAATATAAATAATAAATGAAGATTGTGTAATTGTAAGTAAATTTTAATTCTTTTGCACTCAATAATTGACGAGAGGTTACTATCGCCTTAAATTAGTTGGCGCGTCCCAAAGAAACGGGATAAACAATTGCATAAACAATTCTAAACATGCGATAAAATAATAACTCTAATAAAGCGGCTATCCTACCAAGCTTCTAACATGCGAAGTCCTAGTCTGGTTTTCAGGGCTTCCTATAACATGCTTTTCTAAAGGGGCAGGAAAGAGGGAGTTTAGTAGGTAGAACCCGAATTTAGCAAACTCAATCATTGAGCCTTGAATTTTTATAAGTTTTCATTTTTTCTTTTCGGGGATCTCAAGCCCGAAAATATGCGATGCGGATCAAACAACTCCAATGCAAACAGCCAACCCAGTTTGTGAGTTTTACTCAACTCGTCCCAAGAGGTGTTACATGTCACAAAACAAATAAATGAAGATTAGCACATATTCACGGTAACTGAATAATTAACAAGTGAATAGAAAATCAAACAGATTACTATTAGACAACACAACCAGATTTAATCAGGAAACGAGATTAGCACAAGCAGGGAAGAAGGCAAAAAAAAAAAAAAAAAAAAAAAACAGATAGTGGGCTAAGACTAGCAACTTCAGACCACCACATCTATCCAACTCAAGAAAGCCCAGGGACAACCAGCAACCACTTTTAAACTCCAGGAACATCACACTGGCTCTAAACACCACCTGCAGACAACTAAGCCATTTCTAATCAAACCTGCAAAATAACCAGACACCTAAGCCCCCTCTAATCAAACTTGCCAAACAACCAGACACCTAAGCAACCTCTAATCAACCTGCAAACCAACCAGACATCTGACAACTATCTGCAAACTTCCATGGACACTGGCATAAATACCAAATCTGAAACAGACCCAAACAGCTCCTAAAACTAACTCTATACGCTACAACAATAGCTCAAGGCCCTAAACCAAACCTGCCAAACACCAGGACTACTCAACGAACACCTGCCAACTATTCTCCACAACCTGCATCACCTTTACAAGACCTGCTTGCACATACTACATACTCCTTCAACTCTTCTTAACCCTACAACACTCCTCCACAAGCTTACAGAAGAAATAAGGCAGCAAAGAGAAGATTGAAACTAACAGAAAGCTATAAAGAAACCCAAGATGAAAACTCAATCAAGCTAGGAGAAAACTTTGAAACAAATTATAAGCTTAGGCAAGAACTCAACATTATAGCATTTCAAATTTACAAAAAGAAACTGCACAGAATTAGATTAACATGCCTTCCTTCTTTTATCATACAAGTTACCCATTCAAAGACTTTTACACACTTCAAAAAGTACAAACATAGAACAAGGCAGAATAAGATTTTGCATTATCCTATTTACTGATGCAAACAACTAGGATTTTACATAAGCTGGAAACACCTCACTGACTGCTGTATATTTTCATATTGGATCTAAGCTCAATACTGATCCTTCTTGCCAATTCAAACCTAGAGGGACTATCTACACCTTCCAGGAGACTTCAACAACCACCCCTGCATTTCCCCTCTTACATGCACCTAATACAGCCCTCCTATACCACTCTATAGAAAACAACTATACGTCGAGCCTCATCCTTGCTCCCTCTACATCCTTCTAAAACTAACCCTACTATACTCTATATACCACATCTATAAAACTGCACACCTGCATTTCCCTCTCCTCACAGCATCTCACAAACAATACCTCATCTGCAATTCCACCCTTGCATAGTCAACGGATTGCCCTGCACACTGCAGCAACCTAGCATAGATAAGTAAATGTCTCACTGAAAACTTCACCTTGCACCTGCACACAAAAACACTATAGCAAACCCTCCTAATCCTCTCTAGAACAGATGCAACACCTACACAAACCAGAAATGAACTCAGCACTCCCTCATGAATTGCTAGCACCACTGCCCCTCCACTACACACTCCCTCAGCTCACATAGCCAAACAAATAGGGAACTAAAGCATCACCCTGCAAACACGTACACATAGGCCCTTATAAACACAACTATCCTCCAAACACCCCTGAACAATTCTCAAACAAAAGAACCAGACAAGGACCAATGCAAGCAGAAAGGATCTTGGAAAAACTAAACCAGAGGGGTTACTATTTGCTTTTAACTCAGGAACACAAATTGGATAGAGTTGAAGAAGTGAATGATTTCACACTTCAACATAAAGCTTTCAATTTAACTCTTAAAAGCTGATTAGCTTCTCAACTTTATACATTAGGAACAATAAAGACTCGAACTTGATGCATATTCCTCGCACTGACAGGATGACGTTTGAGATTCAAATCATGCTTAAGAATCAAGCGTAAAACAAGTCAAATACTAACCATAAAATAACCTCATTTAATCGTTAACATTATTCATGCCATTCCAGTAGTAACTACTCAAGTAACACTTCATGACACACATACATATACAGCTCACACTTACATTGAACTATGAGCGAGGGATCCGAGAAGAAGCAACTCGAACAAGCGACGACGCAAACAAGGAGTCGAGGACTCGAATGATGAAGCGACGACACGAAGTAGGTTGACGAACGAATCTGAAACCAAGATCAAACCAGGAAAACAGTAACACTAAATGTATTTTTAACTTAAAACTGAACAAAATTTATATATGCATATGTTGTTGTTTTCATCTCATATTCTGCATATTTTCTGCCTCTCTCTCTCTCTGCTGCTAAGAACTGAAAGAAATATCAAGGAAAGGATCCTATATACCTCTCCACGCTAGGGCTTTGGATCCCTTTGAATACCCTAAAGAATCCTTGCTCATTTTCTTTTCCCTTTTGAAACCAGGGTTAAAATTGTATAATCCTTTGGATTGTACTGGTTTAACTCTAATTTCAAAGGGAAATATGGACGTTATGACATCTCACGGCTCGGATTGATTCTCGTTTGAAATATGCGGCTAAGATTTGACACAACTGGATTTTTTTTAGTGAAGCTTCAAAATGATGCCTGGAACAGTGCTATTCGTCCAGCACATCACTTGTACGGAGAAGAAGATCTGCTCGGGTCGGGTTTTGGGTCGCAGGGATTGGGTCGCGGGTACTGATTTAGGGAAATTAGAATTGGGGAAGGGAGTGTATAATGTGTATATATGGGTTTGTGCAGGTAGGCTCGATGCAGGGCTAGGCTTGCACAATTAGCCTATTTTAAGTAAATCAAGTTATTTAGAAATTTTAAGGGTAGGATAGAAATTAGGTTATGCAGTGCACTTTTTGCCTTCTTTCATCAACATCAATTGATTACTTTAGATTTCAAAATTTGATCTTATTTTTTAAAATAATTATAATTTCCTAGACAAAATTGGGTGTCAACTATCTGTATAAATTCCTCCCTGTGGAAATCAGTAACGGTAAGCTAGTTCTACCTTCCCACTAGCGAGGACTGTAACGGTAATTCGGAATATACAAGGTGCATCAGGTCTAACGCACCCATCGTTAGCTACGGGGTTCGTCAAGTCTCATCCCAAAATATATATTTTCTATACAAGTAAAGAGCATTAGAAAAATTTTCTAATATAGCGGTAAAACTAGGAAATAAACTAACCAGCTGCAATAACTGGTTGAGGCGGTCCTCCTCTAGCAAAGGTGGGCAGCCGCCTATTGTGCAGCGCGCTTCGTCTCTGTGCAATTTTCTGCAAATTCCTGCAATTTTCAACTAAGTTTCAGCTACGGTTTTTGACCCATTTTCACCAAATTATCAATCCATTTTCACTTTTTTCTCAATTCTAATGATACTCACTAGTGTAGTTAATGGTTTATAACAATCCCCAATGATTTCCAACCCAAATCAATCTATAACAAGCTTCGATTTCAGATTTGAAGAAGTCCAAGCAAGGGAATCTTCGAAATCTTTCACCATAACACCAAAATACGATTCAAGGGTACCCAAAGATCGGGAAAACATCATGGAACAATCCCCAATAACTTTCAATGATTGGGGAATCAAATCTAGACTATTTCGATGAATATTTTTTCAACTTTTCACTGTTTTTTGGTCAAACATGAAATCAAACAAGAAACTAAAGATACTAAGCACGAAGAACAGGACGACCAATTGTAAGAACAAACCCTAGCCGTGCTCTAATACTAACTAATGCAATATAAATCACGCGCAAGAAAAATAGAAGAAGATCAAGATAGGAAAAGATAGAAGTAAGACGTGGTTTGAACTAAAATCAAGGATTCACCGAGGAACTAGTCTCGATACGTCGGTGATGAAGTCAAAGAATACCTATGCTATGCAAACGCTCCTCAAGATTACAATGAATCTTGCAAAATATTTGATCAAAAGGATTGAAGTTCAATAGGCATCACCCAATGAATTCAAGCCAAGGGTTTCTTTCATTGACATAACACTCAAGGTTTAATATTTTTTGTTCAAGGTAGCTAATGAAAATAAAGACCTAATGAGGTATTTATAGGCTCTCCTATTCAAGCTAATGTCTAAAATAGCCCCACAAGTTGGCTTTAATGATAAAGACCACGTAAGGTCAAACTGGTAATTAAGTCTAAAAAGCCAAAACAATTCCCGTCACTTCAGCTCCAGGTGGAGGCGGTCCACCTAGTGGTGGAGGGGCGGTCCGCCCAGTCATGTCTAGAGGCAGCTTCAGGGTGGGGCGGTCTCCTAAAGTGCAGGAAAATTCAGAGAGTGTGCACTTTTGTACTTAGTCACATTTCGGAGCTTTCCGAGCGTTTTGAAGGATGGGCAGCCCGCCCACCTTGGAAGGAGTTCCGCCTCTTCCTAGGAGGCTGCTGGGGCGCTCCACCCTCCACAGAAATGGTAGCATGCGGCCTTCAACTCATCTCCAAAGCTCTTGCCTTTGCGTCCTTCGCACCTTCTTAGCTTGGCTCTTGATGGATGCCGTCTAGGCACAATTTGGACTCCATCAAGTGTTAGAAATACATAGAACTGCCTTAGGGCTGAGCTAGAATGCTACTCTGATGACTACCCCTCGAAGGAACACTACCACCACACCCACGACCTCTGCTTGGTGGTGGCGCACACCTAGCTCGATGTGAACCTTCTGAAGTCCCCTAAGTTTGTATAGATGTTTGGGGTCGAGGAAAAGACTAAATTCCTCCCTGATGAAGTCTGGGGCAATCCTTCTTATGATGACCTGGATCACGATAGATAAAGAATCCTGGATCATTTTTGCGCTAAGCAAACTTGTGATGGCTAGGAAGAGAAAAATCAGGCTGATCATGACAAAACACCCGGCACATTCTGAGAACCATGCGCTAAAGGGTGAGCTGGCATAGCAGGAGAACTATCCCAATATTGAGAGCCCTTCCCTCAATACGAGGAAATAAAAGATCCACCATAACCATGAGACCTCTTACTCTTCATGCTCCAGAATTTTATAAGATTCATATGGGCGAGCGATATAGACCTCAATAAATGAGTACCAGCCTCTATTTCACGAGCCATACTAGACTTCAATGAAGGAGAAAGACCAGGTGTGAACCTTCTGATTCTCTTTGACGACTCACGAACTATGTCCGGAGCATAACAAGACATGTTTGAGAATTGAATCTCATATTAAATAAATACATATGCTCCTGCATTAACCTCTCAAACTGAGGGCGCTTCTCGTCCTGCTCACTACGAGGAGGAAGTTTATCCATGAATCTTTGAGAAAATTTGCCCCAAGTCAGCTTAATTAGCCAAGCCTTGTCTAGCTGAAAGAAACATAGTCGACCATGCCAATGCAGAGCTTGTGAACTGGTAAGAAGTATAATCAACTCCATTCTCCTCTAGAAAGCCCAAAGACTCCAATATCCGCTGACAACAATCCATTAACACTCAAGGATTCTCTGGTGAAAGATTCAAGAATGTCTGACGCTGCAGTCTATTGAAATGATAAAGCCACTCTTGGTTCCCAGCCGAAACCACCACCAGGGCCTGGCTGACCAGCCTGAACATCTGAAGGCATAACACCTGCTATTAACACCACTGGAGCATGCACTATAAGAGCAACATTCTGGACTTGAATCTGAATAACCTTCTATGCGGCAACCTGAGGAGCTGCTAGAGGCAATAAAGATCCTTGAGGAAAATGTCGCTAGAAGCTCTACAAGTCTCATCATCGAATCCCGAAGAGCTGGAGTAGCAACAAACCCCTGATCAACCTGCCTCTCAGGAGCTGGCCCCACTGGCACCTCTAGCTGACCCACAATCTCAGGATCATTAACATGATCTAAAACTCTCACGACCTTAGCAGCTCTAGCCCTAGGCTAGGCAGATTTCTGAGGATAAGCTCCACGTCCGCCTCTACCTCCAGCACGTGGAGCAACTGGCATATAGGGTGCTGCCTCTTGCTGCCCCGCTACTCCCAGAGCTTGATACGACCCAAATTTTTGGCTAGGCCGTGGGCACCCGATAACCTCCTTTAGACCCGTTAGGCAAACCCTTATAACTTAATCAATAAAACAACATAAAAGCTAACTTGTAATGAACATTTTATAACTCAAAAGACATGACACACACACACATACACACACGCACTAACACGACCCGGGTTTTAGACAAGGCCGTGCAGGCAACCAACTACCTCTTCTAAACATGTAGGGTGAACCCTATCGACTAAATCCATTCAAATGATATAAAGTTTATTTGGAAACAAGGTGAAATTTACCTAAAAGGAAATATGATAGCCCATGGAAATATAATATATACAAGATATGCATACATACGAGTTGTCTAAATAAATACAACTAACTACCACATATATAGGTTTGGATGTTCCCAGATCAGACATCTACGAAGTCAAAAGAATTTATACATATCCCGAAGGGAGTATAATAGGATAACACTATAGTATTTACAACTGGCAGGTTCGAAGAACTAGTTGGCTCACCACAGACAGCTAAGAACATCTTCGCTCCTCAGTCACACAGCTGGCTGGGTCCTGGAGCGAAATATGCCGAAATGAAAAGACACGAGAATAAACAAAGAGGGGTTGAGTCATAAGGACTCAATAAATGATGAAAAACTAGAAACCTTAAGGTATATATACACTAGCCAGGGGAAAATAGAATCACAAAAACCAATCATTTAACTCAATCACAAATAAACAATGCAACAAATCCATATAGTTCACAAAACACACAAAGATATGAAATGAATGTATCATGATGTAATGGGGTCATATGTACCTGTAACCTATCTCCGGTGTGGGATACTCATCGACTACTAGGAGATATATGTAATAAATAAACCTTCACCGGTTTGGGACCCTTATCGACTGCCGGAAAGTACATATCAAGCTGACAACTGGAGTACAATGCTCCTATGCTCAATGCAATACCAACAACAAAGCATAACATATAATATACTATGTAAACCCAAAGTTAAGGCGTAGTAAGTACGCTATCGGCAACTAAACACGTAGAAAACACGTGGTAAAATATCCACAGGGCCAAAGGCTATTAATGAAATGTATAATATCACTTATTTTAGGTACTGGGCCAGAATAGCTACTAAACAGCTTCCTTTCCTGCCTGACGTCCCTCAAAATAATCATTTTTGAGCCAAAGAGAAATAATTGCACTTCTAAGTACTAGAAGAAAGAATATCTAACCTTTATACATAAAAAGAAAAAAATTACCAAAATACCCATAGGACGGGCTTAGCCAAAAACCCATAGATTATACATTTTCGGACTCATAATCCCACGAGTCCAATGGTATCATTAGTTTTCATATCCTAATTTGATTTCGTCAAATTTTCCAATTTCATAATTTTTAGGGTCCTAACCTGGTTTCCCAATTCAATTTCAAGAGATTCTAGCGCAAGAATCATGAATTACCGAAATAGATTAGCTTAGGATCGATACTTGATGATTTTGGATGACTTTGACCCCAAAATTTGACCCTAAATCTTCTTGGAAGAGGCTGGAATTGTTTAGAAGGAAATCTGCCAAAAAAAAAAAAAGCTTTTATACTGCCTGTGAAGCTGCTTACAGTGCAGATTTTTGCACCAGCAGCTGCAAGTCTGCACTTTGGGTCCACGGGGACCTATAAGACTCAGAATGACCTCAAATTTTTCACACAAATCTTACAAGACTTGTGTGACATTTTCACGAAGATGGAATTTCAATTGGATCTCGTGAACTCAAGATAAGGCTCCCATAGAAAGAGGTAGATTTATTAACTTTTGGGATTTTAGCAAAATTTTTCAAGCAACCTCTTAATTCACTTTCAAAGTTGCTACAGGTCACAAATGACCATACGAACCTAACACAATTTTTAGATTTTGAATCGGATCTCATTTACTCAAATCAAACTCGAAAACCTCTTTTAAGATTTACCGAGAACTGAAATGGAAACCTTCTAAAAAATCATACCAAGCGAGGTCCTAATTAGCTCAAAATTTATAGGCAGGTTTTAATGGACCTTATGAAGCCTTTAAGACTGTCGGCACATCAATCGGAGTCCTAACTCCTAAAATGATTATCTAAGGTCGTTTCATTCTCCTCCACTTAGACTCTCATTTGTCCTCAAACGGCCCAACTATCTGCAAACGCTGATAAAAACTTTTAAGTTCTAGGAACCAAATTCATGCCTGAGTCATCAAAGAGATGAGGATATCTCTCGTGCATGCTAGGCTCAAGCTTCCAAGTGTCCTTCTCATGAGGATGGTTATGCCATCATACTCGAACCATCAGAATCTGCTTCGGATGAAGCTTCTAGACATCTCTGGCAACTATAGCAAATGGAAATTCTTCATAAGCTAGATTCACATCTAGCTGAGTAGGATCTAACTTAATCACCTTGGAAGTATCCCAGATGCACTTCCAGAGCATCGATACATGAAACACCAGATGAAGTCGCATAGAAGCTGGCAGCTTAAGCTGATCAGCCAGCTTACCAATACGCTTCTCGTACGGAAAGAGCCAATAAACCTGGGACTGAGCATCCCTCTCCTCAAACACCATGTCGCCGACCTCGAACTCTAACAGTTGGCTCCTCCAGTTCGAATATGAAATCTGCCTGCTCTGAGCGGTCTGCAGACGATCTTGAAAAACTTATCACCTCCATATCTTACGACTCGAACCAATTGATAAGAGGACGACATATACAGCCATACAAGGCTTGAAATGGAGCCATTTGAATAGAGAACTGATAGCTATTATTATAAGAAAATTCCACTAAGGCAAAATGATCATCCCAGTGGCCTCCAAAGTCCAATGAAAAAGCTCTCAGCATATCTGAAACGACCTCGATTAGTCGTTTCGGAAGATAGGACTCCGATTGGCATGCCGATAATTTTAAAATATTCGTAAGTTCTATTGGGACTTGTCTGTAAAATTTGAGCTAAATCAGACCTCGTTTGGTAGGCATCGGAATAAGGTTTCAGTTTTTATTTTCGATAAATATTAAAAAGAGATTTTCAAGCTCGGTTTGGCGAATGAGCTCCGATTCGAAATCCGAAAGGGCCGTTAGGTTCGTATAATTATTTATGACTTTTGTGAACTTTCGAAAGTTAATTTCGATGTTGTTCGGCTAGTTTCCGCTAAAATGCCGAAAGTTAAATAATTTGACTTCTTTTCAATAAATTTGCATATTGAGTTTCGGGAGTCCGATTTGAGATCTGCCTTCGCGAGTATGTTACATATATTTTGTATAACTTGTATGCAAAAGTTGGAATTATTTCGAATATCGTAGGGTATCGTTTTAATTTTTACCGTACCCGTGAATTTTTTAAAAAAAATGAGAAAAAGACAAAAGAAATATAAGAGGCGGTGGCCTTAAGGGAGCTAATCCCTTGGCCTAACCTGGTCAAATATTACAAAGAGAAACATGCGAGGAGAAACAGAAATATGGAAATAAGAGAAAAAAATGCCAGAAAATGAGAAAAGGGGCCGGAGAAAAGTAGAATTTTCACCCTAAAACATTGAGGTAATGATCCTAATATATTATTTGAGTTTATTACGTGTGTTTGAATATATTTTGACGGTAAAACTTGGAATATTAGACATCATTTTAATAAGTTCAATTAATAGTTCAAAGGGTCAAATGGACCCCGATAATGGAATTGATTATATATTCTTACTCAGTGAGTTATGGGCAACATATAAATATAATTTATTTGGGGTTTGGTTATGTGACCATAAACCCTGTATATAGGCCTGGCCTGCGTATTGCGTATGCGAATAGGGTATCAGGTTCCTAACCGGATTGCTCTAAGATGTGAGGAATGAAGCCTTTAGCCTAATTTGATATATTTTTCTACTTATTGAATAGAGTGGGATCGTTTGGCAATGGAACCAAAAGATAAAGCGGTTGTTGATTAGCCGTACTAACTTTTGGAAGAGGTAAGTGTTTATATCCATTTCTTTGGAGGCACCCGGCCTCGTGGATTTTCTACCACGTATTCCTTACGTCTGTACCTGCCGATAGGCGCACTCATTACGCCTTAGCTTTAGATTTATATTTTATATTATATGTTATGTCCTATTGTTGGTATTGAATTGAGAATCTGAGCATTGTACCCTGGCTGTAAGTTGGCATCTACTTCCCCGCTGTCGATGAGAGTCCCGTGCCGGTGAAGGGTTATTAGTGCATCACACTGCATTCATATGCATTACATGTCATTCATATGCATTACATTGCATATCATATTGGGTGCAGGAGTATTCCACCCCAGGAGCAGGAGGATTCCGCTCCATTGTATCATATTGAGGGTAGGAGGATTCCGCCCCAGGAGCAGGAGTATTCCGCTCTTATGTCAGATATTGAGTGCAGGAGTATTTCGCCTCAGCTTTACATTATATCGGGTGCAGGAGTATTCCGCCCCAGGAGAGTGCAGGAGTATTCTGCCTCTGGTTATACTATATCGGGTGCAGGAGTATTCCGCTCCAGGAGCAGGAGTATTCCGCTCCAGGAGCAGGAGTATTCCGCTCCAGTTGGTTATCAGATTGGATTCCCCTCGAATGCAGGAGTATTCCGCTTCGGGATGGGATTACGGGCACATGTGACCCTTCGCATCATATTTCATTTCATTTCATTTCATTTCATCTATCTTCATTTCATTTCATCTCAATTCATACCATTGTGTAGACTTGCGGTACATGACTACTATTCTGCTTATATGTACATTGCTTATTTGTTGATATGTTTCTGGAACGCATCCTTGGTTGAGTTTATAAGTTTCTTACGTGTCTGGCTCTGCCTTTTTATAATTTCAATAAAAGAAATTTGGTTTATCTGTTTCTTATCCCTGGCTAGCTATCTTATTCTTTGAGGTGGCTAGTCTGCCCCACTTATTGAGTCCTTTTGACTCACCCTTGTTTGTTGTTTGTTTCTTGTCTATCTATTTCGTTTCGGCAGGTTCGCTCCAGGATTGAGTTCGCCATGTTGTGAAGGAGCGAAGACGACTTCAGCTGTTAGGGTGAGCCAGCTTTTATTCTGGATGGCCACCAGTTTATTGGTTATTATTTCAGTTGCATTCTGTTCCCTTCGGGAGGTATCTGTCTTCTTTTGTACTCTTAGATGTCTAGTCTGGATAGCCCTAAACCTAGTATGTGCGTAGTCAGCTGTAATTTCTTTTTTACAGCTTAGAGATATCATTATGTTTGTACTTTTTCTAAGTCTTGTTATTATTTATAAATTGAATTATATTTATTTTCCTAATTTAATTGATAAGGGTTCGCCCGACGGGTCTAGGGAACGTTGTCGGGTGCCCGCACGGCCTAACCGGATTCCGGGTAGTGTTAGTTGGTATCAGAGCCCAATCTAGAGTCTATCCAGACTAAGACAGTGTCTAGTAGAGTCTCGCTGATGGGTACGTAGACGTCCGTACTTATCTACGAGAGGCTATGATGGCATTTAGGACGTTTCACTTCCTTCATTTCTGATCGTGCGTCGGTCTAGGATTCAAAAGTATTTTCGTTAATTCGTTAATTTCTTCGTAGTGATTGTGTACCTTCGTGAGATAAATCAGCAAACGGTATGAGTTCAAGACGAAACAGTCTGGCCTGGGTTAGCACTGACGAAGCCCCGAGAGTTTTTGATCGTGCTGACAATCTAGTTACGGAGGTCCCAGCTGTACGAGCTCGCGATGGGCAAGGGAGCAGGGCCTTGTAGTCCCGTTGGCTCTCTACGATGCTTTACGAGAATCTTGGCGACGCAGATACCGTAAGAACCTATTATTCGCTGGGCAGCCTATCAGGTTGCCGCATGTGCAGACGTTCGATCTCAGGGAACTCCTTTTCTGGTTCTTAATATTGCCGCAGTAAAGTATGTTCCGGAGGCAGCATGTGTTGTGCCTCTAGTTATTCTGGCTGGTTAGCTAGCCCGAGTAATGGCTCGGTCCGAGTATCTGAAAAGGCTGCATTATTTTACCCAATTGAATCTTCCGATATTCTTAAGCCATGCATCAGATAATCCTTGCATAAATTTTTAAAATAAAATGATGTCAACGTATCCTTCAGGCTCTTGATTATATCGAGCAGTATGGTGTTGATTATTCTTCTTTCCTGTTTCAAGGTCCAGCCCTGGATTGGTGGACTGCTCTCTTATTAGCTAACTTGGTTCGGTTTTTCTTCTAGATTCGTGGAAAAGTTCCTTTCGAGTGGAGAGCGAAATGAAAAGTGTTGCCAGTTTGAGTGGATTGGACAGGGTAGCCTGTCGATTAGCCTGTTGGTGTTTCAGAATATGAGATTAAATTCTATAGAATGGCTGAATACGCATTAGAACTAGTCCATGAGCCTTTCGAGAGATTCAATGAGTTACTGATGACCTTTCTCCTTCATTGAGATCCCAAATGGCTCGAGAGATTGAGGTCGAGGTTTCAGTTGATGTTGTTGTTAATATTGCTCAGAGGTACGAGGCATACCATAAGTTAGAGCGGGAGAGCAAGAGGTCCCGTGGCCCTTGTGGGCAACCATGGTACCTCATTTGGAGGTAAGAGTTCTAATTATTTTGGGAGGTCACCTTCCAGGTTATCTCAGCTTGTGTCACATGATTCTTAAAGTGCGTCAGTAGTTCGTCAAGATCAGATCCCGTTTTTCTCTTTCTAGCTATCAACAATCTGTCCAGCTTCCATTTTCACTGAAAAGGTATTATCGTTACCGCGAGCGTGTCATCTTTGGTGGAGTTTTCCCTTGCTCCGACAAGTAGGCAGTCGTCTTTTCTCTCGTCATCAGGCACTTGCACAGTCACAAGGGATTTTATTTAGATCTCAATCAACCAGAGATATGCTCTCATTCGATAGAGGTCGAGAGTGTGGTGGTAGTGGTTCTTCTAGAAGTAATTATCAGGGTAGCGGCTCGGTTCAGCCGCAGAGGCAGTTCTAAGAACTACAGTTTGGCAGGATGTTGAGATATCTGATGTAATATTTCCATGTATTTCTTCTTCCATTATATGTGAGTAAGATGTCATTCTTCTGATCAGTCTAGACTTCGTTTATTTTACCATGTTTCCATGGCCTCTTTGGATATTGTTTCTATTCGGAATCGATTGCGGTAGAGAGGCGAGCTTCTGGTATGATTTATTCCTGGCATTTGTGAGACCTTACTAGTTATCTGGTTTAAATGTGAGAGATTTTGAGTGAGTATCGGTATGGTCTGCTTGAAATCTTGTTGTGCCACCTTTTCGTATTATGTCGAGTCAGTTTACCTCTCTCGTTGGAATTAAGTGTTGGTAGGATGATGAGATCCTTATTCATCACCATCAGGAAGTGTCGTTGTTTCTTCCGGTGTAAAGTGGCTGGTAAGTAATGCTCGATCTATGTGTCTCCTCTTGGTTCAAGATTCTAGTAGAATCATGTTATTCTATGAGCTTGTCTTAGCTATAAAAGGGTATTTTGATAAATTGTCAGAGTTTCCTTCTTATTGGAAGGTTAAATTGGTATGGGTGATTTTCTATAAAGCTTATTTAATGTCTATCTCTTCAACTGCGATTCTTTTGCTCGCCTGACTCGGAAGTAGTCTAGCGTTGGTAGTCAAGCAAATAAAAAGACGAACTTCCTGAAGCTCTAATTATTTCTATCCTCGATCCATTTCCATTTCTTCTTCGTCCGGCACTAATGAGCTTGGGCGATTGGTAGCCACTTGTGACGTTCCCTGTGTTGAGCCAGAGTACATGTTATTGTAGCCGGGTAAGCATATTATTATTTTTGATATTAGTTTATCCGGGTATCCATTCCCATGTATAGTATAGTGCTGGTTTTGTTTTTACGGATCATCCAGTTTCAGAGGAAACTCTGCCGAAATTTTTATATAGAAGTACCATCCATCAGGCGGTGGTGTTTACAGCAAAGGTATGGAGTTGTGAACTTGAGAGTTGCAGCTGTTTGGCAACTCGAAAGGGTAATTGGTAGCTTAGGTCTGCTTACGTTCAGCTTTTAGCTAAATTTTCTTTAGTCTAGCAGACTGTGCGAGGATGGTTATTCCTATTCAAATGGCTGCATGAGTTTGTGCTTTAAGTGGAGGAGTCTTCCTCCAAATACTGAATGGTAATATTAAATCTCTGAGGTGTTGATACCACTTTTCTCATGTCCCAAAGTAAGGCCACGACAGAAACCTACAATGAGTGTCATTCACTGCTAAACCCACTAATAATCTATTAATGATAGAGATAAATTGGCAACCTGATCATATATACGTACCTATTTGCTGAAAGCATAAATTTTGGAAAGATGACACGACTTTAACTTGCTGGCAATTAGAATATTGAGCCACAAATTCTGCTATGTCACACTTCATTCTGTCCCACCAGTAACTCTGCTTATGATCATGGTACATCTTAATCGAACCTGGATGAACAGTGTATTTGGAATAATGTGCCTTTATCATAAACTAAATCTGCAACATCAGGAACACAAAGTCTATCTTTATACATGAGAACACCGTCAGTAGTAACCCTATATGGTGACTCCGGTTTTCTTTTGGTTATTTGTTTGTATTTAACTAGAACTGGATCCTTATATTGATGCCGTTTTATTTCATGAAAATTTAGAGTTAAAGGTCTAGTGCAGCTTGTCGACAATCCATCATTGGTATGTATATCTCTTTCACACCTCAACTTTTTGAGAAGTTACTTTAGCGTTATAAATGCGCATGTAATCAACTTTGTTGCTGGTATTCTGCCTCAGCTCATGGTCAAGGTAGATGTCTCTTTTATTTTTTATTTTTCATGTCATAATATTTCGAACTCAAAGACAATACCCTGAAGTAGATGTTCAGTCTTAAGATCATTCCTGGTCTGCATCATACCATCCAGTAGTATTTGCATGATCCTTATCCTTATATGATAGACCCTGTTCAGATGAACCTTTGACATACATTAGGATATGAGTAACTACATTCCCACAAGGAGCTTGCGGAACAACACTAACATCAACTGAGATGTTGCATAGTGCGTTCGTAAAAATAATATAGCTTGCATCAAATCTTCTATAGAGAGTAGTGGCAAGGTACTTCAAAAGCTTTACCTATTGTATCAAGCGTGTGCAAATTCTTAGTTCCATCGACCTGTTCTATATCGAAAGGTATATCGAAGAGGTAATTGTCGGCTGAATCACGTTAATCAATTCAAAGTTTCGTGTATCTTTGCTTTGAAAATGTAGAACTCTCTTCCCATGATCGAGGAAGGATCAGCTTAGTCAGAATAAGCTGTGCAATGGTATTATCATATTATCCATATATATTTTATTCCAAAAGTACAATGTGCGTAATATAATTCTGATCCTGTAATCAAGAGATAAGGTCCGTGGAGTAGCTTATGAAGGTCGTGCAAGTTCTTTTGTTATCTGTGCGAATTTTTCTTTAGACTTAGGCTCGTTCGAGGACGAACGAGAGTTTAAGTGGAGGAGAATAAAACGACCTCGGTTAGTCGTTTAGGAAGATAGGACTCTGATTGGCGTGCCAATAAGTTTAAAATATTTGTAAGGTCCATTGGGACTTGTCTGTAAAATTTGAGCTAAATCAGACCTCGTTTGGTAGGCATCGGAAGAAGGTTTCAGTTTTTATTTTTGATAAATATTAAAAAGAGATTTTCGAGCTCGGTTTTGGCGAATGAGCTCCGAGTCGAAATTCGAAAGGGCCGTTAGGTTCGTTTAATTATTTATGACTTTTGTGAACTTTCGAAAGTGAATTTCGATGTTGTTCGGCTAGTTTCCGCTAAAATGCCGAAAGTTAAATAATTTGACTTCTTTTCAATAAATTTGCATATTGAGTTTCGGGAGTCCGATTTGAGATCCTCCTTCGCGAGTATGTTACATATATTTTGTATAACTTGTATGCAAAAGTTGGAATTATTTCGAACATCGTAGGGTCCGTTTTAAATTTTACCGTACTAGCGAATTTTAAAAAAAAAATGAGAAAAAGACAAAAGAAATATAAGAGGCGGTGGCCTTAAGGGAGCTAATCCCTTGGCCTAACCTGGTCAAATATTACAAAGAGAAACATTAGATGCAGAAACAGAAACATGCGAGGAGAAACAGAAATATGGAAATAAGAGAAAAAAATGCCAGAAAATGAGAAAAGGGGCCGGAGAAAAGCAGAATTTTCACCCTGAAACATTGAGGTAATGATCCTAATATATTATTTGAGTTTATTACGTGTGTTTGAATATATTTTGACGGTAAATTTTGGAATATTAGACATCATTTTAATAAGTTCAATCAATAGTTTAAAGGGTCAAATGGACCCCGATAATGGAATTGATTATATATTCGTACTCAGTGAGTTATGGGCAACATATAAATATAATTTATTTGGGGTTTGGTTATGTGACCATAAACCCTGTATATAGGCCTGGCCTGCGTATTGCGTATGCGAATAGGGTATCAGGTTCCTAACCGGATTGCCCTAAGATGTGAGGAATGAAGCCTTTAGCCTAATTTGATATATTTTAGTACTTATTGAATAGAATGAGATCGTTTTTCAATGGAACCAAAGGATAAAGCGGTTGTTGATTAGCCGTACTAACTTTTGGAAGAGGTAAGTGTTTATATCCATTTCTTTGGAGGCACCCGGCCTCGTGGATTTTCTACCACGTATTCCTTACGTGTGTAGCTGCCGATAGGCGTACTCATTACGCCTTAGCTTTAGATTTACATTGTATATTATATGTTATGTCCTATTGTTGGTATTGCATTGAGAATCTGAGCATTGTACCCTGGCTGTAAGTTGGCATCTACTTTCCGGCTGTCTATGAGAGTCCCGCGCCGGTGAAGGGTTATTAGTGAATCACATTGCATTCATATGCATTATATGTCATTCATATGCATTACGCTGCATATCATATGGGGTGTAGGAGTATTCCGCCCCAGGAGCAGGAGGATTCCGCTCCATTGTATCATATTGAGGGTAGGAGGATTTCGGCCCAGGAGCAGGAGTATTCCGCTCTTATGTCAGATATTGAGTGCAGGAGTAGTTCGCCTCAGCTTTATATTATATCGGGTGCAGGAGTATTCCGCCTCGGGAGAGTGCAGGATTATTCCGCCTCTTGTTTATATTATATCGGGTGCAGGAGTATTCCGCCCCAGGAGCAGGAGTATTCCACTCCAGTTGGTTATCAGATTGGATTCCCCTCGAATACAGGAGTATTCCGCTTCGGGATGGGATTACGGGCAGATGTGACCCTTCGCATCATATTTCATTTCCTTTCATTTCATTTCATCTCACTTCATTCCATTTCATCTCAATTCATACCATTGTGTAGACTTGTGGTACATGACTACTGTTCTGCTTATATGTGCATTGCTTATTTGTTGATATGTTTCTGGCACGCATCCTTGATTGAGTTTATAATTTTCTTACGTGTTTCCAGTGGTTATCTGGCTCTGCCTTTTTATAATTTAAATAAAAGAAATTTGGTTTATCTGTTTCTTCTCCCTGGCTAGCTATCCTATTCTTTGAGCTGGCTAGTCTGCCCCACTTATTGAGTCCTTTTGACTCACCCTTGTTTGATGTTTGTTTCTTGTCTATCTATTTCGTTTCGGCAGGTTCGCTCCAGGATTGAGTTCGCCACGTTGTGAAGGAGCGAAGACGACTTCAGCTGTCAGGGTGAGCCAGCTTTTATTCCGGATGGCCACCAGTTTATTGGTTATTATTTCAATTGCATTCTGCTCCCTTCAGGAGGTATCTGTCTTCTTTTGTACTCTTAGATGTCTAGTCTGGATAGCCCTAAACCTAGCATGTGGGTAGTCAGCTGTAATTTCTTTTTTACAGCTTAGAGATATCATTATGTTTGTACTTTTTCTAAGTCTTGTTATTATTTATAAATTGAATTATATTTATTTTCCTAATTTAATTGATAAGGGTTCGTCCGACGGGTCTAGGGAAGGTTGTCGGGTGCCCGCACGGCCTAACCGGATTCCGGGTCGTGTCAATATCCTCCAGAATTTGAATAACCCGCTCGGACTGACGATCAGTCTCAAGATGGAACGCTGTTCTAAGCTGCATCTGGGTCCCCAACTCTCTCTGAAAAGACTTCCAAAAATGGGAAGTAAACTGAGAACCCCGATATGAGATAATGAATACAAGAGTGCCATGCACCCTAGCCACCTGATCAATGAAAATTTGAGAAAATCTCTGAGCTGAATCAGTAGTCTTCACAGGGATGAAGTAAGCTGATTTAGTTAGTCTATCAAAAATAACCCAGACTGAATCATGGTGTCACAGGGTCTTTGGCAGATCAACGACAAAATCCATGGTGATTTGCTGGGCAATGCCTGAGCTAACCCTGCCGGTATCTGATGCACAAACTTAACTTGCTGATAGTTCAAGTAATGAGACACATAAACAAACACATCCCTCTTCATCTAGTTTTAGTAATGCCAGGATGAATAGAATAACGCGAGCTATGAGCCTTATAGAGCAAGAGATGACTCAGATCTGCAACATTAGGAACATAGAGTCGGCCATTAAACAAAAGAATACCATCCGCGCCAAGCTCGAAGGAAGGAACTCCTCCACTTAGGACACGACCACACAACTCTTGCAAATGAGGATCCTCGAATTGTCTTCCCTTAATCTGACTGACTAAGGAGTACTGAGCTGCAATACATGCCAAAACTCGGCTGGAGTATGGGCGAAGAACTCTCGCACCAGAGTTGCCAAGGGACTGCAACTCTCAAGCCAAAGGTCTCCTGTCAACATAAAGGAAACCCATGTTTCCCATAGACTTCCTACTCAAGGCATCTGCTACAAAATTCGCCTTTCCAAGATGATAGCCGATGGTGAGATCATAATATTTAATTAACTCAAGCCACCTCCACTACCGGCCATTAAGATCCTTCTAAGATAATAGATACTATAAGCTCTTGTGATCAGCATTCATATCACAAGGCTCGCACAAAGATAGTGCCTCCAAATCTTCAGAGCGAAGAACAGAGCTGCCAACTCTAAATCATGATTTAGATAATTCTTCTCATTTGACTTCAGCTATCTGAAAGCATAAGAAATGACCTTCCCGTGCTTTATACGAACACATCCAAGACCCACATGGGATGCATCAGAATAGACTAGAAACCCGCCAGTACCAGAAGGAAGAGATAGCATTGGAGCTGAAATCAATAAGGGCTTAAGCTTCTGAAAGCTCGCCTCACACTCATCAAACCACCGGAACTGAACCGCCTTCTCAGTCAGGCGAGTCAGGGGAGCTGCAATAGAAGAAAACTTTTCAACGAACCGCTAATAATAACATACCAATCGAGGAAGCTACGGATGTCCATCGGAGTGGTAGGATGAGGCCACTTTTGCACTGCTCCAATCTTCTCCAGATCAACCTTGATACCCTCACTTGATACCACCTGACTCAAGAATGCCACAGAAGCAAGCCAGAACTCACATTTCGAGAACTTGGCATATAACTTACAATTATGGAGGGTCTGAAGAACCACCCTTAAATGATAATCATGCTCCTCACGGCTACGAGAATAGATAAGGATGTCATTGATGAAGACAATGGCAAAGAAATCGTAGAATGACGTAAACACCCGGTTCGTGAGATCCATAAAAGCTATAGGGCATTAGTCAGCTCGAAAGACATAACTAGGAACTCGTAATTGATGTAACGATTCCTGAAAGCAGTCTTTGGGATATCTGATGATAACCAGACCGCAAATCAATCTTAGAATTGAATTTGGCACCCTGCAACTGATAAAAAAAATCCTCAATACGGGGCAATGGGTAGTTGTTCTTGATGGTGACCTTATTCATCTGCCGATAAACAATGCACATCCGCATGGTCCTATCTTTCTTCTTCATAAATAGAATGGCAGCACCCCACGGGTAAATACTTGGCGTACTGAATCCCTTTTCTAGCAACGCGTGCAACTGCTCCTTCAGCTTCTTCAACTATGAAAGAGTCATGCGATGAGAAGGGATGCAAATAGGCTGAGTCCCTGGCACTATATCAATGCCAAACTCGATCTCCCGATCAGGAAGAAGTTCTGGGAGATCATCTGGAAACACATCGGAGAACTCCCTCACAGTAGGAACGAAATCGAGGGATGGAATCTCCACAGTGGCATTTCAAACCGTGGCAGGATATGCTGAACACACTTTATCCATCATTCGTTTCGTCTTCAGGAAAGAAATAATTTTCCCCGTGGGTGGCTAATAAGAGCCCTGCCACACCACTTGTGCTGAACCAGGAAGAGACAACAGAAGAGACTTGGCATGACAATCCAAGGTGATATAACATGATACCAACCAATCTATGCCGATAATGACATCAAAATCGACCGTATCTAACACCAAAAGGTCAACCCAGGTCTCACAACCCCCAAAGGACGCATTACAAGGTGGATAAACTCAATCGTGTCTCCGGTAGGAGTAAAAACACATAATGGATCACGGAGACGCATATAGTCTACATGAAAACCCAAAGCAAAATAAGGAGAGACATATGAATATGTAGATCCTAGATCCACCAAAGAATATGCATCTCGAACACAAATAGATAGAGTATATGTAACAAAAGTTGGAGAAGTCTCGGCATCCTGCCAGGCCAACAATGCATATAGCTGTCTCTGTGGCCAAGCTGAGCCACCACTTTGAGAACCACCTCTAGAGGGACCACCAGAACCATGCCCACGACCTCTACTAAGCTGTGGTGCACCTCGAGATGGCTGAGACCCTAAAGGGGCAACTTGAGGCTGCTGCTGCATAGGCCCTGGAGGGCGAGAGAAAGAACGACTACCACCCTACTGATGAATATAAGGGAAATCCCTCTTATGATGCCATGGATCACGACAATAGAAACACCCTATGCTATATTACCATTTTACGAACTGCTAATGACTGCTAGGAGGAAATTGGGGTGGACCCTCTCGAGGCCCTGGCACCTCCCAAAAAGCACGCGCAGGAAAATGAGCTAGCCCAACAGGAGGCCTACTCTGTTGTTGATTACTCCTACCTCCAGATGGGTTACTAGAATGCCCTAGACCATGGATCTCTTACTCTCGCGCTCTAACTCCTCCATCTCTAATTTATGATATGCCTCATACCTCCTACCAATATCAACGACGACATCAAATGGAGTCTTGGCCTCAATTTCACGAGCCATATGGGACCACAAATAGGGAGAAAGCCCAACAATAAAATGTCTGACCCTCTCAGAGGGCTCCTGTACAAGATCTGGAGCATACACAGACATTTGAAATAACAAAAGCTCATGCTCTTAGACTGACAGGTTACCATGTCCAATTCTCTCAAAATACCTCCTCTTGTCATCCTTTTGACCGCGAGGAAGAAAGCTCTCCATAAATCAATAGAAGAACTCACTCCAGGCCAACATAGGTAAGCCCTGCTTAGCTGATCAGAGTGCGGTCCACCTAGCTAAAGTTTGACCCTAAAACTGGAAGGCAATTGTAACGACCTCAAATAGTCGTTTCGGGAATCGGGACCTCGATTTGCGTGTCGAAAATCCCAAAAGCTTCGTAAGGTCCATTATGACATGTCTGAAATTTTTTAGCTAAAACGAACTTTGTTAGATAGGTATCGGAGAAAGACATCCGTTTCGGATATTCGTTAAGGCTAAAAGAGGTTTCGGAGCTCGATTTGAGCAAATGCGCTCTGATGTGAAATCTGAAAGTTGCGTTAGGTTCGTATGGTAATTTATGACCTATAGCAACCTTCAGAAGTGAAAACGGACCTCGTTTGATAGGAATTTTGAAAAAGTCTCCGTTGCGGAAGTTTAAAAAGGTTAAAAGAGATTTTCGAGCTCGATTTGAGTAAACGAACTCCGATGAGAGATCTGAGGGTTCCGTTAGGTTCGTATCGTCATTTGTGACTTGTAGCAACTTTCAAATTTGGATTCCGGGGTCGTTTGATTAAAATTCGCTATTTTGGCGAAAGTCGAAATTTGACCCTTTCCCGTGGGACCCACTTTTTGAGTTCTAGAGATCCGAATTGAGTTTCGTCTTGACGAGCATTTCACACAAGTCTTGTATGACTTGTGTACAAATTTTGGGGTCATTCCGAGCTTCGTAGGGTCCTGCTTGGACCCAAAAACAGTGGCTGATCTGGTGCAAGCCAAAAAGCTACTGATTCTGTTTTTTTTTCTGTTCCGCCGGGAAAAAATCAATTTTTCAGATCAATCCATAAGGAATTGGAAAAAAGTCAAAAAATGAAAGTTGTAGCTCTTTGCGTTGTGGTTCTAAAGCCACCAACCTCGTATCATTTGGACATTTCTATGAAAGGTTATGTGTATTTTACCGAAAGCTGTCCAGTAAGGTACAATTTGGACAGCATGTGGTACAACTCTTTAAAGCTGCGGGCTGCTATATATACTAGGGCGGGCATTCATTTTTATTTTCATGTTTTGAGCTTCTAAAAGTGATTCCAAGGGGAATTTGAAGTACCAAGATCATTCCTAGACACAAGGTAACTATTCTTACCCATTTTTAACGCTTTAATCCGAGGATCAAAGTTACGATCCTTGGAAAGAGGGTTTGAACCCTAGATTTGTGAAATGGGAAAAATGACCGAGTTGGACTCGGGTATGTACAATAATGGTACTTTTGGACTCGTGGGAGTATGGGGAGTCCGGAAACATAAATTTTACGGGTTTTGGGTACGTCCGACCCGGGGGTATTTTGGTAAATTGCCTCTTAAATTGCGTAAGGGCTTAGAATCCTTTCCTCACATGCTTACGAGTGCGACACTATTTCTTTGGCTCAGAGAGGAGTCTTACGGAGGCACATCGTTTGGGAAAGGAGGTCGTTCCTTAGCCACTTGAGCCGATTTTGAGGTAAGTGAGACTTGACCTCTATTTTTGCTTGCGGATAAGATTTGATCTTGCTAAGTAAGATGTCGAGTACTTAATTGACTAGCATTGCCTAGTAGATAGTATTATGTACTACTCGTTATTTTTATACAAAAAGGAGAAAGCACAAACGTGACTTGTGTATAGTCGATGTTGTGTGCCGGTGTATTATTGATATGCTCTAGGGACAGAGGCCGTTGGTGCGTTATGACCTAGGAGCGAAATTTCATCTAGGGACAGAGGCCGGTGGTGCGTTATGACCTAGATGTGGAGACTTATAGGGACAGAGGCTTGTGGTGCGTTATGACCTATAAGTAAAGTTGTTTATAGGGACAGAGGCCTGTGGTGCGTTATGACCTATAAACAAAGCTGCACCGGGTGTGTGCTTATGCTATGTGCTAGGTATATCATTACTTATGTGGTATGCGAGATATATCATCGCTATGCTGTGTGTTAATTATATTATTGCTTATGCCATAGTATCAATATAATATTGTATATGCTGCCTATATTATGTATCTTTATATTATTGACCATGTTATGTATTCGCGTATTATTGCTTGTGTTGTTGTATAATTATATTATCGTATGTAATGTTTATGGGTTACTGTAAAGGTGTGGATTGTACTTCCGTTATCTGCTTATGCATTATCAAATACTTGTCCCGAAAGGGTAATTTAGCGGGCCTGTCGATGATCTTACTGAGCTTTGGCTCATAACTTACTGTTTAAATGTGCAGATCCTTCTACTAGTCAGACAGCTGGACTTATCTGATCCGTTCAAGGCTGTGGCTATTTTGCTTGAGGTGAGCCAACCGCATGGTTCGCGGTGGCATACCGTCTGATCCACCTTAGTGTTTAGTCGCTTCCTACATCTTGTATTATATATTATACGGAAAAAGGCCTGATTTGCCCCTCTACTATCAACAATTAGTCTACCTTACCCCTCGTTATACAATCAGACCAAAAACCCCCCTACCGTTAAGAAAGTATTCACAAATACTCTTATTTTTAAGGGTCTTCCACCATGGCAATTAAAGATCCCTATATGGCCTTACATTTGGGTGAGGTGGATGCCATGTGGCATGCCACCTCACCAGTCAAACCCTTCTCTTCGACTTCTATCTCCTCCTCCACCACCAACAAAAGCCACCAGCACTTCTACCACCCAAAACAAAAAAAATTCCACCACACCACTCAAAGACACATTTTTTCGACCATAAAATGAACTTCAAAACAAAAAATTACTTGATGGAATAACAATAAACAGTGATTGAAACTTTAGGAAACCTTCGTTTTAGTTCTTAGATCAAATTGTTCATAAAAAAAGGAGTTCAATTTAAACAATTCACTTTTTTCTGCTTTCTCCGCATCAAGAACCACAGCACCCCCACCATCCTTTTTGCCATTAGAGTCAACACTCAGTGCCAACCCAACCTTGTCAAAATTCTCTAAAGCTCATTTTCCTGCTCTTCCGTCTATTACTAAACCCGAGCCAAAATAAAATGACAAATTTATCAAACTCTTAGTTCCAAAAAAATTTAATCCGACATCCACCATATTTGAGAACTTAATGTTCTTTAATTTCTTTGTCTTCGAAGTTTTCAATCCACCATATTTGCAATTGGGATAGTTGTGAAATGGGATTTTCAAGGTAAAATGATTTTTTTTTTTTTGTTGTATTCAAGTGGCCATAGGATGTTTCTTGGGTGAAAGATGACAGTGGTTTTAGGGGAAAGGGAGATGTGATTGTGGATGTTGAGTTTGGTTGTTTTCCTTTTAAAAAAGAAACTTATTATTGGAATTATACACACATAGGCGCCCATATGGCAGCCATGGTGGCTAATCTAGAAAAGGATTTGTCCATGATGGCAAATCGTTAGTGACAGGGGTATTTGTGAATACTTTCTTAACGGTAGGGGGGTTTTTGGCCTGATTGTATAACGAGGGGTAATGTAGGCTAATTGTCGATAGTAGAGGGGCAAATCAGGCCTTTTTCCGTATATTATATATATCGGATGTCAGAATTCGTAGATGCTCTATTGACACTGTATTTCGGGTGGATGTCTACACCTACATTTTATTGAAATATTTCTATCTAAATTATCATCATGAGTCAGTCTAATTATTCGTGGTTCGCCTAAGGATGTAACACTTAGGTGCCATCACGGCCCCGAAAATTGGGTCGTGACAAATTGGTATCAGAGCCCTAGGTTGTAAGTCGAGTCTTAGGGAGTCAATGGAGCAGTATCCGAGCAGAGTCTTGTTTATGGGTATGTTCTCGACCATACTTATAAGCGAGAGGCTGCAAAGGCATTTTAGGAGGAGTTGTTTCCCTTCATTTCATCTCTTCTCGTGCTATGATGCTTACATAGGTGCTAATCCTTTAATGTGATTATGACAGATGGTGAGAACGCGATCGTCCTCTGCTTCGGGAGCTGGTGACGCACTGACTGAGTCGGTCCGTGGGAGAGCTATGCGTAGCACACGGACTGGTGCGCGGGCACCTACTCAACCGAGAGCGGCTACTACCAGAGCTTCTGTGGGCAGACCTCCTGCTGCCAGACAGACTAGTACAGTGCCACCGGTGTCTTCTGAGATACCCGTCGCACATGTCCCATCGACTATGCCTTCTCTTGTGCCGGGCACAACGGTATCTATTCCTGCAGATGTTCTATTGCGGATGATAGGCATGCTTGGATCTCAGGCCTCGCCTATGGGCGATATGCCAGTACCTTCTGCGGTACCCCAGCCAGCTAATCCAGCTATGAGTACGCTGACTCCTGAGGCTACTCCGGTGATTCCTCAGTCTACTCCAGTTATTAGTCCTATTGCTCAGCCTTCCACTTTGGCTCCTCAGTCGGGTATTCAGTTGGGTCATTCTATTCCTGCTCTTTCTATGAGTGACGAGGAGGTAGCTCGGAGGATTGAGTCCTTTATGAAGCTCAAGCCTCCTGAGTTCGATGGTACCCCAGCTACTTGCACTGCCCAGAGGTATATTCAGAAATGTGAGAAGATATTTTCTGTATTGGGTACCAGGGACACCCTTGGTGTGAGATGTGCTTCTTTCCGTTTGTCCGGTGATGCCGAGACTTGGTGGTCTTCTATGATTAGACAGAGGTCGAGTGATCTTCCTCCCTTGACTTGGATCGAGTTCGTTGCTATGTTTATGAGTAGATTTGTGCCTCAGAGTCATCTTGATGCCCAGAGACGCGAGTTTTAGTTGTTGAGACAGGGAGGCATGTCCGTGACTGCTTATGATACCAGATTTTTAGAGTTATCTCAGTATGCGCCTGCTATGGTTATGCTGGAGAGAGACAAGGTTCTTAGATTTGTTGAGGGTCTTCACCATCGTCTTCAGGTGGCTGTTGCCTCACATATTGGCAACAAGTCTTATTATGATGTGGTTGATATTGCGAGGCGTATGGAGGACATTCATGCTAGAGCAGATGCAGAGAGGGCGAGCAAGAGGGTGCGATATTCTGGTACTTCTGGTGGCCCTTCACATGGTGGCCAGAGTTTTCGTGGTCATACTCAGCCTAGGCTTCCCCAGGCCGCTGCTTTACCATCTCAGGGTACTTCGTCGGGTGTTCATAGGCCTCAGCCGTCTCAGAGGCGTGGGGATTCATCTCAGTCTATTCCACCTGTTTGTGGAAGATGTCGTCAGAGGCACTATGGGAGGTGCAGGCCCGGAGGTGGACGCGGAGGAGGCGGTAGTAATGCTTGTTACCAGTGTGGGGATCCCAGGCACTTTGTTAGGGATTGCCCCTATGTTACTTCATCTGGACCTACCTCCGTGGGACATCAGAGTTCTGCTGCTATGGTTCGGTCTTCTCCTCAGGCAGCTAGGCCTGTCACTCAGGTTCCTCCTAGGCAGCCGGTTCAGAGAGCTCCTGGTCCTGGAGGTTCAGCTCAGGTTTTCGCTATGACACGCCAGGATGCCGAGGCATCCAATGATGTGATCACAGGTACTCTTTCTGTTTGTGGCCGCAGTGCCTTTGCCCTTATAGATCCGGGATCTACTTTCTCACACATCTGTCTCCTGGATTTTCACCTTGCTTGAGCAAGGATCTGGTTTTTATTGATGCTCCATTTATGGTGGCAACGCCTGTCGGAGATCCTATATGTGTAGATAAAGGGTATCGGGAGTGTGTGATTTCTATTTGTGGTGTTGAGTCTCTAGTAGACTTGATGTTGCTAGATATGGTGGAATTTGATGTGATCATGGGCATGGATTGGTTGGCATCCTGTCACGCGACGTTGGATTGCCATGCCAAGTCCATGACTATAGGTGCCGAAGGTGAGCCTAAGGCTATTTGGAAGGGTTCCAGGTCTTCTCCGAGGAACAAGATCATATCATTCATGAAGGCTCAGAAGATTATAGCTCGCGGGTGCGGAGGGTATATTGCTTCTATTCGAGATGTTCGAGTGGAGGAGGTATCTATTAATCGAGTACCGGTAGTATGCGAGTATCCGGAGGTCTTTCCGGATGACTTGCCGGGTTTGCCTCCTATGCGGGAGATTGAGTTCTGTATTGATATATTGCCAGGTACTCAACCTATATCTATTCCTCCATATCGTATGGCTCCTGCTGAGTAGAGGGAATTGAAGGAGCAAATTCAAGATTTGCTTGATAAGGGTTTCATTAGACCCAGTGTGTCTCCTTGGGGTGCTTCGGTTCTTTTTGTAAAGAAGAAGGATGGTTCTATGCGCATGTGTATTGATTATCGGCAATTGAACAAAGTGACTATCAAGAACAGGTATCCTTTACCGCGTATAGATGATTTATTTGATCAGCTTCAGGGTGCTACTCATTTTTCCAAGATTGACTTAAGATCGGGGTATCATCAGTTGGGGATTCGGTCTGAGGATATTTCTAAGACTACTTTCCGTACGAGATATGGGCACTATGAGTTTCTTGTCATGTCATTTGGACTTACAAATGCTCCGGCCGCCTTTATAGATCTTATGAACCGTGTGTTCAAGCCATATCTTGATTCTTTTGTTATTGTGTTCATTGATGACATCCTTATATATTCAAGGAGCCGAGGGGAGCATGAGCATCACTTTGAAGATTATCCTTCAGACCTTGAGAGACCATGAATTATATGCTAAATTCTCTAAATGTGAGTTCTGGCTGGATACCGTTTCATTCCTGGGTCACGTGGTGACAAAGGACGGTATTGGTGTTGATCCCAAAAAAGTGGAGGCCGTTCAGAATTGGCCTAGGCCTACTTCTCCTACAGTTACTCGGAGTTTCTTAGGCTTGGCAGGTTATTATCGGCGATTCGTGGAGGGATTTTCTTCCATATCAGCACGACTGACTAAATTGACGCAGAAGAATGTTCCTTTTCTATGGTCTGCTGCTTGTGAGTCTAGCTTTCAGAGGCTCAAGACTGTCTTGACTACAGCACCTGTATTGGCCTTGCCTAGTGGATCCGGGGGATTCACAGTCTATTGTGATGCTTCTGGTATTGGCTTAGGTGGTGTTTTGATGCAGAATGGCAAGGTGATAGCTTATGCCTCGAGACAACTGAAAGTGCATGAGAAGAACTACCCTGTCCACGATCTAGAGTTATTGGCGGTGGTATTTGCATTGAAGTTGTGGAGGCATTATTTATATGGTGAGCCTTGTGAGATTTTCACTGATCATAAGAGTCTCCAGTATCTGTTCACCCAGAAGGACTTGAACGGGAGACAGCGCCGATGGTTGGAGTTGCTTAAGGATTATGACATCGCTATTCGGTATCATCCCGGGAAAGCTAATGTTGTGGCTGATGCTCTGAGCAGGAAGTCTATGGGTAGCCTTGCCTATCTTGATGTTGATATGAGACCACTAGCTCGAGAGTTGCAGGCCTTGTCCATTAGTGGAGTGCGATTTGATGATTCTGTGCCAGACCGAGTTTTTGCTTATATAGGGACTCAGTCATCCCTAGCTTCCCAGATCAAGGAAAAGTAATTTGATGATTCATATTTGCGTGATATTCGAGATAGAGTTTTAAGTGGGGGAGTGACCTCATTTATGATCGGAAATGATGGTGTATTGCGGCTCAACGGTCGGTTGTGTGTTCCGAATGTTGGGGAATTGAGGAAGCTGATATTGACAGAGGCACACAGTTCTCGGTATTCTATTCATCCTGGTATTACGAAGATGTATCAAGATCTTCGGGAGTTATATTGGTGGAAGGGAATGAAGAGAGATGTTGTTGATCATGTGTCTCGGTGCTTAAATTGTCAGCAGGTAAAGTATGAGCATAGAAGACCAGCCGGGGTGACTCAGTCCATGCCGATTCCGGAATGGAAATGGGAGCATATTACTATGGACTTTGTGGTTGGATTGCCTTTGACCTTGGGCAAGCATGATTCAGTATGGGTAGTGGTGGATCGTCTCACCAAGTCAGCTCATTTCATCCCCGTGAGGACTACTTATTCATCGGAGCGCTTAGCTCGTATCTTTATCGAGCAGATTGTGAGATTGCATGGTGCTCCAGTCTCTATTATATCAGATCGCGGTACTCAGTTCACAGCTCAGTTCTGGAGATCATTTCAGAAGGAGCTGGGTACCCGAGTGGATCTTAGCACCGCATTTCATCCTCAGACTGATGGTCAGTCCGAGAGGACCATCCAGATTCTTGAGGATATGCTGAGGGCTTCTGCTATTGACTTTGGAGGCCATTGGGACAGTTATTTGCCTTTGGCGGAATTTGCCTATAATAACAGTTATCAGTCTTCTATCCAGATGGCTCCATTTGAGGCATTATATGGCCGCCGATGTCGTTCTCCAGTTGGTTGGTTTGAACCTGGAGAGGTGAAGGTGTTGGGTCCGGATCTAGTTCAGCAGACCTTAAATAAGGTCCGAATCATTCAGGATCGGCTCCGCACAGCTCAGAGTCGACAGATATCTTATGCGGATCGGAGGAGGAGAGATTTGGTGTTTATTGTAGGTGACCGGGTGTTTCTTAAAGTATCGCCGATGAAGGGTGTTATGAGATTCGGGAAAAAGGGCAAGCTTAGTCCGAGGTTCATTGGTCCTTTTGAGGTCTTGGAGCGCATTGGCGCTGTTGCATATAGGCTTGCTTTGCCTCCATCTCTGTCAGTTCATCCGGTATTCCACGTATCTATGCTCCGAAAGTATGTTCATGATCCATCCCATGTGATTGATATGTCTTCTGTCGAGATCGACGAGGACTTGGCTTATTTGGAGGAGCCGATTGCTATTGCGGCTAGAGAGATCCGTAAGCTAAGGTCGAAAGAGATCCCGTTGGTTAAAGTGCTATGGAAGAATCGTCCTAGCGAAGAGGCCACTTGGGAGCTTGAGTCCGACATGCGGGAGAAGTATCCTCGCCTTTTCGATAATTCAGGTGTGATTTCAATCTCTAAAGTCTGAAAGTTATGTTGTTATTTATGATTTCGGGTAGTAGTGAGAGTCCTCGAAATCCGTGTAATTATTTTCATGAAAATGTGAATCTTACCTTAGACTCGGGCTCGTCCGAGGACGAACGAGAGTCTAAGTGGGGGAGATTGTAACGACCTCAAATAGTCGTTTCGGGAATCGGGACCTTGATTTGCGTGTCGAAAATCCCAAAAGCTCCGTAAGGTCCATTATGACATGTCTGAATTTTTTTAGCTAAAACGAACTTTGTTAGATAGGTATCGGAGAAAGACATCCGTTTTGGATATTCGTTAAGGCTAAAAGAGGTTTCGGAGCTCGATTTGAGCAAATGAGCTCTGATGTGAAATCTGAAAGTTGCGTTAGGTTCGTATGGTAATTTATGACCTGTAGCAACCTTCAGAAGTGAAAACGGACCTCGTTTGATAGGAATTTTGAAAAAGTCTCCGTTTTGGAAGTTTAAAAAGGTTAAAAGAGGTTTTCGAGCTCGATTTGAGTAAACGAACTCCGATGAGAGATCTGAGGGTTCCGTTAGGTTCGTATCGTCATTTGTGACTTGTAGCAACTTTCGAATTTGGATTCCGGGGTCGTTTGATTAAAATTCGCTATTTTGGCGAAAGTCAAAATTTGACCCTTTCCCGTGGGACCCACTTTTTGAGTTCTAGAGATCCGAATTGAGTTTCGTCTTGACGAGCATGTCACACAAGTCTTGTATGACTTGTGTACAAATTTTGGGGTCATTCCGAGCTTCGTAGGGTCCCTTTTGGACCCAAAAACAGTGGCTGATCTGGTGCAAGCCAAAAAGCTGCTGATTCTGTTTTTTTTTTTCTGTTCAGCCGGGAAAAAATCAATTTTTCAGATCATTCCATAAGGAATTGGAAAAATGTAAAAACAAGAAAGTTGTAGCTCTTTGAGTTATGGTTCTAATGCCACCAACCTCGTATCATTTGGACATTTCTAGGAAAAGTTATGTGTATTTTACCGAAAGCTGTCTAGTGAGGTACAATTTGGACAGCATGTGGTACAACTCTTTAAAGCTGCGGGCTGCTATATATACTAGGGCGGGCATTCATTTTTGTTTTCATGTTTTGAGCTTCTAAAAGTGATTCCAAGGGGAATTTGAAGTACCAAAATCATTTCTAGACACAAGGTAACTATTCTTACCCATTTTTAACGCTTTAATCCGAGGATCAAAGTGACGATCCTTGGAAAGAGGGTTTGAACCCTAGATTTGTGAAATGGGAAAAATGACCGAGTTGGACTCGGGTATGTACAATAATGGTACTTTTGGACTCGTGGGAGTATGGGGAGTCCGGAAACATAAATTTTACGGGTTTTGGGTACGTCCGACCCGGGGGTATTTTGGTAAATTGCCTCTTAAATTGCGCAAGGGCTTAGAATCCTTTCCTCACATGCTTACGAGTGCGACACTATTTCTTTGGCTCAGAGAGGAGTCTTACGGAGGCACATCGTTTAGGAAAGGAGGTCGTTCCTTAGCCACTTGAGCCGATTTTGAGGTAAGTGAGACTTGACCTCTATTTTTGCTTGCGGATAAGATTTGATCTTGCTAAGTAAGATGTCGAGTACTTAATTGACTAGCATTGCCTAGTAGATAGTATTATGTACTACTCGTTATTTTTATACAAAAAGGAGAAAGCACAAACGTGACTTGTGTATAGTCGATGTTGTGTGCCGGTGTATTATTGATATGCTCTAGAGACAGAGGCCGTTGGTGCGTTATGACCTAGGAGCGAAATTTCATCTAGGGACAGAGGCCGGTGGTGCGTTATGACCTAGATGTGGAGACTTATAGGGACAGAGGCTTGTGGTGCGTTATGACCTATAAGTAAAGTTGTTTATAGGGACAGAGGCCTGTGGTGCGTTATGACCTATAAACAAAGCTGCACCGGGTGTGTGCTTATGCTATGTGCTAGGTATATCATTACTTATGTGGTATGCGAGATATATCATCGCTATGCTGTGTGTTAATTATATTATTGCTTATGCCATAGTATCAATATAATATTGTATATGCTGCCTATATTATGTATCTTTATATTATTGACCATGTTATGTATTCGCGTATTATTGCTTGTGTTGTTGTATAATTATATTATCGTATGTAATGTTTATGGGTTACTGTAAAGGTGTGGATTGTACTTCCGTTATCTGTTTATGCATTATCAAAGACTTGTCCCGAAAGGGTAATTTAGCGGGCCTGTCGATGATCTTACTGAGCTTTGGCTCATAACTTACTGTTTAAATGTGCAGATCCTTCTACTAGTCAGACAGCTGGACTTATCTGATCCGTTCGAGGCTGTGGCTATTTTTGCTTGAGGTGAGCCAACCACATGGTTCGCGGTGGCATACCGTCTGATCCACCTTAGTGTTTAGTCGCTTCCTACATCTTGTATTATATATTATATATATCGGATGTCAGAATTCGTAGATGCTCTATTGACACTGTATTTCGGGTGGATGTCTACACCTATATTTTATTGAAATATTTCTATCTAAATTATCATCATGAGTCAGTCTAATTATTCGTGGTTCGCCTAAGGATGTAACACTTAGGTGCCATCACGGCCCCGAAAATTGGGTCGTGACAGCAATATACTCAACTCCATACTGCTCAAGATAATAAGGCCCTCAAGAATACGCAGGCATCGATCAAGAAACTCACGGGGCTTATCTGATGTATGGAAGAAGAACTTCAAAGGATTAAGTCTGGTAAAATTATACAACTTCGATGGAGCATCGGCCTGATCTGCTACCTGGGTTGGCTTACCAGCCTGAATAACCGGAGGCACAACACCCAGTGCCTCTAG
This sequence comes from Petunia secreta, assembly GCA_029990175.1. Lineage (NCBI taxonomy): Eukaryota > Viridiplantae > Streptophyta > Magnoliopsida > Solanales > Solanaceae > Petunia > Petunia secreta. The sequence continues at coordinate 10,641,909 of JARKIP010000017.1, forward strand.
AACATAACCACTTGGAGCTACATCTAGAGCTGGAATAGGGGCTCCCTGAGCTTGAGCACCAATATCTACCGCAGCCTGAGGAATAGGAGCATATACAGTAGTCAGAGGAATGTGAGATCCCTGGAGCATCTGCATTGCCAAGAATCTCATAAAAGCATCATGAATTGCCGAGGTAACGAATAAGCCCTGCTCCCCTTGCCCACCAGGAGCTGGCACTTCTGGAACCTCTGCAACAGGATCAACATGATCCACCATCCTCGCAGCCCGGGTAGCTCTACCTCTGCCTCGATTACCACCTCTACCATGACCTCTATTGCAGTGAACACCTCCACTTCGCGGAGCAACAGATATATGGGTTACCGCTGGCTCCTTCACCTCTGGCTGAGCAGTCGCATGCATTCTCACCAATTATTGTGAAATAATTAACAAATATATTTAATTTCAGATAAGAAGACTCACGCACAATTGGGAAAGAAAGAAAGCGAACTGCCTAAATACCATCGTAGCCTTTCGTAGATAGGTACAGATGTGTCCGCCCGATCAGTAAGCTCTATTAGACACTATCATGATCTGGAAAGCCTCTAAACCAGGCTTTGATACCAACTGACATGACCCAAATTTTAGGCTAGGCCGTGCGAGCACGCGACTACCTCTTCTAGACCTGTCGAGCGAATCTTATCGACAAAAAGGAAATATAATAGCCCAAGGAAACATAATATATACAAAAGGGTGTAAGTCATAAGGTTTAAATAGGTGAGGAAGAACTAAAGACCTTAAGGGAAAGGTATGCTAGCTAGGGAAAAATAGAATCACAACAACCAATCAACTATGTCAATCATAAATTCGGTGTATGAAATGAATGTATCATGTAAAGATATGAAATGAATCCATATAGTTCACAAAACACATGTAAAGATATGAAATGAATGTATCATGATGCAATTGGGTCACATGTGACCGTAACCTATATTCGGTGCGGGATCCTCATCAACTACTAGGAGATATGTGCAATAATAATCCTTCACGGGCGTGGGACCCTTATCCACTATCGGGAAGTACATATGAAGCTCACAACTGGAGTACAATGCTCCGACGCTCAATGTAATGCCAACAACAAATCATAACATATAATATACCATGTAAACCCCAAGTTAAGGCGTAGTAAGTACGCCTATCGACAGCTACACACATAGAAAACACGTGGTAGAATATCTACAAGGACAAAGGCCATCAAAGAAATGGATATTATCCCTTACCTTAGGTCCTCGGTCAGAATAGCTACTGAACAGTTTTCTTTCTTGGCCAACGTCCTTCAAAATAATTATTTTTTAAGCCAAAGAAACATATTTTCACATATATTCTCCTATATTATAAGAGAGAGTTAGCACACAGGAGGTCAACATGCCTGCCTGGGCATACTCGAGGGCGATATAGGGATTTGGCTAAAGTCCTGCTGGATTTTGTTGTACAGCGACTTAGTGTAAATTGGACTCTACCACAGATGACGTAAAAACCAAATGCCTTTTTCGTTATTCCAAACGTATCCCTACTTTTTCTAACGTTGTCTGTTGCAGTGGGTCCACAAGTGCAGCTTTCTCTGGTTACTTTTTTACCTTACAATTTCACCTAACTATGCTAATTGTAGTGTACATTTTCGTAATTGGGCATCTTTATATGCTTTCATTAAGAGCTTAGTATTTAGTAGTATTATTTTTACATAATTAATGGGATTATCAACAATTCCTCATCCGAACCAAAAAGTCGGCTTCACTTTTCTTTGGGACACGTGTGCAAACCAAGTAGGGGCCAAGGCATTCATTCAGCTAAGAAATTATCGCAAACATTTTGTCGATAATACAATTATGTATAAGTTAGTATTAAAATCACCAGAGGGGAAAGCTAAAATAATATACTGTAATTTTACTTTATTTAATAGGTAAAATACATGTACAGTCCCCTAAAGTTAGCGCCAGTTGTCAGTTTGACACTCCAACTTCCCAAGTGACGTTCCAGACACCTCTCGTATACCTTAAGCGAACTTTTAAAACACCCCGTCCAGCATGGTACAATGCGTGAAATACACGCCCTATGCAGCACGTTGAAGCCAAAATTACTGCGTTTATAACGGTAAAAAACAGGGGAGAGTACCTTTATATCCTTAAAATCTGCTTCTTCCTCTATTAAAATGTCATCTCCTTCCCATTTCCTTATACCTCCATTAAAAAACATTCACATCTCAAAAAGGCTTGAAAATTTAATTTTTTTTTTGTCTCTCATTTTTATCCTTCTCCCACAGTTACATAGACCTCGTAAAACTTAAAAAAAATAAAGAGTCGCATTATTTGTTACTGTGACATAACAACTAGAGGAATGAAAAATTGAACAATAAAATTCTTATGATTCAAATTTGACTAATTCAATACAAACGAGAGGAATGAATACAAGAAAGATAAATTAATTGGTCGAGAAATTAAACATTTGTGAGATAACGGAAGAAAAATGGTTTGGGTTCGAATTGATGATGGAGAAGATTGGGGCTGGAGGTAGTGTTTGGGTGAGATTTATGGAAAGAAATTCAATGAAGAGGATGGGGCAGTATGGTGGAGGAGGAGTAACGATGAAGAAGAAAGAACGGGGGAGGGGGTGCTGCAATGAAGAAGAAATGGGGGGGGGGGGGGAGAGAGCTTGGTGGCGTTTGTTATGTAGAGTTTTTATTCTTTTGATCTTCTTTTTTTCTTTCGTATCAAAATGGATCTCTTTTCTTTTTCTTTACTTTTATTTTCAAATTCCACGTGTCATCTTTTTATTAGTAATTTTGCCACCTCATTCGCAGTTGCAGCCCACGCACAAGGTTTGTAAAACAGAGGTGCTTAAAAGTTTTACTTTAATGCTACATGAGGTGTCTGAAAAGTCATCTGAAAAATTAAAGTGTCTATCCAACAACTGGCGCCAACTTTAAGGGGCTGTTTATGTATTTTGCCTATTATGCTGTACTGTAAATAATTCCTCTTTCTTGAGTTAAACTGTTGAATCCTGGGTTTACATAATTTTACGCAGCTCTCTCATTTAAGTAGCGGTGGAGGTTGTTTTTGAGAAAAGTAAAACTTGAAAAATTCTTCGTTATTAAAAATAAAAAATTAAATACTTAATAAGATTATATAGTACAAATAATATATCTAAAAGTAAACTCACGAGGGTACCCCAACAGCAACAACAACAGCAGCATAATCCATGGTATACATAGTGATATTTGGGGAGGGGAGATGTACGCAGATCCTAACCCCACCAAAGTGAAGAGGTCTTTTTCAATATACTACGAAGGTACCCTTGTGGAATAACATAGAGTTTTTAATTGTATTAATCTGTATAGTTAAAAATGAATCAAAAATAAAATGATTGGCATATTCTCTTAAATAAAAGAAGGTCAGTGTTACGATGGAAAACCTGAAGGAAAGTCTACGAATTTTATCTTTATTAAAATTATCAATTTGGTTTAAGAATTAATTATTTCATAAACATATATGATACTTTAATTTTGAAATGAAGATCAGATTAAAAAGGTCATTAAAATTTATAGTTAGGTTTCAAAATATATTATTAGATACACACATATGATTTTTCACGTTTACTTAAATTAGATGAAGAAGAAAAAATAGAAGAAAAATGCAAAGGGAGAGAAGAGACGCATAGAGTGGTCTGCAAAATACTTAAAATAGAAAATAAAAATTTAAACACCTATTCACAACAAAAAAATTACAAATTTGTTTAAATAAAATACACAACATAAATTATTGGGCCCGTACTAGCACGGGCTCCTTCTCTGATGCAACCCAAATTGCATCGAGACCATTCACTCGAAGTCAAGCCAAAGATATACCAGACGCTCACCTACACTTGGTTTGGAGAGGCATGGATGATATGAGCTCGGGAGAGGACTTAAAGACAACGCATTGGAGCTCAATCCATGTGGAAATAGGGCAGGAAACAGTGCAGGAAGCAGGGGAGCAAAACAGGGCAAAACAGGGGAACACCTGCTGAGCTTACTGCCTGACGGAGAGAATTTCCTCTTCGCGATCGCGTGCACAACTTCGCGATCGCGAAGGGTTTTTGTTTGGTCTTCGCTGTCGCGCCATGGCTCGCGCGATCACGCCCCTCAGCATTTTAGTGTTCCACGCGATCGCGAAGAACACTTGAACAGCAGCGGACCAGAATCTAAAAAAATATTGTAATGGGGTGCTATAAATGCCCCCTTTCATCATTTATTGCTCTTTACATTACCTTGAACACAAAACACATTAAATGAGCATTGCTCTTGACATTGTAACCATTTTGGCTTGAATCAATTGGATGAATCCAAGTTGCTCTTCAATCCGTCTTCGATCATTCTATTTACTCGAGCCTCGTGTCTCTTGAGGATAGTTGCTTAGCATAGGTGATTCTTTCCAATCGTTTGGGGTGTAACGGAACAAGTTCTTCGTTGCTACTCGAACTTTAGTGTGAGTCTCGTCTCGTTCCTTATCTTTTATCACTTTCATATTTTCGATTGCATCAGTTGGTATCAGAGCAAGGCTAGGGTTGCGTTCTTACGAACCCTCGTCCTACTCTTCGTGCTTGTCATCTTTGTTCCGTGTTTATTTTCTTGTTCTTGTTCTTGTTATATTGAAAAAGAAGAAAAAAATTCAAAAACTTGAAAACCCAAAAATTTGATAGAAATCGCTTGTTGTTACGATTTTGTTGGTGTTGATTATCGGGGATTGTTTGTTTACATAATCTCGACAATTGGGAACCAACAAAACACGTTTTGGAGTTGAGAATCAAAAGTTGGAAAATTTGAACCCTAGGTTGAATATTTTGCAAATTTGCTAGAACTCGATTGATGTTGTGAATTCTTGTTTGTTTGGTATCAGGGTTTACTCCTTATAGTTTTTCCGTCATTTTGATACCACCATAACATCATTTGGAGTATTGTAGTGAAAATCAAAAATTTGATTCTTGAAGGTTTTGAAATTTTTTTGAAGAACTTGTCAAAAATCATTGAGACAAGTTGATTGTTGGTTGTTTGTTTGGTAGAACCAGTGGGGATTGTTTACTAAAGTTGGGAACACCATTTGAGAGCTTGAAAACTGAAAACAAGTTGAATTTGGGTTGTTTGTGTGCCAAAACTGCAGTTTTCTGTCGAGTTTCTGGTTCTGCTGCACAGACCTGCACGATCGTGCAAGGTCTCACGCTATCGCGACCTTTCTGTATTTTTTGTCATCGCGATCGCGCCCCTTTGCACGCGATCGCGAAGGGTAGCAATTTCTAGATTTTCCTGAACTGGGACAGAACGTTCGCAAAGCTATCGTAACAGTTTCCAACCACCAAAACTCCCATAGCATCATCAAATATGGTGAGTTTCTAGATCACAAACCAAAATTCATCCGATTCCGAATCCGATTAGTGACGATTCGATCCTTGAACATTTGATCGCGTCACTTCCGGTTAGTACTTTAAGGGTAACACTTCTACCTAATTAGTACTAATCCATTGTGCGACTAGGATACTCGTGCCTAGAAGGAGAGTAGAATTCAAAGAAGATTCGTAGTTAATTTTTTGGTTCAAGTGAGCACCAAATAGCTTAGCGTTTATCGAGTCCCCTTGAATCCACCCTTCCCGAAGAGCATTTGGTTCTTGTATTTTGGTTTGATCATTGAGGAGGTTGCACAACTACGAGGAGGCCATTGATCTCAAGCTTGTGTGAACCTGACCCCAACTTGAGTGAACCCGAGCGACAAACAAAAGTGAGGGAGTGAGTGAGGACTTTTACTCTAATCTCTTTTCTTGTTTTTGATTGTTGTAGGTACATGGCGGAGGAGAAAGCAAAGAGTACCATTGAGGTTCCAACCGACGTCTTGGCTAGTTTGCTAGCCGAGGTGAAGGCCTTAAACCTTAAAATGGAAATCATGGAAAAGGAGAGGACCCCGAGTGTCCAAAAGGATGCCAATGAAGGCACTAGTGATGATTCCATCATGAAACCAGATCAATATGTGGAGTTAGTTCGTCGACAACGGTTGAGGGATGAGACTCTTGCTAGAGAAAGAATGTTGGGCAATCCCCAAGGAGATGTTCCATTCCTAAGGCCTCGGAGAAACATTGCACCTCTTGAGCAAGTTGATGAAGCTCAAGGAGGGGAGGGGCTCGGACTTGATGATGACTACTTTGATGCTCCCTATCCAAATAGGAGAGCGATGAATGGAGGCCGAGGTGTAGATAGAGGTCGTGGGCGAGGTCGAGGACCTCCAAGATCTTACATGCGAAGAAACTTGGGAAGGGAATATGATGAAGTTGATGACAATTATGGGGTTCAACCGGAACCAAACCGAGGGGGTCGTGACACTAATCTCAATAGTGTCAAGATCACTATCCCTCCTTTCAAAGGGGCTAGTGATCCGGAAGCATTTCTTGAATGGAAGGTCCAATTGGAGCGGGTCTTTGACACAAATGATATGACCGAGGAAAAGAAAGCCACTTATGCTATATCATCATTTGTCCTATGCCTCTACTTGGTGGGAATCCATCAAGCGATGAAGGAGAAGACTTGGGTTGCGGATGAACATCACTTGGGAAGAGTTGAAAGAGGTTATGAACAACAAGTCTGTGACTCCCAAGTATCAACAAGAGCAACTCAAAAAGCACTATGAATTGAAGCAAGGTTACAAGTCCGTTGATGAATATTTCAACGACTTTGAGAAGAACCGGATGGGTCTTGATATGGAAATGGAGGACGAGGAACAAGCTATCATCCGTTTCAAAAGTGGCTTGAGTAGGGAGATTGCCTCCCAATTGAGACTTCACATCTTCCACTCCTTACAAGATGTTTGTGATGCCGCGGTTGAAGCCGAGAAATGGCTCAAAGAAGAGAAGGCTCCTCGCTATAGGAGTACTACTACTACCACTCCATCAACTCGCACCAAAGAATGGAAAAGCCCATATGCTAGTGGAGCAAGTGGGAGTCGAGAAGTAAAGAAGCCTTTTGAAAAGGCCACCCCGAAAAGCGACCACAAAGAGGTTGGAGGTATTTCTAAAACTACTTTAAATACTCCTTCTTCTTCTTCCTTCCAATGCCATAAATGCAAGGGTTATGGACACTTTGCCAAAGAGTGCCCTACCCGGAAAACAATGATTGTGATGGATGATGGGTTGGTCTATGAGGGTGAAAGTGAGTCAGAGGGTGAAGTTGAAGAGGAGAGTGAGGAAGTAGAGGGAGAAGAGAGAGCGACGGAGGGGGATGATCCTAATATGTTCCTTGTGGTGCGTCGCATTTTAGGAACCATGTTGAGTGAGGAGAGGGAGGATGAGCAAAGGGAGAACTTGTTCCATGCCCGGTGTAGAGTGAAGGGGCAAGTTTGTTCCATGATTATTGACTCGAGTAGTTGTGCAAATGTGGTGAGCCAATCCTTGGTCTCACAATTGAAATTGACTACCATTAAACACCCTAGCCCCTACCGTTTGCAATGGCTAAGTGAGTATGGGGAATTGAGGGTAGTGAAGCAAGTCTTGATTAGATTCAAGATTGGGAACTATCAAGATGAACACCTGTTTGACGTAGTGCCAATGCAAGCTTGCCACCTTTTGTTTGGAAGGCCTTGGCAATACGACAAACAAGTGGTTCATGATGGCCGGGCCAACACTTACACGGTTAGGCATGAGGGAAAGAGGTTCGTGCTTACACCTTTGACCCCAAAACAAGTAAGTGAAGCGGCTAAGGCCAAGTCCCCGGTTGTGGCCAAACCTTTGGCCGAGACTCCACCATCTTCCACCGGTCGCATGTGTGCCATAATATAACCGGGTGAGTATTTGAGAGGTAATGATGGCACCAAGATGCTCATATGCCTAGTGCACAAAGGTATGGTTTTAAATTCCGAAAGTGATTATTTATCTAACCCTAACCCTTTGCCTAGTGCCACTGACAATGTTTTGAAGGTCTTTGAGGACATGTTCCCGGAAGAGATGCCGGATGGATTACCCCCCTTGAGGGGTATTGAACATCAAATTGACTTTGTCCCGGGATCTCAAATCCCCAACAAGCCGGCATATAGAAGTAATCTCGAGGACACAAGGGAGTTACAAAAGCAAATTGATGAGTTTCTTACCAAAGGCTTGGTGAGGGAAAGCTTGAGTCCTTGTGCCGTGCCCGTGATCCTCGTTCCAAAGAAGGATGGCACATGGAGGATGTGTGTGGATTGTCGAGCGGTTAACAAGATCACGGTAAAGTATCGACATCCCATACCTCATTTGGATGACATGCTAGATGAGCTTAGTGGTTCTAGTGTCTTTTCTAAAATAGACCTTAGGTCCAGCTACCATCAAATCCGGATGAAACCCGGGGATGAATGGAAAACCGCATTCAAGACCAAGTTTGGTCTATATGAATGGTTGGTGATGCCCTTCGGCCTCTCCAACGCACCTAGCACTTTCATGAGACTAATTAACCACGTGCTTAAGCCATTCATCAACAAATTTGTGGTCGTCTACTTTGATGACATATTGATTTATAGCAAGTAATTAGACGACCATGTGGGCCACTTGAGCCAAGTGGTTGAAGTGCTGCGAGCCAAAAAGCTCTATGCCAACTTTAAGAAGTGTGCCTTTTGTGTTGAAAAGGTTGTCTTTTTGGGCTTTGTTATTAGTGCCAATGGTGTGGAGGTTGATGAATCCAAGTTGAAGCCATTAGAGATTGGCCTACTCCTACCACCATTTCTCATGTGAGGAGTTTCCATGGCCTTGCTAGTTTCTATAGGCGCTTTGTTAGAGACTTTAGCACCATTGTCGCACCACTCACCGAGTTGGTGAAGAAAGATAAACCTTTTGTGTGGGGGGAGCCTCAAGAGAGAGCTTTCCAAGAGTTGAAAAGTAGGTTGAGTACCGCTCCCTTGCTACAATTGCCCGACTTCGGGAAGGCTTTTGAGGTTGAATGTGATGCCTCGGGGGTGGGAATTGGGGGTGTTCTCATGCAAGAAGGGAAACCCGTTGCCTACTTTAGTGAGAAGTTGAAGGGCGCAACCTTGAATTACTCCACGTATGACAAGGAGTTGTATGCCCTAGTGAGAGCTTTAGCCTATTGGCAACACTATCTATGGCCTCGGGAATTTGTGATCAAGAGTGACCATGAGTCACTCAAGCATCTAAGAGGCCAAGAGAATTTGAACAAGAGACATGCCAAATTGGTGGAGTTCATTGAGTCCTTCCCTTATGTTATTCATTACAAAAAGGGAAAGGACAATGTTGTGGCCGATGCGCTTTCTAGAAAATTCGCTCTTGCTACCACTCTCGCTTCTAGGCTCATGGGTTTTGAAAGCATCAAGTCATTGTATGCTCATGACCCAAAGCTCAAGAGCATTCATGATGCTCTAGTGAGTGGGGAGAGAGTAGAGAAGTACCAATGGGTAGATGGCTACATTTTCAAGCATGGGAGAGTGTGTGTCCCTGAGTCCTCTTGGAGAGATGTGCTAGTGCAAGAAGCACATTGTGGGGGCTTGATGGGTCACTTTGGGGTGGACAAGACTATGGCCATACTTAAAGAACAATTCCATTGGCAAAAAATGAGGCCTCTTGTGGAAAGATTTTGCAATTCTTGCTTGGATTGCAAGAAGGCCAAGTCTAGGTCCAACAACCATGGTTTGTACACTCCTTTGCCCATACCTACTAGTCCGTGGGTTGATCTTTCTATGGATTTTGTTATGGCTTTGCCCCGGACTAGAGGAGGACACGATAGCATTTATGTTGTCGTTGACCGTTTCTCCAAAATGCCTCACTTCATTCCGTGCAAAAAGACTAATGATGCACAACATGTAGCTTCCTTGTTTATTGATAATGTCTTGAAATTGCATGGGGTGCCTCGCACCATTGTTAGTGATAGGGACTCCAAGTTCCTTAGCCATTTTTGGAAGTGTTTGTGGGGTGCTCTTGGCACCAAATTGCTCTTCTCCACGTCCCACCACCCTCAAACCGATGGGAAAACTGAGGTGGTGAACCGGACTTTGGGAGCTCTACTTCGAGCTATGATCAAAGGAAAGGCCGGGACTTGGATTGATAAGCTACCACTCATGGAGTTTTTCATCGTATGATTGGCATGACTCCATTTGAGTGTGTTTATGGTTTTAACCCATTGATTCCTCTTGATATTACCCCTTTGCCAAGGGATGTGGTTGTTGATTTTGAAGGCAAATCTCGGGCCAAGGCATTGCTTGAACTTCACGCCAAGGTGCGGAAGATTTTGGAGGAAGTTTATGAGAAGATAGCAACCAAGAAAAACAAAGGAAGAAAGAAGGTGGACTTCAAGAAGGGGGATTGGGTTTGGGTGCATTTCCGCAAGGAAAGGTTCCCCAACCAACGGAAAGGGAAGTTGGCACCAAGGGGCGATGACCCATTCCAAGTGTTGTCCAAGATCAACAACAATGCATATGTGATAGATTTGCCCGGTGAGTACAATGTATCGACTACTTTCAATGTTAGTGACTTGACTTCTTTTGATGTAGGTGATGATACCTTGGAGGAGGACGCCTTAATTTCGAGGACGAAATCTTCTCAAGAAGGGGAGGATGATGCAACCCAAATTGCATCGAGACCATTCACTCTAAGTCAAGCCAAAGATATACAAGACGCTCACCTACACTTAGTTTGGAGAGGCGTGGATGATATGAACTCGGGAGAGGACTTAAAGACAACGCATTGGAGCTCAATCCATGTGGAAACAGGGCAGGAAACAGTGCAGGAAGCAGGGGAGCAAAACAGGGCAAAACAGGGGAACACCTGCTGAGCTTACTGCCTGACGGAGAGAATTTCCTTTTCGCGATCGCGTGCACAACTTCGCGATGCGAAGGGTTTTTGTTTGGTCTTCGCTGTCGCGCCATGGCTCGCGCGATCGCGCCCCTCAGCATTTTAGTGTTCCACGCGATCGCATATATCCCTGCGCGATCGCGAAGAACACTTGAACAGCAGCGGACCAGAATCTAGGAAATATTGTAATGGGGTGCTATAAATGTCCCCTTTCATCATTTATTGCTCTTTACATTACCTTGAACACAAAACACATTAAATGAGCATTGCTCTTGACATTGTAACCATTTTGACTTGAATCAATTGGATGAATCCAAGTTGCTCTTCAATCCGTCTTCGATCATTCTATTTGCTCGAGCCTCGTGTCTCTTGAGGATAGTTGCTTAGCGTAGGTGATTCTTTCCAATCGTTTGGGGTGTAACGGTACAAGTTCTTCGTTGCTACTCGAACTTTAGTGTGAGTCTCATCTCGTTCCTTATCTTTTATCGCTTTCGTATTTTCGATTGCATCATTCTCCCCTATTATAAGTGATGGAAGAATGACTATCTAACCTTTAAATACATAAAAAAAATAAAAATTACCAAAATACCCTTGAGCTTTTGGCTAGCACGGGCCCCTTCTCCTCTAGTATACGTGATAGAAAAAAAGACTATCTAACCTTTATACATAAAAGAAGGAAAATTACCAAAATACCCTTGAGTATGGCTTAGCCGAAATCTCATAAATTATACATTTTCGGACTCGTCATAGTCTCACAAGTCCAATGGTATCATTAAATTTAATGTCTGAATTCGATGAAATCGAATTTCCTAAATTTATAATTTTTAGGGTTCTAACCTAATTTCCCAATTCAATTTGAAGAGATTCTAGCGCAAGAATCATGAATTACTGAAATAGATTAGGTTAGGATCGATACGTGATGATTTTGGATGAATTTTACACCATAATTTGACCCTAAACCGACTTGGAAGAGGCTGGAATTGTGATGCAGGGCAAATCGAGCCTAAGACACTTACCATCAAGAGCCGGGATTGGAGGACGCAAAGGATGGGAGGTCAAGAGCATCGGAGATGGATTGAAGCTGGATTGAAGCCGTTCTGGAAGTTCCAGGCTGAGGCACCCCGCCCAGGCCATTCAGGCGCCCCGCCCAGGAACCAAAGAGGCCAGGCGCTCCGCCCACCCCCTAGGCGCTCCGCCTAGCCCCCTCCACTGCACAAGTTGGCAGGCGCTCCGCCCAAGGAGAGGCGCCCCGCCCCAATTGCTGAGTTGCGGGATTTTTAATGGTGTTATGTCTATTTTGACCGTACATGGTCTTTTATCCTAAAGCCTAGTGTGTGGGCTATTTAGACATTTTACTTATTGCCTAAAAACCTCTATAAATAGCTAGATAACTTATTTCATTAGGAGCTAGTTTTGAAGATAGAATAGAGAAGATAGAATAGGCTTGGCCATTCTTGTTAAAGTGTTGACTTCATGTATCTCTTACGTTGAATCCATGGTGGATCACCGCTACTGTGACTCCTGTTTAATGGTTTAAGTCTCTCCTCCCTTTTGAATCAATCTAATTGTTTAGTTTGAGTCGTTCTTTTCTTCTATTTTTTGTTCTTCCCCTTCCCTATTACTTGTTGTCTTATGATTATTGCTTCCGCACCTTAGATTACTGCTTCCGCCTAATTTTTCCTACATTATTTGATATCAGAGCAGTGCTCGGGTTTTGTTCTTACAAACCCCCGACCCTTGATTCTTCGTGCTTAGGTTAGTTTCTTTAGATTTCTTGTTGTTGAAGTTATTGAAAGAAGAAAATTACAAAAAAAATAGAAAAAACTCAAAAATTCAAAAATTGGGGTAATTTTTTGGTGTGTTCGATTCCTGTTGTGGGTGTTATAGATTCTCGATCCTTGTTGAAAACCCGACACTTGGGTACTAAAATCGTGTGGGTTGGATTGGTTTGAAAAATTGAAACCCAAAATTGATAAATCCTCCCAAAACCCTTTGTTCTTGATGAATTTGATTGATTCTTGGGTTGTGTGATTGTAGGGTTTTGGAATTGAGTACCGGGGTTTGTTCTCCAATGAAAAACAAACAAATAGAAACAAATTTCATGTGAATCGCAGTTGTATAACATCGATTTTGAAGAATCGAAATCCACCTTGAACCTTTTGAAAACCCTTGATGAAAACCCCAACTTGAAACTTTGAATCATGATTGAGCCTTGTTTGTTGGTTTTTTGCGTGTGAAATTTATTGGGGTTTGAAGGTTATATCAATATTCAACTTTGGGTACCTTGAATTGGTGCAAAAACATGTTGAAATAGGACCCAAAATTGGCTTGGAATTGAAGAAAATCGGAGTTGGAAAAAGCTGAACCCGACCCCCAAGCGGACCGCCCACCCCCTAGGTGCCCCGCCTACCCTAACTCACTGCCTACCAAGGCAGGCGGACCGCCCACCCACCCCAGGCAGACCGTCCAGTGAGCTGGTTGCTTGGTTTTGCTCCGTTTCATGGTTTTTTGTGTTTGTTTCAATTCCGAATCTCTTGGTTAGTGTTTCTAAAGTATTAGTCCTATTTTATTGAAACTAATGTTTGATCCTTAGGGTGTTGTGTGTCTTGGAGTCTTTACTTAAAGTCGTAGAATTTGCTTGCTTCAAGTGCGCATTAAATTAGCTTCTGTACATCGAGTCCCTTAAAACTCCATTCCGAACCATTACTTGGGTGCTTTAGTTGATTGATCTTGCCATTGTGATTACTAAGAGACAAGAAGGTCTTGAGTGGAAAAAGGCTTGAGTGGTGAGAACAATAGAGTGTGGTCACAAAAGCCAACGACCTTGAGTGTGTACACGAGTGTAAAGAAAATTGAATAACATCTTTTGAGTGATACACGTGAGGGAGTGAATTTGTTAGGTCCTTTACTCTTTTGTTACAACTATGGCATCGGATGACGATTGTGGAGGATATGACTCATGCGGAGATGATGGAGACTATGGTTCCTATGGTGATGATGATGGGTATTGCGAATGACGATTCGGGGAACCAAGGCTCATATGATGATGAAGCGGGTCACTATATTGATTATGAAGATGAAGAAGACTATGGGGCTTGCGAAGATGAATGTGAAGAATCATATGCTCCAAGTCAAGAATTTGAAGATGGTGATGCTTCAATTTATGATGATCCTACTTACTCTTCTTGTGATGAATTTGAACATGATTATAGTGACGTAGAGAGAATTGATGATGAGGTTGCTTATACGGATTGTGCATATGCATCTTCTCTTTGTGTTTCTTGTGGTGTGCAAGAGAGTAGTAGAGGACCTTCCATTACTATGGGAGGTGGTGGTGGTTGTTCCATTGGAAATGGGAGGTTTTCATCTTCTAGTTCCCATGTGAAAGGTGGAAGGAGAAATGGTATTGCTCTTACCGTTACGGGGGTGCATTGCTCTAGTAGTGGTGGTAGGAGTGGTGATATGGGCTATGGAACCAAGGCGAGAGGCAATTATGGGTTCCATAGTGGTACTTCTTCCTCGACTTTCAACAACCCTTCTAATGTTGGAAGAGTGACGGGAAGTGGAGGTTATTCTAGTGGTGTTGCCACTAGAGGAGGAATAAGGAGGACCCAACTTGATGGTGATATTTTTCTTGAACTTCCAAGTTCTTACTTGGATGATCCTATACGGAACTTTGGTCTAAGGAGGTTCCTTGTTGAGGTGGAAGGTAATGAAGGGTACTTGCTCAAGATTGGTAACACCGATGCCAATTGCATTAGTACCTCGGTGGTTGATAAGTTAAGGCTATCTTGCTATGCCCTAGAGCATCCTTATGAGTACCATGGAGTGTGGGTTTCCAAGCAAGTTCGAGTGTGCATATCTCATAAGAGTTACTGGGGTTATGTGTGGTGCGATGTGTATCCCATGAAGCATTGTCATGTGTGGCTAGGTGAGCCATGGTTGCAAGGCAAGAGGTGCGATATGGTATTGAGTGTGATAGGTATTATGTGAGCAAGGGCCAAGGGACTTTTGACTTGAGCCTCTTAGGGCAAAGATCAAGTCACCTCCTAGTAAACCTTCTAGGCCTATGCAAAAGGAAAAAGAGCAAGAACCTCATCCTATGCTTGAAAGAGTGCAAACAAGAAGTCCTACAATCACAAGCAATGGTGGGACTAGTGCAAGAAAAGAGTTGACAATTGTCAACAAGGTTAACCCCAATCCACAAGCTCCAAAGCCAAGTGGTTCACCTACAAAGAAGAAAGAGACATCAAGTGATGAGTCTCTTAGTCCTAGATTCCGGGTTGATGTTAAAAGTCCACCTACTCCGGCTACGGGTATTCTTGGGCCTCGTCCCAATTCACCTGAATTTGAGAGATAAAAGATTGAGAGGAGTAACAGAGTGACCGGTGACATTCCTCGAGTGGAAAAAGGAGAGGATGTGATGAGTGATGTGAGTGGGATGTCACCACCCGAATGTACACCCGACCTTGAAAGAAAAATGAGGGAAAAGAAAGAGGGAAAAGAGAGTGAGGACACCCCTTATTCTAACTGTTGACACCCAATTTTGTCCCTCCTTTTCTCTATAATTGGCTATATTTAGTTTAAAGGTGCAATATTGACTGTTGAATGAAATTTGCATTAGAAGGCATTCATTTACTTGTGTTATCCCCTATTTATACATTATATACATAAATGTGGCTATATTACATAATTTCATCATTTTAGGCTACTTGTTAAATACATCTCAAATTATAGATTTGTGCAATTTAACTGCATTTACAATATTTAATAATTATGTGTGGATATTTATACGTAATTAATTTAATTTGATACAATTTGTTTCATGTGTGTATTTTGTCTTTCTTCCATATATAATTCATGTATATTTTAATTTTAATCTTTATTACGCACCTTTAAATTAAATATCAGTCTAATTAAAATATCCTGTTAAAATTTTATTACATAATATTGACATATTAATTTGAATTGAAATTTCAAATCTTCTTTGAACCTAGACGAAGATTCGACCAGATACATCCATTCTTACCTTGCATATTCTTCCATTTCCCATAACATCCAATTCATTTCAAGAGTTGGCACATTCTTTGAATGTGGACTCTTTTAAATTTGAATTCCTTCCTAAATATGTCATGCCTTTGTTTCTGTTAATTTTCCTAATTTTGTGTTTAACCCATTTTTAGGCATAATAGCAAAAGGGATATCAGAATCCTTGCCAAAAAGTCACTCCCTATAATCTCTCCCATATACCCCTCAATCCCATAGAATCAGATACCCATCCTTCAATTTCTCCAATTCCCCAACGTCCTTTTAGAATTTTAGGCCATATATTTTCGTCTTTGACTTTGAGGAGCGGGGAGAAAGGTTCTTCACCAATACCCATAAGAACAGATACATACTTCAACACACACCCATACATCCATTTTCACACTCACACATACCATCAACAAAAACACACCAACAGAGATACAGTACTATACACACGCTCACATTCTTATCTCGTTCACTCACTATCTTCTCCACGACACAAGACCCATGAGCAGCATCACACAGTACCCCGTCTTCCTCGTCACTCATACGCACTGCACGATACACCCACACACGAAATAAAAAAAAAAACAGAGGGGAAATTGGGGAAAACGGATCTGGAACGGAGAGAAGGGAGATAAACTTGAAACAATCTCATTGTTTTCTTCATCTGATGTCTATTTTTTCCCGTTGATTCTCGATTGTTGTTTGACAGGAAAAAGGAGTAACGGGCGACAAAACCACCAGCGGCAGCGGCGACATCGGAGTAGCAGCGACGCCGCGACTCACTCGCTGGTGTCGCTCCTCCTCGTTGTTGACTGATGTGCTCGTTTTTGCTGCCGATGTGGGCATTAGTTGCCACCTCGCATCAGTCATCATCTTACCCTTTTCCGTTTCATTGATTGCTTCTCGGAGTGGGTTTGGCCTTTGATTTCGATGGATCACTGGTTTATTAGAATGTTTATATATTGCTATGTCTATTTTTGGTTGACTTGATTCTATTGATTATGTGCAAATCTTTGTTTATGCAGTAACTTGTTGGCAATTGAGAGTTGACCATTCAATCAATTTATTTCGTTAACCCTTTTACGGTTCAGATTGACTTTTTTGCTTATTTGTGCAGCTGGACCTGTTTATGAGTGTTATGCAGTTCATGGCCAATGAAAAAATATATTTATATATATTGAGGCCTCGAGACTGATTTGAACAAGATACTACACGGCCAATGACATTTGGAGGCCAATACAAGTCCCGTCCCGTACTTTCCGTCCCTTACGTGTCCTGAAAACAAATAAAAAGGCTATGACGATGCATAACACTTTGCAAAGTAAGCGATAGTGGAGTGGTGGGATTGAAGGTGTCTAGCATGGCAACACGACCGGCTCCGTGTTTGCAGCCACACCGGCATCCTTAACCTCTGCTTGACGCAATACATATTCCGAGCCTACACTTTCAAAAATCTCCATCCCCTTTTTTTTAAAACTATGTATTATTATCATTATTATTATTATCTACTAATATTATTATTATCATTATTATTGTATTTCTACTATTATCAATATTATTATTTACTAAGTCTTTTCTTATATTTTACTAGGTAAATTCGGATGTAAGACGACATAGTTTTATAGAAAATACTTAGAAGAAAAGGACCTTTTATTATTATTATTATCATTATTCATTATTATTACTATTACTGTTTTATTATTATTCACTAACTTAACTTCATCTATTTCTTTTGCGAGGCACACTTGGATAAATGTCTTCAAACCGACTTTCCAAAAAATACTTCTACTTTTACATGGTATTATTTTTACTTAATATTTATTTTTATAAACTGATTAATTTGCTTTATTTTGCAAGGTTTAATTCCCTAAAGAAGTAGCCTATTAGCAAACTCGTATCTTTTGTATAATACACATAGTATTTAAATCATCTTTTAATCAGTTTATTTGCTTAACTACTTATTTTGAATCCCAACATGAAGTCCAGCCGGTAACCACATTTGGTGGGGCTCGAGAGGTGCCTAACCCCTTCCTCTTGAGTTAACCTGAACCTCTTACCTAGAAATTCTGGTTTGTAGACTATGTTTCAGAGTTAATTGTACAATTGGCTAGAAATAAAATAGGTGCCCTAATACGCCTAGTTAAAAAATATGTTAGGTGGCGACTCCAAGTCTTTACCCGCGGGTCCCAATAAGTCGATACTCTAACCGGGGTTCGGGGAAAAATGGGCGTCGACAGAATGGCGACTCTGCTGGGGATTTCAAGGTTCAAACCATAACGGACTTTTAATTGGGATTCTTTGTATTTATTTTCTTTCTCCTGTTGTTTCTCAAAACTAATATTTCTTTCCTTTTCTTTTGCAGGTGTGGATTTTAGTTTCCTATGTCATTTGCGTTTTCTTTTATTACTGTAATATTTCATCCACTCCTGGATTTTTTTTTTTTACACTTGCACACACCATAAACGGTTACGTGGATCTCACGGCCGTTTCACTCTCAAAAATCTTTTAGGGGGAACGGTTGGGGTATAGTTGGTCCGTGGTACAATCAACGACTCCAAACATTCCCACCCCTTGGTTGTCCGCCTAGGGGAACCATGTTCTTGTCTAGTAGACCCACTCTTCGTAGTTTCTTACATCACGTCCTATACTTCAAATGTTTTCAAATCTTCCATGAATTTTCTCAATCTTTTAAAAATAATTTCACTTCATATATTGTCTAGTTCATAATATCCTAAACTTCAGTTATTTTTGGAATCTTCTAAATCTTTTTCACTTCATAATTCTTTTGCCTTTTTTGAAAATTTCAACCTATTTTTCAGAATTAACTTGTTTGTTTCTCCCTTTTATTTATTTTTTTAATCTCAATATGTGCACCATTTCCATAAATTTGCTAAATCTTTTTTTTTAAAAAACAGGTTTCACTTCATAATTCTTTTCGCATGTTGGAAAATATATCGCCTAACTCTATTAGCCTGCTTTTCAAATTAACTTGTTTTATTCGTCTTTCCCTGTTTTAAAAGTTGGTAAAATATTTGCATCTTTTCTTTTTCGTGATTTTTAATATTGCCTAGTTTATATTAATCCTATCTTTCGAAACTAACACATTTGTTCTTATCCTTCTAAAATCGTTTTACGAAATACTTCAATATGTGCGCATCATTTTACAAAACATATGCATTTCTTTTAAAAACTTGTGCATTTCTTTTAAATTTTTGCATATCATGCATACCTTCCGCCGCTCCTGGCAAGTTTTTAAATCATGCGGTGGTTACGACCACCTCTTCCCTCACAAAAATCTCCTTTTAGGGGGGAACAACTTGGAACTTATTTGGCCCGAGACGCTCCCGCTCCCAAGTCGTCTGCGTGGGAGGATAATAACACCAGGTCTAGCTAACTTCATTCCTTAGTAGCGGCATTAAGAATCATGCATCATGACATATCATTAGTCGACTTGATCTCAAGTACAATAGGCCAACTTGTTCAAATAATCTGAACGGGTTTTTGGCCTTAAAGAGTGTTAAACATGATTTATTTGCATATACTTAAAGGATTGAACGTGCAAATGTAGACCGTTTATGGGAATTATTCTGTATTCAATGCCATTCAAAGGCACAATTGGTAACCGAAGAGGCATCAAAGCCGAAATTGAATCAGAAACGACTGTTTATTCCTAAGCAGTTAAAATCATTCTGTATTCAAAATCATTCAAAGGTACAAAAGGTTACCGAAAAGGCATTAAAGGCCCAATTTGAAGCAGAAATAACCACTTGATAGACGGGATGACGCATAACGCACGTTTATCCTTTAAGCATTATATAAAGACTTGCCATCCGTGGTTTGTTAAAAGTTTATTAACATTTTCCTTCTAAGTGTCTAAAGGGTTCTCAACTCACAACGACACATCTCCTCATATCCTCTGTTGCATTGTTTTCAAAAGCTTGTGCCACACGTTGATCATTTGCTTACAATAAAGCAAATTTTAGTCATTTTCTTCTTCCCTTTCGCATCACCCTTCACCTTTCCGAAAGATCATGGCCACTAGAACATTTGACATGGTTGTTGAAATTCCTCAGTTGCTCAGAGATTGGTGGGGAAACCTAAGCATAGATCAACAAGACCGAGTTAAAGTGGTGTTAGGGAACCTGATTTCACTAATGGAGCATACGGCAATGAGAGGGATAGGAGAAGCAGCAGTACACTATTGGGATGCTGACCGAGCGGTTTTCCACTTTGGAAATGTAGAGTTAACACCGTTACTGGAAGAAATAGGTGGGTTAACTCAATTCTCAGTCGAAAGTGAATAAGTCTTGACGCCCAAGAACACTACAGCCGAGGAGTTCTTCGAAATAGTAGGGTTTAAGCCCGAGTTACGCACAGACAGTATAAGGCAGTCGGGAATTTCTTTGACTTCCCTCTACATCAAATTTGCGTATGGAGAAGCATTTCAAGAAGCCGAAGACTATTTCAGCATTAACCAGGCAGAGTGGCAAGAGCGGAGAGTACTTGCTTTAGTCACCAGCTTTTTAGGGACTGTCGTGTTTCCACAACACAAAGGACGAGTCGACGTTTGCACAGTATCAATCGTTGATGTCCTACTCAAAGATTTTGACAAGAAATACACTTTGGTACCTATGATCGTTGCAGAACTTTACCGAGCTTTAGAAAAATGCAAGAAGAGAGCTGGTTTCTTCGAAGGTTGCAATTTACTTTTGCAAACTTGGTTGATGGAACATTTGCAAAAGGTGAACAGCACAGACCAAGGCTTCCACTCCATACTGAGAGAAAACTACATCTTAACGCATATCGCCCGCATGGACAGTGCTCTTGAAAAGTGGAACCGACCAACGACCACCGAAGGTTGGCACCACAGGCTTTCTCAGTTGACATCTGAAGACATACAATGGATGTTTGATTACTTTCCCAGCACAACAGTAATCACACGATCCGAAAGAGACTCATTTCTCATCTTAGTGGGCTTTAGAGGAGTTTACCCATACACTCCTTTAAGGGCACTTAGACAAACAGGGAGAAAGCAGATTATACCCCAAATTGCAGACATCAGAAGTTTCAAAGCCGATATTTTTGGAGGGATGATACCGTTCAAAGACAGGATATTGGAACTTTGGAAGACAGGCATCGAATGGGGTTCGAGACTATTGGACGAGACAGGTTTGTCGCAGGCTATGATGAAGATTACCCAGACTGGCTCAGGCTAGACATAGCAAAGGCGGTTCAACCAAAAGCAACAAGAAAAAGGAAAAGAAATGCTGATGAATTAGAATCCGAGTGTAAGAGGCTACACAAACAACTGGCAAAGGCACGAGAGAAAATAACGAAAAAGCAAAGTTTGGTTGAAGCAAAGAACAAAGAAAAAGACAAATGGCACAATAAGGCAGAACTCCTGACAAAACGCATAGAGTCTATCAGTGTATGGGCTGGCGAAGGAATGAACTCTGTGGCTGACAAATGAATAGAAGAGAAAGGAAGAAAGTCTTGGGAAATGTTGAAGAACTTCACATTTGACATATCCCGGCTCTTGACTGATGCAGACAATATCATCTTCCTAGGATACTCATCAGGGGCAAGTTCATCCAATGAAGATTCGTCCGACGAGGAAGAAGATGAATCTTCTGAAGATGGATCAACATGAAGAATGCTCGCTCAGGCCATGATCTGATTTCCTAGCAATGTTTAGTCTTTTCCTTCTCTTACATTGTTTCAAATATCAACCATTGTAATAAAGATCAATGTTTGATAAATGCAAATTCTCTTTTAGACTCCGCATTTTATAACAAATGAAATGATACATGTGGCACAAAGCACTTTTCAAATCATCGTGCGTAAAACGGTCCATTATATTATAGAATACATTTCTTATCTGATATGTGTGTATTGCATGAATTTGCTTGGTTGCTCTTGGCCTCTTTCTACCTAAGTAAATCCCTTCCCAAAATCCAATCACCTACCAAGGCGCCGCATCTCCTTACTCTATGCCCAAATGATGATATCAGAAAACTTTTGCGTATCTTGATAATTCCCTATCCTTTATGAACTCAAAACCTATTATCCAAAAGGTTGGCTTAAGTTGAATACCAAGGCAGAATATTTGGGCAAGCAAAGCGCACTTATCAAGGATTTTTCAAAGCAAGAAGAGTTTGTAATAGTAGGCACTATATGCACAAAGCAGAAATTGTCAGGACAAGAGATCTGTTGGTCAAACTCAAAGGTACACATGACTAGCGAAATACTTCGTTTTGACACAATTTCTGAGGATTATTTTTGTCGGTCTGGTCCATATTGTAATACATTTAAGGCAATCCAAAATATTTCCAAACTTGAACATTCTCATGGCCAAAAAGACGTTCAAAGTGTTATCACAATGTAATAAGAAAGTGAGAAATGATCGGAACACGCTTGATGATACAAAGGTTTGTGCAAGAATACAAAGGCGTCGCAACAAAGATTCCACTATATGACGGAGCTAGAAGCTCTTGCTGAGTATTGGAGGCATATCCCTACCAATTAGCAAGTGTGGGACGAGACGATGATCTCAAGATGAAACTATTTGAGACACTTACAAAACCATGCATTAATTTTATAACAGTCTTGACTGAAGCATTGATCTAAGAATATACATGATGCATCGAGATTGGTCTCTTGGCAACAAAATCTACCTGACAAGCAAAAGCTAAGGCAAAGATTAAACTGCAGCAGTCAGTTGACAAATATGAGAGACATTGAGTATTTCTCTCAAAGACACCCGGGCATCATGACACACAAATTTCCAAGAAAGGATTACAAATGCACTAAGGTCTTGGTGTTTGATAAAAGTCGACTTCCTTTCAGTCATATATACATCCCTTACCCATCTTCTGCTCAAGCGAGCATCAGTCATTTAACAAAAGAATCCTTTCCTTGACTGCTACATAAAGCACTCGAGCAATATTTTAGAATCTCTATACAATTTGTCATAATCTCCAAATTCAAGTGCTAATCTATTATCCGCGCTCTAGGCATCCTCTTAAGCTTATGTGTTATTTTTATTTTAAACTTGCTAATGTGCTAACTCTGTTTTGTGCATGTTGTCACTTTATTACGGTCGCTTTGCGCTTGAATACCGAAATTGGTCAAGAATCTGCATTAAGAAAAAGTCGAAATGTCAAGCCGAGCTGAAAATATTTACCTTCTAGAACAAAGCCTTTCAAACCGCCAGCATGGGACACCGAGAGAATCCAGATAATTCCGATTCCACTTCCGTACAACTTGTAGTATGAACGAACCAGAATTAACTGGCATTATACCCAGACAAGAGTCGCAAGAAACAAACCCAATCACTATACAACCGAAACTGGCAAAACTCACAACCTCACCCTACACCCGACTTACACAATAAACAACCTCCCTCTGTCAAGACTTTCAACAACAACCTTATCAGGCCCGACACAATTGAGGACAGACGAAAAGACAAACTCACACCTTTACTCCTTTAGCTAAGTCAAAAGATATTGCAACCAACAAACGAACTACTCCCTAGAGACCTATTCCGAATTTCGATCTAACAAAAATCTACACTCCTCACTCAAACATTCAATACCATGACACCGCAAAATACCCAGCACTGAAATGCAAAAATCCAGAGTCTGATTGACCAAGGCAAAACAATGATACAACAAGAACCGACAAATGGAAACCGCAAACCACAAATAAATTTTTACAAAAGCTAATCCATCAAAGTTAGCCACATGACTGTTGAAAAGAAAAGTACGAAACACGAAAACACTCCATCACAACCCAAGACAAATACAATTATTGGACAAGCCTTCATATTCGACAAATCCAACCTCAGTCTGAGGATGCAAGTATCCACACAATCAAAGTCATCGAGATATCTAATCATCACACTGAAAGACGAATGCTAATTCAAGCCGATACATAGGTGTTAAGTGCAATGCAACCACTTTGTTTCGACTAACGAATCTTTCTTTGAGAGCAGATTCTTCAATACAAACACAAGATTCACAAACAATCACAACAGACATGATAGCACTAGCCACGTCAGGCTTAAAATATGACGACTAGCCACGTCAGGCTTAAAATATGACCACTAGCCTCGTCAGGCTTAAAATATGACCACTAGCCTCGTCAGGCTTAAAATATGACCACTAGCCTCGTCAGGCTTAAAATATGACCACTAGCCTCGTCAGGCTTAAAATATGACGACTAGCCACGTCAGGCTTAAAATATGACGACTAGCCATGTCAGGCTTAAAATATGACGACTAGCCTCGTCAGGCTTAAAATATGACGACAAGCCACGTCAGGCTTAAAATATGACGACTAGCCACGTCAGGCTTAAAATATGACGACTCGCCTCGTCAGGCTTAAAATATAACGACTAGCCACGTCAGGCTTAAAATATGACGACTAGCCTCGTCAGGCTTAAAATATGACGACTAGCCTTGTCAGGCTTAAAATATGAATATTAGGCCTGTCCGCCTTAGAATAGGACATCACATATATTTTGTTTTGCAGGCACTACTATAATAGGCCCATCTGCCTTATAATTGGATATATGCACATATATTTTATTTTGCAGGCACTATTATTAGGCTCGTCCGCTTTAGACATACACGTATGTTTTGTTTTGCAGACACTATTTACAGTAAGGTGATCTATTAAAGGCAATAAACTGGGGCAGAATTTTTGATCCCAAAAGACGCAAGCTGACACTAGGACAGAAATTTTTGAGGTCCCCTCAAAAAATTCAAGAGAGACGAAGTACAGAAACTGGGAGTTCCCTAAAGAAAAATTGACCAAGGCCTAACATTCATGAAAGCATTATAAAAGCAGAAAAAATGACGACTTTCCTAGCGACGTTGCAGACATGATAATGACATTTTATTTTTTTTAGCAATTCACTTTACTTTTGTTCTTAGGGTACACAGCCCGGCGACAGGCACTTTACTTTTGTTCGAGGTGCACTTATAGCTCCTGACAAGAAGGCAAATAAGCTCCTGACGAGCAGGCAAAATAGCTCTTGACGAGCAGGCACTTATGATACACAAATATCTCATAACGAGGGACCACGACACATTGACAGTTGACAATCCAACGACAGGAAAGTCTATTTTATATTTATAAACATTATTTGCAAGAAACTCACCCTTTATTGCAGGAAACAACGGGACAGTGTCCCAATGTATACAACCCGAGACGACAAACAATTATCTCCTGACAAGATGCGCATAAATGAATATCCCCAGAGGAGAAGCATATATTTTCTAACACTCAAAGCACCTGGAAACAGACTAGACAACTACATGACAAAGGAGAGCTCAACTTTACAGGGAGTTTACTTTATCATTATCTTTGGTTGCACTTATCCTACTTTTGTAGCAGGACACTCTCTGATCCCTCGACAGACCCGTTGACAAACCCCTGCTCTATTTCGCATACCCTCCCATACTTGCCCCCCGAAAGTCACTATTGTACAGGAATTTGTGCAACCGCAAAACCTCAAGCACAAGCTATGCACCATTCTGGAACATCATTAAAGAAGCTTCATCTCACATACACTGCTTTTGCTATACCCGTAAACTATCTATTTTATCGAGTTCCAAAGCTCTCAGAGCTAAAGTTCCCTACTCAGACTTTTCATCCCTGATTGGATGCCAGTCTATGTTCCTTCCTATTCAAGCCTGTCTGTGTAAATCGTGTGTACTGTCGTGTATAATCGTTCCCATCTATTTGAATCATGCGCATATATCGTGTTTCACTTCTTAATATTCCGCAGTTTGATCAGGGCAATATTGAAGGCAAGATGACTCGATTATCGTGATGAAGTGGAAATTATGTACGTATAAAATCCTCTTTATGGGTGTGTAGCGCGCAACATTTTCATAACTAGGATGATTATAAGCTTCTTTTCCCACGCTCGATCTATGGATGTTATCTCATCTTTGATAATACCTTTACTCAATTCTTCATTTATCTCGCTAAAAGGCAAAGCATACACAATCCAAACTTTACATACGTGGATAAGTTTAGTCCTGACATCCCAAGTCGTGCGTCATAAACATCTCACACAGGCAACATGCCATTCTAGAACTACACACGGCTTGATTCTCGTGAAACCCGAGATATGTAGGCAACTCAGAGACCGGGGTTCGGCTGAAACACCCTAAAACTCTCATTTTTCCTTTCAGCATTTTTCATGCCCGTCGTAACAAAATTGGCTACTCCGTCAACTATCTTTGCTCGGGATAAGAGGGGCAGCTGTTGACACCCAATTTTGTCCCTCATTTTTTCTATAATTGGCTATATTTAGTTTAAAGGTGCAATACCGACTGTTTGAGCAAAATTTGCATTAGAAGGCATTCATTTACGTGTGTTATCCCCTATTTATACATTATATACATAAATATGGCTATATTACATAATTACATCATTTTAGGCTACTTGTTAAATACATCTCAAATTATAGATTTGTGCAATTTAACTGCATTTACAATATTTAATAATTATGTGTGGATATTTATACGTAATTAATTTAATTTGATACAATTTGTTTCATGTGTGTATTTTGTCTTTCTTCCATATATGATTCATGTATATTTTAATTTTAATCTTTATTACGCACCTTTAAATTAAATATCAGAATATCCTGTTAAAATTTTATTACGTAATATTGACATATTAATTTGAATTAAAATTTCAAATCTTCTTTGAACCTGGACGAAGATTCGACCAGATACATCCATTCTTACCTTGCATATTCTTCTTTTTCCCATAACATCCAATTCATTTCAAGAGTTGGCACATTCTTTGAATGTGGACTCTTTTAAATTTGAATTCCTTCCTAAATATGTCATGCCTTTGTTTCTTTTAATTTTCCTAATTTTGTGTTTAACCCATTTAGAGTAAAAACCCTCACTCGCTCCCTCACCTTTGGAGTGTCACTCGGGTACACTCAATTTAGTGGGTTGTAGGATCACTCAAGCTTGATCTCAAAGGCTTCCTCGTAGTTGAACAACCACCTCAATAACCACTCAAGTCACAAGAACCAAACACTCTTCGGGGTGAGTGGAATTGATGGGACTCGATGGGCGAACGGCTTTATAAGTGAGCACTTGAGCCAATAATTTACTACGAGTCTTCTTTGAGCTCTACTCTCCTTCTAGGCACGAGTATCCTATACGCACAAGGAATTAGCACTAATTGGGTAGAAGTGTTACCCTCAAAGTACTAACCGGAAGTGACGCGATCAAATGTTCAAAGATCGAATCGTCACTAAACGGATTCGGAATTGGATGACTTTTGGTTTGTGATCTACAAACTCACCATATTTGATGATACAATTGGAGTTTTGGTGAGTGGAAACTGTTACGAATGCTTTGCGAACAATCTGTCCCAATTCATGATTTCTGGAAAATTGGAAACCCTTCGTGATCGGGTGAGGATTGGCGCGATCACGATGAACAAATGGGCAAAGGGACGCGAACGCGTGAAGCAGGTCGCGATCGCGCAGGCCTGCGTTCCAGAACCAGAACCCCGACTGCAAACTCAGTTTTTGGCACACAAATCACCCCAATTCAACTTGTTGTTCAGTTCTAAGGCTTCCAAAGGGTGTTTTCAACTGAAGTAAACAACCCCCAATGGCTTAATCAAACAAACAATGAACGAACAACTCGTTTTCAAGAATTTGGAGTAAATTCTTCAAAATGTTCAAGAACTTCAAAATTTTCAAAGCTCGATTTTCAATCCGCTACTCCAAATGACGATATGGGGATATCAAAATGACGGGAAAACTATAAGGAACAATCCCCGATACCAAACAACCAAGAATTCACAACACAAAACAAGTTTTAGCAAATTGTGTGAATTCTCAACTTTTGAGATTTGGTTTTCAAGATTTTGATTCACGACTTCAAATCGTGTTTCGTGAGTACCAAATCAACGGGAATGCGATAACAAACAATCCCCAATAACAAACAACAACAAAATCATAACGAACAACGATTTCTAGCAATTTTTTTGTGATTTTCAAGTTTTTGAATTTTTTTGTTTTTCTTCTAATTTAAAGAACAAACAACACAATGATAACAACAACAAGAACAAGACCGAGGATTCGTAAGAATGAAGCCTAGCCGTGCTCTGATACCAACTGATGCAATGGAAAATAGGCGGAAGCAACAAATGATACGATAATGCGGAAGCTAAAACAAGATAGGCGATATCGATAACGATATCGAGATAAAAAGCAAGACGAGGCTTGAAAAGTTTACTTAAGTAGCACCGAGGAACTTGTCTCGATACACCCCGGGTGAAGTCAAGGATCACCTATACTATGCAACTACCCTCAAGAGACACTCGGCGCTCGCAAATAGAATGATCAAAGAGGTTTCGATGTTCAACTTGGAATCCACCAAGTGAAATCATGCCCGCTCACGGGTTCTTAAATTGAGATTCACTCAAGAAATATATCATTCCACATTCAAGGTTTGTTAAAATGCAATAAATGACTAAGGGGTCTATTTATAGTTTCCCATTACAAGATTTGCCAAGTTTCTGGTCGCTGCCACTCCACTGGTCTTCGCGATCGCGTGAATGGAATAGCGATCGCGTGGGCACTTGGTTGCTGAGGCGCGCGATCGCGCGAGGTGTGGCGTGAAGGCGAAGACAACACAAAGTCTCTTCACGATTGCAAAGTTGTGCACGCGATCGCGAAGAGAAAATCCTCTTCGTCAGGCAGTAAGCTCAGAAAGTGCTGCCCTGTCTTGCCCTGTTTTGCTCCTCTATTTCCTGCACTGTTTCCTGCCCTGTTTCCTCTTTGATTGAGCTCCAATGCATTGTCTTCAAGTTGTCCCCGAGCTGATATCATCGATGCCTCGACTTCCAAACCAAGCGTAGGTGTCGATGCAATTTGGGCTGCATCAAAACATGTTCTTTATCATTGTTATTGATGCTTGGCTATACCATAAGTGTGTGTTTTCCACACTACTTGCACTAACCTAATTTTGTAGTAGGAGCTTTTGGATGTGCTTGTCTTTGGATGTAGGTCTTGATGGTTTGATTTTGAGGACAAAATCCTTTCAAGAAGGGGAGGATGATGCAGGGCAAATCGAGCCTAAGGCACTTACCATCAAGAGCCGGGATTGGAGGATGCAAAGGACGGGAGGTCAAGAACATCGGAGATGGATTGAAGCTGGATTGAAGCCGTTCCAGAAGTTCCAGGCTGAGGCGCCCAGCCCAGGCCATTCAGGCGCCCCGCCAAGGAACCAAAGGGGCCAGGCGCTCCGCCCACCCCATAGGCGCTCCACCCGACCCCTTCCACTACAAAAGTGTGCAGGCGCTCCGTCCAATGAGAGGCGCCCTGCCCCAATTGCTGAGTTGCGGGATTTTTAATGGTGTTATGTCTATTTTGACCCTACGTGGTCTTTTATCCTAAAGCCTAGTGTATGGGCTATATAGAAATTTTACTTATTGCCTAAAAACCTCTATAAATAGCTAGATAGCTTATTTCATTAGGAGCTAGTTTTTAAGATAGAATTGAGAAGATAGAATAGGCTTGGCCATTCTTGTTGAAACGTTGACTTCATGTATCTCTTGCGTTGAATCCATGGTGGATCACCGCTAGTGTGACTCCCGTTTAATGGTTCAAGTCTCTCCTTCCTTTTGAATCAATCTAATTGTTTAATTTGATTTGTTCTTTTCTTCTATTTTCTGTTCTTCCCCTTCCCTATTTCTTGTTGTCTTATGATTATTGCTTCCGCACCTTATATTATTGCTTCCGCCTAATTTTCCCTATATCAAATTTTTAAGAAGGAAATCATCCCAAAAATGAGCTTTTATACTGCATGTGATGCTGCTTAAGTGCAAATCTTCGCACCAGCAGTTGCATGTTTAAAATGCGGGTCCACATAGGACCCTATAAGACTCTGAATGACTCAAATTTTGTACACAAATCATAAAAGACTTGTGTTACATGCTCGCGAACACGAAACTGCAATCGGATCTCTAGAACTCAAGATAGGGCTCTCACAGAAACAGGTAGATTTCTTAACTTTCAGGATTTTAGCGAAATTGTCCTAATGACCTCTAATTCACTTCCACAAGTTGCTACATGTTGCAAATGACCATACAAATGTCAGGCAACTCTCGAGTATTGATTGGAGCTTATTACTCAAACCAAGCTCGAAAAACTCTTTTAAGCTTTACCGACAACTTAAATGGAAACCTTCTAAAAAATCATAGCAAACGAGGTCCGAATCAGCTCAATCTTTATAGAAAAGTCTTAATGAACCTTACGAAACGTTTAGAACTGTCGAGATTTCTGTCAGAGTCCTAACTCTTGAAACAACTTTCTAAGGTCATTTCACACACACACACACACTCACATACATATACATATAAGCTATTCATAAAGAAGTACAATTGTCTACCCTATAACTAGGTTTAGGTTTATCTAGACATAATAGAACTAAAGCTGGTTGCCATCACTGATAAAAGTTGGCTCACTCTAATTGCTAAACACGTCTTAGCTCCTCAATCACATCTCGACCTCGGCCTTGGAGCAAAACCTACCGAAATAAAAATAAATAGACAAGAAACAACAAAAGGGTGAGTTGAAAGGACTCAATAAGTGTGGAACTAACTAGTCACCTCGAAGAAACAAATAAGCTGGTCAGGGAGAAAAGAAAAGCAGATAACAACCAGAATCATTTATCATATCCACAAACATAGACCAAACAGTCACATAAAACTCACAAACTTGTGCAATGAAATAGGATGAATGCATTGTGATGCAATCGGGTCAGGTGTGACCAATGAATGGTATTTCTCTATGTCGGGACTCTTATCGACCACTAGAAGAGAGCTGACACTGGGACCTCCTCACATGTCAGATAACTGGCGCGGGGCTCTCATCGACAACCAGGTGTTATATGTAACAACGTATTAATCATCGACGTGGGACTCTCATCATCAAGCAGGTGATCCTAAAAGGATTCATAACTTAACCCGAAGCCTTTATCCCCCAATTTCATATTCATAACCGCATAAGAACTTCCATCGTCAATATAATAATAAGCTTAAGGCTTAACAAAAATGTTCATAGTCATAATGGAGCTTCTATCCTTGAATTAACATTTATACGTCATATCTTAACAGCTTATTTTCATATCAATAATATAATACTTATATTGTTGGCAAGATACTGAGCCTAAAATTATACAACACAAAGAGACAATGACATCATAGATATAATAAAAGATATGTCATAGTAAGTATGCCTAACGGCAGGTACGCACGTAAGGAACATGTTGGTAGAACATCCATAAGGCCGAAGACCGTCAAAGAGTACGATGAAACTACTTACCTCAAATCTGGGGCCGATAGATTATGAACGACCTTCTTTCCTTTCCTAATCTCCTTAGAGTGGCTACGCTCTGCTCCATGAATGTATAATAGCACATATAAGTGCTAACAATTTGAATAACGAACAATAACATATTTTATTTTTGAAATTATCAAACTGCCCTGAGGCCTGGCTTAGCCGAATGCTCGTAATTGGTACATTTGCAGACACCTCGATGTCCCACAATTCTAAATATATCATTGGATTGCAATTACTGGGTCAATCGACCCTAATTCTCTAACATAGAATATTACGTTTCCAATCCTCTTCAATTACTTGAATTCCATGAAATTTCATAAGCCTAATCATCTAATTAACGATAAGAGAAGATCAAAATCACATACCTGAGCCTTCGGATCAAATGGTACTTTGGATTAACTCTTGAACCGACCTCCCAACCATCAATTTTGATAAAAATGAGTTTTGCCCACCATAGGGTACTTTTTATACCCCAACTCAGCGCTATCGAGCACAAAACAGTCGCTGTCGCATCCCAGGCCTTCGTTGTCGCGCCCATAAGGGAGATTTCATGCTAAGAACATTAGGAACACAACGCTGTCGTGCCAGCCCCTACGCGATCATTATTCTGGTGTCCTAACAACATCATATTACGTTGTATTTTAAGTCCGAACAAAACCCTACAAATCTTGGAATCACCCCAAACTTTGCACCACAAGTTATTTAAAACATATTTGACCTACTCGCAAAGACTGATCTCAAATCGGATCCATGAATTGCAAGATGAGGGTCAAACAGAAAGAAGATAAGTTCAAACTCTTGAAACATTTACAAAAGTTATCCGAACAATCTCGGATTTAGCTTTTGAAAGCTTGCATAGGTCACAAATTACCATATATACATAAGATATGGAAGAAGAAAATATAGCTGACAAATGAATTGAGTTGTCCACATGAAAGCTTAAGAACTTAACAGGATACATGTGCCAAAACCCCTCACAGGAATTGGTGCAAGCTAATTGGGGCCAAAACCCTGTTAAGTTCCCCGCCAAAACCCGAACACAAACGACAACCGAAAGTAAGACGGAAAGTAAAGATAGAAGCTAGACAGTTCTAAGCTTCAATAAAACAACCCAAGGAATAGTCTTGGGGCCACTCGATTCGAAAGGCAAAGAAACACCTAAAACTATGCAACAATCCTGAAGAAGATAAACATACTTCTCGCAAATTGGATGATCAAATAAGAAGTTGTTAAAATTGAATCCACCGATTGACACAAGTTCCTAACAATCCCATGATAGGGTTCACTCACAATAGAGTTACAAAGCACTCAGCTTATCATTCAATATAATCAACTCAACTATCCCCAAATGAACTAAGCTAAGGGGTTTATATAAATAGTGATGCAATATAAATTAACCTAAACGACAACCATCAAGAACCAAGCTTGAGAGCACAAAGATTGCAAGTCAAGGACAACGGAGCGCCAAGGAAGGAGGAAACACTATGCTCCAGGCCCAGGTTGGGCGCCTAGAAGCAGGAGGGGCGCCTAGCTTGCCATCACTGAATCGTCCAAGCACCAGGCGGGGTGCCTAGCACCCAGGCGGGGCGCCTAGGTGCAGAGCAACTCAGGCGGGGCACCTAGGTGCGGAGCAACTCAGGCGGGGCACCTGAACCAAGGAGGGGTGCCTAGCCTCTGTCCAGTGAGGCCTCCCAGTGTCAGGCGGGGCGCCTGGCTTTAGGCGGGGCGCCTAGCTCGCCATCTTCTGCAACTTTTTGTGTGAACCTCCTATCTTGCCCTTAAGTGGCTTGTATGTATTAACTAGCTTTGGGGGCATTTTAAACATTTCACCTGCCTTATGAAAAGCTATAAATAGGGACACTTAGCCATTTCTTCCGTGAGGATCTTTGAACATTGAAGAAGAGAGAATTAGAAAGGCCGAGCCTTCTAGTCCGAAGCTGATCGCTTCGTGAATCTTGTAAGGTTCGAGTTTCACTTTCTCCCATTGGATAATTATATTCATGTTGTGAATCGTTTATCCAATTCTTTCTTCTATTTCTTGTGTTCCTCTTGAATTTCTCGATATCTTTTTGATATCTCGTATCTTGTTTTATCGCTTCCGCATGTTTTTATCGTGTTTAGCTTCCGCGCATTTTCCATTAAATCAGTTGGTATCAGAGCAAGGCTTGGGTTATTGACACGACCCGGAATCCGATTAGGCCGTGCGGGCACCCGACATCCTCCCCTAGACCCGTCGGGCGAACCCTTACCAACTAAATTAGGAAAATAAATATAATAATTCATAAATAAGGACAACACTTAAAATAAAAACACAGACATACTGATACCTCTAAGCTGTACAAAAGAAGTTACAGCTGACTACCCACATACTAGGTTTAGGGCTATCCAAACTAGACATCTAAGAGTACAAAAGAAGACAGATACCTCCTGAAGGGAGCAGAATGCAACTGAAATAATAACCAATAAACTGGTGGCCATCCGGAATAAAAGCTGGCTCACTCTGACAGCTGAAGTCGTCTTCGCTCCTTCACAACATGGCCAACTCAATCCTGGAGCGAACCTGCCGGAACAAAATAGATAGACAAGAAACAAATAACAAACAAGGGTGAGTCAAAAGGACTCAATAAGTGGGGCAGACTAGCCACCTCAAAGAATAGGATAGCTAGCCAGGGAGAAGAAATAAATAGACCAAATTTCTTTTATTTAAATTATAAAAAGGCAGAGCCAGATAACAACCGGAAACACGTAAGAAACTTATAAACTCAACCAAGGATGCGTGCCAGAAACATATCAACAAATAAGCAATGCACATATAAGCAGAACAATAGTCATGTACAGAAAATCTACACAATAGTATGAAATGAAATGGAATGAGATGAAATGAAATGATATGAAATGAGATGAAATGAAATGGGTCACATGTGCCAAATGAATGGAGCGGAATCCTCCTGCTCCGAGGGCGGAATCCTCCTACCCTCAATATGATGCAATGGAGCGGAATCCTCCTGCTCCGAGGGCGGAATCCTCCAACCCTCAATATGATGCGATGGAGCGGAATCCTCCTGCTCCGAGGGCGGAATCCTCCTACCCTCAATATGATGCAATGATAACCCTTCACCGGCGCGGGACTCTCGTCGACTGCCGGGAAGTATATGTCAACTCACAACCAGAGTACAATGCTCAGATCCTCAATGCAATACCAACAACAGAACATAACATATAATATAGAATGTAAATCCAAAGCTCAGGCGTAATGAGTACGCCTATCGGCAGCTACACACGTAAGGAACACGTGGTAGAAAATTCACGAGGCCAGGTGCCTCCAAAGAAATGGATATAAACACTTACCTCGTTCCGAAGTTAACACTGCTACCCAACAACCGCTTTATTCTTTGAATTCATTGCCAAACGATCCCACTGTATTAAATAAGTAGAAAAATATATCAAATTAGGCTAAAGGCTTCATTCCCCACATCTTAGGGCAATCCAGGTAGGAACCTGATGCCCTATTCGCATACGCAATACGCAGGCCAGGCCTATGTACGGGGTTTATGGTCACATAACCAAACCCCAAATAAATTATATTTATAAGTTGTCCATAACTCACTGAGTACGAATATATAATCAATTTTATTATCAGGGTCCATTTGACCCTTTAAAGTATTAATTAAACTTATTTAACTTTCGGTATTTTAGCGGAAACTAGCCGAACAACATCGAAATTTACTTTCGAAAGTTTACAAAAATCAAAAATAATCATACGAACCTAACGGCGCTTTCGGATTTCGAAACGGAGCTCATTCAGAAAAACCGAGCTCGAAAATCTCTTTTTAATATTTATCGCCAATAAAAACTGAAACCTTCTTCCGATGCCTACCAAACGAGGTTTGATTTAGCTCAAATTTTACAGACATGTCCTAATGGATATTACGAATATTTTAAAATTATCGGCAGGCCAATCGGAGTCCTAACTTGAGGTCGTTTCAGTTATGTTCCTACAAACCCCCGTTCCTTGTTCCATATGTTAGTATCGTTGTTGTTGTTGTATTTGTTCTTGAAAATTTGAAGAAAAACAAAAAATTTGAAAAACTAGAAAACTCAAGAAAATTTAGTAGATCGGGTTGGAATCGAATCCCCATGTGTTAAAAAGTATTGG
The DNA here is from genome assembly GCA_029990175.1 of Petunia secreta. NCBI lineage: Eukaryota > Viridiplantae > Streptophyta > Magnoliopsida > Solanales > Solanaceae > Petunia > Petunia secreta. The sequence continues at coordinate 10,677,310 of JARKIP010000017.1, forward strand.
GGTTTGTTCGTTATTGTATTCCCGTCATTTTGATACCCATATATCACAATTTGGTGTTACGAATCAAAAATTCCAAAATCAAAATCCAGAAAGTTTGAAATTTCTTAAAAACGCTTCAATCTTGAATCGAAGCTTGTTGTTTATTTGGAGTTGAAAACCATTGAGGATTGGTTAATATAGTTGTATACACCTTTGGGTATCATTAGTTTTGTGTATTGGGTTGCAATCAAACCAAAAAGTTGGCCAAAATCACCAAAAACCCGTCGGGAAAAATGATGAAATCGCGTCCCAGGCGGAGGAGCGCCTAGGACCTGGGCAGACCTCCCACTTTTTGGGCAGTAGGTGATGTTTGGCATTTTATGCCTATATTTCCTTAATATTTCCTCACGTTTTAGTACCTTATTCGCTCGTTTTATGGGTTATGAATGTGGTTTTACACTGATTTGATGTCGTGTGTATGCAGGTTGTTATGAAGTGCAATTGGAGCCTTTTGGAGCTTGATTGAGCATGTATTGATTGAAGGATGATTGAGGATTGGATTGAGAACGCGAGGGCACGACACGAGCGAGATTTCGGACCAAGGAAAACGAATTTTGGCTGGGCGCTGTGGGGCACGTGGGGCGCCAGTTATAGCGCCCAGTGCCCCAGTGCTATTCCTTGCGCGCCACGTGCCAAAGGCGCTCAAAATCTGACGCTACTGGTTGTTTGGGCGCTTTACGAGGCGCGGGCCGCCCGTTATAGCGCCCCGTGTGCGGTTTTTCACTTCCTATTCTGTCTAGTATTGGGTCTAAGTTATTACTAGGTGTTTGTAAACCCTATAAATAGTCTTTTACTTAGTTTTTGAAAGAGGTTCAGACTTTGGAGCAAATTGGAGAGCTCATAACATCAAGAACAAGGGTTTTTCTTCCTTCCATTAATCTATTACATCATTATTTCATCAAATCTTTGTATTGTTATTATGAGTATGCGTAGCTAATTATATTGTTCTAGGGTTAGAGTATTTCATGAAGATTGATGTTTGAAGATTGATTCCCATTAATTGAATCCCATAACGGTTGCTTATTTTTTCTTGATTTCACTTTTGTAATTGTCAGGGCCCGATTATTACGCATTTTCTATGGTTTTTAGATTGAACTCGAAAGAGGGAATTTAATTACGTAATAAGAAAGAATAGAACTAGTTTGTGAACCCGGGCATCGGGGAACCAATTTGTGAGTAGGATAGACATATACTTGCTCGCCTAGTTTAACTAATTAAAGAATTCGTTAATGTGTGCACGTGATTCAACCCATAGACATATAGGGATTGAAGTAGCCTGCATAGACTGTGAAGAATCGAAAGGTTTTCACGGGTACATTTAATCTGTTAGTTAGTAACCCGGGAGTTAAGAAGTGGAATCAATTGGAAAACTCAACTGGATTGTTCGTAACTCTGACCCTGGACCGTCTCCTAATTACTGATAACAACCAACTTTTGCTCCATTGCTTGAATTCACTTCTACCATTTAATTTCTGCTCTTTAATTAATAAACTCATCACTATTGGAAAAGATCCCTGAATATTTTATATAAATTGTTTGCTAGAATTCAGTCTGAATAGTCCTCGTGGGAATGATACTCATCTTATGACTTTATTACTTGTCGACACGTGCGTGTGCGTTGGGAGCAACAAGTATTAGGTCCTGCGTGATCTTTACCTACTGGAATGGCAGAAGAACAAGCTTTAGCTGTGCGAGATGTTGCTCTCCCCAGCCTGGAGGGAGTAGCCTCGAGCATAGTTAAGCCTGAAATCACCGGGCACTTTGAGATTAAGTCCGGCATGATATAACTGTTACATGTGACTGGACAATTTGCTGGATTACTTAGCGAGGACCCACAACAACATATCCAGAATTTCTTGGAGATCAGTGATACTTACAAACCAAAGGGAGTTCCTGTTGATTATGTTCGCTTGACGTTGTTCCCGTATTCACTGATTGGGGCAGCAAGGAAGTGGTTAAAGGCTGAAAAGTCTGGGTCTATCACTACTTGGGAGGATTTGGCTAAGAAGTTCTTGGCTAAATTTTATCCGTCTGCCAAAGGCTCAGCAACCAGTGGCTCCAGTGCAACAACTCCAGAGCTTTTGCGAGGTTTGTGGTCAAGACCATGCTACAGAGGTTTGCTCCTCTAATCCAGAGTCAGTTTATTACGTGGGTAATCAAAACAGGCTGCAGGGTCAAAATCAGTTTGGTAATGGTTATTATCAAGGTAATACGAGAGCCCCGAATAATTACCACCCACTTCCACCTCCACCACAGCAGGTTAGCTATTAAGTTGAAGAGATGTTAAAGCAGTTAATGGCGGGCCAGCAGAGAATGATAGCTGCACTGCAGCCCATGCAGTGGCCATACAAGATATTGCCAATGCTCACAAGAACCTAGAGCACCAGTTGGGGCAGTTGGTGGGAGAAATAAGCACTATAAAAAAAGAGCCTGAACAATGTCTTGCAGTGACTTTAATAGAAGGTGGAGAGCTGATGGCCAAGTCCGAGGAGAGAGCTGCAATAGAAAAAGTTGAAAAAGTGGAGAAGGTAAAGAAGAAAGAAGAGAGAAAGGAGGCACCTCTGCCACCTCCACCATTCCCGCAGAGACTATTACCATCGAAGGATCTGGCCCAGTATCAAAAATTTGTGAGTATGTTGAAAGAAATTCAAGTTAATATTCCTTTGACTGATGTGTTTGAATTAATGCCATCCTTTGTGAAGTTCTTAAAAGAAAGTTTAGTCAAGAAGAAAAAGCCTCAAGAGATAGATACAGTTGAGTTAGTTGAGGAGTGTAGCACAATCTTGAGCAAGCTACCTCCAAAACTTCAAGATCCTGGGAGGTTTACTATTCCTTGAATCATTGGAGGGCATAATATCACTGGTGCCTTGTGTGATTTGGGTGCGAGCATAAATCTAATGCCTCTGTCTGTGTGCAAAAGGTTAGGGCTAGGAGCAATCAAGCCCTCTTCAGTTACTCTTAAGATGGCGGATGGATCACTCACTCACCCCGATGGTAAGTTGGAGGATGTGTTGCTAAAAGTTGGTAAGTTTACATTCTCTGCTGATTTTGTAGTCCTAGATTATGAAGAGGACCGAGAAGCTCCAATCATTTTGGGGAGACCATTCCTAGTCACCTCGAAGGCAATTATTGACATGGAGCTGGGTGAGATGACTGTTAGAGCGTATGGAGAAAAGGTTACTTTCAAGGTGTATACTGAGAAGGAGCACATAGCTAAGGTTGAAGAGTGCTCTATGCTTGAATGTGTCAAACAAGAACATGGAAGTAAACCAGATGTGAAGTTGAAGATGGGTTCTCTCAAAGAAGGGAAGAAAGCAAAAGTTTGGCGTAAGAAGAGAAGACATAAAGGCTGGAAGTGAGCTAAAAGTGTCGTCGTGCCACGACGTTAACTAAGGCGCTTCTCGGGAGGCAATCCGAGTTTGTACTTGTATTATTTTATTTGTAGTGTCACGTAGTTTTTATTTTTTCTTGGATTGCAGGTTCATGTAACGTCGAGGTTAAGTGTGGGGTGTCCTCACCCTTGCCTAATGTTGATGACCTGATGAGCGAAGTCTGAGGACCTCATACGATATGGAAACTTGGAGGATGCTAGCACCAAGGACTAGAATCTTCAGGGAAGTTTTCTTTACCTTGCACTTTCTTATTTTTAGCACTGAGGACAGTGCTTAGTTTAAGTGTGGGGTAGGGAATTGCCCTTTATCTATTTTTGAGGTTAGGGATGCATGTACCGTAGGATTTTTCTTTTGTCACTTGACTTTAGTTTTATTTGTTTCTTGCTTTAATATAGGAAAAAAAAATTAGAAAACCAATGAAAAATTTCAAAAAGATTTCCCTTTTAGTTTTTATTAGTGGTACATGTCATCCACCCCGTGGTTTTTCTTATGGCCTCGGTTCTTTTCCACGGGGAGACCTTTGAACTGGGTAGTTTTTATTTTTTTTAGGATTAGGATAGTTAGTATAGGTGACCCTAGATGAAGGAATAGGTGGAATGCTAGGTGCCTTTGATTTGTTTGATACCGGTGGATTTAAATTGATGGCATGTGCTATTTGTGGTGTCCTTGAGTTTTAATTTGATGCATGCCTAGGAAAAACATGGAACGACTCCCTGGAGATGCTTGAGTCCGCTTGCTTGACTTGATTGTTAACCTTTGTGCATGAGTGCTTAAATTTCCACAAGTTGCATTCTAGATGCTTAGTTGAGAGTTGTTGATGGAATCTTTTTGTGTGGACCATGTGCAATGTGTGTTGTGAGGCATGTTCTTGTTTACTCCATGTTGCATATCAATGTCTAGAACTTGCCCAGTGCGTGTGCAAAGCGAAATCCTAGGTTCGCTCTAGTCGGGAAATGATACAAGGCTTTCTTTTACTTGTCTACCCTTACATATATACCTTGAAAAAAAATTGTTGTTGTGATTTCTTTGATCCTTTTTGTTGGCACCCACACCCCGAGCCTACCCATTTGTTCTTAATTGACTCTTTTGGCCCTTTACTCCTTAAGCACTTTATTGATATTGTGTTGTTAATTTGGAGTTGTGGTTGGAATTGGGAGGTTTTTGAGTGGAGCTAAAGAAGGGGAATAATTGAAAAATTGTGAAGTAGTGAAAAGCGTTGGCAAGGTTGGATGAAATTGAAAAGAAAAAAAAATTGTTGTGAAAAAGAAAAAAAAAAAGAGGAAATAAGAAGAGAAAAAGATATCCATTCCTTGCTAGTGTGTGCTTAATAGAAAAATGCTACTTGTGTGAAGGTGTATGTGTAGAAGTTGTTGATTTGGGTGGCTTGATGAGATTGATGATTAATTCGAATGTGATGTATTAAAGTGCTTAGGGAGGTAGTCACTATTACCATATGTATCCTACCCGCCTTTTAGCCTACATTACGACCTTTCTAAAGTCCTAGTTAATCCCGATTGGAGTGAGCTTACATTAGTGGAGTCCTACACTACGGGCAAGCCTATGGTACATTGTGTGTGACATGTGAGTTTTTCATGAGAGTGAGTGAATTCTTTCTATGCTATTGTCCCCATTCTATTCTTGATATTCATGGTTGTGTGTGATACTTGGGGGACACTCTCTTGCTTCATATTGGTGAGTACACGTGGTTTGCATGAAATAGGTGAAGTTGATGGTTCTTGGTTGAGTAGATAGGTGTGATCTTGTGGGAGCATGGTTGCATTAAGTTGAGTTTTTGCATTTGAGCTATTTTGGGGTGGTTGTTCTCATATTTTTGGTTTTGGTAAATTGTTGGCATGTTTGTGGATCCATAGTAGTCATGTCTGCATTGGTTCAATGGTTGGTATCAACCATAGTCATGGGCAGACCTGTTTTACCTAGGTTGGGAAGTTAGTTGTGACTTGCTCGAGGGCGAGCAAAGGTTAAAGTGTGGGGTGGTGATGTTTGGCATTTTATGCCTATATTTCCTTAATATTTCCTCACGTTTTAGTACCTTATTCGCTCGTTTTATGGGTTATGAATGTGGTTTTACACTGATTTGATGTCGTGTGTATGCAGGTTGTTATGAAGTGCATTTGGACCCTTTTGGAGCTTGATTGAGCATGTATTGATTGAAGGATGATTGAGGATTGGATTGAGAACGCGAGGGCACGACACGAGCGAGATTTCGGACCAAGGAAAACGAATTTTGGCTGGGCGCTGTGGGGCACGTGGGGCGCCAGTTATAGCGCCCAGTGCCTGGTGCAATACAATTCCCGAAGGGTTTGCTAGCACAAACGCGGAAGAACAAACAAGAAAGATAAAGATAGAAGCAAGACAAAACTTGCTTCTTTCGAAAGAACAGTGAGGAACCTGTCTCAAAGCTCAATCGAAAGGGATACAAGGATCACCTATACTATGCAACAATCCTCAAGAGAACATTGCCTCTTGCAAACTGAATGATCAAGAGGAATGTTCAGTCGGACTAACCGAAAGCCACAAGTCCTTAAAAGCCCTCACCGGGGTTTTGCTCACGATGGAGACAAGAAGAAATGTGCTCGGCACTTTCATTCAATTCATCAATGTTCAAAAACTAGGTACTTACAATGAAAGAAAACAGTGTTTATATAGGAAATGCTAAGGGTAAACTAGTAAATAGGTCACAGTTGACCAATAGAAATAAGCCACGCAGGGCTGAGTTAAAATGTGTTCGGCAGACTTTGACTTCGGTAAGCCTTGGCTTCGGTTCTCGATTGTCTGCTCGAACACACACTTGTTGCCTTCGGACGCTCAATTGTCTTCGAGCTCATTGTCCTCGGTCACATTGCCTTCGGGCTCAAATCTGAAGATAATGCCTTCGATTCTTGAGCTCGGCCACTCAGCTTCGGAGCAATTGTTTTCCTTTGGCCAGGCTAAGTGAACGTGCACATCGTGCAGCAGCTTGGCTTGGCTTCTTGTCATCGGTCTCCTCGATGGATCGATCACTTGATCAGCACGTGATCGGGCTGCATCATCCTCCCCGTCTTGAGAAGATTTCGTCCTCGAAATCAAGCCCTCCTCGTCCTCCGAAGTTGGACCAACAACACAAGGAACTAAGTCAGCAACATTAAAGGTGTTGGACACGTTATACTCACCAGGGAGGTCGATCACGTAGGCATTGTTGTTGATCTTGGTCAACACTTGAAATGGACCATCCCCTCGAGGAGCCAACTTTCCTTTCCTTTGGTTCGGGAAGCGTTCCTTTCGGAAGTGAACCCAAACCCAATCTCCCTTCTTTAATTCCAACTTTTTACGCCCCTTGTTTTTCTTTAAGGCAACCTTTGCATAGGCCTCCTCGAGGTTCTTCTTCACCTTTGCATGCAATTCGATCAAGGCAGCTGCTCTTCGAGTACCTTCAAAATCAAGAACAGAATCTCGAGGCAATGGGGTTAAATCAAGTGGAATCAAAGGATTAAAGCCATACACACATTCAAACGGGGTCATGTTGATCATTCTATGCACCGTTCGATTGTATGCGAACTCCATCATGGGCAAACGATCAGCCCAGTTTCCAACCTTCCCTTTGGTCATTGCCCGAAGCAAAGATCCCAAGGTTCGGTTAACTACCTCGGTCTGTCCATCAGTCTGAGGATGGTGAGACATCGAGAATAGTAGCTTGGTGCCGAGGGCACCCCACAAACATCTCCAAAAATGACTCAAGAACTTCGAGTCTCGATCACTCACAATAGTACGAGGTACACCATGCAATTTTAACACGTTAGAAACAAACAATGTAGCTACATGCTGTGCATCATCACACTTTTTGGAAGGAATAAAGTGAGCCATTTTTGAAAAACGGTCAACCACAACGAAGATGCTATCATGTCCTCCCCCCGACCTCGGTAACCCCAAGACAAAGTCCATGGATATATCAACCCAAGGTCGATCAGGCACAGGCAACGGGGTGTACAAACCATGAGGGTTGGACTTCGATTTTGCTTTCTTGCAAACGAGACAAGCGTTGCAAAGCTTTTCCACATCTCGTCGCATTTTGGGCCAATGGAACTGCTCGGTCAAGATACCAAGAGTTTTATCGACACCGAAGTGTCCCATCAGTCCACCGGAATGAGCTTCTCGAACTAAGAGCTCTCTCCACGATGACACTGGCACACAAACCCTCCCATTTTTGAAGAGGTAGCCATCATGCCACTGATATTTCTCAACCTTTCGGCCACTCAAGATTGCGTCTCGAACACATTTCAGCTTGGGATCGTCCTCGTACATCGACTTGATGCTTTCGAATCCCATGAGCCTAGAGGCGAGAGTGGTCGCTAAGGCAAATTTCCTTGATAGCGCATCGGCCACAACATTATCTTTTCCCTTTTTGTAATGAATTACATAGGGAAAGCTTTCAATAAATTCAACCCACTTGGCATGTCTTCGATTCAATTTCTCCTGACCTCGGAGATGTTTCAAAGACTCATGATCACTCTTGATCACAAACTCTCGAGGCCACAAATAATGCTGCCAATGGGCGAGTGCTCGAACGAGGGCATACAACTCTTTGTCATACGTAGAGTAATTCAAAGTTGCACCGTTAAGCTTTTCGCTAAAGTAAGCGATCGGCTTCGAGTCTTGCATCAGCACTCCTCCGATCCCAACTCCAGACGCATCACACTCGACTTCGAATGCTTTGCTGAAGTCAGGGAGTTGCAACAACGGGGCAGAACAAAGCCGCCGCTTCAACTCTTGGAAAGCCCTCTCTTGGGACTCTCCCCACACAAATGGATTGTCTTTCTTCACCAGCTCGGTTAAAGGAGCTGCCACGGTGCTAAAGTCACGAACAAACCTTCGGTAAAAGCTAGCTAAGCCATGGAAGCTACGAACTTGTGATACCGAGGTTGGAGTTGGCCAATCTTTGATGGCTTCGACTTTTGATTCGTCGACTTCGACACCATTAGCACTGACAACAAATCCAAGAAAGACTACACGATCGACACCAAAGGCGCATTTCTTGAAGTTGGCATACAACTTCTCTTCTCGAAGCTTTTCAAGTACTTGCCTTAGGTGGTCGACATGTTCATCCACGGTTCTGCTATAAACAAGTATGTCATCGAAATAAACGACAACAAACTTATTTATGAACGGTTTGAGCACATGGTTCATCAGTCGCATGAATGTGCTCGGTGCATTGGATAAGCCAAAAGGCATCACCAACCATTCATAGAGACCGAATTTGGTCTTGAATGCGGTTTTCCATTCGTCTCCGGGTTTCATTCGGATCTGGTGGTAACCGGACCTGAGGTCTATCTTCGAAAAGCATGAAGAACCACTTAACTCATCTAGCATGTCATCTAATCGAGGGATAGGATGACGATACTTTACCGTTATTTTGTTGACTGCTCGACAGTCAACACACATCCGCCATGTTCCATCCTTCTTCGGGACAAGGATAACAGGAACGGCGCAAGGACTCAAGCTCTCACGAACGAGGCCCTTGTTCAGCAATTCATCAACCTGCCGTTGGAGCTCTTTGGTGTCTTCGGGATTACACCGGTATGCAGGTTTGTTAGGGATTTGAGACCCTGGTACGAAGTCAATTTGGTGCTCGATTCCCCTCAACGGAGGTAATCCACCTGGCATTTCTTCGGGAAACATGTCCTCGAAGTCCTGCAAAACTTTACGAACAAACAAAGGCAAAGGGTTATCATTAGAAAAATCATCATTAGAGTTTAGAAAGATACCCTTGTGCACGAGGCAAATCATCATCTGACCGTGGTCGTTGCCTCGTAAGATCTCACCGGGTTGCATGATTGCACAAATTCCTTTCACTTCGATCGGTGAGTTTGTCTCTTCGGGCCCCAATTTTGCTCCTATCGGAAGCTTAGCTTTGGCCGCTTCTTTCAATTCTTTCATTCGTTTATAGTCCTCGGTGACTTGTTTTGGAGACAAGGGTTTGAGTATGAAACTCTTCCCGTCGAGGTTCACAGTGTAAGTGTTGGATCTGCCATTGTGAACAGCTGTTCGGTCATACTGCCACGGTCGACCCAATAGCAAATGACAAGCTTGCATCGGAACCACATCGAATATCATTTCATCTTGATACTCTCCGATTTTGAACTTGATCCACACTTGTTTGACAACTCTCAATTCTCCACACTCATTCAGCCATTGTAACTTGTAAGGGTGGGGATGCTTCATCGTAGGTAATCCCATTTGGGAAACCAAAGTTTGGCTCACTACATTGGCACAACTACCGGAATCAATGATCATCGAACACACCTTTCCCCTCACTCGACATCGGGCATGAAAGAGGTTTTCTCTTTGGTTGTCCTCTTCTTCAAGAGTCATGCAGCTCAAATTCCTTCGAACCACAAGAAACATTTCCGGATGATCAGCTTCGGCAGCCTCATGATCATCATCAATTTCAGCTCGATCAGTCTCCTCGATAATTTCTTCCTCGGTGTCACTCGCTTGCTCATGGACGGTTCCATCTTCGAGCAGAAGCATAACTTTGCGAGTTGGACACTCTTTTGCCATGTGACCATAACCTTTGCATTTGTGACACTGAATATTTGAAGCACTAGGAGAGTTGAGTTGAACTTTACCTCCCACTTCTCTCGACTGGTTAACGGTCACACCTCTTTCGAAGGGTCTCTTCGAATCTCGGACAATGTTAGCACTTGCTTGGTTTGGACTCTTCCATTCTTTACTTCGGTTCGAAGGAGTAGAAGTAGTAACTCCTCGATACCGGTTTGCCTTATCGTCCTTCACCAACTTTTCAGCTTCGGTGGCAGCATCAAACAAATCTTCCAACGTGTGGTACACGTGGAGTCTCAACTGAGATGAAACATCCCTAGCCAAGCCATTTTTGAATCTGATAATGGCTTGTTCTTCGTCTTCGACCAGATCAAGATTCAATCGAACCTTTTCGAATTCATCGTGGTACTCTTGGACAGACTTGGACCCTTGCTTTAACTCATAGAGCTTTTGCATTTGAGTCTGCCTGTACTTGGCACTCAAGTACTTACCATCCATCGCTCTCATCAACTGTGGCCAGGTAGTGACTACTGGATAGTCATTCCTTCGTCTATGCCTCTTGTCAGATTCCCACCATGTTGATGCATAAGCTTCGAACGAAGCAATGGCATGGGCAGCTTTTCTCTCATCGGTCATCTCATTGGTTTCAAAGATGCGCTCCATTTTAAGCTTCCATTCAAGATACTCATCGGGATCACTAGTTCCTTTAAAGGGTGGAATAGTGATCTTGACACTGTTCAGGTTTGAGTCTCGAACACCACGAACCTGTTCGGGAAACTCATCTTCTCGATCATCAGCCTCACGCCCAATATTTCTTTCAACATTTGCGCCTCGGCCTCGACCTCGGAAATTTCCACGACCTCGGTGAGCTTGCCTTCGTTGAGCGAATGGCGGCTCACGCTCATATTCGTCCTCGGGAAATTCCTCTTCATCAACCTCTTCGGCAACAGCTCCAAGATTTCTTCGGGCCGCTGGAGGTGGTATTCTTTCTCCTCGGGGAATGCCCAAGTTTTGATTTCCAGCTTGGGGATTGCCCAAGTTTTGTTGTGTTTGGGGATTGCCCAAGTTAAGCTCTCTTCGTATTGCTTCACTCGTCAACTGATGTTGTCGAAGAAGCTCAGCATACAGCTCAGGTTTCATCGGAGTGGATTCGCTTGTTCCAGCGCCGGACCCATGCATGGCCACGGACGCACTTCCCTGCTCGAGGTTAGCTACTCGAGCACTCACTCCTCTTACATCGGCACTGACACTTTGTATCGCAGCCATGAGATCGGCTAACGACAATTCAGGCTTTTCAATGCTTTTACCATCGTTTCCAGTCATGGTTCCTGTACAAATCAAAGATCAAACAAATGTTAGGGTTAGAAATCACCTCACACACTCCCTCACCTTTGATGGGTGGCACTCGGGTCCACTCAATTTATGGGTTCGGTTTTTGATCACTCAAGGACTTGGTAACAGTGGCTCGTCTGATTGATCGGTCCTCTAAGATCCTTCAAGTTCGACAATAGTCAGTGCCTCTTCGGGAAGAGTGAAGTGATGTTCGACTCGATGGAACGGACGCTTTTTAAACTGAGCTCGGGGAGTCAAAAGAATTTCTACGATAGTTCGGACTTCGGTCACCCCTTCGCACGAATTCTTATCAGTTTAAAAGAGTTAGTACGACCTTGAGTAGGACAATTACTCAAAAGATCCACCAACTAGAATTTTGACACGAAAGAAAGTGAGAACCTAGGAGAATCTACCCTTTTGATTCCCTTTTGGAATCTTTTTCGATCACACCCACTCCTGTCCGTACAAAAGTGGTCCCTCCTTGGTACGGATAGGGTTTTACCTTATCCACTTTCCTTTCTCAGCCGACAACTTTCACCTGGGGGTTTTTGATGTTAAAAATTTTAACCCCTTTCTTCTTCAATGGAACAGTGACCTTGCTCCGGCGTACAGACGCAACAACTTCGGTTCACTGACCACGAAATTCAACAGATCTGAGTTGCTCTTTCAACTCCGGTTCCAAACAACAACGGAGGAAATCAAACGAAGTTCTTCGAGCTAAGATCCAGCTCGTTCGAGTCGTACACTGTTACGATTTTGTAACAAGTTTCCGGTGTACGGACAACGTTTCCAACTTAAGAACTTCGATTTTAAGCAATAAACAAACCCAAATCACTCAAGAACCACCAACCTTCATCGGTTTCTTCCAATCACAGTGGGGTTCGAGTTTTCAGTCACCATTAAAGCTCAAAACAGTCCACAAATTCACCAACAAACCCTAGTCACGAAATCAGTACGTCGGGTATTCGTTGGAATCAGAACTCGATGGTGAACAAGAATCCAAGATTGTTTTTCCCAAACAACCAACAATCAAACACAATTTTTGAATTTTCTTTTAACACTTTTTTTTTTTTTTGTACAATAACAACAACTCAAACAGAATCAAGAACACGAAAGGAAACAAAGACACAAATCGCACGAAGATAATGAACAGGATTGAGGTTGTAAGAACAAACTCAAACCGTGCTCTGATACCAAGATGGTGCAATACAATTCCCGAAGGGTTTGCTAGCACAAACGCGGAAGAACAAACAAGAAAGATAAAGATAGAAGCAAGACAAAACTTGCTTCTTTCGAAAGAACAGTGAGGAACCTGTCTCAAAGCTCAATCGAAAGGGATACAAGGATCACCTATACTATGCAACAATCCTCAAGAGAACATTGCCTCTTGCAAACTGAATGATCAAGAGGAATGTTCAATCGGACTAACCGAAAGCCACAAGTCCTTAAAAGCCCTTACCGGGGTTTTGCTCACGACGGAGACAAGAAGAAATGTGCTCGGCACTTTCATTCAATTCATCAATGTTCAAAAACTAGGTACTTACAATGAAAGGAAACAGTGTTTATATAGGAAATGCTAAGGGTAAACTAGTAAATAGGTCACAGTTGACCAATAGAAATAAGCCACGCAGGGCTGAGTTAAAATGTGTTCGGCAGACTTTGACTTCGGTAAGCCTTGGCTTCGGTTCTCGATTGTCTGCTCGAACACACACTTGTTGCCTTCGGACGCTCAATTGTCTTCGAGCTCATTGTCCTCGGTCACATTGCCTTCGGGCTCAAATCTGAAGATAATGCCTTCGATTCTTGAGCTCGGCCACTCAGCTTCGGAGCAATTGTTTTCCTTTGGCCAGGCTAAGTGAACGTGCACATCGTGCAGCAGCTTGGCTTGGCTTCTTGTCATCGGTCTCCTCGATGGATCGATCACTTGATCAGCACGTGATCGGGCTGCTTCAGTGCCCCAGCGCTATTCCTTGCGCGCCACGTGCCAAAGGCGCTCAAAATCTGACGCTACTGGTTGTTTGGGCGCTTTCCGAGGCGCGGGGCGCCCGTTATAGCGCCCCGTGTGCGATTTTTAACTTCCTATTCTTTGTATTGTTATTATGAGTATGCGTAGCTAATTATATCGTTCTAGGGTTAGAGTATTTCATGAAGATTGATGTTTGAAGATTGATTCCCATTAATTGAATCCCATAACGGGTTGCTTATTCTTTCTTGATTTCATTTGTGTAATTGTCAGGGCCCGATTATTACGCATTATCTATGGTTTTTAGATTGAACTCGAAATAGGGAATTTAATTACGTAATAAGAAAGAATAGAACTAGTTTGTGAACCCGGGCATCGGGGAACCAATTTGTGAGTAGGATAGACATATACTTGCTCGCCTAGTTTAACTAATTACAGAATTCGTTAATGCGTGCACGTGATTCAACCCATAGACATATAGGGATTGAAGTAGCCTGCATAGACCGTGAAGAATCGAAAGGTTTTCACGGGTACATTTAATCTGTTAGTTAGTAACCCGGGAGTTAAGAAGTGGAATCAATTGGAAAACTCAACTGGATTGTTCGTAACTCTGACCTTGGACCGTCTCCTTATTACTGATAACAACCAACTTTTGCTCCATTGCTTGAATTCACTTCTACCATTTAATTTCTGCTCTTTAGTTAACAAACTCATCACTATTGGAAAAGATCCCTGAATAGTTTATATAAATTGTTTGCTAGAATTCAGTCTGAATAGTCCTCGTGGGAACGATACTCATCTTATCACTTTATTACTTGTCGACCACGTATACTTGTGTGTGCGTTGGGAGAAACACTAGGGTCAGCCAGGCAGAGCGCCTCCCCCTCTTGGCGGAGCGCCCCCCCTGTTTGGGTGTGTTTTTGCTTCGTTTCGTGAGTTTTTGTGTTCCGTTTGTTTCCTAACTTCTTAGTTAGTGTTTTTAGGGTAATTGGCCTACTCTATTGGCACTAATTCTTGAGCGTATTAGGACACTCATGCGTAGAGGAGATTAGAATTCAAAGAAGAGTCGTAGAACTCATTTTGGCCTCAAGTGCGCACTTTAAATAGCCGTCCGTACATCGAGTCTCATTAACTCCATTCCGAACTTTAACTTGGACATACTAGTTGTGATCACCTTGGTATCCAAGTTGTTAAGGCTCGCCTTTGAGTGTTCATATAGCGACTGATACACGTGAGGGAGTGACTTTTGGGAGGTTTGTTCTATTGGTTTTGAGAGAAAATAATGAAGAAAAGGGGAGGGGATCGGGTAAAAGAGGAGAAAGGGGATCCGGGTCACGGGTTAAAACCCGTTTGGACCCGGATTTTAACGAATTTTTGCTTGGCGCTTTGCCCCACGCGGCGCGCCCCAACCGAGGTGGGAATTCTGCACATTGTGTTTGCCTCGACGCTTTGGGAGGTGCGAGGCACTCCCATCGCGCCAAGGCTTTGCGCTTCAGACCTCTTTTTGCGCGTTGGGAGGCGCAGGGCGCTCCCAAACGCGCCCTTACAATTTTTTCCTCACCAATTTTCGATTCCAAGTGCGAATTCAAGCACGAGACATGCCTCAAAGCGTCCCGTACCCCTCAATACATCAACTGCATCACGATTAGCACTCCCGACACCTACAAAAATGACACAACAAAACAAAAACTACGTGACACTATAAAACACAAAACAACTAAACTATTACAAGTACAAACTCGGGTTGCATCCCGAGAAGCGCCTTATTTAACGTCGTGGCACGACGAGTATCAATCATGGGTCCCTCAAAGTAATGGAGGTACGATGATTCACCGAACCTCCCCAATAATGCTTCACCCTTTGGCCATTCACCAAGAACGTCTTCTCTGAATCGGGGGCTCTCAATTCAACCGCTCCATGTGCAGTAACACGAACTACTTCAAACGGCCTCGACCATCTAGACTTCAACTTGCCCGGAAATAACTTCAACCTCGAGTTAAACAACAACACCAGCTGCCCGGGCTCAAATTGACGACGCTCAATTTGCTTGTCATGCCACTTCTTTGTCCGTTCCTTATACAATTTTGTATTTTCGTAAGCATGGAAACGGAACTCTTCAAGCTCATGCAATTGAAGCATTCTCTTCTCACCCGCCAAGGCCATATCAAGGTTGAGCTTTTGAATTGCCCAATATGCCTTATGCTCTAGCTCAACGGGTAAGTGACAGGCCCTACCATAAACAAGCCTATATGGAGAGGTTCCAATAGGCATTTTAAATGCAGTCCGATAGGCCCAGAGAGCATCATCTAACTTCATAGCCCAATCGTTCCTCGAGGCATTCACAGTCTTCTCAAGGATTTGCTTGATTTCTCTATTAGATACTTCCACTTGGCCACTAGTTTGGGGATGATAAGCAGTTGCCACCTTGTGGCGAACCCCATACTTAGCCAATAATTTATTGAACAACCGGTTGCAAAAATGCATACCTTCATCACTGATTATAGCCCGCGGTGTCCCAAAACGAGTGAAAATATTTTTCTTCAAAAATTTCACCACTACACTCGCATCATTTGTTGGAAGTGAAACCGCCTCCACCCATTTAGACACATATTCAACAGCCACAAGAATGTATTTATGGCCCATGGAAGGTGGGAACGGATCCATAAAGTCAATCCCACAATCAAACAGCTCAATCTCGAGAACAAGGGTTCAAAGGCATCTCGTGACGCCTAGAAATAGTACCCATTCTTTGGCAACGATCACACTGCTTCACCAAAGCATGAGCATCTTTAAATAAAGTAGGCCAAAAGAAACCAGACTGAAGTACCTTTGCAGCTGTTCGATCTCCACCAAGATGGCCACCATAAGGAGAGGAATGGCAGCTCTGTAGAATTTGCTCAACTTCTTCCCTTGGAATGCATCTCCTAGCTAATTGGTCAGGGCCTATCTTGTACAAATAAGGCTCATCCCACACATAAAATCTTCTCTCATGAAGGAGTTGGCGCCTTTGCTCAGCTGTAGCCCTAGGAGGATACACATTACTCACAATTAAGTTCCCCATATCAGCATACCATGGCACCTCGACTGCATCTAAAGCAAAAAGCTGCTCATCAGGGAATACCTCTTTAATCTCAGGCCCTTCATCTACATGATCTCTATTCTCCAGCCTTGATAAATGATCAGCTACTTGATTCTCAGTCCCCTTGCGATCTCGAATTTCAACGTCAAACTCTTGGAATAGGAGAACCCATCGAATTAGTCTAGGCTTGGAGTCCTTCTTCTCGAACAAATACCGGATTGCGGCATGACCAGTGCAGACAACAACACGAGTGCCAACCAAAAAAGATCTGAATTTATCAAAAACATACACTACGGCTAGCAACTCCTTCTCAGTGGTGGTATAGTTTGATTGGGCTGCATCAAGAGTCTTGCTTGCATAATAGATGGAGTGAAAGACTCTTCCCATTCTTTGGCCGAGAATAGCCACAATAGCATTATCACTCGCATCACACATCAATTCAAATGGCAAAGACCAGTCAGGAGCAATGATGATTGGTGCAGTCACCAACCTTTTCTTCAACTCTTCAAATGCCTTGAGACAAGCATCATTAAACTCAAATTTCACATCTTTCTCCAACAACTTACACATGGGATTAGAAATTTTGGAGAAGTCCTTTATGAAACGCCTATAGAAACCTACATGTCCCAAGAAACTACGCACCCCCTTAACAGAGATAGGTGGTGGTAATTTCTCAATAGCCTCAATCTTCACTTTATCAACCTCGGTCCCTTGCTTTGACACCTTGTGCCCAAGTACTATGCCTTCTTGAATTATAAAGTGACATTTTTCCCAATTCAGCACCAGATTTGTTTCTTCACAACATCTAGATTTTTCAAGCAATCACCAAAGGAATCACCAACCATTGAGAAATCATCCATGAACACCTCTACAAATTTTTCCACCATGTCAGTGAAAATAGCCATCATGCACCGCTGAAAAGTCCCCGAGGCATTACATAACCCAAACGGCATCCTCCTAAATGCATAGGTGCCGTATGGACAAGTAAATGTAGTCTTCTCTTGATCTTCAGGAGCTATCACAATCTTATTGTAGCCCGAACACCCATCCAAGAAACAATAATACTCATGCCCAGCAAGTCTATCCAGCATTTGATCAATAAAGGGAAGTGGGAAGTGGTCTTTTCTGGTGGCCTTGTTCAGCTTCCTATAATCAATGCAGATTCGCCACCCTGTGACTGTTCTTGTAGGAATCAACTCATTATGCTCATTCTTCACCACTGTCATGCCCCCCTTCTTTGGAACACATTGCACTGGACTCACCCACTTGCTGTCAGAGATAGGAAAAATAATACCAGCATCCAGCCACTTGATAATTTCTTTCTTCACCACCTCCTTCATAATTGGATTTAGCCTTCTCTGCTGCTCTATAGATGGCTTATGGCCTTCTTCCAAAAGAATTTTGTGCCTGCTGAAAGAAGGACTAATCCCTCTAATATCAGCAATGGTCCAGCCAATAGCTCTCTTGCGCTCTTGCAACACCCTCAACACCTTTTCAACCTGCACATCAGATAACAAAGAAGAAAGGATCACGGGCAAGGTATTACCCTCATCCAAATAAGCATAACGCAAATGCGCAGGTAAAGGTTTGAGTTCAAGAGTAGGAGCCTTCTCAATAGACGGTTTAGCAGGAGTTAAGGTCAACGGTCTATCAAGCTCCTCAAATTTCTTCCACCCTAGGATGAATTTATTCTGCATATTAAGAATCTCCAAATATTCTTCAGTGTCATCATCCTTCAGGATATCGTCATCATCACATAAGAGTGCCCTCTCAAGAGAATCAACATTATAGGCCAAGAACGACCTCTCATCAGCGGTCAACTCATCATCCACCACTTTTACCATGGACAACTCTTCATAATGGGAAGGAAGCTGGGTAGCTCTGAACACATTGAACACAGCTTCTTCCCCATTGACCTTCATAATCATCTTTCCAGCTCTGACTCTAATGACAGCATCATCAGTAGCCAAAAATCCTCTTCCTAATATGAGAGGAACCTAAGGATCAGTTTCATAGTCAAGAATAATGAAATCGACAGGCAATATAAACTGACCCACTTGTACAAGCACATCCTCAATAATCCTCTCGGGGCATGTCAAAGATCTATCAGCCAGTTACAGAGTCACAGTAGTTGGTCGTGGTTCACCCAGGCCTAGCTTCCTGAAAAGTGATGAAGGCATTAAATTCACACTACCACCCAAATCACACAAAGCTCGTCCAACCTCATATTCCCCAATTTTCAAGGGAATCATAAAACTGCCAGGATCCTTCAATTTCTGAGGAAGCTTGCTTCTAACTCTAGAACTACACTCCTCAGTGAGTGCAACTGTCTCGAATTCAGTCAGTCTTCTCTTGTTAGCAACAATATCCTTGATGTATTTAGCATATTTGGGAACATCCTGCAAAAGCTCCACCAAAGGAATATTTACCTGAATCTGACTCAAGATCTCCAAAAATTTCTTGCATGCTGCATCAACTTTCTGCTTCTGATGTCTCTGAGGGAAAGGTGGTGGCGGTCTCTCAATAGCAGGCTCGGGCTGCTTTTCTATCACTTTCTCAGCTTCTTTCTCCACCTCTCTATCAGCATTAGGCTCTAACTCACCAACATGCTTCCTTGGCTTTGGGGGACCTTCTTCTAGAGCTCTTACATTCCTCAAAGTAACTGCTTGCACAAATTCTTTAGGATTTATCTCTGTATCACTTGGCAAAGCACCCCGAGGTCTATTATTATGTGCTCCAGCTAGCTGTCCCATTTGTCTCTCCAGATCTTTTTGAGCATTGCTCAAATCTTTTATAGTTTGTGCCTGAGCTGCTGAATCATCCATGAGTTTTTGCTGCCCTGCAAGAATTTTCCTAAGCATATCCTCAACTGAATTAGACTGCTGTGGTTGAGACTGCGACTGTGACCCCTGCTGTGGTGCATTTTGAAGATTATTTTGGGGTCTCTCATTGCCTTGAAGATGCTCACGATTATTCCTCCAAGAAAAATTAGGGTGATTACGCCAACTGGTGTTATAGCTATTACCATATTGATTTCGATTCTGACCCTGTGACCTGTTCTGATTACCCACAAAATATACTGACTCTGGATTAGATGGACAGACGTCAGTGGCATGATCCTCTCCACAAACCTCACAAAAGACTTGATGTTGTTGCACTGGAGCTGCTGGTTGTTGAGTCTGCGGCAGAGCTAGCTTTCTGATTTGATTGGAAATAGCATCCATTTTCGCCCTCAGCTCTGAAACTGCATCTAATTGAAGTACCCCAGCAGATTTCTGTGCAGTAGCTCTACCAACTCCCTGCCAATCAAGATTGCTCTGCGAAAACTTGTGAAGTAAATCATAGATCTGGTCAAAATTTAAGGCCAGTACTTGGCCTCCTGCAGCAGCATCTACCACGATCTTAGTGTGCGCATTCAACCCCTCAACAAAAGTGTGTGCAATAAACTCATTGGATTGGTTGTGGTCTGGACAATCTCTCAATAGAGCTTTAAATCGCTCCCAGGCTGAATACAAAGATTCTCCTTCTATCTGTCTAAAGGACATAATTTCACTCCTAAGCTGGGCTGTCTTGGCAGATGGATAAAATTTAGCCAAGAACTTCTTAACCAAATCCTCGCAAATAGTGATAGACCCAGGCTTTTCAGCCTTTAACCATTTCCTTGCTGCCCCAATCAGTGAAAACGGGAACAACGTCAAGCGAACATAATCAGTAGGAACTCCCGATGGTGTATAAGTATCACTAATCTCCAGGAAATTCTGAATGTGTTCCTGCGGATCTTCATGAAGTAATCCAGCATATTACCCAGTCACATGCAGCAACTGAATCATGCCGGGCTTAATCTCAAAGTGCCCGGTGATAGCGGGCTTCACAATACTTGACGCTACTCCCTCCAGGCTGGGAAGAGCAACATCTCGCACTGCTACTGCTCGTTCTTCTGCCATTCCAGTGGGTAAGGAAGCAAGTACAATTGCTAGTGCTTTTTGATCTCTCGCTTCTCTTCTTACCCTTCTCAAGGTCCTTTCAGGCTCGGGATCAAAATGTGCGAGTGGTTCGTCCTTTTTATTCCTTTGAATGCAAAACCTGTTGCCTGAAACAGCACAAGAAACTCAACAAAAAATTAAACCTGAATAGATAAAAAGTAATCGTTCAAAAAGAAATCAGTCAATAATTAGTCCCTGGCAACGGCGCCAAAAACTTGTTGCTCCCAACGCACACGCAAGTATACGTGGTCGACAAGTAATAAAGTGATAAGTAGAGTATCGTTCCCACGAGGACTATTCAGACTGACACTTAACAAATAATTTCTAACAACTATTCAGGGATCTTTTCCAATAGTGAGAGTTTTAGTAACTAAATAGCAGTAATTAAAATGATGGAAGTTTAGTCAAACAATGGTGCAAACTTTGGTTGTTAACAATATTTAGGAGACGGTCCAGGGTCAGAGTTACGAACAATCCAGTTGAGTTTTCCAATTGATTCCACTTCTTAAATCCCGGGTTACTAACTAACAGAGTAAATGTACCCCGTGAAAATCTTTCGATTCTTCACGGTCTATAGAGGCTACTTCGATCCCTATATGTCTATGGGTTGAATCACGTGCACGCATTAACGAATTCTGTAATTAGTTAAACTAGGCGAGCAAGTATATGTTTATCCTACTCACAAATTGTTTCCCCGATGCCCGAGTTCACAAACTAGTCCTACTCTTTCATATTACGTAATTAAATTTCCTCTTTCGAGTTCAATCTAAAAACCATAGATAATACATAATTATCGAGCTCTAACAATTAAGCAAGTGAAATCAAGAAAGAATAAGCAACCCGTTATGGGATTCAATTAATGGGAATCAATCTTCAAACATCAACTTTCATGAAATACTCTAACCCTAGAACGTAAGAATTAGCCACGCATATTCAAAATCACAAGGCGATGAATTGATGAAATAATGATGTAAATGATTAAATAGATGAAAGATTAGGAATAAACCCTTGTTCAATGAAGTATGGTGCTCTCAAATTGCTCCAAAGTCTGAACTCAAGAGTATTTATAGGGTTTAAAAAGGCCTAGTAATAAGTTACACCTAAGCTAGATGAAATAGGAAGTCCAAAAACGCTCCAGGGGCGATATAACTGGCGCCCCGTGCCCCCGAACGCGCTGAAACAAGCAGAACCCGTCGAAATCCGGGGGCCTTGGCCAAGCCCCGCGCTGGGAAAAGCGCCAGAAGCTGAGCACTTTGGGAGGCGCGCCGCATGGCTTACCGCGCCAGGGAAAATCCTGCTCCTCCTAGCTCCGCAGCACGTATCGTGTCATGCCTTCAGGTGCTCGATCCAATCCTCAATCAAAATCCAATCTTTTCTTGCTCGATCATGCTCTTTAATGCTCCAATCGCACTTCATAACGACCTACACACATGCGACACAATATCAGTGCAAAATCACATTCATAAACTAGAAAACGGGCGAATAAAATGCTTAAACGTGAGGAAATATTAAGGAAATATAGGCATAAAATGCCAAACATCACTTATGAAAAGCTATAAAAAGGGAAATGAATTTCTAGATTCACAGATTTATCGACATCAAGTTCGTAAAAAGAACCAAATTCTTCTTGGTGATTATTTATGATAAAAAAAATGTAATTATGAAAACTCCTTTGACTTATTTAGACCCTTCTGAAAAATCTACATTACATACTCTTTTTCTACGAGAGACAGAACCCTACGCTATTCTCGAACCCTCTGTCGAGCTCTACCCTGCCCACATTTCCTTGTGTTTTGAAGAGGAAAAAAAAATCTAACAGAGAGAGATGGGACCATGAACGAATGAAAGGAATCACTGCACAAGAATAGAGCCCTTTTTCTTCATTCACTTGGTCTTACCTCAATCAGGAAGATTGGGTGGGTAGATCGCTCGCTCTTTCCTTCTACTTTGGACTTACATTCAGCTTGCCTTCCGTGGAGGTAACAGACCGTGCCACTATTATACCTCCCTCCCCTTACTCGTCAATTCACTATGTAAGTTGCTTTAGCTGCTCCTTCTGTAATAGGCTGCTGCTTGATCTATATCATTAACTGCAGAATCCCCATGAGTGTACTTAGCCATTTCTTCCGGTGGAGCTTTGAACATTGAAGAAGAGATAATTAGAAAGGCCGAGCCTTCTAGTCCGAAGCGATCTTGTACGACTTGGAACCTATGGAGATTCATCACTAGTGTGAATTTCTTGTAAGGTTCGAGTTTCACTTTCTCCCTTTGGATAATTAAATTCATGTTGTGAATCGTTTATCCAATTCTTTCTTGTATTTCTTGCCTTCCTCGTCTTGAATCTCTCGATATCTTTTAGATATCTCGTATCTTGTTTTATCGCTTCCGCATGTTTGTATCGTATTTATCTTCCGCGCATTTTCCATTGCATCAAATAGCCCCGAGGGTAAACTAGGAAAATGATCACAGACGACCAATTAAATAAGGCAACGTAGGGCCAAAGTAAGTAATGTGCTCGGGCGCTCTTGACTTATGTTCGGTCACTCAGCCTCAACACAGTGAAAACAGACGCTCTCTTATTTGTAGCACTTTGGTCGCTTCAAAGCTGAGGCGTCAATGATCAGCATTCGGTCACTTCCAGCCTCGGGATCAAGCTTGAAAATGTAGCTTTCATATCTCAAGCTCGACCACTCAGCCTTCGAACAGTTTCTTCATCCCGCCCACGCCAGCTTAATATGCACATCATGCAGGAGCTTGGCTTGACTTCGTGTGGCCGGCCTCGATGGATTAAACACTTGATCAGCACAAGCACGGGCTTCATCATCCTCCCTTTTTGAGAAGATTTCATCCTCGAAATTGAGCCTTCTTCAGTCTCTGGTGCTTGGCCTAAAAAACAAGGAGTTAAGTCAGCTACATTAAAGGTGTTGGACACATTATAATCATCTGGGAGGTCGATCACATATGAATTGTTGTTGATCTTGTTCAGAACTTGAAATGGACCATTTCCTTTGGGAGCCAATTTCCTTTTTCTTAGGTTTGAAAATCTTTCCTTTTGAAGTGAACCCAAACAGTGTCTCTCTTCTTCAATTCCAACCTTTTACGCCCCTTGTTTTTCTTGGACGCCACCTTGGCATAAGCTACCTCTAGATTTTTCTTCATTTTGGCATGGAGCTCGAGCAAAGCAGTAGCTCGGCGTGTACCTTCAAAATCAACAACAACATCTCGAGGCAATGCGGTTAGATCAAGTGGAAATAAAGGGTTAAAACCATACGCACACTCAGACGGAGCCGTTCCAATCATTCGATGCAGAGGACGGTTGTATGAAAATTCCATCACAGGCAAACGATCATCCCAATTTCTGGCCTTACCTTTGGTCATCGCTCGAAGTACAGCTCCCAAGGTTCGGTTGACTACCTTGGTCTGTCCATCAGTCTGAGGATGGTGAGATATTGAGAGTAGCAATATGGTACCAAGGGCACCCCATAGTTATTTCCAAAAATGACTCAAGAATTCAGAGTCTCGGTCCCTCATAATAGTACGAGGCACACCATGTAATTTCAACACATTAGAAAATAACAAAGTAGCTACATTTTGTGCATCATCATATTTCTTTCACGAGATAAAGTGAGCCATTTTGGAAAAATAGTCCACTACAATGAAGATGCTATCATGCCCTCCCCCTGACCTTGGTAGCCCAATTACAATACCCATGGATATATCAACCCACGGCTAATTAGGAATTGGCAATGGAGTGTACAAACGATAGTGTTGGACGTTGATTTAGCTTTCTTGCAATCCAAACAAGTATTGCAAACCTTCTCCACATCTCATCGCAGCTTGGGCCAATGATGCTGCTTGGTCAAGATTCCAAGAGTTTTGTCAACACCAAAGTGTCCCATCAAGCCTCCGGAGTAAGCTTCTCGAACCGAAAGCTCTCTCCACGATGACACAGGCACACAAACCCTACCATTCTTGAAGAGGCAGCTATCGTGCCACTGATATTTCTCAACCCTTCGTCCACTCAAGATTGCATCACGGACGCTTTTTAGCTTGGGATCATCTTCGTAAATCGACTTGATGCTTTCGAATCCCATGAGGCTCGAGGCGAGAGTGGCCGCTAAGGTAAATTTCCTTGACAGCGCATCAGCCACGAAATTATCTTTTCCCTATTTATAATGAATTACATAAGGAAAACTCTCAATGAATTCCACCCATTTGGCAGGCCTTCGGTTCAACTTCTCTTGACCTCAGAGATATTTCAAATAATCATGATCACTCTTAATAAAAAACTCTCTCAAACGAGGCAATACAACTCCTTATCATACGTAGAGTAATTCAAGGTTGCACTCTTAATCATTTCGCTGAAGTAAGCGATCAGCTTCCCTTCTTGCATAACCACTCCTCCGAACCAAACCCGGACGCATCACATTCAACCTTGAATGCTTTGCCAAAGTCTGGGAGTTGCAAAAACAGAGCAGAGCTAAGCCTCCATTTCAACTCTTGGGAATCCCTCTCTTGGGACTCTCCCCACACAAACAGATGGTCTTTCTTTACCAGCTCGGTTAAGGAAGCTGCCACGATGCTAAAGTCACGGACAAACCTCCTATAAAAACTAGCTAACCCATGGAAACTATGGACTTGAGTCATCAACGTTGGGGTCAGCCAATTTTTAATTGCTTCGACTTTGGACTCATCGACTTCAACACCACTAGCACTCACAACAAATCAAAGAAATATTACATGCTCAACACAAAAGGCACATTTATTGAAGGTAGCATACAACTTCTTGCTTCTAATTGTATCAAGTACAAGCCTTAAGTGTTCAACATGTTCATCCACAGATTTATTATAAACAAGTATGTCATCGAAATACACAAGACCAAACTTATTTATAAACGGTTTAAGCACATGGTTCATCAATGTCATGAAAGTGCTCCGGGCATTAGAGAGGCCAAATGGAATCACAAAACATTCATAGAGACCAATTATTGTCTTGAATGCAGTTTTCCACTCTTCACCTGGTTTCATTTGGATTTGGTGGTAACGGGACCTAAGGTCAATCTTTGAAAAGCAAGAAGAATACTCAATTCATCGAGCATGTCATCTAATCGCGGAATAGGATGACGATACTTTACCATAATTTTGTTGACTGCCCAACAATCAACACACAGTCGCCATCTTCCATATTTCTTTGGGATAAGTATAACAGGAACTGTGCACAGGCTCAAGCCCGCTCGAGCCGGTCATTTGTTTAGCAATTCATCCACCTGTCATTATAGCTCTTTTGTGTCTTCACGATTACACCGATAGGCAGGCTTGTTGGGGCTTTAAGAGCCCGGGACGAAGTCAATTTGGTGCTCGATTCCTCTCAACAGAGGCAATCCACAAGCCATTTCTTCAGGGAACATGTCCTTGAAGTCCTGCAAAAATACTTTGAATAGCACTAGGTAAATGGTTATCATTAGTGAAATCATCACTAGAGTTCAGAATGATACCCTTGTGCACGAGGCAAATTATCAATCGACCATTGTCATTGCCTCGTAGATACTCACCTTGCTGCATGATTGTACAAATGTTACCTACCACGGGCAGTCTTGATTTTGTGTCATCGGCCACAATTTGTGTTCCCACGGGAAACTTGGCTTTGACCACTTCTTTCAGCTCTCCCATCAATTTATAGTCCTCACTGACTTGTTTTGGAGACAAAGGATTGAGAATGAAGCTCTCTCATCCGAGCTTAGCACTATAAGTGTTGGTTCGACTGTTATGGACAACAGACCTATCATGCTGCCAAGGTCGCCTAGTTAGCAATTGACAAGCTTGCATCGCGACCACATCAAAGACTAGTTCATCTTGATAGGCTCCCCATTTTGAATTTGATCAATAATTTCTTAGCAACCTTTAGCTCTCTACATTCATTCAACCATTGCAAACGGTAGGGATGAGGGTGTTTCATGGTAGGCGTCCCATTTGAGAAACCAAATTTTGGCTTGCTACATTAGCACAATACCCCGAATCGCTGATCATCAAACACACTTTCCCCCTCACTCGACACCTCGCACAGAAGAGATTTTCTCTCTGATTTTCATCCTCCTCTTCCATGTTCATAGTGCTGAAGTTCCTACAAACCACAAGAAACATTTCCGGATGGCTAGCTTCTGTTATCAATTTCAACTCGGTTAGTCTCCTCTCTGTTGTCCTCCTTGGTGTCACTTGCTTGCTCATGGACGGTTCCATCTTCGAGCAAAAGAATGACTTTGCGAGTCAGACACTCTTTTGCCATGTGACCATAACCCCTGCATTTATGACACTGAATATTTGAAGCACTAGGAGTATTGAATTTAACTTTACCTTCCATCTCCTTAGAGTTATTAACGGTCACTACCTTTTCGAAGGGCTTCTTCAGATTTCAGACACTGTTGGCACTTGTAGGATCCAGACTCTAGAAATTTACCTTGATTCAAAGGATTTGAAGTGGTAACCCCTCAGTACCGATTAGCTTTTTCACCCATTTCTCAGCATCAGCGGCTGCATGGAAAACATCATCCAACATTTGGTACATGCAGTCTAAATTGAGATGACACATCTTGAGTCAATCTATTTTTGAACCGAATGATGGCTTGCTCATCATCTTCTTCCATATCAAGAGCTAATCGAATCTTTTCAAACATATCATAGTTCTTCAATGGATTTGAACCCTTGTTTCAAATCATAGAGCTTCCAAAGTTGCTCTTGTCGATATTTGGCGGTCACATACTTAGCATCACAGCTCTTTTCAACTGCACCCAACTAAGAATCTCTGCGAAGACATGTCTTCTTCTCATCCTTTTATCAAATTCCTACCAAGTATATGCATATGCCTCGAACGAAGCAATAACATGTGCATCTTTTCTTTCCTCGATCATCTCATTTGTCTCAGAGATTCATTCAAAACGAACCTTCCAATCAAGATATTGGTTCAGATCACTAGTTCCTCTAAAGGGTGGAAAAGTGATCTCGACACTGTTCAAGTTTGAATCTCGAGCACCTCGGATCGGTTCCGGGTACGCATCATAATATTTGTCAGTCTCAAGCTCATATTTTCTATCAACATATGCACCTCGGCCTCAACCTCGAAAGTTCCTATGGCCTTGTCGAACCTGCTTTCGTTGAACGAACGGTGGCTCAAACTTAGCTTCAGCATCAGAAAACTCTCCATTATCAACCTCTTCATCAATGACCACGACTTGTCTTTGGCGCCTTGGAAGTGATAGTCTATCACCTCAGGGAATGCCCAAGTTTTGATGTTCAACTCGGGGAATTCCCATGTTTTGTTTAGCTCAAGGAATGCCTAAGTTTTGTTGTTCAGCCTGGGGATTGGCCAAAGCTGCATTTCAAACGACCTCGTTCCTCAACCGCTGTTGGTGAGCAAGCTCAGCAAATTGCTCCGATTTCATAGAAGATGAATTTCTAGTTCCACTGCAGGACCCAGGCAAGGCCACGACACTTTCTCTTGCTCGAGGTTAGCTACTTGAGTACTTACTCCTTTTACCTCGGCACTGATGCCTTGTGTCGCAACTAAGAGGTCGGCTAACGATATCTCAGGCGCTTCAACACGCTTCTCTCTATGTCCAACCATGGTACCTGCACAAATCAAAGACTATGAAAATGTTAAGGTTAGAAACCACCTCACACACTCCCTCACTTTGTTTAGGTGGCGCTCAGGTCCACTCGATTTGTAGGTTCGGTCACTCAAGAACTATCAACCAATGGCTTCCTCGGTTTGATCAATTTCTCTAAGATCCTTCAAATTCGACAAGTCACACTGTCTTCTTCGGGAAGAGTGAATTGATTCGACTCGATGGAACTGATGTTGTTTAACTGTGCACAGGAGGTCAAGAATTTTGCTATGAATTTGGATTATGGTCACCCCATGCACGAGTTCCTATAAGCTCAAATAAGTTAGTAGTACCTCGAATATAAGAATTTACTCCAGAGATCTACTAACGAGATTTAATGACCACAAAGAAAGAAAGATAACCTAGGAGAATTCTACCTTCCGTTTCCTCTTTTTGAAACCTCGGACTCGTCACTTCTATAGGGACAAAAATGGTCCCTCCTTTTGTACGGATGAGGGTTTAACCATATCCACTTTCCTCTTTTTTTCAAATAGTTTTTACACCTGGGGTTTTAGCAAAAGACACTTTTTCCCTATATCCTTCAATAGAACAGTGAACGTTTTCAACTCTGGTGTATGATCACCTTTTAAACTTTGTTCAGAGTTCAGAAATAAAGCAAGATTTAAGGTTGCTTCTCCGTTAAATTTTAACAACAAACGGAGGAAACTTCAGCTTAAAGCAACAAGAACAGCTTCGATGTCGTCTGTACACTATTACAATGTAACAATTTTTTCCAGTGTAAGAACGATGTTTATCGACTGAGCTCTAAAGTTTTCAAGCAAACAGACGACCAAAATCGACCAATAACCACCAGTTTTAAACGTCAAACAACCAAAGCTCAACTGGGGTTTTCTAACACCAACGTCGGACCGTACAATTCTTTGAGAAACCCTAGTCATCAAATGGTGTACGATGGGTACTTTTCAAAAGCACAAGTCGACGGTGATCTAGAATTTGTGGTTGTTTACTCCAAACTACCAACAATCAAACAAAATTTTTGGATTTTCTTCTTACTTTTTTTTTGGTAATAAGAACAACACAAAATCAACGAGAACAAGAAGAACAACACAACATCAACAAGAACAAAACAAGAACACAAAACTAAAACAAAGACACAATGAACGAAAATAAAGATAACGTATAACAGGATTGGGGTGCCAAGAACAAGCCAAATCGTGCTCTCATACTAAGATGGTGCAAGCCAATTGGGAGCTTAGCAACCGAACACAAACGACAGCGGAATGTAAATATATAAGCTAGACAGTACTAAGCTTCAATCAAACGAACCCAAGGAATAGTCTTGGGGCCACTCGATTCGAAAGGCAAAGAAACACCTAAAACTATGCAAGAATCCTCAAGAAGAAAAACATGCTTCTCGTAAATTGAATGATCAAAGAAGAAGTTGTTCAAACAGAATACACCGAGTGACACAAATTATTTAACAATCCCATGATGGGGTTCACTGATGACGGAGCTACAAAGCACTTGGCTTATCATTCAACACAATCAACTCAACGGTCCCTAAATAAACTAAGCTAAGGGGTTTATATAGATAGCCCCTAAGAAACTGGTCACAGAAGACCAATGAACCAAGGCCACGTAGGGCCAAAGTAAGTAATGTCCTCAGGCACTCTTGACTTGTGTTCGGTCGCTCAGCCTCGACATAGTGAAAACAGACGCTCTCTTGCCTCAAGAACATTTGTAGCCATTCGGTCGCTTCAAAGGTCAAGCATCAATAATCAGCATTCGTTCACTTCCAGCCTCGGGCTCAAGCTTCCAAATATAGCTTTCATATCTCGAGCTCGACCACTCAGCATCCGAACGGTTTCTTCCTCCCGGCCATGCCAGCTGAATGTGCACGTCATGCAAAAGCTTGGCTAGACTTCGTGTGCCCAGCCTCGATTAATTAAACACTTGATCACCACGGACATGGGCTGCATCAGGAACAGACTCCTCAATTCTTTTGGGGAGATGCATAAACTAGGATAAGATCCTTAATGGTAACCAGTGTAATAAATAAAACTTGCGCAGACACCTTAACGCAACCAGTACGATAGCACAACCAACAATCATAGGCTTATATTACTAACATACAAATAAAGGTTGGGGGACAGTAAGTACGCCAATCGACAACTACACACACAAAGACCACGTGTGTAGGCATCTATAAGGCCTAAGGCCATCAAAGAAGCATATGGAATCATTTACCTCAATTCCTAAGCCTGTCTGGTTATCGAACGGTCTCATTTCTCTTTTAAATCATTTTCGAATGCTCCTTCTCTAAGTAAATGAAGGAAAATCACACAAATGACTTCCAAGGCAAAGAATTAAGATTATGACTCCTAAATTGCCCTAGGGCCTACTTCGCTGAATGTCAATAAGAAATATATTTTCGAAATCTTCATAATTCCATGGTACCACTTAGCATTTAAATTAATATTACGGGTTCATTTAACCTGAATTCCCCAATTCTATAGGGTTACGGCTCCAAACCTTTTAATGTCCCAAACTATACCAAGAAAATTTCTAGAACTATATGACTCATGATTTGGAGTTGGCTACAGTGAAATTTGCTTTGAAGATTTTGAGGCACTATCTTTGTGAAGTGCCTTGTGAAATTTCACTTATCACAAGGTCTTGCAGTATCTGCTTACTTAGAAGGACTTGAATAGTTGCAGAATAGATCTCTTGAGCTAATGAAAGTCTAGATCCAACTATTCATTATCATGCAGAAAAGCCAAATGTGGTGGCCGATGCATGGAGTAGGAACTCTGTGGGCAGTCTTGAAATTATTAATGTTACTATGAGGCCCTTAACGTAGGAGTCACAAATTCTATATGATTTAAGGGTGAGATTTTATGGTTCAAATCCGAGCGGGGTATTTGATTTTATGGCTGCTTAGTCTTGTTTAGTTAGTCAAATTAAGGAAAGTCAGTTCGAAGAAACTTTCTTACTTGAGTTGCGTGGGTATATTAAAATTGGAGGAGCCCCATCATTTGACTTAAATGGTGATGGTGTTCTTTAGGTTGGCGACCGACTATGTGATCCTAATGTCGATGATTTGAGGTGGTTATTTCTTGATGAGGTAAATAATTTATGATATTCAATTATTGCCAAGATGTATCAGCACCTTTTAGAGTTGTATTGGTGGAATGGGATGAAGAAAGATGCCTTTGGTAAACTATTTTGGTGTTTAAAATATCACCAGGTCAACTACAAGCGTAGGAGACTATAGGTTTAGCCCCTGAATTATCCATTCCTAAGTAGATATGGGAAAGAATTATCATGGATTTTGTAGTTAGCTAGTCGTAGTCCTTGAGGCATCATGATTCAGTTTAGGTTGTTGTGGATAGACTCATCAAGTCTACCTATTTAATTAAGGTAAAGAAACATGAGATTACAATGAAGTTGGCTTATACATTTATTGAGAAGATTGTTTGATTGAACAACGACCTATTGTTTATTATTTCTGATCGAGGCTCTCAATTCAGTCTTATTTTTTTAAGGCTATGATGGGACCACTGATCTTAATAATCATGTCTCAGCGTTCTTGACAAGGGTTATGGGCAGTGACTTGTACAAAGAAGAAATAGAACTAGTGCTGGTCAAGAAGTTTGGAGGAATACTGAAGGTGCGCTAACTTGGTATTCCCTCTTACGTGAGAATTTGATAGGGGCTTTCACAATACTTCCAAATGTCTTTATGAAAGCCCATTCAAGATCCTTAAAGGTAGAGAAGCGCATGGAGAATATATATAAGATCCAACGGAGAGACAATGAACTTCTCCAAAACTTGATCGGATGATTTCAATGAGAAAGAATGCTATTGTCAAAGGTACCAGATAACTGGGCAGCCATAACATACACAAAATGGCTAAACCCAAGAAGCTCGGAGGCTACAAGAAAGTTGCAAGAGATTCTCAGGGAATACCAATCAGTGACATGGGATGAAGCTTATTATTTTTACAATACTAAGCTTAGGATTGAAGAGGATGCAATTCGGCCATCTGGGGGCAGCTAAAAAGAGACAAGTTCAGTAGCATATTAGAGCAGCCTATGAGATGAGCAAGTAGTGATTGAAGAAATTTGAGGGCTCGATATGAACCTTACGCCGAATCACTCCGACTAGATCAGAGATGATACAAACATCATGAAAGCAAAGGTCATAGTTGTAAGAGTGAATCGAGATCCTTAGGTGCTCGAAAGATTAGAGACCTTCAAAGATTGGTTAATTACAGCTTCAATGTCGACTGAACTGGTGGTCATATTGTGGAACATGGGTGATAGGGCCAAGTCACCTCGATACATGAGAACTAATCCCAATAAAAGAAGCCAAAAGTCGTCGTGTGAATTCCATAGTTACCACCATCATACTATAGAAAATTACAAAGCGCTGAGATAGAAGGTTGCTCATTTTCTCTAAAGTAAAATGCTGAAGAAGTGGCTAATTAACAAGTGGAAGTAAACTTGCTCAAAGAACCAGGGTACAAATGGACCACCATAAGCTTAACCAAAGTTGACAGTCAATATCAGAGGATCGGAACGAAGTTGCATCACTTACAAGAGAAATGCCAAAGTTTCCATTACACATCGAGAACAAAGAAGTAGAACCGAGATGCCTTGCCCGGAGACACTCGTTGGCGTAGACGCAAACGAACTCCTGTATAGACATCCATAGTTCTCTGGTAGTACTCTTTGTGTACTTTATTCCGATGTCAAACGCATCTTGGTGGATGCATGTAGCTTAGTTAATATAATCTGAGCGGGAGTCGTAGAGAATTATAACTCTATGAAATAATTATTTTCTCAGGGTTTAATAATAGAGCGAGACAACTTGGTGAAATTTTATTGTCCATGTATGCTTAGGGTTTGGTCAAGGAGACACGTTCCAAGTACTAGCTAGAGGTATGGCCTGCAGTATTCTAGTCGGGAGATCATAGATTCATGATATAGAAGCAAGTCCTTCAACTTTGCACCATGAGTTAAAGTTTAAACAAAGCAGGGTATCAGGAAGTAAGAGTGCACAATGTGTGGCTCGTGACTATTATTCAGTGGAAATTAAAAGTAGCATGTACACACCTGAACCAGGCAAATAGCACCTTCTGCAGCTAAGGCCAAGGGATGTTGTAAAGTCTTTATCCAAGCAGTTGAAGTGCCCATAAATAAGAATGATGCCGACATCCGGATATCCAAGAATTAGCCATTGAAATTGATGACCTTGGGCCTGAAAAAATGAGACCATTGACCAGCTCGACCTAGTTGATCTTTTAAGATGAGCTGGAGAAGAACATCTACATGATCTTGAAACTCTACTTCCACTATCGTGGCAAGTTTTAAAATTTTTTACAAGCTAACCATGATATCTTCAGTTGGAGCCATGCTTATATGACAACAATCTCTCTATAAATAATCTCTCACAACCATAATGTAGAGTCGTCCTACCATTCTATTAAATAAAAGTGGAGGAATCAAGGGGTTGTATGCGACCAGATAATATTAGAAGAAGTAGATAAGTTGCTTAAGATTTTGATTAATCTAAGAGGTCCATTATCCAGAGTGATTGTCCAACGTGGTCCTGGTGCCAAATAAAAATTGGCAAATGGAGGGTTTACATAGATTTCAAGGATCTGAACAAACCTGCTCAAAAATGTGTATCCGTTACCCAACATTGATAAGCTCGTGGATGTGACTTTCGGACGCAAGATGTAAAGTTATTTCGATGGTTACTGCAGGTATAACCACATTAGAAAGAATCGGAATAATCAAGAGAAAACGTCCTCACTAATGGTAAGATGGATCATTGCTACAACATGCTGCCGTTTGGATTAAAGAATGCTGGTGCAACTTTCCAATAGTTGGTGAATAAAAATTTTAAGTATAATATCGAAAAATGTAGAGGTATCCATCGATAACATTTTGGGTTAAGTATAATATGAAGTTGTATCTAAAGAAATGAGATTTTGGAGTGTCTTGTTGTAAATTATTGGGCTTCATTTTTTTCAAATTGAGGAATAGAGGTTCATCAAGATAAAATCAAGGCTACATAAGATATTCCCGACGTGCTTCAAAAGTAGAAGGATGTGCATAATTGAATTGTCGGATAGCAACCCTTGTAAGGTTCATCTTAAGGTCATCGAAAAGAAGTCACAAGTTCTTGGTGTTAATAAAGCAAAAGAATTTTGAATGGACACCTGAGTGCCATCTAACCTTGAAAGACTTGAAGAAGTACTTAGACATCGCACTCGAACCATCGGAATCTGATTTGAACAAAGCTTCCAGACATCTCCGGCAACTATAGCAAATGGGAACTCTTCATAAGCTAGATTCATATCTAGCTGAGCAGGATCTAACTCAATCACCTTTGAAGGATCCCGGATGCACTTCCAGAGCATCGATACTTGAAACACTGGATGAATTGGCATAGAAGCTGGTAGCTCAAGCCGTTAAGCCACCTTATCAATACACTTCTGGATACGTAAAGGGCTAATAAACCTGGGACTGAGCTTCCCTCTCCTCCCAAATCTTTTTACACACCGCATCGGCGACACTGTTAGAAATACCATGTCGTCGACCTCGAGCTCTAACTCTCGGCTCTTCTGGTTCAAATATGAAATCAACTTGCTCTGAGTTGTCTGTAGATGATCCTGAATAACGCGAACAATATCAAGAGCCCAACGAACCATCTTTGAACTCATCACCTCCATATCTTGAGACTCGAACCAATCGATAGGAGGACAGCATCTACGGCTATACAAGGTTTCAAATGGAGCAATTTGAATGGAGTACTGATAGCTATTATTATAATAAAACTCCGCTAAGGACAAATGATCATCCCAGTGGCCTCCGAAGTCCAATGCACAACCTCTCAGCATATCCTCCAAAATTTGAAAACCCGCTCGGACTGACCATCAGTCATAGGATGGAACGCCTGTTGGCAACCAATTTTGTCCCGACAATATTTTAATTAATGATAATTATTATATATAAGGTCAATTTTTGAAAATTTAAAGTAAATAATTGATTTTAAAAAGAAAAGATAGTAAAATTGCACTACACATCGTTAAATTTGTCCCACCTGCAAAACACCTCTATTTTACTTAAATTACTCTAAAAGGGATAATTTTGCACTACATACCCTAATTCCTACCCTAGCCATGAAATTCCTCCCTTTCCCATTTAATCCTAAAAATGAGGTTAAAATAGCTATTCATCCAAAAATCAACCTATTTTTGCAACACTCATATATACACTCCCACGACTAAAATCATAAAACCCAAAAATTTCCCCCAACCCATTTCCCCAATTCTGACCCGCTTAGAACCCTAAGGACCTGCGACACTTTGCAATTTTTCATCCAAAATGCTGCAAATCCTCAATCAAACGACATCAACTTAAAAATCTTGCTTTCTTCCTCCATACGAGGATGTGTTGGAGCCATCTCACGCATCCATTCTTGTACGAATTTGATCCGCACCGTGAAATCAAATCCCAACGGGGATATTCGTTATGGATAAGGATTAAGGTTGTGCAATCTTTGTGACATGAGACAAGTTTAACACTTATCCTACAAGGAAATTGCCCAAATTTGGTATGAATTCATGTTTTTGGGGGGGTAAAAGAGAAACCGTAGTTGCTATTGGTATATATATTCTCATTTCTTATTTTTTCTAGGGTTCTAGGGAGAAAAATTGGTGCAATCTTAATCGGTGATGAAGCTAAGCAACCGAACAGCGGAAAACAAACAAAAACAAAGATAGAAGCAAGACAAATCCTTTGTTTCGTTAGAATGAATCCGAGGAACTGGTCTTGGTCCAAACAATGGAAGAACAAGGAGATGCACCTATGCTAAGAAACAATCCTAAAAAATAACTCATGCTTCTTACAAATTGAATGACCAAAGAAGAATTTGTTCAAACGATTACACCGAATGACACAAGTTCTTTAAATTTCCACGACGGGGTCGATACTCAACGGAGACACAAATAGCAACAACTATGTTTAACATTCATTCAAAAGCTAACTATTGAAATGAACTAAGCTAAGGGGTTTTTATAAATAGCCCCAAGGGTACTTAGGTAAATACAATAACAAGAGACCAATAAAACAAGGCCACGCAGGGCCGAAGTAATCCATATGCTTGAGTCTCTTGACTTCGGTGCTCAGTTGCTCAGCTCAGGAACATTTGGCATCGGACGCTCACTTGTGTTCGGAAAATCAGTGTTCGGCGTCAAGGTTGAGTGTTCGGTTACTTCCCTTCTCGGGCTCAAGCTTCCAGATATAGCCTTCGTATCTTGTGCTCGGCCACTCATCTTCCGAACAAGTGCTTCCTCCCGACCACACCTACTGAATGTGCACATCATGCATGAGCTTGGCTTGACTTCGTGTCACTCACCTCGATGGAGTGAATGCCTGATCAATACAGAGTTGGACTGCATCATCCTCCCCTTCTTGAGAAGATTTCATCCTCAAAATCGAGCCCTCTTCAGTCGCCGATACTTGGCCTACAACACAAGGAGTTAAGTAGTAACATTAAAGGTGTTGGACACGTTATACTCACCAGGGAGGTCGATCACATAAGCATTGATGTTGATGTTGCTCAGCACTTGAAACGGACCATCCCCTCGAGGAGCCAATTTTCCTTTCCTTTGGTTCAGAAATCATTGACTCCGGTTGGCGTGCCGATAATTTTAAAATATTCGTAATGTCCATTAGGACCTGTCTGTAAAATTTGAGCTAAATCAGACCTCGTTTGGTACGTATCGGAAGAAGATTTCAATTTTTACTGTCGATAAATATCAAAAAGAGATTTTCGAGCTCGGTTTTGGCGAATGAACTCCGATTCAAAATCCGAAAGCGCCGTTAGGTTCGTATGATTATTTATGAATTTTGTAAACTTTTGAAAGTGAATTTCGATGTTCTTCGGCTAGTTTCCGCTAAAATGCCGAAAGTTAAATAATTTGATCTTTTTCATTTAATTTGCATATTGAGTTTCGGCAGTCCAATTTGAGATCCGCATTCGCGAGTATGTTACATATATTTTTTATAA
This sequence comes from Petunia secreta, assembly GCA_029990175.1. Lineage (NCBI taxonomy): Eukaryota > Viridiplantae > Streptophyta > Magnoliopsida > Solanales > Solanaceae > Petunia > Petunia secreta. The sequence continues at coordinate 10,714,356 of JARKIP010000017.1, forward strand.
CTTGTATGCAAAAGTTGGAACTATTTCGAATACCATAGGGTACCGTTTTAATTTTCACCGTAGCAGTGAATTTATAAAAAAAAGGAAAAAGAATGAAAATGGGAAAAGGTTAGGAGGTGCCTAACTTATATATATCAGTACGTTGAGTTGAGGAACAGAAACATTAGAAGAGGAAATGAAATGACGCAGAACAGAAAAAAAAATTCCAGAAAATAAGAAAAGAGCCGGAGAAAAGATAGGATTTTTACCCCCGAAACATCCAGGTAATGATGTTAATTCATTATTTTTGTTTATTACGTATGTTTGAATATATTTTAACGGTAAAAATTGGGATATTAGACATCGTTTTAATAAGTTCAATTAATAGTTCAAAGGGTCAAATAGACCCCGATAATGAAATTAATTATATATTCGTACTCAGTGAGTTATGGGGAACATATAAATGTAATTTATTTAAAGTTTGGTTATGTGACCTTAAATCCTGTACATAGGCCTGGCCTGCGTATTGCGTATGCGAATAGGGTATCAGGATCCTAACCGGATTGCCCTAAAATGTGAGGAATGAAGCCTTTAGCCTAATTTGATATATTTTTCTGCTTATTGAATAGAGTGGGGGTCGTTTGGCAATGAAATCAAACGATAAAGCGGTTGTTGATTAGCAGAGCTAACTTTTGGAAGAGGTAAGTATTTATATCCATTTCTTTGGAGGCACCTGGCCTCGTGATTTTCTACCACGTATTTCTTACGTGCTTAGCTGCCGATAGGCGTATTCATTACGCCTTAGCTTTGGATTTACATTGTATATTATATGTTACGTCCTGTTGTTGGTATTGCATTGAGGATCTGAGCATTGTACTCTGGCTGTGAGTTGACCTATACTTCCCGGCAGTCGATGAGAGTCCCGCGCCGGTGAAGATTTATCATTGCATTATATTGAGGGTAGGAGGATTCCGCCCTCGGAGCAAGAGGATTCCGCTCCATTGCATTATATTGATGGTAGGAGGATTCCGCCCTCGGAGCAGGAGGATTCCGCTTCATGGCATTATATTGAGGGCAGGAGGATTCCTCCCTCGGAGCAGGAGGATTCCGCTCCATTGCATTATATTAAGGGTAGGAGGATTCCGCCCTCGGAGCAGGAGGATTCCGCTCCATTTCATTATATTGAGGGTAGGAGGACTCCGCCCTCGGAGCAGGAGGATTACGCTCCATCGCATCATATTGAGGGTCGGAGGATTCCGCCCTCGGAGTTGGAGGATTCCGCTCCATTCATTTGGCACATGTGACCCTTTGCATCATATTTCATTTCATTTCATACCATTGTGTTGATTGGTGATACATAACTACTGTTCTGCTTATATGTGAATTGCTTATTTGTTGATATGTTTCTGGCACGCATCCTTGGTTGAGTTTATAAGTTTCTTACGTGTTTCCGGTTGTTATCTGGCTCTGCCTTTTTATAATTTAAATAAAAGGAATTTGATCTATCTATTTCTTTTCTCCCTGGCTAGCTATCCCATTCTTTGAAGTGGCTAGTCTGCCCCGATTATTGAGTCCTTTGACTCACCCTTATTTATTTTTTATTTCTTGTCTATCTATTTCGTTTCGGCAGGCTCGCTCCAGGATTAAGTTTGCCACGTTGTCAAGGAGTGGGGACGACCTCAGCTGTCAGGGTGAGCCAGCTTTATTCCGGATGGCCACCAGTTTATTGTTTATTATTTCAGTTGCATTTTTCTCCCTTTAAGAGGTATCTGTTTTCTTTTGTACTCTTAGATGTCTAGTCTGGATAACCCTAAACCTAGTATGTTGGGTAAACAGCTGCAATTCTTTTTGTACAGCTTAGAGGTATAAGTATGTCTGTATTTTTATTTTAAGTGTTGTCCTTATTTATGAATTATTATATTTATTTTCCTTATTTAATTGGTAAGGGTTCACCCGACGGGTCTAGGGGAGGATGTCGGGTGCCCGAACGGCCTAGTCGAAATCCGGGTCGTGTCAGTTGGTATCAGAGCCCAGTTTAGAATTTATCCAGACTAAGACAGTGTCTAGTAGAGTCTCGTTGATGGGTACGTAGACGTCCGTACTTATCTACGAGGGGCTATGATGGCATTTAGGAAGTTTCACTTCCTTCTTTTCTGATCGTGCGGCAGTCTAGGATACAAAAGTGTTTTCGTTAATTCCTTCGTGGTAATTGTGAAACCCTCATACGATAAATCAGCAAACGGTATGAGTTCAAGACGAAGCAGTCTGGCCTGGGGTTAGCACTGAAGAAGCCCCGAGAGTTTTGATCGTGCTGACGATCTAGTTACGGAGGTCCCAGCTGTACGAGCTTGCGAGGGGCAAGGGAGCAGGACCTTGTGGTTCCCTTGGCTCTCTGCAATGCTTTTACGAGAAACTTATTATTCGCTAGGTAGCTTATCAGGTTGCCGCATTTGCAGACGTTCGATCTCAGGGAGCTCCTTTTCCGTTTCTTAATATTGCTGCAGTAAATTATATTCCGGAGGTAGTATGTGTTGTACCTCTAATTGTTCTGGCTGGTTAGCTAGCCGAGGTATCAGTTCGGTCCGAGTGCCTAAAGAGGTTGCATTATTTTACGCGGTTGAACCTTCCGATATTCTTAAGCAATACATCAGATAAACCTCGTAAATTTTTAAAATACAATGATGTCAGCATATCCTTTAGGCTCTTGATTATATCGAGCGGTATAGTGTTGATTATTCTTCTTTCCAGTTTCAAGGTCCAGCCCTGGATTGGTGGACAGCTCTCTTATTAGCTAACTTGGTTCGGTTTTTCTTCTACATTTGTGGAAAAGTTCCTTTCGAGTAGCGAGCGAGATGAAAAATAGTCTCTGGTTCTACTACTCAAGCACCGATCTCACTTCACTCTTAAAATCCCCAGGAACATACTCCCTGGACACCTCAAAAAATAAGCAGGAGAGGCTCACTAAACATCTTTACAAAAATAGCAACATCAGGCTATGCAACCTCCCCGAAACATGAGCAAACAAAGCTCATTCAATCAACTGAGTATGCATTCAAAATAGAGGATTAACATAGCTCCACTAGGGAAAGAAAACTAATTCAAATAACAACTACATACTGATTCCATTCTTAAGATCATATTTTTATTCAACTAAAGGTCTCAATATCACTTTGGGGTCAGGATTCAGCAAACAGGGACAGGAAAACAAGTAGTGAACGAGGGCGTAAAACTGAAAAGTGCGACTCGAACGGAAATGACGACTCGAACAAGGTAGTCGACTCGACTTACGAAGAAACGATACCACCAAAACCAATAATGCGATCAAACTCACTCTTTAAGAAAATGAAAATAAGAACTAGAAATAATTTCTATGTTTTTTTAGGTGTCTTCTTTTCCGGTGCTCAACTCAAAACTTTGGACCCTCTCTCTCCATTTTCGCCGCTGCCAAAACTACATTTATCACCTTCTAATTTATTTTTTTTTAGCGAATATCACTAAGCTCAGGGCCTAGTGACAAATTTTATTAATAAACCAAAACATAAATAAGTCTTTACAAAGTACAAAAACAAAAACAAACAAATTGTACAAACTTAATTGAGTGACTAGTGAACTCCTATGTACTTGCTCTTGAAAACTATTTTCCCAATTGGGTTGAGCATGATAACATGCTAATACCACCAATATGAGAAAATATTTTCCAACAACAAAGTGCTCAACAAATGGTACACTAGATGCTATAAAAGACTCGTAAATGACTAAATCAATGTAAGTAAATGCCAAACAATGCACACTTCTTCCAAATGATGTTTCAACTCGTCAATGTGTCCAGTAATCCATGCCTCTAATTGTTTGTCATCATGAGAATACAGGCCTTTGATCGCCAAAGTTGAATTAGCAATCAATGAGCAAGAGTGTTTCTCAGGGCGCAAAGCAAAAAGATCATCCATAGGGAATATCACGTGCGCCCGTTCACAGCTGGCATTTACACTAATCAAGAGCAAAAAACAATTGCAAAGTGATATCATCTCTACAGTCATAGGAGCTGATGCGATGAAGCTGCAAAAAATAACAATATAGGACAAAGGTGAGCCCGTAACAGTGTAAATTGACGAGTAGAACCTCTCTTCGTGACGCCCAAGAGCAAAAACTGAACAAGCGTAACATTCAACAAGTAGGAACTATGAGACAAGCTGATCCAAAAGCGTGGTGCCCTCTTCACGATCGTAGAATGCTAATCGGGCAAAACCATGAAACAATAGTACCTACAGCTTCCTTGAATTTGTGATGCATATGTGGTGCCTCGCTTGAGCTCAAAAAATCGAAACCAAGTGTGTATTTTCATCCTTTGAATCTGCTTCCCCATGTCAAAACAAAAAGGCAAGCAGCTTCCCCATGTCAAAAGAAAAAGAGAAGCTGAAACAATGTAAAACACGAGCCAAATGTTCCTCGCGTCGCATGGAGAATGTGACCCAAATCGAAACAGCGCCCAATGCCTTCCACGCGCAACACTGCCTATAAATTGTGTAGAAGTCCAAAGCCAAACATTACACCACGCGACGCACAAACTGATCCTGGAAGAACAAACAAGCTGCCTAAAAAAGCCACAAGTAAAACAAGCAGCGAACAATGCTAATGCTTTGTACAACCTGCAAAAAAAAGCAAACATTGTTAGTATAAAACGTAACCCCTTCCGTCTTATGATCTTGTTTATCCATGCTTAACAATCTTTGAACGATAAGTTGGGATTTGAGCCTTATCCCAATTCATAATTGTTCTTCCAGTTGCATTCTAATCTAAGAAACTATGGCACTCTTGCTCATCAACCTCAAACGCCAAGTTCGCCATATGATCTGCCAACCTATTGCCTTCACGATAAACATGAACAAAGCTGAACGTACCCCTACTTTTCATCTCTACAATTTCCTCAATTACCTCAGCTATACTCCACACTACATCCCACGTACCTTTAATGATATTTTTCAGTAACAACGAATTTGGCTCAATAATGATAGGCATGGTAACATTATCAATGAAATATTTCATTGCCTCTTTGATCGCTACTACCTCAGCACGCACATTCATGCCTTCTCCTATAAATTTTGCCTTTGCAAACAACAAATCCCCCACCTCATTACGCAAACAAAACTCATAGGAATTCTGCTCGAGATTGCCTCGACTAGCACCATCCGTATTACACTTTAAACTACCCAAAGTGGTGTTGAACCCTCCTAAAAAATGCACACAAGTATGCATAGGGATTAGATTTCAACAAAATTGGACTCCAAAGGGCTTTTTTGGAGTCTCCACCTAATTTAAGGATTATTAGGAACCTAAGTTAACTAAAGAGTGCAATTTTATTCTTTATTTAAAAGAAATTAAATTCAGAGATTCTAGGTAAGTTGTTCTATTAAATAAATTAGAAGGTCCCTAACGTGAGCACTTTCGAAAATCTGCTAAAAGCAGTTAATCGGGCGATTTTTACGAATTTTATTAAAAAAAATTAATTTATGATAAATTTTAAATAAAGATAAATAGATAATGAATAATATAAATAAGATAAGATTTGATTATACCAATACTTAGATAAATGAACAACAAAACTTGAGATTAATTAAATGAATAATGAAATAATGGTTGGTTGAGTAATTAGTTAATTAAATAAACGAGGGGCTAAATAAAATTAAATAAATAAAATAAATTATTAGATAAATAATAATAATTGATTAAATAAATAAATAAATAAATAATTATAATTGATTAAAAATAAATAAATAATTAAAATTAAATAATTAAATAAATGAATAAATTAATTAATTAATTTATTATAAATAAATAAATACCACTTAAATTAATTAATGAGTAAATAAATAAATGGATATATAATTAACTTAAATATAAATAATAAATAAATGAATACAATTTTAATTTTGATCCTTTTGCACTCGATAGTTAATGAAAGCTTCTTATTATCTTAAACTAGTTGGCGAGTCCCAAAGAAACGGGATAAGCAATTTATAATCAATCCTAAACATGCAATAAGATAACAATTTGATAAAGCGGCTATCCTACCAAGTTTCTAATCATGCAAAGTCCTAACCCGGTTTACAGGGATCCTAAAACATGCTTTCTAAAGGGGATGGGAGAGAAGGAGTTTAGAAAGTAGAACCCGGATAGCAAATTCAACACAAACCCTGCATTTTCACAAGGTTCATTCATTCATATTTAGGAGACTTGAATTCGAAATGCATTGCGGGGCCCGGACAACTCCAACGTAAATAGTCATTTTAATTTGAGTTTAGAACCTCGATCCCAAGGAGTGTTTTTATGCAAAGAGAAAGGGAGATAAAGATTAGTATTCATATGTAATAATAAGCAGAGAAGCAAATGATATAAACAGATAGGGGCTTATTGATCGCAAACGTACATGAACGCATAGGTCACAGACATACAAGACCGAACTAGTCATAACTATCAAAGTCTGACATAAGTTTAGTTCTTGTTTGAATCTCTGCATACAGAAAAATCAATAAAAAACACTCCTTGCAGGCAACTAAAACTGCCTCAAACTTCTGCAATCAAACCAGTACATCCTACTAATCCCTACAAACTAACTGAACCAACTAAACAGTTTCACTATCTCCAGGACATCTTTCATACTTGGAACTTTACGAGAAAAACATCACAGGAATTCAATACTTAGAGAGAGTGAAAATATGGCAGACAAAAGCGGGAAACAGTAAGGGAAAATATAGGTCAGACCTCAAACTTAACAATCAACAAAAGAAAACATCGTTAATAAGACTTGTGTGTTCAAGACTCAATCCTTTTTTAAATACTATGATAATAAATCAGAAGGATTAAGGGACAAGCAAAAAAGAAATATGGCAAGAAACCGGGAAGAACTTGAACTAAATTTATGGGATGTGCGACGAGCTTAAAGTAAAATCACTTTAGGACTTTGCAAATACATCAGCCTATACTAGAACAGATTTGGATTTACATCCTTAAGGCTACGCATACTCAAATACCTCATGAAACAACCTGGGAAGAAAATTAGAAAGAAACTGAACTTAACAACATCCTACACCCATTAAACATCACCTCCATCACCTGCACATAAACACACATAGGTACACCAGCACCTGACCAGGCCTAGAGCTGAACATCCTTAACAAAACCTGCTTCCAAACACAAGCCATCCCACTTATCTGAAGCACCACTACCTCATACCACTGATTTAAATGAACTCCTCCTTCTACTTACTTTGAAACTCCAAAACCAAACTATAACACGTGCTGCACCTGACTTCTAGCAACCATCTAAACCAATTGCATAGCCCAAGAACTTCCCCACACTTACCAGTCTACAAACAAGCTACGAGACTGCTCGACTAAGCCCCTGCACCTCTCCTACTCCCTCTAAATCACTATAAAACCAGAACAAACCATCTGCAGAAACCAAACACACACTCTACATCTACCTGAACCGGCCTACTAGAACCAGACATCAGCAACACTCTGAGTCAAAACAACCCTCTTTCACACCCTATACACCATAAAACAGCATACAAGATCTAAAACTAGATCCCTGGCACCACCTCTTACATCCTGAACAAACTACAAACCCCCCTAAAATTTCCTAAGCTACGTGCTATTTCTGCAGCTATCCGAACAACTTCCACCAGAGACCCTGAACCCTGAACACCTCAAACTAAGTTCAACCATCTCCAGAAACAACCAGGCATCACTTCTTGAACTTCTACACACCTGCAGACACATACACAGATAGCAGAGACCCTGCTCGTACCTAAACAGCCAACAATTCTTTCCACTCTCCCTATAAGCTGCCTGACACCCCTCCAATCAAAACCCCGATATCTCAAACCTCACAAAACAACATCCTTTCTCAACTCCACACACAGATCCACACAAGAAAACAAAGATAAAACAGGAATGATACCAGTAATTCTATGCTTAAATGAACGAAGGCAAGACAATAAAGACTTGTCACAAATTTAAAATTACTTGAGCTGGTATTTAGAATAATGGCTTATAACCAGTTTTCGAACATTTCTATTAATATGAGATAAAACTTGGATAATGTCCTAGATTCATTGATATGCCTCTTCAAGAAACTTGTACATTAAAATAAGTAATTCCTTTCAAAACTGAAAGAGAAACTTTCATAACTCAGTATCGTTTTACCATCAAGAACCTTTACAACAAGCTTAACTTCTATACATAAAACTGAAATTATTTCCTGAACAAAAGCATAGTTTCATTCTGAAAAATTTAAAGAACAAATTTTAACCAGCATAAAACCAATTTAGAATGAATGAGAGGCTTAAGTTTTACCTCTTCTAGGGCAGTGAACGAGGCGTAGGATCCGAAGAAAGTGACTCGACTAAGCGACGCGAGCAAGGGCGATGACAAGAATAGTAAAGCGACGGCACAAATAATGAAATGCAAACACAAGACAAACGCCAGGAAATCAACAGAAAGTAGTAACACTGTCTGTATTTTAAAACCTCAACTAATACTAAAATGCCTATGTGTGTATACTGCTGCTGTTGCTGATCTCCATTTGAATTTTACTAAACCCTAAACTTCAAGACCATCTCAAAAATGAACAAAAGCTAAGAATTTATACCTGAGATTTTAGGGCTTGGCTCCCGTTTGAAATTCCCAGTCGACCCTTACTCCTATTTGCTTTCCCTTTCAAGACCAGGTTGAAAAGGGTCTAATCCTCTCGGATTGTACCATTTTCACCTTTGTCTCTAAGATATTTGCCCGTTAAGGTCGATTTACAGCTCTGATTAAAAACTCGAATTTAAACAAACGGCTGCGATTCACGCTTTGCTTGAGAGAGAGAGAGTGTGTCTAAAAGGATGGAGGGGACCATGGTTTTGGACTGTTCTGGAGTTGGATTTGGGAGGAAATCGGGGATTAGGGAAGGGGAATTAGATTAGGGTTCTGATAATTGGGGAAAGGAGTGGGTCGGGTAGGAATTGGGTCGTGGGTTTTCTGATGAGTAAAGTGTGTGTGTGAAAAGGATGTGGGCTAATGGGCCTCTGAAAGGGAAATGTATATGTGTGTGTTGTATGTATATATGGGTTGCCAAATTAAGCCCTATTTTAGGCTCTAAAACGTTTTTGGCCTCTTTTCTTTAACTAAACTAATTAAAATGTAATTTACGCAAATAAGCTACATTAAGGTAAGTGATATAATTTAGCCCTTTCTATGAAACTAATTAGTTCACTTTAATTAATTTTAATTAATTAATCTTAATTTAAATTTTATTTTAATGCTTGAATTTCATTTAAATAATTAGTCATTAATTAAACATCGGGACAAAATTGGGTGTCCACAGCTGCCCCTCTTTACCCGAAAAGGATGAAAGAGTTTTTAGGGTAAAGAAGTTGACGAAAAATCAATTTTTTCCCAATAAAACCACGACTTTTGATTTCCAAGGACCAAAATGTTAGGCTTATGGACATGGCCGAACTCCGGTTTCCGAGTTGCCTACATATCTCGGGCTGAAAGAGAATAGAGACATATGTAGTTCAACGACATTTAGATAAGAAAACTTGCACGATTGACAGAAAAGGACGCACGAACAGGAAAGAATTCAAACTGACGTCCTAATCCGAAGCAAAAGATTAGGATAGAATTTGCTTGTTCGAGTGCGATTCTTCAGATCCTTGTTGACGAGTCTAACTCATATCAGCAATTTCCCCAGTTCGCTGCTAAGAAAAGTTCCACATTATGCTCCAAATGTTGCTGCGGTGCTGCTAAAGTCTTGTAATAAACTCGACGAACAGTAAGCGAGCAACTGCTAATAAATTTTGATAATCTAAGTAAGAAATGAGCAAATATTGATGATACAAATTTGCAAGTGCGGGTTGCGATATCATTGATAAGTTGTCTTCCAATCAACTGGCGAAGCAATAAAGCAAGTGCGAAGGCATAATGCAAAGCATTTTCAACAATCTTGACAAATCAACTGGCAAGCCGGTCGGGCATGAAGCAAGGAGGGTCTTAGGGTTGATTGTCGAACAAATCAGCTGGCGAACCAGTCCAGCACGAAGCAAGGAGGGTCTCGGGACTGACCTGTTGACATGAAAAGTGAAAAAAGACGTAATATAAAAAAAATGCGAAGGCATAATTTAAAGCAAGTGCAAAGCAATTTGAACAATCTTGACAAATCAACTGGCAAGCCGGTCGGGCACGCAGCAAGGAGGGTCTTGGGGTTGATTGTCGACAAATCAGCTGGCAGTCCGGTCCGGCACAAATCAAGGAGGGTCTCGGGGCTAACCTGTTAACTTGTTAAGCTAAAAGTAAAGCGGTTCATAATATAAAGCAAGTGCAAAGTCATAATTGAAAGCAAGTGCAAGGCAATTTGAACATCTTGACAAATTAACTGGCAAGCCGGTCGGGCACGAAGCATGGAGGGTCTTGGAATTGATTGTATACAAATCAGCTGGTGATCCGATTCGGCACAAAGCAAGGAGGGTTTCAGGGCTGACCTGTTAACATGTTAAACTAAAAGTAAACCAAGTCATAATATAAAGTAAGTGCAAAGTCATAATTGAAAGCAAGTACAAGGCAATTTGAACATCTTGACAAATCAACTGGCAAGCCGGTCTGGCACGAAGCAAGGAGGGTCTTGGAATTGATTGTCTACAAATCAGCTGGTGATCCGATCCGGCACAAAGCAAGGAGGGTCTCAGGGCTGACCTGTTAACCTGTTAAACTAAAAGTAAAGCAAGTCATAATATAAAGCAAGTGCAAAGGAATAATTGAAAGCAAGTGCAAAGCAATTTAGCGTGAAATGTAAAGCAACGCAAAAGCGATTTAGCAAATCAACAGGCATGAAAGTCCAACAAGAGAGAAGCCCGCCTGGTGGTCAACCTGAAAGAGTAAAGCAAGGCGTCAATTTTAAAGCAAGTGCGACGACATAATTTTAAGAAAAGTGCAAGTGCGGGAATGTAGTCAGTGCGATAGCCATTGATAAATCAATTGGCGAGACAATCCAGCAAGGATGGCCTTGTGCGGATTATCACCTGAAATAAAGTGATGCCCTATTTGGCTTAGTTTCGAAAACACAAAACAAGCCTCGGCTTTGTCGCCTATTAGGAATGAATGTCATAGAGGTAGAAATGCCGTCTGTTCAGCAATAACTCATGACAAAGCGTAATGCTTTAAGTCATGAAAAAGGCAATGCGACGCAATCTGCAAGGCAATTTTGGATGCGCGTTCAATAAATTGTTCATTCATAGTGCAAATGATCCTTTCATTGCAACCTTTCATGTTTCTGCTTTCAAAGAAAATTTTGTTAGTTTTGGGGAGGGGTGTTTGATTTGTGCTGATTCATCTTGAACTTGCTGCCGCTGCTCCCTCGTTCTTCTTTAGACTTGGGCTTGCAAATTATACTCAGAGACTTGACTTATGAACTCAATACTGTATAATATTTCATGATAGAGGCAAAGTAAAGTAATTTGATAAAATATTAAACAAATAATCATTGATATGCAACCGAAAGTTATAATGCATTTAAAAAATTTCTGCTTTAACTTAAACTCATGACATATTTTGAAACAAACTGAACGTCCTTTGTCTTTACAACTTTGCTCATCTTGAATACTTTTAGAACTTTGCCACTTCATCCTTTGATAAGCAATACCAATTTTGCAAAATCTGCCCCGGTTATGATCTTCCGAATCTTGAACTCATTTTGCGAAATTTTCCCCAGCTATCATCTTCCATATCTTCAAATTATCTTGCAAAAATTGCCCCAGTTGCTTGCTTTAGGGGAAATAAAAAATTTTAATATTATGGAGTCGAGCCCGTTAAGAGCGCCTACGTATCCCTCCACGAGAATCAGACTGTGCGTAGTTCTGCTTACATAAAGATTTTTGGGGAAAATATGGAAATCTAAGTAGGAAACCGGCATCCGAATTGGAAAACATACACATCTGCCTAGAAGCATAGTTCGGAATTACATCATAAAAGATAAACAAGCCTAAGATGTTGCAATATTTTGACCGAATCCAATGGGGGATTGCCTACTTATCCAGTTGGCATTACAGGAATCAGGTCAGTAGTTCAAAAATACATAAAAGAGGACATTGGGGAAATCCTATGCTGGTGTAACCGAACTCTACGTGAGTTGCCTACGTATCCCGCCTTGGGAATCAGGTCGTACGTAGTTCGTGTTACATCAAAGATTACATTCGAACCAATGCTAACTTGTGATTGCTTCAGACATAGTATCTCTTGACAACATCTGCGTTGATTACCTTTGGCCAAACTTGATCATAAATATCTGCCAGGATTAGTGTTCTGCCACATAATGACATTGCCAACTTGGTACAAATTTTTCCTTTGCTTCTTCTCAATTAGGAAAGAGCTTCTTCAACACCCATTGCCCCGGTTTGAAGTAAACTATTCAAATCTTCTCTTCGCGCATTCAACATCTTCCAACTTATCTTCTTGAATGGTTTCTCAAATAAATCTTCAGCTCCAATTGCCGAAAAATAAAGCTGCCCCAGTTTGAAGTTCTAACGGTAATATAATATCCAAAGAGTACAAGAGTAACTTTCCAATGCATCATCCTTAAATTGTTCAGTTGTTTCGTTATAGGTTACAACCCAAGTTTAAGGAGGTTTTGTTAATTTTAATTTGAAACAGTAGTAAGTATATTAATCAAAAGAAAATAATAAAGCACATAAATAATTAAAGTATAGCAAAATAATAAGGTAGGAATGCAGTGCATTTGCTTATTCAAAACCTAATTTAGGGAGCCATACAACATAAAAGTAAACATGCAGGATTTAAAAAAGTTATTTGAAAGACATAAACATAACCAAAGTGCAAAACACAGTTCAAGGCCTCAAGCTGACTGTGATGCCAAAACAAAAACAGCGAGTTCATTCATCAAGTCTCTTTTGGACCACAAGTCCAATTAGCCATCACATCACTTGGTTCAACATTCTGCACATGTGGCTCTTTCTCAAAATCTTGAATAGTTGCATAGCATTTCAATCCATCATTCAAGAATAGGCTGCCAACACCTTCAATCAAATTCTGCATGGCCATTTCTGGTGCTTGGACAAATGACTGGTTCAATGGTAAAAGAGGTTGTGGTATGACACTAGTCGGCTTCTTCTCAGACTCAGCCTTTTCCATCTTTCCTTCAGCGGGGTTGCCACCTAGGCCAAAAGTTCCCTCATTCTTTGGCAATAGACTTAGTGCTTGCTTAGGTACCTTAGAAGCAATATTATCAACCTTTACATCATCAATAGAGACTATGGTGCCTTTCAGATTTGGCTCTTCCTCAAGAGAAATCATATTCACTGCATTGTTGCCATGATTGGGAAGAGGATTATCATGCACATTTGGCTGAGTGCTGGTGAGTTGAATGGTGCCTGTTTTGATTAAACCCTCGACCTTGTCTTTGAAAGTATAACATCTCTCAATATCATGGCCAGCTGCCCCTGAGTGATAAGCACAGTGCTTATATGCATCATACCATTTCGGAGGAGGGGTTGGGGTGTTATCAGGGACAGGATGCACAACTCCCGCTTTCTTAATCTCTCAAAAAGCTGGCCATATGTCTCGGCTAGGGGAGTATAGGTTTTGGTTGCTCTCCTTTCGTAATTCTGATTAATCCCTTGCACATTGGGACGAACAGAAGGACGAGGCTAGTAATTCTGGGGTGCTTGAAAATTTGGCCGACGAGGGTATTGATTAGGTGCATGTGCTCTAGGTTGGTAGTAATTTTCTTGTGCATTGTAAATCAGATAAGGAACAGGTGGCATCTGGTAGTGAGTGCGGGTAGTTTGGGTAATAGGTGTTTTGGTAGGTGGGGAAGGCAGACGGATTGCCAAAATCCAACTTTCCAGCCAGTCGACGCTCGATGTCTCCCACAACAGCTCCCACTTCTTCTTGTTAAAACCATTACCTGACCCAGACTGGATTGCCTTACTTGTAGCTTTCAAAACGGCCAAATTTGTGATCCTACAAGAGTTCAAACCAGCTTCATACATTTCCCCAGTTTTTACTAGATTGGCAAAGGTAGAGTTAGTCATGGATGCCATTCGGTCCTAGTAGAATTCATCTAATGTCTTGATGAAATGTCCCACAAACTCTTCCTCACTCATGGGAGGCTTAACTTTGGCTGCCTCACTCCTCCAACGCACTGCGTATTCCCTAAAGGTCTCGATCGGCTTCTTCCTAAACCTTGCAATAGCCAACCGATCTAATGGTATTTCAGCATGGAAACCAAAACGCTCCATGAAGTCGTGACCCAGACTCCTCCAGTTAATCCATTTTGAGGGATCCTGCTCGGAGTACCAGTCTAAAGCCTCGCATTCAAGACTATGAATGAATGATTTCATACGGAGCTCTTCATTCTTCCCAACTCTCAAATGGGCTCGGGGGGTTGCCTTTGCCATCAAACTTAACAAACTTTGGTACTTTGTACCCTTCTGGGTATTCAATTCCAGGATGAACACACAAGTCTTCATATTCTAGACTTTCCTTGTCCTTGCCTATTGATGCTTTGCTAAGAGCACTCATCACCCAACCTTGTACCTTTTTCTCCAAATCTTCACCCCCATTGACTGCTTTTTCGGCTCTTCTAACACCATTTTGAAACATCACATAAGGAGGATTGGTGTAATCATCAATTTGCACAATAGGAACATCTTGCCCGCCAGATACCGCCACTTGGACTAATGGTGCAGATGGATTTTCTGAATAAGCTTGGGGGATGGGTTCATTTTGGTAAGGGGAGGTTTGGTATGGATATGGAGTATGTGTCTGATAATAAGTATTGGCAGGGTGCGGGGTGTATGATGGGTATTGTTGATGTGATGGGTAGATGGGTGGTCGGTTGATTGTTTGGCTTGATTGAGTGTTATTTGGAGGTGGAGCTTGGGCAAGTGGCATGTTGCTTTGGTGGACTGGTGCTTTTAGAGAATTGTGGGTGTTCAAAGTTGCGTTCATATTGACGACCCCATCAATTGAGTTCAGAGATTGCCCCAGAGATTGCCCCATTTGACCCAGAAAGTGGGATGCATCAGGCCCACGCAGCGGCGTGTTTTTAGGAGTTTGCCTTTTTACCGCAGCCAGTTCATCTTTTAACATCTGTAGTTCCTTAGCAATTTCAAGAATCAATTCGTCTTGAGCAATAATGACATTTTCTCTATAAGATTCAGAAGTTGCAGGATTTTTCTCGGTATTGCGAGGTTCATCATCTATTCCAGTCATTGTCAGTTGTGAAAATGTGTACCAGTATGGAGATTGGTCCTTTGCCCTTGTGTAATAGGAATGATCAGCCTGCTTAAATAGCACAAATCAAACCTCTTTTGGGGGATAAACAAATCAAAAGAAAAAGTTCAAAAGTAACCATGTTAGTTTGTATGTCATTGGCAAAATTGCACACAAATCACATAGCGCGCATCACATAGCGCTTTGCATTTTAAACAAGTTGATATGTGGCAAGCACAAGTAGTTGAGTGTAAATAAAAAATGCGTAACGCGTACTACCCTGTAAGGTACCTCTTTGTGCTAGAGGTAAGCCTAATCGTCAAGTTGCACACTGATGTGGTGGCAATAGATTGATCCAACCTGTTGCCAATGTAAATTTAGGAGATAACGGTACAATAAACAATAAAAATTTAAAATCCCATTTTTATTAAAAAAATGTCTCCAATAATACAATGCCTTGAACAGAAATCCGGCAACAAACCACTACAACGTGGTTATACACTGTTTTTGAAAACAAAATAAATAATAAAATGCAATATTTCAGTCCCAAAATACTAAAACCACAATTTCTTGCTCCTTGCTGGATCCAGATATGTCAACTGCTAATCTTCAACTATATTGAACGCATTGGCAAACAACTGTGAACATTACCTTATTGAACAAACGGCTATCTCCCTGCAAACAAAAGGAACCGTGAGACAAACTCCCAAATTTGGCAAAGGCAAACCGGCATGGATCCGTCTATGGTCACACATACCAAATAAAATGAAACATCATTGGGTTACAAGTACCCGTCGACAAAAAGGCGCTTTCTTAATTCTCGGAAGCGGTACCAAGGACCGGGTCCAAACTAAGGTGTATATGCATGCATGTCCTAATCTCCTTCTAAGAGTGGGCTAACGGTTGAGGCTGATTCGACCTATGCGGGATAAACCTGGCCTCATAAACCAGTAAAACCGGCAATGACAAACCAGGCAAACCATACTCTAACTAACTTTGGTGACACAAAAGAAATTCAAAGAGCTAGGAAGGACAATGCCCTTCCTGTATAATTGCCCGTCAAGCGGGCACCCCGTGATAAAATCGAGGAGATGAAAGAGAATTGACAGGCTCCATGAGGTAGGAAATATGAACGTAATGCGGACTATGCACAAATAAAAACATGCTTCAATACATTCATCCACAACAATTAATTCTACGCATACTAGTTTAGGCATGCAAATAAACAAACAGTTACGCTACGCATACATACAATCAACACATATATAAATAAAGCAAATTTGTAAAAATCTTTTGGTTAGAACCATTTGCGCATCCCCAGCTGAGTCGCCACACTGTTGAACCCTCCCAACAAATGCACACAAGTATGCATAGGGATTTGATTTCAACAAAATGGGACTCCAAAGGGCTTCTTTGGAGTCGCCACCTAATTTAAGGATTATTAGGAACCTAAGTTAACTAAAGAGTGCAATTTTATTCTTTATTTAAAAGAAATTAAATTCAGAGATTCTAGGCAAGTGGTTCTATTAAATTCGAAAAAAGGTCCCTAACGGGAGCACTTTCGAAAATACTCTAAAAACGGTTAATCCGGCGATTTTCACGAATTTTACATAAAGAAAATTAATTTAGAATAAATTTTAAATAAAGATAAATAGATAATGAATAATATAAATAAGATAAGATTTGATTATGCCAATACTTAGATAAATGAACAACAAAATATGAGATTAATTAAATGAATAATGAAATAATGGTTGGTTGATTAATTAGTTAATTAAATAAACGAGGGGCTAAATAAAATTAAATAAATAAAATAAATGATTAGATAAATAATAATAATTGATTAAATAAATAAATAAATAAATAAATAATTGTAATTGATTAAACAAATAAATAAATAATTAAAATTAAATAATTAAATAAATGAATAAATTAATTAATTAATTTACTATAAATAAATAAATACCACTTAAATAATTTAATTAATGAGTAAATAAATGAATAAATAAATAAATAAATAAATAAATAATAAATGGATAAATAATTAACTTAAATATAAATAATAAATAAATGATTACAATTTTAATTTTTATCCTTTTGCACTCGATAGTTAGTCAAAGATTCTTATTATCTTAAACTAATTGGCGAGTCCCAAAGAAACGGGATAAGCAATTTATAATCAATCCTAAACATGCAATAAGATAACAATTTGATAAAGCGGTTATCCTACAAAGTTTCTAATCATGCAAAGTCCTAACCCGGTTTACGGGGATCCTAAAACATACTTTCTAAAGGGGATGGGAGAGAATTCAATACTTATCTTTCATACTTGGAACTTTATGAGAAAAACATCACAGGAATTCAATACTTAGAGAGAGTGAAAATATGGCAGACAGAAGCGGGAAACAGTGAGGGAAAATATAGGTCAGACCTCAAACTTAGCAATCAACAAAAGAAAACATCGTTAACAACACTTGTGTGTTCAAGACTAAATCTTTTTTTAAATACTATGATAACAACTCAGAAGGCTTAAGGGACAAGCAAAAAGAAATATGGCAAGAAACTGGGAAGAACTTGAACTAAATATATGGGATGTGCGATGAGCTTAAAGTAAAATCAAGTTAGGACTTTGCAAACACATCAGCCCATATTAGAACAGATTTGGATTTACATCCTTAAGGCTACACATACTCAAATACCTCATGAAACAACCTGGGAAGAAAATTAGAAAGAAACTGAACTTAACAACATCCTACACCCATTAAACATCACCTGCATCACCTGGACATAAACACACACAGGTACACCAGCACCTGACCAGACCTAGAGCTGAACATCCTTAACAAAACCTGCTTCCAAACTCAAGCTATCCCACTTATCTGAAGCACCTCTACCTCATAGCACTGATTTAAATGAACTCCTCCTTCTACTTACTTTGAAACACCA
This sequence comes from Petunia secreta, assembly GCA_029990175.1. Lineage (NCBI taxonomy): Eukaryota > Viridiplantae > Streptophyta > Magnoliopsida > Solanales > Solanaceae > Petunia > Petunia secreta. The sequence goes on from JARKIP010000017.1 coordinate 10,732,553, forward strand.
AAACCAAACTATAACACCTGCTGCACCTGACTTCTAGCAACCATCTAAACCAATTGCATAGCCCAGGAACTTCCCCACACTTACCAGCCTACAAACAACCTGAGAGACTGCTCGACTAAGCCCCTGCACCTCTCCTACTCCCTCTGAATCACTACAAAACCAAACCAAACCATCTGCATAAACCAAACACACACTTTACATCTACCTGAACCGGCCTACTAGAACTAGACATCAGCAACACTCTGAGTCAAAACAACCCTCTTTCACACCCTATACACCATAAAACAGCCTACAAGATCTAAAACTAGACCCCTGGCACCACCTCTTACATCCTAAACAAACTACAAACCACCCTAAAATTGCCTAAGTTACTTGCTATTGCTGCAGCTATCCAAACAACTTCCACCAGAGACCCTGAACCCTGAACACCTCAAACTAACTTCAACCATCTCCAGAAACAACCAGGCATCACTTCTTTACTTCTACACACCTGCAGAAACCTACACAGATAGCAGAGACCCTGCGCTTACCTGAACAGCCAACAATTCTTTCCACTCTCCTTATAAGCTGCCTGACACCCCTCCAATAAAAACCCCGATATCTCCAACCTCACAAAACAACATCCTCTCTCAAATCCACACAAGAAAATAAAGATAAAGCAGGAATAATACCAGTAATTCTATGCTTAAATGAACGAAGGCAAGAAACTAAAGACTTGTCACAAATTTAAAATTACTTGAGCTGGTATTTAGAATAAAGGCTTATAACCAGTTTTCGAACATTTCTATTAATATGAGATAAAACTTGTATAATGTCTTAGATTCATTGATATGCCTCTTCAAGAAACTTGTACATTAAAATAAGTAATGCCTTTCAAAACTGAAAGGGAAACTTTCATAACTCAGTATCGTTTTACCATCAAGAACCTTTACAACAAGCTTAACTTCTATACATAAAACTGAAATTATTTCCTGAACAAAAGCATAGTTTCATTCTGAAAAAATGTGAAGAACAAATTTTATCCAACATAAAATCAATTTAGAATGAATGAGAGGCTTAAGTTTTACCTCTTCTAGGACAGTGAACGAGGCGTAGGATCCGAAGAAAGCGACTCGACTAAGCGACGCGAGCAAGGGTGATGACAAAAATAGCAAAGCGACGGCACAAATAATGAAATGCAAACACAAGACAAATGTCAGGAAATCAACAGAAAGTAGTAACACTATCTGTTTGTTGAAACCTCAACTGCGACTAAAACGCCTATGTGTGTATACTGCTGCTGCTGCTGATCTCCATTTGAATTTTCCTAAACCCTAAACTTCAAGACCGCCTCAAAAATGAATAAAAGCTAAGAATTTATACCTGAGATTTTAGGGCTTGGCTCCCGTTTGAAATTCCCATTTGACCCTTACTCCTCTTTGCTTCCCTTTCAAGACCAGGTTGAAAAGGGTCTAATCCTCTCGGAGTATACCATTTTCACCTTTGTCTCTAAGAGATTTGCCCGTTAGGGTCGATTTATGGCTCGGATTAAAAGCTCGAATTTAAACAAACGGTTGCGATTCACGCTTTGCTGGAGAGAGAGAGAGAGTGTGTGTAAAAGGATGGAGGGGACCATGGTTTTTGAATGTTCTGGAGTTGGATATGGGAGGAAGTTGGGGATTAGGGAAGGGGAATTAGATTAGGGTTCTGATAATTGGGGAAAGGAGTGGGCCGGGTAGGAATTGGGTCGTGGGTGTTCTGATGAGTAAAGTGTGTGTGTGAAATGGATGTGGGTTGATGGGCCTCTGAAAGGGAAATGTATATGTGTGTGTTGTATGTATATATGGGTTGCGAAATTAAGCCCTATTTTAGGGAATAAAACGTTTTTGGCCCCTTTTCTTTAACTAAACTAATTGAAATATAATTTACGCATATAAGCTACATTAGGGTAAGCGATATAATTTAGCCCTTTCTATGAAACTAATTAGTTCACTTTAATTAATTTTAATTAATTAATCTTAATTTAAATTTTATTTTAATGCTTGAATTTCATTTAAATAATTAGTCATTAATTAAACATCGGGACGAAATTGGGTGTCAACAAGCGGGGCTGCTCCAATACACCTTTATATACCTGAATTTGGACAATACTCTTCTAGGAATTTAACCATCATTGGCCATTCATTAGGAGCTGAGTATATACCTGGATATCTCACCAACAAGAACTTGTGTAAGTTCCAATTAACTTCATGGGCTACCCGCTGGAACGAGACTTTTCCACCATGAGCCACTGTGTTGCGCCTTTTCCAGAGTTCCTACACGACAAAGGCAAGAATTGCTTGACACATTAACCTCAGCCAAGGACGTTTTCTACACTGCCACCACTTTAATTAATTGATGAAATCTCCAATCTTGGTCACAAACCCCATCGCATTTGCATAGTACGACCACACACTTTTTGCAATTGAACTTGTAACAGATAAGTGCTCACGAGTTTCCTCTTTAGAATGAACACAACACCTACAACGTGAAGGAACATTGTACCCAATTCTCTTCAATTCATTATCTAGGGGCAGCTTGCCTTTCCATGCTCGCCAAAGTACAAAAGAAATTTTGAAAGGCATGCCCTTCAACCACATAAGCTTATACTCCTCTTTCACATTACCTTTGCCTCGAACATAATTATAAGCACTACTTACCGTGAATTGGCCATTCGAAGTAAGCTCCCACGTTGCAAAATCTCGCACTTGCGCAATGTTCCCCGGCTGAATAGTGTCTACAACATGTTGCGCTAAATCACTTGGTAATGCTTCAAAAAGGAGTTGCTGATTCCATCCATTATCATTCTAGAAATCCTTCACCACATTCAATTCCTCCCTTACATAAAACCTGCGAGGAACAACAAAATACAAGGCACCAACACGTGACCAATTGTCATACTAAAAATGAGACGACCCTTGCCTAACATGCCAAATAATCTCATGATCTACCATCTCCCTAACAAGTAACATCTTTTTCCAAATAGGAGAACCATCAGTGTATGGCACAATAGAGTAATGCAATTTTTTATAATACTTATTGGCCATAAAAGTACCCCAAAGAGAAGTTTTCGTCCTAAAGTTCCACCACAATTTTGCAAATAAAGCATTTGCAACATCATATAAAGATTTAAATCTCACACCTTCCTCACCTGGTGGCTTTCACAAAGTATCCCAAGAGGCCCAATGCCTCCTTGAATTCTCCTCAGAATTATTCCAAAAGAAATTAGCAAAAATCCTGTGAAGTTGATCAATAACACAATCCGGGGGATTGACTGCAGACAAAAGATGAATAGGCATAATTTGAAGCACATGCATAATCAAAACAGCACTACCTCCATAAGACAACATTTTTGCCTTCCAAGATTGCAACTTCTGCCTTATCTTTGACACAAGGTCATCAAACTGAGCCTTATTTCTTCTTTTGTGTGTAACTGGACACCCTAAGTAAGTAAAAGGAAAAGTACCTCTTTCAATTTGAGAAATATACTCCACACTGTCAACAATCTCCTGTTCAACCTGGTGATACAAATAAATAACACTCTTCTCTTTATTGATCTTCTGACCGCTGGCACCCTCATAGGCATCCAGCACCCCCATAATGAGCCTCAGAGAAGTAGTATCAGCTGAATAAAATAAGATAGTGTCATCTGCATATGCTAAGTGGTAGATAGGAGGACTCCACTTAGGCATAGCAAAGCCTTTGAATATAGCATTCTCATGTAAAGCATTTAGGGCCCTGGACAAAACTTCAGCTAAAAGAATGAATAAAGTGGAGACAAAGGGTCCCCTTTGCTTCAAACCCCTAGAAGAATTAAAGAAATCATGTGGCTGCCCATAAAAAAGAACGAATACCAATTGTTAGATAAAAGCCTCCAAACAATATCAATGCATCTCTCACTGAACCCCACCTTTCTCAGAACCTTGGCCATAAATAACCAAGACACACGATCATGTGCTTTCATCATATCAAGTTTGATTACAACATTGGCATCTTTAGCTCTTTTTCTAATATCATCAACGATCTCCTAAACTAGTAGCACATTTTCAACAGTACTTCTACCCCTAACAAAACCAGCCTATGTAGGAGATATAAAATCAGGTAACAAATCAACTAACCTATCATGCAAGACCCTGGAAATCACTTTGTTTGAGAAGTTACTCAAACTAATAGGCCTCAGCTAAATGAACAGGCAGCTCAATAAAGCAAGAAAGTCGATTTGCATAGATAAGAGAACAGAGTACTAGAACAAAGATCAATTATGACAAACTCTCAGCATGTTATCATTCAGGAAAGATGTTTAGATCTCAACCCCAACATAATTAGCATTCCAGGATATGACATTACAAATGGATCTCAAGTCCTACCAAACTGCTGAAATTGATATAACTGCACTTTCTTAGAGAAAATTTTACAATACTCTGCTATTAACTCATCGCTAGTTCATCTCATGTTACTTTCTCAAGTCAAATACTGCACGCTCATGCTTTTGAGCTCACTGTTACCTCTCTCACACCGGGTAACATAAATGACAAATGTTTTCAATTTAACATTCTTATGCTCACCTTGCACAAGATGGTCTTGAGATGAGAGGAATTATTCTATGCAATAGAGGTTACATGTGTGAACAAGATGGTGAGAGTGTAAATCACTTATTTATGCGACGGAGGCTACATGTGTGAACAAGATAGTGAGAGTGTAAATCACTTGTTACGCACTCTACAGTGGCTAGAGTGAAAGCCTATCTTACTGATAATGCCAGAAACTTCTACTAATAGGACATACATGTCTCCAGATTATGTAATATCCATTTGTCAAGGCCACTCACTTCCTGTATTGGAAAAACAAAAGGGAAATTATAACACATTCTAAAGAAGCTATGCCATTTATTTCCGGAAAGCCTGTACAACATTATTTCCAGCAAAATTGCAAAGGAATCATGATTGAAAATGAAGGAAAAATTCAAAACAAAGCATCATCTTTTGTACCTTTGTACTTAAATCCATTTCTTCTATTTCTCAAATAGAAATGCGACACTTCCCTAATCGTGGTACTTGACCACACAAACTTGGAAGCTTCTGCTGTAGTTTCATTGTTTTTGCAGTTTTGTGCGACACAAGTAGTATTTAGTTATGTTGCAAGGTTTCATCCTGGTAGATCTATAAAAATTGGTCATCCAGACAGGGGCGGACCTACATGGTGGGGGTGGGTGCACCGGCACTTGCTGGCGTCGAAAAGAATTGTGCGTATATATATGTATATATGACAGAAAATGTGTATACATATTTAAATGTGCACCCAAAAGAACAAAAGCTAATTGGGTGTATTGGTAACGCAGATGTTTAAAGTTGGCTCCTAAGCTGGAGACTTGGGTTCGAACCCCAGCTCCTACAATTTCCTTTATACTCTTTTCTTCAATTTTATCTGGTGCCCCCACTGAGTTGAAATCCTGAGTCCGCCCCTGCATCCAGAAGCAGTCAAACTTATTTCTGCACAACTACATGTCTTAAAATTAAATATAGATACAAAGTTCAGTTTCCGTGTACAAAGGCCACTAAGAAAAAGTAAAAAAGATAAGCTTTGAAAACATATTGCACATGCTCAATGAAACTGAACAATGACATTTTCATTTACTTATCGATGACCTGTTCACTTAAATAGTGCCTCACAGAGAAAGTGGACACATTAGGCTTCTTAGGGAGGAGCACTAAATTTGTATGAGATGCAAATCTAGGGATATCATGGCCAGCAAAGAAGGCCTGCACCATATAAGTAAGATCAGCATCAATAACATCCCAACACACTTGATAAAACTTCCCTGAAAAGCCATCAGGGCCTGAAGCACTATCACCATTCAAGCCAAAAACTGCTTTCTTCACCTCTTCCATGGAAGGAATTTCTTCAATAGCAAGATTTTGATCCACACTAACCATTTCAGGCACATGTAAAAGCAAGTCAAAGTTCAATTCTTGGCCATCATTTGCAAATTGTTGTTGAAAAAACTCCAAAGCTTCAGCAGCCATATCTTCTTCATCATTAAGCCAATTTCCAAGCCTATCCTGGATTCTATGAATTTTAAGCTTCTTCCTCCTTCCTTGTACCTGAGCATGAAAAAATTTAGTATTGCGATCACCATCTTTAAACCACTGAAAACCTGTTTTTTGCTTCACAAATTCCTCCTCTAAATGGAGCACCCTTTTCAATTCAGCTTCAGCTTTCTTCAATTGCTCCCTATGATATGCATCAAGTGATTCTTCAAGCTTTAGCTCATGAGCTTTAATAATGTCTTCCAGTGAGGCAATTTTCTGAAAAATATTGCCAAAAGTAGCTTTGCTCCACCTTGATAAGGCCTGCTTTACTTTCTTCAATTTCCTATGAAATATTATAAAAGGATCCCCTACATAATCACACACCCAATTATCCTGCACAACTTGCAAGAAGGATTCATTATCAGTCCAGAAATTCAAAAATTTGAAGGATTTAATAATAGTAGAAGAATCAGTCGAACACTTTATCAGCAAAGGAGAATGATCAGATCCAGTCCTGGCAAGGTGTTCAATGTCAATCTTAGGAAAAAAATCCATGAACTCCTTATTAGCAAAACATCTATCAATCCTCTTCAAGATGAACTGATTTTCAATCCTCCCATTCCACAAAGTGTAAATAGTACCTGTATACCCTAAGTCAGTAACTCCACATGCAGCTATGGTAGCAGCAAAATCACCAACTTCTTGAGTCAACACTGGAAGACCACCATATTTTTCTTCTTCAGAGAGAATAACATTGAAGTCACCCCCAATGATCCATGGCTTAACCATAATAGATGCTAAGAATTGCAAGGAATCCCACAGCTCCATTCTTTCAATTCTATCACACTTAGCATAAACTAAGGTAAGAAAAAAATCATGATTCTGTACATTATGATGCAGCTTCAAAGTCAGTTGTTGCTCCTGGTCATCCACTACTGTCACAGTATAATCTTCCCCAATGAAAGCCCAAATCTTCCCATTGACATTCGTGAAAGACCAATACATTCCCAATCTCACGCCATAATACTGGACTCTACAGGGCTCCTGAAAAGGTTCAAGCAACCCTATAAAATCAAAATAATGATGCCTATGCAATGTATTCAACCTTGTGAACGCCTCCTTCGTATCAACTGATCGTATATTCCAAATCAAAGCTTTATTCATCATTAAACTTTTGATTTAGAACTCCAAACTGGTTGTATCCTGGAAATTGGCCCAGGCTCTTTCTTAGTACATCTGACACCTTTCTTTGGTACATCTCTAGGTGACAAATCACCTTCCCTGGCCATTCGTAGGAAGTTGTGGGCTGTTGATTCCTCGTCTTCACCATTAATACATGCTGCATCTCCCACATCATCTTGTAGCCCAAGCTGCTTACTAGGAGAATGTCGTTCTTGCCTTTGCAAAATGTCTTTACTATCACTGAATTGTAAAGAGTTTAGTAAAGCTTTTTCACCCTCAGTAAAATCCTCCTTTGAAATGCCCTTGGACAAACTCCCATCGCGTTGTAAATTTGAACCAGTGTCCAAATGGATCAACTGAGAAGGTACTGATTTGTCAGAAGTATTAAGAGGTACATGATCTTCGATGGGATTAGGATTTGCGAGTAAAGGAATATCATGGGAAGGAATAATTACGGTCTCACTGGTATGCACATTACACGCAACATTGACCTGAGCAGTCAGCAATTTTAATTTAGCCAAGGGAATTAATTCCTCTTTAGTCATAGGAAATAATCCTCCAGCTTTATTTAATAAAGCCTGCACATCTTCATTAATAACCTGATTACCCTTAGCTCCCTTTATCAACGCCTCTTCATGACATGAATTAACTCCAGCATTAATCACCTGTAATAAGCGATTTAAAGAACCCCCAGTTTTAGTCAAAGAATCACGCGCATAAGCATTTAATGCGCGTAAACCATTAGCTGCTTTCCCACTGGAATATGGAGTTCCTCCAGCTTTAATATCGTGATCATTAATTAGCGTCAAACCCTCAACTTGATTGCCTGAATTTAATGTAGTCCTAGGTAAAATAGGAGTCAACATTAACTCCTTTCCCAACGTGAAATCAGTTTCCTGAGCTGGCACGCGTGTGGAAATATGCAGACCCTCAACTTTAATGCCCGTTGGGTTTCCGGAAGCTTCAATGCCTACAGCTTTTGGTGTCGAACTCCCATCTTTAAACTCACTCTGATTCCCTTCTTTAATTCTCTTCCCATCAGCTAACACATTCACAACACCCTTCAGCTTTAAGGCCGTTACATATTTCTCATTAATTTCTACACCTCGTTTTTCCGCAGTATCTTTGTCCAGGGACAACTCACCCCTAGCTTTAATATGGTCAGCATTAATTGCAATCCCAGCTTTTGTAACATTCAACTTTGTGCTAGGGTTCTCAACTAACTTAACAGCTTTGTCATTGTTTGCATTCACCTCTGTAGGAATAAATTCCTCCTCATTTTGTAACACATCAAAAGCATTAATGTTGCGTGCAGCCTCCTTATTACCAAGTTGTTCTTGAATGTTAACACCACCGTTGGTTTTCTTCCTTGTAACAACCTGCCAAGCATTTGGATCACGAAGAGGATTCTGTCTTTTCACCATATTGCCTAGCTTCCTGCCTTGAGGTTCATTGTACCCATGGGTGCCCTTAATATCATGTGCTCCACTTGGCCCCGGATTCCTTACTACTTTGCCACTTTAACACCTTGTTGAGTAACACCTGTCTTTATTATCCGCACCTCGACTAATGGAATCATCATACAAATCTGGATGTAGGACTCGACATTCTTCATCAACATGTCCTTGCAAGCAACATTGAGAACAATACTTTGGAAGATAATCATACATAATTTTAATACATTTAGACTTCTTCTTCCTCGTATCTTAATCTACCTCTATTATATCAATTTCCTGTGGAAATCTCCTAACAAGTCAATTTCCACCTTCACCCTAGCACAACTAGGCCGTGTGTGGTTCAATGTAGCTGCGTCCAAGTGTAGGGGCTTACCAACTGCCAAAGCTAAGGAAAAAATGCATTCCTTCACAAAAAAAATTAGGAGGCAAGTTTGGGAAGGAGATCCAACCTATAGCAATTGATGTCTCTTTTCTAGGATCACACCAAGGATCCCACTTTAAGGTTCTCATAAAAAATGATTCACGACCAACTTTAATCCAATGTCCTTTCGAAAGCAAGTTGACATAGTCTTCAAAATGTGAGCAACGGATTAAAATACTCCTATAGTCTAGGGAACCAATAACACAGTTTCCTTTAACCTCGCATTGAGTAGGAATAACTTTGCGAAGATCATTCAGCTCTGGTGATCCATACGTAAATTTTCCAATGATCCCATAAATCAATTTCGTAGAAGCTATGGATTGTTGAACCTTTTTTTTATTCCACATCATTGTAGGTCGTCCGTTAAGTTTTTTTGGATGTTGAATGGGCAGTGAAGGAGCTTTAACAGCTTGGGTCTCGAGAGTTTGTGAGGGTGGAACCACCACTGCAGCGTAGAAGGCAGTAGCGGGGATTGGTGTGGGCTGATACGATATAGGGGTGGTGGGGTGGGCTGAGCAACCCCAGTGGGGGGCTGCCCAGTTGCCTGATTGGCCATGGGAGAAGTCAAGAAGAAGCAGCGCCTAAATCGCGTAGAATCGCCTGTAAATCGCCTTCTCCTAGAGAGAAAAAGCGTGGGTTGGGGTTTAGAGTTTTTATTTATAGACTAAATCCTAGGGATTTTTAGGTGTCGAAATTGGTATCCCTTTTGACAAGATTAACCTTAACGGTACTAATTGGATAAGGCTACAATTCAAAAATTTATCTTTGAGGAGGGAAAAACTAAAATAATACACCTTTGGAGACTTTCAATTCGTCCAGCGCATGAGGGAGTGTACGGGGAGAGATAGTGAATGAGAGATGGGGCTGCTGACTTGTTTTGGTTTGGATATTTATTAGTTAAAAAAGGGAGATTTGCACGGGTATGCTGGGATTAGGGCTATGGGTTACGAAATTGGCCCTTTTTCCTTTAAAATCAAGAATTTACTTTAAATTTTAAAAATTGACCTTGTATATAATAATCTAACATCAATTAAAAATTTTAGGCCAAAATTGGGTGCCAATAGTTCTTCTTCACCTTGGCATGCAACTCGATCAAACTAGTAGCTCGGCGAGTACCTTCAAAATCAACAACATAATCTTGAGGCAATGGGGCTAAATCAAGTGCAATTACAGGATTAAAACCATACACACATTCAAACAGAGTCATTCCAATCATTCAATGCATAGTTCGATTATATGCAAATTCCATCACGGGCAAACGATCAGCCCAGTTTCTGACCTTACCTTTGATCATAGCTCGAAGCAGAGCTCCCAAGGTACGGTTGACTACCTCGGTCTGTCCATCAGTCTGAGGATGGTGAGACGTCGAGCATAGTAATTTGGTGCCGAGGGCACCCCATAAACTTTTCCAAAAATGACTTAAGAATTTTGAGTCTCAATCACTCACAATAGTACAAGGCACACCATGCAATTTGAAAACAAATAAAGCTACATGTTGTGCATCATCACATTTCTTGCAAGGAATAAAGTGAGTCATTTTGGGAAAACGTTCGACTATGAAAAAGATGCTGTCATGTCCACCCCCCGACCTCGGTAATCCCATAACAAAATCCATGGATATATCAACCCATGGTCGATTAGGAATAGGTAACGGAGTGTACAAACCATGAGGGTTGGACCTCGATTTAGCTTTTTTACAATCTATACAAGCATTGCAAAGCTTTTCCACATCTCTTCGCATTTTTGGACAATGGAACTGCTCGATCAAGATTCCAAGAGTTTTGTCGATACTGAAGTGTCCCATCAAGCCTCCGAAGTGAGCTTCTCGAAGCAAAAGCTCTCTCCACGATGACACATGCACACAAACCCCACCATTCTTGAAGAGGTAGCTATCGTGCCACTGATATTTCTCAATCCTTCGTCCACTAAAGATTGCGTCACGGACGCTTTTTAGCTTGGGATCATCTTCTTACATCGACTTGATGCTTTCGCATCCCACGAGCCTCGCTAAGGCAAATTTTCTTGATAGCGCATCTGCCACAACTTTGTCTTTCCCCTTTTTGCAATGAATTACATAGGGAAAGCTCTCAATAAATTCCACCCACTTGGCATGTCTTCGGTTTAATTTCTCCTGGCCTCGGAGATGTTTCAATTATTCATGATCACTTTTAATCACAAACTCTCGTGGCCACAAATAATGCTACCAATGGGCTAGTGCTCGAACGAGGGCATACAACTCCTTCTCATATGTCGAGTAATTCAAGGTTGCACCCTTAAGCTTTTCGCTGAAGTAAGTAATCGGCTTTGATTCTTGCATAAGCACTGCTTCGATCCCAACTCCAGACGCATCACATTCGACCTCGAACGCTTTGCCGAAGTCAGTGAGTTGCGACAACAGGGCAGAGCTAAGCCTCCGTTTCAACTCTTGGAAAGCCCTTTCTCTGGACTCTCCCTACACAAATGGATAGTCTTTCTTTACCTGCTCGGTTAAAGGAGCTGGCACGGTGCTAAAGTCACGAACAAACCTTCGGTAAAAGCTAGCTAATTCATGGAAGCTGCAAACTTGGGATGCCGAAGTTTGAGTCGGCCATTCGTTGATCACCTCGACTTTTGACTCATCGACTTCAACACCATTAGCACTCACAACAAATCCTAGAAAGACTACACGTTCAACACAAAAGGCACACTTTTTCAATAGCATATAACTTCTCTTCTCCAAGGGTTTCAAGTATTAGCCTTAAGTGTTCGACATGTTCATCCAAAGATTTACTATAAAAAAGTATGTCATCGAAGTAACGACAACAAACTTATTTATGAATGGTTTGAGCACATTGTTCATCTGTCTCATGAATTTGCTCGGTACGTTAGAGAGGACAAAAGGCATCACTAACCATTCATAGAGACCGAATTTGGTCTTGAATGCAGTTTTTCACTCGTCTCTGGGTTTCATTCGGATTTGTTGGTAACGGGACCTGAGTTCTATCTTCGAAATGAATGAAGAACCACTTAACTTATCTAGCATGCTATCTAATCGAGGGATAAGATAATGATACTTTACCGTAATTTTGTTGACTGCTCGGCAATCAACATATATTCACCATGTTCCATCTTTCTTTGGAACAAGGATAACAGGAACGACGTAAGGACTCAAGCTCTCTCGAACAAGGCCCTTGTTCAGCAATTCATCCACCTGCCATTAGAGCTCATTGGTGTCTTCGGGATTACACCGGTATGCAGGTTTGTTGGGGATTCGAGACCCCGGTACGAAGTCAATTTGGTGCTCGATTCCTCTCAACGAAGGCAATCCACCCGGCATGATGCAACCCAAATTGCATCGAGACCTTTCACTCGAAGTCAAGCCAAGGATATACAAGATGCTCACCTACACTTGGTTTTGAGAGGCGTGGATGATATGAGCTCGGGGGAGGACTTAAAGACAACGCATGGAGCTAAATCCATGTGGAAATAGGGCAGGAAACAGTGCAGGAAGCAGGGGAGCAAAACAGGGCAAAACAGGGGAACACCTGCTGAGCTTACTGCCTGACGGAGGGGATTTCCTCTTCGCGATAGCGTGCAGACCTTCGCGATTGCGAAGAGCTTTTGTTTGTTCTTCGCCTACGCGTGACCTCGTGCGCGATCGCGCGCCTCAGCTTTTAAGTGCCCTGCGCGATCGCATATACTCTAGCGCGATCGCGAAGGGATCTTGAGTATCAGCGGACCAGAATCTTGTAAACATTGTAATGGGGTGTTATGAATACACCCCTCCTTCATTTATTGCCTTTTTACCTTACATTGAACACAAAACACATTGAATGAGCATAGCTCTTGAAACTTGTAACCATTTTGGCTTGAATCAATTAGATGAATCCAAGTTGCTCTTCAATCCGTCTTTGATCATTCTATTTGCTCGAGCCTCGTGTCTCTTGAGGATAGTTGCTTAGCGTAGGTGATTCTTTTCCAATCGTTCGGGGTGTAACGGCACAAGTTCTTCGTTGCTACTTGGACTTTCGTGTGAGTCTCGTCTCGTTTCTTATCTTTTATCACTTTCGTAATTTTGATTGCATCAGTTGGTATCAGAGCAAGGCTAGGGTTGCGTTCTTACAAACCCTCGTCCTACTCTTCATGCTGGTCATCTTTGTTTCGTGTTGAATTTCATGTTCTTGTTCTTGTTTTATTGAAAAAGAAGAAAAAAATTCAAAAACTAGAAAACCCAAAAATTTGCTAGATATCGTTGGTTGTTACGATTTTGTTGGTGTTTATTATTGGGGATTGTTTGCTTACGTAATCTCGACAATTGGGTACCAACAAAACACGTTTTGGAGTTGAGAATCAAAAGTTGGAAAATTTAAACCCTAGGTTGGATATTTTGAAATAATTGCTAGAACTCGATTGATATTATGAATTCTTGGTTGTTATCGGGGTTTACTCCTTATAGTTTTCCCGTCATTTTGATACCACCATAACATCATTTGGAGTCTTGGAGTGAAAATCATAATTTTTAATCTTGAAGGTTTTGAACGTTTTTGAAGAAGTTGTCCAAAATCCTTGAAACAAGATGCTTGTTGGTTGTTTGTTTGATAAAACCGGTGAGGATTGTTTACTACAGTTGAAAACACCATTTGAAAGCTTGAAAACTGAAAACAAGTTGAATTTGGGTTGTTTGTGTGCCAAAACTGCAGTTTTAAGTCGAGTTTCTGGTTCTGCTGCACAGACCTGCGCGATCGCGCAGTGTCTCACGCTATCGCGCCACTTCTGTATTTTTGTTCATCGCGATCGCGCCCCTCTGCACACGATCGCGAAGAGTAACAATTTCCAGAAAATCCTGAAGTTGGACAGAACGTTCGCAAAGGCATCGTAACAGTTTCCAATCACCAAAACTCCCATAGCATCATCAAATATGGTGAGTTTCTAGATCTCAAACCAAAATTCATCCAATTCCGAATCCGTTTGGTGGCGATTCGATCTTTGAACATTTGATCGCATCACTTCCATTTAGTACTTTGAGGGTAACACTCCTACCTAATTGTACTAATCCATTGTGCGAATAGGATACTCGTGCTTAGAAGGAGAGTAGAATTCAAAGAAGATTCGTAGTTAATTGTTTGGTTCAAGTGCGCACCAAATAGCTTAGCGATTATCGAGTCCCATTGAATCCACTCTTCCCGAAGAGCATTTGGTTCTTGTATTTTGGATTGATCATTGAGGAGGTTGCGCAACTACGAGGAGGCCATTGATCTCAAGTTTGTGTGAACCTAACCCCCCAACTTGAGTGAAACCGAGTGACAAACAAAAGAGAGAGAGTGAGTGAGGACCTTTACTCTAATCTCTTTTCTTGTTTTTGATTGTTGTAGGTACATGGCGGAGGAGAAAGCAAAGAGTACCATTGAGGTTCCAACCGACGTCTTGGCTAGCTTGTTAGCCGAGGTGAAGGCCTTAAACCTTAAAATGGAAATCATGGAAAAGGAGAGGACCCCGAGTGTCCAAAAGGATGCCAATGAGGGCACTAGTGATGATTCCATCATGAAACCGGATCAATATGCGGAGTTAGTTCGTCGACAACGGTTGAGGGATGAGACTCTAGCTAGAGAAAGAATGTTGGGCAACCCCCAACCCTTGGGCAATCCCCAAGGAGATGTTCCATTCCTAAGGCCTCGGAGAAACATTGCACCTCTTGAGCAAGTTGATGAAGCTCAAGAAGGGGAGGGCCTCGGACTTGATGATGATTACTTTGATGCTCCCTATCCAAATAGGAGGGCGATGAATGGAGGCCGAGGTGTAGATAGAGGTCATGGCCGAGGTCGAGGACCTCCAAGAGCTTATATGGGAAGAAACTTGGGAAGGGAATATGAAGATGTTGATGACAACTATGGGGTTCAACCAGAACCAAACCGTGGGGGTCGTGACACTAATCTCAATAGTGTCAAGATCACTATCCCTCCTTTCAAAGGGGCTAGTGATCCGGAAGCATTTCTTGAATGGAAGGTCCAATTGGAGCGGGTCTTTGACACAAATGATATGACCGAAGAGAAGAAGGCCACTTATGCTATATCTTCATTTGAGTCCTATGCCTCTACTTGGTAGGAATCCATCAAGCGATCAAGGAGAAGACTTGGGTTGCGGATGAACATCACTTGGGAAGAGTTGAAAGAAGTTATGAACAACAAATATGTGACTCCCAAGTATCGACAAGAGCAACTCAAAAAGCTCTATGAATTGAAGCAAGGTTACAAGTCCGTTGATGAATATTTCAACAACTTTGAGAAAAACCGGATGGCCCTTGATGTGGAAACGTAGGATGAGGAACAAGCTATCATCCGCACAAAAGTGGCTTGAGTAGGGAGATTGCCTCCCAATTGAGGCTTCACATCTTCCACTCCTTACAAGATGTTTGTGATGCCGCGGTTGAAGCCGAGAAGTGGCTCAAAGAAGAGAAGGCTCCTCGCTATAGGAGTACTACCACTACCACTCCATCAACTCGCACCAAAGAATGGAAGAGCCCATATGCTAGTGGGGCAAGTGGGAGTCGAGAAGTGAAGAAGCCTTTTTAAAAGGCCACCCCGAGAAGCGACCACAAAGAGGTTGGAGGTACTTCTAAAACTACTTTAAATACTCTGTCTTCTTCTTCTATCCAATGCCATAAATGCAAGGGTTATGGACACTTTGCCAAAGAGTACCCTACCCGGAAAACAATGATTGTGATGGATGATGGGATGGTCTATGAGGGTGAAAGTGAGTCCGAGGGTGAGGTTGAAGAGGAGAGTGAAGAAGTTGAAGGTGAGGAGAGAGCGACGGAGGGGGATGATCCTAATATGTTCCTTGTGGTGCGTCGCATTTTGGGAACCATGTTGAGTGAGGAGAGGGAAGATGAACAAAGGGAGAACTTGTTCCATGCCCGGTGTAGAGTGAAGGGACAAGTTTGTTCCATGATCATTGACTCGGGTAGTTGTGCAAATGTGGTGCGCCAATCCTTGGTCTCACAATTGAAGTTGACTACCATTAAACACCCGAGCCCCTACCATTTGCAATGGCTAAGTGAGTGTGGGGAATTGAGGGTAGTGAAGCAAGTCTTGATTAGATTCAAGATTGGGAACTATCAAGATGAACACATGTTTGACGTGGTGCCAATGGAAGCTTGCCACCTTTTGTTTGGAAGGCCTTGGCAATACGACAAACAAGTGGTTCATGATGGCCGGGCCAACACTTACACGGTTAGGCATGAGGGAAAGAGGTTTGTGCTTACACCTTTGACCTCGAAGCAAGTAAGTGAAGACTATCGGCGCATGAAAGAGTTGAGGGAAGCGGCTAAGGCCAAGTCCTCGGTTGTGGCCAAACCTTTGGCCGAGACTCCACCATCTTCCACCGGTCGTATGTGTGCCATGATGCAACCGGGTGAATATTTGAGAGGTAATGATGGCACCAAGATGCTCATATGCCTAGTGCACAAAGATATGGTTTTAAATTCCGAAAGTGATTATTTATCTAACCCTAACCCTTTGCCTAGTGCCATTGACAATGTTTTGAAGGTCTATGAGGACATGTTCCCGGATGAGATGTCGGATGGATTACCTCCCTTGAGGGGTATTGAACATCAAATTGACTTTGTCCCGGGATCTCAAATTCCAAACAAGCCGGCATATAGAAGTAATCCCGAGGACACAAGGGAGTTACAAAAGCAAATTGATGAATTGCTTACCAAAGGCTTGGTGAGGGAAAGCTTGAGTCCTTGTGCCGTGCCCGTGATCCTCGTTCCAAAGAAGGATGGCACTTGGAGGATGTGTATGGATTGTCGAGCGGTCAACAAGATCACGGTAAAGTATCGACATCCCATACCTCGTTTGGATGATATGTTAGATGAGCTTAGTGGTTCTAGTGTCTTTTCAAAAATAGACCTTAGGTCCGGCTACCATCAAATCCGGATGAAACCCGGGGATGAATGGAAAACAGCATTCAAGACTAAGTTTGGTCTATATGAATGGTTGGTGATGCCCTTTGGCCTCTCCAACGCACCTAGTACCTTCATGGGACTATGGAACCACGTGCTTAAGCCATTCATCAATAAATTTGTGGTCGTCTACTTTGATGACATATTGATTTATAGCAAGTCAATAGACGATCATGTTGACCACTTGAGTCAAGTCCTTGAAGTGCTACGAGCCGAAAAGCTCTATGCCAACTTTAAGAAGTGTGCCTTTTGTGTTGAAAAGGTTGTCTTTTTGGGCTTTGTTGTTACTGTCAATGGTGTAGAAGTTGATGAGTCCAAAGTTGAAGCCATTAGAGATTGGCCTACTCCTACCACCGTTTCTCATGTGAGGAGTTTCCATGGCCTAGCTAGTTTCTATAGGCGCTTTGTTAGAGACTTTAGCACCATTGCCGCACCACTCACCGAGTTGGTGAAGAAAGATAAATCTTTTGTGTGGGGAGATCCTCAAGAGAGAGCTTTCCAAGAATTGAAAAGTAGGTTGAGTACCGCCCCCTTGCTACAATTGCCCGACTTCGGGAAGGCTTTTGAGGTTGAATGTGATGCCTCGGGGGTGGGAATTGGGGGTGTTCTCATGCAAGAAGGGAAACCCGTTGCCTACTTTAGTGAGAAGTTGAAGGGCGCAACCTTGAATTACTCCACGTATGACAAGGAGTTGTGTGCCCTCGTGAGAGCTCTAGCCCATTGGCAACACTATCTATGGCCTCGGGAATTTGTGATCAAGAGTGACCATGAGTCACTCAAGCATCTAAGAGGCCAAGAGAAGTTGAACAAGAGACATGCCAAGTGGGTGGAGTTCATTGAGTCCTTCCCTTATGTGATTCATTACAAAAAGGGCAAGGACAATGTTGTGGCCGATGCGCTTTCTAGAAAATTCGCTCTTGCTACCACTCTCGCTTTTAGACTTATGGGTTTTGAAAGCATTAAATCATTGTATGATCATGAACCAAAGCTCAAGAGCATTCATGATGATCTAGTGAGTGGAGAAAGAGTGGAAAATACCAATGGGTAGATGGCTACATTTTCAAGAATGGGAGAGTGTGTGTTCCCGAGTCCTCTTGGAGAGATGTGCTAGTTCAAGAAGCACATTGTGGGGGCTTGATGGGTCACTTTGGGGTGGACAAGACTATGGCCATACTTAAAGAACAATTACATTGGCCAAAAATGAGGCCTCTTGTGGAAAGATTTTGCAATTCTTGCTTGGATTGCAAGAAGGCCAAGTCTAGATCCAGCAACCATGGTTTATACACTCCTTTGCCCATACCTACTAGTCCGTGGGTTGATCTTTCTATGGATTTTGTTATGGCTTTGCCCCGGACTAGAGGAGGACACGATAGCATTTATGTTGTCGTTGACCGTTTCTCCAAAATGGCTCACTTCATTCCGTGCAAAAAGACTAATGATGCACAACATGTAGCTTCCTTGTTTATTGATAATGTCTTGAAATTGCATGGGGTGCCTCGCACCATTGTTAGTGATAGGGACTCCAAGTTCCTAAGCCATTTTTGGAAGTGTTTGTAGGGTGCTCTTGGCACCAAGTTGCTTTTCTCCACGTCCCACCACCCTTAAACCGATGGGCAAACCGAGGTGGTGAACCGGACTTTAGGAGCTCTACTTCGAGCTATGACCAAAGGAAAGGCCGGGACTTGGATTGATAAGATACCACTCATGGAGTTTGCATATAACCGCACTTTTCATCGTATGATTGGCATGACTCCATTTGAGTGTGTTTATGGTTTTAACCCATTGATTCCTCTTTATCTTACCCCTTTGCCAAGGGATGTGGTTGTTGATTTTGAAGGTAAAGCTCGGGCCAAGGCATTTCTTGAACTTCACGCCAAGGTGCGGAAGACTTTAGAGGAGGCCTATGAGAAGATAGCAACCAAGAAAAATAAAGGAAGAAAGAAGGTGGACTTCAAGAATGGGGATTGGGTGTGGGTGCATTTCCGCAAGGAAAGGTTTCCCCACCAACGGAAAGGGAAGTTGGCACCACGGGGCGATGGCCCATTCCAAGTGTTGTCCAAGATCAACAACAATGCCTATGTGATACATTTGCCCGGTGAGTACAATGTATCGACTACTTTCAATGTTAGTGACTTGACTTCTTTTGATGTAGGTGATGATACCTTGGAGGAGGACGACTTAATTTCGAGGACGAAATCTTCTCAAGAAGGAGAGGATGATGGAACCCAAATTGCATCGAGACCATTCACTCGAAGTCAAGCCAAGGATATACAAGATGCTCACCTACACTTGGTTTGGGGAGGCGTGGATGATATGAGCTCGGGGGAGGACTTAAAGACAATGCATTGGAGCTCAATCCATGTGGAAACAGGGCAGGAAACAGTGCAGGAAGCAGGGGAGCAAAACAGGGCAAAACAGGGGAACACCTGCTGAGCTTACTGCCTGACGGAGGGGATTTCCTCTTCACGATCGCGTGCAGACCTTCGCGATCACGAAGAGCTTTTGTTTGTTCTTCGCCTTCGAGTGACCTCGTGCGCGATCGCGCGCCTCAGTTTTTAAGTGCCCTGCGCGATCGCATATACTTTAGCGCGATCGCGAATGGAACTTGAGTAGCAGCGGACCAGAATCTTGTAAACATTGTAATGGGGTGTTATAAATACACCCCTCCTTCATTTATTGACTTTTTACCTTACATTGAACACAAAACACATTGAATGAGCATAGCTCTTGAAACTTGTAACCATTTTGGCTTGAATCAATTGGATGAATCCAAGTTGCTCTTCAATCCGTCTTTGATCATTTTATTTGCTCGAGCCTCGTGTCTCTTGAGGATAGTTTCTTAGCGTAGGTGATTCTTTTCCAATCGTTTGGGGTGTAACGGAACAAGTTCTTCGTTGCTACTTGGACTTTCGTGTGAGTCTCGTCTCGTTTCTTATCTTTTATCGCTTTCGTAGTTTGGATTGCATCACGGCATTTCTTCGGGAAACATGATTCCGAAGTCCTACAAAACACTTTGTACAACACTAGGCAAAGGGTTATCGTTACAAAAATCATCATTAGAGTTTATAAAGAATCTTTTGTGCACGAGGAAAGTCATCAACTGACCGTTGTCGTTGCCTCGTAGATACTCACCCGGTTGCATGATTGCACAAATATTCCTTACCTCGGGCGGTGAATGTTTGTCTTCGACCACAATTTTTGTCCCAATTAGAGACTTAGCTTTGGCTGCTTCTTTCAGCTCATTCATTCTTCTGTAGTCCTTGCTGACTTGTTTCAGAGACAATGGTTTGAGTATGGAACTCTCACCTCCGAGCTTAGCAGTGTAAGCGTTGGATCATCCGTTATGAATAACTGACCAATCATATTGCCATGGTCGACCCAATAGAAAATGACAAGCTTGCATCGGTATCACATCGACCATCATCTTATCTTGATATTCTCCCATTTTGAACTTGATCCACACTTGTTTGACAACTTTAAATTCACCACATTCATTTAACCATTGCAATCAGTAAGGATGATGATGCTTTGAGGTAGGTAATCCCAATTATGAAACCAAGGTTTGGCTCACCTCATTTGCACAACTACCCAAATCAATGATCATCAAATAAATTTTTCCCCTCACTCGACACCTTTCATGGAAAAGATTTTCTCTTTGGTCGTTTTCTTCTTCAAGAGTCATACAGATCAAATTTCTTTGAACCACAAGAAACATTTCCGGATGATCAGCTTCGGCGGCTTCTCGACTATCATCATTTTCAGCTCGGTCAATCTCCTCGACACTTTCTTCCTCGGTGTTACTTGCTTGCTCATGGACGGTTCCATCTTCAAGAAAAAGCATAACTTTGCGAGTTGGACACTGTTTTGCAATGTCACATAACCCCTACATTTATGACATTGAATTCTTGAAGCACTAGGAGTAATGAGTTGAACTTTACCTCTAATCTCCTTGGAGTTGCTAACGGTCACTCCACTTTCAAAGGGTTTCTCCGGATCTCGGCCAGTGTTGGCACTTGCTGGATTCGGGCTCTTCCAATCTTTACCTCGGTTCAAGGGATTTGAAGTAGTGACTCCTCGATATCGGTTTGGTTTTTCGTCCTTCACCCATTTTTTAGCTTCGATGGCTGCATGAAATACATCTTCCAAAGTTTGATACACATGCAGCCTCAATTGAGATGACACATCTCGAGTCAAGCCATTTTTGAATTGAATGATGGCTTGCTCATCATCTTCTTTCATATCAAGAGCGAATCGAATTCTTTCGAATTATTCATAATATTCTTCAACCGATTTGGACCCTTGTTTCAATTCGAAGAGCTTCTGATGTCGTTCCTGCTGATATTTGGCAGTCACATACTTAGCTGATGCAGGGCATACCTCTAGGCCGTTCACTAGGAGTCAAGCAAAGTTGATTCAAGACACCCATCTTTACTTGACTTGGAGAGACATGGATGAAGGTTCCGAGAGTAGCCGGAAGATCATGCTTTTGAGTGCCATGGATGGTGGATCACTTAGGCCACTTGAAAAGGCATTCGAGGCACGTTTGGAAGCAAACCAAGAAGCTACAGGAACGGGCGGACCTCCTACTCAACTAGGCGGGCAACCTACTTTTTGATCACTCTCTAGATCTTGCTCCAGGCGGACCGCCTCTGTAAAACGGGCGGACCGCCTACTCCAAAAAGGCTGGCCGCCCACTCCAAGTAGGCTGACCGCCTACTCCAAGAAGGCTGGGCGCCTACTTGGGCGCCTAGTGTGCTGAAGGGTGCGGAATTCCTAGTTTTATGCTATGTTTTGGACAACTATAGCCCTACGAGGCTTTTATTATTTTAACCCACTTTAGGGGTATTTTTGAGCTTTCATTACATGTAAGTGAAGTCTATAAATACTTCACAAATCTCTTCAAACCTTAGCTTACCTTGAATTTTATGAATGATGAAAAGAATCTATCTCTTGTTTGGAGAACCCTTTGTCTTGGTTGCTTGAATTCACTAGCGGAACCTAGTTGAGTCTTGAACCGAAAACCCGATCATTCTACTTGCGAGTCCCGGGTGCGACTCGAGGGTGGTTGCATAGTGTAGGTCCTTCTTGACACCGATACGAGGGTATCTCGGGACAAGTTCCCCGGGGTTACTTCGTAGGGAGTTCGAGTAGTGTCTCGCTCTCTATCTTTACTTCCGCGTTTAGTTTTGATCCTTATCATCTTGGTATCAGAGCAAGGCTTGGGTTTTGTTTCTACAAACCCCCGACCCTTGATTCTTCGTGCCTAGATTGGTTTCGATATTAGGTTCTTGTTTGTTATTGAAGAAAAGAAGAAAACACAAAAAAATATGATCATGGATTCTTGGTTTGATAGACCCATTGTGTGATTGTTATTGGGGTTTTTTCCTTATTGGAAACCCGTTCTTTTGGTACCCTAAGCATCCAGTTTGAAGTAGAAACACAAGAATTGAAAATTTGAAACCCCTTGAAAATTTAAAATTTTGAAACCCTAAGCTTGAAGTTGATGAACATGGTGGATTGCTTGTCTTTGATTGGGGTTTGATAAAAGTTGTTGGGGTTGGTTCTTTGTGATTGAAACAACATTGGGGTACCTTTGAATTGCTAAAACAACGTGTGAATTGCTGAATTTTGGGGTGCAAAACCAAGAAAATCGTGTTTGAAACTGTGCTGAAACCTGCAGTAGGCGGGGCGCCTAATGAAACGGGCGGACCGCCTGTTTTTGTTGAGCTCTCTGGATTTTACAGAGGCGGGGCGCCTACTAGAGTAGGCTGACCGCCTATTCTCCTCTGCAGAGAACCAGGCGGACCACCTACTCCAAACAGGTGGGGCGCCTACTTCTGTTGGGCGTGGTTTCGGGTAGTTTGTCGTAGGATCTCTTGTTTCTTTGATCGCATTACTTCTAGCTAGTACTTCTTTGAGTAATCTTACCTACTTGAATTGTGCTAGCCCTTCTAAGCTATTAGGAGACTCAAGCCTAGACCGGAGACTAGAATTCAAAGAAGACTCGTAGTCTCTTTTGACTCAAGTCCGCACTTAAAGAGCTTATCGTTCCAATAGAGTCACATCAACTCCACTCACCCCGGAGTGCATTTGGCTTTTGAGTCGAGTGATTAAGTTGAAGGTTTACTATTCAACTTAGCGAAGCTTTGGATTCAAGCAAGAGTGAAATAGCCACCACCACTAAACGAGTGATCCGAGTGAAACACTTGTGAGGGAGTGTGTGAGGTTGTTTGCTAACCTTTGTTACTTGTGTAGGTACCATGTCTACCGAAGGAGAAGATTTTGCTAAGAGTGCCCTTGCTACTATCCTTGACAAATTGGAAAGTATGCACTTGAGGATTGAAAGCCTTGAGAGTGTGAACTCTAGTGCTCTAGTTGAGCAAGGGACTTCCAATGTCCAATCGGAGAAAGGGACCCCGAGCGTCCAAGTTGAGAAAGGGACCCCGAGTGTCCAAGTGGAAGTCTCAAGTACTCCTAACTTTACCCCGAAACAAGTTAGCCATGTTATTGAATTGCTCAATCAACAACGGGTAAAGGAGGATCGAGAGAGAATTGAGCGAACGGGCATTCCCCGTATCTTGGATAATCCCCCAAGAAATATTCCACTACCAAGACCCATCCGAAATGTGCAACCTCTTGAGCAAGTCGATGAAGCTCAAGAAGGGGAGGAAGCCGACTATGGTGATGATATGTATGGGTTTGATGATCACTTTCAACCAAGGCGAGGTATGAATTGGGGTCGAAATATGGATCGAGGTAGGGGCCGAGGTCGAGGGCCACCTATGGGGTATGTTGGAGGGAATGCGAGGAGGGAGTATGGTGTGAATGAAGATCACTATGGGGGCCAACCGGAGCCTTTCCGTGGGGGTCGTGACAACACCAACCTCAATAGTGTGAAGCTTAATCTCCCAATCTTTAAAGGGAATTGTGATCCGAGTGCTTATATTGAATGGGTGCTACAAATGGAAAGGTTGTTTGACACAAATGACATGACCGATGACAAGAAGGGTACTTATGCTATATCATCCTTTGAGTCCTATGCATCTACTTGGTGGGAATCCGTCAAGAGATCAAGGAGAAGAGCGGGAATTCCCGTGAATGTGGGTTGGAATGACTTGAAGGGTATCATGAGTATCAAGTACATCACTCCTAGATATCGTCAAGAACAACTCAAGAAACTTTATGAGTTGAAGCAAGGTGTCAAGACGGTGCATGAATATTATGACGAGTTTGAAAGAACTCGAATGGCCTTGGATATGGACACCGAAGATGAGGAGCAAGCCGTGATCCGTTTCATGAATGGTTTGAGCTATGGTATAGCTTCACAATTGAGATTGCATGCTTATCTTTCACTTTAAAAAGTCCTTGATGCCGCTATTCAAGCCGAGCAATGGCTTGACAAAGAGAAGTCCAACCGTTACAAGAGTAACACTTCTACTTCCATGACCAAGCAAAAGAATTGGAAAAATCCTACTCCCAATGCAAGATTCACAAATGCGAGTGGCCCTAGTGGAGCAAGTGCTAGTAAAGAGGTGAAGAAGCCGTTTGAGAGGTACACACCCAATGTTGGAGGTAATTCTAAAACCCAATTGAATACTCCTACTTCTTCTTCCATTCAATCTCACAAATGCAAGGGGTATGGACACTTTGCTAAGGAATGTCCTACGAAAAGGACCATGGTTGTTGTTGGTGATAGTGCTTATGAGCAAGAAAGTGAGCCGGAGGGAGATGAGGGGGTAGAGGGAGATGAGGGAGTAGAGGAGGACGAACAAGATGATACGGTGGAGGATGAGGAACCTCATACTTTCCTAGTTGTGAGGAGGAGCTTAGGAGCTATGATTATGGAGTATGGTGAAACCTTGCAATGAGAAAACCTTTTCCATGCTAGGTGTCGTGTTAAGGGTGTTGTGTTCTCTATGATCATTGACTCCGAGAGTTGTACTAATGTTGTGAGTCAATCCCTTATAACCCAATTGAAATTGCCTACCGTGAAACATCCCAAGCCATATCGATTGCAATGGCTTAGTGAATGTGGGGAGCTAAAGGTAGTGAAACAAGCAATGATTAAGTTCAAAATGGGTAGTTATGTTGATGAGCACTTGTTCGACGTTGTGCCCATGCAAGCTTGCCACATTCTCTTTGGAAGGCCTTGGCAATTTGATCGACAAGCGGTTCATGACGGGCGTGTCAACACTTACACGCTCCAACATGAAGGAAGGAAATTTGTGTTGAAGCCCCTAACTCCCAAACAAGTGAGTGATGACTACAACCGGATGAGGGAGTTGAGGGAGGTGGCAAAGGCCAAGTCAATCATCGAGACTAGCCCTTTGTCCAAAAGCATGGTGGCAATCCCACCTTCTTCTTCTACCGGTGGCATTTGTGCCATGATGCAACCGGGCGAGATCTTAAAAGGGAATGATGGCACCAAGTTTCTCCTATGCCTAGTGCACAAAGGTATGGTCCTAAACTCTAATTGTGATTTTTCTTCTAACCCTTTGCCTAGTGTGTTTGAGAATGTCATGAAGGATTTTGGGGACATGTTCCTGGATGAGATGCCGGATGGATTACCTCCTTTGAGGGGTATTGAACATCAAATAGACTTTGTCCCGGGATCCCAAATCCCAAACAAGCCGGCTTATAGGAGCAATCCGGAGGATACAAGGGAATTGCAAAAGCAAGTTGATGAATTGCTCACTAAAGGCTTCGTGAGGGAGAGCTTGAGTCCTTGTGCCGTACCCGTGATCCTTGTTCCCAAAAAGGATGGCACTTGGAGGATGTGCATTGATTGTCGGGCCGTGAACAAAATAATGGTAAAGTACTGTCATCCTATTCCCCGACTTGATGATATGTTAGATGAATTGAGTGGTTCATGTGTGTTTAGCAAAATTGACCTTAGGTCCGGCTACCATCAAATCCGGATGAAACCCGGGGATGAATGGAAAACCGCATTCAAGACCAAGTTTGGTCTCTATGAATGGTTGGTGATGCCCATTGGGCTCTCCAATGCACCTAGCACTTTCATGAGGCTAATGAACCATGTTCTAAAGCCATTCATCAACAAGTTTGTGGTCGTCTATTTTGACGATATATTGATCTATAGCAGATCAACAGACGACCATGTTGATCACCTTAGGGAAGTGCTTGACAAGTTGAGAGCCGAAAAGCTTTATGCTAATTATAAAAAGTGTGCCTTTGGTGTTGAGAAGGTAGTCTTCCTTGGGTTTGTTGTGAGTGCCCAAGGAGTGGAGGTGGATGAGTCTAAGGTAGAGGCCATACGTGATTGGCCTACTCCTACTACCGTGACTCAAGTGAGGAGCTTTCATGGTCTTGCTAGCTTTTATAGACGATTTGTGAAAGACTTTAGCTCCATTGCCGCTCCACTCACCGAATTGGTGAAGAAAGACCAACCTTTTTTTTGGGGAGAGCCTCAAGAGAAGGCGTTCCATGAGTTGAAAGGTAGGTTGAGTACCGCCCCTCTATTGCAATTGCCCGACATCAGAAAGGCATTTGAGGTTGAATGTGATGCCTCGGGGGTGGGAATTGGTGGTGTTTTAATGCAAGATAACAAACCCATCGCCTACTTTAGTGAGAAATTGAAAGGGGCCTCCTTGAACTATTCTACATATGACAAGCAGTTGGATGCCCTTGTGAGAGCCCTTGCCCATTGGCAACACTATCTTTGGCCTCGAGAATTTGTAATCAAGAGTGACCATGAGTCACTGAAGCATCTAAGAGGCCAAGAGAAGCTCAATAAGAGACATGCCAAGTGGGTTGAATTCATTGAGTCTTTTCCATATGTGATTCAATACAAGAAAGGGAAAGACAATGTTGTGGCGGATGCGCTTTCGAGAAAGTTTGCTCTAGCCACCACCCTAGCCTCCAAGCTCATGGGTTTTGAGAGCATTAAATTGATGTATGCTCATGACCCTAAGCTAAAGAGAATTCATGAAGCTCTTGAAAAGGGGGAAAGGGTTGAAAAATACCAATGGGTTAATGGATATATCTTTAAAAATGGTAAGGTGTGTGTTCCCGAGTCCTCTTGGAGGGAATTGTTGATTCGTGAAGCTCATTTTGGGGGCTTGATGGGACACTTTGGGAGAAACAAGACCTTGGCCATTCTCATGGAACAATTCCATTGGCCAAAGATGGGGGTCCAAGTTGAAAAGCTTTGCAAAAATTGCCTTGAGTGCAAGCATGCAAAATCTAAAGCTAACCCCCATAGTTTGTATACATTTCTCCCCGTGCCTACTAGTCCGTGGGTTGATATATCAATGGATTTTTTGATGGGATTACCACGGTCTAGGGGGGCCATGATAGCATTTATGTTGTTGTGGATAGGTTCTCCAAAATGGCGCACTTCATTTCGTGCAAGAAGTGTGATGACGCACAACATGTTGCCTCCTTGTTCATTGACAATGTCTTGAAATTGCATGGTGTGCCTCAAACCATTGTAAGTGATAGGGACTCCAAGTTCCTAAGCCACTTTTGGAGAAGTTTGTGGGGTGCCCTTGGCACCAAGCTCTTGTTCTCTACGTCCCACCACCCACAAACGGATGGGCAAACCGAGGTGGTAAACCAGACTTTGGGTGCTCTTCTAAGGGCCATGACCCGAGGTAAGGCCGGGACGTGGGTTGATAAACTTCCTCTCATGGAGTTTGCCTACAATCGTACATTGCATAGCTTGATTGGCATGACTCCATTTGAATGTGTGTATGGTTTTAATCCCTTGATTCCCCTTGATCTAACCCCTTTGCCAAGGGAAATGGTTGTTAATTTTGAAGGGAAAAGCCGAGCAAAGGCTATGGTTGAACTTCATGCTAAAGCCAAGAAGAACTTGGAGGAGGCCTATGCAAAGGTTGCTTCCAAGAAGAACAAGGGAAGGAAGAAGCTTGAGCTCAAAAAGGGAGATTGGGTGTGGGTGCACTTCCGTAAAGAAAGGTTTCCAAACCTTAGGAAAGGGAAGTTAGCACACCGTGGAGATGGACCTTTTCAAGTGCTTTCCAAGATCAACAACAACGCCTATGTGATTGATCTACCCGGTAAGTACAATGTGTCCAATACTTTCAATGTGACTGACTTGACCCCTTTTGATGTAGGGAATGATGATGCCGGAGAGGAGGAAGCCATGGTTTCGAGGAAAAAACCTTCCCAAGAAGGGGTGGATGATGCGGGGCATACCTCTAGGCCGTTCACTAGGAGTCAAGCAAAGTTGATTCAAGACACCCATCTTTACTTGACTTGGAGAGACATGGATGAAGGTTCCGAGAGTAGCCGGAAGATCATGCTTTTGAGTGCCGTAGATGGTGGATCACTTAGGCCACTTGAAGAGGCATCCGAGGCACGTTTGGAAGCAAACCAAGAAGCTACAGGAACGGGCGGACCGCCTACTCAACTAGGCGGGCCGCCTACTTTTTGATCACTCTCTGGATCTTGCTCCAGGCGGACCGCCTCTGTAAAACGGGCGAACCGCATACTCCAAGGAGGCTGGCCGCCCACTCGAAGTAGGCTGACCGCCTACTCCAAGAAGGCTGGGCGCCTACTTGGGCGCCTAGTGTGCTGAAGGGTGCGGAATTCCTAGTTTTATGCTATGTTTTGGACAACTATAGCCCTACGAGTCCTTTATTGTTTTAACCCACTTTAGGGGTATTTTTGAGCTTTCATTACATGTAAGTGAAGTCTATAAATACTTCACAAACCTTTTCAAACTTAGCTTACCTTGAATTTTATGAATGATGAAAAGAATCTATCTCTTGTTTGGAGAACCCTTTGTCTTGGTTGCTTGAATTCACTAGTGGAACCTAGTTGAGTCTTGAACCGAAAACCCGATCATTCTACTTATGAGTCTCGGGTGCGACTCGAGGGTGGTTGCATAGTGTAGGTCATTCTTGACACCGATACGAGGGTATCTCGGGACAAATTCCCCGGGGTTACTTCGTAGGGAGTTCGAGTAGTGTCTCGCTCTCTATCTTTACTTCCGCGTTTAGTTTTGATCCTTATCATTAGCATCCATTGCTCTCTTCAACTGAAACCTTGTGATGACCTCGGGATAAGCATTCAATTGCCTCAATCTTTTGTCAGCTTCCCATCATGTTGATGCAATTGCCTCGAACGAAGCAATTGCATGTGCAGCTTTTCTCTCTTCGGTCTTCTCATTTGTTTCAAAGATTCATTCCAATCAAATATTCCGATCAAGATATTGGTCGGATCAGTAGTTCCTTTGAAGGGTGGAATAGTGATCTTGACACTGTTCAAGTTTCAATTGCGAGCACCTCGGATCGGCTCCAGATACTCATCATAGTAGTCATCAGCCTCACGCTCAAAATATCGATCAACATGTGCGCCTCGGCCTCGACCTCGGAGATTTCCACGACCTCGTTGAACCTGCCTTCGTTGAAAAAATAGTGGCTCATACTCAGCTTCGACCTCGGGAAATTCTCTATCATCGACCCTTTTATCAACGACCACGACTTGTCTCCGGGCCCTTGGAAGCGGTAATCTTTCACCTCGGGGAATGCCCAAGTTTAGATGATCAACTTGGGGATTGCCCAAGTTTTGTTGTACTGCTTGGGATTTGCCCAAGTTGTGCTCAGCTCGAGGATTGCCCATAACTTCATTTCGAACAGCCTCGATCTTCAACCGTTGTTGTCGAACAAGCTCAGCAAATTGCTCCAGTTTCATAGAAGTGGAGTTGCTAGTTCCAGCGCCAGATCCAGGCAAGGCCACGGACACACTCGCTTGCTCGAGGTTAGCTACCCGAGCACTCACTCCTTTTACCTCGCACTGATGCCTTGTATCGCAGCCATGAGATCGGCTAACGACACCTCGAGTGCTGCAATTCCCTTTCCATCGCCTCCATTCCCAGCCATGGTACCTACACAAATCAAAGACCAAGGAAATATTAAGGTTAGGAATCACCTCACTCACTCCCTCACTTTTATTGGGTGGATCTCGGGTCCACTCAATTTGTAGGCTCAGTCACTCAAGAACTTGTAGCCAATAGCTTCCTCGGTTGATCAATTTCTCTAAGTTCCTTCGAATTTGACAGGTTACACTGTCTCCTTCGGGAAGAGTGAATTGATGTTGACTCGATGGAATGGACGCTTTTAACTGCGCACGGGAAGTCAAGCAATTTTCTACGAAATTTGGACTTCGGTCACCCCTCGCACGAGTTCCTATAAGCTCAAAAAAATTAACATGACCTTGAGTAAAAAGATTTACTCCAAAGATCAACAAACGAGAATTCATCGATCCCAAGAAAGGAAATCCTAGGAGAATATACCCTTCGTTTCCTTTTTTGGAAACCTCGGACATAACATCCTTTGTATGGACAAAAGTGGTCCCTCCTTGATACAGATTAGGATTTAACCTTATCCACTATCGCTTTTCTTGCCGACAACAATTTCACCTGGGGTTTCCAATTCAACACTTTACCCCTTTTTTCTTCAATGGAATAGTGAACTTAGCTCCGATGTATACAACTTTTCAATTTCTGTTCACAGTCCACGATCACAAGATTCAGCTCAAGATTTAGGTCGTCTCCGGTAACTTATCGTTGGAGATTTAACTTCCAAAGCCGAGCTAAGAACAGCTTCAACAACGTTGTCCGTACACTGTTACAATGTAACAATTTTCTGGCGTACATATGGTGGCTTAAAATATGGAACTTCAAATTTTAAGCTCAAATCTCGACCCAAATCAACAATAACCACCAGTCTTCGATAAACAACAACCAAATCACTACTGGGGTTTCAACAACAACAACACGACAAAACATTACAAAAATGACGAGAAACCCTAGTCGACAAACAGTGTACGAAAGGTGCTCATTCGAATCCTCGGACAGTGCTGAACAAGAATCAATGGTTGTTTTATCCAAACAACGAACAATCAAACCAAAGTTTTTGAATTTTTCTTTTCTACCTTTTTTTTTTTGTAAATAACAACACAACAGTAACAACAACAATGACAACACAAACGCACGATAAAATAAAGATAACGTAGAACAGGATTGCGGTTGTAAGAAAAAACCCAGACCGTGCTCTGATACCAAGATGGTGCAAGCTAAATCCGTGATGAAGCTATGCAACCGAACAGTGGAAAATAAACAAAAGCAAAGATAGAAGCAAGACATATCTCTTGCTTCGTTAGAATGAATCCGAGGAACTGGTCTCAGTCCAAACAACGGAAGAACAAAGAGATGCACCTATGCTAAGAACCACTCCTCAAAAAGAACTCATACTTATTTTTATTCAAATTGCAAAAGTGCTACATGACGCACGCTACGTGATTGAGTGGAACTTGGTGAATAATCTGCAAACCAACATAGTTACCTTTTGTAATTTTCTTTTATTTTGTTTATTCCAAGAAAGATGTTTGATTTCTGCTGATTGAGCTAGCTGAACACCCTTACTATACAAAGGCAAAGGTCCAAACCATAGAAGATAAATCTGCACAATGGTATATATTTCCGAAATTGACAATGACTGGTATAGACGATCAGCCTCTTACCCTCAATGAAAAGAATCCTGCAACACTCGAGTCTTCAAGGGGAAATGTAATGATTCCTCAAGATGACATAATTCTTGATATGGCTAAGAATATACAAATCCTGAAAGAAGAACTAGCAGCAATGAAAGGGCAAACTCCTCAGAACACGCCGCTGCACGGACCCGTTGCATCCCACTCTTTTGATCAATTCGGGCAATCTCTGAACCCAAATGATGGGGTCGTCACTACGAACACACCTTCGAACACCAATCCTGCTCCGAATGCACCCACATACCAAAACAACCCACTCCTCAACAAAACTCCACTACCAAATCATACCCAAGTTAGCCAAAATACCCCACCTACCCAACAAAATGCTCAACCTACTAGTAAGTACTCATTTACCCATATCCCAACAACACCACCCTTCACTATTAATACTTGCCTATCAAAGACACTCCCCGTCCTCCACAACCCAAGGCACCCGTTGTTGTTGCTACTGCACCTCAAAATGGAAATAATCCAAGATAGGAATATCCTGAAATTCAGTACTATGAGCACGACCCCAATGGCAAGAATGTTGATTTTTCTGAAGATGCACCACAAACTGAAATGCCTATAAATGTGGAAAAGAAGGTAAATACAGTTGAGCAAGAGGAGATGATCCAAAAAATGAAAAGCATGGAGCAATCCATAAAGAGATTGCAAGGGTTCGGGGGGGTCAAAGCATCTCATATCGCAATCTTTATCTATACCCAGATGTTGAACCTCCTACCAGGTTTAAGGTACCCAAATTTGGCATGTATGATGGTCATAGTGACCCATTTTCTCATCTGACTAAGCATCTCAACCGGATGAGCGGTGTAGGAGGCAAACAAGAACTTTTAATGGCTTACTTTTAAGGTGTCGCGGCTAAGTGGTTCGCACGACAGGATATAAGAAAATGGCATGAATTTGATGACATAGCCAATGATTTCATAAAGCAATTTGATTACAATGTTGACATGGTCCCTGACCTTATAACCTTGTCTAATTTGAAGAACAAACCGACACAGACCTTCAGGGAATATGCCTTGAGGTGCAGAGAACAAGCTGCAAGGGTGCAACCCACAATGACTCAGAAAGATATAGTGAAGTACTTCATCCAAGCCTAAGATAATTGCTACTACATGCATTTGCTGCGTATGAAGGGTAAACCCTATTCTGAACTTCTTATGATGGGATAAATGGTTGAAGAAGGCGTTAAAATTGGGGGGATTGTAAGCTTTGCCACAATGAAGTCAAATACACAAAATGCTCAAGTTGGCACAAGTAATTTTAAAAGGAAAGAGAAGAAGGAAGAAGTCACTGTTGTGGTAACTGATGTTGACCATAGGTCGGCTAGAAGACTGAACTTTGATAGCCAAACCACAACCGAAATAACTAGTTATAGTAAGCATGAAAGGGCTAAATTAATACCAAAATGTACCCCCTCCTTACCCAAATGAACCTCCTCCTTACCCAAATTCACCTCCTCCAAATTACCAGAGTCACTACCAAATTCCACCTGTTCCTTATCCCATTTATCAGGCACAACCAAGCTACTATCAACCAAAAGCACCCGCACCTCAACAATATCCCTGTCAACAAAACTACCAATCAAACCCAAATTTCCAAGCACCTCAAAACTACCAACCTCGTTCTCCTGTTCGTTCGAATATGCAAGGACCTAACCTGAATTATGAAAGATGAGCACCCAAAACTTATACTCCTTTGGGCGAATCGTATGATCAGCTTTTTGAAAAGTTGAGAAATGCGGGAGTCATGCATCCTGTCCCTAACAACACTCCAAACCCTCCTCCAAAATGGTATGATGCCAACAAACATTGTGCCTATCATTCTGGGGCCGCTAGCCATGATATTGAAAGGTGTTTCACCTTCAAAGACAAAGTTGAAGCTTTAATCAAAGCAGGCACTATCCAGCTTATTGGCACTCAACCAAATATGCATGATAATCTTCTTCCCGTTCATGATAATAATGCAATCAATGTGATATGACCAAATATGCAAAAGGCTTGCTGAAGTACCTGTTGGAAGTGGAAAGGCAGTCGTTGTTGTTGCTGCTGCACAAGGTATGACTAGATTGGGTAGATGTTATATTCTTGAAAATCTGGGTCAAGAGATTGGGGCAAAAGAAAGCACTATGAGAAAGATAACTGATGCTAAAGTAGAAGAATTCTGGAGAAAGATGCAATCAAAAGATTATTCTATCTTAGAGCATTTGAGAAGCACTCGCGCTCGCATATCTATTATGTCTTTGTTAATGAATTTTGAAACACATAGGAATGCACTATTGTAAGTAATGAATGAAGCACAAGTGCCCGCTGAAACCACACGTGAAAGCTTGGTTTTCTTGGTTGGTCAAATTCTGGAGTCCCACAAGGTGTCTTTCTTTAAGGAGGAACTCCCACCTGAAGGCTTGGGACACAACAAAGCTTTGCATATCACTGTTAAGTGTAGGGAGAAGTTTGTTGGGAGGGTTCTAATCGATAATGGTTTTGGGCTTAACATATTTCCTTTGATAATCTTAAATGAGCTTGGAATTGATGTGGGTAAAATACGGCAAAGCAATGTCAAAGCAAGAGCTTTGATGGGACACAAAGATGCACAATTGGAGAAGTTGATTTAGAATTGCAAGTTGGCCCCGTGAACTTCACTATTGAGTTTCAAGTGTTTGACATCCCTTCTACTTACAACATGTTGCTTGGAAGGCCATGGATCTACATGGGTGGGGCAGTTCCTTCTACCTTGCATCAAAGCGTGAAGCTTATCTGGCATAATAACGAAATTTATGCTGGCATCACAATTCCCATGGTTGACAATGCTGCTGAGCTGGATGGGACAACCTTTCACACTGTTGAGTTGATGAATGTGAAACAATCCAAATTGGGCTTAGGTCCCAACCATAAAGACCCAAGCTTAGAGGGCGCGAGGAATACAAGTCAAGGGCTCCGGAAGAGACTTGAAGATCATGCATTGGAGCACCATGGAAGGAGAACCATCTAGGCCAAAAGGAGGAGCTGAAGGAACTCTATTTGAGGAGCCTCAAGATGCTACAGGAAGAGGCGGAGCGCCTCAGACCAGGCGGAGCGTCTAGGAGGAGCTGAGGAGGACCGCCCAAACTGAGGAGTAGGAACTAGGCGGAGCGCCAAAAACCCCAGGCGGAGCGCCCATACACAACTAGGTCCAGGCGAAGCACCTGAAGTTCCAGGCGGAGCGCCTCGCCCTTGCACCATTCTTGATCAGTGGGCGTTTTAGGCAGAGCGCCCAAATCTCTAGGCGGAGCACCCAATTCCCTGAATGGGATTTTTGTGTTGAATTTCCCATTTTGACCCTGTGTGGTCTCTTATGTGTTAGCCCACTTTGGGGGCAATTTATTCATTTCACAAGGGGATAGAAAGACTTATAAATACACCCCTTAGCAATTTCATTCATCGCCTAGCTTTGTATGAACATTAAAAAGAGAACGTAGAGAGACCGAGCCTTCTAGTTCGAAGCGAGACGCTTCGTGAATCTTTTATAACTTGGAACCTATGGAGATTCAATGCCTAGTATGAATTCCTTGTAAGGTTTGAGTTTCATTTCTCCCTTTTCGATATTCAATTCATATCGTGAGTCAAGTATACGTTCTTTCTTCTCATTTCTTGCCATCCCAATCCTTGTTTCCTGAACTTTTTTGATGTCACGTTATCTTGTCTTATCGCTTCCAAATTATTGTATCGTTTTTAGCTTCCGCTATTTACATTGCATAAGTTGGTATTAGAGCAAGGCTCGGGTGTTGTTCTTACAAACCCTCGTTCCTTGTTCATCGTGTTAGTATCGTTGTTGTTGTGTTCTTGTTCTTGAAGAAAAGAAGAAAAACAAAAAAATTAAAAAAGTTGAAAACTAGAAAAAATTTTGGTAGATCGGGTTAGATTCGAGTCCCCAGGTATTAAAAAGTATCGGGGATTGTTCAATTATGTATTCCCATTGATTTGATACCCTCATAATGTGTTTTGCTGTTACGAATCACAATTTTAAAAATCAAAATTCCAAAGTTTGAAAATTTCTTGAAAACGCTTCAAACTTGAATCAAAGCTTGTTGTTTGTTTGGGGTTAAAAACTATTGTGGATTAGTTAGAATAGTTTAATACGTCATCAGGTATCATTGTATTTGAGCTACGGGTTGAAATTGATCGAAAACTTTTGTCAAAAACTCATTTTTTTGTGAAAGCAGGGAATCAGTCCAGGTGGACCGCCCGTGTTCTATGCGGAGCGCCTAAATTGCTCACTGCCTGAAAGTTGAAAAAATTGGGCAGAGCGCCCACTCTTGAGTTGGGTCAGGGTAGTTTTTGTTTCGTAGTTTTTATGTTTCCTTTGCGTCCTAACTTCTTGGTTAGTGTTTCGAAGGTAATTGTTCTACTTTATCGACACTAACTCTTGAGCGTAATAGGACAATCATGCGTAGAGGAGATTAGAATTCAAAGAAGAGTTGTAGAACTTTCTTTGGCCTCAAGTGCGCACTTTAAATAACAGTCCGTACATCGAGTCCTATTAACTCCATTCCGAACTAATACTTAGACATACTAGTTGTGATCACCGTGGTTTCTAAGAGATTGAAGGCCTTGCCCTTGAGTGTTCATATATTGAGTGATATACGTGAGGGAGTGATTTTGTAAGGTTTTCCTCTTATTGTTGCAACTATGTCGGATGATGATTGTGGAGGTTATGACACATGTGGGGATGATGCGAGTTGCCATGATGATGGTGGATACTATGGTTCCTACGAGGGTGATGATCGATATTGCTTGATGATTCAAGGTACTATGGCTCGTATGAGGATGAAGCGGTTCACTATGATGATCGTGAGGTTGATGAATACTATGAAGCTTATGATGATGAATGTGTTGATCCTTATGCTTCTAGTCAAGAATTCGAAGATGGTGATGCTTCAAGGTACAATGCTCCTAGTTACTCTACTTGTGATGAATGTGAAAATGTTGATAGTGACATAGAGAGAATTGATGATGAGGTTGATTATAGAAATGTTTCATTTGCATCTTCTCTTAATGTTTCTACAAATGTACAAAGGCGTAGTATAGGTCCTTCCATTAGTATGGGAGGAGGTGGTGGTTGTTCCATGGGAAGGAAGAAGCTTGCATCTTCTAGATATGCTAAGCGACCTAATGCTTCTAATTCCCATATGTAGGGTGGTTTGACAGATGGTGTTGCTCTTGCTACAAGGGGATTGTATTGTTCTATCAATGCCATGAGGGGCTTGAATAGTTGTAGTAGGAGTAGTGCTATTGCCAATGGAACCAAGGCGAGGGGTTCTTATGGGTTCCATGGCAAGGTCCCTTCCTCGACTTTTGACAACACTTCTAATGTTGGAAGAGTGATGGGAAGTGGAAGTGACCCTAGCAATGTTGCTAGGAGAGGAAGGATAAGAGAGACCCCAGTTGTTGGTGTTGACACTTGTAGGCATTCAAGTTCTCTCTTGGATGCACCTCTATGAAACTTGGGTAGACGTAGGTTCGTTTTTGAGGTAAAATGTATTGGAGGATACTTTCTAAAGATTGATGAGACCGATGCCAATTGTATTAGCACCTCTCTGGTTGATAGGTTAAAGATACCATGTCGTGTGCTAGAACATCCTTATGAGTATGATAGAGTGTGGGTTTCCAAGGAGGCTCGGGTACTTCTATCTCATAGGAATTATAAATGGTATGTGCGGTACGATATGTATCCTATGCGCATGTTAATGTGAGGTTAGGTGAACCATGGTTTCATGACAAGAGGTTACAATATAGTACTATGAAGGATGCATATCTTGTGGGCATAGGTCAAAGGGTTTATGACTTTGTACCTTATCGGGCAAGAGGCCAATTGCCTACTAGTGCACCTTCTTTGGCTATGCAAAAGAGCGAGGAGCGAGAACTTCATTCAATGGTTTAAAACATGCAATCAAGGAGTCCTACAGTTACAAGAAGTGATGGGACTAGTGCAAGCAAAGGGTTGACAAGTGTCAACTAGGTGAACCCGAAACCACAAGTTTCAAAGCCAAGTGGTTCACCAACAAAGAAGAAGGGGACATCAAGTGATGATTCCCAAAGTCCTATATTCCGAGTTGATGTAAAGAGTCCACCTACTCCGGCAGTGGGTATTGTTGGGCCTCATCCCGACAGGCCCGAATATGAGAGACAAAAGATAGAAAGGAGTAAGGGAGCGACTGGTGACAACTCTCGAGTGGAAAAAGGAGAGGTTGTGTTGAGTGATGTGAGTGGGTTGTCACCACCCGAATCTACACCCGACCTTGAAGAAAAAATGAGGGAAAAGAGAGGAAAAAAGAATCATTAAGAGTGAGGGCACCCCTTATTCTAACCTTAATCCTTTATCTTTTTCTTCTATTTGTTTGAATTCTTGGAGGCAAACCATTGGAGCCTCAACAATGTTCCAAGATGGAAAGGCAAGGTGAAGAAGATTCCAAATGTGAGCTAAAAGGTGGAGGAACTACCCATGATACTACAAGAGCTTTGAGTGAGCAAGATGGCAACTCAAGTATAAGTGTTAGGTCTCATTTCCATGAGCATATTACTTCCTTATCTTGTGATAGTGTTTGTGAAAACTCTATGCTAGTTGATGATGTGCATGAATACAATGTGTTTGCAACTAGTGTAGAGTCGATTGGTCAATGTGCGTGTTAATGTGAACCACTAGTTGAGAGGGAATGATAAGCCACATCATGATGTGATCTCGATTTTCATTGACCCTCTCTTTAGTGAATATATTGTGGTTGACCTTACTTGTGAACCTTGTTATGACACCCCACCCATATTTGATAAAGGAGAAGATGGATTGCATGAATATCCCATTCTTCCCTTTGATTCCTTACTTTATAGTGGTAGCCTCTTGTGTCTTAGTGATGATGGTTGTGACCTTGAGGAGTAACGAATTATATTCGATGACTCTTCAAGTGTAGATGTTGTCTCTAGTTTTGAGAATGTCACCTTTGCTTGCTAATGAGTTTGAGAAGTGTGCCTATACTAATCCTTTGTATGAGGGCAACTTCAATGTAAATGGTGATTCGTATCTAACTAGAGTATAGTGCGGGTTTGAACCTCCATGGATTGGAATGCTTAATTCTTTACAAAATCCGTTGTTTGAAACTCCAAGTGAGATGAGTGACCTTGGTTTTGTCCTTGGGAGTTTGCCGAGTGAGGAGGGTAGTCTTTGAAGTAAAATTGGAGGTGAAGAGGTACCTCTCGTTGTGTCTAAGAGAGCTTCTAAGAAGGGGAGTGAAGTATTTGATGTTAGTTGTAAATTGAACTATTTTGCTTACTCCATCCCATATATTGATCACACCTTGAGTCTTGAGCATGCCAAAGTCGAAGTATCACACTGTGATAATATTGATTTGAAGGCTTGGTGTTTTGGTCATAAGCTTAGGGGTCATAGGGAATTTGATTGCTATATCTTGCATGTTCCATGTCCTATTGATCTCTTTGCTTGTCTTTGTGTTGGATTCACTTTCTTGTCTAGTCAAGTACTTGTTGTCTCCTTGGGAGAAAAGAGCTTTATAATTGTTATTGACGCTTGGCTCTATCATAAGAGTGTGTTTTCCACACTTTTGACCACTAACCTACTCTTGTAGTAGGAAGTTTTTGTTTGTGTTTGTCTTTGGACATAGGCTTTGATGGTTTGATTTCGAGGATGAAATCCTTTCAAGAAGAGGAGGATGATGCAATCCAAATTGGGTTAGGTCCCCATCAAGAGCCAAGCTTAGAGGGCGCGAGGAATACAAGTCAAGGGCCCCGGAAGAGACTTGAAGATCATGCATTGGAGCAGCATGGAAAGAGAACCATCTAGGCCAAAAGGAGGAGCTAAAGGAACTCAATTTGAGGCGCCTCAAGAGGCTTTAGGAAGAGGCAGAGCGCCTCAGGCCAGGTGGAGCGCCTAGGAAGATCTGAGGAGAAGCGCCCAAGCTGAGGAGTAGCAAACAGGCGGAGCGCCCAGACACAACTAGGTCCAGGCGGAGCGCCTGAAGTTCCAGGCGGAGCGCCTAGCCATTGCACCATTCTTGATTAGTGGGCTTTTTAGGCGGAGCGCCCAATTCCCTGAACGGGATTTTTATGTTGAATTTCCCATTTTGACCCTGCATGGTCTCTTATGTTTTAACCCACTTTGGGGGGTCATTTTAGTCATTTCACCAGGGGATAGAAAGACTTATAAATAAACCCCTTAGCCGTTTTATTCATCACCTAGTTATGAACATTGAAGAGAGAACCTAGGGAGGCTGAGCCTTCTAGTTCGAAGCGAGACGCTTCGTGAATCTTGTATAACTTGAAACTTATGGAGATTCAATGCCTAGTATGAATTCTTTGTAAGGTTCGAGTTTCATTTCTCTCTTTTGGATATTCAATTCATGTCGTGAGTAGAGTATCCGTTCTTTCTTCTCATTTTTTTCCTTCCCAATCCTTGTTTCCCGATATCTTTTTTGATTTCATGCTATCTTATTTTATCGCTTTCGTATTATTGTATCATATTTAGCTTCCGCTATTTTACATTGCATCAAAATGTCACTCGAGGTTCTAATGATAGTCAAAGAAAGATGCTGCCCAAGGTTACGAGCCAACTTGAATGGAATTGTTGAACCTATTTACTTACCAAGGAACTTAGGAACCTTCGGTTGGGGTTATATCCAACAAAGGAAGAAATTGCTAAGGCCAAATCAAAGAAGAAGTGGGCCATTGTCATTCCAAAGCCTTTTCCATCTCTAGACCAGTCATTTGTCAAAGCACCAGAAGTTATGGCATAAAATCTGATGGCCGTGGTCATCCCAAAGCACCAGAAGTCATCCCAAAGCCTTTTCCATCTGATGGGCGTCATTTGTCAAAGCACCAGAAGTTACTTACAATGAATGAAGAATGGGAATGCAGTGCAATTGTGGAAGATTATGAAGAGGAGGCAATCATGCAGAATGCTGACCCAGAGACCTAGGAAATCCGTCACGAGAGCCTTCACCCGGAGTCAAGCTGAGAAGGTCCAATAGGTACATTTACACTTGGAGAGGAAAGGACTCGAAGATGGAAGCAATTGGAAGAAGTATACCATGCTCATGGTTCAGGCACCCCGCCTGAGGCCTAGGCGCCCACCCTAGGAGCAAGGGAGCCAGGCGCTCCACCCAAAACCCAGGCAGACCACCTCCCAAAATTTCTGATCAAAAGCTGCAATTTCCAGGCACTCCCCTAGATTTCGGGCGCTCCACCCCAAACGCTGGAGGGCCGAGATTTTGAGTAGTTAATGACTTTTTTGACCATGCGTGGTCTATTTACTTAAAGCCTAACATGTGGGAGTTTTAAACCTTTTACCAAAGCTTGGGAAAACATTATAAATACCTCAAGTCTAGCATATTTCATTAGTTAGTCTATTTTGAATGTTGAAGAGTTGAGAGCATGGCTCCTTTGTTGAATGAAAACCTTTGTTTGGGACTTGAATCTTCTAGTGGATGCTATTTGACCTTCAGCCCCACCCCGATAACTCTATTTGCGAGTCCCAAGTGTGACTCGAGAGTTGTTTCTTAGCGTTAGGCCACTCATGACCCGAATCGGGGGTTTCACAGAACAAGTTCTTCGTGGATACCCCGTAGGGAGTTCGAGACGAGTCTCGCTCCTATCTTATTTTACTTTCCACATTTTCCCTGCATCAGTTTGGTATCGGAGCAAGGCTCGGGAATTGTTTTTACAATCCCTCGATCCTTTTTCATCGTGCCTAGTTATCTTTTCTTTTTAGTTTCTTGTGTTTGAAGTTATTAGAAAGAAAAAAAAAATTAAAAAAGTTGAAAATCCAAAAATTTGGCATATCTTGTTGGTGTGATTGATTCTTAATATAGGTATCATTGGAGATTGATCGTTGTTAAAAACCCATTGTTTTGACACCTAAATCTTGTGGTTTGGATTAGTGTTACGGATTTTAAAATTTTGAAATCCCCAATTTTCTTAAACCCTTGAAAACCCTTGTTCTTGGGCTTGTTATTTGATTCTTGGGTTTGGTTGTATGTTGGTTGTGAACTTGATATCGGTATTTGTTCTAGATTGAAAAACAAACGATTTGGTACCAATTTTGTGAGATTTGGAGTTGTATAACACCAAAATTGAAGAATCAAAACCCCTCTGAAAACCCTTTTTGAAACCCACTTTGAATCTTTGAATGATGATTGTGCTTTGATTGTTGGATGTTTATGGGTGAAATTCATTGGGGTTTGAAGAGAATAACATTATACAACTTTGGGTACCTCGGATTTTGACAAAACATGGTGAAATCGATCCAAAATTTGGGTTGAAATTAAGAAAACGTTGTTGGGAAAAGCTGAAGCTCGAGTTCCAGGCGCTCCGCCTCAATTTTCTTCTGGTGATTTTGGGAGGCGCTCCGCCTACCCACTGGGCACTCCGCCTAGTTGCTGAAGGGTGTGGTTCGGGTAGTTTTTCCTAGGTTTTCTTATTTTCTTGCATAACCTCTAACTAGTACTACTCTAAGTAACTTTCCTACTTAATTGGTACTAGTCCATTGAGCTTTTAGGCAACTCGTGCCTAGATTAGAGAGTAGAACTCCAAGAAGATTCGTAGATCCTTTTAACTCAAGTCCTCACTTTAAAAAGCTTATCGTCCATTGAGTCACATAAACTCCACTCACCTCGGAGTACACTTGACTTGTGGATTGAGTGATTGAGTTGAGGATTGTTGTTCAACCACGTGAAGCTTCTAGATTTAAGTTCGAGTGAAATATCCACCACCACTAAACGAGTGAATCGAGTGATACACAAGTGAGGGTGTGAGTGAGGTGATTTCACTAACGTTTGTTCATTTTGTAGGTACAATGGCTAACGAAGGAGAAGATCCTTTGAAGAGTGCCTTGGCTACTATCTTGG
Organism: Petunia secreta; assembly: GCA_029990175.1. Taxonomy (NCBI): domain Eukaryota; kingdom Viridiplantae; phylum Streptophyta; class Magnoliopsida; order Solanales; family Solanaceae; genus Petunia; species Petunia secreta. Next base: position 10,775,031 of record JARKIP010000017.1, read on the forward strand.
CCAAATTGGATAGTATGAATCTAAGGATTCAGATCCTTGAGAAGGGGACCACGAGTGTCCAAGTTGAAAAAGGGACCACGAGCATCCAAGTTGAGAAGGAGACCCCGAGTGTCCACTTTGAAGCCAGTGAAGGTACGAGTAGATCAACCTTTACTCCGGAACAATTTATTGAGTTGCTTAGGCAACAAAAGGAGAAGAATGAAAGTGCTAAAGTTGAGCAAGTGTTGGGCAATCCCCAACGAGTGGGCATTCCCCACATTTTGGGCAATCCCCAAAGAAATATTACACTCCGAAGACCCATTCGAAATGTTCTACCTCTTGATCAAGTTGAGGAAGCTCAAGAATGGGAGGAGGACGAGTATGGTGATGAAGCCGAAGGGTATGATGCTCACTATCAATCTAGGCGAGGGATGAATTGGGGTCGTAATGTGGATAGGGGTAGAGGCCGAGGTCGAGGGCCACCCATAGGGAATGTTGGAGGGAATAGGGAATGTTGGAGGGAATGCTAGGAGGGGTAATGGTTGTTATGGAGACAACTTTAGGGGCCAGCTGGAGCCTCACCAAGGGGGTCGCGAAAACAATAATCTCAATAGTCTGAAGCTCACTATTCCTACTTTCAAAGGGAATAGTGACCCGGTTGAGTACATTGATTGGAAGTTGACAATGGAGAGAGTGTTTGACACTAATGACATGACCGAGGAGAAGAAAGCCAAGTATGCTATATCTTCCTTTGAATCCTTTGCTTCTACTTGGTGGGAATCGGTCAAGAGGAATACAAGGAGAAATGCTATGGCCATCAATGTTACTTGGGGTGAATATATTCGTGTGATGGATGAGAAGTACTTGACTCATCAATATCATCAAGACCAACTCAAACGTATTTATGTGTTGAAGCAAGGCTACAAGACGGTTGGGGAGTACTTCAATGAATTTGAGCAAATCTGGATGACCTTAGACATGGATGCGGAAGAAGATGAACGGCCGTGATTCGGTTTATGAGTGGCTTGAGCCGAGAGATAGCATCCCAATTGAAGTTTCACAAGTATGACAATCATTATGATCTCTATGATGATGCGGTTGAAGCCGAGAAATGTCTCAAGGAAGAGAAATCCACTCGCTACAAGAGTAGCACTCCTACTCCCATGAGTAACCCAAAGGAGTGGAAGCCACCAAATGCAAAATTTCTAAGTGCAAGTGATGCAAGTGCTAGTAAAGAGTTGAAGAAGTCGTATGAGAAGTCTACACCGCATGTGGGAGGTAATTCTAAAACTCACTTGAGCAATCCTACTTCTACTTCTACTCAATGCTATAAGTGTAAGGGGTATGGTCATTTTGCTAAAAATTATCCTACTCGAAAGACCATGGTTGTGGTATGTGAATTTGTGTATGAACAAGATAGTGAAGTCGAGGATGAGGGAGTAGAGGGAGATGAAGAGGTTGATATGAAGTAGGATACAGTTGAGGAAGATGATCCTCATGCTTTCCTTGTTGTGAGGAGAAGTTTAGGTGCCATGTTCGTGGAGGATAGTGAGAACTTGCAAAGAAAAAGCCTCTTCAATGCTAGATGCCGAGTCATGGGTGTTGTTTGTTTCATGATTATTAACTCGGGAAGTTGTTCTAACGTTGTTAGTTAAAGACTAGTTTCCCAATTGAAATTGCCCACTTTGAAACATACTAATCTTTATCGTTTACAATGGCTTAGTGAGTTTGGTGAATTGAAAGTGGTGAAACAAGTGATGATTAAATTCAAGATGGGGAGCTACGTGGATGAACATATGTTTAATGTGGTGCCTATGCAAACTTGCCACCTTCAATTTGGAAGACCATGGCAATTTGATCGTAATGTTGTACATGATGCTCGTGTCAACACCTATACGTCCACTCATGAGGGAAGAAAGTATGTCTTAAACCTTTGACGCCGAAGCAAGTTAGTGATGATTATCGGCGTATGAGGGATTTGAGAGAAGCGGCAAAGGCTAAGTCTGTTTTTGAGACTAGTCCTTTGGCTGAGATCTTGGTGGTGACTTCACCGTCTTCTACCGGTAGCATTTGTGCCATGATGCAACCGAGTGAGCTTTAGAAAGGGAATGATTGCAACAAACTACTCATCTGCTTAGTGCACAAAGGTATGATTCTTACTTCTGAGTTTGATTATTCTTCTAACCCTTTGCCTAGTGCTCTTGAAAGTGTTTTGAAGGTTTTTGGGGACATGTTCCCAGATGAGATGCCAAATAGTTTACCTTCCTTGAGGGGTATTGAACATCAAATTGACTTTGTCCCGGAAGCCCAAATCCCAAACAAGCCGGCCTATCGAAGCAATCCCGAAGATACAAAGGAATTGCAAAGACAAGTGGATGAATTACTTACTAAGGGCTTGGTTCGTGAGAGCTTGAGTCCGTGTTCCGTGCCCGTCATACTTGTCCCAAAAAAAGATGGCACATGGAGGATGAGTGTGGATTGCCGAGCGGCCAACAAGATTACGGTAAAGTATCGACATTCCATACCTCGTTTAGATGATATACTTGATGAGCTAAGTGGTTCTAGCATCTTTTCAAAGATAGACCTTAGGTCCGGTTACCATCAAATCCGGATGAAACCCGGGGATGAATGGAAAACCGCATTTAAGACCAAGTTTGGTCTATATGAATAGTTGGTGATGCCCTTTTGAACTCTCCAACGCACCTAGTACATTCATGAGGCTAATGAATTATGTGTTTAAGCCATTCATCAACAAATTCGTGGATGTCTACTTTGATGACATTTTGATATATAGTAAGTCATTAGACGACCATGTGAATCATTAAAGGCAAGTGCTTGAAGTGTTGAGAGCGGAAAAGCTCTTTGCTAATTATAAGAAATGTGCCTTTGGTGTTGAAAGGGTAGTCTTTCTTGGGTTTGTTGTGAGTGCCCAAGGAGTGGAAGTGGATGAGTCCAGGGTAGAGGCCATTAGAGATTGGCCTTCCCCCACTACCGCGACTCAAGTTAGGAGCTTTCATGGTCTTGCTAGTTTCTATAAACGATTTGTGAAAGACTTTAGCTCCATTGCCGCTCCACTCACCAAATTGGTGAAGAAGGACAAACCTTTTGTGTGGGGAGAGCCTGAAAAGAAGGCCTTCGAAGAATTGAAAAGTAGGTTGAGTACCGCCCCTCTATTGCAATTGCCCGACTTCGGAAAGGCATTTGAGGTTGAATATGATGCCGCGGGAGTGGGAATTGGTGGTGTTTTAATGCAAGATGGAAAACCCATAGCCTACTTTAGTGAAAAATTGAAGGGTGCCTCCTTGAACTACTCTACGCATGACAAGGAGTTGTATGCTCTGGTGAGAGCTCTTGCTCATTGGCAACATTACCTTTGGCCTAAAGAATTTGTGATTAAGAGTGATCATGAGTCACTCAAACATCTTAGGGCCCAAGAGAAGTTGAACAAGTGGCATGCCAAATGGGTAGAGTTCATTGAGTCTTTTGCCTATGTCATTCAATATAAAAAATGGAAAGACAATGTTGTGGCGGATGCACTTTGTCGGAAGTTTGCTCTAACCACCACTCTTGCCTCCAAGCTCATGGGTTTTGAGAGCATCAAGTTGATGTACGCTCATGACTCTAAGCTAAAGAGCATTCATGAAGCTCTTGAGAAGGGAGAAAGAGTTGAGAAGTACCAATGGGTAAATGGTTATATCTTTAAAAATGGTAGAGTTTTCATACTCGAGTCCTCATGGAGAGAATTTCTTGTTCAAGAAGCACATTGTGGAGGACTCGTAGGTCACTTTGGTAGGGATAAAACCTTGGCCATTCTTATGGAGCAATTCCATTGGCCTAAAATGGGGACGCAAGTTGAGAGACTTTGCAATTCTTGCCTTGAGTGCAAGTATGCTAAGTCCAAATCGAACCCCCATGGTTTGTATACCCCTCTCCCCGTACCTACTAGCCCGTGGATGGATATTTCTATGGATTTTGTTATGGGATTACCACGGACTGGCGGGGACATGATAGCATTTATGTTGTTGTGGATAGGGTTTCCTAGCTGGCTCACGTTATTCCAGGTAAAAAGTGTGATGATGCACAACATGTTTCTTCTTTGTTCATTGATAATGTGTTAAAGTTGCATGGTGTGGCTCAAACTATTGTGAGCGATAGGGACACCAAGTTCCTTAGTCATTTCTGGAGGAGCTTGTAGGGTGCTCTTGGCACCAAGCTATCGTTCTCAGCGTCCCACCACCCTCAAACCGATGGACAAACCGAGGTGGTGAACCGAATTTTGTGTGCTCTTCTTAGAGCTATGACCCGAGGTAAGGGTGGGACTTGGATTGACAAGTTACCTCTTATGGAGTTTGCATACAACCGCACTTTTCATAGAATGATTGGCATGACTCTATTCGAGTGTGTTTATGGTTTTAACTCCTTGATTCCCCTTGATCTAACCCTTTTGCCAAGGGAAATGGTTGTTAATTTTGAAGGTAAAACCCGAGCCAAGGCTTTGGTTGAACTCCATGCTAAGGCGAAGAAGAACTTGAAGGAAGCTTATGAAAAAGTGGCCTCCAAGAAAAACAAGGGACGAAAGAAGAAGGGCGACTATGTGTGGGTTCAGTTCCGCAAAGAAAGGTTTCCAAACCTTAAGAAAGGGAAGTTGGCACCCCAAGGAGATGGACCCTTCCAAGTGCTTTCGAAGATCAACAACAACGCTTATGTGGTCGACTTGCCAAGTGACTATAATGTCTCTAAAACTTTTAATGTTTCTGCCTTGACTCCTCTTGATGTAGGAGATGATGGAGCCGAGGGTGATGACGCTTAGATTTCGATGACGAAATCTTCCCAAGAAGGGGAGGATGATGCCGGGTAATCCGTTACGAGACCCTTCAGTCGGAGTCAAGCCAAGAAGGTCCAAGAGGTGCATTTACACTTGGAGAGGAAAGGACTCGAAGATGGAAGCAATCAGAAGAAGTATACCATGCTCATGGTTCAGGCGCCCCACCTAGATGACCCAGGTACACAGCTTGAGGCCTAGGTGCTCCACCCTGGGAGCAAGGGAGCCAGGCTCTCCACCCAAACCCCAGGCAGACCGCCTCCCAAAATTTCTGATCAAAAGTTGCAATTTCCAGGCGCTTCGCCTAGATTCCGGGCGCTCCGCCCCATACGGTGGAGGGGCGAGATTTTGAGTAGTTAATGACTGTTTTGACCATGCATGGTCTATCTACTTAAAGCCTAACATGTGGGCATTTTAGACCTTTTATCAAAGCTTGGGAAAACATTATAAATACTCCAAGTCTAGCATATTTCATTAGTTAGTCTATTTTGAATGTTGAAGAATTGAGAGTATGGCTTATTTGTTGAATGAAAACCTTTGTTTGGTACTTGAATCTTGTAGTGGATGCTTGTTGACCTTCAACCCCGCCTCGATCACTCTGTTTGCGAGTCCCAACTGTGACTCGAGGGTAGTTGCTTAGCGTTAGGCCACTGTTGACTCGAATCAGGAGTTTCACGGAACAAGTTCTTCGTGGATACCCCGTAGGGTGTTCGAGACGAGTCTCGCTCCTGTATTAATTTAGTTTCCGCGTTTTCCTGCATCATGTTTATGTTTATGTCTTTTCCGAATGATTGATTTACATTCTGCATGTTTAATTTCAATGTATCCCCTACCTAAAACTAGATTTTTGAAGCAAATAAAATGCATTGTATTCCCATATTATTATTTCGCTATACTCTAAATATTTACTTTATTTTACGCTTTTGATTAGTTTTTGTTTATGTGTAAGCTTCCCATTTAAAAAAAATTGCCGAAGCTTTGATTGTTACATATAATGAAACAACTGAACAAACTAACAATGATGCACTAAATTTTGGGGAATATGATGCAGATTTCGTCCCAGAGGAAATAACAAGAGAAGTTGATTAGTTTGAGAACAAGCCAAAGCCTAAATTGGAAGAAACCGAGTTAATCAACTTTGGAACTTCAGAATCTGTTAGAGAGACAAGAATCAGTGTTCATTTGACCTCCAAAGAAAGAAGAGCTTATATTGAATTATTGAAGGAGTATAGAGACATCTTTGCCTGGTCTTCTGATGATAGTCCCGGTTTTAGTACCCATATTGTTGCTTACAAGTTGCCTACTGATCAATCATTCATGCCTGTTAAGCAGAAGAAAAGAAACTTCAAAACTTCCACAAGTAAGCAAATCTTGGAAGAAGTGCAAAAGCAATTGACCGCTACGGTGATTCGATCTCTTGAACGCCCCACTAGGGTAGCAAATATTCTGTCGGTGCCCAAGAAGAATGGAAAAGTTAGAGTTTGTGTTTATTATCGTGACCTCAACAAAGCAAGTCCAAAATATGACATTCCATTGCCAAATATCCATATCCTTATTGATAGCTGTGCAAATATGAGCTTCAGTCTTTTGTCGATTGTTTTGCCGGTTACCACCAGATTCTGATGGATGAAGACGATGCTGAAAAGACCACTTTCATCACACCTTGGCAACATATATGAGAGCGATGACAACTCTTTTCCATGATATGATTTACAAAGAGATTGAAGTCTATGTGGATGATATTGTTATCAAGTCAAAAAGGAAGGAATATCATTTAATTGATTTGAGAAAGTTCTTCAACCGCCTTCGAAGGTATAATTTGACGCTTAATCCTTAAAAATGTGCATTTGGTGTTCCCGCGGCAATATGTTGGGTTTTATTATAAGCCGAAGAGGTATAGAATTGGATCCGTCTAAAATTAAGACTATCTAAGAGTTGCCTCCTCCAAAAAGCCAAAAAAATGTGATGAGTTTTCTTGGCAAATTATATAAGCCGATTAATCTCACAATCAACAATTATTTGTGAGCCAATAATCAAGCTGTTGAAGAAAGATGTTGTCATTAAATGGACAGAAGATTGTCAAAAGGCTTTTGATAGGATAAAGGAGTATCTATCTAATCCACCTGTGTTGGTCCCTCCTGAACCTGGAAATCTGTTGATTTTATACTTGTCTGTACCTAAAAATGCTTTTGGATGTGTCTTAGGGTCAACATGACAAGACCAGGATGAAAGAGCAAGCCATTTATATCTAAGCAAGAAGTTCACCCCTTATGAAGCTAAGTAGACTCTTTTGGAGCGAACTTCGTGTGCCTTGAATTGGACCGCACAAAGGTTAAGGCATTATCTCTCTTCATATACAACTTATCTCATCTCAAGGATGTATCATTTGAAGTATATTTTCAAAAATCCGATGCCCACTAAGAAACTAGCAAAACGGCAGATTTTGTTGAGCGAATTTAACATAGTCTATGTCACTCAAAAGGCGGTGAAAGCACAAGTATTGGCGGATCATTTAGCTGAAAACCCCATTGATGACAATTATGAGCCACTGAGAACATACTTTCCTAATGAAGAAGTCCTATTTCTTGGTGAAGATATCTCTTCTGAGTATGATGGTTGGCGTCTTTTCTTTGATGGAGCAGCAAATTTCAAAGGCATTTGTGTTGGAGCTATCTTAATTTCTGAAATAGGTCAACATTATCCTATTTCGGCTAAGCTCAGATTTCCATGTACGAACAACATGGCCGAATATGAGGCATGCATTCTAGGTCTTCGATTGGCGGCTGATATGGATATTCAAGAACTTTTGGTGATCAGAGATTCGGACATATTGATTCACCAAGTGTAAGGGAAATGGAACACCAAGAATGCAACGATTCTTCCCTATTTGCATTGTGTCCAAGAGATGTGCAAAAGGTTTGCAAAGATTGAGTTTAGGCATGTTCCAAGAAATGAAAATGAGTTTGCTGATCCTTTGACAACTTTGTCTTCTATGATTCAACATCCAATTATATTGATCTTATTGATATTGTGTTACATGATCAACCCGCATACTGTCTCCAAATAGTTGAAGAGAAAGATTACAACCCCAAGTAATATGATATCAAGAATTATCTCAAGGTCGGGAATTATCTTGAAAATGCAACAAGTGTTCAAAACATAAGCATCCGGAGGTTAGTAAATCAATTCTTCCTAAATGGCAAAATCCTTTATAGGAGGACTCCAAACTTAGGACTCTTAAGATGTGTTAATGTCGTTTAAACAAATAGATTGCTTGAAGAAGTAAACGGAGGAGTTTGTGAACCGCACATGAATGGTTTTGTCGTAGCAAAGAAGATTTTGAGGGCAGGATATTTCTGGTTAACTATGGAAACTGATTGTGTTCAATTTGTGCGGAAATGCCATCAATGTCATATTCACAGAGATATGATCCAAAGACCTCCATCTGAACTTCGTGCAATGAGTTCTCCTTGGCCTTTTGTGGCTTGGGGAATGGATGTTATTGGTCCTATCGAGCCGTCCCAATCAAGTGGACATCGCTTAATTCTTGTGGCTATTGATTACTTCACCAAGTAGGTGGAAGCAATTTCTCACAAGTTTGTAACCAATAAAGTGGTTTCAGATTTTGTACGCAACGATATCATTTGTAGATTTGGAGTTCCTGAATCGATCGTTACTGATAATGGTGCAAACTTGAATAGTGATTTAATGAGAGAAACTTGTAAAATTTTCAAGATTATTCATCGCAACTCTACTGCATACCGCCTCACATGAATGGAGCGGTTGAAGCAGCAAATAAGAATATCAAGCGTATTATTCGCAAGATGATTGGTAATTGTAGAGATTGGCATGAAAAAGTTGCCTTTTGCACTTCTTGGATATCGCACTACCACCAGAACTTCAACTGGGGCAGCTCCCTATCTTTTGGTGTATGGCACAGGTTACCCGCAGTAGTGGAAATTCCTTCTTTAAGGACCATTCAAGAAGCTGAGTTAGAAAATGCGGAATGGGTAAAGATTAGATATGAATAATTATTGCTTATTGATGAAAAGAGAATAAATGCAATCTATCATGGGCAACTCTATCATAATCGTATGATCAAGGCATTTGGCAAGAAAGTTCGGGTGAGGGACTTCAAACCAGGGCAGTTGGTATCGAAGAAGATCTTTCCTAATCAAGAAGAAGCAAGGGGAAAATTCGTGCCAAATTGGCAAGGTCCATATATGGTTCATCGGGTTTTATCTGGGGGACCACTGATTCTGGCAGAAATGGATGGTCAAGTTTGGCCAAAAGGAATCAACGCAGATGCCGTCAAAAGATACTACGTTTGAAGCAGCCGCAAGTTAACATTGTTTTGAATGTAATCTTTGATGTAATGCGAACTACGTGTAACCTGAATCTCAAGGCGAGATACGTAGTAACTTACATAGAGTTTGGTTGCATTAGCATAGAATCTCCCATTTCCACTTTTATGTAAGTTTTGAACTACTTTTGACCTGGTTCCTTGAATGGCAATAGGATAAGTAGGTAATCCCCATCTGATTCGGTCAAAATATTGTAATACTTTAAGCTTGTTTATCTTTTGAAGATGTAATTCCGAGCTATGCATCTGGGCTGATGCGTACGCCTTCCAATTCGGATACAGTTTCGTACCTAGATTGCCATATTTCTCTAAATATTTATTTAGGCAGAACTACGCAGTGTCTAATTCCCATGGTGGGATACGTAGGTGCTCTCACTGGGCTCGACTCTATAATATTAATATTTTCAGTTTCCCCTAAAGTAACCAACTGGGCAAATTTTGCAAGACGAGTTGAAGATATGGAAGATAGCAACTGGGGCAAAATTTTTCAAAGAAATTGAAGGTGTAGAAGACCATAACTGGGGCAAATTTTAAAAAGCGGTATTTCTTGTCAAGAGACGAAGTGGTAAAGTTCCAAAAGTATTCAAGGATAGTGCAAGTTATGAAGACAAAGGACGTTCAGTTCGTTTCAAAAAATGTTATGAGTTTGAGTTAAAGCACAAATTTTTAAATGCATTTTAACTTTCATTTTCATATCGATGTTACTCATTTTACTATTTTATGATCAAATTACTTTTCTTTGCCTCTATATTAGAATATTCCATACTACTGAGTTTAATGAACCAAGTTTCTGAGCACGATTTTCAAGTTTAAGTTTGAAGAAGAACGAGAGAGCGGCAGCAACAAGTTCAAAGATTGAATCAGCACAAATTAAACACCCCTCCCCAAAACTAACAACTTTTTCTTTGAGAGCCGAAACATGAAGCTTTTTAAAGGAATGAGAATTTACATGGATTGAATGACACCAATCAAGCTGGAAACACGTCTAAATTGCTTTGCAAATCATGCAAATATACCTTTTATGGGATCAAAACATTATGATTGATTATTGCCAAACATGCTGCAGTTTCTTTTATGATTCTTACTCTTTTGATATAAACGTTATGATAGAGTTTGCCTTGTGCTAGAATCAGCAAGTCAACCTTGAGGCACCAGGTTCGGTATGTCTCACTGGTTGGTTGTCCTGCAGTAGCCTTATATGTCATACTTAAGTCAACTATAAGACAACGGATTCGGTGTGTCTCGCTGGTTGGTTGTCGTGCAAAAGCAGTACATCTCATATCTGTTTAGTTGATAGATTAGACAAGTAAACAATGAAAGACCATGTTCGGTGTGTCTCACCAGTTGGTTATCCTGCAATAGCTTATGTACTTCTCTAGATTACAAATAGACAAGTTGACTTTGAGACACCGCGTTCCGTCTGTCTCGCCGGTCGGTTGTCCCATAATATCTGCATGTTATAGTTTAATAGATTATAAAATAGATAAGTCGACTTTGAAACATTGCGTTTGGTGTATCTCACTGGTTGGTTGTCACGCAATATCTGCATGTTATATTTGAATAGATTATAAAATAGATAAGTCGACTTTGAGACACCGTGTTCGGTGTGTCTCACTGGTTGGTTGTGTCGCAATATTTATATGTTATATTTGAATAGATTATAGAATAGACAAGTCAACTATGAGACACTATGTTTGGTGTGTCTCGCCAGTTGGTTGTCCTGCAATAGCTTATGTACCTTCGTAGAATCTAGATTAGACAACTCAACTTTGAGACACCGCGTTCAGTGTGTCTCGCTAGTTGGTTGTCCTTCAATAGCTTTGGTACCTGCGTAGACGATAATTTGACACGTCAACTTGAGATCTTGTGTCTCTTTAGTCGACTTATTTTGTATTATGCAAAATCATACCTTCTTTACTTATTTATTTTTCTTTACTGTTTCATGATAATGATCAGCCTTGAGGTTCCCCGGTTGGAGCACCTCGTCAGTTGATTGATGGAAGAACTTATCAATGATATCGCAACCTTCATTTACAAATTTATGTTATCTCTTTATTTTATTCCTTATTCGAATTATCAATGTTTATTAGAAGTTACTCGCTTACCGTTTGCCAAGGCTATACCAGAATTTTAGCAGCGCTGCAGCAACATATGGAGCACAACGTGGAACTTTCTCTTAGCAGTGACTTGGGGCAATCATTGATATGAGCTAAGCACGTCAACGAGGATCTGAAGAATTGCACTCGAACAAGTTGTCAACCCTAGAGGTCTGTCTTGTGTCAACCCCTTTTTATGACATCTTTTGTTTCTGCCTATCCTGTATCTCCAGTTTAAGACCGATGTTCGAGATTGAAGACAAGATAGTCTTTGGTATCACGTTTTCATTTCTTGAATCGCGTCGAACTACATATGGCTTGATTCTCTTTCAGCCCGCGATATGTAGGCAACTCGAAGACCATAGTTCGGCCATGTTCATAAGCCTCGCATTTTGGTCCTTGCAATCAAAATCTTGGCTTTATCGTGACAAAGGGCCTGTTTGGGATTGCTGTCAAAAGCTGCTTATTGTGAAAAGTACTTTTTACTTTTGGATAATCAGCAGTTTATGTTTGGACAACTCATTGGAGAAGTACTTTTGATAAATAATTTGTGTTTGGTTAATCTTTACAAAAACGTACTTTTGAGTGTCAAATTAAGAAAAGGACATCCAAGTTCATTTTACATTTAGATTATTAGAAATAAAAATAATAATATAAAATATTTATCATATAAGACTTTGATTTAAAAAATTAGTTAAAATATAAAGCATAAAGTAAAAGATAGAAATTTAAGTTTTTGAACCACATTACAATATAGTTAAATCAAAGTGATAACGTAAAAGGTAGAAAGAAAAATACCTAGAGATAAAAACTAGTCATAAGAGAAAGAGAATTTGTAAAAGTACGTAGAAATTAAAAAAAATTTAAAAACGAGAAATATAATTTTTATTGATGTGGTTAATTAATAAGGGATAATTTGGTAAATAAGAATTATTGGTAAGGATATTTTTGTCTTGAAAAAATTAATAAACTGCTTCTGCTTCTGCTTCTTGGGAGAAGCTACAAATATCAGCTTCTCCCCAAAAGCAGAAAAACTGCTTCTACTTCTGCTAGAAGTACTTTTTTTTTTTTAAATTTCCAAACACCTAAGAAATCCAAAATAAGTACTTTTTTTTGAAAAAAAAAATACTTTTGGCTTTGGAGAAGCAATGCCAAACAGGCTAAAAATTGGCCTTTGCGTCAATTTTTTTACCATGAAAACTCTTTCATCCTTTCTGGTTAAAGAGGGGCAGCTGTTGACACCTAATTTTGTCTCGAAAATATTTTAGTTAATGATGATTATTATATATAAGGTCAATTTTTGAAAATTTAAAATAAATAATTGATTTTAAAAGAAAAGAGGCTAAAATTGCACTACACATCGTTAAATCTGTCCCACCCGCAAAACACCTCTATTTCACTCAAAATTATTCTAAAAGGGATAATTTCGCACTACATACCCTAATTCCTACCGTACCCGTGCAATTCCTCCATTTCCCATTTAATCCTAAAACTGAGGTTAAAACTGCTATTCATTCGAAAATCAGCCTATTTTTGCAATGCTCATATAGACATTCCTACGCCAAAAATCAGAAAACCCAAAAATTAACCCCCATCTCGTTTCCCCAATTCTTACCCGTTTATAACCCAAAGGACCCACAACCCTTTGCAATTTTTCATCCAAATGCAGCAAATCCTCAATCAAACGATATCAACTTAAAAATCTTGTCTTCTTCCTCTGAACGAGGATGTGTTGGAGCCATTTCATGCATCCATTCTTGTAGGAATTTGATCCGAACAGTGAAATCAAATCCCAACGGGCATATTCCTTATGGATAAATATTAAGGTTGCACAATCTTTGTGAGATGAGACAATTTAAACCCTTATCCTACAAAGAAATTGCCCAAATTGGGCATGATTTCAAGTTTTGGAGGGAAAATGAGAAACCCTAGCTGCTGCAGATATATATGTTCTCATTTCTTATTTTTTTTTCTAGAGTTCTGCGGAGAAAAAATTAGCAAAAACGGCACAATAAAAAACATAAAATATTTGTTACTTGTTTTTTCCTGAAAAAGTTAAGTTCAGATAGCCTAGACTTGGATTTCGTGGCTGGAATAGTGTCAGTGTTTCCTAGTCGTCGTCGTGTTTAAGTCGATCGGTTCAGTTCATTACCCCATTCACTGCTCATAGAAAGGTAATAGTCCTCTTCAAATTTTCTTTTTTACAAATGTTATGTGTAGTCTGAATGCTGGTTGTCGTAGCTAGTTGATAATGAGCATAAATGTATTTTGGGAAGCTTAAATAAACAAGATAATTTTTGAGGTTCAACAACGCCATGCTAAGCTGGACTTGTGTCCCCAACTCTCTCTAAAATGACTGCCAGAACTGGGAAGTAAACTGGGAACCCCAATATGAGATAATAGATACAGAAGTGCCATGCAGCCTAACCACCAGATCAATAAAAATCTAAGCCAATCTCTAAGTTGAATTAGTAGTCTTCACAGGGATGAAGTAAGCTGATTTAGTTAGTCTGTCAACAATAACCCAGACTGAATTATGGTATCATAGTGTCTTTGGCAGACCAACCACAAAACCCATAGTGATCTGCTCCCATTTCCATTCGGGAACGGGCAATGCCTAAGCTAACCCTGTCGGTATCAGATGCTCGAACATAACTTGTTGACATTTCAAGCAACGAGACACATAATCAGACACATCCCACTTCATTCCCTTCCACCAATATAGCTCTCAGAGATCCTGATACAGTTTAGAAATGCCAGGATGAATGGGCCAAAAGTCTCATGTCAGCATAAAGAAAAGCCATACTGCCCATAGACTTCCAGCTCAAGACATCTGCTACAACATTTGCCTTCCTAGGATTATAGCAGATGGTGAGATTATAATCTTAAATTAACTCAAGCAACCTCCACTACCGGCTATTAAGATCCTTCTAAGATAAGAGGTACTGCAAGCTCTTGTGATCGGTATACACTTCACAAGGCTCGCTATAAAGATAGTGCCTCCAAATCATCAGAGCAAAGTCCACAGCTGCCAACTCAAAATCATGACTCAGATAATTCTTCTCATTCGACTTCAGCTGTCTGGAAGCATAGGCAATGACCTTCTCGTGTTGCATATGAACACATCCACGACTCACATGGGATGCATCGCAATAGACTACAAATCCACTAGTGCCGGAAGGAAGAGATAGCACCAGAGCTGAAGTCAATAAGGCCTTAATCTTATGGAAGCTCGCCTCACACTCATCGGACCATAAAAACTGAACCGCCTTCTGAGTTAGTCCAGTCAGGAAAGCTGCAATAGAAGAAAACTTTTCAACGAACCGCCGATAATAACCGGCCAATTCGAGGAAGCCACGGATCTCCGTCAGAGTGGTAGGACGAGGTCACTTCTGCACTGCTTCAATCTTCTTCAGATCAACCTTGATACCTATTTATGCCTAAATTTGTACGTTTAGGTTAAACAATTATTTATGAATGAAGTCACAAGCAATACGGTAAATTATGATGGAAAAAATAAGTAAATATGTTGAAAGTAAAGACAAGTAATTAAGCAAGAAATAATAGAGAAAGCAAAGTAATTCTTATTCCTTGAGAGTAGCCGACTTTGGTGGCAAATTGTGTGTTCTTCATATGATCTCTTATGAATTCGACGACGTTGACTCGTACACCCAATTCTTCGAATCGGTTAGGAACCCACTCCACATTGAGCGATCCCTTGGACAATGACCCTGACATCCCCTGACCGTCTTTCCTTTTCAGAAATCATCCCTGCTATCTTTCCTGTTTCGCTTGCCTTTGTCCCCCATTCGAGGTTCCCTCACGTATCCCTGTTTCTGTCCTTGAACGGATGACATCTTGGATAGCTGGTCGAACTTTCTCGGGAGCAGAAGACTCCACGGGCTCTAGGCGAAGCTTCTCAGTGTACCTCTGATGCAGGGCGTTCCATGTTAACACATGGTGCTGATTTAGACTCCACTACAGCTCTCTTGTGGCTAGGGATCCCTTTGAATTCAAACATTTCCCAAAGGCTACCATAGGAATATTTTCGGGAACTGGAGGGAGCTCCATACGTTCCCTCTAGAACCTGTCGAGATAATCTTTAAGTAGCTCGTTGTCTCGCTGATGGATCTCAAAGATATTCTCCATGTGCTTTTCTCACTTGCGGGCACCGACATTCGCTTTGTTGAATAAATCCTACATCTGAGTGAATGATTCGACCGTACCCATTGGTAGCTGAGTGTACCAAGCAAAGGCTCATTTGGTCTGAGTTGAGCCAAACCTCTTCACGGACATGACACAGTCGGGTGCATAGCGTTTATTTTAGAGGTCATAAGTTTGTTGAGAAAAGGTTACCTCAAGGACCTATTCATCGACAAGGGAAAGTAGACCTTCACGAGAATCGAGAACCAGGACGCACCACCAAATCTCCCCGATCCTAAGAGGTCCATCAATGTGATAATCGGGGGACCAACATTGCTTAAGGGGTCAGAGGATATCACGGCGGCACCAAACTATAGTCTCACCCGAGATGAGATGGTCCTATTCAGTGAGGAGGACAACATCATCTGCAGCACCCCGCACCATGACGCCCTGGTCATAACACTTAGGAAGGAAGACACAGACATGAAACATGCATTGGTCGACGCTGGTAGTGCCGTGAACCTCATCAGATGGGATGCACTGAAGTCGATGGGTATTAAGGATCGAGTTATACCAAGCATTTACACACTCACATGCTTCAACAATTCTTGTGACAAAGCTATAAGCAAAATTAACCTGATCACCTGCATCCCGGGAATAGATTATGTTTAATCTTTTTAGGTAATCAAGTGAGGGCACCATGACGCCCTGGTCATAACATTTAGGATGGAAGACACAGACATAAACATGTATTGGTCGACGCTGGTAGTGCCGTGAACCTCATCAGATGGGATGCACTGAAGTCGATGGGTATTAAGGATCGAGTTATACCAAGCATTTACACACTCACATGCTTCAACAATTCTTGTGACAAAGCTATAGGCAAAATTAACCTGATCACCCGCATCCCGGGGATAGATTATGTTTCATCTTTTTAGGTAATCAAGTGAGGCGTTCCTTACAATGCGATCATCGGGCGACCATGGATTCATCAAGTCAAAGTAATATCGCCCACCTGGCATAAAAAACTGAAGTATTCACTCAATGTTGGACAAAAGAAGTTAATGGTGATCAGGAGGCAGTAAGGGAATAATATACGACCACAATCCTGGGAGCAGCTGTCCCCGAGGTGAATATTCAAGGAGACCTCAAAGCCGCAATCAACACAGACTGCGATTCAGATGGTATAGTTGTTTAACGTCTCTCGGGGGCGAGGAGAAGGAGTAGGGATAATTAGAAGTAGTTTTCTTTTCAGAATTTACTTAGCACATTAGTCTTGATCTTAGATTACAGTATTTTCATACTTTTTGGACGTGTTACAGGTTTTCACCCACAACATCCTAGGCTCTGTGCCTTTACTAATAAAACTACTATTATTGTCAGTTTTTCACAAACTTATATCCATCTACGATCCAAATATTCATAGCGCATGTCACATACATGTTGAAGTAATACACCTACTTTCAATGACAAAAGTAGGGTACACTACTCGCTTAGAGCTAGAGTACATCTAACTCAGCCACCAGGCATTAGTCGAGGGCTGAACTCGCTTAATCAACAATTGCACCTACACGTCAATAGGACGCCTGTTCGCTGCTAAAAAGTCTTAAACACTAGAGTAACAAGTAATTTGAGTCAATACTCCACAAAACTGGCCCAAAATTTAAATTAAACATCCGCATACGCAGATAAATGTCTAATCACCAGATGCGAAAAAAAGAGCATCAAAGGGGGGGGGGGTTCATTCCTCTCTTGGGGGACTTCCTTCATCGGCAACATTCTGTGAAGGTCCTGCTTCACCAGCTGCAGGTTCCCCAGTCATCGTCTCCTCTCTTTCTCCACTCATCTCTTCAGAGCTTTCCTCAAGGATCAGGACCAAGTTGAGCATCTGTCTTAGCAACAAGGCCAGTATAACAGGTAATCTCAGCAGCTAAGTGAAAATTAGGGTCGTCACGAACCCAGAAAAAAGTGGCAAGAGAAGCTGCGACATTGCCACGATCGGCTTCTGCTATGCGATGAGCATTCAGAGCTTCTCTCTGTTGATCTTTCATGTGGCACTCCTTGCAAAGGTTTTCATGAATTCGTTTAAGTGACGCCAATTTACCTTTCAGCCTGTCATTCTCGTCTTAAAGGAAGGCAGAGAGACGCTGAGAATCTGAGACGTACTTCTTAGTAGCATTCATTCTTTCCTCCATGCCGGATAGTTGCTGCCACAGATGATGCAGGGTAAATACGCGGAAGCAAGCTAAAGTAGTGGAAGCAAGAAGTAAACACGATAACCAGAAAAGTAGGGACGGGGAAGAACAGAAATCAAAGAAAGAACGAATCAAGCTAACATTATTAGATTGATTCAAAAGGGGGGAAAGAGACTCGAACTACTCACGAGTCATATTAGGATGATCCACCATGGATTCCAAGTTAAGAGATACATGAAGCTCAATCTTCAACAAGAATGGACAAGCCTATTATACCTAATGAATTGACATAAAAGTCCCCACAAGTTGGGTTACATATAATAGGCCACACAGGGCTAAAATAAGAAATAACCAACTAAAACTCGGACGCAAAGTTTTGGAGGCGGAACGCCTTGCATCGCGAGGAGCGCCCAACATTTGGAGCAGATTGTCTTTTAGGAGGAGCGTGCAAGATTGGCACCAAGTGGGCGGAGCGCCTAGCACCATGTGGGCGGAGCACCTCCTTGTGTTGGGCGGAGCGCTCAACTCTATGATCTCCCAAATGCTCCAGAACCATCCTCCGAAGCTCTTGACCTCCCATTCTTTGCACCCTTCAATCCCGACTCTTGATGGTTATTGCTTAGGCTCGATTTGCCCCGCATCATCCTCCCCTTCTGGAAAGGATTTCTTCCTCGAACTCAAACTATCAAGACCTACAACCAAAGACAAGCACGAGCCAAATCTCCTAAGAGTAGGTTAGTGCAAGTAGTGTGGAGAACATACTATTATGGTATAACCAAGTATCAATAACAATGACAAAGCGCATGTTTCCATAGAAAACAACCAGTACTTGGCTTCCCAAATGGGTGTACCCAACACAAGAATCATCAAAGAGATCAATAGGGTATTGAATATGCAAGATCAAGCCATTAAAATTCCTATGATCCCTAAGTTCAACATTAACACACCAAAACTTCCCAGTACGAGAGTAGGTAAGCTCAACAAGAGTGAGTGCAAGTGATGTGGAAAACACACTTTTGTGATAGAGCCAAGTATCTATACCAATAAAAAGTATAGGTCTTCAAAGGAAACAACAAGTTGTTGGCTCAACAATGACAAGCATTCACAACCATAACAAGCAAAGAGATCAATAGGACATGGAATATGCAAGATTAAGGAATCAAGAACCCTATCATCTCTAAGCTCATAACCAATACACCAAGTCTTCAATGAATTTCTTTCACAAGGTGACACAATGGCTTTGGCATGATCAACACTCAAGGTGTGATTAACATATGGGATGGAGTAACGAACATAATTCAAATAACAACTAACATCAAATATTCCACTCCACTTTTTTAGAGCACTATTACGCACACCAAGAGTTACCTTCTCACCTCCGAATTCACCTCCAAGAAAATCCTTTTCACTAGGCAAACTCCCAAGGAATGTCTCCATAATAGGTTCTTCATCATTATAGCCCACACAATCCAGATTAGGACTACTAGAAGATGGATCATCACAATCAAGACCAAGGTCTCTCATCTTAATTGGGGTTTCAAACAATAATTTGTCAATAGAGTTAAGCTTTCCAATCCATGGAGGTTTAAACCCAAACTCTTCTGTATTTTAATACACAGCACCACCTCTTTTAAAATTCTCTTCAAACAAAGGGTTACTGAAAGCAAGTCCACTACCCATCAAAGGTGAGGCATCAAAACTAGAGTCATCATCCACACTTGAGGAGTCATCGAATACAATCTGATCCATCTCATCCACTAGGGACTCCTCAAGGTCACTATCATCCTCACTACAACACGTAGGTCCACCATAGGCAATTATATCAACAAGGGTAGGATCAAACAACTCATCTTCCCCTTTTTCAAAAATTGGTGGTGTATCATAACAAGGGTCACAAATAAGGACAACTACACTATCTTCACTGAATATCGGGCTCACATCATGATGTAGCTTATCAATCCTCTCAACTAGTGGTTCACATGCACCATCAAGTTGACCAAGAGACTCTACATTAGTTGCAAACACATTTTAATCATACAAATCATCAACTAGCATAAAGTATTCACAAACACTATCATAAGACAAGGAAGTAATATGCTCATGGGAAGACGAACTAACACTCACACTTGAGTCGCTATCTTGTTCACTCAAGGTACTTGTAGTGCACTGGGTAGTTCCTCCAACTTGAAGCTCACATTGAAGATCTTCTTCACCTTGCCCATCCATCTTGGAACATGATTGATGCTCCATCGGTTTGCCTCCAAGAGTACCAACACAAGTACTCACACAAGTAGAAGAAGAAGATAAAGATTTAGTATTAGAATAAGGGGTGCCCTCACTATCAATGATTCTTTTTCCCTCTTTCTTCACCCTCATTTTCTTTTTTCAAGGTTGGGTATAGATTCGGGTGGTGACAACTCACTCATATCACTCAACACAACCTCTCCTTTTTCCACGCGAGAGTTGTCACCAGTCACTCCCTTACTCCTCTCAATCTTT
This sequence comes from Petunia secreta, assembly GCA_029990175.1. Taxonomy (NCBI): domain Eukaryota; kingdom Viridiplantae; phylum Streptophyta; class Magnoliopsida; order Solanales; family Solanaceae; genus Petunia; species Petunia secreta. The sequence goes on from JARKIP010000017.1 coordinate 10,795,128, forward strand.
TGTCTATCATATTCAGGCGAGTTGGGACAAGGCCATAGAATGCCCATAGCTGGAGTAGGTGGACTCTTTGAATCAACCCGGAATCTAGGACTTAGAGGCTCATCACTTGATGTCTCCTTCTTCCTTTTCGGTGAACCACTTGGCTTTGAAGCTTGTGGTTGTGGGTTCACCTTGTTGACACTTGTCAACCCTTTACTCACACTTGTCCCATGATTTCTTGTGTTTGTAGGACTTCTCCTCAATGGCGTTCCACTATCTCTCAAGCTCGTGGGCTTTCTTACTTGTTCTTCTTCTTTAAAGTTCCTTTGCAAAACACCTACCCAGGCCACTCGATCAACACAATGTATTCCAAACCTTCTCACTACAAGAGGACTAATCCAACTTGCTTCACTTTCATCCACTTGAAGCACATACCCACGATTCTCATTAAGGCTCACTATGAATTGGGACCACTCTTTTCTTCTTAAAATATCATCTAAGTAATATCCCTTAAACATCCCATCAATATTAGTCTCACTTGAGCAGCTACCACGAGATGGGTACTTCCTTATTTCTCCACTACTAGCAACACCACAAGAATAGTGTCTATTTCCCGTCACTCTTCTAACATTAGATGTGTTGTTGAAAGTCGAGGAAGGAGTCTCATCATGGAACCCATAGAAACTTCTCCTTGAAATAGGAATGCGGTAGACACCTTCTCCAACCTCCTTGGTTCCACAACCCATAGAACTACTCATACCATCCTTTCCCTCGGTCTCATACTCATCTCAATAGTTCTCTAAGTGTTCAACTCGAGTAATCATCGCTTTTATCTCGGTCATAATGTCCCGAAGGTAAGCGTGAACTAACTCGGTCTTGCTTCACTTCTCTCACTAATCCCACTTCCATCCAAACCTCCCTTATAGCTCCTTGTACCTGCAAAAGACATTTTAAGAAAGCACAAAGGTTAGTATAAACAATCTCACTTGCTCTCCCTCACTTTTGGTGGTGGCATTCAACACTCTTTTTTAGGATTGACACTCTGAATCCCCCAAAAAACAATGCCCCTTATCTCTTAGGAACCACAATGGTAATATCACCAACTAGTACGTCCAAGTATTGGTTCGTAGTGGAGTTAATGTGACTCGATGTACGGACGGCTATTTAAAGTGCGCACTTGAAGTTAAAAAAGTTCTACGACTATATGGAAAACTTAAAGACACACAAGACCCTAAAAGCTCAAGAGTTAGTGTCAATAAAATGGGACAATTACCTTAGAAATATTAACCAAGAAGTACGGAAGCAAACGAAACACGAAAAACTACGAAACAAAATTAACCGGACCCGACACAGGGATGGGCGGTCCGCCTGGTCCTCTTGACCAGTGAGAAAAATGGGCGGTGCGCCTATAGTGTGGGCGGTCCTCGCTTGGACTGTTCTTCAGCCTTCACAAAAACGTGTTTTTTGATGGTTTTGCACCCAATTTTTCAATGATTTCAACCCGTTTCTCAAAATCAAAGGTACCCAATGTTGTATTGAGCTATTCCCAATAATCCACGATGGTTTTTAACATCAAACACCCAGTAAAAAGATCACAATCAAAATTCAAAGCCTTTCAAGCTAGGGTTTCAAGTTGAGTTTCGATTTTTCAAACTTTCGATCCACACTTGCAAAATGTGATTTGAGGGTACCAAATCAACGGGTAAATGATATAGAACAATCCCCAATACTTTTCGATGATAGGGGAATCAAATGCAATCCACAATATGAATTATTTTATATTTTTCAATTTTCCACTTTTTTGTTTCTTTTTCTTTCTTTTCTCAAGAACAATACCAGCATTAATAAAGTAAAGATACGAGATAGATGAACAAGGAACGAGGGTTTGTAAGAATAAATCCCAAGTCTTGCTCTGATACAAAAGTGATAGGGACGGGGAAGAACAGAAATAGAAGAAAGAGAGAATCAAAATAACATTATTAGATTGATTCAAAGAGGAAAAAGAGACTTGAACCACTCGTGGGTCATACTAGGATGATCTACCATGGGTTCCAAGTAAAGAAATACATGAAGCTCAAGCTTCAACAAGAATGGCCAAGCCTATGCTATGTTCTATTTTCTAATCTCAAATCTAGCTAATGAAATGAAATGACTATTTGTGGTATTTATAGATGTTCCACACTCAAAATAAAATGACATAAAACCCCCCATTAGTTGGGTTACACATAATAGGCCGCATAGGGCAGAAATAGAAAATAACCAACTAAAACTCGGATTGCAAAGTGTTGGAGGCGGAGCTCCTAGCCTCGGGCGGAGCGCCCAACATTTGGAGCAGATCGTCTTTCAGGAGGAGCGCCCAAGATGGACACCAAGTGGGCGGAGCGCCTAGCACCAAGGGGGCAGATCGCCTCCTTGTGTTGGTCGGAGCGCCTCCTTGTGTTGGGCAGAGCGTCTCCTTGTGTGGGCGCGGCGCCCATTGCCGGATTCAACTATATGATCTCCCAAATGCTCCCGAACCATCCTTTGAAGCTCTTGACCTCCCGTCCTTTGCACCTTTCAATCCCGGCTCTTGATGGTTGTTGCTTAGGCTCGATTTGCCCCGCAGCAGCAGATCTCACGATCCGCTCTAGATGATTCACATTGCTGAGATAAAGCTGCACTGAGACCTTAACATCTATCATGGACGACTTGAGGGCCTCTGCATCCTGCTCGTGCTTGCGGACTTTACCAGCCAGCACCTTCTCCAAATTCCTGCTCTTCAGATCCTCTGCGCGATAGGCATCACAAAAGGTATGCATCTCACCCTTAAACTCCTCAGCCTTATCCACAAAGGGCTGCAAGCTGGCTACTTGTCCACGTAAAGCATCAGCCTCCTCGGCCAGATGTCCTTCTAAGCCTCCCCGGTGGTGTATCTCATGATAAACCATAAATCCTTGGGTAATGGTAGGAACAAGAGTCTGGTAAAGGAAAAATTATGAAAAACTTGACACGGTGGTGGCAAGAAACTTACCCGAATGGAGCATCCGGTGGCGACCTCAAGAACCTCGTGACTGCTATAGCTAGAGAGGTGTTCTTGTTCTGCAGGCTGATAAGTTCAGTTGTATGGTCTATTACAACCCGTGGAGTCTTCATCAGGTTAAACCCCATAAGAATAAGGATTACAACCTCCCGAGCTCCACCTAGGGGTTCATACACGGCCTCTACAGCCACTTCTTTGCTAGGGCGCCACTGAAAAGAGTCAGTGCCCTTAAGAAGGTAACAAGTTCTAAGCATAAACAGATGATGTCAGCCTTTGAAATCAACAAAGAAAGAGCGTTATTTTGGAAAAGACGAAGTCCAAACCTGGAAATTGCAGATCAGAAGGTATGGCAGGAAGCAAGACATCATCCTCCACACTAGCTTCTCCCTCGGCTATGGGAGTCTCTTCGATCAGATGTCTACGATTTCGTGAAGAAGGACCAGCTTCAACAGTGGCAGATAGGGTTGTTTCAACAGCCTCGGACACGGGCACTCGGGGGACTTCTCCCTCACCATCAGAAATCACAAGGGTCTCACCAGCAATGTGCACATTGGTAGGCCTAGAAGACCTCCTCTTGTTCGAGGAACAGGATCTGCTCGCCCTCTCAAAAATTCTTTCACCAGATGCCTGCATATCAGGTGATGAAGCAATATACAAGGCAGCAATCCGAATCTCCACAAACGGGGGCATATCACGACGAGAGAACCCTGGAAGAAGCGGTAAATCAAAATATTAGAGATATTTCGGGTAGTAAGAATGGCTTAATAATTACTTACGAAGGTCTTTTGCTCGCCAGCTATTCGCAGTCGCCAGGGCCGAGAAAGTCAGAGTTTCAGGAGGATTCCTCGAAAAGATGGTGGTGACCAACATCATCAGTTCATTGTGGCTCAAAGAAACGGTGTTCGCAACGTTTACTGGACAGAAGAAAGAAATCAGTTTGAAGCAACCACAGTTGAAAGCAAGGAGATAAGTCTCTATGGACTTACACTTTCTCTTGAAGACCTCTAGAAAGGGAAGAGAGGATTCTAAATCAATCGTTCACACAGCCACGTACCTATGCACCCAACTATGGTCTTTGGAATCTTCACTATTGGGGACTATACCGTTCTTCCCCTGTTTTATGAACATCAACATCCCAGCTTTATGAAGACGAGGGGAGTAGAAGGCCAACAGGTGATCAAAGGAAAATGCAACCTGGGCATAGTTAGCCAAGTGATCATGCACGGCCACTAGACGCCATACGGAAGGGCTGATCGGGCTGAAACAAACATTGTAACGGTGGTATAGTTCCTCTATGATCAAGTGGACGCGCTTGTTGAGATGAAGAGTGAAAGAGTACATGTGAACCATTAAAAAGCCAGCCCGATAGGAAGAAAGTCTTTCCTCAAAGCGAAGAGCAAGAACGACAACGAAATCAGGCCAATTGCATTCATGCCTGATGCACATAATATCACTCTCCGTGATTGCAGAAGGGTAGAATTCAATGGAGAGGTTGTTATTTTCACCCTCTTGTTTAAGGGTTTGGCCCAGCATGCGGCCATCATTTTCAAAGTTGAAAGAATTGGTGAGGTAATCCTGCATTTTTAAGTTTGCTGGGAGAAAGCTTGGACGTTGTGCCATGATAATAATATTAGTGGAATTGGAAAAGAGACTATCCATTGAAGAGGAGTTCTTGAAAATATTTGGAAGGTTGTGAATAAACTTTCTCACTTACGACGTATATATACACGTCTGGGCTGGAAAAGTAATGATCTTAGTCAAGTAGGATCGTAATTCTGACTACTGCACTTTAAGTGATATGTATTCCCATAATTAAGGGTGTGAACAGAGCAGCAACAGCATTAGGAAGATACGCAGAAAACCCCTCAAATCATTAGGGGACACGTCGCTGTACTAAGGAATTTGAATTTAATACGCATGCGAAGAGGCAAGGAGGTGAGCTTCAGTACTGTCATACCTTTACGTCTGCTATCACGCTTCTTTCATTTCCTGACTGCTTGTGTGGGAAAAAATGTGCCACCTATTGCTACGGGGATACGAGTCTAGCTGGAGAGACTACACATATCCTACAAGTCACCGGAGACTAAGGATATACGCCCGCTCCTAGAGCCAACGACTCTTTAGAAGGTTTGGTCACATGGCGCAGGGCACACATCCCGCCGCCTAGGTTTTACAGTCTCCTAGTTTGGGTTTAGTGTACCACCGCCTTGAGTTGTAGGCCCATGGCCTTATTAGTATTTGTATTTTACCTTATTTGGAACTGGGTATCACTACTATAAATACCCCTCTTTACATTGTATTGTACACAATACACAATTTGCCACCGAAGTTGGCTACTCACAAGGAATAACAATTACTTTGCTTTCTCTATTATTTCCTGCTTAATTACTTGTCTTTACTTTCATCGTATTTACTTACTTTTTTCATCGTAATTTACCGTATTGCTTGTGGCCTCATTCATAATTAATTGTTTATAGACGTACAAATTTAGGCATAAATAATACCCTCACTTGATACCACGTGACACAAGAATGCCACAGAATCAAGCCAAAACTAACTCTTCAAGAACTTGGCATACAGCCTACGATCACGGAGGGTTTGAAGAACAATCCTCAAATGATAATCATGTTCCTTGCGGCTACAAGAATAGATAAGGAAGTCATCAATGAAGACAATGACAAAGGAATCGAAGAACGACTTAAACACCCAGTTCATGAGGTCAATAAAAGTTGCAGGGGTATTAGTCAGCCCAAAAGACATAACTAGGAACTCGTAATGGCCATAACGAGTCCGGAAAGCAGCCTTTGGGATATCTGACTCCCCAATCTTCAACTGATGATAACCAGACCGCAGATTAATCTTAGAAAAAAATATGGCACCCTACAACTGATCAAACAAATCGTCAGTACGGGGCAAGGGGTACTTGTTCTTGATGGTGACCTTATTCAGCTGTCGATAAACAATGCACATCTGTATGGTCTTATCTTTCTTCTTCATAAATAGAACAGGAGCACCCCATGGGGAAATACTTGGCTTAATGAATCCTTTATCCAACAACGCCTGCAACAGCTCCTTCAACTGTGACTGAGCCATGTGATAAAGAGGGATGCCAACAGGCTGAGTCCCTGGCACTATGTCAATCCCAAACTGGATCTCCTGATTAGGAGGAACTCCTGGGAAATCATCTTGGAACACATCGGTGAACTGCCTCACAACAGCAACAGAATCGAGGGACAGAATATCCATAGTGGTATCCCGAACCATGGCAAGATATGATGAACACCCTTTTTTTATCATTCGCTTCGTCTTCAAGAAAGAAATAACATGTGGGTGGAAAATAAGAGCCTTGTCGAACCACCAGTGTTGCACCAGGAAGATACAGCTGATGAGACTTGGCATGACAATCCAAGTTTACATGACATAATAAACAACCAATCCATGTCAATAATTACATCAAAGTCGACCATACCTACCACGAAAAGGTCCACCCGGGTCTCACAAACCCCAAGGGACACAATATAAGCTGGATAAACTCGATCCACCACAATCGTATCTCCGATATGAGTAGCAATACAAAATGAATCACAGAGACACATAAAATCAACATGAAAACTCAAAGCAAAATATGGAGAAACATATGAATAGGTAGATCCTGGATCCAGCAAAGAATATGCATCTCCACCACAAATAAATATACCTGTAACCACAACTAGAGATGCCTCGGCATCCTGCCTGGCCGACAATATATATAGCTGTCTCTATTGCTGAGCTGAGCTGCAACTCTGAGAACCACCTCTATAGGGACCACCGGAACCACGCCTACGACCTCTACCAGGCTGTGGTGCACCTTCAGACGGCTGAGACCGTGAAGGGCAACCTACGGCTGCTTCTGCATAGGCCCCGGAGGGCGAGAGAAAGGACAGCTACTACCCTGATGATGAAGATAAGGGAAACCCCTCTTATGATGCTCTGGATCACGACAATGAAACACCCTAAGCTATACTGGCGATGCAAGAACCGCTGATGGCTGCAAGGAGGGAACTGGGGCTTACCCTATCGATGCCCTAGTGCATCCTGAAAAAGCACGCGCTTGAAACTGAACTGGCCCAACAGAAGGCCTACTCTGCTGCTGATAACTCCTACCTCCAAATGAGGTGCTAGAATGCCTTGGACAATGGGATCTCTTACTCTCCCGCTCTAACTCCTCCATCATCAATTTATGATATGCCTCATACCTCCTAGCAATATCAACACCGACATCAAATGGAGTCCTGGCCTCAATCTCACAAGCTATTTTGGACCGCAAATGGAGTGGAAGCCTATCAATTAAACATCTGACCCTCTCAGAGGGCTCTTGTACAAGATCTGGAGCATACACAAACATCTCAAAGAACAAAAGCTCATACTTCGAGACTGATAGGTTACCCTGTCCAATCCTCTCAAACTGCCTCTTCTTCTCATCGTTCTGAAAGAGAGGAAGAAATGTCTCCATAAATCGATCAGAGAACTCACTCCAGGTCAACATAGGAAAGCCCTACCTAGCTGATCAGAGTGCGGTCCACCAAGCTAAAGTTGTACCCTCAAATTGGAAAGTATTCTCAACTCCATATTACTCAAGATACCCACGGGCCTCAAGAATACACTGGCTTCGATCAAGAAACTCATGGGGCTTATCTGATGTATGACCGAAGAACTTTGGAGGATTAAGTCTGGTAAAATTATAAAACCTCGACAGATCATCGGCCTGATCAGCAACCTTAGTTGGCTTACCAACCTGAACAAACTGGAGGCACAACACCCACCATTTGAACCCCATCCTCGCGGCCCTGGAAACTCTAACTCTGCCTCAATAAAGACCTCAACCACGACCTCTACTGCGGCCAACACCTCGACCTCGCAGAGCAGCAGGCATATGGGCTGCCGCTAGCTCCTTCACCTCTAGCTATGCAGTCGCGCGTGTTCTCACTATTTATTCTGAAAGAATTAACAAAGATATTTAATTTCAAATAAGAAGACTCATGTACAATGGGGAAAGGAAGAAAGAAAGAAAGCTGCCTAATGCCATCATAGCCTCTCGTAGATAGGTACCGACGTCTCTTACCGAGCAGCGAGACTCTATTAGATACTATCATGATCTGGAAAGACTCTAAACCAGGCTCTGATACCAATTGACACATCTCAAACTTTAGACTAACTAGACCTGTGAGGTGAACCCTATTGACTAAATCCATTCAAATAATATAAAATTTACTTTGAAATAAGGTGAAATTTACCTAAAAGAAAATATGGTAGCCTAAGGAAACATAATATATACAAGATACGCATACGTACGAGCTGTCTGAAGAAATACAACTAATTATATATAGGTTTAGAGGTTTCCAGATCAGACATCTACGAAGTCAAGAGAATATATACATATCCCGAAGAGGCAAAAAGGATAACACTATAATATCCACAGCTGGCGGCCTCAAAGAGCAATCTGGCTCACCATTGATAGCTAAGAACGTCCTCGCTCCTCAGTCGCGTTGCGGGCTAAGTCCTAGAGCGAAATCTGCCAAAACGAAAAGACACAACAATAAACAAAGATAGGGTAAGTCATAAGGACTCAATAAGTGAGGAACAACTAGAGACCTAAAGGGATAGGTATGCTAGCTAGGGAAAATAGAGTGACAACAATCAATCAACTAAGTCAATCATAAATAAACAATGCAACGAGTCCGTTTAGTTCACAAAACATACATAACGGTATAAAATGAATGTATCCTGATGCAATGAGGTCACATGTGCCCGTAACCTATCTCTAGTGCATGGCCCTCCTCGACTACCAGGAGATATGCAATAATAACCCTTCACTAGTGCAGGACCCTAATCGACTGTCGCGAAGTACATATCAAGCTCACAACTGAAGTACGATGCTCCTACATTCAAAGCAATACCAACAAGAAAGCATAACATATAATATACAGTGTAAACCCAAAGTTACGGCATAGTAAGTACGCCTATCAGTAGCTACATACATAGAAAACATCTGGTAGAATATCCATAAGGCCAAAGGCTATTAAAGAAATGGATACTATCACTTACGTTAGGTTCTGGGTCAGAATAGTTACTGAAAAGCTTCCTTTCCTGCCCGACATCCCTCAAAATAATCTTTTTCTGAGCCAAAAAAAATATGTTTGTAGTTATAAGTGCCAGAAGAAAGAATATATAGCCTTTATACATAAAAGAAGGAAAATTATCAAAATACCCCTGGGCCGAGCTTAGCCGAAAGCCCGTAAATTATACATTTACGGACTCCTCATAGTCCCACGAGTCCAATGATATCATTAGTTTTCGCATCTGAATTCAATTTTGTCAAATTTCTAAATTTCATAATTTTTAAGGTCCTAACATAATTTTCCAATTCAATTTCAAGAGATTCTCGAACAATAATCATGAATTACCGAAATAGATTAGCTTAGGATTGATTCCTGTTGATTTTGGATGAATTTGACACCAAAATGTGACCCTAAACCGACTTAGAAGAGGCTGGAATTTTTTTAGAAGGAAATCAGCCTAAAAATGAGCTTTTATACTACTAGTGAGGCTGCTTATAGTGTAGATTTTTGAACCAGCAGTTGCAGGTCTGCAATTTGGGTCCAAACGGGACCTTACAAGACCCGGAATAATCTCAAATATTTGACACAAATCATTGAACACTTTTTTGACATTTTCACGAAGACAGAACTCGAATAGAATCTCTGGAACTCAAGATACGCCTCTCACAGAAAGATGTAGAATTTTTAACTTTTCGGAATTTTAGAAAAATTGTCCTAATGACCTCTTAATTCACTTTCGAAAGTTGCTACAGGTCACAAATGACCATACAAACTTAATACAACTTTCAAATTTTGAATTGGAGCTCATTTACTCAAATCGAACTCGAAAACCTCTTTTAAGCTTTATCGACAACTTAAGTAGAAACATCATCAAAAATCATATGAAACGAGGCCAGAATCAGCTCAAATTTTACAGACATGTCTTAATGGACCTTATGGAGTGTTTAAGACTGTCAACACATCAATCAGAGTCCTAACTCTGTAAATTCCTATCTAAGGTTATTTCACACATACACACACACACACACACACACACACACACACACACATACGAATACTGTGTGGGCAAAAGTATGTCACCTACTATTACGGGGATACGAGTCCAGCTTGCGAAACTAGACTTATCCTACAAGTCACCGATTAGAGAGGATACACGCCTACTTCACGTGTTACGACCGTTCAGGAGGTACCGGCGTAGGACGCAAGGCATATATCAGGCCACCTTCGGATTTACAGCCTCCTAATTAGGGTTTTGTATATACCACCGCCTTTAGTTTATATGCACATAGCCTTTACTAGTCTTTGCATTTTTCCATAATTAAGACTGGGTATTCTCTATAATAAATCCTCCTCCTTACATTGTATTATACATCAAGCGATTCATGCTGAATCCGGCTATTCTCAAGGAATAAAAATCTTTACTTTCTTGTCTATTATTTTCCTCTCTATTTACTTATTTTTTCATCGTATTTTACTGTATTTCTTGGGACCCTTTCATAAATTTAATTGTTTAACCTAGACGTAAAATTTGAGGCATAAACAGTTCCGCACCTATCGTGTGACCCAAGCAATTGTAGGTATTCTACGAGGAAAAGGTGTTGTCACGTCGAGCAACAATAGAAATATCCTAAAGAACACCACCGATGCAGTAGACGGGTCAGTACAGGATCCTGGCGATCCCAGCATACGGCCACAGGATCCGGTTAAAGAGCCAGTCGTTGTAGCCAATGACGGCATGCAACCACTGAGTTTAGAGGATTCCTTGTTAATCTCAGCAAAACCCTATCAGAACGGGAAGAATAGAACTCGGTCGACATGGTTGAGAGCATATCACAAAGGATAAGAGTGATGTTCATTTGGTCGTCTCAGAGGCCAGCATCCTTGGGAGGACCAGCGCCCGTCAATGATTAACCAACATCCATTTCTAACTACAGGCTCAACATGGATGTCACCTCTTCATATTCAACGATAGTCAATAATCATGACCTCAAGGAACACCTGTCATTCAGGACATCCTAAAGGAGATGAAGGCCATCTACGATCGGATCAGTAACGTATCGGGTGCTCCACCTCAGGTTACCACCGTAGATGAGCATAAGTTTTATAAGCATGCATACAAAGCAAGCACTACACTGATCCGCATACCAAAGCACTTCAGCCTGCCATATAAGTTAAAGTACGACGGGACGACGGATCTAGACAAGCATATCGCTGTATACTATAAAGTCGCCAAAAGCAACAAAATCTCAGAGGAAGAAATCTAATATGCTCTGGTGAAGAGGTTCGACTCGACCTTGAACAAGGGCCACCTTGCTTGGTACACTCAGCTACCAATGGGCTCCATCGAGTCATTCACTGAGATACAAGATTTGTTCAGGAAAGTGCATTCTGGCGCCCGTAAGTGAGAGAAGTGTATGGAGGACATCTTTGAAATTCGACAGTGTGATGATGAGTTGTTAAAAGACTACCTTGAAAGGTTTTAGAGGGAACACATGGAGCTTCCTCTAGTTCCCAATAATATTGATGTGGTAGCTTTTTGCAAGATCCTGAATTCCAAAGGGTCATTAGCTACTAGGGAGTTGTAGTGGAATTTAACCCAACACCCTGTGACAATAAGGAATGTTTTGCATTAAAGATACACCTCCGCTTGGAGCCTAAATGATCCTCAACCCCCGTTATAGAAGCTTGCCCGATCACCGAAGACATCATCTATCAAGGACACAAGCGGGGATATGTTGAAGAACCTAGAGTTACAGACAAGGGAAAATAGAGTAGGAGAGACTACAGGGATGACTTCCCTAGGTCGGTTGAAAACCGGGAGGATAATAGGAAGGCTCCAACGCCACATCACAAGGGGTCATTCAGGTAGACTGGGTACCCGATAGGTTTGAAGAGTTAGGATTATGCATCAATGCCGTGTAATTTGTGAGGGATCGCGTGAACGACGCCCAAGTTCGTTAGCCAAGAAGTAGGAGGTTCAAACCTGGAAGAAGAAACAAGAACCTTTGCTGTGACTTTCATTGGGATTACGGACATGGGACTCCTAGCTGCAGGGCCCTGATCTTAGAAGTTATGAATATGCTTAATAAAGGCTATTTGAATGACCTTGTTCCTGATAGGGAAAAAAGACTTATGCCAAGAGCGTGATTCCAGAGGGACCTCCAGACCTTCCGGATCCAAAGAGGTCCATCAAGGTAATAGTCAGGGGCCTGACTTTGCTTGTCGACTCGAAGCACGGTAAGGCATCACTCGATGAGGACCACGCCAGAGAAGAGATGATCTTATTTAGTAACGAGGACAACACTAGCTACAACAATCCTCACCATGATGCATTAGTCATGACACTCCGAAGAGAGGATACAGACGTCAAGCGCATCCTAATCGACGCTGGCAGTGCCATGAACCTTACTTAGTGGGACACCTTGATCTTAGAAGTTATGAATTTGCTTAGTAAAAGATATTTGAAGGATCTACTTGCTCATAGAGGAAAGTAGACTTATGTCAAGAATGTGATTCCAAAGGGACCTCCAGAGCTGCCGGAGTCGAAGAGGTCCATCAACGTAATATCCGGTGGCCCAACATTGCTTGTTGATTCAAAGCACGGTGAGGCAGCACCCGATGAAGACTACACCCGAGAAGAGATGATCTTATTCAGTGACGAGGACAACACTAGCTGCAACACTCCTCACCACGATGCATTGGCTATAACACTCAGAATAGAGGACACAGACCTCAAGCGCGTCCTAGTCGACACCGACAGCGCCGTGAACCTCATTAAGTGGGACACCCTGCAGCTGAAGGAAGTTGAAGGCAAAATGGTGCCGAGTGTCTATACACTGACAGTTTTTAACAGCCCATGCGAAAAATCTATCGGGGAATTTAGCCTTGCTACACACATCCCCGGAGCAGATTATGTTTCATATTTTTAGGTAATCAAAGGAGGAGTCCCATATAATATAATCATAGACCGACCGTGGATTCATTAAGTCAAAGTAGTGCCTTCTACTTGGCATAAAAAATTCAAGTACCCTACCAAGTGGGGAATAAAAGAGATCAACAGAGATAAGGAGGCATCAAGGGAATACTACACGGCAGCAGTCCTAGGAGCTTGTGACCCCAAATATCAATCAACCAAGATTATGATTCTGATTCTGATTATTCAGTTGATTGACATGTTTTTCGGGAGAGAGGGAGGGCGGAGGAGTATGTTACCTTAAAGTGTAATTCTTTTCAGCATTTACTTTTATTTAGTCTTTAGTTTCTTTTTAATTTTGATCGTAGTATTTTCATACTCATCAGCTATATTACGGGTTTTCAGCCACAACAGTTCAAGCCCTGTGCCGCACCTGCATAGTGCCAGAAAGTCTTCAAAATACTCGAGTAAACAAACAACGACGTTCTGTCTAGGAACGCAAAAATGCCCCACTCCCACACGGTCTAAAGACGTATCATTGGTGGTGCAAAACAGCCATCTATCACGGACGCAACATAAGCCGCCAAACATTGGCGCACACAACAGACGTAATTGCCTAAGCAGGCTCACTGTAAACGTTCAAGACAGTAGAACATATAGGACATGCAAAAGTCGGCTAACCTTTAGGTGCATACGCTCATGAGGGCACGACTTTGCGAAGACATTGCTTAATAAATTCTTTACTGGTGGAAACTAAATCTTCACAAACAAATGAACAAGTAATTCGAGTGAAAAAGCCTCAAAACGGGCCAAAAACATATTATATCACCAGAAAAGAACGGAAAATTCTTCAGAACATAGATGAAAAATAAAAATTAAGCATCAAAAGGGGGGATTTATATTCCTCTCTCAGGAGACTCCCTTCGGTGGAAAAACTCAACGAAAGTTCTGCTTCACCAACTGCAAGTTCCCCAGCCAGCACTTCATCTCCTCTTTCACCACTGACCTCTTCAGAACCTTCTTCATGGTCAGATCCCATCTGAGCATTTTCTTGGGCAACAAGGTCAGTCAACGAAGCAATATCAGCCTCCATGTCCATATTAGGGTCGTCAAAGACTCGGAGAAATGTGGCAAGAGTGGCCACGATGTTAGCACGATCCATTTTAGCTTTGGGGCGAGCATTCAAGGCATTCAATTGCTCCTCCTTGAGATGAGCATCATTGCAAAGCTTATCGCAAACCCTCTCCAGGGATGCCACTTTACATTTCCGCCTGTCATTCTCATCTTGAAGGAAGGCGGAAAGGCCCCTAGAATCAGAGACACACTTTTTAGCAGCATTGATTTTTTCATCCACCCAAAGATAGCTTTTGTTGAAGAGCCTCCATAGCTGCTTTTAGAAAGGTCTCCACAGTCTGTTTGCGCTTACGGATCTCATTGCTCAGTGCTTTGTTAAGGTTCTTACCTATCGGAGATTCCATTTGATAGGCTCTGCGCGTGGTATGAAGCTCCCCTCTCAGCCATTCAACTTGTTCCATAAAGGGTTGCAGGCTAGCGACTTGTCAAGGCTTCGTTCTCCTCTTTCAGGCTTTATCCGAGCCTCCTTGATGGAGTATCTCATGATAAACCATCAGCCCCTAGACGAATATTGGAACAAGCACTTAGCAGAGGGAGAGAAAGATTGAACTCGTAAAGTGCTGAAAAAAATAGAAGGAAAGTTTACCCGAAGAGCGCATCCTGCAGCGCCCTCAAGCAGCTTTTGGCGGCTATAACCAATGAGATGTCTTTGCTCAGTAGGGCCGGTATACTCAGCGGTGTGGTCTATAACAACCCTATGGGTCTTAAACAGGTTATATCCCGCAGCAATGAGCATAACAACCCCGCGGGCACCATCCACGGATTCAGCTACAACATATGCATCCAAAACCACCTTCTTGACAGGACGACGTTGAAAAGAGTCGGTCACCTCGGGGGTAGGAGTCAGTATAGTGGGCTCTACATGTATACATGATAAGAATCAAACGCAGAAAAAGTAAAAGATAGGAACGAGACGTAACTCGATCACTAATCTCAAGTAGCAAAGCAGAACCCGTTCGGTTACACTCCAAGAGAAGGCCAAGAACACCTACGCTAGGCAACTACCCTGGAGCTAATGTGAGCACGCAAGTAGAATGGTCGAGGGGATTGGCAATCATCTAGATTCACTAGAGGAAGAACAAGTCCCATCAAGGTTTTCATTCAATAGAAGAGTTCAACTCTCAACACAAAGGTTTGTATAATCATCAAAATAAGCTAATAAAATAAACTAGCTATATAGCTATTTATAGGTGTTTTTAGGCACCAATTGAAAGGTCTAGAATGCCCACACTTAGGCTTAGCAAAAAAAGGCCACGTAGGGTCAAAATAGACATAGCACTAGCTATAATTTTGTGCTTCAGCATTTTGGGCGGAGCGCCCGGATATGGGGCGGACCGCCTGCCCATTTATGCAGTGGGGGAGGCTGGGCGGAGCACCCCCCTGGTGGGCGGAGCGCCTGGCCCCCTTGTCATCTGGGCGGGGCGCCTAAATCTCAGGCAGAGTGCCTGGTGCACTGGGCTGCACTTCTTGCACTTCGATCACTCGGAATGGCTTCCAATCACTTCCTTCTTCTAGGGCCTTCCTCGCCAAGTGTAAGTGTACTCCTTGGATCTCCTTAGCTTGGCTCCGTGTGAAGGGTCTTGTGGGGGTTTGGGCCTTATCATTCTCCCCTTCTTGAGAAGATTTCGTCCTCGAAATTGAAGCATCATCATCCACGACCACTTCATCACCTATATCCAAAGGAACCAAGTCACAAACATTAAATATATTAGAAACTTGATACTCACTTGGTAAGTCGACCACATAGGCGTTGTTGTTTATCTTCGAGAGCACTTGGAATGGGCCATCTCCTCGGGGTGCCAACTTTCCTTTCCTAAGGTTTGGAAACCTTTCTTTCCGGAAGTGCACCCACACATAGTCACCCTTCTTGAGTTCCACCTTTTTGTGTCCTTTGTTTTTCTTGGAGGCAATCTTTGCATAAGCTTCCTCCAAATTCTTCTTTGCCTTTGCATGGAGTTCCATCAAAGCCTTGGCCCTAGCATTACCTTCAAAATTAACAACCATTTCCCTTGGCAAAGGGGTTAGATCAAGGGAAATCAAGGGGTTAAAACCATAAAAGCACTCAAAGGGAGTCAAATCATGCTATGCAATGTATGATTATTGGCAAACTCCATAAGAGGCAATCGATCAATCCAAGTCCCGACCTTACCTCGGGTCATGGTTCTAAGAAGAGCACCCAAAGTTTGGTTTACCACCTTGGTTTGACCATCCGTTTGTGGGTCGTGGGACGTGGAGAACAAAAGCTTGGTGCCAAGGGCACCCCATAAACTCCTCCAAAAATGGCTTAGGAACTTGGTGTCCCTATCACTCACTATCGTTTGAGGTACACCATGCAACTTCAAAACATTATCAATAAACAAAGTAGCAACATTTTGTGCATCATCATATGGAGTGAAGAACTTACCTGATGAATGAGGTTCGAGGTGAACGAGTGGTAGCACCACTTTATTTTCCACGACAGTTTTTTCATCTCCCTCAGGAGATTCATTTATCAAGTGTTTGTGCTTTCGTGCAGAGGGGCTAGATTCAACAGCAGCAGAAGAAGGAGTCTCAACGGCCTCAGGCTCAGGCAATTGGGGGACTTCACCCTTACCATGAGAAATCACCAAGCGCTCATTAATAATCACCATATTGTCAAGCTTGGAAGACCTTTTTCTCTTCAAAGAGCGGGAATTGGTCGCCCTCTAAAAAATTCTCCCTCTAGACACTCGCATATCGAGCAATAGAGCAACGTACGGGGCAACAATGTTAATCTCTTTCAGCAAGGGCGTCTCACGACGGGAGAACCTTAAGACAAAGAGGAAGTACTGAATAAAATAGTAGCCATGGATCAAAAGAAAAAATTTAAAAAAGGTGATTTACCATGGTCCTTTTGCACGCCAACCATTCACGTTGGCTAGAGATGTGAAAGTCATTAAAGTAAAGGGGCATAAAGATCGCAATAACCCACATGGTTAACTCATCATGATTTAGTTGTATAGTTGAAACGACCACGGTCAGGCGTTTCGGAAGTTAGGACTCCGATTGGCGTGCCGATAATTTAAAAATATTCGTAATGTCCATTAGGACCTATCTGTAAAATTTGAGCTAAATCAGACCTCGTTTGATAGGCATCGGAAGAAGGTTTCAGTTTTTTATTGGCGATAAATATTAAAAAGAGATTTTTGGGCGAATGAGCTCCGATTCGAAATCCGAAAGTGCCGTTAGGTTCATATGATTATTTGTGACTTTTATGAACTTTCGAAAGTGAATTTTGATGTTGTTCGGCTAGTTTCCGCTAAAATGCCGAAAGTTAAATAATTTGACTTCTTTTCATTTAAATTCGCATTTTGGGTTTCGGGAACCCGATTTGAGATTCGCCTTCGCGAGCATGGTAAATATATTTTGTATAACTGGTATGAAAAAGTTGGGATCATTTCGAATATCGTAGGGTTCCGTGTTAATTTTCATCGCGAAAAGAAAAGAAAAAATAAAAAAAATGAAAAAGGGGAAAAGACAAAACATAAGAAAGAAAAAAAGTGTGCATGGCGGTGGGCTGATATGTATCTTGAGCTTCACTTTGAGCTTGATAAAAAACGAGAAACATGGAGAAACACAGAAACAAAGTGGAAAACACGCAGAAGGAAAAATGCAAGAAAATGAGAAAAGGGGCCAGAGAAAAATAGAATTTTTACCCTGAAATATTCAGGTAATGATTCTAATATATTATTTGAGTTTACTACGTGTGTTTGGATATATTTTGACGGTAGAAATTGAGATATTAGACATCGTCCTAATAAGTTCAATTAATAGTTTAAAGGGTCAAATGGATCTCGATAATGGAATTGAATATATATTCGTACTCAGTGAGTTATGGGCAATATATAAATGTAATTTATTTGGGGTTGGGTTATATCACCTTAAACCCTGTATATAGGCCTGGCCTACGTATTGCGTATGCGAATAGGGTGTCAGGTTCCTACCTGGATTGTTCTAAGATATAAGGAATGAAGCCTTTAGCCTAATTTGATATATTTTTCTGCTTGTTGAATAGACTGGGATCATTTGGTAATGAATTCAAAGGACAAAGTGGTTGTTGAGTAATTGTGCTAACTTTGTAACAAGGTAAGTGTTTATATCCATTTCTTTGGAGGCACCTGGCCTCGTGGATTTTCAACCACGTATTCCTTACGTGTGTAGCTGCCGATAGGCGTACTCATTACGCCTTAGCTTAGAATTTACATTGTATATTATATGTTATGTCCTATTGTTGGTATTGCATTGAGGATCTGAGCATTGTACCCTGGCTGTAAGATGGCATCTACTTCCCGGCTGTCGATGAGAGTCCCGCGCCGGTGAAGGGTTATTATTGCATCACATTACATTCATACGCATTATATGTCATTCATATGCATTACATTGCATATCATATTGGGTGCAGGAGTATTCCGCCCCAGGAGCAGGAGGATTCTGCTCCATTGTATCATATTAAGGGTAGGAGGATTCCGCCTCAGGAGCGGGAGTATTCCGCTCTTATGTCAGATATTGAGTGCAGGAGTATTCCGCCTCAGCTTTACATTATATCGGGTGCAGGAGTATTCCGCTCCAGGAGAGTGCAGGAGTATTCCGCCTCTGGTTTATATTATATCGGGTGCAGGTGTATTCCGCTCCAGTTGGTTATCAGATTGGATTCCCCTCGAATGCAGGAGTATTCCGCTTCGGAATGGGACTACGGGCACATGTGACCCTTTGCATCATATTTCATTTCATCTCACTTCATTTCATTTCATCTCAATTCATACATTGTGTAGACTTGCGGTACATGACTACTGTTCTGCTTATATGTTCATTGCTTATTTGTTGATATGTTCTGGCACGCACCCTTGGTTGAGTTTATAAGTTTCTTACGTTTTTCCGGTTGTTATCTGGCTCTGCCTTTTTATAATTTAAGTAAAAGGAATTTGGTTTATCTGTTTCGTCTCCCTGGCTAGCTATCCTATTCTTTGAGGTGGCTAGTCTGCCCCACTTATTGAGTCCTTTTGACTCACATCTGTTTGTTGTTTGTTTCTTGTCTATCTATTTTGTTTCGGCAGGTTCGCTTCTGGATTGAGTTCGCCACGTTGTGAAGGAGCGAAGACGATTTCAGCTGTCAGGGTGAGCCAGCTTTTATTCCGGATGGCCACCAGTTTATTGTTAATCATTTTAGCTGCATTTTGCTCCCTTCAGGAGGTATATGTCTTCCTTTGTACTCTTAGATGTCTAGTCTGGATAACCCTAAACCTAGTATGTTGGGTAGTCAGCTGTAATTTTTTGTACAGCTTAAAGATATCAGTATGTCTATGTTTTTATTTTAAGTCTTGTCCTTATTTAAGAATTGTTATATTTATTTTCCTAGAAGTAATTGGTAAGGGTTCGCCCGACGGGTCTAGGGAAAGATGTTGGGTGCCTGCACGGCCTAGCCGAAAATGCGGGTCGTGTCAATAGTAGTCACAGAATTCACTAAAAAAGTTGAAAAGTCAGTTCGAAGAAACAACAGACCTAAAATGTACCAAGATGAGGGCGCAGAACTTAAATCTTTTGTTGAAGACCTCTGGAAAGGGAAGAGAGGAAACAATATCTGGCGTCCTCAGTTACACATTCTAGTGGACCCTGTCGCGATCCTTGGAGACCTCACTATTGGGAACCACGCCTTTCTTCCCTCATTTCTTGAACATCAACACGGCCGCCTTATAGAGATGGGGAGAGTAGAAAGCAAGAAGATGTCGGAAGGAAAACTTTCCCCTGGCATGGTTCGCCAGGTGATCTAACACAGCCAACAATCGCCATACGGAGGGCCGTACTTGGCCCAGGCAGATATTGTACTAGCAGCATATCTCTTCAACGATCAAATAAACACGCTGATTGAGATGAAGAGTGAAAGAGCATATGTGGACCATCGAATATCCAGCACGATGGGAGGAAATTCTCTCTTCAGCAGTAGGGACAACGATATCTATGATTTCAGGCTGCTTACTATAAAACTTGATACGGGTTATGTCATCCCTTACAGCTGTAGAGTAATAGTATTCAATAGAAAGGTTGCTATTTTCACCTTCTTGTTTGGGTGTATGCCCTTGCATTCGGCCATCACCTTCAAAGCTAAAGGTTGCTGGAAGATAATCTTGGGCTCTGAAGTTTACGGGAAGAAGTTTGGTCCTTGGACCATGGTAAATTATAGAATTGTTGTTAAGAGTGGAAGAAGGTTTGTCTTTCGAAGAAAATCTCTTGAACAATTTGAAATCGATAAAAACCTCTATAATTATGGCGTATATATACACGCCTAAGAGGATTCTTAAATGGAATGCTGAACAATCTTGGTCACATAGGATCATGATTATGTGAGATCATGATTATTGCAGTTTACGTGATGTGTATCCCAATAATTACGGGATATGAATAGAACAGTGGCAGCGTTAGGAAGATACGTAAAAAGTCCGTCTAATCACGGAGGTACACGTCATTGTACTAAGGAATTTGTATTCAATGCAATGCATGCAAAGAGATAGGGGACAAGTATCGGTACAGTCACACCTTTACGTCTTCTATTATGCTTCTTTCACTTCCTGACTGCTCACGCAGCAGTCATCATGAGGGGGGGAGTGACTGTGTGGGCAAAAATATGCCACCTACTATTACGGGGATAGGAGTCCAACTATTGAGACTAGACTTATCCTACAAGTCATCGGGCACAGAAGATAAATGTTTGCTCCATGAGCTACGACCATTCAGGCAGTATGAGCGTAGAATGCAAGGCATATATCCCGCCGCCTTATGGTTTACAGTCTCCTAGTAAGGGTTTCGTATATACCACCGCCTTGAGTTTACAGGCTCATGGCCTTTATTATTCTTTGAATTTTACCATAATTAGGACTGGGTAATCTCTACTATAAATGCCCCCTCCTTACATTATATTGTACATCAAGCTATTCACACTGAATCCGGCTATTTTCAAGGAATAAAACTTTTTATTTTCTTGCCTATTATTTTCCTCTCTCTATTTACTTACTTTTTCATCGTATTTTACTGTATTGCTTGTAACCTTTTCATAAATTTAATTGTTTAACCTAGACGTACAATTTTAGGCATAAACAACAACTGTTTACCCCATAACTAGGTTTAGAATTATCTAGACCAGACTTCTAAAAATACAAAGAAATATGTACGTCTCTTGAAGCCTAACATAATAGAACTAGAGCTGGTGGCCATCACTGACAAAAGTTGGCTCACCCTGATAGTTGAACACGTCTTCACTCCTCAATCGCATCTCGACCTCGGTCTTAGAGCAAAACCTGCCGAATCATGTCCACAAACATAGACCAAACAGTCACATAACACCCAGCAACTTGTGCAATGAAATAGGATGAATGCATTGTGATGCAATGGGGTCACATATGACCGATGAATGGTATTTTTCTATGCCGAGATTCCAATCGACAACTAGAAGAGAGCTGACACTAGGACCTCCTTGCATGTTAGATAACCGGCGCGTGACTCTCATCTACAACCGAGTGTTATATGTAACAACGTAACAATCATCGATGCGGGACTCTCATTGTCAAGCTGGTGATCCTAAAAGGATTCATAACTTAATCGAAAGCCTTTATCCCCCAATTTCATATTCATAATCGCATTAGAAATTCCATCCTCAATATAATACTAAGCTTGAGGCTTCACAACGAATATTCATAGTTATAATGGAGCTTCTATCCATGAAGTAACATTTACACGTCATAGCTAACAGCTCATTTTCATATTGACAATATAATACTTCTATTCTTTGCTAAATATCGAGCCTAAAACAATACAACATAAAGGGACAATGAAATCGCATATATAATCAAAGATATGGCATAGCAAGCATGTCTAACGGCAGGTACACATGTAAGAAACACGTGGGTAGAATATCCATTAGGTCGAAGGCCGTCAAAGAGTAGGATGAAACTACTTACATTAAATCTGGGGCAAATCATTTGTGAACGACATTCTTTCCTTTCCTAATCTCCTTAGAATGGCTACGTTCTGCTTCATGAATTTATAATAGCGCAAATAAGTGCTAACAATCCGAATAACTAACAATAACCTATTTTACTTTTGAAATTACCAAACTGCCCCGAGGCCTGGCTTAGACGAATGCCCGTAAATGGTACATTCCAAGACATGCCGAAGTCCCACAATTCCTAAGATATCATTGGATTTCAATTCTTTGGTCAATCAACCCTAATTACCCAAAAATAGAATATTAGGTTTCCAACCCTCTTCAATTACTTGAATTCCATGGAATTTCATAAGCCTAATCATCTAATTAACGTTACAAGAAGATAAAAATCACATACCTGACCCTTTGGATCAAATGGCACTTTGGATTGGCTCTTCAATTGACCTCCTACCGATAAATTTTGATAAAAATGAGTTTGGCTGAGCATGGGGTCCTTTTTATACCCCGACTCAGCACTATCGAGCACAAAACATCCGTTGTCGCATCCCAAGCCTTTGCTATTGCCCATCTAGGGGAGCTTTCATGCTAAAGAATAATAAGAACATAACGCTGCCGCGCCAACCCCTATGCGATCATTCTTCTGGTGTCCTAAAAACATCATTTTATGTTGTATTTTGAGTCTAAAAAGGACCCTACAAAGCTTAAAATCACCCCAAACTTTGAACACAAGTTATTAGACACATATTTGACCTCGCAAAGGTAGATCTCGAATCGAATTCACGAAATACAAGATGAGGGTCGAACAGAAAGAGAATAAGTTCCAACTCTCGAAACATCTATAAGAACTATTCAAACAACCTCGGATTTAACTTCTGAAAGCTCACACAGGTCATAAATTACCATATGAAGCTAATAATACTCTATGATTTCAAAACGAATCTCATTTACTCAAATCAAGCCCAAAACCCACAATTTGGCTTTTACAAACACTAGAAGATGAAAACTTCTTCCAAGACCTACTAAACGAGGTTTGATTCAATCAAATTTTATAGACATGTCCTAATGGACCTTACAGAGCTTTTAAGATAGTATGCTTGCCAATCAGAGTCCTAACTCTTGGAACGACAAGGTCATTTCAAAGCTTTTCGATTTCTCACAATATACGAGTGAGTTAGCAGAGAAAAGAGTTAATCCTGGGTAAGAAGATCAAAGCATGATCAGGAAGAAAAGAAAGGAAGTTTCCTTAATGTTACCATATCCTCTCGTGGATGGGTACAAACGTTTCTGCCCAATCAGCAAGACTACATTAGACACTGTCATGACCTGGAAAGACTCTAACACGATGATCTAATACCAATTGACACGACCTAAATTTCTAGATAGGTCGTGCGAGCATTCGATATCCTCCCTAAGTCCCATCGAACAGATCCTAATGAATGGAATGTCAAATAATCCAAAAGACACATATAATACATAAGCCACGGAAGAAGAAAATACAGCTGACAAATGAATTAAGTTTTTCACATGAAAGCATAAGAACTTAACGGGATTCCCTTCTTTGTTTGTTAGATTTGAAGGGGAAGGGCTCGACAATTTAGTGCTGGTCAATAAGACTCGCAACGGAGTTCAGGATAAGCTGGAGGTTTGCAGGCATACCTTAAAGTCTAAGGATTTCAGGCTGAGCAGAACGAAGACAGAGTACATGGCGTGCAAGTTTAGCTATATGTCTCAGGAGTAAGAATTGGAAGTTACACTTGAGTCTCACACAATCCCCAAAAAGAGGAGCTTCAAGTACCTTGGTTCAATCATTCAAGGTAATGGAGAAATTGACGATGATGTCACCCACCGTATAGGGGCAGATTGGATGAAGTGGAGACTCATGTCCGGTGTCCAAGTGGCACCTAGACTTAAAGGTAAGTTCTATAAAGCGATCGTTAGACCAGCTATGTTGTAAGGTGCAGAGTGGTGGCCAGTCAAGACAACACACATTCTGAAAATTAGCATGGCAGAGATGCGTATGCTTGGATGGATGTGTGGGCACACGAGGTTGGATAAGCTTAGGAATGAGGACGTTCGTGATAAGGTAGGAGTGGCCTCAGTTGTGGACAAGATGAGAGAAGTGAGGTTGCGATGGTTCGGCCATGTGAGGAGAAGGGGCACTGATGCGCTAGTGAGGAGGTGTGAGAGGCTGGTTGTGCTGTGCAGAGAAGTAGAGATAGACCAAAGAAGAATCGGGGCGAGATGATTCGGCATGATATAGCTCACTTCCAGATCACCGAGGACATGACCCTTGACAGGAAAGCGTGGAGGTCTTGGATTAGGATAGAAAGTTAGGTAGAAAGTGATTGATTTTTGACATGTTAGCGGTAGTTTTCTTATGCATAGTAGTTTATCTTGTCCTTTTTGCTATTGGCGTCTTTTGTTAGCCCTGGTTATAGTAGTTTTTACACAAGAACTTGAGCATTAATGGTGTTTCTTATCTTGTTTGTTTTTATCTTGTTTTCAAAATATTTGGTTTGTTTTCAAAAAATTTCAAATATTTTTTTAGCCAAGGGTCTATCGGAAACAGCCTCTTCACCTTGGTGGGGGTAAGGTCTGCGTATATCTCACCCTTCCCAGACCCCACTTTTGGGATTACACTAGGTATGTTGTTGTTGTTGTAAAAACCAGATCATGGACATCTAAGAGTGTGAATATAGACAATTCCCATGAGGGATCGAAATATATCTATCAAAACAAGACAAAAGCTGGTGGCTACCATAGATAAGGGTTGGCTCACCACTGACAATAGAACGGTCCTCGCTCCTAAGCTATGCATCACGCTCGGGCTGGAGCAAAATCTGTCGAAACAAATAAATGATAAATGGAACAAACAGGGATTGAGTCAAATGGATTCAGTAAGTGATAGCTAGTTAGCTACCTTGAATGATAGGCAAACTAACCATGTAAACCAAATAGTTCAACCAATGTCAAGCAACATATAAGTAATGCAACGATACCACGTAACTAATAAATCAAGAACAACATATTAATAGATGATATGAAATTCAATGCAATGCAATATGATGCAATGTAGCGCAACCGGGTCACATGTAACCCCTCACCAAAACAGACAACTCAATTCGTCTGGGGGATGCATAAACTAGCATATGATCCTCAATGCTAACCAGTGTAATGAATGCAACTTGTGTAGAACCCTCAACGCAACAAGTATGACAACACAACCAACAATCATAGGCTTAATGTAGTAACATGAAAATAAAGGTTGTGGTATAGTAAGTACGCCCTATCGGCAGCTACACACACAAAGACCACGTGTGTAGGCATCTATAAGGCCTAAGGCTATCAAAGAAGCATATGGAGTCATTTACCTAAATTCCTAAGCCTATCCGATTACCGAACAGTCTCATTTTACTTCTAAATCCTTTTTGAATACTCCTTCTCTAAGTAAATGAGGGGAAATTGCACAAATGAGTTCTAAGGCAAAGAATTAAGGACAATGACTCCCAAATTTCCCTCTGGCCTACTTTGCCGAATATCAATAAGAAATACATTTCTATAATCCTCATAATTCTATGGTACTATTTACGCATTTGAAAAACTATTACGGGTTCATTAACCCGAATTCCCCAATTCTAAAGGGTTAGGGCTCCATGCCTTTGTAAAGCACGAACTAAACCAAGCAAATTCCTAGAACTATATGACTTATGATTTGGAGCTGGCAATAGTGAAATTTCCATTGAAGATTTAGAGCCACTATTTTTGTGAAGTGCCTTGTGAAATTTCATCGATCACTAGTTCTTGCAGTACCTGCGTTCTCAGAAGGACTTGAATGGTAGCAGAATAGATCTCTTGAGCTAATGCAAGACTAGATCATACTATTCATTATCATGCGGAAAAGCCAAATATGGTGGCTGATGCATTGAGTAGGAACTCCATAGGCAACTTTGAATTTCTTGATGTTATTATGAGGCCCTTAACGTATGAGTTACAAATTCTATATGATTTAAGGGTGAGATTTTACGGTTTAAATCCGAGCGAGGTATTTGTGTGGGTGTATTTAAATTGGAGGTGCCCCATCATTTGACTTAAATGGTGATGGTGTTCTTTAGGTTGGCGACCGACTATGTGATCCTAATGGGGGTGATTTGAGGCTATTATTGCTTGACGAGGTTAATAGTTTATGATATTCAATTATTGCCAAGAAGTATCAGCACCTTTTATAGTTGTATCAATGGAATGGGATGAAGAAAGATGCCTTTGGTAAGCTATTTTTGTGTTTAAACTATCACCAAGTCAACTACAAGCGTAGGAGACTATAGGTTTAGCCCCTGAATTATCAATTCCTAAGTAGACATCGGAAAGGATTATCATGGATTTGGTAGTTATCTAGACGTAGTCCTTGAGGCATCATGATTCAGTTTAGGTTGTTGTGGATAGACTCATCAAGTCTGCCTATTTAAATATGGTAAGGAAACATGAGATAACAATGAAGTTGGCTTACACATTTATTGAGCAGATTGTTTGATTGAACAACACCCTATTGTTTATTATTTTTGATAGAGGCTCTAAATTCACTCTTATTTTTCGAAGGCTATGATGGGAACACTGATCTTAATGATCATGTCTCAGCCTTCTTGGCAGGGGTTAAGGGCAGTGACTTGTCAAAAGAATAAATAGAACTAGTGTTGTTCAAGAAGTTTGGAGAAATGCAGAAGGTGCACTAACTTGGTATTTCCTCTTACATGAGAATTTGATAGCGGCCTTCCCAGAACTTCCAGATGTCTTTATGAAAGCCCTTTCGAGATCCTTAAAGGTAGAGAAGTGCATGGAGGATATATTTAAGATCCAACGGAGAGACAATGAGCTTCTCCAAAACTTGATAGACTCATTTGAATGAGAAAGAATGCTATTGTCAAATGTACCAGATAATTGGGTAGCCATAACATACAGAAAGAGCTAAACCCATAAAAGCTCGAAGGCTACAAGGAAGTTGTAAGAGATTCTCAGGGAAAACCCGTCAACGGCATGGGATGTATCTTATTATTTTTATAATACTAAGCGTAGAATTAAAGAGGATGCAATCCAGCCATCTGAGGCAGCTAGAGAGAGACAAGTTCAGTAGCATATCAGAGCATCCTATGAGATGAACAAGTAGTGATCGGAGAAATTCAAGGGCTTGATATGACCCTTACGCCGAGTCACTCCGATTAGATCAAAGATGACACAAACATCAAGAAAGCAAAGGTCATAGTTGTAAGAGTGAATCCAGGTCCTTAGGTGCTCAGAAGATTAAAGACCTTTAAAGATTGGCTAATTACAGCTTCAGTGTCGATTGAACTGGTGGTCACATTGCGAAACATGGGTGATAGGGGTAAGTGGCCTCGATACATGAGAATTAATCCAAATAAAAGAAGCCAAAAGTCCTCGTGTGAATTCCATGGTGACCATCATCATACTACAGAAAATTACAAAGCACTGAGACGGAAGGTTGCTCATTTACTCTACAGTAAAATGCTGAAGGACTACAAATGGACCACCATGAGCTTAACCAAAGCAGACTGTCAATATCATTATTGGAGGATCGGAACTAAGTTTCATCACTTACAAGAGATATGCCAAAGTTTCCATTACACATCGAGAGCAAAGAAAAAAAAAACTGAGATGCCTTGTCTGGAGACATTCAATGGCGTAGATACAAACGAACTCCTGTTCTAACATCATGGTTCTTTTGTAGTTACTCTTTGTTTACTTTATTTTGATGTCGAACGCATCTTGGTGGATGCATGTAGCTTAACTAATATAATCTGAGCGGGAGTCGTAGTGAAATTACAACTCTATGAAAAAATTGTTTCTCAGGGTTTAACAATCGAGAGAGACACCTTGGTGAAATTTTCATGTTTGTGTGTGATTAGGGTGTGGTCAAGGAGACACCGTTCCAAGTACTAGCTAGAGATATAGCCTATAATATTATGGTGGGGAGATTATACATTCATGCTATAGAAGCAAGTCCTTCAACTTTTAATGTAGGGTAAACGGGCGGAAGCAACAACAAGTAGCAGAAGTAAAAGATAAACTCGATAAAGGGGAAAGTAAGGATGGGAAAGAACAGAAATAGAAGAAAGAACGAATCAAACTAACCAAAGTAGATTGATTCAAAGGGAGAAAGAGACTTGACCCACTCACGGGGTCACACTAGGGCGATCCACCATGGATTCCAAGTAAGAGATACATAAAGCCAAGCTTCGACTAGAATGACCTAGTCTCTTCTAAATTCTATTCTTCAATCTCAAAATCTAGCTAATGAAATGTAAAGACTAAGTGTGGTAATTATAGATGTTCCACACTCCTAATGAAATGACATAAAAGCCCCTACAAGTTTATTACACATAATAGGCCACGTAGGGCTAAAATAGTAAATAACTAGACTAAAATCTCGGAATGCTAGTCTAGGAGACGGGGCACCTAAGGATGGGGCGGAGCGCCTGGATGCTGTCTCATTTTTAGGCAGTGGCTCATTGGGGGCGGAGCGCCTGCCTTGGTAGGAGGATCGCCTGCTTTTCCTGGGCAGGGTGCCTAGGCCTGGAGCCCACCCCCTGTTCTTCAAAATGCCCTCGAACTCTTCCCCAATGCTCTTGACTTCTCGTCCTTTGCATCCTCCAATCCCGGCTCTTGATGGTAAGTGCCTTAGGCTCGATTTGCCCTACATCATCCTCCCCTTCTTGAAAGAATTTCTTTCTCGAAATCAAACCATCAAGACCTACAACCAAAGACAAGCACAACAAGGTTAACACCACGGGTGACTGTCAAGGAATACCTACACTAAGCTACTATCCTCGAGTCACACGAGGAACTCGCAAGTAGAATGATCGGGGCGGGGTCGGAGGTCAACTAGCATCCACTATAAGAATTCAAGTCCCAAACAAGATTTTCATTCAACACAAAGAGCATTGCTCAAGTTTCATCATTGTTCAAAAAAAGCTATAGAGCATTGCTCAAGTTTCATCATTGTTCAAAATAAGCTAAGTGTAAAAATAAGCTTAGCTAGGGTATTTATAGTGTTTCCCAAGCTTACATAGTGACCAAACTACCCTTACTCATAAGGTTCACTAAATAGGCCACATAGGGCAAAATAGTAATAACAACATAATATGTAAAAATATTCGGTGTTCCAGGCGGGGCGCCTTGAAGTTGGGCAGTGAGCTGAGAGTCCTCTAGCTAGGCGGGGCGCCAGGAGCTAGGCGGGGCGCCTGGGAGTTAGGCAGTGAGCATGGAAGGCCTCTGGCTAGGAGGAGGGCCTGACTGTGCTGGGCGTCCCTCCTTTTCCTTAGGCGTGGGGCCTAATGCTGAAACCATCCGAAACATCTTCCAAAGCTCTTTACTTCTAGTCCTTTGCATCCTTCAAGCTTGGCAGATGTTGGAAAGTGTCTTGGCTCGATTTGCCCCGCATCATCCTCTCCTTGAAGAGATTTCGTCCTCGAAATCAAGGCATTCTCGTCCATGGAATCATCATCTCCTTGGGTTGCCCAATTCTCTCCTCCCTCGTACATCTTGAACGTCACTTTGACATAGGCTTCTTCCAAGATCTCCATTGCCTTAACATGGAGGTTAGGACCTACAAGCAAAGACAAGCAAACACAAAACCTCCTACTTCGAAAGTAGGTTAGTGCAAGAGGTGTGGAAAATACACTCTTATGGTATAACAAAGCATCAATAATAATCACAAAGATCAAATCTCAAAGGAGAACAACAAGTACTTGGTTTAATGAAGACATGCCCTCAACACAAGAACGAGCAAATATATCATGGGGACATGGGAAATGCAAGATCAAGCTATCAAATTCCCCTTGAACCTTAAGCTCATGATCAACACCAATCTAAACTTCGCAATAACTCGGGATTTAATCCCATAGAGATGATAAATCTTTGGCCTGTAAATTCAATTAATGAATATTACCTCGCGATGATCTTGAATCGGATCAATATCATGAATAACAATATCTGAACTATCAAATCAATTCGTCGTCGAGAATTGAATAGTATAACATAGGAAGTTCTTTTATCCATACCGCCCCAAACTTGGATTCCTGACCCAATCAAAAATTCCTTTATTTATTTATCATTATCATTTTTTATCATCTGTTCTTTTTTTCTCTCTAATACCTTCACAACCTTCTCCCTTCTGTCCCTATGTTGGAATAAGGTAAGGCGGTTCGCTTGAGTTGCTCAACCGCCCCTTAGCCCGGTGCTCATGACGTGCTACGGAACCTCCACCGTGCCGGGGGAGGGGGACCAAGCAGGGCATAGCTAGCGGCATAGGAGCCGACTCGGCATCAGCGGCTTCGTGCTGCACTGGAGTAATCCAATATGTGTCTCAAAGTGTGATCAACATGTGGAGTGGAGTGGAGTGAGTCAAGTAACCCAACCTACAAGTAGCATCAAGTACTCCACTCCCCTTCTTTAGAGCATACTTACTCACACTAAGGGATTCTTTTTCACCTCCAATTTCTTCACCTAACTAACCCTTCTCAAAAGACAAGCTCTCAAGCAAGGTATTGATAATGGCTTCTTCTTCATCATAACCCCAACTAGCAATAGTAGGGTCACTCAAAGAGTCATTTACCTCACTCAAATTCTCACACAATGGGTTTCCTAAGGAGTCAAACCCTTTACACCATAGTGGTTCCATTTTACTACCCACCCTAGTCCGATACAAGTCTCTACCACAAATGATGATGCCTTCAAACAATGGATTAGTAAAAGCATGCATCTCAATGTCATGATCAAGCATAGGAAAGATATCAAGACTAGGTTCATTATTCTCACTTGAGGAGTCATCATAGACAACCTTGTCCAATTCATGCAATTTGGACTCCTCAAGGTCCTTACCATCCTCACCATAAAACATAGGCCAACCAAATAGAAGCATATCAATAAGGGTATGATCAACTGTCTTTGTCTTCCCCTTTGTCAAAAATTGGTGGTGTGTCATAGCAAAGGTCACAATCAAAGTCGACTTTAAAATCTACACTAGGGAGGGGTTCATTGAAAAATGAGCTCACATCATGATATGGCATAGCATCTCTCTCAACTAATGATACACAATCACACACAAGTTTACTACTAGACTCTTCAATAGTGACATATTTACTAGATACATCACAAACACCAACTAGTGTTGAGTCATCACAAGAAAAGTAACTGGTAGGCTCATGAAAGGATGAAGAAACACTTACATTTGAAGTACTTCCTTGATCACTCACAAGGCTTAAAGTATCAAGTGCAACTCCTTCTTCATGAAGCTTACATTGAAGGTTTTCTTCCTCTTGTCTTTCCTTCCAAGCACATGGTTGAGGCTCCAATGGCTTGTCTTCGAATGTACCTACACAAGAGCTAACCCAAGAAAAAGTAGAAGATGAAGAATTGTTACAACAATGGGTGCTCTCCCTCTCAATTTTTCTTTCCTCACCTCTCTTTTCTTTCATTTTTCTCTCAAAGTCAAGTGTAATTTGTGGTGACAACCCTCTCACATCACTCCTAAAATCCTCTCCTTTTTCCTCTCTTAGATTGTCACCGGTCACTCCCTCACTTCTCTCTTTCTTTTGTCTCTCATTTTCAAGTACAATGGCATGAGACTCAAGATTATCTTCATTTGGAGTGGAGTAACTCTCACTTTCAACTTGCAATGGCAAGACAATAAGATTGTTTGCTTCGGACACAAGAACAATAGGTGACTTAGCTTTAGCCAGTTCCCTCAACTCCCTCATACGCTTGTAGTCTTCTCTTACTTGCTTGGGCGACTGGTTTGAGCATAAACTTTTTCCCTTCATGCTTGACCGTGTAGGTTTTGGCACGGCTATTATGTATCACATGTCGATCAAATTACCAAGGCCTACCAAACAAAAGATGGCACGCTTGCATAGGTACCACGTCAAACGTATGTTCATCCACATAGTTCCCAATCTTGAAATTCATCAAGACTTGTTTCACAACCTTCAATTCACCACACTCACTAAGCCATTGCAAACGATAAGGATTGGGATGTTTCAACGTGGGTAATTTCAATTGGGAAACTAGTGTTTGACTAACAACGTTGGCACAACTTCCTGAGTCAATAATAATGGAACAAACTACACCCATGACTCGGCATCTAGCATGAAAGAGGTTCTCTCTTTGCGCATTTTCATTATCCTCCACAAGCATGGCACCTAAACTCCTCCTCACAAAAAGGAAGGCATGAGGATCATCTTCCTCAACCGCATCCTCCTCCACAACAACCACTTCACCTCCCTCTACTCCCTCATCCTCCGGCTCACTATCTTGTTCATACACCAAATTACCTACCACAACCATGGTCTTTCGAGTAGGACAATCTCTAGTAAAATATCCATACCCTTTGCACTTATAGCATTGAGTAGAAGTAGAAGTAGGATTGCTCAAGTGATTTTTAGAATTACCTCCCACATGCGGTGTAGACTTCTCACACGGCTTCTTCATATCTTTGCTAGCACTTGCACCACTTGCACTTGGAAGGTTTGCATTTGGAGTCTTCCACTCCTTTGGCTTGCTCATAGGAGTAGGAGTATTGCTCTTGTAGTGGATGGACTTCTCTCCCTTAAGCCGATTCTTGGCTTCAATTGCGGCTTCAAAAATATCTTGAAGTGAGAGATAAGCATGTAACCTCAATTGAGAAGCTATACCATAGCTCAAGCCATTCTTGAAACGGATCACGGCTTGTTCTTCACCTTCGGTATCCATATCTAATGCCATCCGGGTCTTTTCAAATTCATCATAGTACTCATGAACCATCTTGACACCTTGCTTTAGCTCATAATGCTTCTTAAGTTGCTCTTGACGATACCTTGGAGTCACATACTTGGTATTCATGAGGCCCTTCAACTCATCAAGTCACATTTACATGTACTCTAATCCTTCTTCTTCACCTCTTCATGGACTCCCACTTAGTAGAAGCATAGGCCTGAAAAGATGAAATAGCATAGGTGCCTTTCTTCTCCTCGGTAATTTCATTGGTGTCAAACACTCTCTCCATGAGTAGTACCCATTCCATGTATGCTTTCGGATCACAAGTTCCCTTAAAGGATTGAGCTTAACACTATTGAGATTATTGTTGTCACGACCTTCACGGTAAGGCTCCGGTTGGCCTCCATACTGATCACCATAAGCTTCATAATCCCTCCTAGTATTCCCTTCAACATATCCCATGGGTGGCCCTCGACCTCGGCCTCTACCCCTATCCACATTGCGACCCCAATTCATTCCTCGCCTAGGTTGATAGTCAGCATCATACCCATAGGCATCATCATCATACTCGGCTTCCTCCCCTTCTTGAGTTTCAACAATTTTCTCAAGAGGTGGAATATTTCGAACGGGTCGTAGAAGTGGAGCATTTCCTTGGAGATTTCCCAAGTTGTTGGGAATGCCCACTTGTTGGGGATTTTCCAACAAACGCTCTTGTGGAGCCACATCATTCTTCAATTCATATTTCTTGGCTATCTCCGCAAAGTGTCCGGGATTCATAGGAGTGCTATGACTTGTGCCTTCTCTGGATTTAAGACGGACGCTCGGTGTCCTTCTTTCAACGGTCTCAAGCCTCAAGGTTATGTCCTCCAACATGGCCATAATGGTGGCCAAGGCATTATTAACGAGATCATCTCCTTCATTGGCCATTGTACCTACAAGATGAACAAACGTTAGTGAAATCACCTCTCACACACCCTCACTTGTGTATCACTCGGTTCACTCATTTAGTGGTGGTGGATATTTCACTCAACTTGAATCTAGAAGCTTCACGTAGTTGAACAACAATCCTCAACTCAATCAAACTATCCACAAATCAAGTGTCCTCTGGGGCGAGTAGAGTTTACGTGACTCAATGGACTCTAAGCTCTTTGAAGTGAGGACTTGAGTCAAAAGATTCTACAAGTCTTCTTGGAGTTCTACTCTCCAATCTAGGCACGAGTTACCTAAAAGCATGAAAGACTAGTACCAATTAAGTAGAAAAGGTTACTTAAAGTAGTACTACTTAGATGTTATGCAAGCAAAGAAATAGGAAAACCTAGGAAAAACTACTCCAAACAACACTTTTAGCAAGCATGCAGGGCGCCTAGATGTAGGAAGGGTGCCTAGGCTTTCTTCAGTAAATCAGGCGGAGGGCCTGGCTAGGCGGAGCGCCTGTGCCAAGAGCAAATCAGGCGGGACGCCTAGCCCTGAAGCAGACCCAACTCGTTCCAAACTTGTTCCAATTCGATTTTCAATCCACAAATCCGATATTTTCAACTTGTTTTCACAATCCAACGATACCTAAAGTTGCTTTTGATCTTTTCCAATAAACCTCAATCAGTGTTACACCCAAACAATTAATTCCAAGAATCAAAGCCATGAAACTCAAGAACAAAAGGGTTTCTCAAGGGTTTTAAAAAAGTTGGAATTCAAATCTTCAAAATTTTGTTATACAACTTCAAATCATGTAATTTAGGTATCAAACTGACGGGCTTTCAACAAGGATCAATCTCCAATAACACCCATGTCAAGAATCAATCACACCAACAAGATATGCCAAATTTTTAGATTTTCAACTTTTTCAATTTTTTTTTTGTTTTTTCTTGTCTTCAATAACTTCAAACACAAGAAACTAATAAGAAAACTAATTAGGCACAATGAACAAGGATCGAGGGTTCTTAAAAATAAATCCCGAGCCTTGCTCTAATACCAAACTGATGCAGGGTAAATTGGCGGAAGCAACAAGTAGCGGAAGCAAAAGATAAACTCGATAAAGGGAAAAATAGGGACGGAGAAGAACAGAAACAGAAGAAAGAACAAATCAAACTAACCAAAGTAGATTGATTCAAAGGGAGAAAGAGACTTGAGCCACTCACGGGGTCACACTAGGGGTGATCCGCCATGGATTCCAAGTAAGAGATACATGAAGCCAAGCTTCAACAAGAAGGACCTAGTCTCTTCTAAATTCTATTCTTCAATCTCAAAATCTAGCTAATGAAATGTAAAGACTAAGTGTGGTATTTATAGATGTTCCAGACTCCAAATAAAATGACATAAAATCCCCTACAAGTTTATTAGACATAATAGGCCATGTAGGGCTAAAATAGTAAATAACTAGACTAAAAACTCGGAATGCTAGTCTAGGAGGCGGAGCACCTAAGGATGGGGCGGAGCGCCTGGATGCTGTCTTATTTTTAGGTAGTGGCTCATTGGGGGCGGAGCGCCTGCCTTGGGGGGCGTAGCGCGTGGGCAGCCTTTTGCTTGGGCGGAGCGCCTGCTTTGCCTTGGGGGGCCTGGAGCCCACTCCCTGATCTTCAAAATACCCCCCGAACTCTTCCCCGATGCTCTTGACCTCTCGTCCTTTGCATCCTCCCATCCCGGCTCTTGATGGTAAGTGCTTTAGGTTCGATTTGCATTGCATCAACTTTACAGAAAGTGTTAAAGTTTAAACAAAGTGGGGAATCACGAAGTAAGAGGTGCACAATGTGTGGTTCGTGACTATTATTCCTTGGAAATTACAAGTAGCATGGATAGAGTTGAACCATTCAAATATCACCTACTGCAGCTATGGCCAAAGGATGTCGTAAAATCTTTATCCAAGAACGCTGAAGTGCCCACAAATGAGAATGATGCTGATATCGGGATATCCCAGAATTAGCCATTGAACTTGATAACCTTGGCCTGAAAAGGTAACCATTGACCAGCTCGACCTAGTTGATCTTTTAAGATGAACTGGAGAAGAACATCTACATGATCTTGAAACACGACTTCCACTGTCGTGGTAATGTTTTAATTTTTTGACAAGCTAACTATGATAACTTCAGTTGGAGGCACGATGATATGACAATAATCTCTCTATAAAAAATCTCTCACGCTCATAACGTAGAGTCATCCTACCATTCAATTAAAAAAAGGGGAGGAATCAAGGGGTTGTATGCGACTAGATAATATTAGAAGAAGTTGATAAGTTTTTTAAGATTGGATTAATTTGAGAGGTCTATTATCCAGAGTGATGTGCCAACGTGGTCCTGGTGCCAAAGAAAAATTAGCAAATGGAGGTTTTGCATAGATTTCAAGGATTTGAACAGACCTGCTCAAAAATATGGATTTGTTACCCAACGTTGATCAGCTCGTGGATGTGACTTTCCGGCACAAGATGTTAAGTTATTTAGATTGTTACTCTAGGTATAACTTAAAGAATGCTGGTGCAACTTTCCAATAGTTGGTGATTACAAATTTTAAGGATAATATCAAAAAAATGTAAAGGCATACATGGATAATATCTTGGGTTAAGTCGTGATGCTTGAGACAATGTTGATCACCTTCGAGAAGCATTTTCAATCCTAAGGCAGTATAGTATAATATGAAGCCGAACCTAAAGAAATGAGATCTTTTAGTGTCTTTTGGAAAATTATTCGGCTTCATTGTTTCAAATAGAGGAATATAGAGGTCAATCTAGATAAATTCAAGGCTATATATGATATTCCCGACGTGATTCCAAAAAAGAAGGATGTGCAATAATTGACTGGCTGGATAGCAGCTCTTGTAAGGTTCATCTCAAGGTCATTGGAAAGAAGTAACAATTTCTTGGTGTTAATAAAGCAAAGGAATTTTGAGTGAACTCTTGATTGCCATCTAACCTTGAAATACTTGAAGAAGTACTTAGCCAACTCATGTTGTACAAGCAACTAGATAGAGAGAAGCTATTATTGTACGTAGCAGGCCTACAAGGTAGCAATAAATGCAGTTTTTGTATGAGAGGATGAAGGTACACAATCACCCATTTACTATGTTAGCAAAATATTATTAGATATTGAGATTTGGTATCCAGTTCTAGAGAAACTTGCATTAGGACTTGTTATTGCTGCACTAAAATTGCGACCTTACTTTCAAAGTCACCCCATATATGTTGTAACAACATTTCCATTCATAAACATACTGCATAGACTTAAGTTGTCAAGTAGACAAGCTAAGTGGGTAGTATAATTAATAGTCATGAAATAACTTATCAACCTCGTACTTCAATAATGTCTCAAGTCATACCAAAATTTGCGGCTGACTTCAGTACGAGAATACTTTTGGATGTCGAAAAGGTAGTCATTTTATCTTTCTGGTCTGGTGTTTGGAATCTTGACCTGCTTTACGGATGGATCACCCAACGTAAAAGAGTCTACTGTTGCGTTAGTGCTCATTTCTCTGACCAGGGAAGTGTTAAGACAATCCATTAGGTGCCCTTCCAAAACTAATAATGCGGTTGATTATGAGGCAGTAATTGTAGATCTCAAATTAGTGCAGGGATTCGAACCAGAGGCCATTAAGCTAAAAAGTGACTCCAAACTAGTGATCAGTCAAATCCATGGGGCATACACAGGTCGAGAGACATCGATGCAACAATACTTAATGAAAGTTAAAGACTTGCTTCAGTAGCAGAATTTTCCAAGACAGAGATTTTCGAAGAGATGTCATAGCAAATCTTGCTTCGGTAGCAAAGATGACTGATGCAGGAAGAAGCTTAGTGGTTCATTTCTTAGTTCAGTACTTGTACAAAGCCCACATAAGGTAAATTATATTCATCTTACTTAAGACTCGCATAATTCGTTCATTAGCTATCTATAACGTAGAACTTTACTCAAAGACAAGAAAGAGTCTAGAAAATTGTGGGTTCGTGTGAGGGAACTATATCATAAATGATTGGTGGACCCTGGCCAAATGTCTCGGACCAAACCAAGCAAATTACATCATGAGAGAATTCCACGAATGTCTTTGAGGAAATCATTTAGGGGCCAAATCTTTATCCCAAAAACTTATTCGAGTTGGCCACTATTGACCCAAAATGGAAGAAGAAGCAAATGGTTTCTCTAAAAAAATATGACAAGTACCAATGCAATGCGCAAATGATGCACCAACCTGCTGAACAACTTCACTCCATTTTGACACTATGACCTTTCATTATATAAGCAAAGCTTGTATACATGATGATGAAATTCATCGACGATAAATTAATGAAACAATAATAATTCAAGGCTTCGGTTGAAAAGTCTAAAATCTCTAGCCTTTCCTCTATCTTCCCACTTCACATCCCATTTACTTTCTTTTTAGGAAATGAACAGACGAAAGATCAACAATAAAATAGGAACATCTAAAAATCATGTTGTGTATGGGTACACGGGGACTCGAAGAATGATTCCAGTTCCCAAGCTTTCATACCTCAAGCTCAGAAATTGGGCCGACTATAACATATAGACGAATCTCAAGATTGAAAATCACATATGAATACTATCGAAGGCATTTCGGATAAAAAACTGAAAGGCATTTTGAACAATTAAATCATATTTCTCAAAAATGTATTTACATTATGGTAGTGACTATTTCATTGATAAATCTTCACGTACGAAAAATTTATTACAACGACATTTTGTTGCAACAATTGTACAATTCTCTCAGTAGCGGCCATTCTCAATTAGAGGTGAACTTCAAAAGTTTTCATTACTTCCTCATCTTTATTCGGTTATTCAGAAATAATGGTTTCCTTTTTTACTTTGTGAAAATGGGATGTCATTCTTCAAAATTCACTATCAACAGGCGTGTATCCATGAAAACATTGATGTATGGGCCTAAATCAGTTTAGGTGTACAAATCGAATTTGGATTCGGATACAAGCAATTCTTTGTATCAAAGTTGAAATAATACGTAAAAAAGATGTTGTATGGGCCTAAATCGTTTTTAGGTACACAAATCGAATTTGGATTCGAATATAAGCAAATCTTCGTATCAAAGCGATAAATAATGCACGAAATAGATGAAAAATGCGTAAAATAACTTGGTTTCAATATATGGACGTTCAATACAAATTTGGGCAGAGTTTCGGTATATATTTCTGGATGCCTACAACACAAAATGAACTTCTATTTATAGGCCTAAGGGCCAGACCCACGTTCTCCATCATCCGCCAATGTCTCTTCCACGATCTTGGTGGGTAAATGCTGAGTAGTGGCTGAGTTAGTGGGGTGAAGTAGTGGGCTGCAAAGCCGCTGGAACCGAGGTGGTAACCGAAGTCTTGTCACAAGACTTCGGTCGTTTGACCTTGCTGTTCGAGTAGGATGGCCCGTCGCCGAAGCCCAAGGTCTAGCTTGCCTTCGGGCGTGTCACAGGGCGTTGGCTTCGGTGGTTTGACCACGAGACCGATGATCCTCTCTTCGGAGCGTCAGCTCGTTTTGCCTTCGGTCTACCATCTCGAGGTGCGAACCGAAGGTGACGATTTTTACCCAATACAGATAGTCCCCCCACTCCTCGGTAGACACCGAAGTCGCCGAGGAGTGGAATGAGTTTAAGCGGGAGGTTGACGTGGCAAAGCCCTATCCATGAATTTCAAAAGTCGCGTATCTGTAGGGTCTTTGTTCCGCGTTACGTGGCGGCTCGTGATAGGTCTCTTAACGGTCACGCCGTCTTTTCGCTTTCTCCAATGTTTTAGTCATCATTGGACTTCCACTTGCACGTGTGCAAGACACACTATAAATACCTCATTTTGACTCCTTCCTTCTTCACTCTTACCAACTCGCTTCCAGAAGAAGAAATAACAGAGCATCACGTAAACAACTTGCTTTCAAAGCTTCTTTTCACTTCATTCTCTGATTCTCAATATGTCTACCAATGTTTCTGCTACCGCCTCCGGCCAAGGCTCAAGCGACTCCGGCGAGAGAGCGGAGCGTTTTGCGGCCATGGCAGTGAACGATGAAGCTACTCCCTCTGTGCCACCATTGCAGGTGGCTGGAGTGGGGGATGGTGGCGAGGCCACGTCGGCTGCCCCCACTCCTTTGAGGCGTAAAACGAAAGCGGGTCGCGGCTCAGCTGAGGTCAGCGAATACGTGGACTTGGATGTAATTGGCGACATCGTGGGTGGTGATGCCACTGATGTGAGAGAGGTGGGTGCCTCGGTCGGAGGAGCAGAAGTGAGCGAAGTGAGTGGCTCAAAGGGTGAGACCGAAGCGGGGCCTTCGAAGAAATCGAAGAGAAAAATCCCACTCGAGGTGGAGATCGACCCTCGGTTGGTCATCCCTTCGAGCTTTAATAACGAAAAAGATCTGAAGGTCCATGCCCAATCAGATGCTCAGAAGGGGAAGAGAAGGAACATCCCCGTTCACGTTACCCCGAGCATCGTGACCGAGGAGAGGATTGAAGCAGTTCGGGCTGATTGCCGCTGGGGGCCCGAGGTGGAGATTAGGATCCCGGCGCCTGGCTCGGCCGCATCTACGCACGTTGAAGGGTACTCCACGGTTTTCACTTACCCCTTCACCATAGGCTTTGATTTGCCCGTACACCCCATAATTGACACGTTTTGTAGATCATATAACCTGTGTCTTGCCCAACTTGGGCCCGGGGTTTGGAGGGTCGTCCAAGCCCTTGAATATTTGAGTGGTGCCGCGGGGATGCCATTCACCTTCCAGCACTTGATTTCACTCTACTATCCCTATTTCCATAAAGCCGGGGTGGTCGCTCTCTTGCCTCGGGGTTCGTATGCAATCTTAAGCAAAAGCGAGGATCATGGGGATCGAGGATGGAACGATCGGTTCGTGCTCATTCCCACGAGCCTGCTGTCCGCCGAGCCTGGATTTCCCGAGGCGTGGAATGCTCAGCGTAA
Source organism: Petunia secreta (assembly GCA_029990175.1). Classification (NCBI taxonomy): domain Eukaryota; kingdom Viridiplantae; phylum Streptophyta; class Magnoliopsida; order Solanales; family Solanaceae; genus Petunia; species Petunia secreta. The sequence goes on from JARKIP010000017.1 coordinate 10,835,883, forward strand.
GTATTTATCTTCATTCTTCCTTTGGTTTGCGATCATCGCAATCGTTAATCGACCTCTCTTTCCTTTTTTATCCACAGCTGAAAAAGTGGCGGTTGTGCCTCCGAGTAACCTGCTCGGGTGGGTGACCGAAGTCATGCAGCCGAAAAAACGCCCCGAGCGGCAATGGATGGTATTAGCCGCTCTGCCTGAGAACCGATGGGCGTGTAAGAGGCACGGTGAGTTACTAACTTCGGGTTGCTGAGTTTCATTTTGGATTAAACTAACTTTTCCACTTTGATTACATAGGTCTCCCCAGCAAGGCTGTGAGAGAGGCCGACGAGGAGGAGGAAGCCGAGGCGGAGGCGGAAGGTGGAGAGGAGGAGAGGAGAAGTAAGAAAACGAGGAGAAGTGAGAAATTGGTGACTGACGTCACCGAAGGGGTCGCCAAGATGGCGGAAATGGCGAAGAGGCTTGTCGAGGAGAAGAAAGCTAAAGCCTTCTCGAGCCAAGGGGCTTCACAAGGTGAAATTTTCTTGGGTAGGTTCTCCTGTATTTCTGCCGCCACTCATACTTATGTTAGACAAATCGCTCCTCTTCCTGCCCCAGGTACCAAGAGGAAAAGGGCGACTTCGAAGCGGGCTACTAAGGCGAAAGGTCTTCGAGTCGAGGAGGTTGCCGCTTCCGCTGCCGTGGCCCCCGTCGCTCAACGCCGAGGGCTAGTGGACGAGCCTAGTGACGAGGAACTACCCCCTCCGGTTCCCGAAGAGAGGCCAGATCCAGTCCCCGAGCCTGTTTCAGAAAGGGTTGAAGGGGGTGGATCAGCCGAGGTCATTCACGTGGAGGAGTCTGACCAAGAGGCCGCGAGGGGGAAGGGCAAGGCGAAGGTGAGCGGGGGGTTGATTAAGAGCATGGTCAAGGCTTCAAGGGACTCGTCGAAGCCCACAAACATTGCGGCTCGGGCCTTGGAAATATACCCCGACGCTAACTTGCTGGATGCCACGAAAGAGGATATTGCGGCTCTTGATGGCTTGCTCGGTCCCGCCGAGGCTCATGCTCTTCGAAACCTGAGCCCAATGAGTTTGATGGGCGTCTCCGCCGCTTCCGCTCTTCGGGTAAGTTCCAATGCCCCCTTTTCGTAATTTGTCTCGCCAATCTTTGAGTACTGACGCATGTTTCAATTGCAGAGCTTGGTCCTCGCGCTGCGAGCTGTTCACCTTGAGCGAGATCGTGCTCAAGAACTTCAAGCAACTGCTACCGCTTGGGATGCTCAGAAAAAGGTCCTCAAAGGGCAGGTCGCCGAGTTAGAGGCTCGGTTCGTAATTTTGAACAGCGAACTGGAGCGTGCCAACGAGGCGGCGGCAAAAGCCGAGGATGACCTTCGGGCGGTTGCAGAGTCCTCCGAGGCTCGTGTTCGAGCTGTGACGGACGAGTTCACTGCTGAACGCTCGAGGCTCAGTCTGGAGAATGCCCGCCTCGAAGCTGATTTGTTCAGGGCGAAGACCGAAGTCCGTGAGGCGGGGGAGAAGTATCGTGGCGAGCTCTTTGAATATAATGCTAAACTTCTTGAGCTGCAACGCCAAGTGGGCGAAGTGCCAGCTCTCCGGGCCAAGGTATCCAGGCTTGCAAGGCGAGTTGCCCATTTTAATGAGCGGGCCGAGGTCAGATCAACAAGGGCCAAATTTGAAGAAACATGGGCCGTGGTCAAGACTAGGCTCGATGTCCTCGAGCAAGTTCAGGCCGGGCAGATCGCGCTCGAGGATGAGATCGTCAAAGCGAGGGAAGCTGCTGCCGAGGCTCAAAGAATTGTGGACGAACTTCCCTCAAGCGAAGAATCAGATGATGAGAGCGACAGTGCCGAAGAGGGCAGCGAAGATGCTGATGGGGCGTTGCCTTAGTAGACTCTTGATGTTTTTCATTTTTTGAGGCCCTCGTGCCTTTTTTGGATGTTGGCCTTCGGGCCTTCGTACTTATGTTTGTTTGACCTTCGGGTCATTTTCGAATGTGTATAGCTTCGGCCTTCGGGCTTTTAATGAAAGATCGCTTTGTGAATTTTGCGTGTATTTTTCATGTGTATCGTACAGTTTTAAAAGTAAATGACATGCTTGCAAGACATTAAGTGAAATTTGACCGGTGCGAACTTAGGACGACGTCTCGTCCTCGAGTCGATGCAATGCGCGGCTCAAGTAATAACACAGGTAATAACACGGATAGAATGTGAATACCCGAAGTCGCTTTGTTAATATCAACGAGCCAAGAGGCTATATACATAAAACCAAGTCGGGATTGACTTCGGGTGAACAACGAATTAATGAACAAACTAAAGCGTAATTTCAAACTAAAACATGCCGCTATCGGGCTAATTTACAATGTACTAAATCTAGTCCTCGGGCAACAGTCCCCGGTTGTCGGCTAGATAAGCATCGGTTGGGAGGCTCGATGTCGACCTCGGTGTCAACCCTTCTCACTCCCCCCCAGTGTTCGGTTTTGAATCTTGATGAGGATCCGAGCACTGGAGTCGGTTCGATTTGCTTCCTGAAAAGGTCAAGCAAAAAAGGTGGAACGAGGAGTGAGTTAGTACATTGTTTATCAATGCCATGGGAGCGTCGTTCGGCTCGGGGCTGCTTAATTGATAGAATTGAAGGATATTTACCTTGGCTAAAAGTAGTATCGCTTTAGATGAGAGATGTTCCAGTTCAGCGGTTCGGGCTCGCCTTGAAGAGACTCGATTTGATAAGAGCCTTTTCCAACGATTGCTTTGACCCTGTAGGGTCCTTCCCAATTTGCGATGAGCTTTCCCCCGTTCTCTTCTTTGGTTGATTGATTCACGGTTTTTAACACATAATCCCCGACCTTGAAGTCCCTAAACTTGGCCTTCCTGTTGAGGTAAGCCTCGATCTGTCTTTTTTGGGCAACAAGCCGAACCAAAGCTAATTCCCTCTTCTCTTCGAGCAAGTCTAGCTCGATGCGCATCGCCTCTTGGTTGGCATCTTCGGTTGTGTGAGCATACCGAAGACTCGGTTCGCCCACTTCCACTGGGATGAGAGAATCCATGCCGTAGGCTAATGAAAAAGGGGTTTCCCCGGTGCTGTTCTTCTCCGTTGTTCGCATGGCCCACAGAACCCCGGGCAACTCCTCGGGCCAAGGGCCTTTCTTCTCATCGAGTCGCTTCTTCAAATTCTCAATTATGATCCTGTTTGAAGATTCGGCCTGGCCATTAGCACTTGGATGGTAGGGAGTCGAGGCTATCCTTTTGATTCCCCATTGTTTAAAAAAGTCAGTGATGGCCGCCCCCATGAATTGTTTGCCATTGTCGCAAGCGATTTCTTTTGGGACGCCGAACCGGTAGATGATATTCTTTTTGATGAAGTCGATTACCTGCTTCTGTTTTACCTCGGTGAGCGCTGCGGCTTCCACCCATTTTGTGAAGTAATCAGTCAACACCAAGATGAACCGAACACCACCTTTTCCTTTGGGTAGTGGTCCAACAACGTCCATTCCCCATTTCATGAAGGGCCATGGTGATACCACCGAGTGTAGAGGCTCGGCCTGTTGGTGGATCATTTGCCCATGGCGTTGGCACTTGTCACACTTTTGCACGAAGGCTTTCACATCGGCGCTAATGGTGGGCCAATAATACCCAGCTCTTAACAATTTACGCACCAATGATTTTCTCCCCGAGTGATTTCCACACTCACCTTCGTGTACTTCGGCCATCACGTACCTCGCCTCGTCGGGGCCCAAGCATTTGGCCATCGGGCCGCAGTACAACCTCTTGTATAAATTGCCTTCGATCATGTGATACGAGGCCGCTTGGGTCCTCAGCTTTTTCGCTTCTTTCTTATCTTGGGGAACAGTCCCCGAGTCGAAGTAGGAGATGAACTTGCTTCGCCAATCCCATCGATTGTCAACCGAATTGACTTGCAACTTCATCTCTCTCATTTGGGCGGACAGCAAACGAACCACCGAGTCAGTCCCCGAGTGAGCTTCATCAATGGCCGAACCAAGATTCGCCAAGGCGTCCGCCTCGGAATTTTCTTCCCGAGGTACTTGTTTGACACTCCATTCTTGGAATTGGGCTAGGACCCTCTGCGCCCGATCTAAGTAGAGCTGCATTCTGGGCTCTCGAGCCGTGTAATCACCGAGGATTTGGTTGACCACCAATTGCGAATCACATCTTAATTCGATTCTATCAACCCCCATTTCCTTGGCTAGCTCTAAGCCAGCTAGAGCCGCTTCGTATTCTGCTTCGTTGTTGGTGACCTTTTTGAATCGAACAGAATGCCTAATCTTCTCCCCGGTGGGTGTTCTCAACACAATGCCTAAACCCGAGCCTTTTGAATTCGTTGCCCCATCGGTGTGCAGTACCCACAGCCCCGAAGGGGATCCCTTCGCCCCGGAGCTTTCCTTTTCCGCCTCGGGCAGTATCCCAATGCTGAAATCAGCCACGAAGTCTGCTAAGACTTGAGACTTGATGGCAGTTCGAGGTTGATAAGTGATGTCGTACTCACTTAGCTCAACCGCCCATTTGGACAACCTCCCCGATAACTCAGGCTTATGCAATATATTTCTCAAAGGGAAGGTTGAAACTACCGCTATTGGGTGACATTGAAAATAGGGTCGCAGTTTCCGAGCAGTAACGAGTAAAGCGAGTGCTAATTTTTCCAAGTGTGGGTACCTGGTCTCAGCATCAAGGAGCGTCTTGCTCACATAATAGATGGGCTGCTGCTTGCCATCTTCTTCCCGAACCAAAACAGCACTCACCGACACCTCGGACACTGCCAAATAGACAAGCAATGTCTCCCCTTCTTTTGGCTTAGCAAGCAACGGTGCGTTAGCCAAATATTGTTTCAAGTCTTTCAACGCTTGTTTGCACTCCGATGTCCATTCGAAGTGAGTGTTTTTCCTCAAAACGGAGAAGAATTTGTGGCATCGCTCCGAGGACTTTGAGATAAAGCGGCTCAAGGCGGCGATTCGGCCAGTCAGGCGTTGAACTTCTTTAACCCCGGTAAGCTCTTCGGGGATGTCCTCAATTGCTCTGATTTTATCTGGGTTAGCTTCGATTCCCCGCTCGGAGACAATAAATCCCAAAAACTTGCCCGATCCTACGCCGAAGGCGCACTTCTCGGGGTTCAATTTCATGCCGTATTGTCTTAACACAGCAAAAGCTTCCCTCAGATGACTCAAATGATCCTCCATTCGGATCGATTTGATGAGCATGTCGTCTATGTAAACTTCCATAGACTTCCCGATGTATTCCTTGAACATGCGACATACTAACCTTTGGTAGGTTGCCCCGGCGTTCTTCAAACCGAAGGGCATCACTTTGTAGCAAAAGGTACCTCGGTCAGTGATGAACGAGGTTTTTTCCTCGTCCTCGGGGTCCATGAGGATTTGATTGTAGCCCGAATACGCATCCAAGAAAGTTAATAGTTTGTGTCCAGCCGTGGAGTCTATTAACCTGTCGATTTGTGGCAATGGATAGGAATCTTTGGGGCAAGCTTTATTCAGGTCGGTGTAGTCTACACACATTCTCCACTTGCCATTTTTCTTCGGCACAACTACCACATTTGCCAGCCATTCGGGATACTTCACCTCCCTAATGAAACCATTTTCTTGCAGCTTCGTGGTCTCATCTTCAATCGCCTTCTTTTTCACCCCGGCGTGAGGTCTCTTCTTCTGTTTCACCGGGGTGAACTTTGGATCTACATTCAGCTTGTGAGTCATGATCTCCGGATCGATACCCGTCATGTCTGAATGAGCCCAAGCAAAGCAGTCATGGTTGGACCTTAGGACTTCCATAATTGCCTCTTTCGACTTCGGGTCCAACTCCGAGCCGATGTGCACTCTCCTCTCTGGGAACTCTTTCAATAGAATGAAAGAGTCCAGATCCTCAATGGTAGAGTCCTCGGCCTTTTGCTTCCGAGGCTCTTGCACGCATGCCGGGATCTTTTCAAATTCATTTTGGAGGCTCGCCTCGCTCGACCCCGGTTGCGTTGGTTGCTATTTTTTGGGCCCGCTCGGGGCGACTCCACTCTTCAGCGCAACCGAGTAGCATTCTCTCGCTACCCGCTGTTCCCCTTTAATTGATCGAACCCCCCAAGGCGTTGGGAATTTGATCACTTGGTGTAAAGTGGAAGGAACAGCTTCCATGGAGTGGATCCATGGCCGCCCGAGGATTACATTATAGGCCAGATCCTCGGGCATCACTTGGAACAGTGTCTCCTTGGTGACACCCTCAGCGAATGTCTTCAGCGTGATTTCTCCCAACGTCTTCTCTGTTGAGTTGTTAAAACCAGCCAACACTGTTGACTTGGGAACGATTTCCCCTTTTAGCCACATCTGCTTCACCGCCCCGTAGCTGATGATGTTCACCGAACTGCCGGGGTCAATTAATACCCTCTTGATGTCGGCGTTGTTAATTCTTAGCATGATGACTAGAGCATCGTGATGGGGGAACATCATCCCATCACAGTCATCCTCATCGAACACGATGTCTTTGCCCGAACCTCCAACTCGGGTCCTCTTCTCCATGGTGATGGAGAGCTTAGCAAATTTTTTGGCTGCGGCGAAGTTCACGCCGTTTACCTCTGATCCCCCGGTGATGACGTTAACTACTCTCTCCGGAGGTGGAGCCCGAGGTGGTTGTCCACCGCCTCGGTTCTTTGAAAAATTATCTTTCCCCTTGTCAGTGAGGAATTGAGCCAAGACTCCTTTTTTCAGTAGGTGAGCCACCTCGAGGCGCAGAGCTTTGCAGTCCTCGGTCTTGTGACCATAATCTGCATGAAACTCGCAGTGCAAATTCTGATCCCTTTTGTCCACCGGGGTTCTCATATCTTTGGGAATTCTTACCCCGGCTGTCCCCTTGACGACGTCGACCAGCTCCGAGGTCGATATGTTGAAATTATAATCTTGGATTCGGGGAGGATCCTTTTTGGGAATCGAAGCGGAGCTCGAGGGGTTCCTTTGGTTCACATTGGTTTGAACCTTCCCTCCAAGCCTTTGGCTTATGTGAGACGTCGGGTATGAGTTACTGGGGTTGTTTCCCAGCCTTTGAGTAACATGTTGCCTTGGCGAGGTATAAGGTTCATACCTCCCTTTTGAATTATTTCGCGGCGCCTCAGCGCGATTTGAAATATCACCTCGGTTTTGATAACCTCGGTTTTTGAACTCCGCCTCCTCCAATCTGATTTTGGAGTAGGCTCTTCTGTGTAGATCCTCCCATGTCAGGACCTGATACTGTTGCAACTCCTTTCGCAATTCAGCAGCAGCGTTTGAATTGCGACTGTTGATACCTTTCTCGAAGGCCATGATAGCCAAGGTATCATCCATTCGAGGCAACTCCATGCGTTCAGCGTGAAATCGCTCGAGGAATTCTTTAAGTGGCTCGCCAGACCACTGTTTCACTTCACATATATCCTCCTTCCTCTGGAGGATCTTTTGCGCGCCGGTGTGCGCCTTGACGAAGGCGCTAGATAGCTCTTTGAACGAGGAGATCGACCCCGGTGGCAAGCACAAATACCACCGAAGGGCACCTTTTTCTAGCGAACTACCAAACTTTTTTAAGAACATGGACTCGAGCTGTGTGGACGTCAAGTCGTTGCTTTTTACCATGGACATGTACTCCCTGACATGCTCCTTGGGATCAGTTGTCCCATCGTACTTTTTGAGGAATGTGAGTTTGAAACCCACGGGAGTTGGAGCGGGTGCTGCTTCGGGCTTATAGGGCTGCTCCCTGTATTGCTCGATGTCGAGGTCATCTTCTTCCTTGCTTATCCCCGGGACGCGCTCGAGGCGTTTTTCGAAGCGCGCCTCGATGCGTGCCTCGATTTCTCTACTCATTTTTTCAACGTCAACCGATGACGTTGTTTCCGCCACGGAGGGAAACGTCCCGAAATGTGGCATGGAAGATGGATTACTCCCCGACCCCCCAGACGCGGTTCCGTTGTGAGGTCCCCCTGTTGTCGCGCCCTGAGGAACGAAAGGCGGGGTGCCTCCACTAGGAGCCGTGGGCTGGGTGCCGTTTGGGGCGGCGCTGTTTCGTCCTTCTAGCGAGGCGCGAAACTCGGCATTGATATTAGCCTGCTCATCCTGCTTATTTTGGAGAGCTCTTAGCGTGGTAACAACGTACATTTGAAATTCTTCGGTAGTCATCGGGGTGAAGGATTGTTGGTTCGTCGGAACGTCAACCCGATCACCATTACCACCATTGTTGTTATCAGCCATAGCGTAAGATCACAAATTCCTTGACGAAGAACGGATTTCGAACTTTGGAACAAAGCGTTATTGCTTATATCCCCACAGACGGCGCCAATTTGTATGGGCCTAAATCGTTTTTAGGTACACAAATCGAATTTGGATTCGAATATAAGCAAATCTTCGTATCAAAGCGATAAATAATGCACGAAATAGATGAAAAATGCGTAAAATAACTTGGTTTCAATATATGGACGTTCAATACAAATTTGGGCAGAGTTTCGGTATATATTTCTGGATGCCTACAACACAAAATGAACTTCTATTTATAGGCCTAAGGGCCAGACCCACGTTCTCCATCATCCGCCAATGTCTCTTCCACGATCTTGGTGGGTAAATGCTGAGTAGTGGCTGAGTTAGTGGGGTGAAGTAGTGGGCTGCAAAGCCGCTGGAACCGAGGTGGTAACCGAAGTCTTGTCACAAGACTTCGGTCGTTTGACCTTGCTGTTCGAGTAGGATGGCCCGTCGCCGAAGCCCAAGGTCTAGCTTGCCTTCGGGCGTGTCACAGGGCGTTGGCTTCGGTGGTTTGACCACGAGACCGATGATCCTCTCTTCGGAGCGTCAGCTCGTTTTGCCTTCGGTCTACCATCTCGAGGTGCGAACCGAAGGTGACGATTTTTACCCAATACAGATGTAAATGCGAGAAAATAACTGTATTGCAATATATGAATTCGATTACACATTTGGGCAGCGTTTCAGTACAAATTTCTGGATGAATGTAATAGAAAATGAGCTACTATTTATAGGCCTAAGAGCCTTGCCCACATTCTCCACCATCAGCAAGTGCATTCCCCACGATCTGAGCAGTGACATGGGGAAGTTAGTGGGACAAAGTAGTGGGCTGCAAAGCCGCTGGAACCGAGGTGGTAACCGAAGCCTGGTTGCAAGGCTTCGGTTATCTGACCTTACTGTTCGGGTAGGAGGGCGTGTCACCAAAGCTCGGGGTCCAACTTGCCTTTGGTCGCGTTGTTGGAACTTGACTTCGGTGGCTCAATCGCGAGATCAATCGCTTCTCTTCGGAGCATTAGCTCGTTCGCCCTTCGGTCTACCATCTCGAGGTGTTGACCGAAGGCGACAATTTTCACCCAATACAGATAGTCCGTCCACTCTTTGGCGAACATCGAAGTCGCCGAGGAGTGGAATGAATTTAAGCGGGAAGTCGTCGTGGCAAAACCCTATCCATGAATTTCAAAAGTTGCTCATCTATCGGGTCGCCGTTCCGCATTACGCGGCGGCTTTTGATAGGTCTCCGAATGGTCGCGCCGTCTTTTTGTTTTCTCCAACGTTTCAGTCATCATTAGTTCTCCAACTTGCACGTGTGTCATCCCTATAAATACACCCTTTCGCCTTCCCTCTCTTCACTTTACAGCACCATTGAATCAATTCCTCCTACATTTGGTCTCTCAATTTCAAACGTTTCTTCTCTTCAATTATCATCATGTCTGCTACTGTCTCTGCTACTAATTCTGGCCATGGCTCAAGCGACTCTAGAGAGAGGGCTGAGCGTTTCGCTGCTATGGTCATGAATGACGAGGCTATAGTTTCTGTACCACCATTGCAGGTGGCTGAAGCAGGTGGTGGCGGTGAGGCCACGTTTGCCGCTCCCGCTCCCAGGAGGCGGAAGGAGAGGGCTGGCCGTGATCGGGCTGAAGTGAGCTTATATGTGGGGCATGACATAGGCGATGACGATCGCGATGGGGAGGAAGGTGACGTTGAAGGTGATGACGTCACCAGTACAAAAGAGGTGGGCGGCTCGGTAGGCGTCGCCGAGGTGAGTGGGACAAGCGATCCCAGAGGAGAGACCGAGGCTGGGCTGTCAAAGAAATCGAAGAGGAAAATTCCTCTCGAGGTTGAGATTGACCCTCGATTGGCGATTCCTTCTAGTTTTAACAATGACAAAGATTTGAAGGTTCACGCTCAATCAAATGCCCAAAAGGGGAAAAAGAGGAATATTCCCGTCCACGTCACACCGAGTATCATAACCGAAGAGAGGCTTGAATCTGTTCGGGCTGATTGTCGTTGGGGTCTCGAGGTGGAGATTAGGATCCCGGCGCCTGGCTCGGCGCTGTCTTCGCACGTTGAGGGATACTCCTCAGTTTTCACCTACCCTTTCACCATAGGGTTCAACTTGCCAGTACATCCTATCATCGATGTATTTTGCAGGTCTTATAATCTCTGTCTAGCCCAACTTGGGACCGGGGTTTGGAGGGTCGTCCAAGCCCTCGAGTATTTGAGTAACACAGCTGGTTTGCCCTTCACTTTTCAACATTTAATTTCACTCTATTATCCCTACTTCCACAAAGCCGGGGTGGTCGCTCTTCTGCCTCGAGGTTCTTACGCCATTTTGAGTAAGAGCGAGGACCATGGGGATCGAGGATGGAACGATCGATATGTGCTCATTCCCACGAGGTTGTTGTCAACCGAGCCTGGCTTTTCCGAAGTATGGAATGCCCAACGTAAGTGCCCGCTTCCGTTCTTCCCTCGGTTTTGGATTATCATAACTGTTGCTCACCCTTTCATCTTTGGTTTGCAGCTGAAAAGGTTCCAGTTAACCCACCAAGGAACTTGCTTTAGTGGGTTACCGAGGCTATGTAAACGAAGACGCGCCCAGAGCGGCAATGGATGGTGTTGGCCGGTTTGGAAGAGAACCGATGGGCGTGCAAGAGGCATGGTGAGTCGTTAATTACTTCGGCTCCTTAGACTTGCTTCGAGCCATTGGGTTCTAACTTCTTTTGGTTTGATATACTCATGCAGGTCTTCCAAGCAAGGCTATGAGAGACGCCGATGAGGAAGAAGAAGCAGAAATGGACGTCGAGGGGGGAGGAGAGGAAAGAGGCAAGAAAGAGAGGAAGAAAAAAGAGAGGACAGTGCTCAACATCGCCGAGGGCGTTGCCCAAATGGCGACCCTGGCGAAGCGGCTCATTGATGAAAAAGCCAAAGGTTCATCTAGCCCGGGGACCTCACAAGGTGAAAAAGTTTTCTTGGGTCGGTTTTCTTGCATTTCCACCACCACACACACTTATGTTAAACAAGTTGCTTCCCTTCCTTCCCCAGGTTCTAAAAGAAAGCGGGTTACGTCGAAGCGGGCAACCAAAGCGAAAGGACCTCGAGTTGAATAGGCCGTTGCTCCCGCCGCTGAAGCACTGGTCACCAAGCGCTGGGGACTTGTTGACGAACCCAGTGATGAAGAACTTCCCCCCATGGCTCCCGAGGAAAGATCAGACCCAGTTCCCGAACCTATTCATGAGTTGAGGCCCGAGGCTGGTGGGACGACACAGGTTATAAACGTGGAGGAGTCTGACCAAGAGGCTGCAAGGCGAAAGGGTAAGGCTAGGGTAGGCGAAGGCCTGATTAAGAGCACGGTTAAAGCTTCCGGAGCCTCGCCAAAGCCTGCCAACACTGCATCTAGGGCCTTGGAGATATTCCCCAACGCGAACTTGCTAGATGCCACAAAGAAGGATATCATGGCCCTTGATGGCTTACTTGGCCCTGCCGAAGCTCATGCCCTTCGGAACCTCAGCCCCATGAGTTTGATGGGCGTCTCCGCCGCTTCAGCTCTTCGGGTAAGTTTTAGTGTGCACTTTACATGGTTGATCTCACTATTTTGCGGGTTCTGACATCGTGTTTCAAACGCAGAGTTTGGTCCTCGCACTGCAAGCTGTTCACCTTGAGCGCAACCGAGCTAAAGAGCTTCAAGCGGCTGCTGCTGCTTGGGACGATCAGAAGAAGGTTCTCAAGGGGCAAGTTGCCGAGCTAGAGACTCGATTCACAATTCTGAACAATGAGCTGGAGCGTGCTAATGAAGCCTCGGCGAAAGCTGAGGCTGATCTTTGTGTGGCTGTGGAGTCTGCCGAAGCTCGTGTCCAAGCTGCGACAAATGAGTTTACTACTGAGCGCTCGAGGTTAAGCCTTGAAAATGCCGCCTTGAGGCCAAACTTTTCAGGGCCAAGACCAAAGTGCTTGAAGAAGGTGAAAAATATCGTAGCAAGCTTGGGGAGTATAACGCCAAACTCGTCGAGCTGCAAAGCCAAGTGGATGAAGTGCCAGCCCTTCGGGGCAAAGTATCCAAGCTCGAAGGCAGAATCGCATACCTTAATGAGCGAGCCGAGGTTAGGGCAACAAGGGCAAAGTTTGAAGAAACATGGGCCGTTGTCAAAACCAGGCTTAGCGCCCTTGAACAAGTTCAGGCCGGGCAGATCGTGCTTGAGGACGAGATTTTCAAGGCAAGGGAAGCTGCTGCCGAGCCTCAAAGGATTGTGGATGAACTCCCTTAGAGCGAAGGCTCAGATGATGAAGGCGACAGCGCCGAAGAGGGCAGTGGAGATGCCGATGGGGCGTAGCCTTGGTGCTTTGCAGACACTTTGATGTTTTTCTTTTGTTTTTGGGCCTTCGTGCCTTTTTGGATGTCAGCCTTTGGGCTTTTGTATATGTATAGATTTGGACCTTCGGGTCCTTTTTAATGAAAATGTCTTTCAGCCTTCGGGCTTTGTAGTGGAAATTGATCGTTCGCACTTTTGTTTTGAGTGTTGGCCTTTGTGGGTACCGAACATTTCGTTAAGAATAAATAACTTGCAAGAATTAAACCGAGTTTAATCGATGCAAACTTAGGACGACGTCTCGCCCTCGAGTCGATGCATTATGCAGCCTTGGAGTGCAAGATTTAGATAAAAATGAATGAAACCAGAGTCATTTTATTGATATCGACGAGCCAGCAGAAGGCTATTTACATAAAACCAAGTCGAAGCGGACCTTGGGTAAAAAACAAATTTTCAATAAACACAAACGGATAACATGTCGCTATCGGGCTTATTTACAATGTACTAAATCTAATCCTCGGGCGTAAGTCCCCGGTTTTCGGATGTAGATAGGCTTCGGTTGGGAGGCTCGATGTCGACCTCGTTATCAACCCTTCTCACTCCCCCCAGTGTTCGGGTTTGAATCTTGATGAAGATCCGAGCACTGGAAGCGGTTCGGTTCGCTCCCGGAGAAGGTCAAGCAAGAAGATAGAACGAGGAGTAAGTTAGTACATTTTATATTAATGCCATGGGAGCGTCGTTCGGCTCGGGGCTGTTTAATTAAAAAAGAACTGAAGGTATTTACCTCGACTAAAAGTAGTATCACTTCAGATTGGAGATGTTCCAATTCAGAGGTTCGGGTTCTCCTTGAAGAGACTCAATTTGATAAGAGCCTTTTCCAACGATTGCCTTGACTCTATAGGGTCCTTCCCAATTTGCAATAAGCTTTCCCCCGTTATCTTCCTTTGTTGATTGGTTCACAGTTTTCAGCACAAAATCTCCAACCTTGAAGTCCCTAAACTTGGCTTTCCTGTTAAGGTAAGCCTCGATCTGCCTTTTTTGGGCAACTAGCCGAACCAAAGCTAATTCCCTTTTCTCTTCGAGCAAATCTAACTCAATACCCATTGCCTCTTGGTTGGCGTCCTCGGCTGTATGAGCGTACCGAAGACTTGGTTCGCCCACTTCTACGGGGATTAGAGAATCCATACCATAGGCAAGTGAGAAAGGAGTCTCACCGGTGCTGTTCTTCTCCGTTGTTCGCATAGCCCATAGCACCCCGTGCAGCTCCTCGGGCCAAGAACCTTTCTTCTCGTCGAGTCTTTTCTTCAAATTTTCAATTATGATCCTGTTCGAAGACTCAGCTTGGCCATTGGCACTTGGATGATAAGGAGTTGAGGCAATTCTTTTGATTCCCCATTGCTTAAAGAAATCGGTGATGGCTGCCTCCATGAATTGTTTGCCGTTGTCACAAGCAATTTCTCTTGGGACGCCGAACCTGTAGATGATATTCTTTCTGATGAAGTCGATTACTTGTTTTTGCTTTACTTCGGTGAGAGCCGCCGCTTCCACCCATTTTGTAAAGTAATCGGTCAATACAAAGATAAAACGAACACAACCTTTTCCTTTGGGTAATGGTCCCACGACATCCATTCCCCATTTCATGAAGGGACATGGTGATACACCGAATGAAGAGGCTCAGCCTGTTGGTGGATCATCCGTCCATGGCGCTGGCACTTATCACATTTTTGCACGAAGGTTTCATATCGGCACTGATTGTGGGCCAATAATACCCAGCTCTTAACAACTTACGCACTAAGGACTTTCCCCCCGAGTGGTTGCCACATTCGCCTTCGTGCACTTCGGCCATCACGTATCTTGCCTCCTCGGGACCCAAGCACTTGGCCATCGGGCCGCAGTACAACCGTTTGTACAAGTTGCCCGCGATCAAGTGATACGAGGCTGCTTGAGTCCTCAACTTCCTTGCTTCTTTTCTATCTTGGGGGACAGTCCCCGAGTCGAAGTAGGAGATGAACTTACTTCGCCAATCCCAACGGTTATCCACTGAGTTAACTTGCAATTTCATCTCTCTCATTTGCGCTGATAGCAACCGAACCACTGAGTCAGTCCCTGAGTGGGTTTCGTCGATCGCCGAACCAAGATTCGCCAGGGCGTCAGCCTCGGTATTCTCCTCCCGAGGAACTTGTTTAATTTGCCATTCTTGGAACTGTCCTAAGATTCTTTGTGCTCGATCCAAGTATAGCTGCATTCTGGGCTCCCGAGCCGTATAATCACCGAGGATCTGGATAACTACCAATTGTGAATCACATCTCAGTTCGATTCTTTCAACCCCCATTTCTTTAGCCAGCTCCAAACCTGCTAAAGCTGCCTCATATTCCGCTTCATTGTTGGTCACCTTTTTGAACCGAACCGAATGCCTGACCTTTTTCCCCGTGGGCGCACTCAATACAATGCCTAACCCCGAACCTTTGGAGTTTGTTGCCCCATCGGTGTATAGTACCCACCGTCCCGAAGGGGATCCTTTTGCCATGGAGTTTTCCTTTTCCGCCTCGGGCAAAATTCCAATGCTAAAATCAGCCACGAAGTCTGCCAAGACTTGGAACTTAATGGCAGTCCGAGGTTGATAAGTAATGTCATATTCACTTAGCTCTACCGCCCATTTGGATAACCTCCCCGACAACTCTGGTTTGTGCAATATATTTCTCAAGGGGAAGGTGGAAACTACTGCTATTGGGTGATATTGAAAATAGGGCCGTAGTTTCCGAGCAGTAATAAGTAAAGCAAGCGCTAATTTTTCCAAGTGTGGGTACCTGGTTTCAGCGTCGAGGAGTGTCTTGCTCACATAATAGATGGGCTGCTGTTTGCCATCTTCCTCCCGAACCAGCACGACACTGACTGACACCTCGGACACCGCCTAATATACCAGCAATGTCTCTCCTTCTTTTGGCTTGGCAAGCAACGGCGCGTTAGCCAAATATTGTTTCAAATCTTTCAACGCTTGTTTACACTCCGATGTCCACTCGAAGTGATTATTTTTTCTCAAAACGGAGAAGAACTTGTGGCATCGCTCCGAAGACCTTGAGATGAAACGACTCAAGGCAGCGAGTCGGCCAGTCAAGCGTTGAACTTCTTTTACCCCGGTTAGCTCCTCGGGTATTTCCTCAATAGCTCTAATTTTATCTGGGTTGGCCTCGATTCCTCGTTCAGAGACAATGAAACCCAAGAACTTGCCTGATCCTACGCCGAAGGCGCCCTTCTCGGGGTCCAATTTCATACCATATTGCCTCAATACAGCAAAGGCTTCCCTCAGATGATTCAAATGATCCTCCATTTGGATCGATTTGATGAGCATATCATCTATGTAGACTTCCATAGACTTCCCAATGTATTCTTTAAACATGCGACAAACCAACCTTTGGTATGTCGCCCCGGCGTTCTTCAGACCGAAGGGCATCACTTTGTAACAGAAGGTACCTCGGTCTGTGATGAACGAGGTCTTCTCTTCGTCCTTCGGGTCCATGAGAATTTGGTTATACCCCGAATATACATCCAGGAAAGTCAATAGTTTATGTCCAGCCGTGGAGTCTATTAACCTGTCAATTTGTGGTAGTGGATACGAATCTTTGGGGCAAGCTTTGTTTAGGTCAGTGTAATCTACGCACATTCTCCACTTGCCATTCTTCTTCGGTACAACCACAACATTGGCCAGCCACTCGGGGTATTTCACTTCTCTAATGAAGCCGTTTTCTTGCAATTTGGCGGTCTCGTCCTCGATCGCCTTCTTTTTTACCCCGGCGTGAGGTCTTTTTTTCTACTTCACCGGGGTAAATTTTGGGTCTATATTCAGTTTGTGGGTCATGATCTCCGGATCGATACCCGTCATGTCTGAATGTGACCAGGCAAAACAATCATGGTTGGACTTTAAAACTTCTATGACTGCCTTTTTCGACTCCGGGTCCAACTCTAAGCCGATAAACACTTTCTTATCGGGGAAATCTTCAATAGAGTGAAAGATTCCAACTCTTCAATAGTTGAGTCCTCGGCTTTTTGCTTCCGAGGCTCTTGAATGCAAGCTGGAACCTTTTCGACTTCTCCTCGGGCATCCTCACCGCTCGACCTCGAATCCAGTCGTTGCTATTGTTTTGGCCCAATCGGGGCGACTCCACTCTTTAACGCAACCGAATAGCATTCCCTCGCCACTCGTTGCTCCCCTTTGATTGATCGAACCCCCCAAGGCATAGGGAATTTAATCACTTGATGTAGAGTGGAGGGGACAGCTTCAATGGAGTGGATCCATGCCTTCCGAGGATCACATTGTAAGCTAGATCCTCGGGCATAACTTGGAACAGTGTTTCCTTGGTAATCCCCTCGGTGAATATTTTGAGTGTGATCTCACCCAACTTCCCCCTTCAGCCACATCTTCTTAACAGCCCCGTAGCTAATTATGTTAACTGAGCTACCGGGGTCGATCAAGACTCTTTTGATGTCAGAGTTGTTGATTCTCAACATGATAACTAGAGCGTCATGATGAGGGAACATCATCCCATCACAGTCATCGTCGTCGAACCCAATATCATTGCCCGAGCCTCCAACTCGGGTTCTTTTTTCCATGGTGATGGAGAGCTTGGCAAATTTTTTGGCTGCGGCGAAGTTCACGCCGTTCACTTCTGACCCCCCGGTTATAACGTTCACTACTCTCTCCGGGGGTGGAGCTCGAGGTGGTTGTCCATCACCTCGGTTCTTGGAAAAGTTGTCTTTCCCTTTGTTAGTGAGGAAGTCGGCCAAGACTCCCTTCTTTAGTAGGTGGGCTACCTCGAGGCGCAAAGCTTTGCAATCCTCGGTTCTGTGGCCATAATCTGCGTGGAACTCACAATGCAGATTGTGGTCTCTCTTGTCCGCCGGGGTTCTCATATCTTTGGGAATCCTTACCCCGGCTGTCCCCTTGACAACATTCACCAGCTCCGAGGTCGATATGTTGAAGTTATAATCTTGGATCTGAGGGAGATCCTTTTTAGGAACCGAAGCGGAGCTCGAGGGGTTTCATTGGTTCACGTTGGGTTGAACCTTCCCCCCGAGCCTTTGGCTTATGTGAGAGGCTGGGTATGAATTACCGAGGGTGTTCCCCAACCTCTGGCTAACATGCTACCTCGTTGAAGTGTAAGGCTCATACCTTCCCTTCGAGCTACTTCGTGGCGCCTCGGCGCGATTTGAAGATTCACCTCGGTTATGTTGTTGATAACTTCGGTTCTTGAACTCAGCTTCCTCCAATCTGATTTTGGAGTAAGTATGTCTATGTAGATCCTCCCACGTTAGGACCTGATATTGTTGCAACTCTTTACGCAATTCCGCGGCAGCGCCAGAACTGCGACTATTGATACCCTTTTCAAATCATGATGGCCAAGGTATCATCCATCCGGGGCAATTCCATGCGCTCAGCGTGGAATCGCTCCAGAAATTCTTTAAGTGGTTCGCCGGGCCTCTGCTTCACCTCACATATATCCTCCTTTCTCTGGAGGATCTTTTGCGCCCCGGTGTGTGCCTTGACAAAGGCACTGGACATTTTCTTAAATGAGGAAATCGACCCCGCTGGCAAGAACAAATACCACCGAAGAGCCCCCTTCTCTAACGACTGACCAAACTTCTTTAAGAACATCGACTCGAGCTGCGTAGCCGTTAAGTCGTTGCTCTTTACCATGGCCATATATTTCCTTATGTGCTCCTTGGGATCAGTTGTCCCATCATATTTCTTCAGGAATATAAGTTTGAAGCCCGGGGGAGTTGGGGCTGGAGCCGCTTCGGGCTTGTAGGGTTGCTCCCTGTATTGGTCGATGTCGAGGTCGTCTTCCTCCTTCGCTATCCCTGGCACGCCTTCGAGGCGCTTTTCCACGCGCGCCTCGATGCGGGCCTCGATTTCTCTGCTCATTCTTTCAACGTCAACCGAGGACGTTGTCTCCGACACGGTGGGAACCGTCCCGAAATATGGTGTGGCAGTTGCATTGTTCCCCGAGCCCCCAGACGTGGCCCCGTTGTGAGGTCCCCCTGTTATCGCGCCCGGAGGAACGAAGAGCGGGATGCCTCCACCATGAGCCGAAGGCTGGGTGCTGTTTGGGGTAGTATTATTCCTCCCCTCTAACGAAGCGCGGAATTCGGCGTTAATGCTCACCTGCTCATCCTGTTTACTTTGGAGAGCTCTTAGCGTAGTGACAACATACATCTGGAATTCTTCAGTTGTCATCGGGGCGATGGGTTGTTGGTTCAACGGAACGTCAACCCGATCGTTATTGTTACCACTGTTACTGTTATCAGCCATAACGTTGAATCGCAAACTTTTGACAAAAAGCGGATGTGGAACTTTGGAACAAAGCGTTTCTGCTTATATCCTCACAGACGGCGCCAATTTGTATGGGCCTAAATCAGTTTAGGTGTACAAATCGAATTTGGATTCGGATACAAGCAATTCTTTGTATCAAAGTTGAAATAATACGTAAAAAAGATGTAAATGCGAGAAAATAACTGTATTGCAATATATGAATTCGATTACAAATTTGGGCAGCGTTTCAGTACAAATTTCTGGATGACTGTAATACAAAATGAGCTACTATTTATAGGCCTAAGAGCCTTGCCCACGTTCTCCACCATCAGCAAGTGCATTCCCCACGATCTGAGCAGTGACATGGGGAAGTTAGTGGGACAAAGTAGTGGGCTGCAAAGCCACTGGAACCGAGGTGGTAACCGAAGCCTGGTTGCAAGGCTTCAGTTATCTGACCTTACTGTTCGGGTAGGAGGGCGTGTCACCAAAGCTCGGGGTCCAACTTGCCTTTGGTCGCGTTGTTGGAACTTGACTTCGGTGGCTCAATCGCGAGATCAATCGCTTCTCTTCGGAGCATCAGCTCGTTCGCCCTTCGGTCTACCATCTCGAGGTGTTGACCGAAGGCGACAATTTTCACCCAATACAATTGATAAAGTAATATATATCTTATCACCGGACACTCAACCTCTTGGGTTACGAGTTTTACTACTTTACATGCTAAATTTGCCTAAGTGTTCATAACACTTCGAGAAAAGTCCTTAGAAAAAAGTAGATATTCTATGCAAAGGCAAATCAAAAGAAAATTTCATTAAACAGAGGCCCCAAGGCTTATATTTACATCTAGTGACATCTATCCATCACAATAAAAAATTAAAAAGTAAATGAGTCTTCGCCAAAAATTAAAAAGTAAACGAGCATTGGCCTTAGAAAGAGTTTTGCTTGGATCGAGAGCTTGGGCCAAAGAGGAAGAGGGAAGATGGAGTCTTTCTCGTGGATGGATATGGCAAAGTATCCCTCGAGGCTTCACCTTTTTCTTAACCAGAATCCTCGGTGTCTCCTTCAGAGTAACCTTTGGAGGACGACAAGATGACGTATTCTAAAGTAATGTATGTATCTTTTGCCTTCTCAACCTCCTGGTGAGGTCGAGAATTTTTTACCCCACCTTGTGAAGGGTCTCAAAGAAGGCCTTTATAATATCCTAGTTTTTTGTAAATATCGCAGACATCCTTAATCTTCTCCTTTGATTATTCAGCTTGTCGTTCCCCAAAAATATCTCAACATCATTAGAGTTGAAAAGTTTCGAAGACTCCTCTAGGTTTGATTCCATGTCTCCAACTTTTCCTTCCAGCTCAATCTTCTCGATAGAAATTGTTGAGTATTTTTTAGCAGCCAGAGCTTCAGCATCTTGGGCTCGAGCGACCAAAGCCTTTAGGTCTTGAATTTGTTGATCATATTTGGATTGCTCGGAGGGAAAGGATGATTCTCATTCTTGATATATGTTTTTGAAGGCATTAAAAATCCCCTTGGACCATGCTAGCCCTTCGAGACATGACATGTTTCTCGACTTTGAGCTTTTCCACCTCCTTAGTAAATTAAGAATTAGCCCTCAATAGTCGTGAAAAATATTCCTTCATTTTCCACTAGCTCCTCATAAATTCAAGGGTAACCATATGATGCTAGAGAAAGTTGGAAGGTCGGTGTCTAAAATAAAGATATGGATGGGAATATGCAAATGATTAAAGGGAATTCTCATCTTGAAAGACGAAAGGGAAAGATATCTCATCAACTTTCGAATTCCCATCAACTGAACCATACCCTCTCTAGGGTCCGAAAAGATAATTGACGAGAGATGTAATATCGTGAGATGGATGATCCAGTAAGTTAATGTAATATTCAAAAAAAAAGTTGGTCATTTATATCTTTCAGCTTAATAAAAGAATAACAAAAGAAGAATGAGGATATATAACCAGACATTGAAAGAGAAATAATTAAGAAAATGAGGAGAAATGGAAGGGGAAGAAAATGAAATTTTGTTGAAGTGTTTTTTAAATCTGTTTATGTACTTTTTATGCTTGAAACATGTGATGTTTTTAAACGCCATAACGGAGGCTTCACATGGGAGATCACCAGTTCCAAGTCTGGGACGAAGAATGAAATTCGATGGCAAAGGTAAGGTCTTCCAAACAGCCTGCTCAAAACAGTTTCTACAAAATCCTGGAAGGCAATCGGCAGGCAGTACATTTACCATAGCGTGTACCTGTAGCAAGCTATTGCAAGTGACACTTGGAAGATCTCTTAAAGTTCCTAGGGGCTATGGCCAATTAAACACAATAAGTTTAGCTTGACTGAATTATGGGGCTGAGGGATAAGGAAACTATGCGAGATTACCTCAACAGTTTCTCTAGTTTCACAGATAAAATAGATGACTACTTATACACATACAAGGATATCACAATAAAATGGTCCCAAAGGAGCATAAGTTCACATGTTCATTCACTCCCACACATTTTAATTATGATAGTAGTCATACTTTAGTTTTTTCTGCTCTTGAGAGAAACCGTTATGGTGCTTAAGGACAAGATCACAAGCGGAATAAAGAAAAACAACATGCAATATTGGCACACATTAGATATTATCTATTCATTTTTCTTGCTAGCTAGTATTGTCTTTGACACGATCTAAATTTTGCCTAGACCGCGCGAGCACCCGACTACCTCACCTAGACCCACCGGGAAAATCCTATAAACTTAGCTCAAGATAAACGATATGAAATCAACTAAATAATAATATATGAAAACTCAAAAGAAATTTATCATATATATGCGACAAACGTATATACAGGTTGTTGGAAGAAATACAGCTAACTACCCATATATATAGGTCTAGAGCAAATCAGATCAGATATTTAACAAGTCTATACAATATCAAGACTAATACTGGTGGCCTCTGTGAACAAAAACTATCTCACCAAGCTAGTTGGAACGTCCTCGCTCCTCAATAGAGGGAGTTAGTCATAGAACTCAATAAGTTAGAAATGACCAGCGACCTTGAGAGATGGATACGCTAGCCAGGAAAAATGGAAAAACAGCAACCAAACAGATAAGCCAACTACAGATATACAATGCAACAAGTCCATATAGCTCATAAATCCACATAAAGATATAAAATTAATGTATCATGATGCAATAAGGTCCCATGTGCTTAAAACCTATCTCCAGCGCGGGACTGTCATTGACTACCAAGAGATATATGCAATAATAACCCTTCATAGTGCAGTACTCTCGTCGACTATCAGGAAGTACATATCAAGCTCATAACTTGAGTACAATACTCGTATGCTTAATGCAATACCACCAACAAGTCATAATGTATGATTTACAGTGTAAACCCAAAGCTAAGGCATAGTAAGTATCCCTATCGGCACCTATGCACGTACGAAACACGTGCTAGAATATCTACAAGATAATCACTTACCTCAAGTCTTTCATCAATACAGCCATTGAACAATCGCCTGTCCTTTCTGAAGCCTCTTAGAACGATCTCTGTCTGAGCTAAAGAAGTTCAATCTCATATATAAGTGCTTATAGAAGGAGGGTTTAACTATTACACATAGACTAGATCAAAATTACCAAAGTACCCCAGGGCTGGACTTAGTTAAAAACCCATAAATTATACTTTTCTGGACTCCCCATTGTTCCAAAACTCTACTCATACCATTAATTTCCATAATTGAGTGCATTTTCATTAAATTCTCTAATTTCATACACATTATGGTTCTAATCCAATAACCCCAAGTTAATTTCAAGAAATTCTAACTCAAGATTCATGAATTACATAATTAAAAGATATATGATTGAAACCGTATCAAAATCCATGATTAGGTATAAAAATCTGCCTTGAAACGACTGAAAATGAGTGGAATTGAGTAAGGAACAAAAATAACCGACCAAAGCTTTTTATACCCCTCTGAAATACTGCCAGAAAATGCACCTGCAACAGCTGGTGCATCATTTTGGGACGAAATGGGACCTTACGAAGCTTATAATGACCCTGAATTTTTTACACAAGTTATACAATACTGATAGAACCTACACACGCCGGATCATCCCCGAAACTCTTCATGCAAACTAAATAGGAAGTGGTAAAATTTTAAACTTTCGGAACAATAGAAAAAATATCCAAATGACCTTAGATTTCATTCACGGAAGGTCACAGGGGTCATAAAGACCATAAGAACCCAATAACACTTTTGAATTTCGAATCATAGCTTATTTACTCAATTTTTTCTCAAAAACCTCTTTTAAGGTTTACTGACAATTGAAACTGAAACCTTCTTCAAAGATTGATGCAGCCCGAAGTGCTGATCCAGTGCTCGATGATCCACCAAAGTCAATGAATGATCCACCAAGCCCAATGACACGAAGCCAAGCCAAATTGCTACATGATATGCACATTCAGTTGGCTTGGTCGGGAGGAAGCATGTGTTCGGAGGAAGAGTGGCAAAGTGCTAGAGCCGAAGGCTACATCCTCAAATTTGAGCTCGAGGACAAAGTGACCTAACACCAAACCTTGGCGCTGAGCAGCACAAAGCCGGACACTATAATTGTGTCCGAAGTTAAGTGAGCGCCCGATGATAAATGTGTTCGAGCAAGCAACCGAGCATCGAAGTCAAGGCTGCCGAACACTCACTTATTCAGCCCTGCGTGGCTTGCTTTTATTGGTCGCTTGTGATCGTGTTTACTAGTTTACCCTTAGTATTTCTTGTATAAACCTTGTTCCATTTCATTGTAAGCAACTAGAATTTGGATATTGATTATTGAATAAGAATTGTCGTGGGCATTTACTCTTTTAGTCTCAGATGTGAGCAAACCCGATGGGGTTTTCGGAACTTGTGGCTTTCGGTAAATCCGATTGCACAATCCCTCTTTGATCATTCAGTTTGCAAGAGGCATTGTTCTCTTGAGGATTGTTGCATAGTTTAGGTGCTCTTTTCTTCTACTTGAATCGTACCGAGACCAGTTCCTCGGTGTCGTTCAAGCAAGAAAAGTTGTGTCAAACTTCTATCTTTACTTTCCGCTGTTGTTATCGGTTGCGTGGCTCCATCTTCAGATTTAGCTTGCACCATCTTGGTATCAGAGCACAGTTTGGGTTTGTTCTTACAACCCCAATCATGTTCTTTATTTATTTTTCGTGTGTTTATGTCCTTTGTTTCAGTTTCGTGTTCCTGTGTTGGTGTTTGTTGTTGTGTTGTGTATCTTATAAAAAAAAGTAAAAAGAAGAAAGTTCAAAAAAATTTGTTGTTGGATTGATGTTTGGATTAAACAACCACAATTTGTGTTCGCCACTGTCCGGTAATTCGTTTGAGTACATGTCGTACATGATCGACGACTAGGTTTTCTCGATGTTATTTTTTGGACTGTTTTAACGTGGTGGTGGTTGTTTTCAGACCCCAGTAGAGTTTTGGTGTTTACCGTTGAATACTGGTGGTTTTCTTTTGATTTGGGTTAAGTTTTTGTGCTAAAAATCGAAGTTCCATTGTTTGAACCACCATCCGTACGCTGGAAAATTGTTATATTGTGACACTGTACAGACGAAGCAAGCTGTGTTCTTAGCTCGAACTTCTGGAATTAATTTCCTCCGACGTTAAATATTACCGGAGTGAAAGGCAACCCAAAGTCTGTTAAAATCGTGGTCAGCGAACGAAGTTAATTCTTGTCCGTACGCCGGAGTAAAAGATTTACTGTTCCATTGAAGAAGAAAGGGATAAAGTTTCAAAAGCTAATACCCTAGGTGAAATTTTGTAGGTTTGAAAAGGGAAATTGGATAAGGTAAAACTCTATTCGTACCAAGGAGGCATCACTTTTGTCCGTACCAAGGTTGAGTGTTCGGAGAAAGAAATTGAAAAGTGGAACCGAAGGGTAGAATCTCGTAGGATTTCATCTTTTTTTTTGTGTTCGATTATTCACGATAGTGGATCTCTAGAGTAATCTATTCTACTCGAGGTCGTACTATCGAATTTGAGCTTTTAGGAATTCGTGCGAGGAGTGACCGAAGTTCGAACTTTCATAGAAAATTCTTTGACTTCCCGAGCTCAGTAAAAACAATGTATGTTCCATTGAGTCGAACATCACTTCACTCTTCCAGAAGAGTTAGTGACTACTGTCGAACTTGAAGGATCTTAGAGGACATTGGTCAATCCAACGAAGCCACTACTAACAAGTTCCTCGAGTGACTAAAACAGAACCCACAAATTAAGTGGACCCGAGTGCCACCCATTAAAGTGAGGGAGTGTGTGAGGTGATTTCTAACCTTTTAACACTTGCTTTAGTCTTTGATTTGTGCAGGTGCAATGGCTGGAAACAGAGAGAAGGGCATTGCGGCGCCCGAGGTGTCGTTAGCCGATCTCATGGCTGCGATACAAGGTCTCAGTGCCGAAGTAAAAGGAGTGAGTGCTTGAGTAGCTAACCTCGAGAAAGGGAGTGCGTCTGTGGCCTTGCATGGGTCGGGCGCTGGAACGAGCAACTCCATTCCTATGAAACCTGAGCAATTTGTTGAGCTCCTTTGACAATAACAGTTGAAGGACGAGGATGATCGAAATTAAGCTGTGGGAAATCCTCGAGCTAATCAACACTTGGGAAATTCCCAACTGCAACAACAAAACTTGGGCAATCCCCAAGCTTATTATCAGAACTTGGGCATTCCCCGAGGTGATCGATTGCCACTTCCAATGGCCCGTAGACAACTTGAGGCCGTTGAAGAAGGGGTCGATGAAGAAGAATTTCCTGAAGCTGAATGTGAACCATCATTCGGTCAACGAAGGCAGGTTCAACGAGGTCGAGGCTAAGGCGCAAATATTGATCGAAATATCGAGCGTGGGGCTGATGAATATCATGATGAGTATCCGGAGCTGTTCCGAGGTTCTCGTGATTCAAACTTGAATAGAGTCAAGATCACTATTCCATCATTCAGAGGAACTAGTGATCCGGACGAGTATCTTGAATAGAAGCTTAAAATGGAACGAATCTTCGAAACCAATGAGATGACCGAAGAGAAAAAAGCTGCACATGCTATTGCTTCATTCGAAGCGTATGCATCAACATGGTGGGAGGCTGACAAAAGGATGAGACGAAGGAATGTTTATCCCGAAGTCACCACATGGGCGCAGTTGAAAAGAGTGATGGATGCTAAATATGTGAATGCCAAGTATCGGCAAAATCAACTTCAAAGGCTCTATGAGTTGAAGCAAGGGTCCAAATCGGTTCAAGAGTATCATGATGATTTCGTGAGAATTTGATTGACTCTTGATATGGAAGAAGATGACGAGCAAGCCATCATTCGATTCAAAAATGGCTTGGCTCGAGATGTGTCATCTCAATTGAGGCTGCATGTGTATAACACGTTGGAAGATATGTTCGAAGCTGCCATCGAAGCTAAGAAATGGGTGAAGGACGATAAAGCAAACCAGTACCGAGGAGTCACTACTTCAACTCCTTTGAACCGAAGTAAAGAATGGAAGAGTTAGAAACCAACAAATGCTAACACTGTTCGAGGTCCGAAGAAACCCTTCGAGAGGAGAGTGACTGTTAACCAATCCAAAGACACGGGAGGTAAAACTCAACTCAATACTCCTAGTGCTTCTAAAATTCAATGTCATAAGTGTAGAGGTTATGGTCATATTAAAAGAGACTATCCAACTCAGCATATCATGGTAATTCTCGATGATGGAAACATCTATAAGCAAATGGATGACTCCGAAGAGGAAGTAACCGAGGAGACCGATCGAGCTCAATCCGAGAATGATGGATGTGACGTCACTGCGGATGAGCATCCCGAAGTTCTTTTAGTTTTCGAAGGAACTTGAGTACCATGGTCATGGAAGAGGAAGATGACAGCCAAAGGGAGAATCTCTTCCATGCCCGATGTCGAATGAAGGGGAGGGAGTGTTCGATGATTATTAATTCAGGCAGCTGTTCGAATGTAGTGAGCCAAACTTTGGTTTCACAAATGGGACTGCCTACTTATAAACATCCCCGACCTTACAAGCTCCAGTGGTTGAATGAGTGTGGATAACTAAGGGTGGCGAAGCAAGTATTGATCAAATTTCAAGTGGGGGCCTATCATGATGAGATGATGTTTGATGTGGTCCCGATGCAAGCTTGTCATTTGCTTCTTGGGCGACCGTGGCAATTTGATTGATCTGTTACCCACAACGGTCGAACCAACACTTACACAGCTAAGCTCGGAGGGGAGAGTTTTTTACTCAAACCTTTGTCTCCGAAACAAGTCACTGAGGACTATAAATGGATGAGAGAGCTGAAAGAAGCGGCCAAAGACAAGACTCCCGTCAGAGCACCAATTGTAGCCGAAGCCAAAACTCCACACCCGTGGTCAACAATATATGTGCAATCATGCAACCGGGGCAGTACTTACGAGGCACTGACACCGGTCGAATGATAATTTGCCTCGTGCACAGGGGTATCTTTCTAAACACTACTGATGATTTTTCTAACGATAACCCTTTTCGTAGTGTTGTATAAAGTATTTTGCAGCACTTCAGAGACATGTTTCCCGAAGAAATGCCAGGTGGATTGCCTCCATTGAGAGGAATCGAGCACCAGATTGACTTCGTATTGGGGTCTCAAATCCCCAACAAACCTGCATACCGGTGTAATCCCGAAGACACCAAAGAGCTCTAAAGGCAGGTTGATGAATTGCTGAACAAGGGCCTTATTCGAGAGAGCTTCAGTCCTTGCGTCGTTCCTGTTATCCTTGTCCCGAAGAAAGATAGAACTTTGCGAATGTGCGTTGATTGCCGAGCTGTCAACAAAATAACGGTAAAGTATCGTCATCCTATCCCTCGATTAGATGACATGCTAGATGAGTTAAGTGGTTCTTCATGTTTTTCGAAGATAGACCTGAGGTCCGGTTACCACCAAATCCGAATGAAACCCTGAGACGAGTGGAAAACCGCATTCAAGACCAAATTCGGTCTCTATTAATAGTTGGTGATGCCTTCTGGCCTATCCAACGCACCGAGCACATTCATGCGACTAATGAACCATGTGCTCAAACCGTGAATAAATAAGTTTGTTGTCGTTTACTTCGATGACATACTTATTTATAGTAAATCTGTGGATGAACATGTCGAACACCTAAGGCTAGTGCTTGATAAGCTTAGAGAAGAGAAGTTATATGCTAATTTCAAGAAATGTGCCTTTTGTGTCGAACGTGTCGTCTTTCAATGATTCGTTGTGAGTGCTAATGGTGCTGAAGTCGATGAGTCAAAAGTCGAGGCCATCAAAGATTGGCCAACTCCAACCTCGGGGTCTCAAGTTCGTAGCTTCCATGGTTTAGCTAGCTTTTACCGGAGCTTTATTCGTGACTTTAGCACCGTGGCGGCTCCTTTGACCGAGCTGGTAAAGAAAGACCTTCTATTTGTGTGGGGAGAGTCCCAAGAGAGGGCTTTCCAAGAGTTGAAATGGAGGCTTTGCTCTGCCCCGTTGTTGCAACTCCCTGACTTCGGCAAAGCATTCGAGGTCGAGTGTGATGTGTCCGTAGTTGGGATTGGAGGAGTGCTTATTCAAGAATCGAAGCCGATCGCTTGCTTTAGCGAAAAGCTTAAGGGTGAAACCTTGAATTACTCTGCGTATGACAAGGAATTGTATGCCCTCGTTCGAGCACTCGCCCATTGGCAGCATTATTTGTGGCCTCGAGAGTTTGTAATTAAAAGTAATCATTAATCCTTGAAACATCCTCGAGGTCAGGAGAAATTGAACCTAAGACATGCAAAATGGGTTGAATTCATTGAAAGTTTTCCCTATGTAATTCATTACAAAAAGGGAAAAGACAATGTTATGGCCGATGCGCTATCAAGGAAATTCGCCTTAGCGACCACTCTTGCCTCGAGGCTCATGGGATTTGAAAGCATCGAAGTCAATGTATGAAGATGATCCTAAACTAAAATGTGTCCGTGACATAATCTTCAGTGGCAGAAGGGTTGAGAAATATCAATGGCACAATGGCTATCTCTTCAAGAATGGGAGGGTTTGTGTGCTAGTGTCATCATGGAGAGAGCTTGGTCCGAGAAGCTCACTCCTAGGGCTTGATGGGACACTTCGGTGTCGAAAAAACTCTTGGTATTTTAACCGAGTAGTTCCATTGGCCAAAAATGCTACGCGATATGGAAAAGCTTTGCAACGCTTGTCTCGTTTGCAAGAAAGCTAAATCAAAGTCCAACCCTCATGGTTTGTATACCTCGTTGCCTGTGCCTGATCGACCTTGGGTTGATGTATCCATGGACTTTGTTTTGGGGTTACCGAGGTCGGGGGAGGACACGATAGCATTTTCGTTGTCGGGGACCGATTTTCCAAAATGGCTCACTTTATTCCTTGCAAAAAATGCGATTGTGCACAACATGTTGCTTCCTTGTTTATTGCTCATGTGTTAAAATTGAATGGTGTGCCTCGTACTATTGTGAGTGATCGAGACTCAAAGTTCTTGAGTCATTTTTGGAAATGTTTGTGGGGTGCCCTCGGCACCAAATTACTATGCTCGATGTCTCACCATCCTTAGACTGATGGAAAGACCGAGGTAGTTAACCGAACCTTGGGAGCTCTGCTTCGAGCTATGACCAAAGGCAAGGTTGGAAACTGGGCTGACTGTTTGCCCATGATGGAGTTTGCATACAATCGAACGATGCACCGAATGATAAATATGACCCCGTTCGAATGTGTGTACGGTTTTAATCCTTTAATACCACTTAATCTAACCCCATTGCCTCGAGATGTTATTATTGATTTTGAAGGTACTCACCGAGCCAAAGCTTTGCTCGAGTTGCACGCCAAGGCAAAGAAGAATCTTGAGGAAGCTTATGCCAAAGTGGCATTGAAAAAGAACAAGGGGCGAAAGAAGTTGGAGTTGAAGAAGGGAGACTGGGTTTTGGTTCACTTCAGAAGAGAGCGATTCCCGAACCAAAGGAAAGGAAAGTTGGCACCTTGAGGGGACGGTCTATTTCAAGTGCTGAGCAAGATCAACAACAAAGCTTATGTGATCGACCTCCTAGGTGAGTATAATGTGTCCAACACCTTCAATGTTGCTGGCTTGAATCCTTGTGTTGTAGGCCAAGCACCCGGGACAGATGATGAAGTGATTTTGAGGATGAAATCTTCTCAAGAAGGAGAGGGTGATGCAGCGCAAAGTGCTGATCAAGTGCTCAATGATCCTCCGAAGTCAATGAATGATCCACCAAGGAGCCAAATTGCTACATGATATGGACATTCAGTTGGCTTGGTCGGGAGGAAGCATGTGTTCAGAGGAAGAGTGACAAAGCGCTAGAGCCGAAGGCTACATCCTCAAATTTGAGCTCGAGGATAATGTGACCGAACACCAACCCTTGGCGCTGAGCAGCACAAAGCCGAACACTACAGAAATCTGTTAAACGAAATCTGATTCAGCTCATCTTAGGCTTCATCTTTGGATTTAACTTGAACCAAAGATCTATTAAACGAAATCTGATTCAGCTCAAACATTACAGACACGTCCTAATGGATCTTGCGGAGCTTTTAAGACTGTCGATACACCAAGCAGAGTTCTAACTCCTGAAACGACTAGCCTAGGGCATTTCAGCCATCATTGTAAACTGCAATGTCAATTTATTATATTCACCTCCCTTGATGGTATTAGCATTTCATTATATACTCATTCCGATGGGGTGGTTGTAATAAATAGACATGTAACTGTTACTACGCTAGCTAGACATTATTAAATTTTTGCTAGTTCGTATTTTTTTCCACATTGTAAAGACATTATTTTTTTTTTGTTGATTATATTAATAAAATTAGTCACTAAACATACTACTTGGTGATCATTGCTTGAAAAAAAATCTATTTAGATACTAAAAACTTGAGTTTATCGTATTAACAAAGTGATTGGAAGCTGCTGGTATTACACAAGAAATATGAGGCAAAGTTTGAAACCAATTCGGACCTACATTTGCAGGCCTGAAGGTTAAAATAATTCGGGGATTATTTGTTACTAATTTCAAAGAATCATGTTTTTAGCTTATATTTGAAGCTAAACACCGACTGAGGTTTGAAATCTTAGACTCTATTAGTTGTGTTTTGAAAAGCTTAAATAATTGGACTTAAATGATACATTGTAATTTCGAGAAATTAGTTATTGAGATTTGATCCGGGTGTTGGTTGGAGCTTGTGGTTGAACTTTTAAAATTACTGAAGAAGATTCCCCTAGATTCCAGATTGGAAAAGAAACACGAGTAGAAATTGGAAGAACCAGGCATGAATGTGCCTATGTATCGTAGGCCTTTCAAAATAAAATTCAAAATATGTCACCTAAGCTTGTGTAGATCAAATGAAATTATGTGACCACGGGTTAAAAATGAGTTCAAAAGGAGGACTATATTTAAAATATCTAAGTAACTAGTTTTCAGCTCTAGTTCAGGAAATAGACAATTATAATTGGAGATTATTTGAGCATGGTTTTTAGATTTCAACTTCGGAGCGATTGGAGTACCTTTTGATGGACTTATGGATTTTGGATAGTCGTGGTGCTTCTTTAGATGCGAGTTTCTGTATGTGGGTTAAATTGTTGTGCCACAATGGCCATCATTCATGGTAGTGACAAGTCTATTCTTTTATTATTTTATGTTGGGCATATACTCACTATTATATCCTACAAGATATACACGCTCTATAATTAGTTATTGAGTTGGGCTTGGGTAAACAATTTAATCTTTATGTTTAATTTATTATATTTTCAATATAATTAGTTGATTATTAAGTTCCCTTTTACTTTTCCTTTTTTGTTTACTTTTGAAACCAAGATTTCCTTTGCCTTAATCTTACATATGGATATTTTATGGATTGATTCACTTAAGAAAAGAAGCTCTTAAGTTCAATCACAAATATGATTCTTTGGAAGTGACAAATTGGTACTAGATCACTAGGTTATAATATGAGTCCTTGGTAGTCATAGAGCAGTGTCTTAGTGCAGTCTTGTTTATGAATATGTGGTGTCCATACTTATAAATGGTAGGCTATGTGGATTTTTAGAAAATTTTGTCCTTCATTCATTCAAAGCTCGTGCGTAGCGTTTGAATTGAATTATTTATCTCTTTCATCGTGTGCATCAAAAAAGACGTACTTTTATAATCGAGTATTTTGTAATTTCATCAAATTATTAATTTAGATTTGACACAACTTCTTAAATCATTATCTCTTTAATTATTCTGGTCTACATTTGACATTCCTAGCCAAAAGAAGGTTTGATGATATTATATGAGAGAGTAAGATGTTTGGGTTGAGATCCAACACACATTGCGATTTATTACATTACCATGATAGTTTACGCTATATGTGCATTTTTCTGTGGGACGGTCTGGGATCGGTCTTGGTACAATGATATCGTATGTAAAATGACCGCATTCAGAGGTGAGATTGAAAATGTCAGTCGAGGGCTTGGCGTAGCTTGATATTCCATCACCACACATGTTTATAGCGAGCATTCCTTATTTGCATGGCTTGTTTGAATACAAACTATATCTGTGCATATATAATTTGTTGTGAATCCAGTAGAGATTCGAGAAATTAGCATAACGCGTGATAAAAGAATGCATAAGCTATGCTAGTATATTTTTGTTTTTCTCTTTTTCTGGGTGAGATTTAGGAAAAAGCGCAAGGGCTTAAAGTGTTGTGACATGAGATGTCACCAGATATTTCTTATAATGTTTATTTGTTGAAATGTGAATTTTTTTTGTATTGTCTGAGGTTTGGTTTGTCATGTGACACTAAGGTAATGTGAAAACCTTGAGTTCTCTAATGGCTTACTTTTGGGTGTGATCCACGGGGGGGAGTTTATTATGAACCATGGTGAAAAGACCTCGGTTAGTCGTTTCGGAAGTTAAGACTCCGATTGGTGTGCCGGTAATTTTCAAATGTTCGTAATATCCATTGGGACTTATCTGTAAAATTTGAGCTAAATCAGACCTCGTTTGGTAAGCATCGGAAGAGGGTTTCAGTTTTTATTGTCAACAATATTAAAAAGAGATTTTTGAGCTCGGTTTTGGCGAATGAGCTCCGATTCGATATCCGAAAGAGCCGTTAGGTTCGTACGATTATTTGTGACTTTTATAAACTTTCGAAAGTGAATTTCGATGTTGTTCGGCTAGTTTCCGCTAAAATGCCGAAAGCTACATAATTTGATCTTTTTCCATTTAATTTGCATATTGAGTTTCGGGAGTTCGATTTGAGATCCACCTTCGCAAGTATGTTACATATATTTTGTATAACTTATATGCAAAAGTTGGAATTATTTCGAATATCGTAGGGTACTGTTATAATTTTTGTCGCGAAAAGAAAATATAAAAAAAAGAAAAGACAAAAGAAATTAAAAAGTTAGGCGGTGGGCATATGTTCTTAGTAGAAAGAGAGACCCAAAAAACGATTCAGAAGCAGGAGCAGGAGAAAATGTGCAGAAATGGAAAAAAATGCCAAAATATAAGAAAAGAGCCGGGAAAATAGTAGAATTTTTACTCTGAAACATTCAAGTAATGATCTTAATGCATTATTTGAGTTTATGTGTGTTTGAACATGTTTTAACGGTAAAAGTTAGAATATTAGACACCGTTTTAATAAGTTCAATTAATAGTTTAAAGGGTCAAATGGACCCCGATAATGGAATTGGATATATATTCGTACTCAGTGAGTTATGGGCAACATATAAATGTAATTTATTTAGGGATTGGTTATGTGACCTTAAACCCTGTATATAGGCCCGGCATGCGTATTGCGTATGCGAATAGGGTATCAGTTTCCTAACCGGATTGCCCTAAGATGTGAGGAATGAAGCCTTTAGCCTAATTTGATATCTTTTTCTGCTTATTGAATAGAGTGGGATCGTTTGGCAATGAATCCAAAGGACAAAGCGGTTATTGAGTGGCTGTGCTAATTTTGTAACAAGGTAAGTGTTTATATCCATTTCTTTGGAGGCACTTGGCCTCGTGGATTTTCTACCACGTGTTCCTTACGTGTGTAGCTGTCGATACGCATACTCATTACGCCTTAGCTTTGAATTTACATTGTATATTATATGTTATGCCCTGTTGTTGGTATTCAATTGAGCATATGAGCATTGCACTCTGGTTTTGAGCATTGCATATACTTCCCGGTTGGCAATGAGAGTCCCGCACCGGTGAAAGGTCATTATTGCATACACTTCCCGATTGGCGATGAGAGTCCCTCACCGGTGAAGGGTAATCATTGCATCTACTTCCCGGTAATCGATGAGAGTCCCGAGCCGGTGAAGGGTCATCATTGCATATACTTTCCGGTAATCAATGAGAGTCCCGAGCCGGTGAAGGATCATTATTGCATATATCTCCTGGTAGACGATGAGAGTCCAGCGCCGGAGATAGGTATCAGGCATACGTGACTGCATTGCATCGTACCGCATTCATCCCATCTCATTGCACCGCATACTGACTATTGTGTGTATTGTGTTATGTTTTATGTCTGCTGCATGTATACTATATCGTGGATATATCTCAGTTTGCCTATATATTTCTGGCTCGTATTCTGGATTGCAGGGATCAGGTTGCACGCCGCAACGATATAAATATATGGATCGGGTTGCACGCCGCAACGGTATAAATATATGGATCGGGTTGCACGCCGCAACAGGATGAATATATGGATCGGGTTGCACGCCGCAACAGGATGTATTTCTGATTGTTGATGTGTTTGGGATACCTATATGTTTTGGCTATCTTACGTTCCTGGTTGTTGATGAGTTTGTCATTCCATACGTGTTTCTAGTTATTATCAGGCTCTGTCTTTTTATAATTTAAATAAGAGGAATTTGGTTTATCTGTTTCTTTTCTCCCTGGCTAGCTATCCTATCCTTTGAGGTGGCTAGTCTGCCCCACTTATTGAGTCCTTTTGACTCACCCTTGTTTGTTGTTTGCTTCTTGTCTATCTATTTCGTTTTGGCAGGTTCGCTCCAGGATTGAGTTCTCCACGTTGTGAAGGAGCGAAGACGACTTCAGCTACCAGGGTGAGCCAGCTTTTATTCCGGATGGCCACCAATTTATTGGTTATTATTTCAGCTGCATTTCGCTCCCTTCAAGAGGTATTTGTCCTCTTTTGTACTCTTAGATGTCTAGTCTGGATAGCCCTAAACCTAGTATGTTGGCTAGTCAGCTGTAATTTCTTTTGTACAGCTTAGAGGTATCAGTAGGTCTGTGTTTTTCTTTTAAGTCTTGTCCTTATTTATGCATTATTATATTTATTTTCCTAATTTAATTGGTAAGGGTTCGCCCGACGGGTCTAGGGGAGGATGTCGGGTGCCCGTACGACCTAACCGGATTTCGGGTCGTGTCAGTTGGTATCAGAGCCTAATTTAGAGTCTATCTAGACTAAGACAGTATCTAGTAGAGTCTCGCTGATGGGTATGTAGACGTCCGTACTTATCTACGAGGGGCTATGATGGCATTTAACTTCCTTCTTTTCTGATCGTGCGTCGGTCTAGGATGCAAAAGTATTTTTGTTAATTCCTTCATGGTAATTGTGAACCCTTGTGCGACAAATCAGCAAACGGTATGAGTTCAAGACGAAGCAGTCTAGCATGGGGCTAGCACTGACGAAGGCCCGAGAGTTTTTTTATCCTGCTGACGACCTATTTACGGAGGCCCCAGTTGTACGAGCTCACGATGGGTAAGGGAGTAGGGCCTTGTGGTTCCCTTGGCTCTCTTCGATGCTTTTACGAGAATCTTGGCAACGCAGATACCATAACAAACTATTCTTCGCTAGGCAGCTTATCAGGTTGCCACAGATGCAGATGTTCGGACTTAGAGAGTTCTTGTTCCAGTTCCAGATCCTGATGTTGCCCCAGTTAATTACGTTCCAGAGGCAGCATGTGTTGCGCCACTAATTATTCTGGTTGGTTAGCTAGCCCAAGTAATAGCTCGGTCCGAGTGTCCGAAGATGCTGTATTATTTTATCTGGTTGAACCTTACGATATTCTCCAGCCATGCATCAGATAATCCCTGTGTAAGTTTTTTTTTTTTAAAAAATGATGTCAGCGTATCCTTCAGGCTCTTGATTATATCAAGCGGTATGGTGTTGATTATTCTTCTTTCTAGTTTCAGGGGTCCAACCTTGAATTGGTGGGCCTCTCTCTCTTATTAGCTAATTTGGTTCGATTTTTCTTCTGGATTCGTGGAAAAGTTCCTTTCAAGTAGCGAACGAGATGAAAACTGTTGCCAGTTCGAGTGGATTGGACAGGGTAGCCTGTCGGTTAGCCTATTGGTTTCAGAATATGAGATTGAATTCTATAGAATGGCTGAATATGCATTAGAAGTAGTCCATGAGCCTTTCGAGAGATTCAAAGATTTATTGGTGACCTTTCTCCTTCCTTGAGATCCCAGATGGCTCGAAAAATTAAGGTTGAGACTTCATTTGATGTCGTTGTTGATATCGTTCAAAGGTATTAGGCATACCATAAGTTAGAGAGGCAAGAGTTAGAGCGAGAGAGTGAGAAATCTCGCGGCCCTGGTGGGCAGCATCCCTCGTTTGAACGTAAGAGTTCTGATTATTTTGGGAGGTCACCTGCCAGGTTATCTAAGCTGGTAGAGCATAATTCATATAATACGCTAGTAGTTCATGAAGATAGACCCAGGTTTTCTCTTTATAGTCTATCAACAATCTGTCCAGCTTCCATTTTCACTGGAAAGGTGTTATCAGTGTCGTGAGCCTGTCATTTTTGGGTGAAGTTCTTCCTTACTCCGGCAAGTAGGCAGTCGTCCTTTCTCTCGTCATCAGGCACCTGCACCGTCGCAGGGAATTTCATTTAGATCTCAATCAACAAAAGAAATTCCACCATCCAGTAGAGATTGAGAGTGTGGTGGTAGTGGTTCTTCAGAAAGTGATTGTCAGGGTAGTGGCTCAACTCAGCTGCAGGGGCAGTTCAATGAACTGCCAGTCTGGCAGGATGCTGAGGTATCCGATGTAGTACACCCAAGTATTTCTAGCTCACTTATATACGTGTAAGCTTTGATTTTTCCGATCGATTATGAAATGATTGTCTTATCATATTTCCATAGTTTCCTGGGATGGCATTTCTATTAAGAATCTGTTGCGGTAGAGGGGTGAGCTTCTTGTATGATTTATTCCTGGCATTTATGATGACCCTACTAGTTTATCTGGTTCAAATGCGAGAGATTTGTGAGCGAGTATCAGTATTGTTTGCTTGGCATTTTGTTATGCCTCGTTCTGTTATAATGTCAAGTCAGTCTACCTCTCTTTGGAATTCAATGTCGGTAGGATGATGGGATTCTTATTTGTCACCATCAGAGAGTGTCATCGTTTCTTCCGGTGTAAAGTGGTTAGTAAGTAATACTTGATCTATGTGTCTCCTCTTGGTTCGAGACGCTAGTAGAGTCATGTTATTCTACAAGTTTATCTCGGTATAAAAGGGTTTTCTGGTAAATTGTTGGAGTTTTCTTTTAATAGGAAGGTTAAATTGACATAGATTTTGTTCCATAAAGCTCATTCAATGTCTATTTCTTCAATTGCGATTCTTCGGTTAGCCTGACTCATAAATAGTCTAGCTCTGGTAGCCAAATAAATAAGAAGAAGAGCTTCCTATAGCTCTAATTATTTCTATCCTCAGTCTGTTTCCATCTCTTCTTTGTTCGGCACTGGTAAGCTTAGGCGGTCAGTAGCCTCTTATGATGTTCCCTGTGTTGAGCCAGAGTGCGTGTCAAGGTGGCAGGGTAAGCACATGGTTGTTTTTCAAGGCTACTAAGGGTAATGAGAGGCGTCATTTGACCTTTGATTTGATCCATTTGGCAGTGGTGTCTACGGTAAAGGTATGGAGTGGTGAACTCAAGAGTTGCAGCTGTTTGGCAACTCGAAAGGGTGGTTGGTAGCTTAGTCTGCCTACGTTCAGCTTTTAGCTAAATCTTCTTTAGTCCAGCAGACCGTGCAAGGATGGTTATTCCTATTCAAATGGCTGCATGAGTTTGTGCTTTAAGTGGAGGAGTCTTCCTCCAAATACTGAATGGTAATACTAAATCTCTAAGGCGTTGATACCACTTTTGTCACGATCCAACCTAAGTCCACGATAGAAACCTACAATGAGTGTCAATCATTGCTAAACCCACTAATAATATATTAATGCCAGAGATAAGCTAGCAACCTGATCATATATATACGTACCTATCTGCTGAAAGCATAAACTCTGGAAAGATGACACGACGTTAACTTGCTGGCAATTAGAACACTGAGCCACAAATTCTGCTATGTCACACTTCATTCCGTCCCACCAAGAAATCTGCTTAAGATCATGGTATATCTTAGTCGAACCTGGATGAACAATGTATTTGGAATAATGTGCCTCTATCATAATCTGTCCACGTAAATTTGTAATATTAGGGACACAAAGTCTATCTTTATACATGAGAACACCGTCTGTAGTAACCCTGTATGGCTACTCCAGTTTTCTTCTGGCTATCTGTCTGTATTCAACTAGAACTGGATCCTCATACTGACGGTGTTTTACTTCATGGAAATTTAGAGTTAAAGGTCTGTGCAACTTATCGTCCATTCATCATTGGAATATCTCCTTCATACCTC
This sequence comes from Petunia secreta, assembly GCA_029990175.1. NCBI lineage: Eukaryota > Viridiplantae > Streptophyta > Magnoliopsida > Solanales > Solanaceae > Petunia > Petunia secreta. The sequence goes on from JARKIP010000017.1 coordinate 10,874,387, forward strand.
AACTCTTTGAGAAGTTACTTAGCATTATAAGTGCACATGTAATCAACTTTGTTTCTGGTATTCTGCCTCAGCTCATGGTCCAACTACATGTCTCTTTTATTTTTACTTTTGCAAGACATAATATTTCCAATTCAAAGACAATACCCTGAAGTAGATGTCCAGTCTGAAGATCATTCCTGGTCTGCATTATACTATCCAGCAGTATTTTCAAGATCCTTATCCTTTTATGATAGACCCTGTTCAGATGAACCTTTGATATACATAAGGATATGAGTAACTACATTCCCACAAGGAGCTTGCGGAACAACACTACCATCAACTGAGATGTTGCATAATGCATTCGTAAAAATAATATAGCTTGCATCAAATCTTCTATAGTGTGTAGTGACAAGATACTTCAAAAGCTTCCCCTATTGTATCAAGCGTGAGCTAATTCTTAGTTTCATCGACCTGTTCTATATCGAAAGGTATATCGAAGAGGTGGTTATCGGCTAAATCATGTTAATCCATCCAGAGTTTAGTATATCTTTGTTTCGAAAAAGGTAAAACTCTCTTCTCGTGATCGAGGAAGGATCAGCTTAGTCAGAATAAGTTGTACAATAGTATTATCATATTATCCAGATATATTTTATTCCAAAAGTTCGATATGCGTGTTATAATTCTGATCTTGTAATCAGGAAATAATGCCCATGGAGTAGCTCATGAAGGTCATGCAAGTTTTCTTGCTATCCACGCGAATTTTCCTTTAGATCTAGGCTTGTTCGAGGATGAACGAGAGTTTAAGTAGAGGAGAATGAAACGACTTCGGTTGGCGTGCCGATAATTTTAAAATATTCGTAATATCCATTGGGAGTTATATGTAAAATTTGAGCTAAATCATACCTCATTTGGTAGGCATCGGAAAAAGATTTCAGTTTTTATTGTCGATAAATATTAAAAAGAGATTTTTGAGCTCGGTTTTGGCGAATGAGCTCCGATTCAAAATCCGAAAGCTCTGTTAGCTTCGTATAATTATTTGTGACTTTTATGAACTTTCGAAAGTGAATTTCGATGTTGTTCGGCTAGTTTTCGTTAAAATGCCGAAAGTTACATAATTTGATCTTTTTCCATTTAATTTGCATATTGAGTTTCGGGAGTCCGATTTGAGATCCGCCTTCGCGAGTATATTACATATATTTTATATAACTTATATGTAAAATTTGGAATTATTTCAAATATCGTAGGGTGCCGTTTTAATTTTTGTCGCGAAAAGAAAATAAAAAAAAAGACAAAAGAAATTAAAAAGAGAAACCCAAAAAACTATTCAGAAGCAGGAGCAGGAGAAAATGCGCAGAAATGGGGAAAAAATGCCATCAAAATAAGAAAAGAGCCAGGAAAATAGTAGAATTTTTACTCTGAAACATTCAGGTAATGATCTTAATGCATTATTTGAGTTTATTACGTGTGTTTGAATATGTTTTAACAGTAAAACTTAGAATATTAGACACCGTTTTAATAAGTTCAATTAATAGTTTAAAGGGTCAAATGGACCCCGATAATGGAATTGAATATATATTCGCACTCAGAGAGTTATAAGCAAAATATAAATGTAATTTATTTAGGGTTTGGTTATGTGACATTAAACCTTGTACATAGGCCTGGCATGCGTATTGCGTATGCGAATAGGGTATCCGTTTCCTAATCGGATTGCCCTAACATGTGAGGAATGAAGCCTTTAGCCTAATTTAATATATTTTTCTGCTTATTGAATAGAGTGGGATCGTTTGGCACTGAATCCGAAGGACAAAGCGGTTATTGAGTGGCTGTGCTAACATTGTAACAAGGTAAGTATTTATATCCATTTCTTTGGAGGCACTTGGCCTCGTGGATTTTCTACCACATGTTCCTTACGTGTGTAGCTATCGATAGGCGTATTCATTACGCCTTAGCTTTGAATTTACATTGTATATTATATGTTATGCCCTGTTGTTGGTATTGCATTGAGCATATGAGCATTGCACTCTTGTTTTGAGCATTGCATATACTTCCCAGTTGGCGATGAGAGTCCCGCACCGGTGAAGGGTCATTATTGCATATGCTTCCCGGTAATCGAGGAGAGTCCCGAGCCGGTGAAGGGTCATCATTGCATCTACTTCCCGGTAAACGATGAGAGTCCCGAGCCGGTGAAGGGTCATCATTGCATATACTTTCCGGTAATTGATGAGAGTGCCGAGCCGGTGAAGGATCATTATTGCATATATCTCCTGGTAGACAATGAGAGTCCCGCACCGGATATAGGTATCAGGCATATGCAACTGCATTGCATCGTACAGCATTCATCCCATCTCATTGCACCGCATACTGACTATTGTGTGTATTGTATTGTGTTTTATGTATGCGGTATGTATACTATGTCGTGGATATATCTCAGTTTGCCTATATATTTTTGACTCGTATTCTGGGTTGCGGGGATCGGGTCGCACGCCGCAACGATATAAATATATGGGTCGGATTGCACGTTGCAATGGTATAAATATATGGATCGGGTTGCACGCCGCAACAGGATGAATATATGGATCGGGTTGCATGTCGCAACAGGATGTATTTCGGATTGTTGATGTGTTCGGGATACCTATATGTTTTGGCTATCTTATGTTCCTGGTTGTTGATGAGTTTGTCATTCCATACGTGTTTCTAGTTTTGATCTGGCTCTGCCTTTGTATAACTTAAATAAGAGAAATTTGGTTTATCTGTTTCTTTTTTCCCTGGCTAGCTATCCTATCCTTTGAGGTGGCTAGTCTGCCCCACTTACTGAGTCCTTTTGACTCACCCTTGTTTGTTGTTTGTTTCTTGTCTATCTATTTTGTTTCGGCTGGTTCGCTCCAGGATTGAGTTCGCCACGTTATGAAGGAGCGAAGACGACTTCAGCTGTCAGGGTGAGCCAGCTTTTATTCCAGATGACCACCAATTTATTGCTTATTATTTCAGTTGCATTTTTCTCCCTTCAGAAGGTATTTGTCCTGATGCAACCCAAATTGCATCGAGACCATTCACTCGAAGTCAAGCCAAGGATATACAAGACGCTCACTTACACTTGGTTTGGAAAGGCATGGATGATATGAGCTCGGGGGATGACTTGAAGACTATGCATTGGAGCTCAATCAAAGAGGAACAGGGCATGAAACAGTGCAGGAAGCAGGGGAGCAAAACAGGGCAAAACAGGGGAACACCTTCTGAGCTCACTGCTTGACAAAGGACTTTTGTTCTTCGCGATCGCGCCCACACCTGCGCGATCGCGAAGAGGAAATGTTTACCCTTCGCTGTCGCGCCCTACCTCGCGCGATCGCGAGCCTCTGCAGAAAAGTACTCTGCGCGATTGCTTATCCTATCACGCGATTGCGATGCTCTTCTGATGAGCAGCGGACCAGAAACTGAGTAAACCTTGTAAAGGGGTGTTATAAATACACCCCTTCTTCATTTATTGTAGGGACACCTTACTTTGAACACAAAACATTAATGAGCATTGCTCTTGAACACAGGTAACCATTTTGGCTTGAAATCAATTGCATGAATCCAAGTTGCTCTTCAATCCGTCTTTGATCATTCTATTTGCTCGAGCCTCGTGTCTCTTGAGGATAGTTGCATAGCGTAGGTGATCCTTTCCATCGTTTGGGGTGTAACGAAACATTGTTCTTCGTTGCTACTCGAACAATTGTGTGAGTCTTCGTCTCGTTTTTATCTCTTTATCGCTTTCGTAGTTTCGATTGCATCAGTTGGTATCAGAGCAAGGCTAGGGTTACATTCTTACGAACCCTCGTCCTACTCTTCGTGCTTGTCATCTTTGTTTCTTGTTTATTTCCTTGTTCTTGTTCTTGTTATTTGAAAAAGAAGAAAAAAATTCACAAATTAGAAAATCACAAAAAAATTGCTAGAAATCGTTTGTTGTTGCGATTTTATTGTTTTCAACTATCGGGGTTTGTTTGAATATGTATTCTCTTTGATTGGGTATCAACAAAACACCATTTCAAGTTGAGAATCAAAGTTTGGAAATTTAAACCCTAGGTTGAAGATTTCACAAAATTTGCTAGAACTTGATTTATGTTATGAATTCTTGGTTGTTTGGTATCGGGGTTTACTCCTTATAGTTTTTCCGTCGTTTTGATACCACCATAACATCATTTGGATTAGCGGAATGAAAATCACATTTTGAATCTTGAAGGTTTTTGAAATCTTTTGATGAACTTCTCCAAAAACCTTGAAACAATTTGTTTGATGATTGTTTGTTTGGTTAAACCATTGGGGATTGTTTACTTCAGTCGAAAACACCTTTTGGAAGCTTGAGAACTGAAAAACAAGTTGAATTGGGGTGATTTGTGTGCCAAAACTGAAGTTTACAGCCGAAATTCTGGTTCTGTTGCACAGACCTGCGCGATAGCGCTGTGTCTGACGCAATCGCGCAAGTGAACAATTTACCCTGCACGATCGCGCGCCAACCCACGCGACAGCGAAGAACAATTAATTCCAGAAAATCCTGCTTTGGGACAGAATGTTCTCAAAGGCTTTGTAACAGTTTCCAATCATCAAAACTCCCATTGTATCATCAAATATGGTGAGTTTGTAGATCACAAACAAAAATTCATACAATTCCGAATCCGTTTAGTGACGATTCGATCTTTGAACATTTGGTCGCATCACTTCCGGTTAGTACTTGGAGGGTAACACTTCTACCTAATTAGTACTAATCCATTGTGCGAATAGGATACTCGTGCCTAGAAGGAGAGTAGACCTCAAAGAAGACTCGTAGTTAATTATTTGCTTCAAGTGCGCACTAAAATAGCTTAGCGTCATCGAGTCCCATTGAATCTACTCTTCCCGAAGAGCATTTGGTTCTTGTGACTTGGTTTGATCATTGAGGAGGTTGCGCAACTACGAGGAGGCCCTTGATCTCAAGCTTTTGTGAACCTAACCCCAAACTTGAGTGAACCCGAGCGACAAGCAAAGGTGAGGGAGTGAGTGAGGACTTTTACTCTAACCTCTTTCTTGTCTTTGATTTATGTAGGTACATGGCCGGAGACGTGTACGATACCGTTAAGGTCCCGGTAAGCACTTTGGCCTACCTTTTGGCCGAGGTGAGATCTATAAGTTCGAGGTTTGATAGCCTCATAGAGGAATGTACCCCAACTGTCCAAAGGGGTACCGAAGGAAGTACTAGTGATGAAATGTTGGGCATTCCCCAACTGTTGGGCATTCCCCAATAAGTGGGCATTCCCCAACAAGTGGGCACTCCCCACAACTTGGGCATTCCCTAAGGTAATGGTGAACAAGATGATGAGCTTAATACGACACTTGTGGTACGGAGGAGTTTGGGTGCCATGAGTCTTGCGGAGTCGGAGCATGTGCAAAGAGAGAATCTCTTCTATGCTAGGTGTCGTGTAATGGGGCAAGTGTGCTCAATGATCATTGATTCGGGAAGTTGTGCTAACATAGTGAGTGAGACTTTGATTTCCCAATCACAATTGCCTACTATAACGCATCCACATCCCTACCGCTTACAATGGTTGAGTGAGTGTGGAGAGTTGAGGGTGGGGAAGCAAGCTTTGATTGAATTTGGCATTGGAAATTATCGAGATAAGGTAATGTTCGATGTAGTCCCTATGCAAGCTTGCCATCTCTTGTTTGGAAGGCCATGGCAATATGAGCGGAGCGTAGTACATGATGGTAGGACCAACTCTTAGACGGTCTTGCATGGTTCTAGAAAGTATATACTCAAGCCCTTGACACCAAAGCAAGTAAGTAATGACTATAGGATTATGAGGGAGTTGAAGGAAGCCGCTAAGGCCAAGTTACCCATAATACTTGAGCCCGGAACCAACAATCATATGGTCATGCCCTTGCAAGTTGAGAATGAAACATCATTCAAATCTACAATTCGCCTTGAGCGAAAAATGAATGAAATGAGAGGAGGGGAAATACCAAATGACAGTGAGGACACCCTTTGTTCTAACCATGTTCTATCTTCTTCTCCTTCTATTTGTTTTGGCTTACGTGTAGGTACTCTTGGAGGTGAGCTAGTGGAGCCTCAACCGGTTGGTAAGAAAGAAAGACAAGAGGATGGAGCTCGACATTGTGAGTTTCATGAAGGAGGACTTGAACATGACACTTCAAGCGATATGAGTACTCACGGGAGCTACTCAAAGGTAAGTGTTTCTTCACCTTCTTATGAACACAATCATTCCTTGTCTTGTGAAGTCTCAATGCTAATTGGTACTTGTAATGCATTTGATGAAATTGCAACTAGCATAGAGTCGATTAGTCAACTTGTGTGTGCATGTAGACCACTAGTTGAGAGCATTGATCAGCCACATCAAGATGTGAGCTCGATATTCAATGAACTTTTCTTTAGTGAGAACTTAATAGTTGACTATACTTGTGAGCCTTGTTATGACACACCACCAATTTTTGATAAAGGGGAAGATGAGTTGTTTGATCATGCCCTTATTGATTTAATTGCCTTTGGTGGACCTATGTGTCGTAGTGGGGAAAGTAGTGACCTTGAAGAGTCCATAGTGGATGAGATGGATCGAATTATATTCGATAACTCCTCAAGTGCGAGTGATGAACCTAGCTATGATACTTCACCTTTGCTTGACCTTGAGAATGGGATGTGTACTTTTTACTAATCCTTTGTTTGAGGGCATCCTTACTTGTAGTGGTGAGTTGTATCGAGCTAGAGTTAGGAATGAGTTGGAACCTCCATGGTGTGAGGGATTTGATCCCATAGACAACTCTTTGTTTGAAGCTTCGAGTGAGGTAGATGATTCTTCTAGTGACCCTACTCTTGTTGGTTCAGGTTATGATGACGAAGAGGACATTAATAATGCCCTCCTTGAGAGCTTACCTTGTGAGGGGGGTTGTCTTAGGAATGAAATTGGAGGTGAGGAGGTATCTCTTAGTGTGACTTTGAGGGCTTTTAAGAAGGGGAGTGGGGTGATTGATTCTAATTGGGAATTGACTTACTTTGTCTATCCCATCCCACATGTTAACCACACTTTGAGAATTGAGCATGCCAAAACCATTGTGCCAAGATGTGAAAGTGATGCATCGAAGGTTTGGTATGTTGATCATGGGCTTAGGGGTCATAGGAACTTTGATTGCTTGATTTTGAATGTTCTATGTCCTAATGATCCCCTTGCTTGTTATGGTTGTGATTGCTTGACACTATGGAGCCAAGAACTTGTTGTTTCCTTTGGAGACATAAGCTTCTTGATTAGTATTGATACTTGGCTCTATCACAAGAGCGAATTTTCCACCTTGTTTGCACTCACTCTTGTTGGACTTGCCTACTCGTGTAGTGGAAAGTCTTGGTGTGCTAATCTTGGACTTAGGGATCGTAGGGATTTTGATCGCTTGATCTTGTATATGCCATGCACTATTGATCTCTTTGTTTGTTCTTGTGTTGGGTACACTTCTTTGTTGAACCAAGTAAGTGCTAGTTCCTTTGGGAGCATGAACTTCTTTATTGCCATTGATACTTGGTTATACCATAAGAGTTTGTATTCCCACACTCTTGGCACTAACCTACTCTTGTCGTAGGAACCTTTTTGTTTTTTGTTTACCTTTTGATGTAGGTGATGATACCTTGGAGGAGGACGCCTTAATTTCGAGGACAACTCTTCTCAAGAAGGGGAGGATGATGCAACCCAAATTGCATCGAGACCATTCGCTCGAAGTCAAGCCAAGGATATACAAGACGCTCACTTACACTTGGTTTGGAAAGGCATGGATGATATGAGCTCGGGGGATGACTTGAAGACTATGCATTGGAGCTCAATCAAAGAGGAAACAGGGCATGAAACAGTGCAGGAAGCAAGGGAGCAAAACAGGGCAAAACAGGGGAACACCTTCTGAGCTCACTGCCTGACAAAGGACTTTTGTTCTTCGCGATCGCGCCCACACCTGCGCGATCGCGAAGAGGAAATGTTTACCCTTCGCTGTCGCGCCCTACCTCGCGCGATCGCGAGCCTCTTCTGAAAAGTACTCTGCGCGATCGCTTATCCTCTCACGCGATCGCGATGCTTGTCTGATGAGTAGCGGACCAGAAACTGAGTAAACCTTGTAAAGGGGTGTTATAAATACACCCATCCTTCATTTATTATAGGGACACCTTACTTTGAACACAAAACATTAATGAGCATTGCTCTTGAACACTGGTAACCATTTTGGCTTGAAATCAATTGGATGAATCCAAGTTGCTCTTCAATCCGTCTTTGATCATTCTATTTGCTCGAGCCTCGTGTCTCTTGAGGATAGTTGCATAGCGTAGGTGATCCTTGCTATCGTTTGGGGTGTAACAAAACATTGTTCTTCGTTGCTACTCGAACAATTGTGTGAGTCTTCGTCTCGTTTTGATCTCTTTATCGCTTTCGTAGTTTCGATTTCATCATGTCCTCTTTTGTACTCTTAGATGTCTAGTCTGGATAGCCCTAAACCTAGTATGTTGGGTAGTCAGCTGTAATTTCTTTTGTACGGCTTAGAGGTATCAGTAGGTCTGTATTTTTATTTTAAGTCTTTTCATTATTTATGTTTTATTATATTTATTTTCCTAATTTAATTGGTAAGGGTTTACCCGACGGGTCTAGGGGAGGATGTCGGGTGTCCGCACGGTCTAACCGGATTCCGAGTCGTGTTACATAGAGTCATATAGATTGTATGATCGCTATGGAAGGATGAGTTGTTGAGTTGATATCCTACCTTTCCTAATAGATTTTGATATTCAATTGGCTATAGATGTTCAACAGTATGTTAGCGGCGTTTGATGGTCATGGCAAGATTATGGCGAGAAAAGTTGATGGTAAATTGGTGTTTGACGACTATTTCTAGGGTACTTCTATGTTCCTCGTACTTCGAAAAGGTTCAAAAAATGATTCTAAATATATATTTAAATTTCTAACCTATTGTGGCTTAATATATTTTGGTACAAGACGCTAATCCTATTAGTTCTTAATATCCATAGTTATCAAAATGCGAATCATGGTGAGTTGATATGTTCATCTTAATGTTGAGTTTGAGTTTTCGTGAATACTTCTTGACGAAGGACTTAGATAATTGTGATATCCTTCATGGTGGCAATTTATGATCTTGCTTAATATAGGTTTCACAAGATCTAGTATTCCACATTTGAGGTGTGTCTGCCTTACAAAAAGATGTAAATAAGATTATATATTTATTTCTAATAAACTGTGATAGTTGGAACCTACCGACAGTCAAAACTTGGCAATTTTTTCCTTGCATAAGTGATTTCTGGATCAGCTTTTGAGTATGCATTACTCTTTTGAGATGAGAAATGACAATTAAATTGTTTCAATTAAATTGAGAAATAGAGAAAAATATGAGTTAGACCTTTGTGTTAGCTATAATTGTTATGTGATCTTGGATATGATTATCGGGTTTCTTAGCCTCGGTTGCTTAATCGGGTTAGTGAATGAAAAGTTTTGATCTACTTATGTATTTATAGTAGATGATTTGAGTCAATTTCCTGTTTGAGTTGATTCAGGGTGATGTATATTAACGCCCTAAGGTGGTAATGATGAGGTTCACATATCCTAAGTGAGAACAAGAAAGCACATTGGGCACCAGATATCCTCCGCTAGACCGATCGAGAAAATCCTATTGAATTTCACCAACTAATAAATGACAAATAATCCAAAATACACATATATACATGTATACATAAGCTGCTGAAGAAGAAAGTACAGCTGACAATCTAAAAGATAAGGTTTGGTGCAATCCAGATCATAGACACCTTAGAGTGAATATATACAATTCTTATGAGGGAAAAAATACATATATCAAAAGTAGATAAAAGCTGGCAACCACCACGGACAATGGTTTGCTCACCACTTAGGGCAAAATATTGCTCGCTCCTCAACTATGCATCATACTTGGAGCAGAGAATCTGCCAGAACAAATAAACAGAAAAACGCACAAATATGGAGTAAGTAGAAAAGACTCGGTAAGTGAGGGACAGTTAGGTACCTCGAACAACAGGTAAGCTAACCACATAAAGCAAATAGTTCAACCAATGACAAGCAGCATATAAGAAATGCACCAATACCACGTAACATATAAATCAAGAACAACACATTAATAGATGAAATAAAATGAAATGCAATGTGATGAAATATGATGCAATGCAATGTAACCATGTCACATATGCCTAAACCCCTTATCGGAGATGACTTCTTAATCCATATGTGGGATGCATGAATTGGCGCAAACTCCTGACTTGAACAAATTATTACTAATGAAAAGCAATAAAAGAGTAGATTTAACAATTAATGGAAAGACTATGATACAAATCTCCCCCTAGTCCTCTAATAAAATTAGTATAGCTTTAAGCTTTATCACATTATATCTCACCCAATGGACCTTGCTCATATATACTGGATTCACCCTTTCGTTGATGATTTCAAGACTACCAACTCTTGTCCATTCAGTACTAAGAGTTGGTGCCTTGAGTGCTAAGCAAATAATTCCAAGTAGGGTATCCTCCTTTTAGTATTCAACCCATGTGACACACTTACCCTTGGTAACTCATCACTAGACTTCTCGTTTCTAGAAATACCCTTTCGATGTAAGTCTAGCACTTTAAGGCTTAACTTGAGTTGTACACTCCAAATTTCTTTAATGAAATCAAAAGTAATGAAATGGGGCATTCCTAAGTGTTTTAAAGCTTATTATACTATACCCATTGAATTATTGTACTACGGTTTAGTTAGTACCCTAGTGGGTGATTTAGCTTCTCATGCTATGTAATGAATCAAAACTTGTAAGTAATGGATATTGTATTTTGAAATAAATAAGAAATGATTCTTACAAAGTATGATGATGTTCATCACAACCCAAGAAAGCTTGACAAAGAAGTAGTGGTGTTCTCTCTATCTTACCTTACAAGTAATGTAAAGTGAAGAATGCTTTCAAAAACTTAAGTCTAGCTATTTATATTATTTGCCTAGACTAATTACAAAATTGCCACTTGCAGGTTGGGCGGGGGGGCCTATTAAGAAAGGGGCTGAGTTCTGGAGCTGGTTAGGGGAAAAAGGTTGTCGCCTTTGGAAATAGGCTGGTGTCTTTTTTGGAGTTGTATGAGAGGGTTTCCACCTTTCACAATGGCCGAACGCCATTTTTTCAACTTCAAGAAACAGCTGAGTCTTTAGCATCAGTATAAGTCTGCCCCTTCTTCTCAACAAAGTGTCTTTAGAGGTGCAATGGGCACCCGCCTTTTGGATGGCGGTCTCCTTTTAACCATTTCTCCAGAATCGCCAAAAATTCTCATGGGTTGGGGATTCTTGGGTCGTCCATTTTGGTCGTTCAACATGATTTCTCACACAAGGAATGGGCGGTTGCCCTTTGCATGGGCGGCCGTCGTTTCAATGTTTCTGCAGCTTCTTGAACTTGATCACTTTCTTGGGTATTCTTGCTCTCTTTGGTCTCTTAGGCGTTAACACCTGAAACCAAGCAAAACACAACAATCTTTCCTATGGATTGGTTACTTTTGGACTCAAACACAAAATTTTAAGCAAGATAAAGTAAGCAAAATGCTCACACATCAACTCCTCAATACAAACCAATGTAATGAATGCAACCTGGTGTGAACTCCTTAATGCAACTAGTATAATAGTACATCCAACAATCATAAGCTTATAGCAGTAACATGCAAATCAAGGTTGTGGTGTAGTAAGTTTGCCCTATCGACAGTTACACACACAAAGACCACGTGTGTGGGCATCCATAAGGCTATTAAAGAAGCGGATGGGATCCCTTACCTCAATTCAACAGCCAATCCGGCTACTGAACAATCTTCTTTCCCTTCCGAATCTTTTCAGAATGCTCCTTTTCTAAGTATATCAAAGGAAGTCGCACAAATGAATGCCTAGGCGAAGAATTAAGAACTATAATGCGTCATAAATGAAGATAATCAAAATTAAATGGGGGCCTACTTCATCAAATATCAATAAGAAATAAATTTTCAAAATCGTCATGATTCCATGATACCACTTACGCATTTTAATTACTATTACGGATTCATTTAACCCTTAGGGCTCCAACCCTTGAAAATCCCCAACTAAACCAAGAAAATTCATATAATCATAGGCTTATAATCCTCAATTGATAATATATAAAGGTAGGGACTCATTACCTGGATTATAGAGACTGATTTGGTCTAAGGATCACTCGAATTTTGAGCTCCACCAATTGAAATTTGATGAAAAATAACGTTCTGTGTACCCACTGCCCTTTTTATAGGACTCGACAACACACACGATTGAAGAAGCTCGATTGCGATAGTGGACTGGATAATCACAATTATCGTGCTACATGGCTCGCGATCCTGCAAGCTAAGGGAGCTGGTCCCTCAGAACGGTTGTGCTGACACTAGACCTGGTGTATCAAAAACTTTGACAGTATAGGCTAGTGCTGCGGCACTAGTATAAATTGGATCTACGCTGCTCGAAATCACCTCAAAATTCACACACAAGTCCTAAAACATATTTGTGACTTATTTGCAATATCAAATTCTGAAATGAACATCAAATACGCAAAAAATGAGGGTCCAAGACTAAAGAGGGAAAAATCCTACTTTTATAACTAAGGTTGAAACCATTCAAACGACCTCAGAATCCACTTCTAAAAGTTGTCAAAATTAAAAAATGACTATACAAACCTAACGACACTTCTAGATTCCAAAATAGAGCTCATTTACTCCAAATGATCATCGAATACCATTAAATGGGTTTACCGAAACTTGAAAGCGATAATGCTTTTTAAGACAAACCAAAAAAATTTTAAATCAGCTCAAACTTCACAGACAGGTCTTAATGAACCAGACTAAGCTATTGAGACTATCGGTATACAAATCAGATTCTGAACTCTCAAAGTGAATGGTCATGCTCATTTCACTAGATTAATTAATAAAGCGTTGAAACGTTTCAGCTTTTAGTTATTTTGTATTAGGAATAAGGTGGCTGTTTAATAAATACCTTGAGTGCAAGTCTATACGTGGCATACTGTCACTTGCATAGTAGTTCGCGCTTATGAAATACTGAACGTGATGAACGATGAATGGTAGCCCACTATGACGTGAAATAATGGCTATTGGTTTGATAAATGTTACATGTACTTCTTACAACAGATTTGGGATTTGTTGAATCAAGGTGGCCCTTGGTTAATAAGTGATATGGGGCAAATTGAGCCTAAGCGCCAACCATCAAGAGCCAAGCTCGAGAGCACAAAGAATACAAGTGAAGGCCTCCGGAATTGATTCGAAGATCATGATTGGAGCACCATGGAAGGAGGGACACCTACGCTTCAAGGCCAGGCAGAGCGCCTAGACCCAGGAGGTGCGCCTAGCAGTGACGCGGCCAGGAGGTGCACTTGACAGCCAGGCGGAGCGCCTCAGATAAGGCAGCCCAAAGCGGAGCGCCTAGCCTGATGGTCAGAAGCTCCACCAGGCAGAGCGCCTAGCTTTAGGCCGAGCGCCTGAATTGCTGAATTCTCCAACTTTTTGTGGTGTAATTCCTATTTTAGCCCTAAGTGATTCTAATGTGTTGACTAGACCTAGGGGCTTTTAGTCATTTCACATTTATGTAAGGGAGCACTATATAAACTCCCATTAGCTATTTATATCATTGGACATCACCTTGATTATTGAAAACATGAGCTATGCTCTCTTTGAAACCCTTGTATGGGCTTGAATTCAATTGGTGGAATCCAATTTGAACTTCATAAGTCTTTAATCATTCTATTTGCAAGAGTCGGGTATCATAGCATAGGTGATTCCTTGACATTCCCTTGAGATGTAACGAGACAAGTTCCTCACTGCTACTTAGGTAATCGTTAGAGTATCCTCTCGTTCTTATCTTTACTTTATTGCTTCCGTATTTTACCCCTTATCAGTTGGTATCAAAGGAAGGCTCGGGTATTGTCCTTACAAACCCTCGTTCCTTTTTCATCGTGTTTTTATCTTGTTCTTGTTGTTATTCATGTTCTTGTTCTTGAAATTTTGAAAAAGAAGAAAAAAATGCAAAAACTTGAAAATCACAAAAATTGCTAGATCTTGTTGGTTGTGATGATTTCTTGGATGTTTGTTATCGGGGATTGTTCTATGATGTTAACCCGTTGTTTTGATACCCACATTACGTCGTTTGGTGTTGCGGAGTGAAAATCAAAATTTTGAAATCTCAAAAATTCTTGAAGCCTTGCAAAATTTGCTTCAAAGCTTGAATCAAGTTTGTTATTGGTTGATTTTTGTTATAAATTATCGACGTTTGTTTTTAATAGTATAAAACACCTTTGGGTATCATTTAAATTGAAAAATATCTTGAAATCATTGGAAAAATTGGGTGCAAAAGACCGAAACCCGTTCTTGAGAAAAGTTGAACACTGTCCAGATTTTGGCAAAAACTCTAGGTGGAGCGCCTACTACTCTTGGCGGACCGCCCAACCCTTGTGACGGGTTCGGGTAGCTTTATTTCGCAGGTTTTCGTGTTTCTTTAGTTCCCATTGTTTCCGGCTAGTACTTTGAGAGTAACACTCCTACTTAATTAGTACTAGTTCATTGAGCGATTAGGATACTCGTGCTTAGAGTAGAGTAGAACTCAAAGAAGCCTCGTGGTATAATTTTTGCTTCAAGTGTGCACCTATATAGCCTCGCGTTCATCCAGTCCCATCAATTCCACTCTTCCCGAAGAGTATTTGGTTCTTGTAAATTTGATTGGTTATCGAGGATGTTGTTCAACTACGAGAAAGCCATTGAATCAATCTTGAGTGAACCTACCCCAAAGTTGAGTGTACCCGAGTGACATTAAAAAGGCGAGGGAGCGTGTGAGGACTTTTACTCTAATCCTTTCTTTGTCTTTGATTTTTTTAGGTACATGGCCGGAGACGTTGACGATACCATTAAGGTCTCGGTAAGCATGGTGGCCACTATCTTGGCTGAAGTGAAAGTCGTAGGTGCGAGGCTTGAGAGCCTTGAAAGAGAATCGACCCCGAGTGTCCAGAAAGGTGCCGGAGAAGGTACTAGTGATGAAATGTTGGGCCTTCTCCTACCGTTAGGCATTCCCCAAGGTTATGTAGCTACTCGCTCTAGAGGTAATTCTACTACTCCTATGAGCCAACCAATGGCAATTGAGGGAATTAGGGAAGGTGAGCAAGGTGATGGTGAAGAGGATGATGAGCTTAACATGACACTTGTGGTACGTAGGAGTTTGGGTGCCATGAGTCTTGAGGAGGAAGAGAATGTGAAAAGGGAGAATCTTTTCCATGCTAGGTGTCGTGTGATGGGGCAAGTGTGCTCAATGATCATTGATTCGGGAAGTTGTGCTAACATAGTAAGCCAATCCTTGATTTCCCAATTGAAATTGCCTACTATAAAGCATCTGCATCCATACCGTTTACAATGGTTGAGTGAGTGTGGAGAGTTGAGAGTGGTGAAGCAAGTCTTGATTGAGTTTAGCATTAGAAATTTTCGAGATAAGATGATGTTCGATGTAGTACCAATGCAAGCTTTCCATCTCTTGTTTGGAAGGCCATGGCAATATGATCGGAGTGTAGTTCATGATGGCCGAACCAACTCTTGCACGGTTGCGCATGAGGGCAAGAAGTATGTACTCAAGCCCTTGACGCTGAGGCAAGTAGGTAATGACTATAGGCAAATGAAGGAATTGAAAGAGGCGGCTAAAGCTAAATCTCCCATGAAGAAGGCGCCCGAAGCCGTGAATCTTGTTGTTATGCCTTGTCGGGTTGAAGCTACACTTGGCCTTGAAGAAAAATGAGAGAAAGGAGAGGAGAGGAAAGACAAAATGAGAGTGAGGACGCCCTTTGTTCTAACCATGCTTTATCTTCTTCTTCTACTACTTGTTTTGGCTTATGTTACGGTACTCTTGGAGGCATGTTGACACCCAATTTTGTCCCGAAATTTTCTAATTAACGTCCAATTATTTAACATCAAAGGCTAATCAATTAATTTTGAAGAAGAAAGTCCAAAATTGCAAAACATACCCTAGTTTCAGCTTACCCAATTATCCCTAAAGGGGTTAAATTCGTCCCTATAATATGAAATCAGTCTACATGTGCAATCTTATACTTTCCTAAACTAATCCTATGAAAGGGCTAAATCTATTCTTAAATTTCAATTTAGGATTATTTCTGCAAAGCCCATATAACACATATACACACAACCAACTATTCATTCATCTTCCCCTTATCCCAAAAACCCTACACCCATTTTTATGAATCTATCAGCCCCTCATCACTATTCACTATTGATGCCGGGCAATCCACCACAAGGAGACCATTCACTCGGAGCCAAGCCAAGGATGTCCAAGAAGTGCATTTATACTTGGAGAGGAGAGGACTTGAGGAAGGAAGCGAGTGGAAGCCATTCCGGGTGCTCAAACTAGGCCTCACGCCTAAGGAAGAAGAGAGCCCAGCAGAGCTAGGCACCCCGCCCGAGCCAGGCGCCCCGCCTGGCAAGCTCACTGCCTAAGGAGCTGAAAGTGCACAGGCGCCCCGCCTGATTCCAGGCGCCCCGCCTAGCTGAAGGCCAAGCCAGGCGCCCCGCCTAGATGACAGCATTCCCAGGCGCCCCTCCCAGATCCCAGGCGCCCCTCCCAGCTGTGAAGGCCTATGTTATTTTACTGTTTTGCCCTACGTGGCCTATTTTGTGAACCTTATTAGTAAGGGTATTTTAGCCATTGTGCAAGCTTGGGAAACACTATAAATAGCCATGCTTAGCCTATTTTGAACTTAGCTTATTATTGATGATTAATGAATGTTGAACATGAGCAAGGCTCTTGGTTATTGAATGAAACCCTTTGTTTTGGGACTTGTAGTTCTTCTAGCGGATCTAGATGAATACTTTTCCTCTCCGACCATTCTACTTGCGTGCTCGCGTTAGCTCGAGGGTAGTTGCATAGCATAGGTGTTCTTGTCCTTCTCTCGGGGTGTAACGGAACAAGTTCTCCGTTGCTACTTGGGATTAGAGATCGAGTTACGTCTCGTTCTTTATCTTTTTACTTTCCGCGTTTGATTTCCTACATCATTTGGTATCAGAGCAAGGCTCGGATTTTGTTTCTACAAACCCCCGACCCTTGATTCTTCGTGCCTAGTATCTTCTTTTAGTTTTTCTTGTTGTTGAAGTTATTAGAAAGGAGAAAATTACAAAAAAAAATTGAAAAATTGAAAAATAAAAAAATTTGGTGTAACTTGTTGATTTGGATGATTTGTGATATGGGTGTTATGGATTCTTGATCGTGATTGATTTCCCGTTACTTGAGTACCAAAATTGTTGGAATTGGTGAAGTTTGAAAAATTGAAACTCCAAAACCCCTTAAACCCTTGAAGAACTTGTTCTTGATGAATTTTGGCTTGATTCTTGGGTTGGATTGATGTTTGATTGGAAACTTGTTATTGGGGATTGATCTTCATTGAAAAACAAACAATTCGGTACCAATTTTGTGGGATTTGAACATGTATAACACCTACTTTGATGAATCACAATCCTTGTTGAAACCCTTTTGTTAAACCCTTGTGTTCTTGAGTTCTTGAGATTGAACCTTGATTTGATTGATTGTTTGATTGAAAATTTGATTGGGTTTTGTTCAGGAAGATCAAAAACAACTTTGGGTATCTTTGGATTGTGAAAACAAGTTGAAAACATCGGATTTGAGGCTTGAAAATCGACTTGAAACGAGTTTGGAACGAGTTGGAAAAGGCTTCAGGCCAGGCACCCCGCCTAAGCCAGGCGCCCCGCCTGACTTGGCTACTGCCTAAGTCTCAGGCGCCCCGCCTAGATCCAGGCGCCCCGCCTGGAACACTGCACAGTCTAGGCGCCCCACCTGAGTTTCAGGCGCCCCTCCTGAGTGCTGAAGGTATTGTTTCGGTTAGATTTTCGTAGGTATTTCCCTTTGTTTGATAACATAACATCTAGTTAGTGCTAATTTGAGTAACCGATCTACTTGAATAGTGCTAACCCTTTGATTGCTCTTAAGTGAATCGTGCCTAGCAAGGAGAGTAGACTTCTAAGGAAAAGCGTAGAATCTTTTAACTCAAGTCCTTCACTTCAAAGTGCCTAGCGTTCATTGAGTCCCATTAACTCCACTCACCCCGGAGTGTGCGTGACTCATGAATAGTTTAGTTGAGTTGAGGAGTTGCTAATCATCTACGTGAAGCTTTGGAACTACAAGTTGAGTGAAATATCCACCGCCACCCAAAAGAGTGATCCGAGTGAACACAAGTGAGGGAGCGAGTGAGGTGTTTTAACTAACTCTTGTTTCTTTCTTTGTAGGTACAATGGCCAACGAAGGTCAAGATTTCATTAAGGAGGCCTTGGCTAATCTTCTTGCCAAGATGGACCTCATGAACCAAAGGATTGATTCTCTTGAAAAGGGAGCCTCGAGTACTCAAGGAGAACATGGGACCCCGAGTGTCCCAATTGAAAAGGGGACCCCGAGTGTCCAAATTGAGACCGGTGAAGGCTCAAGTAGCCCTACTTTTACCCCGGAGCAAGTTGTTGAATTGCTCAATCAACAACGGGTAAAGGAGGATCGAGAGAGAATTGAACGAACGGGCATTCCCCGTATCTTGGATAGTCCCCCAAGAAACTTTCTACTACCAAGACCCGTCCGAAATGTGCAACCTCTTGAGCAAGTTGTTGAGGCTCAAGAAGGGGAGGAAGTTGATTATGGTGACGATGTGTGTGGGTTTGATGATCACTTTCAACCAAGGCGAGCTATGAATTGGGGTCGAAATGTGGATCGGGGTAGAGGCCGAGGTCGAGGGCCACCCTTAGGATATGGAGGGAGGAATGCTAGAAGGGACTATGTTGCTTATGATGATCACCATGGAGGCCAACCGGAGCCATTCCAAGGGGGTCGTGACAAAAACAACAACCTTAATAGTGTGAAGCTCACTATTCCTTCTTTCAAAGGAAGTAGTGACCCGGTGGAGTACATTGATTGGAAATTGGCTATGGAGCGTATCTTTGACACCAATGATATGCCCGATGTGAAGAAGACCAAGTATGCAATATCCTCCTTTGAATCTTTTGCTTCTACTTGGTGGGAGTCGGTGAAGAGGAATAGAAGAAGGACGGGTATGGCTATTAATCTTACTTGGGAAGAGTTGATCCGTGTGATGGATGAGAAGTACTTGACTAACCAATACCGGGTTGAACAACAAAGGCGTCTATATGATTTGAAGCAAGGTTACAAATCGGTTGGTGAGTATTTCAATGAATTTGAGCAAATCCGAATGATCCTTGACTTAGATGATGAAGACAATGAGACGGCCATGATCCGTTTCAAAGGGGGCCTAAATCGAGACATAGCTTCACAATTGAAGTTCCACAAATATGATGATCATTACAAGCTATGTGAAGATGCGGTTGAGGCCGAGAAATGGCTCAAGGAGGAGAAATCCCTTCGCTACAAGAGTAGCACTCCTACTCCAACAAGCAAACCAAAGGATTGGAAGCCTCCTACTACAAATGCAAGGTTCCCAAGTGCAAGTGGAACAAGTGGTGCAAATGCTACCAAGGATGTGAAAAAGCCGTATGAGAAGAACACACCTAATGTGGTAGGTAACTCTAAAGCTCAATTACATGCTCCTACTTCTTCTTCAATACAATGCCACAAGTGCAAGGGCTATGGTCACTTTGCTAGGGAATGTCCTACAAAGAGGACCATGATCGTTGTTGGTAATGATGCATATGAGAAAGAGAGTGAATCGGAAGATGAGGGAGTAGAGGGAGAAGAGGGAGATGAGGGAGTAGACGAGAATGATTTGCTTGATGACACGGTGGAGGAAGAAGATCCTCATACTTTCTTGGTTGTGAGAAGGAGCCTAGGGGCTATGATTGTGGAAGATAGTGAAACCTTGCAAAGGGAAAATCTTTTCCATGCTAGGTGCCGGGTCAAAGATGTTGTTTGCTCTATGATAATTGATTCCGGAAGTTGTGCAAATATAGTGAGTCAATCACTAGTGGCTCAATTGAAGTTAACTACCATGAAGCATCCTAAACCTTACCGGTTACAATGGCTTAGTGAATGTGGAGAGCTTAAGGTGATGAAACAAGCCATGATCAAGTTTAGAATGGGTAGTTATGTTGATGAGCATTTGTTTGACGTTGTGCCTATGCAAGCATGCCACCTACTCTTAGGGAGGCCATGGCAATTCGATAGGCAAGTGGTGCATGATGGTCGTGTCAACACTTACACGGTCAAACATGAAGGGAAGAGATTTGTACTTAAACCTCTCACTCCTAAGCAAGTAAGTGATGACTACAAGAAAATGAAGGAGTTGAGGGAGGTGGCAAAGGCTAACTCACTCATTGAGACTAGCCCTTTGTCCAAAAGCATGGTGGCAATCCCACCTACTTCATCTACCGGTGGCATGTGTGCCATGATGCAACCGGGCGAGCTCTTGAAAGGTAATGATGGCACCAAATTTCTCCTATGCCTAGTGCACAAAGGTATGATCCTTAACTCTAATTGTGATTTTTCTTCTAACCCTTTGCCTAGTGTGTTTGAGAATGTTTTGAAGGATTTTGGTGACATGTTCCCGGATGAAATGCCGGATGGATTGCCTCCTTTGAGGGGCATTGAGCATCAAATAGACTTTGTCCCGGGATCCCAAATCCCAAACAAACCGGCCTATAGGAGCAATCCGGAGGATACAAGGGAATTGCAAAAGCAAGTTGATGAATTGCTCACTAAAGGTTTGGTAAGGGAAAGCTTGAGTCCTTGTGCCGTGCCCGTGATCCTTGTTCCCAAAAAGGACGGCACTTGGAGAATGTGTGTTGATTGTCGGGCCGTGAACAAAATAACGGTAAAGTACCGTCATCCTATTCCCCGACTTGATGATATGTTAGATGAATTGAGCGGTTCATGTGTGTTTAGCAAAATTGACCTTAGGTCCGGCTACCATCAAATCCGGATGAAACCCGGTGATGAGTGGAAAACCGCATTCAAGACCAAATTTGGTCTCTATGAATGGTTGGTGATGCCCTTTGGGCTCTCCAATGCACCTAGCACTTTCATGAGGCTAATGAACCATGTTCTAAAGCCATTCATCAACAAGTTTGTGGTCGTCTATTTTGACGATATATTGATCTATAGCAAATCAATAGACGACCATGTTGAACACCTTAGGCTAGTGCTTGAGAAGTTGAGAGCCGAAAAGCTCTATGCTAATTTTAAAAAGTGTGCCTTTGGTGTTGAGAAGGTGGTCTTCCTTGGGTTTGTTGTGAGTGCTCAAGGAGTGGAGGTGGATGATTCTAAGGTAGAGGCCATACGTGATTGGCCTACTCCTACTACCGTGACTCAAGTGAGGAGCTTTCATGGTCTCGCAAGCTTTTATAGGCGATTTGTGAGGGACTTTAGCTCCATTGCCGCTCCACTCACCGAATTGGTGAAAAAAGACCAACCGTTTGTTTGGGGAGAGCCTCAAGAGAAGGCCTTCCTTGAGTTGAAAAGTAGGTTGAGTACCGCCCCTCTATTGCAATTGCCCGACTTCGGAAAGGCATTTGAGGTTGAGTGTGATGCCTCGGGGGTGGGAATCGGTGGTGTTTTAATGCAAGATAGCAAACCCATCGCCTACTTTAGTGAGAAATTGAAAGGGGCCTCCTTGAACTATTCTACATATGACAATGAGTTGTATGCCCTTGTGAGAGCCCTTGCCCATTGGCAACACTATATTTGGCCTCGTGAGTTTGTAATCAAGAGTGACCATGAGTCACTCAAGCATTTGAGAGGCCAAGAGAAGCTCAATAAGAGACATGCCAAGTGGGTTGAATTCATTGAGTCCTTTCCCTATGTGATCCAATATAAGAAAGGGAAGGACAATGTTGTGGCGGATGCGCTTTCGAGAAAGTTTGCTCTAGCCACCGTTCTCACCTCTAAGCTCATGGGATTTGAGAGCATTAAATTGATGTATGCTCATGACCCAAAGCTAAAGAGTGTCCTTGACGCTCTAGAGAAGGGGGAGAGAGTTGAGAAATACCAATGGGTTAATGGATATATCTTTAAGAATGGTAAAGTGTGCATACCCGAGTCCTCATGCAGGGAATTGCTTGTGCGAGAGGCACATTGTGGAGGACTCATGGGTCATTTTGGTCGGGACAAGACCTTGGCCATCCTTCGGGAACAATTCCATTGGCCAAAAATGGGGACCCATGTTGAGAAACTTTGCAACTCTTGTCTTGAATGCAAGGTTGCTAAGTCCAAGTCGAACCCCCATGGTTTGTATACCCCACTCCCCGTACCTACTAATCCATGGTTGGATATCTCGATGGATTTTGTGATGGGATTACCAAGGACTAGAGGGGGCCATGATAGCATTTATGTTGTCGTGGATAGGTTCTCCAAAATGGCGCATTTCATTCCATGTCGTAAATGTGATGATGCACAACATGTTGCTACCTTGTTTATTGATAATATCTTGAAATTGCATGGTGTGCCTCAAACCATAGTGAGTGATAGGGACACTAAGTTCCTAAGTCATTTTTGGAGGAGTTTATGGGGTGCCCTTGGCACCAAACTCTTGTTTTCTTCGTCCCACCACCCCCAAACCGATGGGCAAACCGAAGTGGTGAACCGAACCTTGGGTGCTCTTCTTAGAACCATGACCCGAGGTAAGGGTGGGACTTGGATAGATAAGCTACCTCTTATGGAGTTTGCCTACAATCGAACCGTGCATCGGATGATTGGTATGACTCCATTCGAGTGTGTGTATGGTTTTAACCCCTTGATTCCCCTTGATCTAACCCCTTTGCCAAGGGAAATGGTTGTTAATTTTGAAGGTAAAACTAGAGCCAAGGCTTTGATGGAAATACATGCTAAGGCGAAGAAGAACTTGGAGGAAGCCTATGCAAAGGTAGCCTCTAAGAAGAACAAGGGACGAAAGAAGGTGGAACTCAAGAAGGGTGACTATGTGTGGGTGCACTTCCGGAAAGAAAGGTTTCCAAGCATTAGAAAAGGAAAGTTAGCACCCCGTGGAGATGGCCCATTCCAAGTGCTCTCAAAGATAAACAACAACGCCTACGTGATCGACTTGCCAAGTGAGTATCAAGTTTCTAATACTTTCAATGTTTGTGACTTGGTTCCTTTGGATGTAGGTAATGAAGGGGTCGTGGATGATGATGCCTCGATTTCGAGGATGAAATCTTCTCAAGAAGGGGAGGATGATGCCGGGCAATCCACCACAAGGAGACCATTCACTCGGAGCCAAGCCAAGGATGTCCAAGAAGTGCATTTATACTTGGAGAGGAGAGGACTTGAGGAAGGAAGCGAGTGGAAGCCATTCCGGGTGCTCAAACTAGGCCTCACGCCTAAGGAAGAAGAGAGCCCAGCAGAGCTAGGCGCCCCGCCCGAGCCAGGCGCCCCGCCTGGCAAGCTCACTGCCTAAGGAGCTGAAAGTGCACAGGCGCCCCGCCTGATTCCAGGCGCCCCGCCTAGCTGAAGGCCAAGCCAGGCGCCCCGCCTGAAGCCAGGCGCCCCGCCTAGATGACAGCATTCCCAGGCGCCCCTCCCAGATCCCAGGCGCCCCTCCCAGCTGTGAAGGCCTATGTTATTTTACTGTTTTGCCCTACGTGGCCTATTTTGTGAACCTTATTAGTAAGGGTATTTTAGCCATTGTGCAAGCTTGGGAAACACTATAAATAGCCATGCTTAGCCTATTTTGAACTTAGCTTATTATTGATGATTAATGAATGTTGAACATGAGCAAGGCTCTTGGTTATTGAATGAAACCCTTTGTTTTGGGACTTGTAGTTCTTCTAGCGGATCTAGATGAATACTTTTCCTCTCCGACCATTCTACTTGCGTGCTCGCGTTAGCTCGAGGGTAGTTGCATAGCGTAGGTGTTCTTGTCCTTCTCTCGGGGTGTAACGGAACAAGTTCTCCGTTGCTACTTGGGATTAGAGATCGAGTTACGTCTCGTTCTTTATCTTTTTACTTTCCGCGTTTGATTTCCTACATCAACTATCATCATCTTCCTCCCTCTAAAAAACCCCTCTCCACACCAAAATAAGCACCCATCACCATATACCCACAATCCATATACTCACTCCCACATAAACAT
This sequence comes from Petunia secreta, assembly GCA_029990175.1. Classification (NCBI taxonomy): domain Eukaryota; kingdom Viridiplantae; phylum Streptophyta; class Magnoliopsida; order Solanales; family Solanaceae; genus Petunia; species Petunia secreta. Next base: position 10,898,504 of record JARKIP010000017.1, read on the forward strand.
AGACAAAAAAATAGGGAGAAAGGAGATCGGGAGAAGGGGCTTCGCAGTCCAAATTAGAGCACTGATTTAACGCCACCACTGCCACCCCCATCGGAAAACTTAACGCCGTTTTGAACCTTGATTCCTTCACTTATTACCGGATCTGAATAGAAGCATGTGGGGTCGTAGCGACGCCGCTACTCGCTGGCGTTGCTCCTCCTTCTCCTCCGTTTCACTGGCTCACTGCTATACTTTTTCTCACCGGAAATAATGGTGGAACTGGTTTGTCACTTGTTCTTGGCTGGAAAGCCATCATCGTTGGGTTTCTCTGCTTTTTGATCCGTTACTAAGAAACGAGATTAAATAAAGGGAGAGGTGGTATAGATGAGTCGCAGCGATGCCGCTGCAATGACTCGCCGGTAGTCGCTCCTCGTCTCGCCCTCTCCACTGCTATGGCTGATATTTTTGGAGATTGTGCTCCGATGCACTTGCTTTTGTTTCTATGTTCTGTTTATTGAAAAACCTATACCACTAATGCTTCTTATCTTTGTGCAGATCCACTCATTTGACCATTTTGGCTTTACAGATCCATGACTAATTTCGTTTGGTCCTGGGATTGATCCGTCGTTACTCCAAGTGTTTCATTTTTGCGCTATTGATTTTCCACTATTGTTTTATTCCTGCCGTTTAGTCTCTGGTTTCTGCTGCGTTTCATTTTCGTTGACTAATTGCACATGTTTTGACAACTGGGGTCTTGATGACAGTTTGCTGCAACTGCCAATTACGTTACTAATACTTTTGTTGGTTTTGCTATTGGGAACAATACTCCACTAATGGCAATGATTTCACGCTCTTATTATGCTTACCAATTGGCCGATGTTCACTGATTCTGAATGATACTACTCTGGTTAATGGCCAATGAAAAAATACCTATACATGTATTTGATACGACCCGAATTCTCGGTTAGGCTGTGCGGGCACCCAACCACCTCCCCTAAACCTGTTGGGCGAACTCTATTGACTGAATCGATATAAATTGTGAAAAATTACCTTGAATGAAAATGAACCAAACTTTAACAACATGAGATAACTCCCAAGAATAGACAAATATACAAGCTGTCTAAACAATACAAATAACTACCCAGAAAACACAGTTTTAGTGGTTTCCAGATCAGACATCTAACAAGGCCAAAAGATGTACACACCTCCCGAAGGGAGCAAAAGTAAGGAAAACTGTAATATCTGAAGTTGGTGGCCGCAATGAACAGGGTGGCTTACCGTAGATAGTTGAGAACGTACTACTCCTCAATCACGGCGCGACTGGCTGGGTCCTGGTGCAGAATCTGCCGAACGAAAAGAAAACACAAGGACAAATAGGGGGTGAGTCGTGAGGACTCAATAAGAGTGAACAAACTAGAAACCTCGAAAAATAGATACGCTAGTAAGGGAAACGGAACCAGGCAACAACAAATAAGTAATGCACATATAAGCAGAACAGTATTCATTTACAAAAAAATCTACACAATAGTATGAAATGAAATGGAATGGGATGAAATGAAATAAAATGAAATGAGATGAAACGAAATGAGATGCAAATGGTCACATGTGCCCATAATCCCATCCCGAAGCAGAATACTCCTGCACTCGAGGGGAATCCAATCTGCTAACCAATTGGAGCGGAATACTCCTGCTCCTGGGGCAGAATACTCCTGCTCCTGGGGCGGAATACTCCTGCACCCGATATAATATAAACCAGAGGCGGAATACTCCTGCAAAAGATGAAATGTAAAGCTGAGGCGGAATACTCCTGCACTCAGTATGATATGCAATGTAATTCATATGAATGCAATGTGATGCAATAATAACCCTTCACCGGCGCAGGACTCTCATCGACGGCCGGGAAATAGATGCCAACTCCAAGCCAAAGTACAATACTCAGATCCACAATGCAATATCAATAACAGGACATAATATATAATATAGAATGTAAATCCAAAGCTAAGGCATAATGAGTACGCCTATCGGCAGCTACACGCGTAAGGAACACGTGGTAGAAAATCCACGAGGCCAAGTGCCTCCAAAGAAATGGATATAAACACTTACCGTATTCCAAAACTAGCCCTGCTACTCAACAATTGCCTTTTTTCCTTGGATTAACTGCTAAACGATCCCGCTCTATTCAATAAGCAGAAAAATTATATCAAATAAAGCTAAAGGCTTCATTCCTTATGTCTTAGAGCAATCCAGTTAGGAACCTGATACCCTATTCGCATACGCAATATGCAGGCCAGACCTATGTACAGGGTTCAATGTCCCATAACCAAACCCTAAATAAATTACATTTATATGTTGCCCATAACTCACTGAGTACGAATATATAATCATTTCCATCATCGGGGTCCAATTGACCCTTTAAAACTATGAATTTACGTCATTAGGGCGATGTCTAATATCTCTATTTTTACCGTAAAAATATAGTCAAACACACGTAATAAGCTAAGATAATGAGTTAACATCATTACCTGAAGATTTAAGGCAGAAATTCCACTATTTTTCCACTCCTTTTCCCCTTTTTTCCTCCCTCTTTTCTAATTTTTCTCTTCTCCAAAATTTTTTGTATGTTTCTGCGTATCTTACTTGCTGCTATGCTAAGGGATTATAAATCCCTTAGCCACCGACTAATAATTTTACTTTTTTTTAAATAATAAATTCGCTACGACGATTAAAATTAAAATAGAAACCTAGAGAAGTCGAAATGATCCCAAATTTTTCAAGTAATTTATACAAAATATATGTAACATACTCGCGAAAACGGATCTCAAATCGGACTCCCGAAACTCAAGATGCGAATTTAAAGAAAAAAGGTCAAATTATTTAACTTTCGGCATTTTAGCGGAAACTAGCCGAACAACATCGAAATTTACTTTCGAAAAATCAAAAAAGTCACAAATAATCATACGAACCTAACGGCGCTTTCGGATTTTGAATCGGAGCTCATTCGCCAAAATCGAGCTCAAAAATCTCTTTTCAAAATTTATTGACAATAAAACCTGAAACCTTCTTCCGATGCCTACCAAACGAGGTTTGATTTAGCTCAAATTTTACAGACAGGTCCTAATAGACCTTACGAATATTTTAAAATTATCGGCACGGCAATCGAAGTCCTAACTTCCGAGACGACTGACCGAGGTCGTTTCAGTATTGAGGCCTCGGGATTGATTCGAACATGATACTACACTTGAACAGTCCCGTCCCCGTGTCCCTAAAGCAAAAGGCGATGATGAATGTATGAAATTAATGCAAAGCAAGTCGAATAGAGTGGTGGATTTGGTATTTGTCATGGCAACCGGCCCGGGCTCCGTGTTTGCAGCCGTACCAAATCCCGAGCCTCTATTTGACGCGCCATACAAACCTGAGCCTAAATTTTGTAAAAAAACAAACGTCCTTACTATTATTATTATTATTTTTATTACTATTAGTATTATTATTATTACTTTATTATTATTATTATATTTTCATTAGTTATTACACTTTATTATTGTACTAATCCAATTTCATTTTCATATTTTTTCGAGGAACATTTTTGTACGAATAATTCGTGGACTAACTTACAAATGGGAATATGCATTGATATGGAGTCCTTTGTGATCGAGCTCGGGCTCGAGCGTTCAAGAAATAAGACTTAGAAATTTTAGAAAATTCAAGGCTCCCGCGAATTGATCAATTTCCCGGTTCTATCTTTAACTTTGCATTACTTTCCTTGGATATTTATGCAAATAAATGTGTAAAATATTTTATTTATCAATAATATTTGATTGTTTGTATATTGATTTACTTTATGTTCATTGCCTTTTATTGTGAAGTCGTTATTTAATTTATTGCAAACTGAGGCCTTTTAGCAAAATGCGCGCAAATTAAATATTTTTCATAAATAAGTTTTATTTCAATTAATTATTTTTGATAAATTTTCTAGAAAAGCACTTGTAAATATATGGAAACCTGTCGGATTAACCGTTTTTAACGGAATTTCGGAAGTGCCTTAAAAAACCTTCTTCCGAAATTAATAAAACCTCTTACCTTTAGAATCTCTGAAAGAAAGACCGTCTTTTTATAAAAACGGAATTTTTGCACGCATTTGCTAATTTGGTTCCCTGTTTTCCTTAAATTGGGTGGCGACTCCAAAAACTCCAAAAGAGTTAGTCCATCCTGTCGATATTCCGGAATTTGTCCCTTTCGGGATAGTTTTTGGGGATCAACAGCATGGCGACTCCGCTGGGAAGCAATAAAGGTTTTGACCATAAAGGTTTCCGATTATTTGCAACTAGCATGTCTAATTTATTTGCTTTATTATATCTGTTTGTTTGGTTTGCGTTATAAAGCATGTATTATATTTATTTGTGCATAGTCTGCATTCCATTCATATTTCCTCCCTCATGGAGCCTGTCAATTCTCTTTCATCTCCTCGATTTCATCACGGGGGGCCCGCGTGACGGGCAATAATACAGGAAAAGCATTGTCCTTCCTAAGTCTTTGAATTTCTTTCGTGTCACCAAAGTTAGTTGGGATATGGTTTTGCCTGGTTTTGTCATGGCCGGTTTTACTGGTTTATGGGGCCAGGTTTATCCCACATAGGTCGAATCAGCCTCAACCGTTAGCCCACTCTTAGAAGGAGATTAGGTCATGCATTCATATACACCTTAGTTTGGACCCGGTCTTTGGCACCGTTTCCAGGAATTAAGAAACCGCCCTTTTTGTTGACGGGTTATTGAATCCCAACGACACTGCATATTATGTGATCATGTGGATATTATGACAAATCTCAAACCATTTACCATGTCAAATTTGAGAAGTCGACAATTATGTCGGTTTATTTTTATCTCAGATGTTGTATTGACAAACGATTTGTGTCGTTATAATAATCACATGTGTTTGCAACTTGTCGATTAGGCCTACCTCCGGCACAAAGAGGCACCTTACAGGGTAGGATGCATTCGCATTTTACTTATGCTCAACTAATTGTGATTGCCACATGTCAACGCGCTTAAATGCAAAAGCGCGATGTGATGCGCGCTACTTGCTTATGTGAACCTCATTAATGACATGCAAACTATCTTAGTTACCCTTTGAGAGGTTTCTTTTGTTTTGTTTATTTCTCTAGCAAATGTTGGATTTGTGAAGTGGCTGACCATTCACCATGCAAGGGATTCGAGATTTGATTGATGGTAGACGCTCTAGTTCGTGAACGATGCAGCACCAGAAGCTAATGGCATTGTTTGAAAGAACTTGGCGATTGAACTTAGTAGCATTATTTTCAATTTTTAATTCGGATTGAGGCACTGAATTGCATTGTACTTTAAAGCTTATGTTAATCTGAATCAACTTATTTTGAATTTATGAAAGTTAAAATAAAATGCATCTCATTCTTATTATATTATTTACGCTTGCATTTGTTTCCATTTCAAAATTAAAATTGATAAACCTGCCAAAGCTTTGCTTGTAACGCATGGCAAAACAACTGAACAATTTAAATCGTCGCACTGAAAAGTTATTGTCTGCGCTCTTTGAGTATCGCACTATCTGTTAGAACTTCAGTTGGGCAGCTTTTATTTGTTGGTATATGGCATTGAAGGAGTGATGCAGAACTACGCACGGTCTGATTCTCAAGGAGGGATACGTAGGCTCCCCCATCGGGCTCGACTCTTTAGCATTTAAATTTTTATTTTTTCCCCAAGAAGGACAACTGGGGCAATTTTTTGCAAAAACGAGTTAGAAATGCGAAAGATAATAACTGGGGCAGAATTTTTGCAAGAAGCAGCGTTGGTTATTAAAGAGGAGTGGGCACGAACTCTGTAATTGGTTAAGCAAACAGTGCAAAGTCTAAGACAAAGGACGTTCACTTTGTTTTAAAATATATTACAAGTTTAAGTCAAGGCAAATTTTTCAAAATGCATCTTTGACTTCATTTGCACGCTTATTTCACTCGCTATATTGCATTAAAATATTTTATCTTGCCTCTATTTTTCAAAATCTATGCTATTTGAGTTCATGAGCCAAGTTTATGAAAGCAATTCGCAAATCCAAGTCCAATGAAGACGAGGAAGCAGCAGAAGCAGCAAGATCAGGATGAAGTCTGCACTCAAACGCAAGCATTATGCGTATCATGGTTTGTTGCCGAACAGGCGGCATTTTCTATCTTTATGATTCTTCTTTCAAAATAAACGTTATGTTGAAGACTGCATAGATGGTCTAAGACAAGTCGGCTGAAACACCACTTTCAGAGTGTTTTCGCGATGTCGGTTGTCTTACAATATTGGCCTTCTATATCTAAAGTAGATTGATCGTCTAAGACAAGTCGGCTGAAGCACCACTTTCGGAGTGTTTCGCAATGTCGGTTGTCTCGCAATATTGGCATATTATATTTGAAGTAGATGATAAAGATAGACAAGTCGACTTGAGACATTATGTCCCGTTAGTCGGCTTATTTTATGAAAGCCTTGCATTTTACAATTCGTTCTCGCTTTACTTATTGTCTTGCTTTACTGTTTGAGAATAAGAATCAGCTTAGAGGTTCGCCGGGCGGAGTACCTTGTCAGTTGATCGAAGGAAGGACTTATCGATGATACCGCAACCCGCATTTACAATTTTATCACTTTATCTATTTCTTATTCCAATTATTACAGTTTATTAGAACTTGCACGCTTACCGCTTGTTGAGATTATTACAGGATTTTTAGCAGCACCGCGGCAGCATTTGGAGCATAACATAGAGCTTTTCTTAGCAATTAACCGGGGCAATCGTTGATATGAGCTAGACTCGTCAACGAGGACCTGGAGAATCGCACCCGCATAAGTCGTCAACCCCAGAGGTAAGTCTCTAGTTAACCTTAGAGTCTGAGGTTTGAGATTGAAGACAAGATGGCTTGGTTATCGAGGTGCAGTGGAAGCAATGTCCGTGTAAACCCCTCTTTATGGGTGTGTCGTCGACCATATTTTCATAACTTGGTTGATTACAAGCCTCTTTTCCTGCGCTTGAGTAGTCGTTACTATCTCGTCTTTAATTTTCAAATCGCGTCGAACTACATATGGCCTGATTCTCTTTCAGCCTGAGATATGCAGGCAACTCGGAAACCGGAGCTCGGCCATGTCCATTAGCCTCGCATTTTGATCCCAGGAATCAGAGTCTTGGCTTTACCATGACAAAATTGGGTTTCACGTCAACTTCTTTACCCTGGAAACTCTTTCATCCTTTCCGGATAAAGAGGGGCAGCTGTTGACACCCAATTTTGTCCCGAAATTTTCTAATTAACGTCTAATTATTTTAACATCAAAGGCTAATCAGTTAATTTTGAAGAAGAAAGGCCAAAATTGCAAAACATACCCTAGGTTCAGCTTACCCAATTATCCAAAAAGGGGCTAAATTCGTTCCTATAATATGAAATCAGCCTACATGTGCAATCTTGTATTTTCCTAAACCAATCCTAAGAAAGGGCTAAATCTGTTCTTAAATTTCAATTTAGGATCATTTCTGCAAAGCCCATATAACACATATACACACAACCAACTATTCATTCATCTTCCCCTTATCCCAAAAACCCTACACCCATTTTTATGAATCTATCAGCCCCTCATCACTATTCACTATCATCATCTTCCTCCCTCTAAAAAACCCCTCTCCACACCAAAATCAGCACCCATCACCATATACCCACAATCCATATACTCACTCCCACAGAAACATAGACAAAAAAAGGGAGAAAGGAGATCGGGAGAAGGGGCTTAGCAGTCCAAAACAGAGCAGTGATTTAACGCCACCACTGTCACCCCCATCGGAAAACACAACGCCGTTTTGAACCTTGATTCCTTCACTTGTTACCGGATCTGAATAGAAGCATGTGGGGTCGTAGCGACGCCGCTACTCGCTGGCGTTGCTCCTCCTTCTCCTCCGTTTCACTGGCTCACTGCTATACTTTTTCTCAGCGGAAATAATGATGGAACTGGTTTGTCACTTGTTCTTGGCCGGAAAGCCATCATCGTTGGGTTTCTCTGCTTTCTGATCCGTTACTGTGAAACGAAATGAAATAAAAGGAGAGGTGGTATAGATGAGTCGCAGCGATGCCGCTGCAATGACTCGCCGGCAGTCGCTCCTCGTCTCGCCCTCTCCACTGCTATGGCCGATATTTTTGGAGATTGTGCTCCGATGCACTTGCTTTTGTTTCTATGTTCTGTTTATTGAGAAACCTATACCACTAATGCTTCATATCTTTGTGCAGATCCACTCATTTGACCATTTTGGCTTTACAGATCTATGACTAATTTCGTTTGGTTCTGGGATTGATCAGTCATTACTCCAAGTGTTTCAATTTAGGCGCTATTGATTTTCCTCTATTGTTTTATTCCTGCCGTTTAGTCTCTAGTTTCTGCTGCGTTTCGTTTTCGTTGACTAATTGCACATGTTTTGACAACTGGGGTCTTGATGACAGTTTGCTGCAACTGCCAATTACGCTACTAATACTTTTGTTGGTTTTGCTATTGGGAACAATACTCCACTAATGGAAATGATTTCAGGCTCGTATTATGCTTACCAATTGGCCAATGTTCACTGATTCTGAATGATACTACTCTGGTTAATGGCCAATGAAAAAATACATATACACGTATTGAGGCCTCGGGATTGATTCGAACATGATACTACACTTGAATAGTCCCGTCCCCGTGTCCCTAAAGCAAAAGGCGATGATGAATGTATGAAGTTAATGCAAAGCAAGTCGAATAGAGTGGTGGGTTTGGTATTTGGCATGGAAACCGGCCCGGGCTCCGTGTTTGCAGCCGTACCAAATCCCGAGCCTCTATTCGACGCGCCATACAAACCTGAGCCTAAATTTTGCAAAAAAAACAAACACCCTTACTATTATTATTATTATTTTAATTACTATTAGTATTATTATTATTATTTTATTTTCATTAGTTATTACACGTTATTATTGTACTAATCCATTTTCATTTTCATATTTTTGCGAGAAACATTTTGGTACGAATAATTCGTGGACTAACTTAAAAATGGGAATATGCATTGATATGGAGTCATTTGAGATCGAGCTCAGGCTCGAGCGTTCAAGAAATAAGACTTAGGAATTTTAGAAAATTCAAGGCTCCCGCGAGTTGATCAGTTTCCCGGTTCTATCTTTAACTTTGCATTACTTTCCTTGGATATTTATGCAAATAAATGTGTAAATATTTTATTTATCAATAATGTTTGATTGTTTGTATATTGATTTATTTTATGTTCATTGCCTTTTATTGTGAAGTCGTTATTTAATTTATTGCAAACTGAGGCCATTTAGCAAAATGCATGCAAATTAAATATTTTTCATAAACAAATTTTATTTCAATTAATTATTTTAGATAAATTTTCTAGAAAAGCACTTGTAAATATTTGGAAACCTTTCGGATTAACCGTTTTTAACGGAATTTCAGAAGTGCCTTAAAAAATCTTCTTCCGAAATTAATAAAACCTCTTTCCTTTAGAATCTCTGAAAGAAAGACCGTCTTTTTATAAAAACGGAGTTTTTGCAGGCATTTGCTAATTTGGTTCCCTGTTTTCCTTAAATTGGGTGACGACTCCAAAAACTCCAAAAGAGTTAGTCCATCCTGTCGATATTCCGGAATTTATCCCTTTCAGGGTAATTTTGGGGTTCAACAAGGCAAGCTTGTGGAGCCTTAACCGTGTGCTAAGGAAGGAAGGCAAGGTGATGAAGATCCTCGTTGCGAGCTTCATGAAGTGGAAGTTGAACATGATACTTTAAGTGCTATGATTGCTCAAGGAAGCAACTCAAGTGTAAGTGTTTCTTCAACTTTCCATGAACATGCTAGTTCCTTGTCTTGTGAGGACTCAATGCTAGTTCGTGCTTGTGATGCATCTATTGAATTTGCAACTAGTAAAGAGTCTAATGGTCAACTTGTGTGTGCACGTGAACCTCTAGTTGAGAGGATTGAAAAGCCACATCATGATGTGAGCCCGATATTCAAAGAACCTCTCTTTAGGGAAAAGTGGTAGTTGACCTTCCTTGTGACCCTTGTTAGGACACCCCACCCATATTTGATAAAGGGGATAATGAGTTATTTGACTCTACCCTTGTTGATATAATTGATTTTTGGTGGATTTGTGTGTCGTAGTAAGGATGATAGTGACCTTGAGGAGTCCAAATTGCATGATTTGGACAAGGTTGTCTATGATGACTCCTCAAGTTTGAGCGATGAACTTAGTTTTGATACTTCACCGATGTTTAAAAATGAAGTTGATATGTCTACCTTTACTAATCCTTTGTTTGAGGGCATCTTTATTTGTGGAGGTGATTTGTATCGGACTGGAGTTGAGAACGAGCTAGAACCTCTGTGGTGTGAAGGGTTTGAACCCTTAGACAACTCTTTGTTTGATACTTTGAGTGAGATGGGTGATTCTTCTAGTGGCCCTACTCTTGATTGTTGGGTTTATGAAGAGGAAGAAGCCATTATCAATGCATTTCTTAAGAACTTGTCTTGTAAGGAGGGTTGTCTAGATGATGAATTTGGAGGTGGAAAGACCTCTCTTGCTGTGAATATGAGTGCTTTTAAGAAGGGGAGTGGAGTAATTGCTCTAGTTGTAGGTTGGGCTATTTGACTTACTCCATTCCATATGTTGATCACACCTTGAGTGTTAAGCATGCCAAAGCCATTGTGCCACAATGTGGTGAAAATGCATTGAAGTCTTGGTATGTTGGTTATGAGCTTAGGGTTCGTAGGGAATTTGATTGCCACATCTTACATGTTCCATGTCCTATTGATCTCTTTTCTTGTTCTTGTATTGAGTGCACTTCCGTGTTGAATCAAGTACTTATTGTTTCCTTTGGAGACACAAGCTTTTTAATTGGTATTGATGCTTGGCTCTATCACAAGAGTGTGTTTTCCACACCATTTGCACTTATTCTTGTTAAGCTAACCTACTTACGTAGCAGGAAACTTTGGTTATGCTTGTCCATGATTATACGTCTTAATGGTTTGATTTCGAGGACGAAATCCCGTCAAGAAGGTGAGGATGATGCGGGGAAAATTGAACCTAAGAACCAACCATCAAGAGCCAAGCTCGAGAGCACAAAGAATACAAGTGAAGGGCTCCGGACGCGACGGGCTCCGGAAGCGACTTGAAGATCATGCATTGGAGCACCATGGAAGGAGGGACACCTACGCTTCGGGGCCAAGCGGAATGCCTAGATCCAGGAGGTGCGCCTAGCAGTGAAACGCCCAGGAGGTGCACCTGACAGCCAGGCGGAGTGCCTCAGACGAGGCAGCCCTAGGCAGAGCGCCTGACCAACCAGGCAGAGCGCCTAGCCTGATGGTCAGTAGCTCCACCAGGCGGAGCACCTAGCTTTAAGCCAAGCGCCTGAAAATCGCCGAATTCTCCAACTTTTTATGGTGTAATTCCTATTTTAGCTCTAAGTGATTCTAATGTATTAACTAGACCTATGGGCTTTTACTCATTTCACATTTATGTAAGAGCGCACTATATAAACTCCCCTTAGCCATTTTCATTGATGTTTGGCATTTTATGCCAAGGTTTCCTTAATATTTCTGCATGTTTGAGCTCGTTTTGCGCTCGTTTTATAGTTTGTGAATGTGGTTTTAAACTAATTTTATGTCGTGCATGTGTAGGTTGTTACGCAGTGCATTTGGAGCTTTTAGGAGCTTGATTGAGCAAGAATTGATTGGAAGTTGATTGAGGATTGGATTGAGCACACGAGGGCACGACACGAGCGAGATTTCGGAGCAAGGAAAGGAGCAGTTTGGCTGGGCGCTTTGGGGCACGTGGCGCGCCAGTTATAGCGCCCAGTGCCCCAGCGCTTTTACCCACGCGGCGCATGGTTATAGCGCCCAAAGTTCGACGGGTTCTGCTTGTCTTGGCGCTTTATGAGGCGCGGGGCGCCCGTTATAGCGCCCCTTGTGCGGATTTTCACTTCCTATTCCGTCTAGCATTGGGTCTAACTTGTTGCTAGGTGTTTGTAAACACTATAAATAGTATTTTACTTAGTTTTTGAAGGGAGTTCTTACTTTAGAGCAATATTGAGAGCAACATACTCATTGAACAAGGGTTTATTCCTAATCTTTCATCTATTACATCAATTATTTCATTATTACACCAAATTCTTGCCTTGTGATTATGTATATGTGTGGCTAAACATTACGCTCTAGGGTTAGAGTATTACATGAAAGTTGATTGTTTGAAGATTGATTCCTATTGATTGAATCCCATAACGGGTTGCTTATTCTTTCTTGATTTCACTTGTATAATTGTTAGAGCTCGATAATTACACATTATCTATGGTTTTGGATTGAACTCGAAAGAGGGAATTTAATTACGTAATAAGAAAGATAGAACTAGTTTGTGAACCCGGGCATCGGGGAACCAATTTGCGAGTAGGATAGACATATACTTGCTTGCCTAGTTTAACTCATTACATGATTCATTAATGCGTGCATGTGATTTAACCCATAGACATATAGGGATTGAAGTAGCTTGCATAGACTGTGAAGAACTGAAAGGTTTTCACAGTTACATTTACTCTGTCAGTTAGTAACCCAGGATTTAAGAAGTGGAATCAATTGGATACATCAACTGGATTGTTCGTAACTCTGACCCTAGATCGTCCTCTTAATATTGTTAACAACCAAAGTACTACACCATTGCTTGACTACACTCTAGCACTTTAACTACTGCGTTTTAGTTATAAAAACTCTTACAATCAAAGAAAAAGATCCCTGAGTAGTTTGTTAGAAATTTTTTGTTAAGTATTAGTCTGCTTAGTCCTCGTGGGAACGATATTCGATTTATAACTTTATTACTTTTCGACCGCGTATACTTGCGTGTGCGTTGGGAGCAACAAGTTTTTTGTGCCGTTGCCGGGGACTAATTACGGACTAGTTTCTTTTTGAACGATTACTTAATTTCTATTCAGGTTTAATTTTTTGTTGAGTTTGTTGTGCTGTTTCAGGCAATAGGTTTTGAATGCAAAGGAATAAAAAGGACGAATCACTCGCACCTTTTGATCCCGAGCCTGAAAGAACCTTGAGAAGGGCAAGAAGGGAAGCGAAAGATCGAGAAGCATTAGCAATCGTACTTGCCTCTCTACCTGTTGAAATGGCAGAAGAACAAGCAGTAGCAGTGCGAGATGTTGCTCTTCCTAGCCTGGGAGGAGTAGCGCCAAGTATTGTGAAGCCCGCTATTACCGGGCACTTTGAGATCAAGCCCGGCATGATTCAGTTGCTGCATGTGACGGGGCAATATGCTGGATTACTACATGAGGATCCGCAGCAACACATTCAGAACTTTCTGGAGATCAGTGATACTTATACACCATCGGGTGTGCCTACTGATTATGTTCGTATGACTTTGTTCCTATTTTCATTGATTGGGGCAGCAAGGAAGTGGTTAAAGGCTGAGAAGCCTGGGTCTATCACTACTTGGGAGGATTTGGCTAAGAAATTCTTGGCTAAGTTTTATCCGTCCGCCAAGACAGCCCGGCTGAGGAGCGAAATTATGTCCTGCAGACAGTTAGAAGGAGAATCCCTGTATGCAGCCTGGGAGAGATTCAAAGCTCTATTGAGAGATTGTCCACATCACAACCAATCTAATGAGGTAATTGCACACACTTTTGTGGAGGGGTTGAACCAACAGACTAAGATCGTGGTTGATGCTGCTGCTGCTGGAGGCCAAGTGCTGGCTTTAAATTTTGATCAGATTTAGAAATTACTTGACAAGTTTTCGCAGAGCAATCCTGATTGGCAGGGTGATGGCAGAGCTACGACACAATTTGAGGGTGTTAGCAGGGCTAATACGCAGAAAGCCGCTGGGATACTTCAATTGGATGCAATTTCAGAGCTGAGAGCGAAGATGGATGCTATTTCTAATCAAATCAGCAAGCTGACTCTCCAAGCAAAACCACCATTAGCCCCAGTGCAACAAATTCAAACCTATTGTGAGGTATGTGGAGAGGATCATAGTACTGAACTATGTCCATCTAACCCAGAGTCAGTATATTATGTGGGTAATCAGAACAGGTCACAGGGTCTGAATCGCAATCAATATGGTAACAGCTATAACACGGGTTGGCGTAATCACCCAAATTTTTCTTGGAGGGATAACCGTGAGCAGTTTCAGGGTAATGAGAGACCCCAAATTTATCAAACCAATGCACCACAGCAGGGGTCACAGTCACAGACTCAGCCGCCGCAGTCTAATGCAGTGGAGGATATGCTTAGGAAACTTCTTGAAGGGCAGCAAAAGCTCATGGATGATTCAGCATCTCAGGCACAAACAATTAAAGATTTGAGCAGTGCGCAGAAAGATCTTGAGAGAAAATTGGGGCAGCTAGCTGGAGCACAAAATAATAGACCTCGGGGTGCTTTACTGAGTGATACAGAGAAAAATCCTAAAGAATTTGTGCAAGCAGTCACTTTGAGGAATGGAAGAGCTCTAGAAGAAGTTCCCCCAAAACCAAAGAAGCCTGTTGGTGAGTTAGAGCCTAATGCTGATAGGGAAGTGGAGAAAGAAGCAGAGACAGTGATAGCAAAGCAGCCCGAGTCTGCTATTGTGAGACCACCACCACCTTTCCCTCAGAGGCTACAGAAGCAGAAAGTTGATGCAGCATGCAAGAAATTCTTGCAGATATTGAGTCAGATTCAAGTAAATATTCCTTTGGTGGAGCTTTTGCGGGATGTTCCCAAATATACTAAATACATCAAGGATATTGTATCTAACAAGAGAAGACTGACTGAGTTTGAGACAGTTGCACTCACTGAGGAGTGTAGTTCCAGAGTTCGAAGCAAGCTTCCTCAGAAATTGAAGGACCCTGGCAGTTTTACCATTCCCTTGAAAATTAGGGAACATGAGGTTGGTCGAGCTTTATGTGATTTGGGTGCTAGTGTGAATTTAATGCCTTCTTCAGTTTTCAGGAAGCTAGGCCTGGGTGAACCTCGACCCACTACTGTGACCCTGGAGCTGGCTGATAGATCTTTGACATTCCCCGAGGGGATTATTGAGAACGTGCTTGTACAAGTGGGTCAGTTTATACTACCCGTTGATTTTATTATTCTTGATTATGAAGCTGACCCTGAGGTTCCTCTTATCTTGGGAAGAGGATTTTTGGCTACCGCTGATGCTTTTATTAGAGTCAGAGCTGGAAAGATGATTATGAAGGTAAATGGAGAAGAAGCTGTGTTTAATGTGTTCAGAGCTACCCAGCTTCCTTCTCATTATGAAGAGTTGTCCATGGTAAAAGTGGTAGATGATGAGTTGACTGCTGATGAGAGGTCATTCTTGGCTTCTAATGTTGATTCTTTAGAACGGGCACTCTTATGTGATGATGATGATATCCTGAAGGATGATGATATTGAAGAGTATTTGGAGGTTCTTAATATGCAGAGTAGATTCATCCAAGGGTGGAAGAAATTTGAGGAGCTTGATAGACCGTTGACCTTAACTCCTGCTAAACCGCCTATTGAGAGAGCTCCTAATCTTGAGCTCAAACCTCAACCCGAGCATTTACGTTATGCTTATTTGGGTGAAGGTAATACTTTGCCCGTGATCCTTTCTTCTTTGTTGTCTGATGTGCAGGTTGAGAAGGTGTTGCGGGTATTGCGAGAGCGCAAGAGAGCTATTGGCTGGACTATTGCTGATATTAGAGGGATTAGTCCTTCTTTCTGTATGCATAAAATTCTCTTGGAGGAAGATCATAAACCATCCATAGAGAAGCAGAGGAGGCTAAATCCAATTATGAAAGAGGTGGTGAAGAAAGAAGTTATCAAGTGGCTGGATGTTGGTATTATTTTTCCTATCTCTGACAGCAAGTGGGTGAGTCCAGTGCAATGTGTTCCAAAGAAGGGGGGCATGACAGTGGTGAAGAATGAGCATAATGAGTTGATTCCTACAAGAACTGTTACAGGGTGGCGAATTTGCATTGACTATACGAAGCTGAACAAGGCCACCAGGAAAGATCACTTCCTACTCCCCTTTATTGATCAGATGCTGGATAGACTTGCAGGGCATGAGTACTACTGCTTCTTGGATAGGTATTCAGGCTACAATCAAATTGTGATAGCCCCTGAAGACCAAGAGAAGACTACTTTTACTTGTCCATATAGCACCTATGCATTTAGGAGGATGCCATTTGGGTTGTGTAATGCCCCGGGGACTTTTCAGCGGTGCATGATGGCTATTTTCACTGACATGGTGGAAAAATTTGTGGAGGTATTTATGGATGATTTTTCAGTGGTTGGTGACTCCTTTGATGAATGTTTGAGAAATCTTGATGCTGTGCTGAGCCGTTGTGAAGAAACAAATCTGGTGCTGAATTGGGAAAAATGTCACTTTATGGTTCAAGAAGGAATAGTACTTAGGCACAAGGTGTCAAAGCAAGGGATTGAGGTTGACAAAGCAAAGATTGAGGCTATTGAGAAATTACCCCCCACGTATCTCTGTTAAAGGGGTGCGTAGTTTCTTGGGACATGCAGGGTTCTATATACGTTTCATAAAGGACTTCTCCAAAATTTCCACTCCCTTGTGTAAATTGTTGGAGAAGGATGTGAAATTTGTGTTTAATGATGCTTGTCTCAAGGCATTTGAAGAGTTGAAGAAAAGGTTGGTGACTGCACCAATCATCATTGCTCCTGACTGGTCTTTGTCGTTTGAATTGATGTGTGATGCGAGTGATAATGCTATCGGGGCTGTTCTAGGCCAAAGAATTGGAAGAATCTTTCACTCCATCTATTATGCAAGCAAGACGCTTGATGCAGCCCAGTCCAATTACACCACCACTGAGAAGGAGTTGCTAGCCGTAGTTTATGCTTTTGATAAATTCAGATCTTATTTGGTTGGCACTCATGTCGTTGTCTACACTGATCATGCTGCAATCCGGTATTTGTTTGAAAAGAAGGACTCCAAGCCTAGACTCATTAGATGGGTTCTCCTATTGCAAGAGTTTGATGTTGAAATTCGAGACCGCAAGGGGACTGAGAATCAAGTTGCTGATCATTTGTCAAGGCTGGAGAATAGAGATCATGTAGATGAAGGGCTCGAGATCAAAAAGGTATTTCCTGATGACCAACTTTTTGCTCTTGATGCAGCTGAGGTGCCATGGTATGCTGACATGGTGAATTTACTTGTGAGTAATGTATATCCCCCTGGGGCAACTGCTGAGCAAAAGCGTAAACTCCTTCATGAGAGCAGATTTTATGTGTGGGATGAGCCCTATTTGTACAAGATAGGAGTTGATCAACTAGCTAGGAGATGCATTCCAAGGGAAGAAGTAGAGCCGATTCTACAGAGCTGCCATTCCTCTCCTTATGGTGGCCACCTTGGTGGAGATCGAACAGCTGCAAAGGTACTCCAATCTGGTTTCTTTTGGCCTTCTTTATTTAAAGATGCTCATGCACTAGTGAAGCAATGTGATCGTTGCCAAAGAACGGGTACTATTACTAGGCGTCACGAGATGCCTTTGAACAATATCTTGGAGATTGAGCTGTTTGATTGTTTGGGTATTGATTTTATGGGTCCATTCCCACCTTTTATGGGCCATAAATACATCCTCGTAGCAGTTGATTATGTGTCTAAATGGGTGGAGGCTATTGCACTTCCAACAAATGATGCAAGTGTGGTGGTGAAGTTCGTGAAGAAGAATATTTTCACTCGTTTTGGGACACCGCGGGCTATAATCAGTGATGAAGGTACGCACTTCTGTAACCGGTTATTCAATAAATTATTGGCTAAGTATGGGGTTCGCCACAAGGTGGCTACTGCTTATCATCCCCAAACTAGTGGCCAAGTGGAAGTGTCTAATAGAGAGATCAAGCAAATCCTTGAGAAGACTGTGAATGCCTCGAGGAAGGATTGGGCTATGAAGTTAGATGATGCTCTCTGGGCCTATCGAACCGCATTCAAAACACCTATTGGAACCTCTCCGTATAGGCTTGTTTATGGTAAGGCCTGTCACTTTCCGGTTGAATTAGAGCATAAGGCGTATTGGAAAATTCAAAAGCTCAACCTTGATATGGCCTTAGCGGGTGAGAAGAGGATGCTCCAATTGCATGAGCTTGAAGAGTTCCGTTTCCATGCGTATGAAAATGCGAAATTATATAAGGAACGGACAAAGAAATGGCATGATAAGCACATTGAGCGTCGTTCTTTTGAGCCCGGGCAGCTAGTATTGTTGTTCAACTCGAGGTTGAAATTATTCCCGGGCAAGTTGAAGTCGAGATGGTCGGGGCCTTTTGAAGTTGTACGTGTTACCGCACATGGAGCGGTTGAATTGAGAGCCCCGGATTCTGAGAACACATTCTTGGTTAATGGTCAACGGGTGAAACGTTATTGGGGAGGTGCGGTGAATCACCGCACTTCCATTACTTTGAGGGACCCTTGATTCATACCCGTCGTGCCACGACGTTAAATAAGGCGCTTCTCGGGAGGCAACCCGAGTTTGTACTTGTAATAGTTAAGTATTTTTTGTTTTATAGCGTCACATAGTTTGTTGTTTTTGTGTGTCGTTTTTGTAGGAATCGGATGAGCTAAACATGGTGAAATTAATGCTTTGAGGGGTACGGGACGTCTCGAGACATGTCCCGCGCTTGGGGTCGCACTTGGAATCGGAAATCGGTGCAAAAAAACGTGCTCGGGCGCATTCGGGAGTGCCCCGCGCCTCCCAACGCGCGAAATGAAAGTTGAAGAAAATAAGCCTGGCGCGTTTGGGAGCGCCCCGCGCCTCCCAATGCGCCGAGGCAAGCAGAATGTCAAGAAAAGTGGCCGCTTTTGGCCCGCGCCGCGGTGCTTAACGCGCCCGGCCAAAATTTTTTAAGTTATTCGGGTCAAACGGGTTTTGACCCGCGACCCGGTTTCCCCCATCCCCTTATACCCGATTTCTACACCTCTTTCTTCACTATTTTCACTCTAATTACTCTCTAATTACTCACCAATTCACCTCTAACACTTGGAATCATTGAAAATCTTGTGCAATCCAGTCTAACACATTCAAGTAAGTAAATTCCTACCTTCCTCTCTCAATAACATGTAAGTTGCACTCATTCTTGTCCATGGAAGGTTTCTTAGCTAGTTACAAGTTTATACATAAAATTCACTCTTGTTGTGCTTAATTTGTTAATGGTGCTAGATAGATAGCTTGTGACTTGTAAAAAGAGATCTCCCAACAATTTGGGAGGGTTGGCACATTCCAAAACTCATTGAAATTGGTAGTTTCAAAGTGTGCACACCAAGTGTTTGTGAAAAAGCCTCAATGATAAAAATTCAATAACATTGTGAATTCTTGAGTAGCAATACATTCCTTAGGCTTCTAATGGACATTAGGTGTTGCACACACATAAGAATTGATCATGATGCACCCACACTAGCTTGATCTTGAAAAATCAAAAACGTGGCATACTTTGTCCGAAGCTAGTTTTGTTTAAGTGTGGGGTTGCTCGTGCCATTGAGTTGAGTGTTTGACACATAAAGTGTGTGATAAGTGTTGGGTGGTACCCTACCAATTGAGCTTGAATTGTATATTTTTGGTGCTTATTTATCCATCTCACCTTGATCTATTGTTGTGTAGGTACCATGGTGACCACACCTTTGCCAAACAAGAGTTCTTCATCTGCCGCGGGCCCGAGGAGAGTACTTCAAGCCGGGCCTTCTACCACAAAGCAAAAGGGCAAGGCACCGGCCAAGCCCAAGGCCAAACCAAAGGCAAAAGGCAAGGCAAAGATACCTAAGGACGCGGTACCGATACCACGTCCCGGAGGAAAGACCCGTTATGGCATCACTTTTGTAAAGAGAGGTGAATGCCAAACGTGGTATAAGAATGTGAGGCTTGCGGGGTACATCCCCGAGCAAGCCATTGATAAAAGAAGGCTTATGCAGAAATTCTGAGGTGTGGCCGAGGCGATAATTGCTCTAAAGTGGGACTCAGTATTTGAGAGTCCGGGGCACGCCAACCTGGATTTGGTGCAAGAGCTTTATGCCAACTGGGAGCCGGACGACGCATGGAAGGAGGATGATATGGTCACGGTGAGGGGGGTGAAAGTGAAGCTGGATCCTACGGCATTGAATGCCTTTCTGGGGGTCGAGGACCCCGACTATGATGATATGAAGGAGTACATCAAAAAGCCTGACTACAAGGCTCTGCGAGACACACTATGTGGCGAGGGCTCCACTCACAAGTGGGAGCGCAATGCCGCCGGAAGACACAAATTCATGTACTTCTCGCAGTTTCTTAAACCGGCCCGTGTGTGGATGCGGTTTATCAATGCACGCATACTACCATCTTCCCATTATTCCGAGGTCACCAAGACTCGGGCGTGCATAGTTTACTTCTTTATGACTGGGAGGCCGGTAAATATAGGCTACTACATGTTGCGAGTGATGAAGGAGCAACGGAAGTTAGATTCATGTATTCACTTGTACTTTGGGAACCTCTTGACCCGATACTTAGAGCAGGCTGGAGTCCCCGTAGATGAGATTGGGGATCGCATTGTCCCTGACATAGGGAAGCCTTTTGATATTGCCTCGGTCAAGGGTGTGACCACTACTGCGCCGGTGAAACAGACGGCAGATGAGTGGCGGGAGGCAGACGCCAACTTGTCTGCGCGTCAGTATTTGATGATGGAGCAGATGACCCGGCGGTCGGACGTGGATTTTGCCGCTATTGATCGCACTGTCCCTCTCCTGGAGACCTCGAAAGGTCTGCTAGGCATGACTCGAGCTAGAGAGGTGCCTCCGGAGGGTTGGCACATTCCAAAACTCATTGAAATTTGTAGTTTCAAAGTGTGCACACCAAGTGTTTGTGAAAAAGCCTCAATGATAAAAATTCAATAACATTGTGAATTCTTGAGTAGCAATACATTCCTTAGGCTTCTAATGGACATTAGGTGTTGCACACACATAAGAATTGATCATGATGCACCCACACTAGCTTGATCTTGAAAAATCAAAAACGTGGCATACTTTGTCCGAAGCTAGTTTTGTTTAAGTGTGGGGTTGCTCGTGCCATTGAGTTGAGTGTTTGACACATAAAGTGTGTGATAAGTGTTGGGTGGTACCCTACCAATTGAGCTTGAATTGTATATTTTTGGTGCTTATTTATCCATCTCACCTTGATCTATTGTTGTGTAGGTACCATGGTGACCACACCTTTGCCAAACAAGAGTTCTTCATCTGCCGCGGGCCCGAGGAGAGTACTTCAAGCCGGGCCTTCTACCACAAAGCAAAAGGGCAAGGCACCGGCCAAGCCCAAGGCCAAACCAAAGGCAAAAGGCAAGGCAAAGATACCTAAGGACGCGGTACCGATACCACGTCCCGGAGGAAAGACCCGTTATGGCATCACTTTTGTAAAGAGAGGTGAATGCCAAACGTGGTATAAGAATGTGAGGCTTGCGGGGTACATCCCCGAGCAAGCCATTGATAAAAGAAGGCTTATGCAGAAATTCTGAGGTGTGGCCGAGGCGATAATTGCTCTAAAGTGGGACTCAGTATTTGAGAGTCCGGGGCACGCCAACCTGGATTTGGTGCAAGAGCTTTATGCCAACTGGGAGCCGGACGACGCATGGAAGGAGGATGATATGGTCACGGTGAGGGGGGTGAAAGTGAAGCTGGATCCTACGGCATTGAATGCCTTTCTGGGGGTCGAGGACCCCGACTATGATGATATGAAGGAGTACATCAAAAAGCCTGACTACAAGGCTCTGCGAGACACACTATGTGGCGAGGGCTCCACTCACAAGTGGGAGCGCAATGCCGCCGGAAGACACAAATTCATGTACTTCTCGCAGTTTCTTAAACTGGCCCGTGTGTGGATGCGGTTTATCAATGCACGCATACTACCATCTTCCCATTATTCCGAGGTCACCAAGACTCGGGCGTGCATAGTTTACTTCTTTATGACTGGGAGGCCGGTAAATATAGGCTACTACATGTTGCGAGTGATGAAGGAGCAACGGAAGTTAGATTCATGTATTCACTTGTACTTTGGGAACCTCTTGACCCGATACTTAGAGCAGGCTGGAGTCCCCGTAGATGAGATTGGGGATCGCATTGTCCCTGACATAGGGAAGCCTTTTGATATTGCCTCGGTCAAGGGTGTGACCACTACTGCGCCGGTGAAACAGACGGCAGATGAGTGGCGGGAGGCAGACGCCAACTTGTCTGCGCGTCAGTATTTGATGATGGAGCAGATGACCCGGCGGTCGGACGTGGATTTTGCCGCTATTGATCGCACTGTCCCTCTCCTGGAGACCTCGAAAGGTCTGCTAGGCATGACTCGAGCTAGAGAGGTGCCTCCGGAGGAGGATGAGAACACGGATTCGGATATTGTTGCTAACGATCCGGACAGTGAGGTTGAGGCGACTGATGCTGAGGGCGGTGGCTCTGATGAGGAGAAGGATTAGCTCCACACTCCTACGCACCACCCGGATATCAGGGCAGTTTTCTTTTACTTTTGCACTTACTTCTTTGTCGCACTGGGGACATTGCTTAGTTTAAGTGTGGGGTACTGCCCTTATCTATTTTTGAGGTTAGGATGCATGTACCATAGGATTTTTTTTTTGTCACTTGACTTTATTGTGATTTATTTCTTGCTTTAATATATGAAAAAAGAAAAATTAGAAAACCAATGAAAAAATTCCAAAAAGATTTTCCTTTTAGTTTTATTAGTGGTACATGTCATCCGCCCCGTGGTTTTTCTTATGACCTCGGTTCTTTTCCACGGGGAGGCCTTTGAACCGGGTAGTTTTTATTTTTAGGATTAGGATAGTTAGTTGTAGATGACCCTAGACGAAGGAAAGAGGTAGAATGCTAGGTGCCTTTGACTTGTTTGATACCGGTGGACTTGAACTTGATTGCATGTGCTATTTGTGGTGTCTTTGGATTTTAATGGTGATGCATGCCTAGGAGAAAATGGAACGACCCCCTTGAGATGCTTGAGTCCACTTGCTTGACTTGATTGTGAACCTTTGTGCATTAGTGCTTAAATTTCCACAAGTTGCATTCTAGATGCTTGATTGAGAGTTGTTGATGGAATCTTTTTGTGTGGACCATGTGCGATGTGTGTGTGAGGCATTTTCTTGTTTACTCCATGTTGCATATGCCCCGTCTGTGTGCAAAGCGAAATCCTAGGTTTGCTCTAGTCGGGAAATGATACAAGGCCTCCTTTTGATTTGCCTACCCTTACATATATACCTTGGAAAAAAATTGTTGTTGTGATTTCTTCGACCCTTTTTGTTGGCACCCACACCCCGAGCCTACCCATTTGTTCTAAATTGACTCTTTTGGCCTTTACTCCTTAAGCACTTTATTGATATTGTGTTGTTGTGTTGGAGTTGCGGTTGGATTTTGGGAGGTTTTTGAGTGGAGCTAATGAAGGGGAATAATTGTTAAAATTGTGAAGTAGTGAAAAGCATTGGCAAGGTTGGAAGATAATGAAATAGAAAAAGAAAAAAAAATAGCAAAGTTGAAAAGAAAAGAAAAGAAAAAAAATTGTGGAAAAAGAAATAAAAAGAGAAAAAGATATCCATCCCTTGCTAGTGTGTGCTTAAAAGAAAAATGCTACTTGTTGAGAAGGTGTGTATGGAAGTGTTGATTGGGTAGCTTGATGAGATTGGTGCTTAATTTGAATGTGATGTATTAAAGTGCTTAGGGAGGTAGTCACTATTACCATATGTATCCTACCCGCCCCTTAGCCTACATTACGACCTTTCTGAAGTCCTAGTTAATCCCGATTGGAGTGAGCTTACATTAGTGGAGTCCTACACTACGGGCAAGCCTATGGTACGTTGTGTGTGACATGTGAGACTTTCATGAGAGTGAGTGAATTCATTTGTATTGCCCCCGTTCTATTCATGATATTGATTGTTGTGTGTGATTTTTTTTGGGGGGGGGGGGGGGGGGCACTCTTTTGCTTCATATTGGTGAGGGCACGTGGTTTGCATGAAATAGGTGAAGTTGATGGTTCGTGGTTGAGTAGATAGAGGTGATTTTGTGGGAGCATGGTAGCATTAAGTTGAGTTGGTGCATTTGAGCCATTTTGGGGTGGTTGTTCTCATATTTTTGGTTTTGGTAAATTGTTGGCATGTTGTGGATCCATAGTAGTCATGTGTGCATTGGTTCAATGGTCGGTATCAACCATAGTCATAGGCAGACCTATTTTACCTAGGTTGGGAAGTGATATGCGACTTGCTCGAGGGCGAGCAAAGGTTCAAGTGTGGGGTGGTGATGTTTGGCATTTTATGCCAAGGTTTTCCTAATATTTCCGCATGTTTGAGCTTGTTATGCGCTCGTTTTATAGTTTGTGAATGTGGTTTTACACTAATGTTATGTCGTGCGTGTGTAGGTTGTTACGCAGTGCATTTGGAGCTTTTAGGAGCTTGATTGAGCAAGAATTGATTGGAAGTTGATTGAGGAATGGATTGAGCACACGAGGGCACGACACGAGCGAGATTTCGGAGCAAGGAAAGGAGCAGTTTGGCTGGGCGCTTTGGGGCACGTGGCGCGCCAGTTATAGCGCCCAGTGCCCCAGCGCTTTTACCCACGCGGCGCATGGTTATAGCGCCCAAAGTTCGACGGGTTCTGCTTGTCTTGGCGCTTTACGAGGCGCGGGGCGCCCGTTATAGCGCCCCTTGTGCGGATTTTCACTTCCTATTCCGTCTAGCATTGGGTCTAACTTGTTACTAGGTGTTTGTAAACACTATAAATAGTATTTTACTTAGTTTTTGAAGGGAGTTCTTACTTTAGAGCAATATTGAGAGCAACATACTCATTGAACAAGGGTTTATTCCTAATCTTTCATCTATTACATCAATTATTTCATTATTACACCAAATTCTTGCCTTGTGATTATGTATATGTGTGGCTAAACATTACGCTCTAGGGTTAGAGTATTACATGAAAGTTGATTGTTTGAAGATTGATTCCCATTGATTGAATCCCATAACTGGTTGCTTATTCTTTCTTGATTTCACTTGTATAATTGTTAGAGCTCGATAATTACACATTATCTATGGTTTTTGGATTGAACTCGAAAGAGGGAATTTAATTCCGTAATAAGAAAGAATAGAATTAGTTTGTGAACCCGGGCATCGGGGAACCAATTTGCGAGTACGATAGACATATACTTGCTTGCCTAGTTTAACTCATTACATGGTTCATTAATGCGTGCATGTGATTTAACCCATAGACATATAGGGATTGAAGTAGCTTGCATAGACTGTGAAGAACTGAAAGGTTTTCACAGTTACATTTACTCTGTCAGTTAGTAACCCGGGATTTAAGAAGTGGAATCAATTGGATACATCAACTGGATTGTTCGTAACTCTGACCCTGGATCGTCCTCTTAATATTGTTAACAACCAAAGTACTACACCATTGCTTGACTACACTGTAGCACTTTAATTACTGCATTTTAGTTATAAAAACTCTTACGTAAGATCCCTGAGTAGTTTGTTAGAAATTGTTTGTTAAGTATTAGTCTGCTTAGTCCTCGTGGGAACGATATTCGATTTATCACTTTATTACTTGTCGACCGCGTATACTTGCGTGTGCGTTGGGAGCAACATTCATCATTGGACATCACCTTGAATATTGAAAACATTGAAACCCTTGTATGGGCTTGAATTCAATTGGTGAAATCCAATTTGAATTTCGTCCGTCTTTGATCATTCTATTTGCAAGAGTCGGGTATCTCTTGAGGATAGTTGCATAGCGTAGGTGATTCCTTGACATTCACTTGAGGTGTAATAAGACAAGTTCGTCATTGCTACTTAGGTAATCGTTAGAGTTTCGTCACATTCTTATCTTTACTTTATTGCTTCCGCATTTTTCCCCTTATCAATAAGTGTGGGAGTAGAGATTGTACCTCCAAACCAGTGCCGGGTTGACCTAAGTTTCATGTTGGACTAGCATGAACTCTTCCATGCTTTGAGGGAAGTTTAGCTTGAAGTGATTTGTTTTAAATTGGTATATGCTAGTTGTTATTTCAGACTAGTAGATCCTGGTTGTTGAGAGCTGGTTTTGAAGTATGACAAACGAGAAGGACACTGAGGTTCAGGAGAAGAACCTTGTCCTTGAGATGAAGGACACGCTTGATCGAAAAGATTACGGGTTGCAAATCCCTGTGGAACTAGGAGTAGTGGCGCGTGGTTGTTGACGTATCCTAGTCAGACTAAAAGAGGCGGTGTCCAGGCTGTATCTTTGAAGTGTGGACAAGAGTTAGACTTTAACATGGAAAAGAGTTACTGCGAATCTGATATTGCCATAATTAAGAGAATTCCCAGCAGGACTCAACTAGGGTTGTAAGACCTGTATAAAAGCAAGTAGAAGAGACAGCCGAAATCAGTTTTTTCAAATAGAGAGTCGAGAGCATATAGAGGTGATCTGAAGAACTGTCTACGTGGGAAAACTGAAGAAGACAACTGGTTTGCATGCAGAGTATTTGAGTCTAGATCTCTTGTCTAGGTTCATCGAGTTGTAAGTTGTCTCTGTTACAAGTGTTCATTGTTTTGTCTATTAGCTTATTTCAGAAGCATATGTATTAGGCAAACTACTTTGTGATTACTAGAAAAAGCTAGAGTTTAGCTTTGGTTAGTGATTAGGGTCTAGAGTGTAGCCCCTTGGTTACAGAGTTTGTAATCTAAAACGTTGCTCTTGTGTTAGTGGATTGAGATTCAAAATCCCAGAGTGTGGGTCGTGGTTTTTCTCCCTTGAGCAAGGAGTTTTCCACGTAAAATCCTTGTGTTCTTGGTGAATGTTTTGAAGTGTGTTCTTAAGTACAGTTTGCATAAAAGAGAACTGAGGAACCTTGTTCTACTACGGAAGAACCAGGTTCTTACAACAAAAATCGGAGGACACTATTCAACCCCCCCCCCCCCTTCTAGTGTCGTTAGGAGGTGCTTAAAGTATAACAAGTGGTATCAGAGCAGGTCTTCTCTTGTAAGGCTAACACCTTGAGAAGGATCAAAATGAGTGCGCCGCCTACTATTACTGAAGGACAGTCGGTTCTGAGGCCTCCACAGTTTAATGGGCAATACTACGCATGGTGGAAAAATAGGATGGAGAATTACATATGTGCTGAAGATTATCAACTCTGGCTGATAGTCTCTGAAGGAAACCTGATTCCCACCAAAATAGTTGGTGAAGGAACCACTGCCACAAAAGAACCCAAGCTGAAAGAAGAGTTTGATGAGTCTGATTATAAGATAATCGAAAAGAACCACAAAGCCAAGCGGTTGGTTATATGTGGTCTGGGTCCAGAAGAGTTCAATCGAGTATCATCGTATAAGACGGCTAAGGAAATATGGGATGCTTTACAAGTTGCACACGAAGGAACCACTGAAGTAAAGGACTCAAAAAGAAGAATGTTGAAGAGACAATTTGAGTTATTTACTATGGGCGAGAAGGAATCGATTCAGGATATGATGACCAGGTTGACCATGATTACAAATGAAATGAGATCTCTGGAGATGGAACTGCCTGAGGTGGAGATGGTTGACAAAATCCTGAATGTGTTACCTGAAGCATGGGAACCAAAAATGACGGCCATTATTGAATCCAAACCCTTGAAATCCATCAAGCTTGAAGAACTGGTTGGAAGTCTAAAGACGCACGAGATGATGAAGGACTCAAAGGCTAAACCTGCAGCAAAGAAGGAAAAGACCCTTGCACTGGAAGCAACAGAAGAAGCTGATGAATATGTTGATCTTCAATCAGTGGAAGCTGCAATGGTAAGTGCTCTAAGACAAAAACTCAATCTGGGAAGGTTTAAAGGATTTAAACGAGGGAACAAGGAGAGCTCTAGCAGGAAGAACATAGTTGACAGTCCTGACTACTCTGGATGCTTCAAATGCTTCAAGAAGGATCATGCTGTCATGGATTGCCCAATGTGGGAAATAGAGTGGATGAAGAACAGAGCTGCTAAGGAAAAGGAAAAGGAAACCACAAAGGAAAACGATGCAGATAGAAAGAAGTCAAGACGGCCCCCAAACTTCAGAGCAGAACGAAGGAAAAGGAAGGAAGCTTTCTATGCCACATGGGGACCAACTGACAGTGAGTCTGATCACGAGAAGGAAGCTGACGATGACTCACCGCTAGCATTAGCAGGGATGACGGATGTTAGTTCTGATGAAGAACATCCTCTTGAAGTAAAATGGGGAAGAGATCCATCAAAGCCACCAGTGTTCAATGGGACTCATTACAATTACTGGAAGAAACAAATGAAGAATTTCTTGCAGGCAACTGATTATAGTCTGTGGCTAATTGTGAAAAGAGGACCTCATGTTCCAGTGAAGAGAGCAGCAAATGGAGTCTTGGTACCCAAGAAAGTAGAAGAACTAGATCCACAAGATCTGGACTGGCTACAAGCAAACTCCAAGGCTGAGGGCTGTCTAAGAAGAGGACTTACAGATGATGTGCTCGGACAGATACTGGAATGTAAATCAGCCAAGGAGATATGGAAGAAACTGAAGGAGTTGTACATAGCTGACAACACCAAGAAGGACTCTGCCCTCATGGCAACTGAAGGAAAGGAAGCTGACTGTTCAGCAGAGGTATGTTTATCTGATCTTAAGGAAACTTTACATACATACTCTTCTGAAAATCTAATCCTAATCACAGCCACATTGATTGAAGGATATGAAAAAGAAAAGCTTGAAAAAGATAAATTAATTGAAGAACTGGGTGATCTTAGAACTAAGCACAAGAGTCTCCTAGAACAGAACATTGAGCTTGAAGAAACAAATGCCATCTTGAAAGGGCAGACTCTTGTGTCAAACTCTAAGATCACTGAGCTTGAATTAGAATGTAGTCAGTTGAGAGAGAGTAAGAATGGTAAGCAAGTTATGAGTGAAGTTCAAACCTTTCTGGAAGATGAATTGAAAAGGGCAAATGAGATTTTATACCAAGAAATTGAAAAAAATAAGATGTTAAATCAGAAGGTTGAAAACTCAAAACTTGAACTTACCAGACTTACAAAATGGAATAAGTCTTCAGAAGCAATACATTGGGTTCTTGAAAATCAAAATAAAGGAAAACAAGGTTTAGGATTCAAGAAGCCCTTGCCTCCATATAATCCTAAAAGCAAATATGTGGGATTACCTTGCAACATGTTATGCACTTTCTGTGGTCAAACCGGTCATACTAAACAAAGGTGTGTTAACATTACCAAGGCAAGGGCCAAGAATAAAAATTGTGTTTTACCCAAATGGGCCAAACAAGATCTGATTTATCCATTTTCTCATAAGAAGGGACCCAAGCTTGTCTGGGTTCCTAAGGCTAACCTCTAATTGTTTTGCAGGCTGGAGTGAGGGAGAACAACTCAAGCTGGATTCTTGATAGCGGTTGTTCTAGGCACATGACAGGAGATAGAAGAAACTTTCTCTCACTCGCAGCATTTCAAGGAGGCAGTGTGGCCTTCGGAGGAGGAAAAAGTGGTCAGATAGTAGGCATTGGGAAGATTGGGAGATCTCTTGAGCATGCAATTGAAAATGTGTATTGTGTGGATGGTCTTAGACACAATTTACTGAGCATCTCTCAACTATGTGACAGAGGAAACGAAGTGAGCTTCTCATCTGTAGGGTGCATCGTGAAGAACCTACAGAGTGGAGAAGTGGTAATGGAAGGAAAAAGAGTGAACAATGTGTACAAGGCGTCACTGAGGTCCTTACCTGAAAACAACCTGACATGCTTGAATGTACAAGAAAGTGACTCTCAGCTGTGGCACAAAAGACTGGGTCATGCAAGTCTCACTCAATTAAATAAGCTAGCCTCGAAGGAACTGGTTCGTGGATTGCCAAACAAGAAGTTTGAAAACATAAGAATGTGTGATGCCTGTGTGAAAGGAAAGCATGTGAGAACGTCGTTCAAATCAAAGAAAGTGGTAAGCACATTAAAGCCACTGGAGCTGGTGCATATGGATCTGTGTGGACCTATGAGGGTCAAGAGCAGAGGAGGTAAGAGGTTTGTGTTCGTAATTGTTGACGACTACTCAAGGTATACGTGGACTTTGTTCCTGGCATCTAAAGATGAAGCCTTTGAGAGCTTTAAAGACTGGGCAGGTGTGGTTCAGAAAAGGCTAAATCTTGAACTCATCAGTATTCGATCCGATCATGGAACTGAGTTTGAAAACTCAAAATTTTCTGAGTACTGTGCAAGGAACAGCATAGATCATAACTTCTCTGCACCAAGAACTCCCCAACAAAATGGGGTGGTCGAGAGGAAGAACAGGTCATTGGAGGATATGGCTAGAACTATGTTGCTGTCAAGTGGACTAGCAAGGAACTTCTGGGCTGAAGCTGTAAACACTGCATGTTACTTGCTAAATAGGTGTTCCATCAGAGCAATCCTTGACAAAACTCCATATGAGCTGCTCAGAGGTAGAAAGCCAAGTATTGCCCACCTAAGGCCTTTTGGGTGCAAATGCTTTGTTCACAACAATGGTAAGGAACCCTTGGGAAAGTTTGATGCCAGGAGTGATGAGGCAATATTCTTGGGATACTCTACTCAAAGTAAGGCATACAAGGTACTCAATAGAAGGACACAAGTAGTAGAAGAGAGTATGCATGTTGTGTTTGACGAATCTGATAGGGAAATAGGAGAAACTGATGCAGATGATCAGGTGATTGGTTTAAGAAGAGAAGAAAGCTTGGATGAACTGGAGGACTCGGATGAAAAGGAGAGCACAGCCATATCAGATGAAGGAGTCAACTTGACAGGGGGAACTTCTGATGAAGCTGAAGATCAAGAAAGTCAAGAAGAATCGACTCAAGACGATGCTGCAGGCTCTTCTAATCAGATTCAGATCAAGCCATGGAAACATCAAAGTTCTCACCCTTTGGAGAATGTTCTATCTGAACTGGATACAGGAATTATGACTAGGTCAGCTTTAAAGAACTTCTGTGCATTCTTTGCCTTCCTCTCATCCTTGGAGCCAAAGAATGTAAAAGAAGCTCTAGAAGATCCAGACTGGATTATGGCTATGCAGGAGGAACTTCATCAATTTGAAAGAAGCAAGGTATGGCACTTAGTTCCTAAGCCAAAGGACAGATCTATAATAGGAACTAAGTGGGTGTTCAGAAATAAGCTGGATGAACACGGCATAGTTACCAGAAACAAGGCAAGGTTGGTTGTTCAAGGGTACAGTCAGGAAGAAGGAATAGACTATGATGAAACCTTCGCACCAGTTGCACGAATGGAAGCTATTAGAATGCTGATTGCGTTTGCTACATACATGGAATTCACATTGTATCAGATGGATGTGAAGAGTGCCTTCTTGAATGGCTACCTGAATGAAGAAGTGTATGTGGTGCAACCTCCAGGTTTTGTGAGCAATGAATTCCCTGATCATGTGTACAAACTGGACAAGGCTTTATATGGTTTGAAGCAAGCTCCTAGAGCCTGGTATGAAAGACTCTCAGGATTTTTGATGAAAAATGGCTTTTCAAGAGGTAAAATTGACAACACACTATTTCTCAAGAAGAAAGGAAAGGACTTACTGGTAGTACAGGTGTATGTCGATGATATCATTTTTGGAGCCACTGATGAGGAGCTAAGCAAAGGTTTTGCTGACTTGATGGGAAGTGAGTTTGAGATGAGCATGATGGGTGAATTGAATTTCTTCCTTGGATTACAGATAAAGCAGACACCTGAAGGAACTATGATTCACCAGCAAAAATATGTCAAGGAATTGCTGAAGAAATTCAACATGGAAGGAGCAAAGGAGATGACTACCCCTATCGCCCCTGGAACAAAGCTGGACATGGATGAACTTGGTCTATCGATAAATGAGACTAAGTATAGAGGAATTATTGGCTCACTTCTTTATCTCACAGCAAGTCGACCTGACATAGTATACAGTGTAGGACTGTGTGCCAGATTTCAGTCAAAACCCAAGGAATCACACCTGACAGCTGTGAAGAGAATCTTGAGATACTTGAAGGGGACTCAGGATTTATGCCTGTGGTATCCCAGAGGAGGAACTTTTGAACTAATTGGTTTTGCTGATGCAGATTATGCAGGTCATTTGGTGGACAGGAAAAGCACTTCAGGAATGGCACATTTTCTGGGTTCTTGCTTGGTATCATGGGCTACAAAGAAACAAAACTCAGTTGCTTTATCAACTGCTGAAGCTGAGTATGTGGCAGCTGCTTCATGCTGTTCACAATTGCTTTGGATCAAGCAACAACTGGAGGATTTTGGTATCAAGTGTGGGGCTGTGCCAATCTTCTGTGACAATACGAGTGCTGTGAACATTGCCAAGAACCCAGTCCAACATAAAAGAACAAAGCACATTGATATTAGACATCACTTCCTTAGGGACAATGTTGAAAAAGGTCTAATTACTATGAATTCATGCAGGACTGAGGATCAAATTGCTGACATATTTACCAAAGCTTTGAACAAGGTGCAGTTCGAGAGGAACAGGTTGGAGTTAGGGATGACCAAAATACACGGATGACCCAGCAGGTAATCCCCTTGTAATTGGCTAGTTAAGTAGTAAAAGTGTCTGTTAGAAACTTGTCATTACTATCTGGGCTAAATTGGTACTTGAATTAGTACACTCGTTTAGCTGTTTTGAGCACTAGGTACAAATAATGTGATCCCATGAAGAACCCACTATGTACTGAGAAGGAACCAGTCTGAACATGAGGAATCATGTCCAGGTACAGTCAACTTACTCTGTTTGTTAGTTTTCACAACTGGAACTACGATTGTCTATTGTACGTGCATCATGGGAGATTTTCCATATTTTCATAACTGTCCAAAATTATAGGAACACATTCCTTTTTAGGATAGAACCCTTTTTTAAAAAAAAAAAAACTGCTTGGACCCCACCTCTTGAAAAGGGCTTATTTAAAATAAGTTCATAACCGTCAAATCTCTTAACTTTTCCCGGTTCTCAAAAAGTTCAAAAAACTGCCTTCCTTTATACTCATTACTTCTTGTCTTCCCTAGATATTGTCACATCATTAAAACCCTTCTCCTTCTACAGCACTTCTCAAATCTCTCAAAATCTCATCCACCTTTGAGCATCAGAATTCTCTCAAGCCCTAAAATTAAAAACCCTTCAACAAACTCAGTAATCTTTACAAAATCCTTCAAGATGTCTGAAAGACCACCTCCATCCACACTTGCTGAAAGAATTGCTAGGGCTCGCATCAAGATTCTCAAAAAGGGGGAAAAGAAACTGGTCAAGAAGCTAAGGTCAAGAGCCGTTCTCTCGACACCCACCATTCAAAGTTCGTCTCAACCGTTGCATGAGGTAATTCCTGACCCTATTTCATCTACACCTGTTGGTTCTGTCGATATAGTCAGTCCTGGTGCTGTAGAAACTGAAACCCTAGTCGCTGAACTAGATAAAATAATGGGTGATGAGCAGAGAGACAAAATAGATAGGGGGAATTCGTGTGAGGAGAAACAAGAAAATAAAGAGGATGAACTTAGAGAAGATGTGCAGGGCATTGTAGATGGTGTGTCTAGAGGAGAGTTAAATGTAGCGGAAAGAATTGAAGAACAGTTTATGGAACAAGACAATGTTGAAACTCTGAGAAAGGATGCAGTTGAGTCAAGTAAGGATGTAAGTGGAACAGGGGAGTGTATAGAGGGTTCTGTGTCCAAAGGCCCTGAGGGTGATGGACCTGCTACTGCTGAAGTTCCAGGGGGAGAGGGACAAGAACCTGTTACTTGTCTAAACCCTACTGGAGCTGATGATGCAGATTTTAGCTGGACAGAATCTGATGAAGATGGAAACAAGGAAGTTGTTGTTGAAAAACAAGAGAGTGACAAGGAAGAGAAAAAATTAAAAAGGAAAAGAAAATTTGGAGCAGAAGATGAGAAGGTGACAGGTGAGGAAGAGGAGGATGAGGTGGTGTTTGTAAAAGAAAATAAAGTAGAGCCTGAAAAAAGAAGAAGGTTGGTGAGAGATGGGAAACCAGTGTTGAAATCTAGACTGGTAGATGAAGACAGTGAAGGAGGTGACCAAGAGGCTAGTGAGCCTGTGGTCAGGAGAGTTGGTACTAGGTCGGCTTACAAAATGCAGATGGAGAGGGTTGAAAAGCTAGGAAAGACAGTAAAAAATGTGAAGATGAGGGAAGAAGAGAAGAAGAAAGAAGAAGAGGAGAAGAGAGCTGGTGAGGAAGAGGAGGAAAGTGAAGCTGGGAGTTATGTGGAACCCAGTGATTCTGATACTGACAGTGAGGTGGAGAGTAAGAAGAAAAGAAAAGAAGTGGATAGGGAAGCCTTCTTTTCTAGACATCAGGTGCTGCCAGGGAGTATTCTGTATGATGAAAAGGAGTTTCATATGAAATCCTTGTTGAGAATGATAGGAGATCAGGGTTGGTTGAGCTTGTTTGGAAACAATGACAGGAAGCTGTTTGTGGATGAAGTCAGGGAGTTTTATACAAATTGCAGGGTAGTAGCCAGGAGGGTGTTTACCACTGTGAAAGAAGTGGAGATTGAATTTGGGAGACCTGAACTGGGAGTGATTCTGGATGTACCTGCTGAAGGGTATTGCAGGTATGTTAAGCTAAAATGGCCAAAGAGGACAGATAGAGTTACTCCCTTAGATGTTGTGAGAAAGTTTTCAGGGAAACCCAGATTGAGGAAGGAGAGGAAGGTTGAGAAAAAGGAGATGGAGCCTGCACATCAGCTTTTGTTTGAGTTTGTGCATAGGTTTCTTCTGCCTAGGGGGGAAAGAAATTGTGAGGCCAGTGCTCTTGATCTGACTTATATGGATCTGATGGACAGAGGGGTAAAAATAAATTTGCCTGGGCTCATTATTAGGCACATAAAGAGAATCTGTGATACTGATCAGAAGCCACACTCTCTTGTGCATTCTTACATCATCCATCAGATTCTTGAGCATTTTGGAGTGCCTTTAGGTGCAGGGAAGAAGCCAACTATCCATCAGAGGTTTGGGGTTAATGTGCTGAAAAGCTGTGACTTCTTTCAAGAAAGCAGGGCTTCCAAAAGGCCAATGCAGGTCAAGCAGGAGCAGTCCGAGGACAGTGAAGAATATGGACCTGATGAGGCCATTGGTGCTGTGCAGGAACTGGAGAAGATGGTTCTTGAAGTTAATGAAGAAAATGCAGAGCTGCACAGACAGTTAAAGGTGAAGGATCAAGAAATTGATCGCTTGAAAATTGACTGCCACAAGTATGAGGCCGAGCTGGTGATGGAGAGGGCCAAGAATACGAAGCAACTTGAGGCACTCGTCAAGCACTTCAACCTTCAGCTGTGATTCTTCCAGTCCTGTCCCCATATCTTTACCCTTTCCTATCCTACCTTATTTCCACCCCTTCCTACTCTCCCTTGGTTGCATATTGTGAATGATTAAGACAATTTTCTTTTGGTTGTGTAACTACTAATGGGGTGTGCTGCTGTCACACCTTGGATGTTGATTTTAAATTTCTCATGGTTATGACTGTTTCTTGTTTAAGTATGTGGTTCCCTGATGGGCCCTTATTTTTATATACCTATGTTCTTAATGCTGATGAGTTGCCTTGTGCTCTAGTCTAGATTAAACTGACAGGTTCCTGCAGGTCTTTGAATCTTTTCGATGATGCCAAAAGGGGGAAGAAGAATGTTGGGGTGTTTGTGACCTAACTCATCTGTTTTTATTGTTCTGTTATTTTTTGTTCTTGTTTTTGGTATATGTTATGTAGGTTCTTGGGCAACATTTGTTTGTCATCATCAAAAAGGGGGAATTTGTTGAGAGCTGGTTTTGAAGTATGACAAACGAGAAGGACACTGAGGTTCAGGAGAAGAACCTTGTCCTTGAGATGAAGGACACGCTTGATCGAAAAGATTACGGGTTGCAAATCCCTGTGGAACTAGGAGTAGTGGCGCGTGGTTGTTGACGTATCCTAGTCAGACTAAAAGAGGCGGTGTCCAGGCTGTATCTTTGAAGTGTGGACAAGAGTTAGACTTTAACATGGAAAAGAGTTACTGCGAATCTGATATTGCCATAATTAAGAGAATTCCCAGCAGGACTCAACTAGGGTTGTAAGACCTGTATAAAAGCAAGTAGAAGAGACAGCCGAAATCAGTTTTTTCAAATAGAGAGTCGAGAGCATATAGAGGTGATCTGAAGAACTGTCTACGTGGGAAAACTGAAGAAGACAACTGGTTTGCATGCAGAGTATTTGAGTCTAGATCTCTTGTCTAGGTTCATCGAGTTGTAAGTTGTCTCTGTTACAAGTGTTCATTGTTTTGTCTATTAGCTTATTTCAGAAGCATATGTATTAGGCAAACTACTTTGTGATTACTAGAAAAAGCTAGAGTTTAGCTTTGGTTAGTGATTAGGGTCTAGAGTGTAGCCCCTTGGTTACAGAGTTTGTAATCTAAAACGTTGCTCTTGTGTTAGTGGATTGAGATTCAAAATCCCAGAGTGTGGGTCGTGGTTTTTCTCCCTTGAGCAAGGAGTTTTCCACGTAAAATCCTTGTGTTCTTGGTGAATGTTTTGAAGTGTGTTCTTAAGTACAGTTTGCATAAAAGAGAACTGAGGAACCTTGTTCTACTACGGAAGAACCAGGTTCTTACAACAAAAATCGGAGGACACTATTCAACCCCCCCCTTCTAGTGTCGTTAGGAGGTGCTTAAAGTATAACACTGGTTATGTATTCGGACTAGAAGGTCCAGATTGCTTAGTATAAACTTTGAGTTGAGGAAAATCAATGTGAGGGTTCTTGCTTCCTTGAGGTTTTGAGGTGTGAATCTTAATTGCGGGAGTGGCACTCTCAAGATTGCTTCAAGTAATGAACTTTAAGTTTATAATTATCTATATGTTCCTAATGCTCATGATTTAAGAGACGACAAGTTGGTAACGGTCAAGGCCACGATAATTATTGAGGTTTAGTATTGTAGTAGCAACAAGACTTATTTTGAAATAGTCTTACTGAAAATGAAGTGAGAAATGATCCCTAAAGGCGTTTGCGTCTTTGTTTGATTTGTTGTTGCGTGGGAGAAAGGTTCATATTTTCTAGGTTGGTAGTTAATATTTGTGGAATGGTGAAATTTGGAACAAATCTCTTCAAATTGTGCTATTGACTTATTGCATATGTTATGGTAACGTAAAGCAGAGTGGGAGAATTTTTGGTAGTTGTAGGGTGTTCACAAGTTTCATATTGATTCAAATTAGTTCAACGGAGCAGTTGGCTCATGCTTTTTATTTTTTAAGGATATCGGGTGCTCAACAATTATTTTTTCTATCTCGCAATGAGATATAGATTTTTGCTCAGTTAGCGATATTCTTGAGTTGGATCTTCTTTGGCATTTCATTATTTGACCAGTAGCCAGCCTAGGAGAGTCATCCAGAGTCTATAGGAACTAGTTGAGGCAGTGTGAAAGTAATCTGGAGGTCATTGGTATGATTATTATCCTTCATAAGAGATTATTTATTGTTTCAATTACAAGTTATATTCTCAGATAGAATTTTGATGCCTTGCATAAATATCAGCATTGTTCTTCATTAATTTGGTTCTACAGACATTAGAGGAGGTCTAATATAGATGAGTCAAATCTACTCAGTTCAGTATGGATAGTTGTTCCTTTTAGTGAATAGATTTGAGATGTCATGTTTGAAAGGGAGATTGTATTTCTTGAGGTTAATAACTTAGAGAAGTGTTATGAAGTCTGACTAGTCGGGCAAAAGGTCTATTTGTTCTATATGAGATCGTAGAGTGTGTTGAAGCGAGTTTTGACTTCTATTTTCTTCTATATATTTTATTTTCCTATGTTGATGCCCAAGAGTAATGTTTTGGACTTCGTGTAAGTTGCCCAGGTTGGACTAGTCCAAATGAAAAAGAGTTTAGCTTATGATAAACTTCTATAGCTATTTTCGGTAGCCAAGTTTGCGAGTTCACAAGAATGACTTTCTTCGTGAATGTGTTATGACAGGGCAACTTGTTCGAGGATGCGACTTGAGAGTCAAGGATGGACTTGTAATAATAATACTCTAACTTGTTTGACATTTTAACTATATTTCTTTTTACGTTTGAGGATGAACATTATTTATGTGGAGGAGAATATAATATAAAAAATGATAGTCATTTACATTTTTTAGCTGAAAGAAGAATAACAAAAGAAGAATAAGAAAAGTGGATAAATTATATTAGACATTGGAAGAGAAAAATGGAGAAAAAATGAGAAAGAGAAGAGAAAAAAAAAATGGTTGTAATGTTGTTTAAATCTATTTGGGTACCAAAATCTTGAGCTTATACTATTGACAAAGTGATTGGAAGCTGCTGGAATTGGAGATGAAATTGGAGGCAAATTTTTAATCCAATTCCAACCTTCATTTGCAGATCTGAAGATGATGAAAAATTTATGGATTATTCATTGTTAAAATTTCAAATAATCATGTTCCTTTAGCTTATATTCGAAGCTAAACACCGCTTGAGGTCCTAAATCAAAGACTCCATTAATGGAGTTTTGAAAAGCATAAACAATGGGTTTAACATTGCAATTTCGAGAATTTAGTTTATTGGGGTTTGATCCTAGAGTTGTTGGGAGATTGTGGTTGAATTTTTGACATAATTGAATAAGATTTGCCTAAATTTCGGATTAAAAAAGAAGCAGAAGCCGAAACTAGAAGAACCATTTTTGCATAGTATCTCAGAGATAGAATTTACAATATATCCGCAAAGTTTGTGTAGACTAAATTGAATTATGTGCCCACGGGTTAAAAAAAGAGTTCACAAGGAAGACTATATTAAAAACGTCTAAGAAACTAACTGTCAGCTCTAGTTTCAGAAAATAACAAATTATGATTGGAGATCATTTGAGCATGGTTTTTAGAATTCCAAGTATGGGGCGACTGGAGAGCATTTTTATGGACTTTTGGATTTTGGATAGTCTTGGTGCTTTGTCGAATGTGAGTTTTTGTGTACTGGTTCAATAGTTGTGGCACAATGGGCACTCTTAGACCTGTTCATGACCATCCTGCAGCAATGTACGTGGATGTTGTTGTAGCTTTCGTGGTAGTGTCGAGTCTTTGCATTTATTTTTTATTTTGGGTTGGACCTATTATTATATCATACATTCTATAGATACTCCATGATTAGTTGATTCGTTGGGCTTGGGTAAACTATTCAATCTTTATTATTAAATTATTAAAATTATGATATAATTAGTTGATTATTAAGTCTCCCGCTTTACTTTTCTTGTTTGGTTTCCGTTTGAAAACACGATCTCCTTTGTCACAAACTTAAATAAGGATATTTGATGCATTTGGTTTCCTTAAAGGTAGAAGCTCTTAAGTGCCATCAGAGACATGATTTTAGCACGTGACAATTAATTCCTCCTGGAAGTGTCAATTGCAAATGGCACTCTTCACCTCCAGGAGCATATTAAAGACAAGTAGCTGAAGGAATCAACTGGGTAGGGGTCCACGTTGGAGCTTCCGTGAAGAAGTCACTCTCTTTGAGACTTGGGTGCTCGCACCCGATGGTGTTCTTTGCTCAATGACAGCAACATGCCATGTGGTTCGTTATCCTCTCAAAGGATCAGAAGATGGTTGCGTTGCACTGCCGAAAACCCTATGAACTATGAGAATATCATCGTTCTCGACTTTAAAAATAGTTAAGATCGCTAAGAAGATGGAGACGAGTAGTGGAGGCACTGGGGAGGGGTTCATTCAACTGTCCCGAGACTTCTTTGGGCCTTTATTCAAAGTTCTCTTCTTTTTCTTAGAAGAGCAAGCACCGGAAGACGCTAACATTTTTTACTGTGCTTGCATGGCTTGGAGATTCGCTTAAGCCTTATCAATAATTGGAAGGTCAAATATGACATCAGTTCGAGGAACGAAGAGATTTGCCTGGGATTGTTTCATCAGCAAGCTTGCACCATGAAAAGTGAGCTCAATAGTATAGAAACTTATCAAATATTGAAGAAATAAGATATTGGATCAGTACCATAATATTTAGCTTTAACTTCCATCATAATAGAAATAGATTATATTGTAAATAGATTATTGTAAATAGATTAGTTATGTAAATTGTAAATTGTATAATGGGCCAAGCCCGTTAGGTTTACTTGGTCCCTAAGTTAGGTTTAGGGTTAGGTTCTCTAGGTTTCTTTTGTATAAATAGGGGACTCCCCTCATCAATGAAAGCAAGAGTTTTCACCCAAATATTATTTCTCTCGTGTGAGTGTGTTCGGTTTTTACATGGTATCAGAGCCATCGTGAAACTCTTCAAGTAGAAAAGTAATGGAGGCTCCAAAAGGTGATGTTGCAGCCGTACGGAAGACAATCTCGCCGTACGATATCACTTCGAATGATAATCCTGGTTTGATTATCATACAGGTCCAGTTGACCAGTGAAAACTATGAGGAATGGGCGCGGTCGGTTAGAACGGCGCTGCGTGCAAGGAAGAAGTTTGGTTTTGTTGACGGATCGATCAAGATGCCCGATGAAAAGTCGATCGATTATGAGGATTGGTGGACTATCAATTCTCTTCTGGTGTCGTGGATTAGGAATTCGATCGAGCCTACTCTTCGGACCACCATATCGCACATGGAAGTAGCGAAAGATCTGTGGGAGAGTATTCGAGAACGTTTCTCCGTGGGAAACGGACCTCGGATTCAG
The DNA here is from genome assembly GCA_029990175.1 of Petunia secreta. Lineage (NCBI taxonomy): Eukaryota > Viridiplantae > Streptophyta > Magnoliopsida > Solanales > Solanaceae > Petunia > Petunia secreta. The sequence continues at coordinate 10,939,116 of JARKIP010000017.1, forward strand.
GAATTAAAAGCGGCTTTGGCCGGTTGTAAGCAAAAGGGATTAACTGTTGCTGCTTACTATGGAAAACTGGCTATGTTGTGGGAAGAACTAGGAAATTGTGATAAGTTCCCAACTTGCTCGTGTGGAAACTGCACGTGCAATCTAACGGTTGCACTGGAGAAAAAAAGGGAAGAAGATAGGGTTCACTTATTCCTTATGGGCCTGGATGAAAGCCTTTATGGAACTGTCCGTTCCAATCTCTTGGCTCAGGAGCCGTTGCCATCGATGAATCAAGTCTACCAAAAGGTAATCCAAGATGAACGGGTCAAAGGGATGGCACGAATTCAGGAAGAACGAGGGGAGGTAACGGCGTTTGCTGCACAACGATCACAGCCGCCGAAGACAGGCTATAAGGAGTGTCACTTGTGTGATCGAGGAGGACATCCTCCGGAACGCTGCTATGAAGTCATTGGCTATCCGGAGGGGTGGGTGCATTATCCGAAGCAAGGCACTTCGAGTGGAGGACGTAGTAGAGGAAAAGCTGAAGGCAACAAAGGTGGAAGAGGTCGTGGACATCAACAGTTTGGTTCAAATGCTGGTCGGGGACGTGGCAATAATCGAGCAAATGCTGCTCAAGCTGAGCTCGAGAATGGAGAAAACGGACACATGAGTGTGCCCGGACAGGCTAACCTGTCCGGAATAACAGGTGATCAGTTGCAGATGCTGTTCGATTTGCTGAAAAAGGAAAAGGCAAGCACAAGTGAACCTTCGATCGGTAAGAAAACTCATCCTTCATGGATTATTGACACGGGGGCGTCAAATCACATGACCGGTCAGATAAGTATTTTGGAGAATTTACGAACAATACCAAAGTGTCCGGTAGGTCTACCGAACGGAAGCAGTACGATGGCGACTCAGGAAGGATCCATCAGATTTAATGAAGACATGGTTCTTCACGGAGTGTTATATGTGCCCGAAATGACTTGCAACTTGATTTCTGTGTCTCAATTAATTAATCAAGTTGGTTGCAATGTAAATTTCACTAATGATTTGTGTGTTATGCAGGACCGGGCTACGGGGAAGTTGATTGGAGCGGGTGAACAAAAGAACGGACTCTACTACTTTCGGACGATACCCGTGGTGAAAGCTGTGAAGGTCGATGTGGTGGACTTATGGCATCAAAGGTTGGGACATCCTTCGATGCAAGTAACGAAATCTCTTTCAGTCGTAGAAGATAGTGGGAAAGGTAGCTTAGAAGAAAAAGCATGTGATGTATGCCTTAGGGCAAAACAAACTAAAAATGTATTTCCTTCGAGTAATAATAAAGCTGCTGAACCTTTTGATTTAGTTCATTGTGACTTGTGGGGTCCTTATAGAACTGAGTCTTCGTGTGGTGCATCATATTTTTTGACTGTTGTTGATGATTGTTCACGAGGAGTATGGGTTTTCCTGTTAATTGATAAGAAAGAGGTCGGACAAAAATTGAAGGGTTTCTTTGCAATGGTGGAGAGACAATTCAATAAACGGGTTAAGTGCGTTCGGAGTGATAATGGAACCGAATTTGTAAGTCTGAAAGGGTATTTTCTCGAACAAGGGATCTTGTTCCAAACTTCGTGTGTGGGGACACCCCAGCAAAACGGTAGAGTTGAACGGAAACATAGACATATCTTAAACGTGGCACGGGCGCTGCGTTTTCAAGCTAATTTACCAATTGACTTCTGGGGAGAATGTGTGATGACGGCATGTTATTTGATTAACCGGACACCCACTAAGTTGTTGAATGGGAAGACACCTTACGATATCTTGATGGGTGTGACACCGAATTATGATCATTTGAGGGTGTTCAGTTGCTTATGTTATGCTCGCAATCAAGGACGAACAAGTGACAAGTTTGAAAGTAGGAGTCGTCGATGTGTGTTTTTGGGTTATCCAAATGGGAAGAAAGCATGGAAAATGTATGATTTGGAGACAAAGGAGTTTGTGTTCTCGAGGGATGTGGTGTTTTACGAAAAGGAATTTCCATTCGCCTCCAAGGAGACTGATGCCGAAAAATGGACACAAGATACGACTTCTGTCACCGTTGCATTGGAGGAGGCAGAGGAGAGTGTGCAAGGAAGGGGGGGGTGTTGAACCCGAAGTCGTGACTCCGGTGAGTGTTGAACCCGAAGTCGTAACTCCGGTGAGTGAACCCGAAGAGGTGACTCCGGAAGCTGAACCTGCGGTTGTCCCCGACGTTGAACCCGAAGAGTTGGGTCGGGGAAAACGAACTAAGAAAGAGAATACCTTGCTGAGAGATTTTGTTACTAATACGGTCCAAAAGATGAGTCACCGGGTATCGTCCTGCGTTCGAAAGTCTGCTTGTTCATCTGTTACTCAACAACCCTCTGGTAAGCCCTATCCTCTAGCACACTATGTCAATGGTGATAATTTCTCTTCGAAACATGTGAGTTTTCTTGCAGCTATAACGCAAGGACATGAGCCTACCTCCTATTCGGAGGCGGTAAAAAGTGACAAATGGAGAACAGCCATGGGGGAAGAATTGAAGGCATTGGAAGCGAACAGAACCTGGGAGATAGTTCCCTTGCCTACCGGGAAGAAGGCTCTCGGATGTCGATGGGTGTACAAGATAAAGTACAACTCGGATGGAACTATTGAAAGGTACAAAGCAAGGTTGGTGATTTTTGGAAATCATCAAATCGAAGGGGTTGATTATACGGAGACGTTTGCACCGGTTGCAAAGATGGTGACAGTCCGAGTTTTTCTGGCCGTAGCAGCTGCCAAAAATTGGGAATTGCATCAGATGGATGTGCACAATGCATTTTTACATGGTGATCTTCACGAGGAAGTATATATGAAATTGCCTCCGGGACATCGCATGACGGGGAGAGGAGCTGTGTGTCGCCTTCGAAAATCATTGTATGGTTTAAAACAAGCTCCCCGATGTTGGTTTGCGAAGTTGTCTGCTGCACTTAAGCAATATGGGTTTCGACAATCATATTCGGATTACTCATTGTTTACGATGAAGAAGGGAAATGTGCATTTAAATGTGCTTGTTTATGTGGATGATCTGATTATATCTGGTAATGATTCGAAGGCAATTCGAATTTTTAAGTTATATCTCTCGAAATGTTTCCATATGAAGGATTTAGGTGCCTTGAAATACTTCTTGGGAATTGAAGTGGCAAGGGCTCCGAAAGGAATCTTCCTGTGTTAGAGGAAGTATGCATTGGATATCATATCGGAAACAGGCTTGTTGGGGGCAAAACCGGTTGGTACGCCGATAGAACAAAACCATCGCTTGGCACTTGCGTCTGGTCGTTTTATCAAAGATCCTGAACGTTATCGGCGACTGGTTGGAAGATTGATTTACTTGTGTTTTACACGACCGGATTTGTCCTATAGTGTGCATGTGTTGTCGCAATTCATGCAGAGTCCCCGTATTGAACATATGGAAGCGGCACTCAGGGTTGTTCGATATTTGAAAGGCTGTCCGGGACAAGGCATTGTATTTCATTCTCAGTGTGATCTGAGATTGCACGGGCGGTGTGACTCTGATTGGGCAGGCTGTCCGTTGACACGTCGATCGTTAACAGGTTGGTATGTGTCGTTAGGGAACTCACCGATATCTTGGAGAACGAAGAAGCAACAGATCGTGTCGAGGTCCTCCGCTGAGGCAGAATATAGATCGATGGCGATGACTGTGTGTGAATTGAAGTGGTTGAAAGGGATTTTATGGAATCTTGGAATTGATCACGATTCTCCGATGAATTTGAAGTGTGGCAGTCAAGCTGCGTTACATATTGCTCGGAATCCAGTCTTTCACGAACGCACTAAACATATCGAAGTCGACTGTCATTTTGTTCGGAATGAAATCATCGGAGGAGTCATTCGTCCCAGCTATGTGCCTACGACCACGCAACTTGCTGATATTTTTACGAAGGCGCTGGGACGCACCCAGTTCGAATTCTTCCTTAACAAGTTGGGCGTAACGAACCCTCACGCTCCAACTTGAGGGGGGGTATTGTAAATAGATTATTGTAAATAGATTAGTTATGTAAATTGTAAATTGTATAATGGGCCAAGCCCGTTAGGTTTACTTGGTCCCTAAGTTAGGTTTAGGGTTAGGTTCTCTAGGTTTCTTTTGTATAAATAGGGGACTCCCCTCATCAATGAAAGCAAGAGTTTTCACCCAAATATTATTTCTCTCGTGTGAGTGTGTTCGGTTTTTACAATAGATTTCCATTTCCGTGAAGATCGGATGTAGATGCGCAAAATCTTCCTTACCTACTTTTCAATGTCTTCTACCTCGAGCACGGTGACAATAGTAGCTGCATTAGAGAGGGATACAGTTAGGACGTTTCAGATAAATTCAAGTGTAAAGAAAGAAGGAAAAAAGCTAATAACGGGTTCCATCATTATGGGAAAGTAACCTTATTATTGAAAGGAATGTCTGAAATAGATATGTAAATATAGCTTTCGCACTATTTTTTATCACTATCACCATCGGCATTAGAAACAATAGAAAGTTTGGCCCGAGTCAACAAGGAAAAAATCATGCCACGAAGATGTTTAGGCGAGTAAGGATGAAGGAGATGGCAGAAATTGAATGGAACTCGGGCCATAATAGTGAGATACTGCTAGCAAATAATGACGCTACATAGATGGGGCTAGATTTGCGGAAAGAAGATTATATATTTTCGACACATATCCTCCACATTTAGATCAACGAGAAGCCAAATCTGATGGTAAAAAGATACGTGTAAAAAAATGAGAATGACGGATGGTGGTCGGTAATCCGAGCGAATGGAGGAGCATAGTGGACAATGAAAGTTTCATCCCATTTTCATTACCTAATGTCCGAAGTAGATTTTACTCTTTGACCGCTGATACAATCTTGGTTATGTTCTCAACACGAGTGTTACGTTGACTGCAATCAGCAACGAAATCCAGGGACTGAGGAACATAGTCGAATATTACCCCTATGTGCAAGATTTATTTCGTATTGAGAATCATCGCTTCGAGAAGCCATTGAAGTAGAAATTAAGAAGCAATTAGAGCTAATAAAATAAAAGCTTAGCAATTGAAGGGAAATTCAAAGAATTCTTCACGAAGCTTGCACAAAGTGTTGAGGAGAAGGAAATAAGGACCAACTGTGGGTATATTAATGAGAAAAGGAGTCATGATTACCTAAATAACCGCTACCCACGTGCGGGCAGTTTGAATTCAACCACGTCCTTAAAACAAAAGAAAAAAAGAAGGGTTCTTTTCAAAACACTACAAGAAATGTGATTTTCAACGACCACTTCTTAACGACTGGATATGAACCCGGTCGTTGAAGTATATTAATAGCGTCCATATTTTTATCCAGTCGTTACAAGTGAATTAGTAGTTGAACATTAACAAAGAGATAATATTTGGTCCTTCAAAGATACGATATCCTGCTGTTAAGATTAAATTAATCAATAAAAAGAGGCGGTATTTTTTTACTCTTTTTTATCCCAGGCCTCAACCCCCTATACGCACCAATAGTCTCGCCCCCTCACCCAATCTTTGTTGAGAAAAAAAAGAACTTCCTTTCTCTTTGTTTCTATTACAAAACAGTTTCCTCCGACTGAAGAAAAAACCCTAAGCTTCTCTCAATTTCGATCTATAACCAGTTCTCAGAGAGTCAAAATCTCTGCAGCCAACATCGGATTCCTACCAAGGTAATGCTTCTTTTATTAATTTTCTCTTTACATGCCGTAAACTTTCAGTCTTTGCTCATTATTCTATATTTATAGAATTCAGTTTGTTAAATGTTGTGTTTACAGTATTGGGCTAAGTAATTTAAGAATTACGGTTAATCACTTTAATCTAAGCTAATTTGTGTGTTCCAATCTTTATTCGTCATAAAGTTTCAGTCTTTACTCGTTAATCTGTATTTCTAGAGTACAGTTTATTGATTTTTTTGTCTTTATATATGTGGGCTTCGATAATAGGTATTGTGTTTATGCTCTCTGGATCTCTTTTGTACAATTCAATATTTACCGGTCATAATTGATGCCGGGCAATCCGTCACTAGACCCTTCACTCGGAGTCAAGCCAAGAAGGTTCAAGAGGTGCATTTATACTTGGAAAGGAAGGGCCTCGAAGATGGAAGCGATTGGAAGCCGTTCCGGTCAGCCACCAGGCGCTCCGCCCTGAAAAGGCAGCCACCAGGCGCTCTGCCTAGCCCACCCCACTGGCCAATTTGCTAGGCGCTCCGCCCGCTTTGCTGAAGGGCGAGTTTTTAAGTGTTTAATGACTCTTTTGGACCTGCGTGGTATTTTAACTTAAAAGCCTAATGTGTGGCAATTTAGACCTTTTACTTAGAGCTTGCAAACCTCTATAAATAGCTTAGCCTAGCCTATTTCATTACTTAGCTAATTTTGATGATTGAAGAATATTGTTAAGAGTTGAACTCTTTTGAATGAATGAAACAACCTTGTTTGGGACTTGTCTTTCCTCTAGCGGATCTAGATGAATTCCATTCCCTCCCCGATCATTCTACTTGCGGGTTCCGGGTGAGCTCGAGGGTAGTTACCTAGTGTAGGTGTTCCTTGACAATCTCCCGGGGTTTATCGAAACTAGTTCTTCGATGCTGCTTGGGTTATTCGTTCGAGCCACGTCTCACTTTTATCTTTACTTTTCCACGTTTATTTTTGCCCTGCATCAGTTTGGTATCAGAGCAAGGCTTGGTTTCAGCTTCAACCTCTGTACATTACATACGGTTACCAACACAAATCTTCTGTGTTGATGAATACATTGTTACAATTCTCAAAGAAAAAAGAATAACTGGAATATAGCTGAGAGGAACTAATTTCTAATCAACCATCTGAATCAGAGATAGCACCTTCTTTGTTTGTCAAAGCGATAGCACCTTTAGGAACTTAATTTCTCACAAGATGTTGGGAACTCATATAATGGGTCTATAGAACAAAAAATGGTCCATAAGTCCAGATTGCTCAAGCCAGTTCTCATATAAACCTTCATTTTATTTCTTAAATATCTCAGTGGTGTAGTATTTAAGAAGAATCAAGACTGATAAGGATTGTAGGAAAGTACTAATGTCAGGGAGAAATTTATAAGCGGCGAACGATAAGAGACTCACAACCCTTCAATAAAGGATGAAACAAATTTCACGAGATTTGGAATTGAATAACATCAAGTTTGAAGAATCGAAACCCACTTTGAAACCCTTTTTGAAACCCAACTTGAATCTTTGAATGATGATTGTGCTTTGATTGTTGGTTGTTTGGGTGTAAAAATCATTGGGGTTTGAAGAATATAGCAATATACAGCTTTGGGTACTTTGATTTGTGCAAAACACATTGAAATCGATCCAAAAATTTGATTGAAACTAAAGGAAAATGGAGTTGGAAAACCTGAAGATCGTCGCCAAGGCGCTCCGCCCACTCTCTGGGCGCTCCGCCTGACCACCCTCACTGGTGGTTTTGCCAGGCGCTCCGCCTAACACCTGAAGGTGTGGGATTGGGTAGTTTTTCCTAGGTTTTCTTGTTTCTTTCTTTCCTTAACTTCTAACTACGTGAAGCTTTTGGCTACAAGTCGAGTGAAATATCCACCACCACTAAATGAGTGAACCGAGTGAAACACAAGTGACGGTGTGTGTGAGGTGATTTCACTAACGTTTGTTCTTTTGTAGGTGCAATGGCCAACAAAGGTGAAGATTTTGTGAAGAATGCTTTGGCTAGTATCCTTGCCGAAATGGATATCATGGGCCAAAAGATTGATACACTTGAGAGGGTGACCTCAAGTCTCCAAGTTGAGCAAGGGACCTCAAGTGTCCAAGTTGAGAAAGGGACCCCGAGTGTCCAAGTTGAAGCCGGTGAAGGCTCAAGTAGTCACCCTAGAACAAGTTTTTGAATTGCTTAATCAACAACGGGTAAAGGAAGATCGTGAAAGAATTGAACAACGAATGGGCATTCCCCACCTAATGGGCAATCCCAAAGGAATGTTCCACTTCCAAGAGACATTCGAAATGTGCAACCTCTTGAGCAAGTTGATGGAGCCCAAGAAGGGGAGGAGGAAGAGCATGGTGGTAGTGACGATGGAGCTCCTAATCTGAATGGGAGACTCAATTGGGGACGTAATGTTGATAGGGGTAGAGGCCGAGGTCGAGGGCCACCCATAGGGAATGTTGGAGGGAATGCTATGAGGGATTATGGTAGTTATGAAGACCACTATTGATGCAGCCCGAACACGTGCTGATCAAGTGTTCGATCCACCGAGGAGACCGATGACAAGAAGCCAAGCCAAGCTGCTGCACGATGTGCACGTTCACTTAGCCTGGCCGAAGGAAAATAATTGCTCCGAAGTTGAGTGGCCGGGCTCAAGAACCGAAGGCATTATCTTCAGATTTGAGCCCGAAGGCAAAGTGACCGAGGACAATGGGCTCGAAGACAATTGAGCGTCCAAAGACAATGAGTGTGTTCGAGCAGACAATCGAGAACCGAAGCCAAGGCTTACCGAAGTCAAATTCTGCCGAACACAATTTAACTCAGCCCTGCGTGGCTTATTTCTGTTGGTCGCCTGTGACCCTTTTACTAGTTTACCCTTAGTATTTCCTATATAAACCTTGTTTTCTTTCATTGTACGGAGCTAGTTTTTGAACAATGATAAATTAATGAAAGTGCTGAGCACCTTTCTCTTGTCTCCGTCGTGAGCAAAACCCTGTGAGGGATTTTATGGACTTGTGGCTTTCGGTTAATCCGATTGAACATTCCTCTTTGATCATTCAGTTTGCAAGAGGCAATGTTCTCTTCAGGATTGTTGCATAGTTAGGGTGATTCTTGTGTCCCTTTTGATCGAGCTTTGAGACAGGTTCCTCACTGTTCTTTCGAAAGAAGCAAATTTTTTCTTGCTTCTATCTTTTATCTTTCTTGTTTATCTTCCGCGTTTGTGCTTAGCAACTCCTTCGGGTTTGCATTGCACCATCTTGGTATCAGAGCACGGTTTGAGCTTGTTTCTACAACCCCAAATCCTGTTCAAGTTATCTTTACTTTTCGTGCGTTGTGTCTTTGTTTTCCATTTCGTGTTCTTGATTTGGTTGTGTTACTGTTGGTGTTCTTACTTTACAAAAAAAAAAAAAAGGGTGTTAAAAAGAAAATTCAAAAATTGTGTTTGATTGTTGGTTGTTTGGGATAAAACAACCATTGATTATTGTTCACCATTGTTTCCTGATTCCAACAAGTACCCGACGTACTGATTTCGTGACTAGGGTTTCTTGGTGAAATTTTGGACTATTTTTGAGCTTTAATGGTGGCTGGAACTTGAACCCCATCGTGTTTGGTTGAAACTGGTGAAGATTGGTGGTTCTTGAGTGATTTGGGTTTGTTTGTTGCTTGAAAATCGGAGTTCTGTGTTTGGATTCGTTGTCTGTACGCCGGAAAATTGTTACAAAATCGTAACAGTGTACGACACGAACGAGCTGGTTCTTAGCTCGAAGAACTTGAACTGAGTTCCTCCGATGCTGTTGAAACCGGAGCTGAAAAGGCAACCCAGATCTTGTTGAGTTTGTGGTCAGTGAACCGAAGTTGATTTGTCCGTACGCCGGAGCAAGGGTCACTGTTCCACTAAAGAAGAAAGGGGTAAAATTTTAAACATCAAAACCCCAGGTGAAAAGTTGTCGGCAGGGAAAAAGGAAAGTGGATAAGGTAAAACCCTATCCGTACCAAGGAGGGACCACTCTCGTACGGAAAAGAGTTGGTGTGATCGAAAAGGATTCCAAAAGGGAATCAAAGGGTAGATTCTCCTAGGTTCTCACTTTCTTTCGTGTCAAATTTCTAGTTAGTGGATCTTTCGAGTAATTGTCCTACTCGAGGTCGTACTAACTCGTTTTGAGCTGATAGGAACTCGTACGAAGGGGTGACCGAAGTCCAAACTTTCGTAGAAATTTCTTTTGACTCCCCGAGCTCAGTTAAAAGCGTCCGTTCCATCGAGTCGAACATCACTTCACTCTTCCCGAAGAGACAGTGACTATTGTCGAACTTGAAGGATCTTAGAGGACCGATCAATCAGACGAGCCACTGTTAACAAGTCCTTGAGTGATCAAAAACCGAACCCATAAATTCAGTGGACCCGAGTGCCACCCATCAAAGGTGAGGGAGTGTGAGAGGTGATTTTTTTTTAACCCTAACATTAGTTTGATCTTTGACTTGTGCAGGTACCATGGCTGGAAACGATGGCAAAGGCATTGAGAAGCCCGAAGTGTCGTTAGCCGATCTCATGGCTGCGATACAAGGTGTCAGTGCCGAAGTAAGAGGAGTGAGTGTTCGAGTAGCTCAACTCGAACAGGGAAGCGCGTCCGTGGCCATGACTGGGTCCGGCACTGGAACTAGCCAATCCACTCCGATGAAACCTGATCTGTATGCTGAGCTTGTACGACAACATCAGTTGACAAGTGAAGCCATTCGAAGAGAGCTTAACTTGGGCAATCCCCAAGCGCAACAAAACTTGGGCAATTCCCAAGCTGGTTATCAAAACTTGGGCATTCCCCGAGGAGAAAGGATACCACTTCCAAGGGCCCGAAGAGATCTTGGAGCCGTTGTCGAAGAGGTTATCGAAGAGGAATTTCCCGAGGATGAATATGAGACCGAGCCGCCATTCGCTCAACGAAGGCAAGCTCACCGAGGTCGTGGAAATTTCTGAGGTCGAGGCCGAGGCGCAAATGTTGAAAGAAATATTGAGCGTGAGGCTGATGATCGCGGTGATGAGTATCCCGAACAGGTTCGTGCTGTTCGAGACTCAAATTTCAACAGTGTCAAAATCACTATTCCACCTTTTAAAGGAACTAGTGATCCCGATGAGTATCTTGAATGGAAGCTTAAAATGGAGCGCATCTTTGAAACCAATGAGATGACCGACGAGAGAAAAGCTGCCCATGCCATTGCTTCGTTCGAAGCTTATGCATCTACATGGTGGGAATCTGACAAGAGGCATAGACGAAGGAATGACTATCCCGAAGTCACTACTTGGCCACAATTGAAGAGAGCTATGGATGCTAAGTATTTGAGTGCTAAGTACAGGCAAACTCAAATGCAAAAGCTCTATGAGCTAAAGCAAGGGTCCAAGTCTGTCCAAGAGTACCATGATGAGTTTGAAAAGGTTCGATTGAATCTTGATCTGGTAGAGGATGAAGACCAAGCCATTATCAGATTCAAAAATGGCTTGGCTAGGGATGTGTCATCTCAGTTGAGACTCCACGTGTATCACACGTTGGAAGATCTGTTCGATGCTGCCACCGAAGCTGAAAAATTGGTGAAGGACGATAAGACAAACCGGTATCGAGGAGTTACTGCTTCTACTCCTTTGAACCGAAGTAAAGAGTGGAAGAGTCCAAACCAAACAAATGCTAACACTGTTCGAGATTCGAAGAGACCCTTCGAAAGAAATGTGACCGTTAACCAGTCGAGAGAAGTGGGAGGTAAAGTTCAACTTAACTCTCCTAGTGCTTCAAATATTCAGTGTCACAAATGCAAAGGTTATGGTCACATGGAAAAAGAATGTCCAACTCGCAAAGTTATGCTTCTGCTCGAAGATGGAACCGTCCATGAGCAAGCGAGTGACACCGAGGAGGAATTTATCGAGGAGACTGACCAAGCTGAAGGTGATGATGATCGTGAGGCTACCGAAGCTGATCATCCGAAAATGTTTCTTGTGGTTCGAAGGAATTTGAGCTGCATGACTCTTGAAGAAGAGGACAACCAAAGAGAAAACCTCTTTCATGCCCGATGTCGAGTAAGGGGAAAGGTGTGTTCAATGATCATTGATTCTGGTAGTTGTGCGAATGTAGTGAGCCAAACTTTGGTTTCACAAATGGGATTACCTACGATGAAGCATCCCCACCCTTACAAATTACAATGGCTGAATGAGTGTGGAGAATTGAGAGTTGTCAAACAAGTGTGGATCAAGTTTAGAATCGGAGAGTATCAAGATGAAATGATATTCGATGTGGTTCCGATGCAAGCTTGTCATTTGCTATTGGGTCGACCGTGGCAATATGACCGGACAGCTGTTCACAATGGTAGATCCAACACTTACACTGTAAAGCTCGAAGGGAAGAGTTTCATACTCAAACCCCTCTCTCCAAAACAAGTCACCGAGGACTATAAACGGATGAAAGAATTGAAAGAAGCGGGCAAAGCTAAGCTTCCGATGGGAGAAAAATTGGGGCCCGAAGAGACAAACACTCTGCCCGAAGTAAAAGGAATCTGTGCAATCATGCAACCGGGTGAGATTCTACGAGGCAACGCCAACGATCAAGTGATGATTTGCCTCGTGCACAAGGGTATCTTTCTAAACTCTAATGAAGATTTTTCTAACGATAACCCTTTGCCTTTGTTTGTTCGTAAAGTTTTGCAGGACTTCGAGGACATGTTTCCCGAGGAAATGCCAGGTGGATTACCTCCGTTAAGAGAAATCGAGCACCAAATTGACTTCGTACCGGGGTCTCAAATCCCCAACAAACCTGCATACCGGTGTAATCCCGAAGACACCAAAGAGCTCCAATGGCAGGTTGATGAGTTGATGAACAAGGGCCTCGTTCGTGAGAGCTTGAGTCCTTGCGCCGTTCCTGTTATACTTGTCCCGGAGAAGCATAGAACATGGCGAATGTGTGTTGACTGTCGAGCAGTCAACAAAATAACGGTAAAGTATCGTCATCCTATCCCTTGATTAGATGACATGCTAGATGAGTTAAGTGGTTCTTCATGCTTTTCGAAGATAGACCTCAGGTCTGGTTACCACCAAATCCGAATGAAACCCGGAGACGAGTGGAAAACCGCATTCAAGACCAAATTCGGTCTATATGAATGGTTGGTACTGCCTTTTGGCTTATCCAATGCACCGAGCACATTCATGCGATTGATGAACCATGTGCTCAAACCGTTCATAAACAAGTTTGTTGTCGTTTATTTCGATGACATACTTGTTTATAGCAGAACCGTGGATGAACATGTCGAACACCTAAGGCAAGTACTTGAAAAGCTTTGAGAAGAGAAGTTGTATGCCAACTTCAAGAAATGCGCCTTCGGTGTCGATCATGTAGTCTTTCTTGGATTTGTTGTCAGTGCTAATGGTGTCGAAGTCGACGAATCAAAAGTCGAAGCCATCAAAGATTGGCCAACTCCAACCTCGGTAACACAAGTTCGTAGCTTCCATGGTTTAGCTAGCTTTTACCGAAGGTTTGTTCGTGACTTTAGCACCGTGGCAGCTCTTTTAACCGAGCTGGTGAAGAAAGACCATCCATTTGTGTGGGGAGAGTCCCAAGAGAGGGCTTTCCAAGAGTTGAAACGGAGGCTTTGCTCTGCCCCATTATTGCAACTCCCTGACTTCGGCAAAGCATTCGAAGTCGAGTGTGATGCGTCCGGAGTTGGGATCGGAGGAGTGCTGATGCAAGAATCGAAGCCAATCACTTATTTTAGCGAAAAGCTTAAGGGTGCAACTTTGAATTACTCTACGTATGACAAAGAATTGTATGCCCTCGTTCGAGCACTCGCCCATTGGCAGCATTATTTGTGGCCTCGAGAATTTGTGATCAAAAGTGATCATGAGTCCTTGAAGCATCTCCGAGGACAGGAGAAATTAAACCGAAGACATGCCAAGTGGGTTGAATTTATTGAGAGCTTTCCCTATGTAATTCATTACAAAAAGGGTAAAGACAATGTTGTGGCCGATGCGCTATCAAGGAAATTTGCCTTAGCGACCACTCTAGCCTTTAGGCTCATGGGATTCGAAAGCATCAAGTCGATGTACGAGGACGATCCCACGCTGAAATGCGTTCGTGACGCAATCTTGAGTGGCCGAAGGGTTGGAAAATATCAGTGGCACGATGGCTACCTCTTCAAGAATGGGAGGGTTTGTGTGCCAGTGTCATCGTGGAGAGAGCTCTTGGTTCGAGAAGCTCACTCCGGTGGACTGATGGGACACTTCGGTGTCGACAAAACTCTTGGTATCTTGACCGAGCAGTTCCATTGGCCCAAAATGCGACGAGATGTGGAAAAGCTTTGCAACGCTTGTCTCGTTTGCAAGAAGGCAAAATCGAAGTCCAACCCTCATGGTTTGTACACCCCGTTACCTATGCCTGATCGACCTTAGGTTGATATATCCATGGACTTTGTCTTGGGGTTACCGAGATCGGGGAGAGGGCATGATAGCATCTTCGTTGTGGTTGACCGTTTTTCAAAAATGGCTCACTTTATTCCTTGCAAAAAGTGTGATGATGCCCAGCATGTAGCTACATTGTTTATCTCTAATGTGTTAAAATTGCATGGTGTGCCTCGCACTATTGTGAGTGATCGAGACTCAAAATTCTTGAGTCATTTTTGGAAATGTTTGTGGGGTGCCCTCGGCACCAAGCTACTATTCTCGACGTCTCACCATCCTCAGACTGATGGACAGACCGAGGTAGTTAACCGAACCTTGGGATCTTTGCTTCGAGCAATGACCAAAGGCAAAGTTGGAAACTGGGCTGATCGTTTGCCCATGATGGAGTTTGCATACAATCGAACGGTGCATAGAATGATCAACATGACCCCGTTTGAATGTGTGTATGGCTTTAATCCTTTAATTCCACTTGATTTAACCCCATTGCCTCGAGATTCTGTTCTTGATTTTGAAGGTACTCGACGAGCAGCTGCCTTGATCGAATTGCATGCAAAGGTGAAGAAGAACCTCGAGGAGGAATATGCAAAGGTTGCCTTAAAGAAAAACAAGGGGCGTAAAAAGCTGGAATTAAAGAAGGGAGATTGGGTTTGGGTTCACTTCCGAAAGGAACGCTTCCCGAACCAAAGGAAAGGAAAGTTGGCTCCTCGAGGGGATGGTCCATTTCAAGTGCTAACCAAGATCAACAAAAATGCTTACGTGATCGACCTCCCTGGTGAGTATAACGTGTCCAACACCTTTAATGTTGCTGACTTAGTTCCTTGTGTTGTAGGTCAAACTTCGGAGGACGAGGAGAATTCGATTTCGAGGACGAAATCTTCTCAAGAAGGGGAGGATGATGCAGCCCGAACACGTGCTGATCAAGTGTTCGATCCACCGAGGAGACCGATGACAAGAAGCCAAGCCAAGCTGCTGCACGATGTGCACGTTCACTTAGCCTGGCCGAAGGAAAACAATTGCTCCGAAGCTGAGTGGCCGGGCTCAAGAACCGAAGGCATTATCTTCAGATTTGAGCCCGAAGGCAAAGTGATCGAGGACAATGGGCTCGAAGACAATTGAGCGTCCAAAGACAATGAGTGTGTTCGAGCAGACAATCGAGAACCGAAGCCAAGGCTTACCGAAGTCAAATTCTGCCGAACACAATTTAACTCAGCCCTGCGTGGCTTATTTCTATTGGTCGCCTGTGACCCTTTTACTAGTTTACCCTTAGTATTTCCTATATAAACCTTGTTTCCTTTCATTGTACGGAGCTAGTTTTTGAACAATGATAAATTAATGAAAGTGCTGAGCACCTTTCTCTTGGCTCCGTCGTGAGCAAAACCCTGTGAGGGATTTTATGGACTTGTGGCTTTCGGTTAATCCGATTGAACATTCCTCTTTGATCATTCAGTTTGCAAGAGGCAATGTTCTCTTAAGGATTGTTGCATAGTTAGGGTGATTCTTGTGTCCTTTTTGATCGAGCTTTGAGACAGGTTCCTCACTGTTCTTTCGAAAGAAGCAAGTTTTGTCTTGCTTCTATCTTTTATCTTTCTTGTTTATCTTCCGCGTTTGTGCTTAGCAACTCCTTCGGGTTTGCATTGCACCAACTATGGAGGCCAACCGGAGCCTTACCGTGGAGGTCGTGACAACACCAACCTCAATAGTGTGAAGCTTAATCTTCCTATCTTTAAGGGGACTGGTGATCTGGAGGCATACATGGGATGGGTACTACTCATGAAAAGGGTATTTGACACAAACGAAATGACCGAGGAGAAGAAAGGTACCTATGCTATTTAATCCTTTGAGTCCTATGCTTCTACTTGGTGGGAGTCCATAAAGAGGTCAAGAAGGAGAGCGGGTGTGCATATGAATGTGATGTGGAATGAGTTGAAAGGCCTCATGAACACCAAGTATGTGACTCCTAGGTATCGTCAAGAGCAACTCAAGAAGCTTTATGATCTAAAACAAGGTGCCAAGACGGTTCATGAGTACTATGATGAGTTTGAAAAGACCCGGATGACTTTGGATATGGACACCGAAGATGAGGAACAAGTCGTGATCCGTTTCAAGAATGGCTTGAGCTATGGTATAGTTTCTCAAATGAGATTGCATGCTTATCTTTCACTTCAAGAAATCTTTGAAGCCGCAATTGATGCCGAGCAATGGCTTAAAGAAGAAAGATCCAATCGCTACAAAAGTAGCACTTCTACTCCATGAGTAAGCCAAATGAGTGGAAAACTCCTACCCCAAATGCAAGAGTTCCAAGTGCAAGTGGTGCAAGTTCTTGTAAAGATGTGAAGAAGCCGTATGAGAAGTACACACCAAATGTGGGAGGTAATTCTAAAATCCAATTAAATACTCCTACTTCTTCTTCTAATCAATGCCGCAAATGCAAGGGATATGGTCATTTTGCTAGGGAGTGTCCTACAAAAAGACTATGATGTTGGTGGTGATGGTGCTATTGAGTAAGATAGTGAACCGGAGGATGAGGGAGTAGAGGGAGATGAGGTGGATGATGTGGAGGAGGATACGGTTGAGGATGATGATCCTCATGCTTTCCTAGTTGTGAGGATGTGTTTAGGTGCCATGCTTGTAGAGGATAGTGAGACATTGCAAAGGAAAAACCTCTTCCATGCTAGATGACAAGTCATGGGTATTGTTTGTTCCATGATCATTGACTCGGGAAGTTGTGCCAATATTGTTAGTCAAACACTAGTTTCCCAATTGAAATTACCCACTATGAAACATCCCAAACCTTATCATTTGCAATGGCTTAGTGAGTGTGGGGAGCTAAAGGTGGTGAAGCAAGTAATGATTAAGTTCAAAATGGGGAACTATGTGGATGAACACATATTTAATGTGGTGCCTATGCAAGCTTGTCACCTCTTGTTTGGTACGCCATGGCAATTTGATAGACATGTGGTTCATGATGGCCGTGCCAAAACATATACGGTCAAACATGAAGGGAAGAAATTTGTGCTTAAACCCTTGACTCCCAAGCAAGTAAGTGAAGATTACAAGCGCATGAGAGAGTTGAGAGAAGTGGCAAAGGCTAAGTCGATTGTTGAGACTAGTCCTTTGGCCGAGAGCTTAGTGGTGACTCCACCATCTTCTACCGGTAGCATATGTGCCATGATGCAACCGGGTGAGCTTTTGAAAGGAAATGATGTCAACAAACTACTCATTTGCCTAGTGCACAAAGGTACGATTCTTGCTTTTGAATTTGATTATTCTTCTAACCCTTTGCCTAGTGCTTTTGAAAATGTTTTGAAGGATTTTGAGGATATGTTCCCGGATGAAATGCCAATTGGTTTACCTCCCTTGAGGGCTATTGAACACCAAATCGACTTTGTCCTGAGATCCCAAATTCCAAACAAATCGGCTTATAGGATCAACCCCGAAGATACCAAGGAGCTATAAAAACAAGTGGATGAATTTCTTACTAAAGGCTTGGTGAGGGAGATCTTGAGTCTTTGTGTCGTGTCCGTGATCCTTGTTCCAAAGAAGGACGATACTTGGAGGATGTGTGTGGTTGTCTTGCGGTAAATAAGATCATGGTAAAGTATCGACATCCCATACCTCGCTTAGATGACATGCTCGATGAATTAAGTGGTTCTAGTATCTTTTCAAAGATAGAACTTAGATCTGGTTACCACCAAATCCGGATAAAACCCGGGGATGAATGGAAAACCGCATTCAATACCAAGTTTGGTCTATATGAATAGTTGGTGATGCCCTTTGGCCTCTCCAACGCACCTAGTACTTTTATGAGACTTATGAACCATGTGTTGAAGCCATTCATCAACAAATTTGTGGTCGTCTATTTTGATGATATCTTGATATATAGCAAGTCATTAGACGACCATGTTGATTATTTAAGGCAAGTGCTTGAAGTGTTGAGAGCCAAAAAGCTCTATGCTAATTTTAAGAAATGTGCCTTTGGTGTTGAGAAGGTAGTCTTTCTTGGGTTTGTTGTGAGGGCCGAAGGAGTGGAGGTGGATGAGTCCAAGGTAGAGGCCATTCATGATTGGCCTACTCCTACTACCGTGACTCAAGTGAGGAGCTTTCATGGTCTTACTAGTTTCTATAGACGATTTGTGAAAGACTTTAGCTCCATTACCGCTCCACTCACCGAATTGGTAAAGAAGGACAAACCTTCTGTATGGGGAGAGCCTCAAGAGAAGGCCTTCCAAGAATTGAAAAATAGGTTGATTACCGCCCCTCTATTGCAATTGCCCGACTTCGGAAAGGCATTTGAGGTTGAATGTGATGCGTCGGGGGTGGGAATTCGCGGTGTTTTAATGCAAGATGGCAAACCCATAGCCTACTTTAGTGAAAAATTGAAGGGTGCTTCCTTGAATTACTCTATGTATGACAAGCAGTTGTATGCCCTAGTGAGAGCTCTTGCTCATTGGCAACATTACCTTTGGCCTAGAGAATTTGTGATTAAGAGTGATCATGAGTTACTCAAATATCTTAGGGGCCAAGAGAAGTTGAACAAGAGGCATGCCAAGTGGGTAGAGTTCATTGAGTCTTTTCCCTATGTCATTCAATATAAAAAAAGGGAAAGATAATGTTGTGGCGGATGCACTTTCTAGGAAGTTTGCTCTTGCCACTACTCTTGCCTCCAAGCTCACGGGTTTTGAGAGTATCAAGTTGATGTATGCTCATGACCCTAAGCTAAAGAGCATTCATGAAGCTCTTGAGAAAGGAGAAAGAGTTGAGAAGTACCAATGGGTTAATGGCTATATCTTTGAAAATGGTAGAGTGTGCATACCCGAGTCCTCATGGTGAGAATTGCTTGTGCAAGAAGCACATTGTGGAGGACTCATGGGTCACTTTGGTAAGGATAAAACCTTGGCCATTCTCATGGAGCAATTTCATTGGCCTAAAATTGGGACGCAAGTTGAGAGACTTTGCATTTCTTGCCTTGAGTGCAAGTATGCTAAGTCCAAATCGAACCCACATGGTTTGTATACCCCTCTCCCCGTACCTACTAGCCCGTTGATGGCTATATCTATGGATTTTGTTATGGGATTACCACAGACTAGGGGGGAAATGATAGCATTTATGTTGTCGTTGATAGGTTCTCCAAGATGGCTCACTTCATTCCATGTAAAAAGTGTGATGATGCATAACATGTTGCTTCTTTGTTCATTGATAATGTGTTAAATTTGCATGGTGTGCCTCAAACCATTGTAAGCGATAGGGACACTAAGTTCCTTAGCCATTTTTGGAGGAGTTTATGGGGTGCCCTTGGCACCAAGCTTTTGTTCTCTACGTCCCACCACCCTCAAACCGAGGTAAGGTGGGACTTGGATTGACAAGTTACCTCTTATGGATTTTCCCTACAATTGCACTTTGCTTTGAATGATTGGTATGACTCTATTCGAGTGTGTTTATGGTTTTAACCCCTTGATTCCCCTTGATCTAACCCCTTTGCCTAGGAAAATGGTTGTTAATTTTGAAGGTAAAACTAGGGCCAAGGCTTTGGTTGAACTACATTCTAAGGCGAAGAAGAACTTGGAGGAAGCTTATAAGAAGGTGGCCTCTAAGAAAAACAAGGGACGCAAGAAGGTGGAACTCAAGAAGGGTGACTATGTGTGGGTGCACTTCCGAAAAGAAAGGTTTCCGAAGCTTAGGAAAGAGAAGTTGGCACCCCGAGGAGATGGACCCTTCCAAGTGTTTTCAAAGATCAACAACAACGCTTATGTGGTTGACTTGCTAAGTGAGTATAATGTTTCTAACACATTTAATGTGGCTGACTTGACTCCTCTTGTTGTAGGAGATGATGGACCCGAGGGTGATGATGCTTGGATTTCGAGGACGAAATCTTCCCAAAAAGGGGAGGATGATGCCGAGCAATCCGTCACTAGACCCTTCACTCGGAGTCAAGCCAAGAAGGTTCAAGAGTTGCATTTATACTTGGAAAGGAAGGGCCTCGAAGATGGAAACGATTGGAAGTCGTTCCGGTTGATCAAGGTTGAGGCGCCCCGCCTCAGCCACCAGGCGCTCCGCCCCTGAGAAGGCAGCCACCAGGCGCTCCACCTAGCCTACCCCACTGGCCAATTTGCTAGGCGCTCCGCCTGCTTTGCTGAAGGGCTAGTTTTTAAGTGTTTAATGACTCTTTTGGCCCTGCGTGGTCTTTTAACTTAAAGCCTAATGTGTAGGCAATTTAGACCTTTTACTTAAAGCTTTCAAACCTCTATAAATAGCTTAGCCTAGCCTATTTCATTACTTAGCTAATTTTGATGATTGAAGATTATTGTTAAGAGTTGAACTCTTGTGAATGAATGAAACAACCTTGTTTGGGACTTGTTTTTCCTCTAGCGGATCTAGATGAATTCCATTCCCTCGCCAATCATTCTACCTGCGGGTTCCGGGTGTAGCTCGAGGGTAGTTGCCTAGTGTAGGTATTCCTTGACAATCTCCCGGGGTGTATCGAAACTAGTTCTTCGGTGCTACTTGGGTTATTCGTTCGAGCCACGTCTCGCTTTTATCTTTACTTTTCCGCATTTACTTTTGCCCTGCATCAATAATTTTCAATCTTTATTGTTGTTTAAGAATTTAGTTAATTGACTCTTTGTGTTTATAGTTGCAGCGTAGGTAATATATGTGGTAGGTAGTTTTTTTATGTTTTGCCAAATCTGCTTTCATTATATCTGATCGGTATGTGCCATAAGTGTTTTAATCTTTACTATTTTTGGGTATTTCTGTTGTTCAATTTATAAATTATTTATGTTTATAGTTCCTGGCATTAGCGGAGATCAATCAAGGGAATCTACCTCAATGTTTCAACCTTTACTCCTAAACTCAGTATTTGAACTCATAATGTGATTTTTTTCCCCTTACATTGCAGTCTTTGCTCATCATAAAGTATCAATTTGTACTCACCATTCTGTATTTCTTGACTTTAGTTTGCTAGTTCTTTGTGTCTATAATTGTTGGGTTAGGTAAAATAGGTAGTGAGTTATGTTTTATAGGAAATCCAAGGTTACCTAACTCAAACTTAAAACATTTACTCGTGTTTGTATCTGAACCCAAAGATAATCTTTTGTAACATTTAAATCATTACTCGATATAAAGTTTCAATGTACTCACTAGTGCATTTATGTAGTCTAGTTATTTATAGGAATAAGTTTGAAGAATAAAAAATTTACTTACCCTTGATTTTCACTATTGTGTTTACTTATTGATTTGTCTAAATGACTTGGATACTAGTTATGATATTATTCTGGAATTTTCAAGTAATCGAGTCTCATTAAGTTACATATTTAGAAGCAAGCTGTACCTTTTTTTATATCCCCAATTTAATATATAGTTTCCTAAGGTATGCTTATTTTTTTTATATGAAACATTGCTTTCCTTTGAGTCACTGCACACCAAGGACTATTCGCACCTCAGATGGTCAAATTTCCAAGTGACATTTTACTTGGTCCTTGTTCATTGCCCTTTCTGCTAGCTCTTTTATGTATTTTCGTTGTGTATTTATGATTATAATCTATCCCAATATAGTTTCTGATATCTTAATTACTTGCATCTGTTTGTGTTGTAAGAAAATTCATTTAGGATCTTGATTCAATGGTGAAAAAAAGAAAATAGAGGAAGAGTTAATAGAAAAGAGTGCAAAGGACGTAATCTATGTGGATGTGGACGCTATCTTGTTTGAGAACATGCTACTGTTCTTTGGTTAAGCTTAATATCAAGGAGATCATTGATTTCTATGCCACGATATGTAGTTGGAAAGAAGTGAGTTGATTACCATCAACCATTATGAAGATAACAAAAGAGGTACCTCGTGCTTTTACTTTTTGTGGTGGTATTAATTTAGTCTTAACACATTTTTACATTATTGGCTTTTAAAAAAATTTTGATGAGAAAATATACTCTTTGGACATGTGGAAATACTTGATACTTGGTGAAAATAATGTATATCAAATTATCAAGTACTGATATATATTTATGATATCTTCTATCTATCATTTCCATCTAGTATCTGGTGCTTTTGTTATAGGTTTCTTCACTCTGGTTGTATACATATCTGATGTTTTAAAAGAAGACGTATATGGTAAAAATATGAAGAAACTCTTTGCTATCTAACCAATAATACATAAGTAAATAAGATATCAGAATTAATTTAAAGTTGCATTCTCAGTTATCTTCTATTAATGGATTATACTCTCTTTCTTTTCTATTGTGTATATAATCTTTTTCTCTATCCATCTTGGTTTTGCTTTAGTATTAAACTTCTGACATGCTTTAATGTTCAGAGCTATAGCAGCAATTTGATTTATGTGATTCAGAGGTGTGGTAATAGAAGTATGTACTATGCATGCCAATGTCTGCTTTTTCTCATTTTAAGTAATGTAAGAGAAAAGTTTCAATCTTTGACACTGGTGCTAGTCCTAGGATTTCTTCTATTTCTAGGATAAAGTTGCATGATAGTTTCAGCGAGATGTTTTTAATAAGTTTGTCAATTTATTTTTTTAACATAATAATATTTGCTAGTAGAAAGTGTCTCTAAACTGACATGAAGTTTTTTTTCTTACCGTTGAAGATTTTGAAGCCCGAAGAACATGTCCATAAAGAAATCGAAAGTTGAAGCAGAAGACATTTTAGTTTTTATTAGGGATCTGGTTTATACATAGACTAGGACAATTTCTTTTTTTCTTGTGATTCATAATGTATGGCTATATTTCTTTGGTAATGTTATTGATTTGTTTCTTTGTAATTGATGATGAAATTTAATGAGTATTAATTAATTAGTATATTTTAAGTTTTGCCTGTGCAAGCATATTAGATGATGATTACATTCAATAACAGCAGCAAAGTATTTTGTTTTTTATAGTGACATACTATTAGCGAAAGGAATTGTGGTCGTTATAATCAGTTAATGACAAAATTTAGTGCTTAGATGATGATTACATTCAATAACAGCAGCAAAGTATTTTATTTTTTATAGTGACATACTATTAGCGAAAGTAATTGTGGTCGTTATATTCAGTTAATGACAAAATTTAGTGCTTCTATTAAAGAGTTTTAGCGGCTGAATTTGCGTTTAGAAGGGAAATCCCAGTCGCTGAAAGGAAAGAACAACGACCGGATATTGTGCTGTCGTAAAAGAGTCATTAACGACCGGACACAAAACCGGTCATTAACTTTACCGTGAATGCCTATAACGACCGGTGACAACCGGATTTTTTCCCGTCATTGTTGGCCTATTATAGCAACCGGATTGACACTTTTAACGACCAACTCTCCCCTCGTTAAAGGGCGAATTTCTTGTAGTGAAAATTCAAGGTCGCCACTAGTTGTTGAGATCTATATAGAAAGTGGGTGGGGGGGGGGGGGACTATCTATACTAGAAAAACTCAAATAGATGACTTATTGACCAAGATATGGAAGACACGTGCAAATAATGAAACCAAACAAGAATTAAACAATGAATCTGAGATCACCTAAATTCAGTCGGTCTACGCCAATATTCGATTTTTCAATATCTGAAAGTAGCTTCCGCGTACAATGACCGAAACTGTGCTAAAAAACAATCAATGATAGTGAGATTTAGGGGATCTACTGTTATCAGCATTAACCCTATCATGTGTCGCATCGTGACTGTTACACTGGGTAGATATGTAATGGATCAACATTTAAGTAGAAGAAATTAGACCGTTATTATGTCTAATACCTACTATAAAAACCCATCTTGTCCCATACAAGTCGACACCTTTGTCAAAAGAGATCAATTCTAAGATTAATCTTGCATTTTTGTTACTGAATCTCTATCAATTTCTTCAAGTAATTCATCAGAATAAGTTTTCCTTACTTTAGTTTTAATCATTATTTTACTTGTTATTCTGTTAAATTTTCCACTTCATCTATTTTGATGAATTGACAAATTTTGATATAACCATATTGTTTATGGCTTATTGAAAAATTTAATTGATAATATAAAAATTTAATTGATAATCTAAAAATAAATTTTTTTAGGTTAAACAAATATATATCACTTGTATTTGTTCTCTCCCTAAGGTGAGGTCACAAAATATCGGAGGAGAACTGCCTTACACTTACTTGGAGGTAGTTTGAAGGAGTGGCTGCTGACCCGAGTAACCCTACTTAAACCTCGTCTAGTTTACTAAAGCTTCTCGGTAGGTTCAAGGAGTGGCAGTTAAAATTCCAAGTGTCACTTTCCACCATCTAAAGTTTGGTATGTGCTATCTAGTGAACAACAATCGTCCACGTAAACCCCCACGAGAAAAGAAAATAGAAAGATAAAAGGGACTTCCTTTTTATTTATTATTTTGCCCCTGGTTTTGGTGAATCCTTCACAGTGTTAGGTAAAGCCTAGAAGCTCGGCGAAAGCTTGTTTGGATCTGAGAAGTAGTAAAATACACCGCATCTGTTCCCTATATAACGGAAACAAAATTTTGTAAGAACGTATATTAGGGGGGTAAAGTTTTTCTAAAAACAGAGGGCCTAACTTCTGTATAGACAAAGAAAAAAAGAAAAGAAAATGAAAACAGCTCAAGGTGTCAGTGCAACCCTAACAATGGAAGTGGCAAGAGTACAAGCAATAGCATCGTTAAGCAAGTGCATGGACACAATTCCATCAGAGTACATTAGGTCCGAGAATGAGCAACCAGCAGCCACAACCCTGCATGGGGTAGTTCTTCAAGTGCCAGTGATTGACCTACGTGACCCTGATGAGAACAAGATGGTGAAGCTCATAGCTGATGCTAGCAAAGAGTGGGGGATATTCCAACTGATCAACCATGGCATTCCTGATGAGGCTATCGCGGATTTACAGAAAGTAGGGAAAGAGTTCTTTGAACATGTTCCACAGGAGGAGAAAGAGCTGATTGCCAAGACTCCAGGATCAAACGACATTGAAGGCTATGGAACTTCTCTGCAGAAGGAAGTGGAAGGCAAGAAAGGTTGGGTGGATCATTTGTTCCATAAGATTTGGCCTCCTTCTGCCGTCAACTATCGTTATTGGCCTAAAAACCCTCCTTCATACAGGTTAACTCTCGCTTTACATCTCTCATTTTTATATATTAAGGGATAGTCTATGTTCTGACGACATAGAAATACTTGTATAATATTCAGATCGCTTAGCTGATAATTATAACTGAACTTCTATGACAAAAGTTAAGTAATAACGTTGATAGAAACATATAAAGGATCTATTATAATAGGTTAATATAAAATAATATTATAAGCCTAAATAAATGTATATTGCATGCCATCATTTTTGCTGTGGTGATAGTATTTTATTTTATTCGGTTTCTCATTCATTTATCACTGACCCTTACATGTATTAGGTAGCGGCATACATTAGGTACGTTGAACTTCAATCCTTCATTAAATTACCTTGAAGTTCATATCCGAAATCTATTACGGGGCCAACAAAGTTAGCCCCACAATGGGATGTTCCCCACTTGTGGCAACTCTGATTTCCTGCTTTCTATCCTGCGTTCTAATCCAAGCCCTTATGCTAAGGATAAATGGGTACGCGGTTAGGTAATTTGTGTTAAAATTAAATTCTTTCAGTTACTAAAGTATTAAATGATAAAACCTTGACATGAAAAACTAAACCAAATTGAATTACTGAGGTAAAAGCTTTATCTTCGGTAATATTAAATCGCCATCGTACTTTCTCCTTCATTTTTCCTTACCCGGCATCATAAATATTTTAGCAAATAAATGTTACAAAAGCTGACATTCTTAAACTCGTTTAGATTTTTTTTTGGTAGTCTGCAAGAGAGAGGTGCGTAAATAATGACAAACTGAGCATTTATCCGTGGTTAAATAACTTTAATGGGCATAAAGAATATAGTTGCAACAAGACATGCTGCTATAAAACTTGTCGCCGAAGAAATTTACTCCTCATTTTCCATCTTTTCGGACATAATTCAGATTTTGGGAGTCAAATTGTTTTATTTTTTTTATTATATACCTTTTAAATAAAACTTATTCTTTGTATTATACTGAAGAATTTGTTAATGTGTATAACTTTAAGCGGCGTAGGTTAAATTACTCATCTTATTTAAAGTAAGATATAAAGATTTTTGAATTATTTAAAAAAATAAAAACTTAACATTTTATATTTGAACAAGTTGCCATAATCCATATAAATTAAATACTAATTACTCTGGTTTTCAACTTGTGTGTCTTTTATTTTATAGTAGTATGTTTATGTTTTATAAAGAAATTATCTCTCTATTTCTAATAACAATTTTATTTCAACATTCTCATTTCATTTTATTGACACATTCCTTGTTGAAATGACATGATATATTTTTGATTTCAAGGTTCAAAGGATAATTTGGTCTAACCGGCATTTCGTATAAAAACAATAACTTCTACAATACTTAAGACTTGTTTGCTTTTTTTTTTTTAAATGTCGTGTCCAAACAAACTCAACATTTTTAAAGGAGGACTATTAAAACGAAGACCAAGTGAACTAACCGCAAAATCGGCCTTTTTACATTTACATATTGCCACCTTACGATCTTCTTTGCATTCACCCGGTGATTTTTGGGCAAACTTAAGTCTCGCTATCATGAAATGAAAAGGAGTCTACAACATAAAGCATCCACTGCTGTCAACGATTGGTGTGTCCAGATACAGAGGAGGGGCCCATTTTGAGGCCACAACTCTTTTTGTTCTCTAACCAAGATTGGTGACAACCAACGTCACTGGGAGTAGTTGAAGAACTCTGAAGTTCATCAGGAACACACTTGTAGGAGTTAATTTGAAGAAGATAAGTATAATTTGATGGGGTTTTAATGAATTTTTTTATAATAGATGAAATTAGTCATAAGAAATCGGGGAAGTATCTTCATAAGAAGCTTGATATTATTTATATGATGCTATCTAAAGTTTTGATTAGCGAGTTAAACCCAACCGAAATGAGAAAGTAAGCAAGCTATGGTATGACATATATCTTATACAGTAATAAGTGATTTGTTATAGCAGGGATAGTATAAAAATCATGTGTTTGGGATTCCTAGTTTATGTTGGCAAACGATAAAAAAATTTCTGATTGAGACGTTTTGTATCATGCACACCCGTAATTCAGTTCGAAATAGGAAAGTCATGGCGCTTTGTCAGAGTTAGGTCGGCCTTACCCACATGACATGACATGAAAATTTTGGAAATACTGATCCTTTTGGAGTATCGACCTCATGCTGGGTTTTTTAGGAAATAGTTAAGAGTATAGAATGTTTAACTGGGTATAAATTATACGAAATTCGTTGACATTGTCATGAGTCATGACACGATATTTTCAATATATCTTAATTAACCATTTTTTACCTTTATTAGTAACAACGTTTTAACCTTTAATAAAGCCTTCGAGCTTTAAAAAATTCTCTTCCTTCAGTGTAAGCTTTTACATACATTGAAAATTATATAATTTGATTTTTCATGTGGTGAAAATAACTTTAGATCATTAAGATGTGCTAACTTATTTACTTTATTTTATTCTTTTTATGTGTATCATGGTAGGGAAGCAAACGAAGAATATGGAAAGAGGATGCGAGAAGTTGTAGACAGAATTTTTAAGAGCTTGTCTCTTGGGCTTGGGCTTGAAGGCCATGAAATGATAGAGGCAGCTGGTGGTGATGAGATAGTTTACTTGTTGAAGATCAACTATTACCCACCATGCCCAAGGCCCGATTTGGCTCTTGGTGTTGTGGCCCATACGGACATGTCATATATCACCATTCTTGTCCCAAATGAAGTCCAAGGCCTCCAAGTGTTCAAGGATGGCCATTGGTATGATGTCAAGTACATACCAAATGCCTTAATTGTCCATATTGGTGACCAAGTTGAGGTAATCTTCATATCCCTTACTGTGTTGATTTTTCATCAAGTTGGGTACATTAAAAGCTAAGAGAGTTTTCCGGAAAGGGAAAACAAAACAGCTAGAAGAGTTTAGTTCGCTGCTGGCCCAGGTATCCCTCACCACCGTAAAAGTTTATAAGAAATTTTTAATTATGAATTTAAGAGGAAATGAAATTCTTTAAAAATACGGGAGATAGTTGGAAAGCACCATCATCTGTGTGCGTGGTGCATACCTGGTGCATAACCCCATCTGATAAAGTTGTACTCCCTCCGTTCCACTTTAGATGAACCCATTTTATTATGCACAGAGTTTAATAAAGAGAGAAGACTTTTGAAACTTGTGGTCTAAAATAAATTATAGATATTTGTGTGGCTACAAATTATCTAGGAATGTGTAAAAGTGAATATTTCTTTATGGTAACATTTAGGATTCAATGAGTGCTAGCAATATCTCTAACCAACATTGTCATGATCATATCTTTTCGGTAAAAAATATTAATAGTCCTGCTTTGTCTTTAATATTCTATTTCTTTCTATAACTAAAATGGCTTAATACATGAGCAGATTCTTAGCAATGGCAAATACAAGAGTGTATACCATAGGACAACGGTGAACAAGGACAAGACAAGAATGTCATGGCCGGTTTTCTTGGAGCCCCCGTCAGAGCATGAAGTTGGGCCAATTCCTAAGCTGCTTAGTGAGGCCAACCCACCCAAATTCAAGACCAAGAAGTACAAGGATTACGTCTATTGTAAGCTTAACAAGCTTCCTCAGTGAAGAAGCACCTCTATGTATGGAGCGATTAGCTATATCTTCGTGAGTGTTATGGTTTTATTTGTACTGTCCTAATTAATTACACAGATACTGCTTATTTGAACTGAAAGATTACATAGTATTAAGTTTAAATCTTTTTAGTACTAGGCGACTAGGTAATAGCGATGGCTTATACACAACAAGAAAATTGACTATTAACGACCATTTTTTAACGAAGGGACAATGAATCCGGTCGTTATATGTATAGATACAACGACCATCCTTTTATCCGGATGTTAAATCGCATTTACAGTAGGGGATAAAAACCCAATCGCTAATAACCACAATATTCGGACGTTAATACTAATTATTAGGCGGGAAATACAATTTTTAATTATCCCACTAAAATTTTGCTTTTCCAAAATACATTAAATGCCAAGTTAATAGGGAAAACAACCCTAGATTTAAGTTTTCTTCCACCCATTCACCAAAAAGACGGTTACCAGCACGAAAATTGGAATAATCTTTCTGTCGAACCAGTGGAATTCCAACAGTAAAGTCCTTCTCCTTCAAAGCTCCGGTGGTTTAATGATGGTAGATCTGTCAAAACAGACGAGGTCTAACTCTTCACTGTACTTTTATTTTTTTACTAGTGGATCCGCTGTTAAAACAAGATTACTGGTAGGTCTTATAGCCAAACAATTTCGTGTGGATTTGATTTGTTAGTAGTTGCCTAATTTTTATTGTTACCCAGATAGACAAAGGACTATTTTCAGCAGTAGCATTGTCTTCTAAATTTCACTACTGGTTCAGAGTTCGGTTTCATCTGCTTAAATCCGATACGGTAATGTTAAACTCTGTTTTATTGCCTTTTTGGTAATTGAAAAATTCTAATTACCAACTGACCTATATTTACAGTACAAGGTAGAACTTTTATTGGCTGACAAGGGTTATTTATTGATATAATTTGCTAGCTGACACCTCCAATATAAGACTCAAGTGCCTCAATTTGTCTGATTGAATGTTACACTTCCAAAACTGATTGGTGTCTATAGAAATTACATTATTTCAAAGGGAAAAATCTTTTCATTAGAAAAGATCTGGAATAGACAAATGTGCA
Source organism: Petunia secreta (assembly GCA_029990175.1). NCBI lineage: Eukaryota > Viridiplantae > Streptophyta > Magnoliopsida > Solanales > Solanaceae > Petunia > Petunia secreta. The sequence goes on from JARKIP010000017.1 coordinate 10,968,997, forward strand.
GTAATGAATGAGAAGGATTTTAGAAAGCTCTTAATTCTAAAATTCCCTCGTCACTCCCAACTCCATCTTGAATAATTTTGATTAATGTACATTAGAAAGGTTTCATCTACTTTTGGCTCCTTTACGAGAAGTTTTTTGTTTTTATATGCATTTTTTGTTTTTTTGTTGTTTTTTTTTTTTTTTTGGCCTCTTTGTAAAAGATTTTCATTAATTATTTTGAATCATTTTATCTCTCTTACTAGCAGATAACTTTAATCAATATAAGCATGTTTACATTTTACTTTTCCTGATTTTGCTAGGAGGACTATGTTCTTTTGATTTTGTATTATTTGTCCAGTGAACTAACTTATCTAACAAAATTGTTCAGGCAAACTGTTTATTGCATCATTCATCATGAGCATTTTGAACAAAAGTTGGTTCTGCCTCGGGCCTATAGTTTCAGATCAAGATTTTGTAAGTCTAGTTATACATCTAACTTAAAATTTTATAAACTCACCATTTATTTTGAATTGTTTTATCTATTCCATGAAAGTCTCATATAAGAACTTCATGTATTTTTATTGTTTGTATAGATCTTACAGATATGACATGACGAGAATGTTGAAGAAAAGTGAGAAAATCAATTTTCTATCCTTAGCTTGGATTGAAAAGGAAGACAAAATGGTATTTGAACTCATCGCGCTACTGTATAATTTTTTCTTTCACATTCTTAGTGGTTTCATATTCTCTTTCTAAACTGAAAAAGAGATATATGTTGCATAAGTGTGTATATGCATGCGTGTTACGATGGAGGATGGAAAAAAAACAAAAAGGATGGTTTTTGTTTAGTTTTTTTCGGGTTCTGATTTGGTTGAAGACGTAGTTCTTTCATCTCATTTTTCCCCTCACTTTTTAATTGCTCCATAAGGAGTTGAGAAGGTGGAAGTATGAATGAATATGATGTAGGAAATCAAACGCGGAAAGTAAAAGATAAAGAACGAGACGTAACTCGATCTCTAATCCCAAGTAGCAACGGAGAACTTGTTCCGTTACACCCCGAGAGAAGGACAAGAACACCTACGCTATGCAACTACCCTCGAGCTAACGCGAGCACGCAAGTAGAATGGTCGGAGAGGAAGAGTATTCATCTAGATCCGCTAGAAGAACTACAAGTCCCAAAACAAAAGGTTTCATTCAATAATCAAGAGCCTTGCTCATGTTCAACATTCATTCATCATCAATAATAAACTAAATGTAAAATAAGCTAGGCTTGGGTATTTATAGTGTTTCCCAAGCTTGCACAAAGACTAAAATACCCTTACTAATAAGGTTTAACAAATAAGCCACGCAGGGCAAAACAGTAAAAGAAACATAGTCTTTTCAGCTGGGAGGGGCGCCTGGCTTGGCCTTCAGCTAGGCTGGGCGCCTGGCTTGGCCTTCAGCTAGGCTGGGCGCCTGGCTAGGCGGGGCGCCTGGCTTGGCCTTCAGCTAGGCGGGGCGCCTGGCTAGGTGGGGCGCCTGGGTGCCTTCCATTCTTAGGCAGTGAGCTTCCTAGGCGGGGCGCCTAGCTATGCTGGGCCTCCTTCCTTCTCCTTAGGCGTGGAGCCTAATGATGAAACCATCCGGAGCACTTCCAAAGCCCTTGACTTCAAGTTCATTGTATCTTCCAAGCTTGGCACATGTCGGAAAGTGTTAGAAAGTGTCTTGGCGCGATTTGGGCCTCATCATCCTCCCCTTCTTGAGAAGATTTCGTCCTCGAAATCAATGCGTTCACGTCCTTGGCATCATCTCCTCGGGGTGCCCAATTGCTCTCCTCCCTTGTAACTCTTGATCGTCACCTTGACATAGGTCTCTTCCAAGATCTCCCTTGCCTTAACATGGAGCTTAGAACCTACAAGCAACGACAAGCAAAACACAAGAATTCCTACTTTGAAAGTAGGTTAGTGCAAGAAGTGTGGAAAACACACTCTTGTGATATAACCAAGCATCAATGAGAAGTACAAATATCAAGTCTCCAAAGAGAACAATAAACGCTTGGTTAAAATTCAACATGCACTCAATAAGATAATGAGCAAATAGGTCATGGGAAGATGGGAAGTGTAAGATCAAGCTACCACAATCCCCTTGAACCTTAAGCTCAAGATCAACACACCAATCTATCCTCGAGGTGTGATCAACATGTGGAGTGGAGTGAGTCAAATAACCCAACATGCAAGTAACATCAAGTACTCCACTCCCCTTCTTTAGAGCATACTTACTCACACCAAGGGATTCCTTTTCACCTTCCATTTTATCACTTAAGCAACCCTTCTCAAAAGACAAACTATCAAGAAAGGCATTGATAATGGCCTCTTCTTCATCATAACCCACACAAGCAATAGTGGGGTCACTCAAATAACCATCTACCTCACTCAAATTCTCAAACAAGTGGTTGCCTAAGGAAACAAATCCTTCACACCATGGGGGTTCCATTTGACCTCCCACCCTAGCCCAATACAAGTCGCTACCACAAATGAGATTATCGTCACACAATGGAAATATAAAAGCATGCATCTCAATATCATGATTAAGCATAGACAAATTATCGGGACTAGGTTCACTTGAGGAGTCATCATAGACACCCTTGTCCAATTCATGCAATTTGGACTCCTCAAGGACAAGACCATCCTCACCACAACACATTGGTCCACCAAATAGAAGCATATCAATTAGGGATTAGTCAACTACCTCACCTTTCCCTATGTCAAAGGTTGGCGGTGTGTCATAGCAAAGGTCACAATCATGGTCAACTATCAAATCTACACTAGGGAAGGGTTCAATGAACAATGAACTCACATCATGATGTGGCATAGCATCCCTTCCAACTAGTGTTTCACAAGCACATACAAGTTGACAACTAGACTCTACACTAGTGGTATACTCACTAGATGCATCAAAACCACCAACTAGTGTTGAGTCATCATAAGACAAGTAGTTAGTAGGTTCATGAAAAGGTAAAGCAACGCTTACATTTGTAGTACTCCCTTGATCACTCACAAGGTTTGAAGTGGCATATGCAACTTCTCCTTCATGAAGCTCACATTGAGGCTCCAATGACTTGTCTTCAAATGTACCTACACAAGAGCTTTCACAAGAAGAGATAGAAGATAAAGAAGGGTTAGAACAATGGGTGCTCTCACTCTCAATTTTTCCTTCCTCACCTCTCATCTCTCTCAATTTTACCTCATGGTCAAGTGTAGCTTGTGGTGACAATCCCCTCACATCACTCCTCAAAGCCTCCCCTTTTTCCCCTCTTGGATTGTCACCGGTCACTCCCTCACTTCTCTCTATCTTTTCTCTCTCATTTGAAGTGGAGTGACTCTCACTTTGATCATTCTTTGGCAAGACAACAAGATTGTTTGCCTCGGGTTCAAGCACAATGGGTGATTTGGCTTTAGCCGCTTCCCTCAACTCCCTCATCCGCTTGTAGTCATCACTCACTTGTTTGGGAGTTAGGGGTTTCAACACAAATTTCCTTCCTTCATGTTGGAGCGTGTAAGTGTTGACACGTCCATTGTGAACCACTTGTCGGTCAAATTGCCAAGGCCTTCCAAAGAGAAGGTGGCAAGCTTGCATTGGCACAACGTCGAACAAGTGTTCATCCACATAACTACCCATTTTGAACTTGATCATTGCTTGTTTCACTACCTTAAGCTCTCCACATTCACTAAGCCATTGTAACCGGTAAGGTTTAGGATGCTTCATGGTAGTCAACTTCAATTGAGCCACTAGTGATTGACTCACCACATTTGCACAACTTCCGAAATCAATTATCATAGAGAAAACAACATCTTTGACCCGGCACCTAGCATGAAAAAGATTTTCCCGTTGCAAGGTTTCACTATCTTCCACAATCATAGCTCCTAGGCTCCTTCTCACAACCAAGAAAGTATGAGGATCCTCATCCTCCACCGTGTCATCAAGCAAATCATTCTCCTCTACTCCCTCATCTCCCTCTACTCCCTCTACTCCCTCATCCTCCGATTCACTCTCTTTCTCATATGCATCATTACCAACAACAATCATGGTCCTCTTTGTAGGACATTCCCTAGCAAAGTGACCATAGCCCTTGCACTTGTGGCATTGTATGGAAGAAGAAGTAGGAGCATGTAATTGAGCTTTAGAGTTACCTCCCACATTAGGTGTGTTCTTCTCATACGGCTTTTTCACATCCTTGGTAGCATTTGCACCACTTGTTCCACTTGCACTTGGGAACCTTGCATTTGTAGTAGGAGGCTTCCAATCCTTTGGTTTGCTTGTTGGAGTAGGAGTGCTACTCTTGTAGCGGAGGGATTTCTCCTCCTTGAGCCATTTCTCGGCCTCAACCGCATCTTCACATAGCTTGTAATGATCATCATATTTGTGGAACTTCAATTGTGAAGCTATGTCTCGGTTCAAGCCCCCTTTGAAACGGATCATGGCCGTCTCATTATCTTCATCATCTAAGTCAAGGATCATTCGGATTTGCTCAAATTCATTGAAATATTCACCAACCGATTTGTAATCTTGCTTCAAATCATATAGTCGCCTTTGTTGTTCAACCCGGTATTGGTTAGTCAAGTACTTCTCATCCATCACACGGATCAACTCTTCCCAAGTAAGATTAATAGCCATACCCGTCCTTCTTCTATTTCTCTTCACCGACTCCCACCAAGTAGAAGCAAAAGATTCAAAGGAGGATATTGCATACTTGGTTTTCTTCACATCGGGCATATCATTGGTGTCAAAGATACGCTCCATAGCCAATTTCCAACCAATGTACTCCACCGGGTCACTACTTCCTTTGAAAGAAGGAATAGTGAGCTTCACACTATTAAGGTTGTTGTTGTTGTCACGACCCCCTTGGAATGGCTCCGGTTGGCCTCCATGGTGATCATCATAAGCAACATAGTCCCTTCTAACATTCCTCCCTCCATATCCTAAGGGTGGCCCTCGACCTCGGCCTCTACCCCGATCCACATTTCGACCCCAATTCATAGCTCGCCTTGGTTGAAAGTGATCATCAAACCCATACACATCGTCACCGTAATCAACTTCCTCCCCTTCTTGAGCCTCAACAACTTGCTCAAGAGGTTGCACATTTCGGACGGGTCTTGGTAGTGGAAAGTTTCTTGGAGGATTGTCCAAGATACGGGGAATGCCCGTTCGTTCAATTCTCTCTCGATCCTCCTTTACCCGTTGTTGATTGAGCAATTCAACAACTTGCTCCGGGGTAAAGGTAGGGCTACTTGAGCCTTCACCGGTCTCAATTTGGACACTCGGGGTCCCTTTTTCAATGGGGACACTCGGAGTCCCATGTTCACCTTGAGTACTCGAGGCTCCTTTTTCAAGAGAATCAATCATTTGGTTCATGAGGTCCATCTTGGCAAGAAGATTAGCCAAGGCCTCCTTAATGAAATCTTGACCTTCGTTGGCCATTGTACCTACAAAGAAAGAAACAAGAGTTAGTTAAAACACCTCACTCGCTCCCTCACTTGTGTTCACTCGGATCACTCTTTTGGGTGGCGGTGGATATTTCACTCAACTTGTAGTTCCAAAGCTTCACGTAGATGATTAGTAACTCCTCAACTCAACTAAACTATTCACGAGTCACGCACACTCCGGGGTGAGTGGAGTTAATGGGACTCAATGAACGCTAGGCACTTTGAAGTGAAGGACTTGAGTTAAAAGATTCTACGCTTTTCCTTAGAAGTCTACTCTCCTTGCTAGGCACGATTCACCTAAGAGCAATTAAAGGGTTAGCACTATTCAAGTAGATCGGTTACTCAAAGTAGTACTAACTAGATGTTATGTTATCAAACAAAGGGAAATACCTACGAAAATCTACCCGAAACAATACGTTTAGCACCCAGGAGGGGCGCCTGAAACTCAGGAGGGGCGCCTAGACTGTGCAGTGTTCCAGGCGGGGCGCCTGGATCTAGGCGGGGCGCCTGAGACTTAGGCAGTAGCCAAGTCAGGCGGGGCGCCTAGCCTGAAGCTTTTTCCAACTCGTTCCAAACTCGTTTCAAGTCGATTTTCAAGCCTCAAATCCGATGTTCTCAACTTGTTTTCACAATCCAAAGATACCCAAAGTTGTGTTTGATCTTCCTTAACAAAACCCAATCAAATTTTCAATCCAACAAGCAATCAAATCAAGGTTCAATTCAAGAACTCAAGAACACAAGGGTTTAACAAAAGGGTTTCAACAAGGATTGTGATTCATCAAGGTAGGTGTTATACATGTTCAAATCCCACAAAATTGGTACCGATTTGTTTGTTTTTCAATGAAGATCAATCCCCAATAACAAGTTTCCAATCAAACATCAATCCAACCCAAGAATCAAGCCAAAATTCATCAAGAACAAGTTCTTCAAGGGTTTAAGGGGTTTTGGGGTTTCAATTTTTCAAACTTCACCAATTCCAATAATTTTGGTACCCAAGTAACGGGAAATCAATCACGATCAAGAATTCATAACACCCATATCACAAATCATCCAAATCAACAAGTTACACCAAATTTTTGTATTTTTCAATTTTTCAATTTTTTTGCAATTTTCTCCTTTCTAATAACTTTAACAACAAGAAAAACTAAAAGAGGATACTAGGCACGAAGAATCAAGGGTCGGGGGTTTGTAGAAACAAAACCCGAGCCTTGCTCTGATACCAAATGATGTAGGAAATCAAACGCGGAAAGTAAAAGATAAAGAACGAGACGTAACTCGATCTCTAATCCCAAGTAGCAACGGAGAACTTGTTCCGTTACACCCCGAGAGAAGGACAAGAACACCTACGCTATGCAACTACCCTCGAGCTAACGCGAGCACGCAAGTAGAATGGTCGGAGAGGAAGAGTATTCATCTAGATCCGCTAGAAGAACTACAAGTCCCAAAACAAAAGGTTTCATTCAATAATCAAGAGCCTTGCTCATGTTCAACATTCATTCATCATCAATAATAAACTAAATATAAAATAAGCTAGGCTTGGGTATTTATAGTGTTTCCCAAGCTTGCACAAAGACTAAAATACCCTTATTAATAAGGTTTAACAAATAAGCCACGCAGGGCAAAACAGTAAAAGAAACATAGTCTTTTCAGCTGGGAGGGGCGCCTGGACTGTAGGAGGGGCGCCTGGCTTGGCCTTCAGCTAGGCTGGGCGCCTGGCTTGGCCTTCAGCTAGGCTGGGCGCCTGGCTAGGCGGGGCGCCTGGCTAGGTGGGGCGCCTGGGTGCCTTCCATTCTTAGGCAGTGAGCTTCCTAGGCGGGGCGCCTAGCTATGCTGGGCCTCCTTCCTTCTCCTTAGGCGTGGAGCCTAATGATGAAACCATCCGGAGCACTTCCAAAGCCCTTGACTTCAAGTCCATTGTATCTTCCAAGCTTGGCACATGTCGGAAAGTGTTAGAAAGTGTCTTGGTGCGATTTGGGTCTCATCAGAATACCAAGGAAAATAATTATTCAAAGTGTTCGATTTTTCTGATCACTTGTTCTTATTCTTTTTATTTGGTTTAATCAGTCAAGGAGTTGAATCAGGCTCTGCTTAATTGTGATTTTTTCTTCCCGATGGCTATCATGGAAAGACCATTCTTTTCATTCATTCTTTGTCTTTTTGATCTTCCTTTGAGATTAAACCAATCGATGTAGCGAATTTGGTAAGGATGTCGTCTCAAGATTTCGTATTGACTGTCTGATGCTCTCTACTTGTTAAAAGAAAAGATGATGGATAAATTGAAAAGGAGAAGCAAGCATCCTACTTTTTTTGTTGTATTTGCTTGTCTGTACCAAATATACACATGTGAATTGTATTGTATGCTTAGATGTACAACATGTTAATTGTATTATATGCTTAAATATACAACATGTCGATTGTTTTAGTTAAATCCCTGTTAGTTTGAGATTTTTTTAGACTGTTTAGTTTTAGTAGGAGTACTATCACTTTTGGCTAATTTTATATTAGTTTGAATCATTGGCAATCTTTTCTCCAAGTCCATTGAAAGTCTTCTTCCTTTAGGAGAATATAATTTACTTAAAAAGTTCGAATGGATTCGAGAAAGCATTTTAAAAGGTATGGCTCTCCTTATCCAGCTTATCGTAGCAACAATCTAGCAATTTCAAATAATTCATTTGCATTCTAAATGAGCTTTAATTTGTTGCTAAACTGATATGAGCTTGATATTTAACAGATTGTGAATCTGAAGTTTGACGATCCCAGCATTGAAGAAAGTGATCAGCAATGTTGATACATCTAAAAATGTTAAAGAACAAGTTGAAGCACAAGGGGAAACCATTTGTCTGTTTTGTTAGAGGTCGTTTAAAAATGTTCTCATTTGTACTTGATGCAACTCTATTTTCTCTGCTGGTGGGAATTCATATATGTATATTCATACAATTTGGATGTGTATATTTTCTTGGTAATTTGATACTTTTATCTTGTAATGATCTCTTACGTTTATATGAATATAGATTATTTTATACATTTCATGTGTGCAATGCTCATGTATATTTATGTATGTACATAAAGTATTATTGTTGAAAGGAACTACACTTAGCGAAAGGAAAATTGGTTGTTGAAAGCAACATAAAATGGTTGGATTCCTTGTTAGCTGTTAAGCTTTTCAACGACCGGATTATCAAATTAGCGAAGGGATAAGTAGGTCGCTAAAGATAGTGTAACGACTGGATTTATGCTTGTCATTAAAGGCTCTATAACGGCCGACATGAAATCCGGTCGTTAACTTTTAACGTGAAGACCTATAACGATCGGTGACGACCGACTTTTTTCCCGTCGTTATAGACTTATAGCGACAGGATTTGACCTTTTAACGACCAAATTTCCCCTCGCTAAAAGCTATTTTTCTTGTAGTGATAGTTTGTAAATATTTTTGTTTTACTTTTGACCTTCTTCCACGTTATTCACTTTAGACATGCCAAATTATCAAGCCACTAATGACTTTGTCAAAACTTGGTTACGAAACATTTAGTGAATCTAAAAATAATTTCTTAGCATCATAAATTCAGATCGAGAAGATAAATTTTTAATCTATATGCATATAAAAAAACACAATAAGGGAATATGAAAGTGTACACTAGTCATAATAAATAATAAATATTGAATTTTTCTACTATTTGTGTAGTCGACAAATTAAAAACTTCAGATGGAAACAAACTAAGAATGACAAGAACTTCAGATGGAAACAAACTAAGAATGACAAGATTATGATAGAGAAGAGAATGCTAAAAAATAAAAAATCTAGGATAATGAATCCAGTGGCGGCCTTATAGTAAGGCCAGTAAAGCGGGGTCTTTAGGCCCCAATGTTTGTAGGGCCCCATTTTTTTTTTTCACAATAATTAGATATAAGTGGTATTTTTCCTTAGCAAAGTTTGAGTATTTTAGTAAAAGCTACAACTTTTTCATAAAAGAGGAAAACAAAACTTCCTTGATTAATTATTAACAGTGGTATTTGACTGGTGAGGCATGCTAATAGTGTTTTTGGATGATAACAAATAAATTTTTGAAATGTATAAGTAAATATTTTATTGCTCACCTTAGATCATGTTGTGACAAAGCAACATGATATTGCTCATTTTATTTTTCAGTATCGTTAGCGATTCTTTTACTCCTAATTTGTTAAACACAAGAGCCCATATACTATAAAACTTTTACTCTTTTGTTGTAAAAATAAGTCAAGAATTGAATAATATTTAGTAAAATGAATTTAATTCATGTTATGCTATTCTAAATTTTTAACTAAAATTTATTATTTTGGATATGTTTACTTCATATGTATATAGATTAATTCAGAATAATTTACTAGAATATAAATATGTCAACTAGTTCACTATAATCTGATTACATCAATGCAAAGAGTGAGATAAAAGAAATTAAACTTTAATAAAATTCTAAAAATGAGCTCTTAAAAATATTTAGTAAACAACAAAAACCTTTATCAGCAAATAGGGGATAATGTTCTTTAGCCAAACAAATCACTAATATTTGTGAGTTAAAATATATTCTTGATATTATTATGCTAAATATTATAATAAAAAAATTGCAAATGTGAAAAGGCAGAAAAGAAAATAGTTAATTTAATCCAAAAAATTAGGTAAAGTATTTTGTCTTTTTTTTTTTTTTTTTTTTTTTTTTTTTTTTTTTTTTTTTAAGGTTTGCAAGTAGTTTAGTACAAATTTTAGTATATGTAGAGTCAGCTAGTTAATGAAAGTAATAAAAATGGTTAGTATTCACACAACAAAAAAAATACAATCTTAACAAAAAAAATATATTAAGGCCCCTTATCAAAATTTGGCTTTAGGCCACCAACAATGTTGGGCCGCCCCTGAATGAATCTCTCAATCATCGAGATAGTCTTTAATTCACCCAAAAATATGCACTTAGCATGATTTTTTTGATCATAAATTGACAGTCGTTCTTAAGCTAGCAACAAGCATGTGTGCATAAATTAACGAAGACCGTTATAAACCATTTTTTTCAAATAATGAAGACCATCAAGAACTGTTCAATTTTTGTAACAGTCGAATCACGACATCTCTATAATAAATCTAAATCTAATTAATTACTTTCTTAAAATAACCTAGAGTACTGTTATTTGATCGTCACAAATCTAAATGTTTTACCCAAAATTCATTCAAGCTAAAAAGGCATTATTAATTCAGATCTCAACAATTTAATTCGATTAAAGCACATCCAAATAATAGAATAATGTATTCAAAACTACCCAATAACTAACTCGTCAAACTCCTATATAAGAAATTTAGCTACTTGTGTTCAAATGAGAAATATAATAAAACTCGTTAAAGCAAATATCTATAACAAGAGAAATAAGAAAAGTTAGATAAAACTCTTTGAATCATCCGTTAAAACAGACTTGAGGATCTTTCGAGCTCAAGCGTACATCTACGGTTGATCTTTCTCAATTTCCAAGTCATGATGTGGACTGAGAAAAGGTTAGAATGCGTATATACCCCATAGGAAAATGTGGGACAAATTGACCCCCTGATTTTGTTTGCACCCAAACTTTTACCTTCATAGCTGATAAATATCTTGCAATGTTATAAACTTCCAGCTCCAACTTTCCATCACGATTGATGAACGGCCTTGACACCTGCTAACCTTAATTTCTTAAGTTTACTTCATAAAAAGAGAAAATCTTCCGATCCACATGTTCGATCCTTAGCCTTTTCATTCCAAAAGCCGTCACTAGGCTATAAATCTACATTCGCCAATTTACCTCTCTTAATGAATTTTAAGACATTTCCTCCAAATTCATTCCTACCCATCCAAACACATGTAATAAGCACAAAACGTTCAACTCCACATAAAAATCATTTATAAGAACACCAAAATGTGAGGTAAATGATACTAAAATGTATGTGTTACCTGAAAATCACAAGGCATAAAATAAAATTTCTTGAAAATTTTAATTAAGTTATTATCTTTAAGAATACATAAGGAATACTTATAATGTTTGGTTTTGCTTTATGCAATAACACAATAAATAAGATAATTACTGATACATGTACTGAATATTCGACACAGGCCCATATGCATGCAATTTGCGTTTTCGTAACCTTTGTGTTCAAATTTGATATAAATTTCAATAGACTTGATTTATATTATTTAAAATCATACCCCCAAAAAATGATTTAACCTGTTAGGATTGAGTAATCTAACAGATAACAGAGAAAAGCTAAAGCATTTACATTCAAATTCAGTGTTGTACATATGTAATCCCAAGTTTAGTGGAGATAGAATTAGCATAGCTCACATACAAGAGTCCCACTATGACTAAACAATGCTGGATCCCAAGATGTATTTATAGTAGTTCTGATCCTCTAATGGACATAACGTGAATATTTGTTATATCTCTAAAAGTAAATCCTTTTATGGTATTGGAGCCAAGTCAAGAATCACGTCAATTACCATACCTTCTCACTCAATCACCAGTTTTACTATATAGTCGGCTTACTGAAGCCCTTTCCGGTTCTCAACCAATGTAGCTCTTACTAATCTAAAAGCTTGACAAATTATTTTTTTTTTGTGTGAAAATCATCACTCCAATTCTTGCACTGCATGGCGACCACTTAGAAGGATATGTAGGTGGTAGCCATAAATGCCCTCCTATTTATAGGAACAAAATGGTAAAGAAAAACCTTAAAAAGACACGCTAGACTTAGGAAATAAACCCTAACTTGGAGGTTAAGCTTAAACTAATAAAACCGGGTGAAAAATCACAGTTTGGGGGCTTAATTTGGCACTCCTTGAGCTCCTTTTGTGCTTGAATTGTCTTTTTATTTTAGTTCAGATACTGGCCCAAATTGGCCTCCTTTGGACCCCTACTTTGGGCTTCTTCAAAACCTGATTTTGGATTCTTCTAAGTACTTTTTTGGATCTCTTCAAGAGCTAATCTTTTGGGCCCAATCTTCGTATTGTTGTACTCCAACTTAGGCCAAAAATATTTCAGGATTTCCACATAAATAGAAAAAAGAAAATTTACACTATATAACTACCCTAATAGCTTAATTACATAATATACCAATACTTTTAAATATTTTACCCTATATAACAATACTTTCTACATTTTTACAAAACATACCATTTTCATTTCCCACTCCCCCAAACTTAAAACCCTAATTTCTTCCCCATCTTTCTCTCTCTTTCTCTTCCCTCCTCCCCCTATCCACCCACCCCGCCGTCCCCCTCCCCCTCGCCGGCAACCACCCCATCGCTGCTGCTATTCTCACGGCGGCTGAGCCACTGCTCCGTCACTGGTGCTCCGATCTGCTCCTCCATCTCTTTTTTTTTTTTTTTGGTTTTATATGTGTATTTTATTTGTATAAACATGTATAAGGTTTGTATTATGTGTATGTGTATGTTTTTGGTACATTAATACATTAAATATTTTTTGAATATCTTTGTATATTGTTGTATATTTGTGTATTTTTATACTTTCAAGTGTATGTTTGGCAAAATTGTGGTTTTGTATATTGTATATTTTTGTAGATTTTTGGTATTTATGTGTATGTGTGTTTCATATGTATATGAATAAGTTTTTTGCATATCCACAAATTTATTTTTATGTCTTTGTATGTTTGGGGTGTATTGAAGTGTATATTTTGTATATTCTATTTTGTAAAAGTGTATATCTTGTATGAATGTGTAATTTGTATGTTTTTTATACCTTTTTATACATTTTTTTCAGATTTTTTTTTTTTTTTTAAAAAAATTCGGCTACCACCACCGGCGGCCGGCGACTGGCCACCGGCGGCAACGCTGTGACTGGGAGCAGTGGGTGTGGGAGGGTTTAAAACCTTCATTTGTATGGTTTTAATGGAAGTTGTATATGATTTGTAAAAAAAGTATTGGTATGTTTTGTAAAATGGTATAGTATTGGTATTTTTTGTAAATTTGGTATTAGGGTGGTATATTTGTGTAATTCTCCCATAGAAAAAAAATTTCACCTAGTGCCCTCAATAAGACATGGTCTTACCTAATTGCCCCCACTTACGAATGTTTTAACTAAATGTCCTCCACATCATATCCCCCCCTTATGAAAGGACTATTTTGCCCCAATTTGTTTAATTCACGCTGAATATGTTTCCTTCTCTCTTTCCCCATTCTTGGCCTCCTTATTTCTTCTTTGTGTGCTGAAAATTTGGGATTTTTTTTTGTGTTTGCTTGATTCCAGTGATTTGAAGGTTTTTATTGCCTATGGCTATTAGATATTCATGTTTTGCATAGAGCTTAGAATCTTGACCATGGCCAAGAGTTGCGTAGACTTTCTCTGCAAGGTGCTTATTGCAGTAGAGTTTAAAGTCTTCGCTATTGCCAGTACTTGCAAAGATGTTCCGTGTAAGTTGTCGCTTCCACCAGAACTTAGAGTCTTGGCTATTGCCAAGAGTTGCACAGACTTTATCTCCAACTTGTTCACTGCAGTAGAGGTAGAATTCTTGGCAATTGCCAATAGTTTTAGAGATTTTTAGTGTATGGTCCCCCTTGCAATAGAACTTAAAGTCTTGGCTATTGCCAAGAGTTGCAGAGACTTTCTCTGCAAGTTTTTGCACTGCAATATAGGTAAAAGTCTTGGCAATTGCCAATATTTGCAGAGACTATTTGTACAAGTTGCTCCTTCTACTGGAGTTTAAAGTCCTGGCAATTGTCAATACTTGTAGAGACTATTTGTACAAGTTGCCCCCTTCCGATGGAGTTTAAAGTGTTGGCTATTGACAATAGTTGTAGAGACTTTTTCTGTAGTTGTAGAGATCATGGCAACATGGCTTAAAGTCTTGGTAATAGGAAAGAATTCTCTACAAGCCTCCCATTGCAGTAGAGTTTAAAGTCTTGGCTATTGCCAATACTTTAGAGATTTTTAGTGTAAGTTTCCCTTTGCAGCAGAACTTAAAGTCTTGGCTATTGCCAAGACTTGCAGAGATTATTTTCCTTAAGTTGGCCAGTGCAAGAGGGCTTAAAGTCTTAGCAATAGCCAAGAAGTCTCTCCCAGGTGCCCATTGCACCAGAGCTTAAACTCTTAGCTATAAGCCAAGGGTTGCAGAGACTTTCTCTGCAAGTTGGCACTTGCAACAGGCCATAGAGTCTTGGCAATAGGCAAGAAGTGTATTTAGGGTGCTGATTGCACCAGAGCTTAAACTCTTGGCAATAGTTGCAGAGAACTTTACCCTTACAACTTGAAGAAATATTACGTTGAATCTTCTCTTTAACAGAGCAATCTGTAAAAGGAATGAGGTTTTATGGTATTCTTGATAGTGTGAATGGAGAAAAGGTAGGGGAGGGACTGGGGCGCGTATTTTTATTGGTTTGTAGGGGTATTTTGGTCCGAAAAAAGTTTCATTAAACTAATGAGGGCATTTTTGCTAAACATCTGTTAGTGAGGGCATTTTGGCAAACCAAAGCTTCCCGTGTCATATTTTTGCAAATGAGCCCATAAATGGCCCTCAATATACCATATTAACAAGTCACCTAGCACTAACATAATCTAGCCACAATATTTAAATTTAAAATTTAATTTATAATTAAAATATGACATATAATTAGATTGATATTCTTTATATATAACTTCTATACACATATATACACACATATATTTATTTATATTTTTTAAATATTTATATAATCAAATTATATCTAATAAATATGCTAGAAAAAGAAAGAAAATGCAAAATATGTTTACAAAAAATGGATAAGGGTTGGGAATGGTTATGTGGGGTAATAATCTCAAATAATTATAAGGCTGGCGTATTCCATTTCTTTTGGGCTTGAGCTCTACTTTCAAAACAAGACTCCTTTTAAATTAGGAAATTTTACATAAAAGTACAATATTTAGAACTTAATTACCAAACATAGCAATATTTTAGCAAAATAACCCTATATAGAGGAAAACACAAGTTAATTACTAATATAGCAACTTATGTCAAAAATTATTGCTATGTTGGTTTATTTCTTTATTTTGCTACAGTTTGGGGACTTTTTTATAATTTTCAAAATATTGGTCCTAATATATAAGTTTTTTTCCTCATTTTCTATTTTATTTCAAAATTTCCCAATTGTTGCTCCCTATTCACGCTTATCTCGTCGTTTCAGCCCCATTTCTGCTCGTTTTTTACTGTATCACGATCGTTTTTTCCTCACTTTTCTCCCTCATTTTCTCCCCCACGTTCTCCACTATCATCCCTATTTTTGAACCGTTTCATAACTGTTTTCAGTGTTTAAATTTTCGGTTTTTTTCTTTTTTTAGGGTTTTATTTTTTTCCACCTTTTTTTTTGTTTCAATGTCTAATTCTAGTTCGTCTTCTGATACTAGGGAATTTAGCAGTAAAACAAAACTTGATATAACTATTTCTAAAAGTGGGTCGAAATCTATTTTAAAACTTAAAGGTCTTGTTTCTAAGTCGAAAGAAACCCCGCAACAACTGAAGCGTGTAACGCGGTCGTCTGCGTCTCCTTCTACGGGTAAAGTTAAAGGTAAAATTGTGGTTGATGATGATGATTTTTGAAGAAGATACTCCACTATTGAAAAAAATTCGAATTTCTGTGTTGGCTGATGTAGCATTACAGGTACTTAACTTTTCTTTTTAGTTTTTTGTTTCTTTTTCCTGTTTTATGTATCTATTTGTTTATTTTGTTGTTTCTTGCTATATTTGATTTGGTATTGCATGTGTTTGTACTGTATTTTACTATTTCTTTTGTGTATTTTCACTGTTTCTGTAATGCTTTACTGTTTCTGCTATGTGTTATACTGTTTCTGTAGTGTATTATTACTATTTTTGTAGTGTATTATTACTATTTTTGTAGTGTATTTACTGTTGTTGTTGTAGTGTTTGTACTCTTTCTATAGTTTTTTTACTGTTTATGTAGTGTATTTACTGTTTCTTTGTCTTTTACTGTTTCAGCATTATATTTTACCGTTTCTGTAGTGTATTTACTGTTGTTGTAGTGTTTGTACTGTTTCTATAGTGTTTTTTACTGTTTCGGTAGCGTATTTACTGTTTCTGTAGTGTATTTACTGTTTCTGTGTCTTTTACTGTTTCTACATTGTATTTTACTGTTCCTGTATTGTACTTAATATTTTTTAACTGAGTTGGATTTTTCCTTTTTAGGGTGTATCATTTTATATACCCCAGGATTTTATTGGAAAGAGTTCTATCTACAGCTTACTACAGATGGTGACATTGCAATGCATTTGAAAGATGTCTTAAGTCTGTTGCAGTTGGAAATGTTCAAAAATACATGGTTTGGTTATTTGTTACAGGTAGAACATTTTCCCGTTCAGACTCAGTTGCTTCAGACTTTGCTCGTGCATGAGATTGAGTCCTCCCAGCCTCATACGTTTGAGGTTTGTGTGAATGGTTCGTGTTTGCAATTCGGGTTGCATGAGTTTGCATTAGTGTCGGGTTTAAAGTGCTATGGGGATATACTGAGTTTTGTTGATACGAGTGGTCCAAGTCGGTTGATGAGTAGTTACTTCCCGAACATGGAGAAGGTGTCTCACATAGATATTAAGAATGCTCTTACTCAATCGAAGTGGATTGGTGATGCTGATGCAGTTAAGATTGCAGTTCTGTATGTGATTATGAATTTTGTGATGTCTGTATCTGATGTGCAAACTGTTTCTAAGAAATATTTTGATTTGGTTGAGCCTGGTCTTTACGAGGACTATCCATGGGGTATAGATTCTTTTAAAGAATTGTTTGATAGTATTCACAAGAAGGTGAAAATTAGCAGTACATATTTTCGGCTAGTAGGTTTGCCTTCTGCGTTGTACGTATGGTTTTATGAGTGCCGGACATACATTCTGTCATCAGTAGTTGTGCGTGTTAGGAGTCGAACTCCTTGTATCTTGAACTGAAAAGTGACGAGTGATCTTTCAAAGTATAAGACAGTTTGTAAGATTTTAGAGGACCGAGGCAACAAGATATAATTTCATTCCTTTAGTATCTGTTTCATTCTTCATGTATCTGTTTCATTCTTCATGTATCTGTCTCATTCTTTATGTATCTGTTTCATTCTCTATGTATCCGTTTCATTTCTTTATGTTTTTAAATTGATTGGTCTACTGTTATGTAATGTGTAGCCGGTTTTTCGACCTATGCAGCCGACCGCTGCTGAGTTGGCCAGTTTGGAGTTGGTGGTTGATACGGACGCACCTGTAGCGGATGATATGCAGGATCCTTCTAAGGAGGATATTTTTGTCCGCCATGGAGGGCCTCGTCCCTCCTCTCCTGCTGCTTTTGTCCACAGTCCTTCTAAAGATGCTGGAAAGCAGGCACAGTCAAGTTTGTCGAAACCGGCGCAGGCGGTTGATTATAAAGCTAAGATTGACTTAGTTTAGAAAGTATGTTTAATTTTTTGAAGTAGTTAAAACAGTTAGAAATATTGTGATACTATTTTGGTACATTCTGATACAATTTTTGTTTTTTGTTTCAGCTCACTACTGACTTGGAGTTATTAAAGGGTCATTTAAGCATTGTTTTTTAATTATATTTTGTCTATGTTTTTTTTACTTTGTTTAAACAGTTAGAATTATTGTGATACTGTTTTCGCCTTTGTTTCTTTTGAAGATTGATGATAAGTTTAACGATGTTAAGGAATTCTTTGGTGAGGAGCTTAGAAAAGTTGTTGGTGAAATTAAGCTACTTGCGCAAGGATAGGTATTTCTTGTTGATGAAACAGTTTATTATTTCTTGTTGATGTAATATTGGTTTGAATTAAGTTTTTATTTTTTTGGAAACAGGGTACTCAAAGTGGTGCATTTAATGCTCGAGATTCACCAACGTCACCACTTACTAGTGGTTATACAGTGAAGCTCAATTCGGATGATTTTGGTGATACAAAAATGTTTGAATCAGATGTTTGTGCTGATACAGGCACTTTTAATGTTGATACGGCTAATATTACGGTATGTACCTTATTCCAGTTATCCTAAACAACTGGATACACTTAGATACAAATAGTTACAAATAGAAAAATTCAACAAGCCAATGAAATTGTACACCTACAGTTTCTCATTTTTATGAATTATTTTTCCGTTTCTTTTTTAGCCATCTGCTACTGGTGGAGCGGATGATGTAACAGGCAGCAGCGGAAAGCCTATTTCTATGTCATCTGATACAGTTCAAACTGATGGTGCCATGGTCAGAAAAGGTGTTGGATCTTTCAGTGGTGGTGTCAGTAATGTAGAAACAGTTGCTAGTGGAAAACCCGTTCCAATGCCCGCAATGGTTGAAACAAAGATTTCTTTGACCCCTTCATTTGCTGGTGCTGATTTGCAATTCCCAAATCTCGACCTTGGTTTGAATTTTAGCCAAGACCTTCTGAAGACTCCCAAACCTGAGAAGGTGTGCGTTGCCTTTTTTTTTTTTTTTTTTTTTTTTTTTTTTTAACATATTGTATCTTCCCTGTTTCTAAACTGTATCATATCTTGTACATTGTTTCTTGAACTTATTTTCGTATCTCCAGAGTTTATAGGAGTTCATTGTTTATTCATGTTTTTTTTTGTATCAGTTTATTTAAGATTATTTAGTTGATGGTGCTACATTTTGTAACAAAGATACTCTATAACCTTCTCATCCGACCAAGTATGCTGCTGCTGGACCTATTAAAACCATTTCTTTTGATGGTTTCTTTGATAACTGGACTGAGAACTAGTTTGCGGAGATGGATCGTAGCATTGCTGATACCATTAAGAATGTAAAGAAACGTTTTCAAACTGACCCTGTTGCTGAAGAGCCTGCTGCCACTATTGCTGAAGAGGCTGCTGATACTGTTGCTGAAGAGCCTGCCACTGTTGTTGAAGAAACTTCTGACACTGTTGCTGCAAAGCCTATTGACAGTGTTGCTGAAGAGCCTTTTCAGCATGCCGCTGAAGAGCCCGTTGATCATGGCGCTGAATATCTTTATTATGCTGGTGATGTTGATGAGCCCGGTGAGAATTCTGATGTTGTGCTGTTAGTGACCCTGAGAACGAGCAGACGAGCCTACGTGTGGATACTACTACACCTTCCCAGACGTTGGCAAGGGTAAAGCATCCTAGTATTGGAGTTACAGAGGATGTTGCAAAGGCATCTTTTTAGTATTGGAGTCACAGAAGATGTTGATCAAGAATTAGCAAATAAGTTTGTAGCATTTGTTGATGATCTAGCTAAACTGAAAAGAGGAAGGTGTGTGGCCTTTTAATGCTCGTTTACTATATCATTTATCGTGTGGATATTGTTATAATTCATGTTTCTTTTACTTTATATTTTTAGGATTTGTAATTATTACAAAACCGATAACATACTTCGAGTCGAAACCGTGCCGACTCGGATGTTGTTCTACATTCTGTTGTATAGTGGTCATACGTTGTAGGATTCAGTAAGTTCCTTTATTTTTCTTTCTAGTGTGTGTGTGTGTCTTTTATATTTAGTGTATCATATTGTTTCTTTTACTATGTATGTGTGTCTCTACTCTGTGTAATGTATCTTTTTGTTTCTTTTTAGTCCGTCTGTGTGTCTTGTATCTTTACCGCATCTTTCTGTTTCTTCTAGTGTGTGAGGGTGTATTTTTGTTTCTTTTTTAGTCTGTTTGTGCCAATACCGTTTCTTTTTATTTCTTTTCATGTGTTTTTGAGTTTCTATGTTTGGTATCTATATGTGTATCCAAAATGTCAGTCATCAGTTTTAACTCTTTCTCTTTCTCATTGTATCTGTTTTGTTTAATTAATTTTAGTTACTATAAATTTGTTCGTTTCTTTAAATTTTTCTGTAATGTTTTATCCATTTATATCATCAATTTTATTTTTTGAATTTTACAGCATGTGAATGTTGTCTTCTACTACTTGCGTAAGCAAGAAAAGTATCGACCCAAGACTGAATTATCCTTCACTACTACTGACTGTTGGTTTAAAACCATGGTAGAGGCCGTCTATGAGAAATTTGTGAATAATGGGAAGAATGTTTCCTGCTGTCTAATGTTGATTCTATTGCTAGCTACATTCAAGGCTGCAAGATCCCTGCAAATGTGCCTTGGACAGAGGTTGACTATGTTCTGCTACCGCTTAATATAAATGATATCTGTCATTGGGTGTTAGGTGTAGTATCATTCAAGAATAGGTCCATTGGGATATATGATTCAATGAGTGGTGCCGGTGCTCGTCATGATGCGGCTGTTGTTGCAGTAGTTGAAAAGATTACTGAGTTGTTGCCACAGTATCTTGTACTGACTGATTTTAACCAGTCAAGGCCCGACATTGATATTCTTATGAGCGAAGCATATGTTGACGCAAAGCTGGAGGATCCTTTTGGGGTTTTCTTTGTTCAAGAACTTCCGCAACAGAGTTCTAGTTTCCTGCATGCTTAGTTTCCCTTTATTAGTTCAGATTATATGAATTACATTTGTGACGTCATTACTAACTCTATGTATTGTCATCTTTTTTGTCATTGCTTCAGGGATTGTGGAGTGTTTATCATAGCGTATGCAGAGTACTTTATTGGTTCCAGTGATATGACAATTGTCCCTGACATTGATATAGGTCATTACTATGTCCATCTTGCAACGCTACTTTGGGATTATGGCTAAAGGAAGATTGATTTAGATGCAATGAGTGCATGTGAAAATCAGGTCGGCTTGCTAAGAGAAAAGGTGCTATAAAGTGTCGTTTACGAGTTGCCAATCCCAACTATTAGTTGTGTTTCTTTTGTGTTGTATAAAGGTTTATGTTTCTAGGACTGAACGTTTCTACTACCGTATTTTGTTTGTTGTGGTTACCGTTTATGTAATGACAGTTTCAGAATGTTTATTTTATAGCAACCGTGTTTTATTTTGTTCCTTTTCAACTGTGAAACATTTTGATACAATTATGAAATTCTCTGATACAGACAGGTAAATTGACACAGAAATAGTTGAAAATATCTTGAAACAATCAGGAACCACTTGTGAAACTAAATCACTTCTAACCAGTCAGATTCAATGACAAAGAAATAGTAAAAAATAACTATGAAACAGTTTGATACAATTATGAAACTGTCTGATACAAACAGTTTAATTGACAAAGAAACAGTTGAAAATATCTTGAATACAATCAGGAAACACTTGTGAAATTGAATCACTTCTAACCATTCAGATCCAATAAGAAAGAAACAATAAAAATACTTGTAAAACTGTTTTATACAATCATGAAACAGTCTGATACAGACAACTAAATTGATTAAGAAACAGTTGAAAATATCTTGAAACAATCAGGAAACAATTCTCAAATTGAATCACTTATAACCACTCATATCCAATGACAAATAAACAACTAAAAAAAGTTTTATTTAGGCTTCAGAGGATGTGTGCAAGTTTTCCTGTTGTGTCCTTCACTGCCACAATTTGCACCGTAATCTCTGTCCTTTTTCCATGTACTTCCCATTGTGGTTTGTATCTAGTTATTTTTGGCCTTCCTGGTGGCCGAGTAATTCAATTTTTGAAATGAATGCTGAAATCTCCCATCTACTTTCATCCGATATCGAATTAACTTTGATCTCATATATATTTACCAGGGACTTTATTGAGTACTAGATACAACTGTAATCTTCTTCTTTTAGGCCTTTCCACTTTATAATAGCCAAAGCATGCACACAGGGCAGTTCTTCCATTTGAAATTTTCCACAACAGCATGTCCGTTCGTTCAGATCAATAATGAATTTCTTGTCACCATCATAGAGAGCTATTTTCTGTCCTGTTGAATGTATCTACGATACATAGGATGATTCATGTTTGACACAAAAAATACAAGGAAGATACAGGAAGAAAGAACTTAGATACAGTGGAAATGAAACAGTTTCTATACTACCTTAAGCTGCATCGCTGTATTTCTAAATCCATCCAGTATCTTGTTATACTTGAATCCAAGAGGTGTGAATGTCTCGTGTTCTTTCTTCCTGTTATCATCTATCCAGTCCCAACCAGTGAGTGCATGTACTTCATAAATGCAACTACAGGCATATTACGCGCATCCCTGTTCACGGCATTCAAGGATTCTACAATGTTTGATGTCATTGTAAATCCCCTATTTACTGTTGAATGCGCCCTTGACCATTTATGGTATCCAACGTTTAGTAAGTATGCTTTGATACATTTATCCATTTTTCCACACTTTTCATGTACATATCAAATTCCTGTATGCTGTATGCCTTGGCCATACTAAAGAATGCCTCATGGAGCTTCTCTTCACATTTCTTGAACTTAGTCTTGAGGTTGTTCCACAAGTGCCATATGTATCCATTTTTTCCACACATTTCATGTATATATAAAATTCCTGTATGCTGTATGCCTTGGCCATACTAAAGAATGCCTCATGGAGCTTCTCGTCACATTTCTTTAACTTAGACTTGAGGTTGTTCCACAAGTGCCATATGTATGCATCGTTCTCTGAATCAACAATTGCATACGCAAGCGGAAGTATGCTCCGTATGAAAAGAAACTGTAAGATAAATATTTGAAACAGTATAACACAAGTACAAAGCTAAAACAGTCTGATTCATATAAAAAGTTGAAACACTAAAGTATAGGCCTCAAACAACCTGATACCAAAGTAGATGCAGTCTGATACAAATAAACCATGTGGGCTGAAAAAGCCTGATACAAAAGTTGGAAATAGTTTGATACAAAGGTGAAACAGTCTGATACAGATAAAAGATGATGAAATAGAGAAAATATATGGTTTAAAAAGCCTAATAGCAAAGTTCAAACAGTCTGATACAAAGTTGAAACAACATGATACAAATGAAACATGCTGAAACAGAAAAATATCACGCTGAAATAGTTGAAACAGTATGGTACAACAGGCAGCGTTAAAAATAGCTTTACCTGATGCGTCTAATGTACTGGCCACTAGGAATGTTCTTTTGTGCGCTGCTTTTAGGAAGCTACCATCGGCGACTACGATTGGTTTGCAATGTTGAAATCCCTTTATGGAAGCATTCAAAGCAACAAAAGCATACTTGAATAAATGATCATCAATTGCATGCAAAGCAACAATTGACCCTGGTTTTTCTTTGCTCTAACATATACAGGTAATTTGGCAGCTTCTTGTAAGATTCAGTTGGGTCTCCTGGTATCATTGCAATGGCTATTTTTTGATCTTCATGTAATCTGGATATCGTCCATTATCTCTTTAGGCTTGTAGTTGACTTTGGGTCAACCACCCTATCATTGATGATCATACCGATCATTCGGGATGTAAGTTGCGCTTGTCTATACACTCTTTCTTTATATGGGCATGTGTGTTTATTTGTGAATTCCCTAACTTTGGACAAAGTTGATGAATTCAAGTTGGGTACCCTAAATTTCCATTTACAATTTTCGCCTTTGCATATCAATCAGTAGCTACAGATACAGAAAGATACAGAGAACATTTATTTGATACAGAAAGATACAGAGAGCAGTTACATGATACAAAAATATACAACATGATAAAAATATGATTTACTTATGTTCTAACACCCATGTATGACATAGTCAGATACAGTAGAGTTATGCAGTCAACACAGTAATACAAAACACACATATCAAATACAAACTAATACAGCCTGAAACAAACTGACATAGTATCATACAAAAGCAAAATAAGAGATTGTAGATACACAAAAGACACATATGAGATACAAAGTTAACAAGAATATTTCTTTAACTTCTAATGATACAGTTACAGATAAACAGAAACAATGAAACTGCTAAAACACATGTAAGATACAGTGTGAAACAAACTTATACAGCATGATACAAAACACAAATACTGTGATTTCATACCTTGTTGTACTTGATCTCTCAACCTTAAACTGGAACTTTTCTCTTATCGCAAATCGCTTCATTGCAATCGCTACAGTGTTTTTCTCAAGGTACACTTGGCCCTCTAATATCTCGTTCTGCGCACCTTTTGTAATAACTCCAACTTCATTCACCTTGTGCTCATCACAAGTTCCTTTAATCAGTAGTTCCACAATTTCAGCACTACTTATAATTGTATCATCAATGCTCTTGTCTTTAGTCCAACTGTTTTTGTCTGTATCAAGACAGTTTCCCACTACTCCTTATGCTTTTTCTATCACTCCAAAAACTTTGACCCTCAACAGTATCTTCGACTGTGATACAAAGCGGATAAGTTTCAATCCCATTTTTTTTTTCTAGTTCAGGCTTGTATACTCTAAAACACCCATGTCATTGTGGATCTCTAAACCTGGACTTTTTTCTATTATCTTATACTTAATTTTAAGAATTTTCCAGCCAGATCAATGTTCAGTTGCTTGGCAACTGTATCGCAAAATATCTGAAAGTTTGCATCGGAATTTATCGCGATTGCGTCAACACCAAAATCGATATAATTGTCGAATTTGTTTCATCTTCAATTATATTTTAATAGAATTTGTATTGGTGCCATTGATAACATTTTTTATTCTAAAGTTTTGATTTTTATATGTTTAAACTGTAAAAAATGAAGAAACAGATGCGAATAGAGCAGAAACAGACTAGAAATAGTAGCAGCTTCTTAAAATTTTGGATGAAAACAGGGGACGACGTGTAGAAATAAACAGAAATAGAAAAGATACAGCGTTTGAAGAATCGTGAAACTGAAAAAATTGGAAGCAGGCTGGTGAAAAGATATGAAGCAGGCACAAAGGCACAAAGAAAAAAACAGAGAGAAAGGAAGAAGGGTTTCAGCATAATTTAAAGAATGAGAAACAGTGTTTGAAAGAAGTATTTATACATCGCCATTTTGCTAGGAAAAATACTGCTATGCCTTGTAATTTGAAATGTATTGCTATTTTTTTGTAATTAAGTGGTCAATTTTGTATATTTTTGTAAAAAATCCTTTACATTATATTTTGAAGCCCAATGATATTTTTTTGGAGTTCTTTGATCCAAGATCTTTTCATGGGCCTTCTTGGAGCTTTTAAAGCTTCATCATTTTTAATTAATGGAGTTGCACTCCCATGGATTCTAGAAATAGTGCTCCATTTAGCTTGCCGACTGTACCATTAGCTCAGTTGTAATAATTATAATTTGTCCACAAATTTAGGGTCATAGGACCATTTTTAAGGATATAGTAATTAAAATCTCTTTTAAAATAATACCGGCACAATAATAAAAAGTGTCTCGCCAAACTGATTAAATGAATTCGAATGGAAATCCGACAATTCCTAAAAGTTTAAAATATATATTGAAAGCTAAAGCCGCAAACATAATTAAATTCAGAGGTCATATGACCATTTCAAGCCCAAGAGTTCAGTTATATTAATTACAAATCAAAACTGTCATTTTACATGTTGGAAGCTCATTTAACAAAACAAGCCTGTGGATAGACTCTATAAATTTTTTATGAGGTTTGTGCAAAGTTTTGAATGATTCAAAAGTCGTTTGAAAGGTCTTAGGATATCATAAAGCACTTTCAGAACCATTAATAGGTTAAAACCAGATTTTTTTTTATTTTTTTTTATAAATTTTGAGTAAGCAATCTCCAATTCACATGCCATCAATTCTATCAATTCTGTTAAGTATGTATAATCATTTCTAATATGTCGGTGTAAGCGAAACCGACTCCGAGCTCGCTTGGTCAATTTTGTACAATAGTGGATAAAATTAGAAAATTAGAGAATCAATCCCCTCGTTTTGTGTTTTGCTTGTCTAAGTTGATATTTTCAAATTGATATCCATTTGTTGTAATCGAAACTGAACTTTATTGAATTCAGGGGTCGTATGGAGATTTTCGGACCCCGGGAAGATTTGGATATATTGATGGTATAGAAAGCCAAAATGGCATGCCGCAGCACGTCTGGCCATTTTGCTTAACACACACATGCCACTATAAATTTGGGTATTTTTGAAATTTGCGTCAATTTTTCACACTTTTGAGACTTGGAGGGCACAGGATTCATAGAGAAACACAAGGAATCATATTGGGTGATCGAGGTAAGTGTTTTAAAGCTTCCTTATGGTATCGATCATGATAATAAGCGTGAGTTAATGATTTATGTCCATGATTTGAATGGTTTAATTTAGAGATTTAAACCCTAACATAAATTTTGAAATTCTTTTCAAAATTGGAATTAGATCTTTGACTCTACTCGAATTTTCGATTAGGCCGTGTGGGTACCCGACTACTTCCCCTAGACTTGTCGGGCGAATCCTATTAATTGAATTGATATAAATAGCGTAGAATTACTTTAAAAATAAAATGAATCTAGCCTTAATAACTCAAGATAACTACCTTGGATAGACAATATATACAAATTGTCTGAATAATACAGCTAACTACCCAAAACACATAGGTTTAGAGATTTCCAGATCAGACATCTAAGAAGGCCAAAAATATATACATTTCCTAAAAGGAACAAAATGAGATACAACTATGATAATTACGGCTGGTGGCCTTAACGAACAAGCTGGCTCACCACAGCTGAGAACGTCCTGACTCCTCAATCGCGTTGTTGGCTAGGTCCTGGAGTGGAATCTGCCGAACGAAAAGACAACATAAGAGCAAATATGGAGTGAGTCATAAGGACCCAGTAAATGAGGAACAACTAGCGACCTTAAGGGTTAGGTATACCAGTCAAGGGAAAATAGAATCACAACAACAAATCAACTAAGTCAATCACAAATAAACAATGCAAAAAATCTATACAATTCACAAAATACACATAAAGATATGAAATGAATGTATTATGATCCAATGGTGTTACATGTGCCCGAAACCTATCTATGGCGCGGGACTCTCATCGACTACTGGGAAGTACATATCAAGCCCAAAACTAGAGTACAATACCCCTATGCTCAATGAAATAGCAATAGAAATAACAAGTCATAACATGTGAAATACAATTCAAACCCGAAGCTTAGGCGTAGAAAGTACACCAATCGGCTGCTACACACGTAAGAAACACGTGGTAGAATATCCACATGGCATCATGAATTAACGTAATTATACACCTCATGATGAATTAACGCATCATGAGGGCTCAGCCGAAAACCTATAAACTATACATTTTCGGAGTCCTCATAATCCCACGAATCCAATGGTATTATTTATTTTTGTATTCGAATTCAATTTCATAAAATTCTCTAATTTCATAAATTTTAGGGTTCTAACCCAATTTTCCAATTAAATTTCAAGAAATTCTAGTTAAGAATTATGAATTAACGTAATTAAATGTTATATGATTGATACCTGATGAACTCTAACAAATTGGCACTTAGATTATGGCTTGGAACCAACTTGAAATGGCTGGAAATGAGGTAAACTCGAAATGGCTGAAAAATGCTCTATTTATACTGTGAAATAAGCTGCTACAGTGCAGAATTTTCGTACCATCAGTTCGTCGTCTGCAATTTAGGTCCAAGCGGGATCCTAATAGGCTTGGAATGACCTCAAATTTTGCACACAATTCATACAGGGCTTATGTGACATGCTCGTGAAAACGAAAGCCGAATTAGATCTCTAGAACTTAAGATACGACTCCCACAGAAAGAGGTCTATTTCTTAACTTTCGAAATTTTAGCGAAACTGATGGAACGACCTTAGAATTCACTTTTAAAAATTCCCACAAGTCAAAAATGACCATACAAACCTAACGCAACTTTCGGGTTTTAAATTGTAGCTCATTTACTCAAATCGAGCATGAAAACCTCTTTTAAGCATTACTGACAACTGAAAAAAAAAACCTTCTAAAAAATCCTACCAAACGAGGTCTGAATCAGATCAAATTTTACAGACCGGTCTTAATGGACCTTACAGAGCTTTTAAGATTATCGGCATGCCAATCGGAGTTCTAACTCTCGAAACAACTACCTAAGGTTGTTTTATTCTCCTCCACTTAGACTCATGTTCGTCCTCGAACGAGCCAGAGTGTAGAGTAGATTTCACACAATTAATGAGAATGCTTACACCAACTTTCAAGTAATTTTTATCAGATATTACTACACCATTACGGAACCAGATTTCTAAACAACGATAATAATTCTTAAGCTTTAGAGACCAAGTTCAAATTTGAATCATCGAAGAGGTGAGGACACCTCTCATGCATATTGGACTCAAGCTCCCAAGTATCCTCTTCGTGAGGACGGTTATGCCATTTCACTTGAACCATCGGAACCTACTTTGAATGAAGCTTCCGGACATCTCTGGCAACTATGGCAACTAGGAACTCCTCATAGGCTATATTCACATCTAGCTGAGTAGGATTTACCTCAATCAATTCAGAAGGATCCCGAATACATTTCCGAAGAGTCGATACATAAAATATTGAATGAACTGGCATAGAAGCTGGCTAATCGAGCCAATAAGCCACCTTACCAATGCGCTTCTCAATATGGAAAGAGCCAAAGAACCTGGGATTGAGCTTATCTTTCCTCCTGAATATCAGTACACCCGCATAGCTGATATTTTTTAAAATACCATGTCGCTGACCTCGAACTTTAACTCTCAGCTCCTCCGGTTCGAGCATGAAATTTGCCTGCTCTGAGCGGTTCGGAGACTATCCTGAATAACGCCAACAACATCAAGAGTCTGACGAACCATCTCTGAACTCATAACCTCAATTTCTCGAGACTCAAATCAAATGATCGAAGAATGACGTCTACGACCATACAAAGCCTCAAATGGAGCCATCTAAATGGAGGACTAATAGCTGTTATTATAAGAAAACTTTGCTAAGGTCAAATGATCATCCCATTAGCCTTTGAAGTCTAATGCACAAGCTCTGAGCATATCCTCCAAAACCTGAATAACCTGGTCGGACTAACCACTAGTCTGAGGATGAAATGTCGTGCTAAGCTGCACCTGGGTCACCAACTCCATCAAAAAAGACTGCCAGAACAAGGAAGTAAACTGAGAACCACAATTGGATATGATAGACATTGGGTGCCATGCAGCCTAACTACCTGATCAATTAATATTCGAGCCAATCTCTGAGCTGAATCAGTAGTCTTTACAGGGATCAATGAGCTAATTTAATCATCCTGTCAATAATATCCTAGATTAAATCATGGCGTCGCAGGGTCTTTTGTAGACCAACCACAAAATTTATATTGATCTGCTCCAATTTTCATTTGGGAATGGACAATGCTCGAGCTAGCCCTGCTAGTCTCTAGTGCTTGAACTTAACTTGTTGACAATTCAAGTAAGGAGACACATAATCAATCACATCCTTCTTCATTCCCTTCCACCAATATAGCTCTCGGAGATCCTGATACTTCTTACTAATGCCAGTATGAATGGAATAACGCGAGTTATGAGCCTAGTGGAGCACTGATTGCCTCAAATCTCTAATATTAGGGACACAGAGTCGGTCATTAAACTAGCGGATGGTGAGATTATAATATTTAATTAACTCAAGCCACCTCCGCTGCAGGCCATTAATATCCTTCTGAGATAATTGATACTGCAAGCTCTTATGATTGGTACACACCTCACAAGGCTCGCCATAAAGATAGTGCCTCTAAATCTTCAGAGTGAAGGCCACATTTGTCAACTCTAGATCATGAGTCAGATAATTCTTCTAATTCGACTTAGCTATCTAGAAGCATAACCATTAACTTTCCCGTGCTGTATAAGAACACATCCAAGACCCACAAGGGACGCATCGCAATAGACTACAAATCCACCAGTGACAGAAGGAAGGGAAAGCACTAGAGCTAAAGTCAATAACGCTTTGAGCTTTTGGAAGCTCGCCTCACACTCATCGGACAATCGGAACTGAACTGCCTTATGGGCCAGGCGAGACGAGGGAGCTCTAATAGTGGAAAAATTCTCCACGAACCTCCGATAATAACCTGACAGACTAAGATGGCTGTGAATCTCCGTCGGCGAGGTAGGACGAGGCTAATTCTGCACTGCCTCAATCATTTTCGGATCAACTTTGATACCATCATTGGATGCCACGTGACCAAGAATACCACAAATCAAGCCAGAACTCGTATTTCGAGAAGTTGGCATACAACTTACAATCACGGAGGTTTGAAGGACCACCCTCAAATGATAATCATGCTCCTCTCGCGGCTACGAGAAAAGATAAGGATGTCATCGATAAAGACGATGACAAAGGAATTAAGGATCAACTTACATATTCGATTCATAAGATCCATAACGACTATAGGGGTATTAGCCAGCCCGAAAGACATAACTAGGAACTCGTAATGGTCGTAACGAGTCTTGAAAGTAGTCTTTGGAATATCTGACTCCTGAATCTTCAATTGATGATAACAGGACCGCTGATCAAGCTTAGAAAAGAATCTGGAACCCCGCAACTGATCAAACAAATTGTAAATACGAGACAAGGGGTATTTGTTCTTGATGGGGACCTTATTCAACTTCTGATAATCAATACACATCCGCATGGTCCCATCCTTCTTTTTGACGAATAAAACAGGAGCACACCACAGAGAAATACTCGGCTTAATGAACCCCTTATCAAGCAAAGCCTAGAGCTTCTCCTGCAACTCTGATGAAGCCATGTGATAAAGAGGATGGGAATAGGCTGAGTCCCTGGCACCACATCAATGCCAAACTCGGTCTCTCGATCGGGAGGAAATCCTGGGAGGTCATTTGGAAATACATCAGAGAACTCCCTCACAAAAGGAATATAATTGACGGATGGAATCTCCATAATGGTATCTCGACCCATAGCAAGATACACTGAACAAATTTTATCCATCATCCACTTCGCCTTCAAGAAAGAAATAACACGCCCCGTGGGTGGAAAATAAGAGCCCTGACACACCATCAGTGTCAAACCAGGAAGAGATAACTGAAGAGACTTGGCATGACATGACACTAACCAATCCATCTCGATAATGATATCAAAATCAACCATATCTAACACCAAAAGATCCACCCGGGTCTTACAACCCAAAGGACATGGTAGAAGCTGGATAAACTCGATTCACCATAATCGTATCTCCGATAAGAGTAGAAAGATAGAATGGATCACAGAGATGCATATAATCAACATGAAAATCCGAAGCCAAATAAGGAGAGACATATGAATAGGTAGATCCTGGATCCAACAAAGAATATGCATCTCGACCACAAATAGATAGAGTACCTGTAATAATAGCTGGAGATGCCTCGACATCCTGCTTAGCGGACAATGAAAATAACTGCCTTTGCAGCCGAGCTGAGCCACCACTCTGAGATCAACCTCTGGAGGGACTACAAGAACACGCCCGCAGCCTCTACTGGGTGGTAGTGCACCACGAGCTGGCTGAAACCCTGAAAGGGCACCCTGAGGCTGGAACTGCAAAGGCGCTGGAGGGCGAGAGAAAGGACAACTACTACCATGCTGATAAAGATAAGAGCAATCCCTCTTATGATGCCCTTGTCGAGGCCCTGGCGCGTCCTGAAAACCACGCGTTGGAAATTGAACTGGCCTAATATGAGGCCTACTCTGCTGTTGGTTGCTCCTACCTCCAGATGAAGTACTAGAATTCCCTGAACCATGGGATCTCTTACTCTTCCGCTCTAACTCAACCATCTCCAATTTATGATATGCATTATACCTCCTAGCAATATCAACGACGACATCAAATAGAGTATCATTATCGATCTCACGAGCCATCTAGGACCCAAATAAGGAGAAAGCCTGACAATATAACACCTGACCCTATCAGAGCATACGCAGATATTTCAGAGAACAAAAGCTCATACTCCAAGAATAACAGGTTACCATGTCCAATCCTCTCAAATTGTCTCCTCTTTTCATCTTTCTGGCTACGAGGAAGAAACTTCTTCATGAATTGGTGGGAGAACTCACTCCAAGTTAGCTTAGGCAAGCCCTACTAGCTGATTGGAGTGCAGTCCACCAAGCTAAAAATGGACCCTCAAACTGGAAGGTAGTATACTCAACTCCATATTGCTCAAGATACCCAAGGGCCTCAAGAATACACTGGTATCGATACAGAAACTTTAAGGCTTAAGCTTATCATGACTAGAGAATGTCGGAGGATTGATGAGTCGGGTAAAATAATACAGTCTTGCTGGATTATCATACTGATTTGCTACCTGGGCTGACTGACCAGCCTGAACAACTGAGGCACAACACCTACCACCTTTAGCTTCTACGCCACTCGTTGAGCAGTCGTGCGCGTTATCACCATTTGGTGTGAATGAATTAGCAAAGATATTTAACCTCAGATAAAGAAACCTCCGCACAATAAGAACTAAAAGAAAGGACCTACTGCCTAAATGCCACCATAGCCTCGCGTAGATAGGTATGGACGTCTCCGCCCGATTATCGAAACTTTATTAGACACTCTCATGATTTGGAGAGACTCTAAGCCGGGCTCTGGTACCAACTGACACGACTCAGATTTTTGACTAGGCCGTGTGGGCATCCGACTACCTCCCATAGACCTGTCGGGCAAATCTTATTAACAGAAATGATATAAATAGCATAAAATTACTTTGAAAATGAAATGAATCTAGCCTTAACAACCCAAGATAACTACCAAAGATAGAAAATATATACAACTTCTCTAAATAATTTAGCTAACTATCCAAAACACATACGTTTAGAGATTTTCAGATCAGACATCTAGGAAGGCCAACAATATAATTATTTCCTGTAAAGAACAAACTAACTTCAACTATGATAACAATGGCTGGTGGCCTCAACAAACAAGCTGGCTCACCACAGACAGCGGAGAACATCCCGACTCCTCAATCACGTTGCTGGCTAGGTCATGGAGTGGAATCTTTCGATTAAAAAGACAACACAAGAGCAAATATGGAGTGAGTCATAAGGACCCAGTAAGTGAGGAACAACTAGCAAACTTAAGGGTTAGGTATGCTAGCAAAGAGAAAATAGAATAACAATAACAAATCAACTAAGTCAATCACAAATAAATAATGCAACAAATCTATACAGTTTAAAAAATACACATAAAGATATGAAATAAATGTATGATGATGCAGTAGGGTCACATATCCTTGAAACCTATCTCTGGTGTGAGACTGTCATTGTCTACTAGGAGATATATGTAATAATAACCCTTCACCGACATGGGACTCTCATCGACTGCTGGAAAGTTCATATCAAGCCCAAAACTGGAGTACAATACCCCTATGCTCAATGCAATAGCAAAAACAAGTCATAATATGTGAAATACAATACAAACGCAAAGCTTAGCCATAGAATGTACACCTATCGGCAGCTACACACATAAGAAACACGTGGTAGAATATCCATAAGGCCAAAGGCCATAAAAAAATGGATACTGTCACTTAGCTTAGGTCATGGGTCAGAATAGCTTCTAAATGACTTTTTTTCAGTCTGACGTCCCTCAGAAATATCTCTCACTGAGCGAAATAAGTTCAAGTACACATATAAGTGCTCTACGCATGCGTATTTAATGTTTTGATGTAAGAGGAAAAATTACTAAAATACCCCTGGTCCGGCCTTCGCCGAAAATTCATAAACTACATATTTTTGGAACCATCATAATCCCACGAGTCCAATGGTGTCATTGATTTTCGTATTCGAATTCAATTTCATCAAATTCCCCAATTTCATAAATTTTAGGGTTCTGACCCAATTTCCCAATTTAATTTCAAGAAATTCTAGTTAAGAATCATGAATTTATACAATTGAATGGATATGATTGATACTTGATTAAATCTAACAGCTTTTCACTTAGATTTTGGCTTGGAATCGACTTGAAATGGCTGGAAATGAGATAAATCCGAAATGGCCGAAAAATGCTCGATTTTTACTGTGAAATAAGCTGCTATAGTGCAGAATTTTAGCACCAGCAGCTGCTGGTCTGCAATTTGGATCAAAACGGGATTCTAAAGGCTCAGAATGACCTCAAATTTTTCAGACAATTCATACAAGACTTGTCTGACATGCTCACGACGACAGAACTCTAATCGGATCTCAAGAACTCAAGATATGACTCCCACAGAAAGAGGTCGATTTCTTAACTTTTGGAATTTTAGCAAAACTGACCAAATGACCTTGGAATTCACTTCCAGAAGTTCCCACAGGTCATAAATGACCATATCGACAATTGAAATGGAAACCTTCTTAGAAATCCTACCAAATAAGCTCTGAATCAGCTCAAATTTTACAGATAAGTCCTAATGGACCTTATAGAGATTCTAAGACCGTCGGCATGTTAATCAGAGTCGTAACTCCTGAAATGACTACCTAAGGTCGTTTCAGTCTTACCTTACTAGATGTTGATTCCATATTACTTAAGCATTACCATATATGAATTTGTCACTGAAACCTCAATTTGAATTTGAAATTCGAGGAGTTCACCCGAGGGTTGACTTTTATTGACTTTCATTGACTTTTTCCTAAAAATCATACGCTTTGTCCCTAGATTATTTTGACATGTAGAACATATTTTGGATAGTTTGGAGTATTTTGAGATCGTTTTAGTTGCCTTCTAGACTTTGGATGGTCATGGTGCTTCGCTGGATGTGAGCTAAATGAGACTTAAATTTTTGATTGCTTGGCTTTTATTAAGGAGAATAATATATATTTTTTTAATTTTTTTTCATGGTATCTAAATGTTTAACACTATTGAATTTGGATTCACTTGTTCGTATGACATATTCTACGAGTATTGTGAGTGTAACCCTATTTGAGATGTTTTTCGAGAGTACTGTTATTTCTTTTCAAGGCTTGGAATATTTAGTTTATATACTTTATCATGATTCATATATATTTCAGATAACATTGAGCATGAAATCACAGTAAGCAATCTTAAAGGACTTGGCCCAAGTTATGTTATCATTCATTTGATATTCAGTAATATCTTGTGAAATATTTCATTTCTTTAGCGTGTTTATTTGGTGGCATTATAGCCTTATTGGTATCTGAATTATTGAGACACTTGTCTAGAATTTTATGGTGAATCCTCTACTAAGTTTATATAACCACTCGTCTAGCCTGATATGGTGATGTCCTATGCTACTAAGTTGATATGGCAACTTTTCTAGCCTATTTTGGTGAGTCCTATGCTACATAGATGATCTAACCACTAGTCTAATCATTTATGGTGAGGGCCTATGCTATTGAGTTTATCTGTTCATTGGGGGCATGGAAAGCTACGCTTCCCCTCGATTACTATTATGGGCAATTTTGAAGTTTCTTCGGTCCGCGGGTTGGTAAGAAGTCAGTCTTGTTTGGTAAGACAGAATTGGACAAAGAAAAGAGAGTGCTCGACCATAACTCCATGCTATTTTGGCAGATTCTATCCC
Source organism: Petunia secreta (assembly GCA_029990175.1). NCBI lineage: Eukaryota > Viridiplantae > Streptophyta > Magnoliopsida > Solanales > Solanaceae > Petunia > Petunia secreta. Next base: position 11,004,735 of record JARKIP010000017.1, read on the forward strand.
CATCATTGATAATCATAATGGTGAGTTGGGCTCTTTCTCTAATTATTGATATTATAGTTGAGTTGGGCTTCTTTGATTGATAATATGGAGAGTTAGGCTCACATTTTGACTCATCTTTATCAAGGAAGGTTTTCTTGTGATATACTTTTACTGTACATACGTATCTATATACTATCTACTAGACTAGTTTCAAAACATTGGTATGGACATGAGGGTTTGTCGACTATCTTATAGGGTATAGTCAAACCTACTCCCTAACGGTTTTTATGTGTCGGTCCAAGTTAAGGCATGTTAGGAATTCCTAGACCTATTCATGATCACTCTCTAGCTTTGTACGTGGATGCTGCAACATAGTTTGTGGTAGTGTCTAGTGTTCCTTTATGTTATTTCTATTTGGTTTTGAACCCACTATTGCTTATTTTAATTATTAGATGCTCCACGATTAGTTGTTGGATTTTGGGCTGGTGATAACTATTTTAGCTGTTGTATTCAAATTATCAGTTTATGTAGTTATCAGATGTTTATTAAGTCTTCCATTTTACCTTTTTTTTTTGGTTTCCTCCTGAAACCTTAATTACATAATAATGAGAATTTTTTACAATTCGATTCGCTTAAAAGCACAAGCTCTTAAGTATCATCACGTACTTAATTTTTAGATCATGACAGTTTTTTGTTGTGCGGTATATCAGGTTATCAATATATGATTTGTTTTATTACATTATTACCTTATTGGTATCTGAATTACTAAGCCATTTCTCTAGCATGTGTATGGTGAGTGCATGTGCTATAGAGATGATATATTCATTAGTATAGCCTATGCTACTAAGTTGATATAGCCACTAGTCTAGCTTATTTTGGTGAGAGCGTAGGCTGTTGAGTTGACATGACCACTCGTTTATTCTAATATGGTGAGGGCCTACACTACTAAGAAGTCTAGCCACTAGTATACCCTTTTATGGTGATGTCCTATACTACTGAGTTGACCTGTTGATCGTGGGCATGGCGAGATGTGCTCCCACACCCATGATTACTGTTATGAGAATGGCGAGCGAGGCTCTCCCTAATTGTTGATTCATGGTGTGCTGGGCTCCCCCCTCCCCCCGCCCCTCGATTGTTGATTGAGTTGGACTTCCTTAGTTGATAGTACGATGAGCTACGGTCTCCTTCGACTTATGATTTATTTCATATCTTTATTGAAGAAGCTTTATCTTGTGATTTACTTTTACTGTACAGAGTTATCTATCAGACTAATTTAAAAAATAGTAAGAACATGAGGACTCGTTGGAAATCTTATAAGGTCTAATGATACTCACTCCTTTACAGTTTCTATGTGCATGCTCATTAGTAGAGGCTTGGCAGGCCTTGTTGGACATGTTTGTGTTATCTCTTATCGATGTACGTAGATGCTTCTGCATAGTCGTGGTAGTGTCCAGCCTTTATGTATGATATTTTTAGTTCAAAAAACTATCTAAAGACAATGTAGAATATAGTACTCCTACATATCCATTGACAAAATTGTCTATTCTGGAGGTCACAGGATTTACTAGATACACTTCATTGTATTTCTACTGATGCAGCCTGTGTCCGTGTGGATAAAACTGTGCTCGTGCCAACAAGACCGGTCACTCGAAGCCAAGCCAAGACACTGCATGATGTGCATGTATATCTAGCGTGGTCGGGAGAAAGTAGCAACTCAAAGAGTGAGTGGCCGGTGCCAGGCTTGAAAGTTGTATCACCAAGCTGGAGCTCGAGGCAGACATTGTCTGAAGCCTAACTATTGATGTTGAGAAGTAAAGCGACCGAGGGCTACACTTGCGCCGGAGGCAGGAGAGCATCTGAGCCACTAAACTCATTCAACCCTGCGTGGCTTTGTTTGATAAGCCGTCTGTAGCCGAATTTACTATTTTAGCCTTTGGGCTTTCTATATAAACACCTTTCCATTTCATTTGTTGGACAGGAAGTTTATGAATATTGGATATAGCCTGTGTGCTTTGTCTCCGTCGTGAGCAACACCGTCGTGGGAACCTTGTTAATGGAACTTGTATCTTTTGGTGAAATTCAATTGAACATTTTCTTTTTGGTCTTTCAGTTTGTAGGTGTCATGTGTATTCTTGAGGATCATTGCATAGTTTTAGGTGCTTATTCACAATCTATTCGAGAGGTATCTAGACTAGTTCCTTGATATTATACGGATGAGTTGAGTCTGTGTCTAGCTTTCTATCTTTACTTTTCCATTTATCTTCCGTGTGCGTATGTTTGTTGCTTTGCCTCATTTGGCGTGCATCATCTTGGTATCAGAGCACGGTTTGGATTTTGTTCTTACAAGTTCAATCCTATTCTTTATCTTCGTGCCTTTGTGTTTTTAGTTTCCTTTTCGTGTTCTAATTTGTGTTTTTTGTGTTCTAACAAAAAAAAGTAGAAAAGAAAAATTCAAAAAAATTACGGTTGATTGTTGGTTGTTTGGATTAAACAACCATAGATTCATTGTTATCATCGTCTGGAGCATCTGAAAACCATCGGTCGTACATCATTTGACGATAAGGATTTTTTGTGGTTTTGAATCTATCAAACGTCGGTGTTGAGTTTGAAACCCCAGTTTGAAATTTGGTTGTTTGTGATTGTTATCGGTTGATTTGGTCGTGTGTTTGCTTAAAAAACATTGAAGCTCTATCGTGGAACACTGTCCGTACACTAGAAACTTGTTAAATTCTTAACAATGTACGGTCGTGAAGCTGTATTCTTAGCTTTGTTTGGAGCTCAAGTTACTTCATTTAAGCTGAAAGTACATCGGAGAACGATCTTGAATCTAACCTTGTTTTTGGACTGTGAACAAGTTTGATTTTTTCCATACATTGAAGAAGAAAGGGTTGTTGTTCCATTGAAGAAAAAAGGGTTTAGCGACGTTGCTAAAACCTAGGAGAAAGTTTGAAAGAGGAAAATGAATAAGGATTAACCCTAGTCCATACAGTGGAGGGACCACTTCCATTTCCGTACATTAGTGGAGTGTCCGCGGTTTCCTAAAGAGGAAATGAGAGGTAGATTTCTTAGGTTCTCTTTCTTTCTTTGTGTTCATGACTTCTCATTAGTAGATCTCTGGGGTATATTCTTCTACTCAAGGTACTACTAATCTGTTTGAGCTTATAGGAACTCGTGCGTGAAGGGTCAAAGTAGAAATTTCGTAGTTAAATTCTTGACCTCCCATGGGCAGTTAAATAGCGTCCTCCATCGAGTCAAATATTGATTCACTCATCCCAAAAAAGATAGTGAATCTTGTCGAGCTCGAAGGATCTTGAAAAGAATGATCAATACCACGAAGCCATTAGTTACAAGATCTGAGCGATCAAACCTACAAATTTGAGTGGACCCGAGCACCACCAAACTAAAGTGAGGGAGTGTGTGAGGTGATTTCTAACCTAAAATTTCCTTAGTCTTAGATTTTGCTGGTGCATGGCTGGAAATGAAAAAAGGGTGTGGATGCGCCTGAGGTGTTATTGGCTGATCTTATGGTCGCGATACAAGGCATCACCGCCGAACTGCTAGGAGTGGGTGCTCCAGTAGCCAACCTCGACCACGACCGAGCCTCTGAGGATTTACCAGGCTCCGCAGCTGGAACAAGCAATTCTATTCCGATGCGACCAACGCAATTTGTTGAGTTGGACCGATGCCAACATTTGCGAGATGAAGCTGCTTGCAATGAGCAAAACTTGGGCATTTCCCAAAGGAATTTAGCAGCCGTTGCTGAAGAGGTAATGTTTGAGATGAAGAGCATGTTGAAGCTGATTATGAGCCACCATTCTATCCCCGAGGTCAGGCTCAACGAGGCTATGGAAATTCTTGAGGTCGAAGACGAGGAGCTTATGTTGATAGACATCTTGAACGTGAAGCTGGTGATTACTATGATGATTATCCGGAGCAAGCACGAGGTGGTCGAGAGAAAAACGTGAATAGTTTCAAGATCACTATTCCACCGTTCAGGGGAACTACTGATCCAGACCAATATCTTGATTGGAAAGTTCGATTGGAACGAATCTTTGAAACAAATGAGATACCTGATGAGAGAAAAGCTGCTTATGCTATTGCTTTCTCTGAGGAATATGCTTCTACTTGGTGGGAGTCTGAAAAGAGAATGAGAAGAAGACATTCTTTACCCAAGAACCTTACTTGGGTACAATTGAAAAGAGTGATGGATTCTAAGTATGTGACGGCTAAACATCGCCAAGAGCAACCTTGGAGGCTCTATGATTTGAAACAAGGGTCTAAATCGGTCGAAGAGTACTTTGACGAGTTTGAAAAGATTCGTTTGGGTTGTGATATAAAAGAAGAGGACGAGCAAGCTATCATTCGATTAAAAAATGGACTAAATAAAGATATATCATCTCAATTGAGACTGCATGTGTTCCATACTTTGGATGAAGCTTTCCATGCAGCTATTGATACCGAAAAATGGGCGAAGGACGATAGAGCAAATTGGTATCAAGGGAGCACTACACCTATTCCTTTGAACTGGGACAAGCAATGGAATTGTATGAATCCTACCAATGCCAACACTGGCCGTGATTAGAAGAAACCCTTCGAGAAGGGAGTGAAAAATTATAACTCCAAGGAGTTGGGAGGTAAAAGTCAACTTAATACTTGATGCGGGGCAAATTAAGCAAAAGTTCCAACCATCAAGAGCCAAGCTCGAGAGCACAAAGGATAAGAGTCAAGGGCCCCGGAGGAGGATTCGAGAGTGATTTGAAGTCATGAACTTGAGCGCCATTGAGGGAGGACCGACTACGGACAAAGGAGGAACACCTAGAGTCCATTTTGAGCCGTTTTCACAACTCCCAAAAATGGGCGGACTGCCCACATAACTAGGCGGACCGCCTAGTTGAATGCACACTTTCTGGATCTCCTAGAGGCGGAGCGCCTCTGCAGAAAAGGGTGGACCACCCACTCTGCACTCTTGGGAAACGGGCGGACTGCCTACTCCTGTAAGGTGGGGCGCTTAGTTGCTAAGTTTTGGATGGGAATTCTATGTGTAATTCCTATTTTAGCCCTACATGGCTTCTATTGTTTTAACCCACTTTGGGGGTGTTTTAGACCTTTCAATATGTGTAAAGGTAGACTATAAAAGCCTTCCTTAACCATTTCATTTCATTTCATTAGTTAGCATTGAAGATAGCATTGAGAGAAAGACAGTAAGAGGCTTGGCCTTCGTGTTTGGAGCGTGACACTCATCTATCCCCTACGACTTGGGAACCCGAGGATTGCATCCTTGTATGAATCCGAGATTTGGTTCAACTTTCTCTTCTCCCATTTGAATTCAATTCACGTATGTGAGTTTGATTCGTTCTTTCTTCTCATTTCTTGTCTCCCCAATCCTTATTTCTTGTTATCCACTTTATTTGCTTCCGCTCGTATAGTTTAATTTCTTCCGCGTAGTTTTTCAGCCACATCAGTTGGTATCAGAGCACGGATAGGTTTTGTTCTTACAAACCCTCAATCGTTCCATTTTAGATTTTTAATTGTTAGTTGTTTGTTCTTATTTGGAAAAAGAAGAAAAAAATTGAAAAATTGAAAAACTACAAAAAAATTTATAGAACGGATTGGATTTGATTCCCCAAGTGTTAAAAGTTATTGAGGATTGATAGATATTGTATACCCGTTGATTTGGTACCCTCAAAACAAGTTTTGGTGTTGTGAATCAAAATTTGAAAATCCAAAATCCCAAAATTTGTAAAACCCTAGAAAAATTTTGCAAATTCTTAATCTGAGCTTGTTATTGATTGGGTGTTGTTAAAATTCACTGGGATTGTTGGGGATAGTTGAAAACACCATTGGGTACCTTTAGATTACAAAAACAACTTGAAAACATTGGAATTTGGGTGCAAAAGAGCCAAAAACCCGTTGTTGAAGGTTGCAGGAACCAGGAACAGGCGGGGCGCCTACTATTTCAGGCGGACTGCCCACTTTGTTTGAGCTCTCTAGATCTTGCACTGATGCAATCGAAAATACGAAGGCGATAAAGAGATAAAAACGAGACGAGACTCACACGAAAGTTAGAGTAGCAACGAAGAACTTGTTCCGTTACACCCCAAACGATTGGCAAGAATCACCTAATGCTATGCAACTATCCTCAAGAGTTACGTGGCTCGAGCAAATAGAATGATCAGAGACGGATTTAAGAGCAACTTGGATTCATCCAATTGATTCAAGCCAAATTGGTTACAAGGTTCAAGAGCAATGCTCATTAATGTTTTTGTGTTCAAATTAAGCTAAAAAGCAATAAATGAGAGAGGGGTGTATTTATAACACCCCTTTACAATGTTTTCCTACATTCTGGTCCGCAACTGCTAAAGTGTTCATCACGATCGCGCAGGAGTATATGCGATCGCGAGGCACACTTAAAAGCTTTGCGCGCGATCGCGCGAGACAAGACGCGAAGGCGAAGACAAAAAGTTTACTCTTCGCGATCGCGAAGGTGGTTCACGCGATCGCGAAGAACAAAAATTCTTCGTCAGGCAGTAAGCTCAGCAGGTGTTCCCCTGTTTTGCCCTGTTTTGCTCCCCTGCTTCCTGCAGTGTTTCCTGCCCAGTTTCCACATTGATTGAGCTCCAATGCATTGTCTTTAAGTCCTCTCCCGAGCTCATATCATCCATGCCTCTCCAAACCAAGTGTAGGTGAGCGTCTTGTATATCCTTGGCTTGACTTCGAGTGAATGGTCTCGATGCAATTTGGGTTGCATCATCCTCCCCTTCTTGAGAAGATTTCGTCCTCGAAATTAAGGCGTCCTCCTCCAAGGTATCATCACCTACATCAAAAGAAGTCAAGTCACTAACATTGAAAGTGGTCGATACATTGTACTCACCGGGCAAATCTATCACATAGGCATTGTTGTTGATCTTCGACAACACTTGGAATGGGCCATCACCCCTTGGTGCCAACTTCCCTTTCTGTTGGTTGGGAAACCTTTCCTTGCAGAAATGCACCCAAATCCAATCCCCCTTCTTGAAGTCCACCTTCTTTCTTCCCTTGTTTTTCTTGGTTGCTATCTTCTCATAGGCCTCCTCCAAAGTCTTCCGCACCTTGGCGTGAAGTTCAAGCAATGCCTTGGCCCGAGATTTACCTTCAAAATCAACAACCACATCCCTTGGCAAAGGGGTAAGATCAAGAGGAATCAAAGGGTTAAAACCATAAACACACTCGAATGGAGTCATGCCAATCATGCGATGTAAAGTGCGGTTATATGCAAACTCCATGAGTGGTAGCTTATCAATCCAAGTCCCGGCCTTTCCTTTGGTCATAGCTCTAAGTAGAGCTCCCAAAGTCCGGTTCACCACCTCGGTTTGCCCATCGGTTTGAGGGTGGTGGGACGTGGAGAAGAGCAACTTGGTGCCAAGAGCACCCCACAAACACTTCCAAAAATGGCTAAGGAACTTAGAGTCCCTATCACTAACAATGGTGCGAGGCACCCCATGCAATTTCAAAACATTATCAATAAACAAGGAAGCTACATGTTGTGCATCATTAGTCATTTTGCACGGAATGAAGTGAGCCATTTTTGAGAAACGGTCAACGACAACATAAATGCTATCGTGTCCTCCTCTAGTCCAGGGCAAGGCCATAACAAAATCCATAGAAAGATCAACCCACGGACTAGTAGGTATGGGTAAAGGAGTGTATAAACCATGGTTGTTGGATCTAGACTTGGCCTTCTTGCAATCCAAGCAAGAATTGCAAAACTTTTCCACAAGAGGCCTCATTTTTGGCCAATGGAATTGTTCTTTAAGTATGGCCAAAGTCTTGTCCACCCCAAAGTGACCCATCAAGCCCCCGCAATGAGCTTCTTGAACTAGCACGTCTCTCCAAGAGGACTCGGGGACACACACTCTCCCATTCTTGAAAATGTAGCCATCTACCCATTGGTACTTCTCCACTCTTTCCCCACTCACTAGAGCATCATGAATGCTCTTGAGCTTTGGGTCATGAGCATACAATGATTTGATGCTTTCAAAACCCATAAGTCTAGAAGCGAGAGTGGTGGCAAGAGCATATTTTCTAGAAAGCGCATCGGCCACAACATTGTCCTTACCCTTTTTGTAATGAATCACATAAGGGAAAGACTTAATGAACTCCACCCACTTGGCATGTCTCTTGTTCAACTTTTCTTGGCCTCTTAGATGTTTGAGTGACTCATGGTCACTCTTGATCACAAATTCCCGAGGCCATAGATAGTGTTGCTAATGGGCTAGAGCTCTCACGAGGGCATACAACTCCTTTTCATACGTGGAGTAATTCAAGGTTGCACCCTTCAACTTCTCACTAAAGTAGGCGACGGGTTTCCCTTCTTGCATGAGGACACCCCCGATTCCCACCCCCGAGGCATCACATTCAACCTCAAAAGCCTTCCCGAAGTCGGGCAATTGTAACAAGGGGGCGGTACTCAACCTACTTTTCAATTCTTGGAAAGCTCTCTCTTGAGGCTCTCCCCACACAAAGGATTTGTCTTTCTTTACCAACTCGGTGAGTGGGGCGGCAATGGAGCTAAAGTCTTTCACAAATCGCCTATAAAAGCTAGCAAGACCATGAAAGCTCCTCACTTGAGTCACGGTAGTAGGAGTAGGCCAATCACGAATGGCCTCTACCTTAGACTCATCTACCTCCACTCCTTGGGAACTCACAACAAACCCAAGAAAGACTACCTTTTTAACACCAAAGGCACACTCCTTAAAATTAGCATAGAGCTTTTCGGCTCTCAAAATTTCAAGCACTTGCCTTAAGTGGTCAACATGGTCGTCTATTGATTTGCTATATATCAATATATCGTCAAAGTAGACGACCCCAAGCTTGTTGATGAATGGCTTTAGCACATGGTTCATTAGTCTCATGAAGGTGCTAGGTGCGTTGGAAAGGCCAAAAGGCATAACCAACCATTCATATAGGCCAAACTTGGTCTTGAATGCGGTTTTCCATTCATCCCCGGGTTTCATCCGGATTTGATGGTAACCGGACCTAAGGTCTATCTTCGAAAAGATGCTAGAACCGCTAAGCTCATCTAACATGTCATCCAAACGAGGTATGGGATGTCGATACTTTACCGTGATCTTGTTGACCGCACGACAATCCACACACATCCTCCAAGTGCCATCCTTCTTTGGAACTAGGATCACGGTACGGCACATGGACTCAAGCTCTCCCTCACCAAGCCCTTGGTAAGCAATTCATCCACTTGCTTTTGCAACTCCCTTGTGTCCTCGGGATTGCTTCTACATGCCGGCTTGTTTGGGATTTGAGATCCCGGGACAAAGTCAATTTGATGTTCAATACCCCTCAAGGGAGGTAATCCATCGGGCATCTCATCCGGGAACATGTCCCCATAATCCTTCAAAATATTTTCAAAAGCACTAGGCAAAGGGTTAGAAGAATAATCAAATTCGGAAGTAAGAATCATACCTTTGTACACTAGGCAAATGAGTAGTTTGTCGCCATAATTTCCTTTCAAAAGTTCACCCGGTTGCATCATGGCACAAATGCCACCGGTAGAAGATGGTGGAGCCACCACCAAGCTCTCGGCCAAAGGGTTAGTCTCAACAACCGACTTAGCCTTTGCCGCTTCCCTCAATTCCCTCATGCGCTTGTAATCATCACTTGCTTGGGCGATAAGGGCTTGAGCACAAACTTTTTACCTTCATGCTTCACCGTGTAGGTGTTGGCACGGCCATCATGAACCACATGTCGATCAAATTGCCATGGCCTTCCAAAGAGAAGGTGGCATGCTTGCATGGGCACAGCATCAAACATGTGTTCATCCACATAGTTCCCTATCTTGAACTTGATCATGCATTGTTTGACCACCCTCAATTCACCACACTCACTAAGCCATTGCAAACGGTAAGGGCTTGGGTGCTTTAAGATGGGTATTTTCAATTGGGAAACTAGTGTTTGGCTAATGACATTGGCACAACTTCCCGAGTCAATAATCATGGAACAAAGGAGACCCATGACTCGACATTTAGAATGGAAGAGGTTCTCTCTTTGCAAGGTTTCACTATCCTCTACACACATAGCTCCTAAACTCCTCCTCACAACAAGGAAGGCATGGGCATCATCATCATCCTCCATTGCAACCTCCCCTTCATCAACCTCCTCATCACCCTCTACTCCCTCATCCTCGGGCTCACTATCTTGTTCATACACCAATTCACCCACCACAACCATAGTTTTCTGGGTTGGGCAATCTTTGGAGAGATGTCCGTAACTCTTACATCGATAGCATTGAGTAGAAGTAGAAATAGGATTGCTCAAGTGAGTTTTAGAGTTACCTCCCACATGCGGTGTGGACTTCTCATAAGGCTTCTTCACATCCTTGCTAGCAATTATACCACTTGTGTTTGGAAACCTTGCATTTGGTGTAGGAGTCTTCCACTCCTTTGGCTTACTCATGGGAGTAGTATTGCTACTCTTGTAGCGAGCGGACTTCTCCTCTTTGAGCCATTTCTCGGCTTCAACCGCATCATCATAGAGGTCATAGTGGTTGTCATACTTGTGGAACTTCAATTGAGAGGCTATGTCTCGATTCAAACCACTTCTAAAACGGATCTCGGCCGGCTCATTATCTTCCCCATCCAAGTCTAGGGTCATACGAATTTGCTCAAACTCATTGAAGTACTCCCCAACCGTCTTGTACCCTTGCTTCAACTCATAGAGGCGTTTGTATTGGCATGACGGTATTGCTCGGTCAAATACTTCTCATCCATCACTCGAAGCAATTCTCCCCAAGTAACATTGATAGCCATGGCATTTCACCTTCTACTCCTCTTGACCGGCTCCCACCAAGTAGAAGCAAAGGACTCGAAAGAAGATATGGCATACTTGGCCTTCCTCTCCTCGTTCATATCATTGGCGTCAAATATTCGCTCCATGGTCAACTTCCAATCAATGTACTCCACCGGGTCACTACTCCCTTTGAAAGAAGGAATAGTAAGCTTCACACTATTAAGGTTGTTATTTTCTCGACCCCCTTGGTACGGCTCCGGTTGGCCTCCAACGTTATCCCCATAACCACCATAATCCCTCCTAGCATTCCCTCCAACATACCCTATGGGTGGCCCTCGACCTCGGCCTCTACCCCTATCCACATTGCGACCCCAATTCATGGCTTTCCCATTCGGATTAGGAGCCCCATATTCACTACCACCATACTCTCCCTCCTCCCCTTCTTGAGCTTGATCAACTTGCTCAAGAGGTTGAACATGTCGAATAGGTCTGGGAAGTAGAACATTTCTTTGGGGATTGCCCACTATGTGAGGAATGCTCACTCGTTGGGTATTGCCCAACACTTGTTCATCTCTTTCACGATCTTCCTTTACCCGTTGTTGTCTAAGCAATTCAACAACTTGTTCCGGGGTAAAGGTGGAACTTGAAGTACCTTCACCGGCTTCAACTTGGACACTAGAGGTCCCTTTCTCGGTTTGGATACTCGAAGTCACCTTCTCGAGGTTCTCAATCCTTAGGCTCATACTATCCAATTTGGCAAGGATAGTAGCCAAGGCATCTTTCGTGGTATCATCTCCTTCGTTGGACATTGTACCTACAACAATCAAAAACAAGCAAAGAGATTAGAGTAAAAATCCTCACTCACTCCCTCACTTTTTTGTTTGTCGCTCGGGTTCACTCAAGTTGGGTTAGGTTGTCACAAGCTTGAGATCAATGGCCTCCTCGTAGTTGCGCAACCTCCTCAATGATCAATCCAAAATACAAGAACCAAATGCTCTTCGGGAAGAGTGGATTCAATGGGACTCGATAAACGCTAAGCTATTTGGTGCGCACTTGAACCAAACAATTAACTACGAATCTTCTTTGAATTCTACTCTCCTTCTAGGAACGAGTATCCTATTCGCACAATGGATTAGTACTAATTGGGTAGAAGTGTTACCCTCAAAGTACTAACCGGAAGTGACGCGATCAAATGTTCAAAGATCGAATTGTCACTAAACGGATTCGGAATTGGATGAATTTTGGTTTGTGATCTAGAAACTCACCATATTTGATGATGCTATGGGAGTTGTGGTGGTTGGAAACTGTTACAATACCTTTGCGAACATTCTGTCCCAGTTCAGAAAATTCTGGAAATTGTTACCCTTCGCGATCGCGTTTAGAGGGGCGCGATCGCGATGTACAAATGGCAGAAATGACGCGATAGCGCGAGGCCTTGCGCGATCGCGCAGGTCTGTGCAGCAGAACCAGAAACTCGACAGAAAACTGCAGTTTTGGCACACTCAACAACCCAAATTCAACTTGTTTTCAGTTTTCAAGCTTTCAAATGGTGTTTTCAACTATAGTAAACAATCCTCACCGGTTTAATCGAACAAGTATCCAACAAACAACTTGTTTCAATGATTTTGGACAAGTTTCTTAAAAAATTTTCCAAACCTTCAAGAACCAAAAATTTGATTTTTACTACAACACTCCAAATGATGTTATGGTGGTATCAAAACGACGGGAAAACTATAAGGAGTAAACCCCGATACCAAACAAACAAGAATTCACAAGATCAATCGAGTTCTAGCAAATTTTGCAAAATATTCAACCTAGGGGTCAAATTTTCCAACTTTCGATTCTCAAATCCAAAACGTGTTTTGTTGGTTCCCAATTGTCGAGATTATGTAAACAAACAATCCCCGATAATCAACACCAACAAAATCATAACAACAAGCGATTTCTACCAAATTTTTGGGTTTTCAAGTTTTTGAATTTTTTTTCTTCTTTTTCAATATAACAAGAACAAGAACAAGAAAATAAACACGGAACAAAGATGACAAGCACGAAGAGTAGGACGAGGGTTCGTAAGAACGCAACCTTAGCCTTGCTCTGATACCAACTGATGCAATCGAAAATACGAAGGCGATAAAGAGATAAAAACGAGACGAGACTCACACGAAAGTTCGAGTAGAAACGAAGAACTTGTTTCGTTACACCCCAAACGATTAGCAAGAATCATCTAACGCTATGCAACTATCCTCAAGAGTCACGTGGCTCGAGCAAATAGAATGATCAGAGACGGATTGAAGAGCAACTTGGATTCATCCAATTGATGCAAGCCAAATTGGTTACAAGGTTCAAGAGCAATGCTCATTAATGTTTTTGTGTTCAAAGTAAGCTAAAAAGCAATAAATGAGAGAGGGGTGTATTTATAACACCCCTTTACAATGTTTTCCTACATTCTGGTCCGCAACTGCTAAAGTGTTCATCGCGATCGCGCAGGAGTATATGCGATCGCGAGGCACACTTAAAAGCTTGGCGCGCGATCGCGCGAGACAAGACGCGAAGGCGAAGACAAAAAGTTTACTCTTCGCGATCGCGAAGGTGGTTCATGCGATCGCGAAGAACAAAAATTCTTCGTCAGGCAGTAAACTCAGCAGGTGTTCCCCTGTTTTGCCCTGTTTTGCTCCCCTGCTTCCTGCACTGTTTCCTGCCCAGTTTCCACATTGATTGAGCTCCAATGCATTGTCTTTAAGTCCTCTCCCGAGCTCATATCATCCATGCCTCTCCAAACCAAGTGTAGGTGAGCGTCTTGTATATCCTTGGCTTGACTTCGAGTGAATGGTCTCGATGCAATTTGGGTTGCATCATGCATTGGGTGGACCGCCCCTTTACAGAGGCGGGGCGCCTCTTTTCGTGAGGGTGTCCGGGTAGTTTTGTTTCCTAGGTTTTCGTTGTTCTTTGCTTCCGTACTTCTTTGTTAGTGTTTCTAGGGTAATTGGCCTACTCAAAAGACACTAACTATTGAGCGTATTACGACATTCCTGCGTAGAGGAGATTAGAATTCAAAGATGAGTCATAGAACTTTCTTTGGCCTCAAGTGCGCACTTTAAATAACCGTCCGTCCATAGAGTCCCATTAACTCCACTCCGAATCAATACTTGGATATACTAGTTGTGATCACCTTGGTTTATAAGGGATTAAGGCCTTGCCCTTGAGTGTTCATATATTGGGAGATATACGTGAGGGAGTGATTTTGCGAGGATCTTTCTCTTGTTGTTGAAATTATGTCGGATGAAGATTGTGGAGGTTATGAGTCATGTGGGGATGATGCGGGGATGGTGGAGACTATGGTTCCTAAAATGATGTTGAAGGGAATTACTATGAAAACTTGGGAAACCATGTGATAAGACCCAAACCCCCTCAAGACCCTTCACTCGGAGTCAAGCCAAGTTGATCCAAGATACCCATCTTCACTTGATATGGAAGGGTATGGAAGAAGGCCCCGGGAGTGACTTGAAGAATATGCTTTGGTGTGCCATGGATGGAGGACCTTCTAGTACACTTGACGAGGCATCCGGAGCACGTTTGGAAGCAACTCAAGAGGCCACAGCACTAGGCGGACCGCCTACTCAAATAGGTCGGCCGCCTAGTTTTTTATCACTCTCTGGATCTCACTAGGCGGACCGCCTCTGCAAGCTTCCCAAACCAGGCGGACCGCCTACTCCTTCAGCTTACCAAGAAACAGGCCGGGCGCCTAGTTGAAGTAGGCTGGGCGCCTACTTTGTGAAGGGGTGCGGATATTGCTAGTTTTTATGCTATGTTTGGACAAGTATAGCCCTACGAGGCCTTTATTGTTTTAACCCACTTTAGGGGTATTTTTGAGCTTTCATTACATGTAAGTGAAGTCTATAAATACTTCACAAACCTATTCAAACCTTAGTTTACCCTTTGATTATTATTGAATGAGAATAGAGTTCATCTCTTTGGAAGAAACCCTTGTCTATGGTTGCTTGAATTCACTAGTGGAACCTAGTTGAGTCTTGAACCGAACCCGACCATTCTACTTGCGAGTCCGTTGTTGTCTCGAAGGTAGTTGCATAGTGTAGGTCCTCCTTGACACCGATACGAGGGTATTATGGAACGAGTTCTCCATAGTTACTTCGTAGGGAGTTCGAGTAGTGTCTCGCTCTTTATCGTTATTTCCGCGTTTCGTTTATGATTCTTATCATCTTGGTATCAGAGCCAGGCTCGGGTTTTGTTTCTACAAACCCCCGACCCTTGATTCTTCGTGCCTAGGTTGGTTTCTATCTTAGGTTCTTATTTGTTGTTGAAGAAAAGGAAGAAAACACAAAAAAAATAGAAAAGGTTGAAAAACACAAAAATTTGATCATAGAATCTTGGTTTGTTGGACCCATTGCGTGATTGTTATTGAGGTTTGTTCCTTGTTGGAAACCCGTTCTTTTGGTACCCTAAGCATCAAATTTGGAGTAGAAACACAAGAATTGAAATTTGAAACCCCTTTGAAATTTTGAAAATTTGAAACCCTAAGCTTGAAGATGATGAACATGGAAAATTGATTGTCTTTGATTGGGGTTCGATTAAAGTTGTTGGGGTTGGTTCTTTGTGATTGAAACAATATTGGGGTACCTTTGAATTGCTAAAACAACGTGTGGATTGATGAATTTTTGGGTGCAAAACCAAGAAAATCATGTTTGAAACTGTGCTGAAACCTGCAGTAGGCGGAGCGCCTAGGGAAACGGTCGGACCGCCTGAATTTTTCTTGCTCTCTGGATTTTACAGAGGCGGACCGCCTACTCCCCTCTGCAGGCACTAGGCGGACCACCTAGTCCAAATAGGTGGGGCGCCTACTTTTCTGAAAGTTGGGAATCGGGTAGTTTCTTCTAGGTTCGCTTGTTTTGTTGTTTGCATTGCTTCTAATTAGTATTATTAGAGTATATCCTACTCGATTAGTACTAATTACTTCGAGCTGCTAGGATCATCGTGCCTTAGAAAGGAGACTAGAACTCAAAGAAGACCCGTAGTGCCTTTTGACTCAAGTCCTCACTCAAAGTGCTTAGCGTTCCAATCGAGTCCTATTAACTCCACTCACCCTGGAGTGCATTGGGCTTTTGAGTCGAGTGATTAAGTTTAGGTTTACTATTCAACCTCGTGAAGCTTTAAGTTCAAGCAAGAGTGAAATAGCCATCACCACCATACGAGTGATCCGAGTGAACACAAGTGAGGGAGTGAGTGAGGTGTTTTAACTTACTCTTGTCTTTTTCTTTGTAGGTACAATGGCCAACGAAGGTCAAGATTTCATCAAGGAGGCCTTGGCTAGCCTTCTTGCCAAGATGGATGTCATGACTCAAAGGATTGACTCACTTGAAAAGGGTGCCTCAAGTACCCAAGGAGACCAAGGGACCCCGAGTGTCCCAATTGAAAAGGGGACCCCGAGTGTCCAAATTGAGGCCGGTGAAGTCTCAAGTACTCCTAACTTTACCCCGGAACAAGTAAGCCATGTCATTGAATTGCTCAATCAACAACGGGTAAAGGAGGACCGAGAGAGAATTGATCGAACGGGCATTCCCCGTATCTTGGATAATCCCCCAAGAAACATCCCATTACCAAGACCCATCCGAAACGTGCAACCTCTTGAGCAAGTCGATGAGGCTCAAGAAGGGGAGGAAGCCGATTATGGTGATGATATGTATGGGTTTGATGATCACTTTCAACCGAGACGAGGTATGAATTGGGGTCGTAATGTGGATCGAGGTAGGGGCCGAGGTCGAGGGCCACCTATGGGATATGTTGGAGGGAATGCGAGGAGGGAGTATGGTGTGAATGAAGATCACTATGGGGGCCAACCGGAGCCGTTCCGTGGAGGTCGTGACAACACCAACCTCAATAGTGTGAAGCTTAATCTCCCACCCTTCAAAGGAAATTGTGATCCGAGTGCTTACATTGAATGGGTGCTACAAATGGAAAGATTGTTCGACACAAATGAGATGTCCGATGAGAAGAAGGGCACTTATGCTATTTCATCCTTCGAATCCTATGCATCTACTTGGTGGGAATCCGTTAAGAGATCAAGGAGAAGAGCGGGAATCCCCGTGAATGTGGGTTGGATTGACTTGAAGGGTATCATGAGTATCAAGTACATTACTCCTCGATATCGTCAAGAGCAACTCAAGAAGCTCTATGAGTTGAAGCAAGGTGTCAAGATGGTGCATGAATATTATAATGAGTTTGAAAGAACTCGAATGGCCTTGGATATGGACACCGAAGATGAGGAGCAAGCCGTGATCCGTTTCATGAATGGGTTGAGCTATGGTATAGTTTCACAATTGAGATTGCGTGCTTATCTTTCACTTCAAGAGGTCCTTGATGCCGCTATTCAAGCCGAGCAATGGCTTGAGAAAGAGAAGTCCACCCGTTACAAAGGCAACACTTCTACTTCCATGAACAAGCCAAAGGATTGGAAAAATCCTACTCCCAATGCAAGATTCACAAGTGCAAGTGGCCCTAGTGGGGCAAGCGCTAGCAAAGATGTGAAGAAGCCGTTTGAGAAGTACACACCTAATGTGGGAGGTAACTCTAAAACCCAATTGAATACTCCTACTTCTTCTTCCATTCAATGTCACAAATGTAAGGGGTATGGGCACTTTGCTAAGGAGTGTCCTACAAAAAGAACCATGGTTGTTGTTGGTGAGCATGCCTATGAGCAAGAGAGTGAACCGGAGGAGGATGAGGAAGTAGAGGGAGACGAGGGAGTAGAGGAGGATGAAGGAGATGACACTGTGGAGGATGAGGAACCTCATACTTTCTTAGTAGTGAGGAGGAGCCTAGGAACTATGATTGCGGAGGATGGTGAAACCTTGCAAAGGGAGAACCTCTTCCATGCTAGGTGTCGTGTTAAGGGTGTTGTGTGCTCTATGATCATTGACTCCGGGAGTTGCACCAATGTGGTGAGTCAATCTCTCATTACCCAATTGAAGTTGCCTACCATGAAGCATCCCAAACCTTATCGGTTACAATGGCTTAGTGAATGTGGGGAGCTCAAGGTAGTGAAACAAGCAATGATCAAGTTTAAAATGGGAAGTTATGTTGATGAACACTTGTTCGACGTTGTGCCAATGCAAGCATGCCACCTTCTCTTTGGAAGGCCTTGGCAATTTGATCGGCAAGTGGTTCACAATGGACGTGTTAACACTTACACGCTCCAACATGAAGGAAAGAAGTTTGTGCTCCAACCCTTGACTCCCAAACAAGTGAGCGATGATTACAAACGGATGCGGGAGTTGAGAGAAGCGGCAAAGGCTAAATCGGTGGTTGAGACTAGCCCTTTGTCCAAAAGCTTGGTGGCAATCCCACCAACTTCTACCGGTGGACTATGTGCCATGATGCAACCGGGCGAGATCCTAAAAGGAAATGATGGCAACAAGCTTCTCATATGCCTAGTGCACAAAGGTATGGTTCTAAACTCTAATTGTGATTTTTCTTCTAACCCTTTGCCTAGTGTGTTTGAGAATGTTTTGAAGGATTTTGGTGACATGTTCTCGGATGAAATGCCGGATGGATTGCCTCCTTTGAGGGGCATTGAGCATCAAATAGACTTTGTCCCGGGATCCCAAATCCCGAACAAAACGGCCTATAGGAGCAACCCGGAGGATACAAAGGAGTTGCAAAGGCAAGTTGATGAATTGCTCACTAAAGGCTTGGTGAGGGAAAGCTTGAGTCCTTGTGCCGTGCCCGTGATCCTTGTTCCCAAAAAGGACGGCACTTGGAGAATGTGTGTTGATTGTCGGGCCGTGAACAAAATAACGGTAAAGTACCGTCATCCTATTCCCCGACTTGATGATATGTTGGATGAATTAAGTGGTTCATGTGTGTTTAGCAAAATTGACCTTAGGTCCGGCTACCATCAAATCCGGATGAAACCGGGTGATGAATGGAAAACCGCATTCAAGACCAAGTTTTGTCTCTATGAATGGTTGGTGATGCCCTTTGGGCTCTCCAATGCACCTAGCACTTTCATGAGGCTAATGAACCATGTTCTAAAGCCATTCATCAACAAGTTTGTGATCGTCTATTTTGACGATATATTGATCTATAGCAAATCAATAGACGACCATGTTGATCACCTTAGGCTAGTGCTTGAAAAGTTGAGAGCCGAAAAGCTCTATGCTAATTTTAAAAAGTGTGCCTTTGGTGTTGAGAAGGTGGTCTTCCTTGGGTTTGTTGTGAGTGCCCAAGGAGTGGAGGTGGATGAGTCTAAGGTAGAGGCCATATGTGATTGGCCTACTCCTACTACCGTGACTCAAGTGAGGAGCTTTCATGGTCTCGCAAGCTTTTATAGGCGATTTGTGAAGGACTTTAGCTCCATTGCCGCTCCACTCACCGAATTGGTGAAGAAAGACCAACCGTTTGTTTGGGGAGAGCCTCAAGAGAAGGCCTTCCTTGAGTTGAAAAGTAGGTTGAGTACCGCCCCGCTATTGCAATTGCCCGACTTCAGAAAGGCATTTGAGGTTGAGTGTGATGCCTCGGGGGTGGGAATTGGTGGTGTGTTAATGCAAGATAGCAAACCTATCGCCTACTTTAGTGAAAAATTGAAGGGGGCCTCCTTGAACTATTCTACATATGACAAGGAGTTGTATGCCCATTGTGAGAGCCCTTGCCCATTGGCAACACTATCTTTGGCCTCGTGAGTTTGTAATCAAGAGTGACCATGAGTCACTCAAGCATTTGAGAGGCCAAGAGAAGCTCAATAAGAGACATGCCAAGTGGGTTGAATTCATTGAGTCTTTTCCCTATGTGATCCAATATAAAAAAGGGAAGGACAATGTTGTGGCGGATGCACTCTCCCGGAAGTTTGCACTTGCCACCACTCTCACCTCTAAGCTCATGGGGTTCGAGAGCATCAAATTGATGTATGCTCATGACCCAAAGCTAAAGAGTGTCCATGATGCTCTAGAGAAAGGGGAGAGAGTTGAAAAATACCAATGGATTAATGGATATATCTTTAAAAATGGTAGAGTGTGTATACCCGAGTCCTCTCTCCCCGAGTCCTCTTGGAGAGAGTTGCTTGTGCATGAGGCGCATTGCGGGGGACTCATGGGTCATTTTGGCACAAGAAAGACTTTGGCCATTCTTCAAGAACAATTCCATTGGCCGAAGATGAGGGTGCATGTGGAAAAGTTTTGCGCTAATTGCCTTGAGTGCAAGCGAGCCAAATCTAAAGCCCACCCTCATGGGTTGTATACCCCTCTCCCCGTACCTACTAGTCCATGGTTGGATATCTCAATGGATTTTGTGATGGGATTACCAAGGACTAGAGGGGGCCATGATAGCATTTATGTTGTTGTGGATAGGTTCTCCAAAATGGCTCATTTCATTCCATGCAAGAAATGTGATGATGCACAACATGTAGCAACTTTGTTTATTGAAAATGTTTTGAAGTTGCATGGTGTGCCTCAAACCATAGTGAGTGATAGGGACACTAAGTTCCTAAGTCATTTTTGGAGGTGTTTATGGGGTGCTTTAGGCACCAAGCTCTTGTTCTCCACGTCCCACCACCCCCAAACCGATGGGCAAACGGAAGTGGTAAACCGAACCTTAGGTGCTCTTCTTAGAGCCATGACCCGAGGTAAGGCCGGGACTTGGATTGATCGTCTACCTCTTATGGAGTTTGCCTACAATCGCACATTGCATAGCATGATAGGCATGACTCCATTCGAGTGTGTTTATGGATTTAACCCCTTGATTCCCCTTGATCTAACCCCTTTGCCAAGGGAAATGGTTGTTAATTTTGAAGGTAAAGCTAGAGCCAAGGCTTTGGTTGAACTCCATGCAAAAGCGAAGAAGAATTTGGAGGAAGCTTATGCTAAGGTCGCTTCCAAGAAAAACAAAGGACGCAAGAAGGTGGAACTCAAGAAGGGTGACTATGTGTGGGTGCACTTCCGGAAAGAAAGGTTTCCAAGCCTTAGGAAAGAGAAGTTGGCACCCCGAGGAGATGGCCCATTCCAAGTGCTCTCGAAGATAAACAACAATGCCTATGTGGTCGACTTGCCAAGTGAGTATCAAGTTTCTAATACTTTCAATGTTTGTTACTTGGTTCCTTTGAATGTAGGTAATGAAGAGGCTGTGCATAATGATGAAGAGGTCGTGGATGATGCTTCGATTTCGAGGACGAAATCCTCTCAAGAAGGGGAGGATGATAAGACCCAAACCCCCTCAAGACCCTTCACTCGGAGTCAAGCCAAGTTGATCCAAGATACCCATCTTCACTTGATATGGAAGGGTATGGAAGAAGGCCCCGGGAGTGACTTGAAGAATATGCTTTGGTGTGCCATGGATGGAGGACCTTCTAGTACACTTGACGAGGCATCCGGAGCACGTTTGGAAGCAACTCAAGAGGCCACAGCACTAGGCGGACCGCCTACTCAACTAGGCCGGCCGCCTAATTTTTGATCACTCTCTGGATCTCACTAGGAGGACCGCCTCTGCAAGCTTCCCAAACCAGGCGGACCGCCTACTCCTTCAGCTTACCAAGAAACAGGCCGGGCGCCTAGTTGAAGTAGGCTGGGCGCCTGCTTTGTGAAGGGGTGCGGGAATTGCTAGTTTTTATGCTATGTTTGGACAAGTATAGCCCTACGAGGCCTTTATTATTTTAACCCATTTTAGGGGTATTTTTGAGCTTTCATTACATGTAAGTGAAGTCTATAAATACTTCACAAACCTATTCAAACCTTAGTTTACCCTTTGATTATTATTGAATGAGAATAGAGTTCATCTCTTTGGAAGAAACCCTTGTCTATGGTTGCTTGAATTCACTAGTGGAACCTAGTTGAGTCTTGAACCGAACCCGACCATTCTACTTGCGAGTCCGTTGTTATCTCGAGGGTAGTTGCATAGTGTAGGTCCTCCTTGACACCGATACGAGGGTATTATGGAACGAGTTCTCCATAGTTACTTCGTAGGGAGTTCGAGTAGTGTCTCGCTCTTTATCATTATTTCCGCGTTTCGTTTATGATTCTTATCACCATGGCTCCTATGGTGATGAAGCGGCTCACTATGATGATCAAGAGTATAATGAAGACTATGAAGCTCATGATGATGAATGTATTGATCCCTATGCTTCTAGCCAAGAATACGAAGATGGTGACGCTTCAAGGTACATTGATCCTACTTACTCTACTTGTGATGAATATGAACATGTTGATAGTGACATAGAGGGAATTGATGATGAAGTTGATTATACACATTATTCATTTGCATCTTCTCTTGGTGTTGCTAATGGTGTACAATGGGGTAGTAGAGGTCCTTCCATTAGTATGGGAGGAGGTGGTGGTTATTCCATGGAAAAGAATAAGCTTGCATCTTCTAGCTATGCTAAGCGACCTAATACTTCTAATTCCCATGTGGAGGGTGGTTTGTGATACAATTCGAATTGGTATCAAAAGCCGTGGGAAGCTTATACTCAACATGCGGGACTTGGAACGCTTCAAAGATAGCTTAGAAACCAAGATTCAAGTCAAAGAAGGCTAGAAGAACAAGATGCGAGTTTGCTGGAATGCTGGAAAAGCAATGCCTTGCGCGATCGCGAGCCTCTCTGCACGATCACGAGGAAGCTTTATATTGTGCTACGCGATCGCGACTTGGCTTGCGCGATCGCAATGAAGGATTGACCGGGAAGCATTCCAGAATTGGCTGAAGGGGCATTTTAGGCCATTTATCATTGCTTAATTAGGCTTAGAGGCTTTTTAGTCATTTTACAATCATGTAAGGGAAAACTATATAAGCTTCCCTTAGTCTTTCATTTCATTAGTTAGTTTTTGATTGAGAGAAGAGATAGATTAGGCTGAGCCTATCTTGTGAAAGCCGAGGCTTCACAGACTTCTTTACTTGGAACCGAATGGATGTAATCCTACAATGAATGCTTGCTAGGTTCAAGTTTCATTCTATCCCTTGGATAATCGATCATTTTTTGATTTGAATTGTCCATTCTTTCTTCTATTTCTTTTCTTCCCCGTCCCCTATTTTCTCGTTGTTGTGTTTACTTTATTGTTTCTGTTCCTTTATCTTGCTTCCGCGTGGTTTGGTTCGTATCATTTGGTATCAGAGCAAGGCTCGGGTTTTGTTTCTACAACCCCCGGATCCTTGATTCTTCGTGCCTAGGTTAGTTTCTTGTTTGTTATTGTCGAAAAAAAGAAAAAAATTGAAAAAATACAAAAAAATTCATATTTTAGATTGGATTTGATGACCCATTGATTTTTTGGTATTGGGGATTGATCTATCATGTTTACCCATTGATTTGGTACTCTTGTTACGTGATTTGGTGTTGAGAATCAACAGTTGAAAAATTAAAAAAAAAAACCCCCCGAAAGTTTGAAAAACCCTTGAATTTGATTGAAATTTCTTGATTTGGATTTGTTATCGATTGGGTGTTGATATAAATCATTGGGGATTGATTGTAGTAGTTGAAAACACAATTGGGTACCACTGGATTACAAAAACAAGTTGAATCGTGGTGATTCGAGTGAAATATTGAAGCTGAAAGTTGGATTCTGGTTCAGCAGCAGCAAGCCTGCGCGATCGCACCCACCACCACGTAACCGCGCCCAGCCAGCCAACTACTCTGCGCAAACGCGCACGTTCATAGCGATCGCGAAAGGGAAAATTAATTTTGGAGATATTTTTTTCTTCGCGAACGCGACCCTATTCACGCGATAGCAAAGAGCAATAATTTTCTGAAAAAACAATTTTGGGAGAGAATGTTCGCAACAGCTTCTGAACAGTTTCCAATCATCGAAACTCCAATTGATTCATAACATATGGTGAGTTTCTAGATCAAAAATAAAATTCCATCCAATTCCGAATCCGTTTCGTGCCAATTCGATTCGAGTCTTTCTTGTGTCACTTCCTTAGTAGTCTTGTAACTTCTCTCTTTTGGTTTCATTGCTTGATTCCTTTGTTCCTAATCCGTTTGTGAGTCCTTGTTCGTTTCCTTGGTGTCTTATAAACTCCATTCCGAACCTATACTTTGACGTGCTAGTTGTTGATCTTTTCATTTTGGTTCCTATAAAGGAGATAAGGCTCGCTTTGAGAGGAAAAAGGCTAAGAGTGGTGAGAACATTAGAGTGTGGTGATAAAATCCAAATACCTTGAGTGTATACACGAGTGGAAAGAGAATTGAGTGAACATTACTTGAGTGATACACGTGAGGGAGTGAACTTGTGAGGTCATTTACTCTTATTTGTTATAGTTATGAACTTGTGAGGTCCTTTACTCTTATTTGTTATAGCTATGGATTCAGATGATGATTGTGGAGGGTATAGTTCGTGTGGACATGATGGAAACTATGGTTCCTATGATGGTGATGACGGATATGGCTATGATGATTCCGGGAATTATGGTTCTTATGAGGATGAAGCGGGTCACTACGATGATCGTGAGGTCGATGAGGACTATGAAGCTCATGATGATGAATGTGTTGATTCTTATGCTTCTAGTCAAGAAACCGAATATGGAGATGCTTTGAGGTATGATGAACTTACTTACTCTTCTTGTGATGAATTTGAACATGATGATAGTGATATAGGGAGACCGGATGGTGAAGTTGATAATATGAATTGTTTATATGCATCTTCTCTCGGTGTTGCTTGTGGTGTACAAGGGAGTAGTAAAGGTCCTCCCCTTTGTATGGGAGGAGGAGGTAGTTGTTCCATGGGAAAAGGGAGGATTGTCTATCCTACTTGTGCTAAAGGGGTTAATGCTCCTAACTCCCATGTGAAAGGTGGAGTGAGAAGTGGTGACTCTCGTGCTACCAAAGGCTTGTATGATTCTAAGAATGTGAGGAGTAGAAGTAGTAGGAGTGGTGCCATTGACTATGAGACTCCTTCCTCGACTTTCAACAACACTTCTAGTATTGGAAAAGTGACGAGAAGTGGAAGTTACACTAGCAATATTGCTAGTAGAGGAGGGATAAGGGAGACCCATGTTGTTGGTATTGATACGCTTGAACATTCAAGATCTTCCTTGGATGAACCTATACGATCCTTGGTTCATAGTAGGTTCGTTATTGAGGTAAATGGTTTTGGATGAAACTTGCTCCAAATTGGTGAATCCGAGGCCAATCGTATTAGCCCTTCGTTGTTTGATATGCTAAAGATACCATGCCATGCTTTAAAGTACCCCTATGAGTACAAAGGAGTTTGGGTTTCCAAGGAGGCACGGGTACTCATATCTCATAAGGGTTACGATGAGTATGTTTGGTGTGATGTGTACCCCATACGAAATGTGGGTGTTTGGCTAGGTGAACCATGGTTGCGCAACAAGGAAATTCAATATAATGCTAAGTGGGATATATATCTAATGGCCATAGGTCAATGGGTATATGAGCTAGTACCCTATGGATTGAGGGGTAAGATGTCACCTCGTTATTATTCTTGGGTCATCATGCAAAGGAGAAAGGAGCAAGAACTTTATTCCATGGTTGAAATTGAGCAATCGAGAAGTCCTACAAACACAAGAATTGGTGGGACTAGTGCTAGAAAAGAGTTGACAAGTGTCAACAAGGTGAACCCGAATCCACAAGCTTCAAGGCTAAGTGGTTCATCAACAAAGAAGAAGGAGACTTCAAGTGATGAGTCTCTAAGTCCTAGATTCCAGATTGATGTTAAAAGTCCACCTACTCCGGCTATGGGTATTCTTGGGCCTCGTCCCAATTCACCCGAATTTGAGAGACAAAAGATTGTGAGGAGTAAGGGAGTGACCGGTGACATTCCTCGAGTGAAAAAAGGAGAGGATGTGTTGAGTGATGTGAGTGGGATGTCACCACCTGAATCTACACCCGACCTTGAAAAGAAAATGAGGGAAAAAGAATCATTGAGAGTGAGGATACCCCTTATTCTAACCTTAACCCTTTATCTTTTTCTTCTACTTGTGTGAGTTCTTGTGTAGGTACTCTTGGAGGCAAACCAATGGCGCCTCAATCATGTTCCAAAATAGAAGGACAAGGTGAAGAAGATCTTCAATGTGAGCTTTAAGATGAAGGAACAATTCATGACACTTCAAGTGCATTATGTGAACAAGATGGCCACTCAATGGTATGTGATGGTTCCTCCCTTGAGCATGTTACTTCCTTGTCATTTGATAGTGTTTGTGAAAACTCTATACTAATTGATGGATTGTGTGATTACAATGTGTTTGCAACTAGTGTAGAGTCGATTGGTCAACTTGTGTGTGATATTGAACCACTAGTTGAGAGGGATAATAAGCCACATCATGATGTGAGCTCGGTTTTCATTGAACCTTTCCTTAGTGAAGAATGTGTAGTTGACCTTGCTTGTGAACCTTGTTATGACACCCCACCTATATTTGATAGAGGGGAAGACGAGTTGAATGAATACCCTATTCTTTCCCTTGATATATTGCTTAATAATGGTGGACCTATGTGTCGTTGTGAGGATGGTTGTGACCTTGAGGAGTTTCTAAAGTGTGAGATGGATCGATTTGTTTTTTCGATGACTCCTCAAGTGAGAGTGAAGAACCTAGTCTTGATGCTATGCTTTTGTTTGGCCATAAAATTGAGGTGCATGCCTTTACATTCGCATTGTTTGAAGACAATCTCAATTGTGATAGTGAATCGTATCAGACTATGGTTGAATATTAAAATAGAACCTCCATGATTTGTGAAGTTAGACTCTATGGATGATCCATTGTTTGGAATTCCAAGTGGGATGAATGGTCTTGATATTAGTTTTATTGAACCATCTTCTAGTAGTCCTAGCCTTCATTGTGTGGACTATAATGATGAAGAACCTATTTTGGAGGCCTTCCTTTGGAATTTGTCAAGTGAGGGAGATTGTCTTGGAGTTGGATTTGGAGGTGAGAAAGTCACTCTTGGTGTGTGTAAGAGTGCTTTCAAGAAGGGGACTGGAGTGATTGATGTTAGTTGCCAATTAAACTATTTTGTTTACTCCACCCCACATGTTTGATCACACCTTGGGTGTTGAGCATGCCAAAGCCAATGTGTCACATTGTGATAATATTGATTTGAAGACATAATGTATTAATCATACGCTTAGGGGTCATAGGGACTTTGATTGCTATGTCTTGCATGTTCCATATCCTATTGATCTCTTTGCTTATTCTACTGTTGGATGCACTTCCTTGTTGAGCCAAGCTTTTTAATTGATATTGATGCTTGGCTCTACCATAAGAGTGCGTTTTCCACACTTTTGGACACTAAACTACTCTTGGGGTAGGAAGTTCGTTTGTCTTTACCTTGCTTGTAACTCTTGTTGGCTTGATTTCGAGGACGAAATCCTTTTAAGAAGGGGAGAATGATACAATTCGGATTGGTATCCAAAGCCGTGGGAAGCTTACACTCAATATGCAGGATTTGGAACGCTTCAAAGAGAGCTTGGAAACCAAGATTCAAGTCAAATAAGGCCAGAAGACAAAGATGCGAGCTTGCTGGAATGCTGGAAAAGCAATGCCCTGCGCGATCGTGAGCCTCTCTGCGCGATCGCGAGGAAGATTTATATTGTGCTGCGTGATCGCGACTTTCCTTGCATGATCGTGATGAAGGATTGACCAGGCAGAATTCCAGAATTGGCTGAAGGGGCATTAGGCCATTTATCATTGTTTAATTAGGCTTAGGGCTTTTTGGTCATTTTACACTCATGTATGGGAAAACTATATAAGCTTCCCTTAGTCTTTCAATTCATTAGTTAGTTTTTGATTGAGAGTAGAGATAGATTAGGCCGAGCCTATCATGTGAAAGCCGAAGCTTCACGGACTCCTTTACTTGGAACCGAATGGATGTCATCCTAGTATGAATCCTTGCTAGGTTCATGTTTCATTCTCTCCCTTGGATAATCGATCATGTTTTGATTTGAATTATCCATTCTTTCTTCTATTTCTGTTCTTCTCCGTCCCATATTTTCTCGTTGTTGTGTTTACTTTATCTCTTTTGTTCCTTTATCTTAGTTCCGTGTGGTTTGGTTCGTATCAGTTTGAGAGATGGTGTTGCTCTTGCTACAAGGGGCTTGTATTATTCTATCAATACCGTGAAGGGTATGAGTAGTTGTAGTAGGAGTAGTGCTATGGCCAAGGGAACCAAGGCGAGGGATACTTATGGGTTCCATGGCAACGTTCCTTCATCGACTTTCAACAACACTTTTAATATTGGAAGAGTGACGGGAAGTGGATGTTACCCTAGCAATGTTGCCAGGAGAGGAGGGATAAGGGAGACCCAAGTTGTTGGTGTTAACATTCGTGGGCGTTCAAATTCTCATTTGGATACCTATCTACAAACTTGGGTAGGCGAAGGTTCGTTGTTGAGGTAAATGGTATTGGAGGATACTTGCTCAAGATTGGGCATACCGATTCCAATTGCATTAGTACCTCTTTGGTTGATAGGCTAAGGATACCATGCCATGCGCTAGAGCATTCTTATGAGTATGATGGAGTGTGGGTTTCCAAGGAGGCTCGAGTACTCATATCTCATAGGAATTATAGATGTTATGTGCGGTGTGATGTGTATCACATGCATCATGTTGATGTGTGGATAGGTGAGCCATGGTTGGAAGACAAGATTGGGCATAGGGTAAAGGGTTTGACTTTGTACCTTATCGGGGAAATTTCTACTAGTGCATCTTCTTTGACTATGCAAAGGAGCACGGAGCGAGAACTTCATTCCATGGTTGAAATTGTGCAAACAAGGAGTCCTACAATTACAAGAAGTGGTGGGACTAGTGCAAATGAAGGGTTGACAAGTGTCAACAAGGTGAACCCAAAACCACAAGTTTTAAAGCCAAGTGGTTCACCAATAAAGAAGAAGGAGACATCAAGTGATGAGTCTCCAAGTCCTAGATTCTGGGTTGATGTAAAGAGTCCAGCTACTCCGGCTATGGGTATTTTTGGTCCTCGTCCCAACTTACCCGAATATAAGAGACAAAAGAATTAGAGGAGTAACGGAGTGATCGATGACATTCCTCGAGTGGAAAAAGGAGAGGATGTGATGAATGATGTGAGTGGGATGTCACTACCCGAATCTACACCCGACCTTGAAAAGAAAATAAGGGAAAAGAAAAAGGGAAAAAGAATCATTGAGAGTGAGGGCACCCCTTCTTCTAACCTTAATCCTTTATCTTTTTCTTCTGCTTGTGTGAGTACTTGTGTAGGTATTCTTGGAGGCAAACCGATGGAGCCTCAACCATGTTCCAAGATGTAAAGACAAGGTGAAGGTGATTCCAAATGTGAGCTACAAGGTGGAGAAAGTATTCATGACACTTCAAGTGCATTGAGTGAGCAAGATGGCCACTCAAAGGTATATGTTAGTCCTTCTTCCCTTGAGCATGTTACTTCCTTGTCTTGTGATATTATTTGTGAAAATTATATGCTAGTTGATGATATTTATGAATACAATGTGTTTGAAACTAGTGTAGAGCCGATTGGTCAACTTGAGAGTGTATGTGAACCACTAGTTGAGAGGATTGAAAAGCCACATTGATGCCGGGCAAACTAGCTCGAGACCATTCACTCGAAGTCAAGCCAAGGATATACAAGACGCTCACCTACACTTGGTTTGGAGAGGCGTGGATGATACGAGCTCGGGAGAGGACTTAAAGACAATTCATTGGAGCTCAATCCATGTGGAAAAAGGCAGGAAACAGTGCTGGAAGCAGGGGAGCAAAACAGAGCAAAACAGGGGACACCTGCTGAGCTTACTGCCTGACGGAGGGGATTTCCTCTTTGCGATCGCGTGCAGACCTTCGCGATCGCGAAGAGTATTTATTTTGTCTTCGCCTTCGCGTCACCTTGGGCGCGATCGCGACCCTCAGCTTTTAAGTGCCCTGCGCGATCGCATATACTCTAGCGCGATCGCGAAGGGAACTTGAGTAGCAGCGGACCAGAATCTTGTAAACATTGTATTGGGGTGTTATAAATACACCCCTACTTCATTTACTGCTTTCTTACCTTACCTTGAACACAAAACACATTAAATGAGCATTGCTCTTGACATTGTAACCATTTTGGCTTGAATCAATTGGATGAATCCAAGTTGCTCTTCAATCCGTCTTCGATCATTCTGTTTGCTAGAGCCTCGTGTCTCTTGAGGATAGTTGCTTAGCGTAGGTGATTCTTTCCAATCGTTTGGGGTGTAACAGAATAATTTCTTCGTTGCTACTCGAACTTTAGTGTAAGTCTCGTCTCGTCTCGTTTTTACCTCTTTATTGCTTTCGTAGGTTTACCCTGCATCAGTTGGTATCAGAGCAAGGCTAGGGTTGCGTTCTTACGAACCCTCGTCCTACTCTTCGTGCTTGTCATCTTTGTTTCATGTTTATTTTCTTGTTCTTGTTCTTGTTATATTGAAAAAGAAGAAAAAAAATTCAAAAACTTGAAAACCCAAAAATTTGATAGAAATCGCTTGTTGTTACGATTTTGTTGGTGTTGATTATCGGGGATTGTTTGTTTATGTAATCTCAACAATTGGGAACCAACAAAACACGTTTTGGAGTTGAAAATCAAAAGTTGGAAATTTAAACCCTAGGTTGAGGATTTGCCAAAATTTGCTAGAACTTGATTGATGTTGTGAATTCTTGCTTGTTTGGTATCGGGGTTTACTCCTTATAGTTTTCCCGTCGTTTTAATACCACCATAACATCATTTGAAGTATTGTAGTGAAAATCAAAAGTTGATTCTTGAAGGTTTGAAATTTTTTGAAGAACTTGTCAAAAATCATTCAAAACAAGTTGTTTGTTGGTTGTTTGTGTGATAAAACCAGTGGGAATTGATTACTACAGTTGGGAACACCACTTGGAAGCTTGAAAACTGAAATAAATTGAATTTGGGTTGTTTGTGTGCCAAAACTGCAGTTTTTCTGTCGAGTTTCTGGTTCTGCTGAGCAGACCTGCGCGATCGCGCAATGTCTCACGCGAACGCGTCCTTCCTGAATTTTTGTTCATCGCGATCGCGCCACTCTGCACGCAATCGCAAAGGGTATTGAATTTCAAAAAATCCTGAAGTAGGACAGAACGTTCGCAAAGGCATCGTAACAGTTTCCAACCACAAAAACTCCCATAGCATCATCAAATATGGTGAGTTTCTAGATCACAAACCCAAATTCATCCAATTCCGAATCCGTTTAGTGACGATTCGATCTTTGAACATTTGATCATGTCACTTCCGGTTAGTACTTTGAGGGTAACACTTCTATCTAATTAGTACTAATTCATTGTGCGAATAGGATCCTCGTGCCTAGAAGGAGAGTAGAATTCAAAGAAGATTCGTAGTTAATTGTTTGGTTCAAGTGCGCACCAAATAGCTTAGCGTTTATCGAGTCCCATTGAATCCACTCTTCCCAAAGAGCATTTGGTTCTTGTATTTTGGTTTGATCATTGAGGAGGTTGTGCAACTACGAGGAGGCCATTGATCTCAAGTTTGTGTGAACCTAACCCCAACTTGAGTGAACCCGAGCGACAAACAAAAGTGAGGGAGTGAGGGAGGACTTTTACTCTAATCTCTTTTCTTGTTTTTGATTGTTGTAGGTACATGGCGGAGGAGAAAGCAAAGAGTACCATTGATGTTCCAACCGACGTCTTGGCTAGTTTGCTAGCCGAGGTGAAGGCCTTAAACCTTAAAATGGAAATCATGGAAAAGGAGAGGACCCCGAGTGTCCAAAAGGAAGCCAATGAAGGTACTAGTGATGATTCCATCATGAAACCGGACCAATATGCAGAGTTAGTTCGTCGACAACGGTTGAGGGATGAGACTCTTGCTAGAGAAAGAATGTTGGGCAATCCCTAACCCTTGGGCACCCCAAGGAGATGTTCCATTCCTAAGGCCTCGGAGAAATGTTGCACCTCTTGAGCAAGTTGATGAAGCTCAAGAAGGGGAGGGCCTCGGACTTGATGATGATTACTTTGATGTTCCCTATCCAAATAGGGGAGCGATGAATGGAGGCCGAGGTGTAGATAGAGGTCGTGGGAGAGGTCGAGGACCTCCAAGAGCTTACATGGGAAGAAACTTGGGAAGGGAATATGATGATGTTGATGACAACTATGGGGTTCAACCGGAACCAAACCGAGGGGGTCGTGACACTAATCTCAATAGTGTCAAGATCACTATCCCTCCTTTCAAAGGGGCTAGTGATCCGGAAGCATTTATTGAATGGAAGGTCCAATTGGAGCGGGTCTTTGACACAAATGATATGACCGAGGAGAAGAAGGCCACTTATGCTATATCATCATTTGAGTCCTATGCCTCTACTTGGTGGGAATCCATCAAGCGATCAAGGAGAAGACTTGGGTTGCGGATGAACATCACTTGGGAAGAGTTGAAAGAGGTTATGAAACAACAAGTATATGATTCCCAAGTATCGACAAGAGCAACTCAAAAAGCTCTATGAATTTAAGCAAGGTTAGAAGTCCGTTGATGAATATTTCAACGACTTTGAGAAAAACCGGATGGCTCTTGATATGGAAACGGAGGATAAGGAACAAGCTATCATCCGTTTCAAAAGTGGCTTGAGTAGGGAGATTGCCTCCCAATTGAGACTTCACATCTTCCACTCCTTACAAGATGTTTGTGATGCCGCGGTTGAGGCCGAGAAGTGGCTCAAAGAAGAGAAGGCTCCTCGCTATAGGAGTATTACCACTACCACTCCATCAACTCGCCCCAAAGAATGGAAAAGCCCATATGCTAGTGGAGCAAGTGGGAATCGAGAAGTGAAGAAGCCTTTTGAAAAGGCCACCCCAAGAAGCGACCACAAAGAGGTTGGAGGTATTTCTAAAACTACTTTAAATACTCCTTCTTCTTCTTCTTCTTTCCAATGTCATAAATGTAAGGGTTACAGACACTTTGCTAAAGAGTGCCCTAACCGGAAAAAAATGATTGTGATCGATGATGGGTTGGTCTATGAGGGTGAAAGTGAGTCCGAGGGTGAAGTTGAAGAGGAGAGTGAGGAAGTTGAGGGTGAGGAGAGAGCGACGGAGGGGGATGACCCTAATATGTTCCTTGTGGTACGCCGCATTTTGGGAACCATGTTGAGTGAGGAGAGGGAAGATGAGCAAAGGGAGAACTTGTTCCATGCCTGTTGTAGAGTGAAGGGGCAAGTTTGTTCCATGATTATTGACTCGGGTAGTTGTGCAAATGTGTGAGCCAATCCTTGGTCTCACAATTGAAATTGACTACCATTAAACACCCTAGTCCCTACCGTTTGCAATGGCTAAGTGAGTGTGGGGAATTGAGGGTAGTGAAGCAAGTCTTGATTAGGTTCAAGATTGGGAACTATCAAGATGAACACATGTTTGACGTGGTGCCAATGCAAGCTTGCCACCTTTTGTTTGGAAGGCCTTGGCAATACAACAAACAAGTGGTTCATGATGTCCGGGCCAACACTTACACGGTTAAGCATGAGGGAAAGAGGTTTGTGTTCACACCTTTAACCCAAAAACAAGTAAGTGAAGACTATCGGCGAATGAAAGAGTTGAGGGAAGCGGCTAAGGCCAAGTCCCTGGTTGTGGCCAAACCTTTGGCCGAGACTCCACCATCTTCCACCGGTCGCATGTGTGCCATGATGCAACCGGGTGAATACTTGAGAGGTAATGATGGCACCAAGATGCTCATATGCCTAGTACACAAAGGTATGGTTTTAAATTTCGAAAGTGATTATTTATCTAACCCTAACCCTTTGCCTAGTGCCATTGACAATGTTTTGAAGGTCTATGAGGACATGTTCCCGGAAGAGATGCCGGATGGATTACCTCCCTTGAGAGGTATTGAACACCAAATTGACTTCGTCCCGGGATCTCAAATTCCCAACAAGCCGGCATATAGAAGTAATCCCGAGGATACAAGGGAGTTACAAAAGCAAATTGATGAATTGCTTACCAAAGACTTGGTGAGGGAAAGCTTGAGTCCTTGTGCCGTGCCCGTGATCCTCGTTCCAAAGAAGGATGGCATTTGGAGGATGTGTGTGGATTGTCGAGCGGTCAACAAGATCACGGTAAAGTATCGACATCTCATACCTCGTTTGGATGATATGTTGGATGAGCTTAGTGGTTCTAGTGTCTTTCTAAAATAGACCTTAGGTCAGGGTACCATCAAATCCGGATGAAACCCGGGGATGAATGGAAAACCGCATTCAAGACAAAGTTTGGTCTATATGAATGGTTGGTGATGCCCTTTGGCCTCTCCAACGCACCTAGCACTTTCATGAGATTAATGAATCACTTGCTTAAGCCATTCATCAACAAATTCGTGGTCGTCTACTTTGATGACATATTGATTTATAGCAAGTCAATAGACGACCATGTGGGCCACTTGAGTCAACTGCTTGAAGTGCTACGAGCCGAAAAGCTCTATGCCAACTTTAAGAAGTGTGCCTTTTGTGTTGAAAAGGTTGTCTTTTTGGGCTTTGTTGTTAGTGTCAATGGTGTGGTAGTTGATGAGTCCAAAGTTGAAGCCATTAGAAATTGGCCTACTCCTACCACCGTTTCTCATGTGAGGAGTTTCCATGGCCTTGCTAGTTTCTATAGGCGATTTGTTAGAGACTTTAGCACCATTGCCGCACCTCTCACCGAGTTGGTGAAGAAAGATAAACCCTTTGTGTGGGGAGAGCCTCAAGAGAGAGCTTTCTAAGAATTGAAAAGTAGGTTGAGTACCGCTCCCTTGCTACAATTGCCCGACTTCGGGAAGGCTTTTGAGGTTGAATGTGATGCCTCGGGGGTGGGAATTGGGGGTGTTCTCATGCAAGAAGGGAAACCCATTGCCTACTTTAGTGAGAAGTTGAAGGGCGCAACCTTGAATTACTCCACGTATGACAAGGAGTTGTATGCCCTAGTGAGAGCTTTGGCCCATTGGCAACACTATCTATGGCCTCGGGAATTTGTGATCAAGAGTGACCATGAGTCACTCAAGCATCTAAGAGGCCAAGAGAAGTTGAACAAAAGACATGCCAAGTGGGTGGAGTTCATTGAGTCTTTTCCCTATGTAATTCATTACAAGAAGGGCAAGGACAATGTTGTAGCCGATGCGCTTTCTAGGAAGTTCGCCCTTGCTACCACTCTTGCTTCTAGACTTATGGGTTTTGAGAGTATAAAATCTTTGTATGAACATGACCCAAAGTTCAAGAGCATTCATGATGCTCTAGTGAGTGGGAAGCGAGTGGAGAAGTACCAATGGGTAGATGGTTACATTTTCAAGAAAGGGAGAGTATGTGTCCCCGAGTCCACTTGGCGAGAATTGCTAGTGCGTGAAGCACATTGTGGAGGCTTGATGGGTCACTTTGGGAGGGATAAGACTTTGGCTATTCTTATGGAGCAATTCCATTGGCCTAAGATGGGGTTGCATGTTGAGCGGCTATGCAATGCGTGTTTAGATTGCAAGCACGCCAAGTCTAAGTCGAATCCCCATGGCTTGTATACTCCTTGGCCTATTCCTACTAGCCCGTGGATGGACATTTCTATGGATTTTGTTATGGGATTGCGACGGTCTAGAGGGGGATATGATAGCATTTATGTTGTCGTGGATAGGTTCTCCAAAATGGCTCACTTCATTCCTTGTAAAAAGAGTAGTGACGCACACCATGTAGCTTCCTTGTTCATTGATAATGTGTTAAAATTGCATGGCGTGCCTCAAACCATTGTGAGTGATAGGGACACTAAGTTCCTAAGCCAT
The DNA here is from genome assembly GCA_029990175.1 of Petunia secreta. NCBI lineage: Eukaryota > Viridiplantae > Streptophyta > Magnoliopsida > Solanales > Solanaceae > Petunia > Petunia secreta. The sequence goes on from JARKIP010000017.1 coordinate 11,040,168, forward strand.
TTTTGGAGATGCTTGTGGGGTGCCCTTGGCACCAAATTGTTGTTCTCTACGTCCCACCACCCTCAAACGGATGGTCAAACCGAGGTGGTGAACCGAACCTTGGGGTCTTTTCTTAGAGCTATGACCTGTGGTAAGGCCGGGACTTGGGTGGAGAATTTACCACTCATGGAGTTTGCATATAACCGCACCTTGCATAGAATGATTGGCATGACTCCATTTGAGTGCGTTTATGGTTTTAATCCTTTGATTCCACTTGATCTTACCCCTTTGCCAAGGGAAATGGTTGTTAATGTTGAAGGTACAAGCCGAGCTAAGGCCTTGATGGAACTCCATGCAAAAGCAAAGAAGAACTTGGAGGAGGCTTATGAAAGGCTAGCCACCAAGAAGAACAAGGGGAGGAAGAAGGTGGAATTAAAGAAAGGAGATTGGGTGTGGGTACACTTCCGGAAAGAAAGATTTCCAATGATTCGAAAAGGGAAGTTGGCACCCCGAGGAGATGGCCCGTTCCAAGTGATATCCAAGATCAACAACAAAGCCTATGTGATTGATCTACCCGGTGAGTATAATGTTTCAAATACTTTCAATGTTAGTGACTTGGCTCCTTGTGATGTAGGTGATGCCGCGGAGGATGACGCCTTAATTTCGAGGACGAAATCTTCTCAAGAGGGGGAGGATGATGCCGGGCAAACTAGCTCGAGACCATTCACTCGAAGTCAAGCCAAGGATATACAAGACGCTCACCTACACTTAGTTTGGAGAGGCGTGGATGATACGAGTTCGGGAGAGGACTTAAAGACAATTCATTGGAGCTCAATCCATGTGGAAATTGGGCAGGAAACAGTGCTGGAAGCAGGGGAGCAAAACAGAGCAAAACAGGGGACACCTGCTGAGCTTACTGCCTGATGGAGGGGATTTCCTCTTCGCGATCGCGTGCAGACCTTCGCGATCGCGAAGAGTATTTATTTTGTCTTTGCCTTCGCGTCACCTTGGGCGCGATCGCGACCCTCAGCTTTTAAGTGCCCTGCGCGATCGCATATACTCTAGCGCGATCGCGAAGGGAACTTGAGTAGCAGCGGACCAGAATCTTGTAAACATTGTATTGGGGTGTTATAAATACACCCCTACTTCATTTATTGCTTTCTTACCTTACCTTGAACACAAAACACATTAAATGAGATTGTAACCATTTTGGCTTGAATCAATTGGATGAATCCAAGTTCCTCTTCAATCCGTCTTCGATCATTCTATTTGCCAGAGCCTCGTGTCTCTTGAGGATAGTTGCTTAGCGTAGGTGATTCTTTCCAATCGTTTGGGGTATAACGGAACAAGTTTTTCGTTGCTACTCGAACTTTAGTATAAGTCTCGTCTCGTTTTTATCTCTTTATTGCTTTCGTAGGTTTACCCTGCATCACACATCATGATGTGAGCTCGGTTTTCATTGAACCTCTCTTTAGTGAGGATATTTTGGTTGACCTTGCCAGTGAGCCTTGTTATGACACCCCACCCATATTTGATAAAGGAGAAGATGAATTGCATGAATATTCTATTCTTTCCTTTGAATGCTTAATTGATAGTGGTGGTCTCTTGTGTCGTAGTGAGGATGGTTGTGACCTTGAGAAGTCTCTTGTGTATGAGATAGATCGAATTGTGTTCAATGACTCCTCAAGTGTAGATGTTGTCTCTAGTTAGAGAACTTCACATTTTCTTGCTAATGAACTTGAGAAGTGTGCCTATACTAATCCTTTGTATGAGGGCAAATTCAATGGAAATGGTGAATTATATCAAACTAGAGTGGAGTGTGAGTATGAACCTCCATGGATTGGAATACTTAACTTTATAGATAATCCATTGTTTGAGACTTCACTTGGGAGTTTGTCTAGTGATGAGGATTGTCTTGAAGGTAAATTTTGAGGTGAGGAGGTACCTCTTTGTGTGTATAATAGTGCTTCTAAGAAGGGGAGTGGAGTATTCAATATTAAATGTCGCTTGAACTATTTGACTTACTCCATTCCATATGTTGATCACACCTTGAGTGTTGAGCATGCCAAAGCCAATGTGACACCTTGTGATAAAAATACATTGAAGGCTTGGTGTGTTGGTCATGAGCGTAGGAGTCATAGGGAATTTGATTGCTATATCTTGCATGTTCCATGTCTTATTGTTCTCTTTGATTGTCTTTGTGCTGGATGCACTTTTTTGTCGAGTCTTGTACTTGTTGTCTCCTTGGGAGACATGAGCATTTTAATTGTTATTGATGCTTGGCTCTATCATAAGAGTGTTTTCAACACTTTTGGCACTAATATACTCTTGTAGTGGGAAGATTTGTTTGTGCTTGTTTTGAATATAGGCTTGGTGGTTCGATTTTAAGGACGAAGTCCTTTCAAGAAGGGGAGGATGATGCGGGGCAAATTGAGCCAAAGCGCCAATCATCAAGAGCCAAGCTCGAGAGCACAAAGGATACAAGTCCTGGGCTCCGGAGGAGGATTCGAGAGTGATTTGGCGTCATGAACTTGAGCACTATCGAGGGAGGACCGACTACGGACCAAGGAGGAACACCTAGAGTCCATTTTGAGAGGTTTTCACAACTTCCAGAAAGGGGCGGACCGCCCACAGAACTAGGCGGACCTCCTAGCTGAATGCACACTCTCTGGATCTCCTAGAAGTGGAGCACCTCTGCAGAAAGGGGCGGACCGCCCACTCTGCACTCTTGGGAAACGGGCGGACTGCCTATTCATGTAAGGTGGGGCGCCTAGTTGCTATGTTTTGGAAGGAAATTCTATGTGTATTTCCTATTTTAGCCCTACGTGGCTTGCGTTGTTTTAACCCACTTTGGGGGTGTTTTAGACTTTTCAACATGTGTAAAGGAAGACTATAAAAGCCTTACTTAACCATTTCATTTTATTAGTTAGCATTGAAGATAGAATTGAGAGAAAAACATTGAGAGGATTAGCCTTCGTGTTTGGAGCGTGACGCTCATGTATCTCCTATGACTTTGGAACCCGATGATTGCATCCTAGTATGAATCCAAGATTTGGTTGAAGTTTCTCTTTTCCCATTTGAATTTAATCCACACATGTGAGTTTAATTCGTTCTTTCTTCTCATTTTTTGTCTCTGCAATCCTTATTTCTTGTGATCCACTTTATTTGCTTCCGCTCGTATAGTTTAATTGCTTCCGCATAGTTTTTCCACCACATCTGATGCAGCTCAAAGTGCTGATCAAGGACCCGATGACAATCAACCGAGGAGATCTCCACCAAAGGCAATGACTGATCTACCGGGGAGACGAATCACTCGAAGCCAAGCTAAGCTGCTCCATGACATGCACGTACAGCTGACCATGATGGGAAGTAGCATGTGTTCGGAGAGGGAATTGCAAGGTGTTGAAACCAAGGGCCACATCTTCAAAATTGAGCCCGAGGACAAGGTTACCGAACAGCAGCTCTTGGCCCCGGGCAGCATAGAGCCGAACACAACAACATGTGTTCGATGCTAAGTCAGCGCCCGATGAGGTGTGTGTTCGAGCAGACAATCGAGAATCGAAGCCAAGGCTGACCGAAGTCAAAAGCTGCCGAACACATTTTAGTTCAGCCCTGCGTGGCTTATTTCTATTGGTCGCTTGTGACCCTTTTACTAGTTTACCCTTAGTAGTCCCTATATAAACCTTATTCCCTTACACTGTAAGTACCGAGTTTTTGGATATTGAAATTGAATGAAAGTGCCGAGCACATTTCTTGTCTCCGTCGTGAGCAAACCCCGGTGAGGGCTTTTATGGACTTGTGGCTTTCGGTTAATCCGATTGAACATTCCTCTTTGATCATTCAGTTTGCAAGAGGCAATGTTCTCTTGAGGATTGTTGCATAGTTAGGGTGATTCTTGTGTCCCTTTCGATTGAGCTTTGAGACAGGTTCCTCACTGTTCTTTCGAAAGAAGCAAGTTTTGTCTTGCTTCTATCTTCTTCTTTATTTGTTCTTCTTCCGCGTTTGTGCTTAGCACACCTTCGGGTTTGCATTGCACCATCTTGGTATCAGAGCACGGTTGAGTTTGTTCTTACAACCTCAATCCTGTTCATTATCTTCGTGCGTTTGTGTCTTTGTTTTCCTTTTCGTGTTCTTGAATTTTGTTGTTAAACTGTGGTGTTGTTCTCTTACAAAAAAAAAAAAAAAAAGAAAAAAAAAGGGTGTTAAAAAGAAAATTCAAAAATTGTGTTTGATTGTCGTTTGTTTGGGAAAAACAATCATTGGATCTTGTTCACCATTGTTTTCTGATTCCAACGAGTACCCGACGTACTGATTTTGTGACTAGGGTTTCTTGGTGAATTTTTGGACTGATTTGAGTTTAATGGTGACTGAACTCGAACCCCATTGTGTTTGGAAGAAACCGATGAAGAATGGTGGTTCTTGAGTGATTTGGGTTTGTTTGTTGCTTGAAAAATCGAAGTTCTTAAGTTTGAATCGTTGTCCGTACGCCGGAAAATTGTTACAAAGTTCGTAACAGTGTACGACACGTCGAGCTGATTCTTGGGTCGAAGAACTCGACTGAATTCCTCCGTTGTTACTGAGACCGGAGTTGAAAGCAACCCAGATCTGTTGAAATTCGTGGTCAGTGAACCGAAGTTGTTGTGTCCGTACGCCGGAGCAAAGGTCACTGTTCCATTGAAGAAGAAAGGGGTTAAATTTTGAACGTCAAAACCCCAGGTGAAAATTTTCGGCTGAAAAAGGAAAGTGGATAAGGTAAAACCCTATCCGTACCAAAGGAGGGACCACTCTTGTACGGACAGGAGTGGGTGTGATCGAAAAAGATTCCAAAGGGAATCAAAGGGTAGATTCTCCTAGGTTCTCACTTTCTTTGTGACAAAAATTCTGGTTGGTGGATCTCTTGAGTAATTGTCCTACTCGAGGTCGTACTAACTCATTTGAGCTGATAGGAACTCGTGCGAAGGGGTGACCGAAGTCCCAACCTTCGTAGAAAATTCTTTTGCCTCCCCGAGCTCAGTTAAAAAGCGTCCGTTCCATCGAGTCGATCATCACTTCACTCTTCCCGAAGAGACAGTGACTATTGTCGAACTTGAAGGATCTTAGAGGACCGATCAATTGGATGAGCCACTGTTAACAAGTCCTTGAGTGATAAAAAAAAACCGAACCCATAAAGTTGAGTGGACCCGAGTGCCACCCATCAAAGGTGAGGGAGTGTGTGAGGTAATTTCTAACCCTAACATTGGTTTGATCTTTGACTTGTGCAGGTACAATGGCTGGAAACGATGGCAAAAGTATTGAAAAGCCCGAAGTGTCGTTAGCCGATCTCATGGCTGCGATACAAGGCATCAGTGCCGAAGTAAAAGGAGTCAGTGCTCGAGTAGCTAACCTCGAGCAGGGAAGCGCGTCCGTGGCCATGAATGGGTCCGGCGCTGGAACGAGTGAATCCACTCCGATGAAACCTGAGCTGTATGCTGAGCTCCTTCGACAACATCAGTTGACGAGTGAAGCAATTCGGAGAGAGCTTAACTTGGGCAATCCCCAAGCACAACAAAACTTGGGCAATCCCCAAGCTGGAAATCAAAACTTGGGCATTCCCCGAGGAGAGAGGTTACCACTTCCAAGGACCCGAAGAGATCTTGGAGCTGTGACCGAAGAGGTTGATGAAGAGGAATTTCCCGAGGACGAATATGAGCGTGAGCCGCCATTCGCTCAATGAAGGCAAGCTCACCGAGGACGTGGAAATTTCCGAGGTCGAGGCCGAGGCGCAAATGTTGGAAGAAATATTGAGCGTGAGGCTGATGATCGAGATGATGAGTTTGTCGAACAGGTTCGTGGTGTTCGAGACTCAAATCTGAACAGTGTTAAGATCACTATTCCACCCTTTAAAGGAACTAGTGATCCCGATGAGTACCTTGAATGGAAGCTTAAAATGGAGCGCATCTTTGAAACCAATGAGATGACCGATGAGAGGAAAGCTGCCCATGCCATTGCTTCGTTCGAAGCTTATGCATCAACATGGTGGGAATCTGACAAGAGGCATAGAAGGAGAAATGACTATCCGGTAGTCAGTACGTGGCCACAGTTGATGAGAGCTATGGATGGTAAGTACTTGAGTGCCAAATACAGGCAGACTCAAATGCAAAAACTCTATGAGTTAAAGCAAGGGTCCAAGTCCGTCCAAGAGTACCACGATGAGTTTGAAAAGGTTCGATTGAATCTTGATCTGGTCGAAGACGAAGAGCAAGCCATTATCAGATTCAAAAATGGCTTGGCTAGGGATGTGTCATCTCAGTTGAGACTCCACGTGTATCACACGTTGGAAGATTTGTTTGATGCTGCCACCGAAGCTGAAAAATTGGTGAAGGACGATAAGGCAAACCGGTATCGAGGAGTCACTACTTCTACTCCTTTGAACCGAGGTAAAGAATGGAGGAGTCCAAACCAAACAAGTGCCAACGCTGTTCGAGATTCGAAGAGACCCTTCGAAAGAAGTGTGACCGTTAACCAACCAAGAGAAGTGGGAGGTAAAGTTCAACTCAACTCTCCTAGTGCTTCAAATATTCAGTGTCACAAATGCAAAGGTTATGGTCACATGGCAAAAGAGTGTCCAACTCGCAAAGTTATGCTTCTGCTCGAAGATGGAACCGTCCATGAGCAAGCGAGTGACACCGAGGAGGAAATTATCGAGGAGACTGATCGAGCTGAAGTTGATGATGATCATGAGGCTGCCGAAGCTGATCATCCGGAAATGTTTCTTGTGGTTCGAAGGAATTTGAGCTGCATGACTCTTGAAGAAGAGGACAACCAAAGAGAAAACCTCTTTCATGCCCGATGTCGAGTGAGGGGAAAGGTGTGTTCGATGATCATTGATTCCGGTAGTTGTGCCAATGTAGTGAGCCAAACTTTGGTTTCACAAATGGGATTACCTACGATGAAGCATCCCCACCCTTACAAGTTACAATGGCTGAATGAGTGTGGAGAATTGAGAGTTGTCAAACAAGTGTGGATCAAGTTCAAAATCGGAGAGTATCAAGATGAAATGATATTTGATGTGGTTCCGATGCAAGCTTGTCATTTGCTATTGGGTCGACCGTGGCAGTATGACCGAACCGCTGTTCACAATGGCAGATCCAACACTTATACTGTGAAGCTTGATGGGAAGAGTTTTGTACTCAAACCCTTGTCTCCAAAACAAGTCACCGAGGACAATAAACGAATGAAAGAATTGAAAGAAGCGGCCAAAGCTAAGCTTCCGATGGGAGCAAAATTGGGGCCCGAAGAGATAAACTCACCGACCGAAGTGAAAGGAATTTGTGCAATCATGCAACCCAGTGAGATCTTACGAGGCAACGACCACGGTCAGATGATGATTTGCCTCGTGCACAAGGGTATCTTTCTAAACTCTAATGATGATTTTTCTAATGATAACCCTTTGCCTTTGTTTGTTCAAAAAGTTTTGCAGGACTTCGAGGACATGTTTCCCGAGGAAATGCCAGGTGGATTGCCTCCATTGAGAGGAATCGAGCACCAAATTGACTTCGTACCAGGGTCTCAAATCCCTAACAAACCTGCATACCGGTGTAATCCCGAAGACACCAAAGAGCTCCAACGGCAGGTTGATGAATTGCTGAACAAGGGCCTCGTTCGTGAGAGCTTGAGTCCTTGCGCCGTTCCAGTTATCCTTGTCCCGAAGAAGGATGGAACATGGAGAATGTGTGTTGACTGTCGAGCAGTCAACAAGATCACGGTAAAGTATCGTCATCCTATCCCTCGATTAGATGACATGCTTGATGAATTGAGTGGTTCTTCATGCTTTACAAAGATTGACCTCAGGTCCGGTTACCATCAGATCCGAATGAAACCCGGGGACGAGTGGAAAACCGCATTCAAGACCAAATTCGGTCTCTATGAATGGTTGGTGATGCCTTTTGGCTTATCCAATGCACCGAGCACATTCATGCGACTGATGAACCATGTGCTCAAACCGTTCATAAATAAGTTTGTTGTCGTTTATTTCGATGACATACTTGTTTATAGCAGAACCGTGGATGAACATGTCGACCACCTAAGGCAAGTACTTGAAAAGCTTCGAGAAGAGAAGTTGTATGCCAACTTCAAGAAATGCGCCTTTGGTGTCGATCGTGTAGTCTTTCTTGGATTTGTTGTCAGTGCTAATGGTGTCGAAGTCGACGACTCAAAGGTCGAAGCCATCAAAGATTGGCCAACTCCAACCTCGGTATCACAAGTTCGTAGCTTCCATGGCTTAGCTAGCTTTTACCGAAGGTTTGTTCGAGACTTTAGCACCGTGGCAGCTCCTTTAACCGAGCTTGTTAAGAAAGACAATCCTTATTTGTGGGGAGAGTCCCAAGAAAGGGCCTTCCAAGAGTTGAAACGGAGGCTTTGTTCTGCCCCGTTGTTGCAACTCCCTTACTTCGGCAAAGCATTCGAAGTCGAGTGTGATGCGTCTGGAGTTGGGATCGGAGGAGTGCTGATGCAAGAATCGAAGCCGATCGCTTACTTTAGCGAAAAGCTTAAGGGTGCAACCTTGAACTACTCTACGTACGACAAGGAGTTGTATGCCCTCGTTCGAGCACTCGCCCATTGGCAGCATTATTTGTGGCCTCGAGAGTTTGTGATCCGAAGTGATCATGAGTCCTTGAAGCATCTCCGAGGACAGGAGAAATTGAACCGAAGACATGCCAAGTGGGTTGAATTCATTGAGAGCTTTCCCTATGTAATTCATTACAAAAAGGGAAAAGACAATGTTGTGGCCGATGCACTATCAAGGAAATTTGCCCTAGCGACCACTCTTGCCTCGAGGCTCATGGGATTCGAAAGCATCAAGCTAATGTACGATGACGATCCCAAGCTGAAATGCGTTCGTGACGCAATCTTGAGTGGCCGAAGGGTTGAGAAGTATCAGTGGCACGATGGCTACCTCTTCAAGAATGGGAGGGTTTGTGTGCCAGTGTCATCGTGGAGAGAGCTCCTTGTTCGGGAAGCTCACTCCGGTGGACTGATGGGGCACTTCGGTGTCGACAAAACTCTTGGTATCTTGACCGAGCAGTTCCATTGGCCCAAAATGCGACGAGATGTGGAAAAGCTTTGCAACGCTTGTCTCGTTTGCAAGAAAGCTAAATCGAAGTCCAACCCTCATGGTTTGTACACCCCGTTACCTGTGCCTGATCGACCGTGGGTTGATATATCCATGGACTTTGTCTTGGGGTTACCGAGGTCGGGGGGAGGACATGATAGCATCTTCGTTGTGGTTGATCGATTTTCGAAAATGGCTCACTTTATTCCTTGCAAGAAGTGTGATGATGCACAGCATGTAGCTACATTGTTTGTTTCTAATGTGTTGAAATTGCATGGTGTACCTCGTACTATTGTGAGTGATCGAGACACAAAATTCTTGAGTCATTTTTGGAAGTGTCTATGGGGTGCCCTCGGCACCAAACTACTCTTCTCGACGTCTCACCATCCACAGACTGATGGACAGACCGAGGTAGTTAACCGAACCTTGGGATCTTTGCTTCGGGCAATGACCAAAGGCAAGGTTGGGAGCTGGGCTGATCGTTTGCCCATGATGGAGTTTGCATACAATCGAACGGTGCATCGAATGATTACCATGACCCAGTTTGAATGTGTGTATGGTTTTAATCCTTTGATTCCACTTGATTTAACCCCATTGCCTCGAGATTCTATTCTTGATTTTGAAGGTACTCAACGAGCAGCTGCTTTGATCGAGTTGCATGCAAAGGTGAAGAAGAACCTCGAGGACGCTTATGCAAAGGTTGCCTTGAAGAAAAACAAGGGGCGTAAAAAGCTGGAATTAAAGAAGGGAGATTGGGTTTGGGTTCACTTCCGAAAGGAACGTTTCCCGAACCTAAGGAAAGGGAAGTTGGCTCCTCGAGGGGATGGTCCATTTCAAGTCCTGAGCAAAATAAACAACAATGCTTATGTTATCGACCTCCCAGGTGAGTATAACGTGTCCAACACTTTCAATGTTGCTGATTTAGCTCCTTGTGCTGTAGGTCCAGTATCGGAGATAGAGGATGACTCGATTTCGAGGACGAAATCCTCTCAAGAAGGGGAGGATGATGCAGCTCAAAGTGCTGATCAAGGACCCGATGACAATCAACCGAGGAGATCTCCACCGAAGGCAATGACTGATCTACCGGGGAGACGAATCACTCGAAGCCAAGCTAAGCTGCTCCATGACATGCACGTACAGCTGACCATGATGGGAAGTAGCATGTGTTCGGAGAGGGAATTGCAAGGTGTTGAAACCAAGGGCCACATCTTCAAAATTGAGCCCGAGGACAAGGTTACCGAACAGCAGCTCTTGGCCCCGGGCAGCATAGAGCCGAACACAACAACATGTGTTCGATGCTAAGTCAGCGCCCGATGAGGTGTGTGTTCGAGCAGACAATCGAGAATCGAAGCCAAGGCTGACCGAAGTCAAAAGCTGCCGAACACATTTTAGTTCAGCCCTGCGTGGCTTATTTCTATTGGTCGCTTGTGACCCTTTTACTAGTTTACCCTTAGTAGTCCCTATATAAACCTTATTCCCTTACACTGTAAGTACCGAGTTTTTGGATATTGAAATTGAATGAAAGTGCCGAGCACATTTCTTGTCTCCGTCGTGAGCAAACCCCGGTGAGGGCTTTTATGGACTTGTGGCTTTCGGTTAATCCGATTGAACATTCCTCTTTGATCATTCAGTTTGCAAGAGGCAATGTTCTCTTGAGGATTGTTGCATAGTTAGGGTGATTCTTGTGTCCCTTTCGATTGAGCTTTGAGACAGGTTCCTCACTGTTCTTTCGAAAGAAGCAAGTTTTGTCTTGCTTCTATCTTCTTCTTTATTTGTTCTTCTTCCGCGTTTGTGCTTAGCACACCTTCGGGTTTGCATTGCACCAACATCAATACTCCTAGTGCTTCATCAATTCAATGTCATAAATGCAGGGGTTATGGTCACATGGCTAAAGAGTATATGACTCGCAAAGTTATGATGTTACTCAAAGAAGGAACCGTCCATAAGCAAGCGAGTGACTCCGAGGAGGAAAATGGAGAAGGGACGGACATAAATGATCATGATGAAGATGATCTCGAGGCTACCGAAGCTTACCGTCCAGAAATATTTCTTGTGGTTTGTAGAAATTTGAGCACTATTGATAGCATCAAGGACAAGGATGAAGATTTGGAAGCACCAACAAGACCATTGACAAGATCACAAGCTCAAGAATTGCAAGTGGAGGTTGATGGACTTCAATTGCAAATAAAGAAGCTATTAATTGTGGAGGAAGAGCTAACAAAAGGAGAGGAATTAGTTAAGTGTTATAATTATTTGATGGTGCATGTCTAAGTCCAAGAGGAGGTCGATTAGGCCCGAAAATCAGCAACTAGTTGGGCCAAATAGAGTCCAAAAGGAGGGTAAAGTCGGGCCCATATTTTTTGTCAAAGAGCCAACAAAGAGAGTTTAAATGAGCCCTAATTTAAGGTGGAGTGGCGTGGAAATCAGCCTTGGAGATTACTCAACAAGTCAAAGTTAGTTAGGAGGAAATTAGTAAAAGTTATCCTAGTTAGTTGGGGATTTATTTTTCTATTTCAAGTTGGCTTTAATTCGTTTTTACTTATGACTTACTTTACCTAATTTGAGTAGGATTTTAAAATTTATTGGCTACCCCTTTCTCTATAAATAGGGGAGTCTTTCATTATTATTTTCATTTAGACATTATTATCAATAAAATTGTGAGGTTCTTATCTTTCACTTTTGAGTATGATTGTTCTTGGATTTATTCTTCAACTTTCAAGATTCAACTTAAGGTGGTAAGAACGAAATTCTTCATCACTCTTAGATTACTTTTAGGTATTCAAGAAATGAAATAATTCTATTGTTTTTCTTGTTACTCTAACGGGGGCCGGGATTCCATAATTTATTTCTTGCTAAATTCTCTACCAAAGGCGATTAGCTAGTCTAATTGTTGTTGTTAGGAATCCTTTTCAAGAATTAGACTTGTCTCGAATTTCTTGGCCCGTTCTTGAGATTCGTGATCCATTCGTGAATTCAATAAACACGTTCTTAAATTCGTTCTATCTTTCGTTTTAGTTCTTTTCCTTTCAATCGTTTCTTTTTAGCTTTCGCAATTTTTTTTTAAATTCTTGAATATTATTATCCAGTTTTTGTATTCTTAATGAGCGTGTTATCAAGTGGTAACAGAGCGGGTGTATCAAGATTCATTTCTTGATAGTCTTGGGGGATTCGCGATAAAAAAAAACGTACTGTAGCACTCATGAATGGTACCCGAAAAAAAGTTAAATTTTCTCATTTTTTTTTTCAATAATCATATATTATTTAGTTTCCTAGTCAATAAAGGAAACAAAAATAGGGATCCTAATTTCTGAAGAAAGAGATAATATTTTTCCTTATTCCTTTGGGTTTGGGTTTTCTCATTTTTCCTTTTCTTACCAATCATATCCTAAGATTGATCTCTCACTTTCCTTTTCTTTTTCTAATTCCAATTCTAATTCTTATTCTTACCATTTAAAGTTGTGTTTAGTAGGGTTTAATAATAAATCCTAAGAATATCAACCAAAAAGTGATTAGAGGGAAGAGCTAAATTTTTAGAGATTCACATAACTTTATTTCTTTTTAAGATGTCTAATCAGGTGATGATATGGATCCAATGAAACAAAAATTCACTATGCAAGTCATGTATGATCAATTCAAGAAGTGGAATTTGCAATTTGAGGAGATGAAGGATACCATAGCTGAATTTACGAGGAAAAACAATCCTAGGCCCCAAGTTATAAGAAATATACTCGATGATGACTTTGATGATGATGCAAATAGGGTAGAAAATATGAGGGAGTAAAGAGCTAGGGTAGAAGATGATAATATAAGTACCATAAAGATGAAGATGCCAACTTTCAAAGGGACAAGAGATCCAGACTTGTACCTTGAATAGGAGAGAAAAGTAGAAGCTAGCTTTGATTGTCCTAACTATTCTGAAGGTAAGAAAGTTAAGCTTGAAGTTGTTAAGTTTTTTTATTATGCTGCTATTTGGTGGAAAAAGCTTTCTAGGGATAGAGAGCAAGATGGAGAACCTCCAATTTCTACATGGCCCGAGATGAAGAGAGTAAGAGAGGTTCATTCCATCCTACTTTGAAAGTTTGCAGCAATGTCTTCAAACTTGGAAGCAAGGATCAATATCTGTTGATGATTATTTCAAGGCTATGGATATGGCTATGATCCAAGATAATTGTAATGAAGATGAAGGGGATACTATGGCCAGGGTTCTTAACGACTTAAATAGGGAGATTGTAGATGTAGTAGAAATACAACAATATGTAACCCTAGATGAGTTAGTTGATTTAGCTATCAAAGTAAAGAGACAAAACAAAATGAGGCATCAAGCTAGCTCTTGGAGGAGCCATCCAACACCTACACTAAAGAAGACATGGCCGAACAAAGAGGAGAAAACCATGCCTAAACTTAATGACGATAAAGGTAAGGGCATAGTAGGAGCCAAATATGGAGGTAGAGCTCCTAATCGTAAATCTTCTCTTCCTATAAGTTCTATTGAATGTTATAAATGTAGGGGAAGAGAACATAAGGCATTTGAATACCCAAATAGGAGAGCTATTCTTATTAGGGATGAAGAGGGATTTGAGAGTGAAAAAAGTCATAGTGAGGGACAAGTAGAAGAGGGTGTTGGTAGGGATGAAGAAGAAGAGGAAGACATGGCTAATGAAGGCTTGAATTGTGTAGTTAGGAGAATCATGACTATTAATTTGGGATATTCTCATGACAAGCAAAGGGAGAATATTTTTCACACTAGATGTGGAATAAAGGGGAAAATTTGGTAATGATTATAGATAGTGGGAGTTGTGCTAATGTGGTGAGAAATTATTTAGTGCAAAAATTAGGATTAGAGCTGATGAAGCATCCCACACCTTAATGAGTGCAATGGTTGAATGATAGTAGCGAACTTAGGGTTAATAAGCAATGCTTGATATCGTTCAATGTGGGAAAGTATGTTGATAAAGTTTTTTGTGATGCGATACTCATGCAAGCTTGTCATATCTTGCTTGGACATCCTTGGCAATTTGATAGAATGGTTGTTCATGATGGGAGGAGGAATAGATATTCTCTTGAGTTCAATGGCAAGAATTTTACTCTTGCACCATTAACTTCTTCCCATGTGTATAAAGATTAAAAGAAATTAAGGGAAGCAATGGTGAATAAAGAGGAGGGACAAAAGACTAGCTTGAGAGAAAAGCAAAAGAAGAAAAAAAAAGAAAATATTGAGGAGATAGTTTGCAACAACAAGAGTAGAAAAAAAGAAGGGAAAAGTGACAAAAAAGAGAGCATTGGTGAGTGGAAAGAGGCTAAGATTGAAAAAAGAGTGAGTCTTGTGAAGGCCAAAGAGTGTTGGAGGGCACAAAAAGAGGGGCTGGACATAACACCTCTTACATATAGGAAAGTTTTACTTAATGATGAGTTACTAACTTCTTCTTTGCCTAGTAGTATCTCTAATTGATGTTTGGCATTTTATGCCTATAATTCCTTAATATTTCCTCACGTTTGGATACTTTATTCGTGCGTTTTCTAGTTGATGGATGTGATTTTGCACTGATTTATATCGTATGATTGTAGGTTGTTAAGAAGTACAATTGGAGCTTTAAAGAGCATGTTCGAGCAAGAAAAGATTGGATTTTGATTGAGGATTGGATCGAGCACACGAAGGCATGACACGACGCGAGATGCGGAGCAAGGTAAGGCAAAATATGCCTGGCGCTTTGAGTGGAGCGGGGCGCCCCCAAAAGCGCCCAGCCTTCTGGCGCTTTGAGTGGCACGGGGCGCCCAAAAGCGCCCATGTTTCGACGAGTTCTAACTGGGTTGGCGCGTTCGGGGGCGCGGGGCGCCACCTACAGCGCCCCTAGAGCGTTTTTGGACTTCCTATTTCGCCTAGGCTTAGGTGTAACTTATTACTAGGCCTTTGTAAACCCTATAAATACTCTTTTACTTCGTTTTTGAGAGGAGTTCAGACTTTGGAGCAAATTGGAGAGCTCATAACATCTTGAACAAGGGTTTTTCTTCCTTCCATTAATCTATTACATCATTATTTCATTATTACATCAAATCTTTATGTTGTAATTATGAGTATGCGTGGCTAAGTTTTACGTTCTAGTGTTAGAGTGCTTCATGAAAGTTGATGTTTGAAGATTGATTTCCATCTATTGAATCCCATAACAGATTGCTTATTCTTTCTTGATTTCACTTGTGTAATTGTCAGAGCCCGATTATTACGTATTACCTTTGGTTTTTAGATTGAACTCGAAAGAGGGAATTTATGAAAGCAATAAGAAAGAGTAGGGCTAGATTGTGAACCCGGGCATCGGGGAACCAATTTGTGATTAGGATAGACATATACTTGCTCGCCTAGCTTAACTAATTACAGAATTCGTTAATGCATGCACGTGATTCAACCCATAGACATATAGGGATTGGAGTAGCCTGCATAGACCGTGAAGATTGAAAGGTTTTTACGGGTACATTTAATCTGTTAGTTAGTAATCCGGGATTTAAAAAGTGGAATCAATTGGAAAACTCAACTGGATTGTTCGTAACTCTGACCCTGGACCGTCTTCTTAATATTGTTTACGACCAAAGTTTGCTCCATTGTTTGACTAAATTTCTATCATTTTAATTACTGTTCTTAGTTAATAAAATCCTCACTATTGGAAAAAGATCCCTGGATAGTTAGTTAAGAAATTGTTTGTTAAGCGTCAGTCTGAATAGTCCTCGTGGGAACGATACTCATCTTATCATTTTATTACTTGTCGACCACGTATACTTGCGTTGGCGTTGGGAGCAACAAGGTTTTGGCACATATGCCGGGGACTAAACAATTGACTGTTTTCCATTTCAGACGATTTATTATTTTCTATTCAGGTTTAATTTTTGTTTTGAGTTTTGTGCTGTTGCAGGTATTAGGTCCTGCTTGATATTTACCTACAGGAATGGCAGCAGAACGAGCTTTAGCTGTGCGAGATGTTGCTCTCCCCAGCTTGGAGGGAGTAGCCTCGAGCATAGTTAAGCCTGAAATTACTGGAAACTTTGAGATTAAGTCCGGCATGATACAACTGTTACATGTGACTGGACAATATGCTGGATTACTTCATGAGGATCCACAACAACATATCCAGAATTTCTTGGAGATCAGTGATACTTATACACTGACGGGAGTTCCTATTGATTATATTCGCTTGACATTGTTCCCGTTTTCACTGATTGGGGCAGCAAAGAGGTGGTTAAAGGCTGAAAAGTCTGGGTCTATCACTACTTGGGATGATTTGGCTAACAAGTGCTTAGCTAAGTTTTATCCATCTGCCAAGACAGCCCCCCTGAGGAGTGAAATTATGTCCTTCAGACAGATAGAAGAAGAGTCTTTATATTCAGCCTGGGAGCGGTTTAAAGCTTTACTGAGAGATTGTCCACACCATAACCAATCAAATGAGGTACTGGCACACATTTTTGTGGAGGGGTTGACTGCGCATACTAAGATCGTGGTAGATGCTGCTGCTGGAGGCCAAGTACTAGCCTTAAACTTTGACCAGATTTATGAGTTACTAGACAAGTTTTCGTAGAGCAATCCTGACTGGCAGGAAGATGGTAGAGCTACTACACAGAAATCTGCTGGGGTACTTCAGTTAGATGCAGTTTCATAGCTGAGGGCGAAGATGGATGCTATTTCCAATCAAATTAGCAAGCTAGCTCTGCCAAAGACTCAGCAACAAGTGGCTCCAGTGCAACAACTCCAGAGTTTTTGTGAGGTTTGTGGTCAAGATCATGCTACAGAGGTTTGCTCCTCTAATCCAGAGTCAGTTTATTACGTGGGTAATCAAAACAGGCTGCAGGGTCAAAATCAGTTTGGTAATGCTTATTATCAAGGCAATACGAGAGCCCCAAATAATTACCACCCACTTCCAGCTCTACCACAGCAGGTTAGCAATTCAGTTGAAGATATGCTAAAGCAGATAATGGCGGGCCAGCAGAGAATGATAGCTGACACTGCAGCCCATGCACAGGCCATACAAGATCTTGCCAATGCTTAAAAGAACCCGGAGCACCAGTTGGGGCAATTGGTGGGAGAAACAAGTACTGTTAAAAAGAGGCCTGAGCAATGTCTTGCAGTGACTATAATTGAAGGTGGAGAGCTGATGGCCAAGTCTAAGGAGAGAGCTGAAATAGAAAAAGTTGAAAAAATGGAGAAGGTAAAGAAGAAAGAAGAGAAAAAGGAGGCACCTCTGCCGCCTCCACCATTCCCGCAGAGACTTATACCATCGAAGGATTTGGCCCAATATCAAAAATTTGTGAGTATGTTGAAAGAGCTTCAAGGTAACATTCCTTTGACTGATGTGTTTGAATTGATGCCACCCTTTGTGAAGTTCTTAAAAGAGATTTTAGTCAAGAAGAAGAAGCCTCAAGAGATAGATACAGTTGAGTTAATTGAGGAGTGTAGCACAATCTTGAGTAAGCTACCTCCAAAACTTCAAGATCCTAGGAGGTTTACTATTCCTTGCACCGTTGGAGGGATATCATTGGTGCATTGTGTGATGTGACTGCGAGCATAAATCTCATGCCTCTCTCTGTTTGCAAAAGGTTAGGGCTAGGAGCAATCAAGCCCTCTTCAGTTACTCTAAAGATGGCGGATGGATCACTCACTCACCCCGATAGTATGTTGGAGGATGTGCTGCTTAAAGTTGGTAAGTTTACATTCTCTGCTGATTTTGTAGTCCTAGATTATGAAGAGGGCCCAGAAGCTCCAATCATTTTGGGGAGACCATTCTTAGTCACCTCGAAGGCAATTATTGACATAGAGCTGGGTGAGATGACTGTTAGAGCGCATGGAGAAAAGGTTACTTTCAAGGTTTATAATGAGAAGGAGCACATAACTAAGGTTGAAGAGTGTTCTATGATTGAATGTGTCGAACAAGAACATGGAAGTAAACCAAATGACCTGTGTGAGCAGAATGTGGAACAAAATAGCAGTGGCACATCACATGTGAAGTTGAAGATCGGTTCTCTCAAAGAAAGGAAGAAAGCAAAGGTTCGTCGTAAGAAGAGAAGACATAAATGCTGGAAGTGAGCTAAAAGTGTCGTCGTGCCACGACGTTAACTAAGGCGCTTCTCGGGAGGCAACCCGAGTTTTACTTGTATTATTTTATTTATAGTGTCACGTGGTTTTTGTTTTTCTTGGGATTGCAGGTTCATGTAATGTCGAGTTTAAGTGTGGGGTGTCTTTACCCCTGCCTAATATTGTTGACCTGTTGGGGGAAGTCTGAGTACCTCATACTTTACGGACGCTTGGGTAGGTTCGTAATGGAGATGGTGCCACTGCTAGCACCAAAGGCTAGGCCCTTTTCGGCCTTTAGGGAAGTTCTTTTCACTCTTTCACTCTATTTTTGTTAGCACTGAGGACACTGCTTGATATAAGTGTGGAGTGGGGGAACTCTCCTTTATTTTTGAGGTTAGGGATGCATGTACCCTTAGGATTTTCTTTTGTCACTTGACTTTATTTTTATTTGTTTCTTGTTTTAATATGAAAAAAATGATGATGAAAAAAAATTAGAAAATTTATGAAAAATTTCAAAAAAGATTTTCTTTTTAGTCTTTGTTAGTGGTACATGTTATCCACCCCGTGGTTTTTCTTATGACCTCGGTTCTTTTCCACGGAGAGGCCTTTGAACCGGGTATTTTTTAATTTTTTAGGATTAGAATAGTTAGTTATAGGTGACCCTACACGAATGGAATAGGTGGAATGCTAGGTGCCTTTGATTTGTTTGATACCGGTGGACTTGAACTTGAACTTGAGCATGTGTTATTTGTGGTGTCCTTTGGTTTTAAATTGTGATGCATGCCTAGAGAAAAAATGGAACGACCCCCTTGAGATGCTTGAGTCCACTTGCTTGGCTTTGTTGTGAACCTTTGTGCATTAGTGCTTAATTTTCCACAAGTTGCACTCTAGTTGCTTGATTGAGAGTTGTGATGGAGCCTTTTAGTGTGGATAGTGTGCAATGTGTGTTGTGAGGCATATTCTTATTATACTCCATGTTTGCATATTGGTGTCTAGAACTTGCCCCGTGTGTGTGCAAAGCGAAATCCTAGGTTTTCTCTAGTCGGGAAATGATACAGGCCTTCTTTTGATTTGCCTACCCTTACATATACACCTTGCACTTGATTGTTGTGACTTCTTTGACCTTTTTACTGGCACCCACACCCCGAGCCTACCTACTTGTTCTAAATTGTTCTCTTTTGGCCCTTTACTCCTTAAGCACTTTAACTGATAATGTGATATTATTATGGAGTTGTGGTTGAAATATTGGAAGGTTTTTGAGTGGAACCAATAAGGGGAATATGTAATGAATTGTGTAGTAGTTGATTATGAGCATTGGCAAGGTTGGAAAAAAAAACAAATGAAAAAAAAGGGAAAAAAATTTGAAAAAAGAAATAAAGAGAGAAGAATATCCATCCTTGCTATTGTGTGCTTAAAAGAAAAATTGCTACTTGTTGAAAAAAGTGTGTGAAGAAAACATTTGTTGGTTGGGTGAAATAGGTGGTTTTGATGAGATTTGTGCTTAAATTAATTGTGATGTATTAAAGTGCTTAGGGAGGTAGTCACTATTACTCATATGTATCCTACCAGTCCCTTAGCCTACATTACAACCTTTTAAAGTCCTAGTTAATCCCGATTGGAGTGAGCCTACATTAGTGGAGTCCTACACTACGGGCAAGCCTATGGTACGTCGTATGTGACATGTGAGATTTTCATGAGAGCGAGTGAATTCTTTCTATGCTATTGTCCCCGTTCTATTCTCTATATTCATTGTTGTGTGTGATATTTGGGGGACACTCTCTTGCTTTATTTTGGGTAAGGGCACATGGTTTGCATGAAATAGGTGAAGTCGTGGCTTTTTGGTTGAGTAGATAAGTGTGATTTTGTGGGAGCATGGTTGCAATGAGTTAAGTTTGTACATTTGAGTTATCTTGGGGTGGTTGTTCTCATGTTTTGGTGTTTGGTAAATTATTGGCATGTTTGATGGACCCATAGTAGTCATGTATGCATTTGTTCAATGGTCGGTATCAACCATAGTCATAGGCAGACCTGTTCTACCTAGGTTGGGAAGTTATTTGTGATTGCTCGAGGGCGAGCAAAGGTTCAAGTGTGGGGTGGTGATGTTTGGCATTTTATGCTTATAATTCCTTAATATTTCCTCACGTTTGGATACTTTATTCGCGCATTTTCTAGTTGATGGATGTGATTTTGTACTAATTTTATATCGTATGATTGTAGGTTGTTAAGAAGTGCAATTGGAGTTTTAAAGAGCATGATCGAGCAAGAAAAGATTGGATTTTGATTGAGGATTGGATCGAGCACACGAAGGCATGACACGACGCGAGCTGCGGAGCAAGGCAAGGAAAAATATGCCTGGCGCTTTGAGTGGCGCGGGGCGCCCCCAAAAGCGCCCAGCCTTCTGGCGCTTTGAGTGGCGCGGGGCACCCCAAAAGCGCCCAAGTTTCGATGGGTTCTGCCTGGGTTGCCGCGTTCGGGGGCGCAGGGCGCCAGCTACAGCGCCGCTGGAGCGTTTTTGGACTTCCTATTTCGTCTAGGCTTAGGTGTAACTTATTACTAGGCCTTTGTAAACCCTATAAGTACTCTTTTACTTCGTTTTTGAGAGGAGTTCAGACTTTGGAGCAAATTGGAGAGCTCATAACATCTTGAACAAGGGTTTTTCTTCCTTCCATTAATCTATTACATCATTATTTCATTATTACATCAAATCTTTGTGTTGTTATTATGAGTATGCGTGGCTAAGTTTTACGTTCCACTGTTAGAGTGTTTCATGAAAGTTGATGTTTGAAGATTGATTTCCATCTATTGAATCCCATAACGGATTGCTTATTCTTTCTTGATTTCACTTGTGTAATTGTCAGGGCCCGATTATTACGCATTATCTATGGTTTTTAGATTGAACTCGAAAGAGGGAATTTATGAAAGCAATAAGAAAGAGTAGGGCTAGATTGTGAACCCGGGCATTGGGGAACCAATTTGTGATTAGGATAGACATATACTTGCTCGCCTAGCTTAACTAATTACAAAATTCGTTAATGCGTGCACGTGATTCAACCCATAGACATATAGGGATTGGAGTAGCCTGCATAGACCGTGAAGAATCGAAAGGTTTTTACGGGTACATTTAATCTGTTAGTTAGTAATCCGGGATTTAAGAAGTGGAATCAATTGGAAAACTCAACTGGATTGTTCGTAACTCTGACCCTGGACCGTTTTCTTAATATTGTTTACAACCAAAGTTTGCTCCATTGTTTGACTAAATTTCTATCATTTTAATTACTGTTCTTAGTTAATAAAATCTTCACTATTTGAAAAAGATCCCTGGATAGTTATTTAAGAAATTGTTTTTTAAGCGTTAGTCTGAATAGTCCTCGTGGGAACAATACTCATCTTATCAATTTATTACTGGTCGACCACGTATACTTGCATGTGCGTTGGGAGCAACACTAATCTTTTCAAGATTTTGAATATGTCTTCTCGGAGAATGATCCTAACGGTTTACCACCTTTAAGAGGAATTGAACATCAAATTAATTTTGTGCCTGGAGCTCAACTTCTAAATAGGGCAGCTTATCGGAGTAGTCCCGTAGAGACTAAGGAGCTACAGAGACAAGTAGTTAAGATACTTGAAAAAGGATTTGTGAGAGAAAGTATGAGTCCATGTTTTGTTCCTGTTCTATTGGTGCCAAAGAAAGATGGAACTTGGAGGATGTGTGTAGATGGTCGTGCAATTAACAAAATAATGGTAAAGTATCGCCATCCTATTCCTCGTCTCTTTGATATGTTAGATCAATTACATGGATCTAAAATCTTCTTTAAAATTAATTTAAAGAGTGGTTACCATCAAATTAGAATGAATCTTGGTATGAATGAAAAACTGCTTTTAAAACTAAGTGTGGCCTATATGAGTGGTTAGTTGAAAACTGCTTTTAAGACTAAGTATGGCCTATATGAGTGGTTAGTGATGTATTTTTGGCTTAACTAATGCACCAAGTACTTTCATGAACTTAGTGAATCATATCTTTAAAGATTTTCATGGGAAATTTGTTATCGTATACTTTGATGATATTCTGATTTTCTCTATGACTTTAGAAGATCATGTAGAAGACTTAAAACAAGTCTTTAATGTGCTTAGGGAGCAGCGTCTATATACAAATATGAAAAAGTATACCTTTTGTGTTGATATGGTGGTTTTCTTAGACTTTGTGGTTAGTTGTAGAGGTGTTGAGGTCTATGAAGATAAAATAAAGGCAATTAAAGAATGGTCTATACCTAAAAGCATAACTCAAGTTAGGAGTTTTCATGGACTTGTTAGCTTTTATAGGAGGTTTGTAAGGGACTTTAGTACAAGTGCAACACCCTTAACTTAGATTATTAAGAAAGATTTAGTGTTTTCTTTGGGGGGGGGGGGGGGGGCAAGTTAGGGCATTTAACTTGCTAAAAGATAAGTTGTGTTCCGCTCCTTTATTAAAATTACCTGATTTTAATAAGTCTTTTGAAATTGAATGTCATGCATCTGGTAGCGATATAGGAGCTGTTCTAATGCAAGATTCTAAACCTGTTGCTTACTTTAGTAAAAAATTGGATGGAGCTACTTCGAATTATTCAACTTATGATAAAGAGTTTTATGCTTTGGTTAGAGCTTAGCTACCTGCCAGTATTATTTATGGCCTAAAGAATTTGTAATTAAAACTGATCCTGAATATTCAAGGCATTTAAAGAGTAAAAGTAAGCTTAATAGAAGGCATGCTAAATTGGTTGAGTTCATAGAAACTTTTTCTTATGCGATTTCTTACAAGCAAGGGAAAGACTATGTGGCAGCTGATGCGCTTTAATGGTATGCTCTTGTTTCTACTCTAACTTCTAAATTGATGGGGTTTGACCAAATTAAGGGATTGTATGCTAAAGATGCTGATTTTGGTGCTGCGTTTTTGGAATGTTTAAATGGATCTTTTGAAAAATTTCATTTGCAAGATGGGTTTCTCTTTAAAGAAAACAAGTTATGTGTGCCTAAATGCTCTTCACGAGAATTATTTATAAGGGAAGCACATTGTGGGGGACTTATGGGTCACTTTGGAGTATCAAAAATATTTGATATACTTGCTGAGAATTTCTTTTGGCATGGCATAAAAAAATATGTTGAAAAAGTGTATGCACAATGTCTTCAATGTAAACAAGCTAAATTTAAAGTGTTACCACATGGATTGTACAAGCCTTTACTTGTTCCATGTTCACCTTGGGTTGATATTTCTATGAAATTTGTGTTGGGTTTGCCTAGAACAAGGTATGGTAAAGATAGTATTTTTTTTGTGGTAGATAGGTTCTCAAAAATGGCTCGTTTCATTCCATGCTTGAAAACTAATGATGCTTCCCATGTTGCTGATTTGTTTTTGAAAGAAGTTGTTAAATATCATGGTATACCTAGAACTATTGTTAGTGATAGGGATGCTAAGTTCTTGAGCCACTTTTGGCGTGTTCTTTGAGAGAAATTACGTACTAAATTACTATTTTCTACATCTTGTCATCCCCAAACTGATGGACAAACGGAAGTAGTTAATAGGACCTTAGGAAACATGTTGAGGGATATTTTGAAAGGTAAATTAACGTCTTGGGAAGATCACTTGCCTATAGGTGAATTTTCTTACAATAGAACTGTTCATTCTTCCACAAGTATGGATCCTTTTGAAATTGCATATGGATTTAATCCTCTTACTCCCCTTGATCTTTTACCTTTATCTACTAATGAAATTGTTAGTCTTGATGGTAAGAAGAAGGCATAAATGATGAAAAATATCCATGAGCAATCTAAGCTTGCAATTGAAAGGAAAAATAAACAAACTGCTCAAAGGAGGAACAAGGGTCGAAAGCAAGTTAGATTTGAGCCTGGTGACTTAGTTTGGGTGCATATGAGGAAGGAAAGGTTTCCTTATAAAAGGAAGTCAAAATTGAATCCAAGAGCAGATGGACCATTTAAAGTTCTTGAATGAATTGGAGATAATGCTTATAAAGATTGATCTTCCTGGCATGTTCCAAACTAATGCTACTTTTAACGTTGTTGATTTATCTTTATATGATGCAGGGATTAATTCGAGGAAGAATTCCTTTCAAGAAAAGGGGAATGACATAGAGGACAAGGATGAAGATTTGGAAGCACCAATAAGACCATTGATAAGATCACCAGCTCAAGAATTGCAAGTGGAGGTTGAAGGACTTCATTTGCAAATAAAGAAGCTATTAGTTATGGAGGAACAACTCAGAATAGAAGAGGAGTTAGTTAAGTGTTATAATTATTTAATGGTGCAAGTCCAAGTCCAAGTCCAAGTCCAAGAGGAGGTCGATTAGGCCTAAAAATCAGCAACTAGTTGGGCCAAATAGGGTCCAAAAGGAGGGTAAAGTGGGGCCCATATTTTTCGTCAAAGAGTCAACAAAGAGAAGTTTAGATGAGCCCTAATTTAAAATGGAGTGCCGTGGAAATCAGCCTTGGAGACTAGTCAATAAGTCAGAGTTAGTTAGGAGGAAACTAGTAAAAATTATCCTAGTTAGTTGGGGATTTGCTTTTTTATTTCTTGTCAGCTTTAACTCCTTATTACTTATGACTTAGCTTACCTAATTTGAGTAGTATTTAAAATTTATCGGCCTCCCCGTTCTCTATAAATAGGGGAGTATTTCTTTATTATTTTCGGCTAGACATTATTATCAATAAAATTGTGAGGTTCTTTTCTTGCACTTTTGAGTGTGATTGTTCATTGATTTATTCTTCAATTTTCAGATTCATATTAAGGTGGTAAGAACTAAATTCTTCATAACTCTTAGATTACTTTAAGGTATTCAAAAAAGGCGGTAATTCTACTGTTGTTCTTGTTACTCTAACGGGGTCGGTGTTCCATAATCTATTTCTTGCTAAATTATCTACTAAAGGTTATTAGCTAGTCTAATAGCTGTTGTTAGGAAGTCGTTTCAAGAATTAGACTTGTTTCGAATTTTTTGGCCCGTTCTTGAGATTTGTGATCCGTTCTTGAGTTCAAAAACTCGTTCATGAATTCAAGAACTAGAAACTCGTTCTTGAATTCATTCAACTTTTTTTTAGTTGTTTTCCATTTCTACCATTTCTTTTTTTGCTTCCGCAAATCTTTTTATATTTTTGAATTTTATGATCAAGTTCTTGTATCCTTAACGAGCCCGTTATTAACTATGAACATGGAAGATAAGGAAGATTTTCAAAGAGAAAATCTCTTCCATACAAGGTGTCGAGTAAGGGGAAAGGTGTGTTTGATAACTATTTATTCAGGCAGTTGTTCTAATATGGTGAGCCAAAATTTTGTTTCACAAATAGGACTACCTACAGTGAAACATCCCCGTCCCTACCGTTAACAATGGTTGAATGATGGTGGAGAAATGAGGGTAGCTAAGCAAGTGTTGATCAAATTTAGAGTGGGGGCTTATTAAGATGAGTTGATGTTTGATGTGGTTCCAATGCAACCTTGTCATTTTCTATTGGGAGACCGTGGAAATATGATAGGTTCGCTGTCCATATTGGATGAACTAACACTTACACAACTAAGCTCGAAGGTAGAAGTTTCATACTCAAGCCTTTGTCTCCAAAACAAGTCAACGAGTACTATAAACGAATGAGGGAGCTGAAAGAAGCGATCAAAGCTAAGTCTCCCATGGGGACATGAATTATGGCTTAAGAAATTGCTGAAACACCACCCGCGTCAGGTAATATTTATGCAATCATGCAACCGGGTGAGTGCCTGCAAGGCAATGACAACAATCAGGTAATGATTTACATCGTGCACAAGGTTATCCTTCTGAACTCTAACGATGATTTCACTAACAATAACCCTTTGCTTAGTTCTTTTCAAAGTATTTTGCAGGACTTTAGAGACATTTTCCCTGAAGAAATGCCAGGTGGATTGCCTCCTTTACGAGGGATCGAGCACCAAATTGACTTCTTCCTGGGGTCTCAAATCCCGAAGAGACATCCTACTAGTGTAATCCTGCAAACACCAAATAGCTCCAACAGCAGGTGGATGAATTACTGAACAAAGGACTGGTTCGAGAGAGCTTGAGTCCGTGCGCCATTCCTGTTGTGCTTGTGCCAAAGAAAGATGGAACGTAGCGAATGTGTATTGATTTCCGAGCAGTTTAAAAGATAACGGTAAAGTATTGTCATCCTATTCCTCAATTGGATGACATGCATGATGAATTGACTGGTTCTTGTTGCTTTTTAAAGATTGACCTCAGGTCTTGTTACCACCAAATCCGAATAAAGCCGGGTGATGAGTGCAAGACGGCATTCAAGACCAAATTCGATCTGTATGAATGGTTAGTGATGCAATTTGGCTTCTCTAACGTACTAAACACCTTCATGAGATTGATGAACCATGTGCTTAAACTTTTTATAAATAGGTTTGTTGTTGTGTATTTCAATGACATACTCGTTTATAAAAAATCTGTGGATGAACATGTAGAACACCTAAGGATTGTGCTTGATGTTTTGAGAAATCAAAAGCTATATGCTAATTTCAAAAAATGCGTCTTTTATGCTGAACGTGTTATCTTCATTGGTTTTATTGTGAGTTCTAATGGTATTGAAGTCGATGACTCAATAGTCGAGGCTATTAAAGATTGGTGGACCCCTACTTCGGTGTCTTAAGTTCAAAGTTTCCATGGGTTAGCTAGTTTTTATATAAGGTTTGTCCGTAACTTTAGCACCGTGACAGGTCGTTTGACCGAGCTGCAAAAAATGAACCAGTTGTTTGTGGACTTGCTTCAAAGAGTTGAAACGGCGACTTAGTTCTGCCTTGTTGTTGCAACTCCCTTATTTTAACAAAGCGTTCGAAGTCGAATGTGATGCGTCCGGGGTCAGGATCGGAGGAGTACTTATGCAAGAAGGGAAGCCAATCGTTTACTTCAGCGAAAAGCTTAAGGGTGAAACCTTGAATGACTCTACGTATGACAAGGAGTTGTATGCCCTTGTTAGAGCACTTGCTCATTGGCAGCATTATCTAGGGCCACGAGAGTTTGTGACTAAAAGTGATCACGAATCTTTGAAACATCTCCGAGGTTAAGAGAAGTTGAATTGGCGGCATGCCAAGTGGGTATAATTCATTGAGAGCTTTCCCTATGTAATTCATTACAAGAAGGGCAAAGACAATGTAGTGGCCGATGCGCTGTCAAAGAAGTTTTCCTTACTGACCACTCTTTCTTCGAGACTTATGGGGTTAAGAGAGCATCAAGCTTATGTATGAACACGACCCCAAGCTTAGGACTGTTCGTGAAACTATAATGAGTGGTCGAAGGGTGGAAAATTATCAGTGGTACGATGGCTATCTCTTTAAGAAGGGGAGAGTTTGTGTGCCCGTGTAATCTTGGAGAGAGCTTTGGGTTCGAGAAGCTCACTCTGGCGGTTTAATGGGTCACTTTGGAGTGGACAAAACTCTTAGTATCTTGACCGAGCAGTTGCACTGGCTGAAGATGCGACGAGATGTGGAGAAGATTTGCAATACTTGTTTAGATCGCAAGAGATATATGATAAGGATCGAAATCAAAAGACAAAAATGACGATAAAGAGAACGAGACACGTCTCGAACTCCCTACAAGGTAACCACGGAGAACTTGTTCCGTCATATCCTTGTATCGGCGTGAAGAAGGGCCTACGCTATACAACCACCCTCCAGTCACACCCGGGACTCGCAAGTAGAATGATCGGGTGTCGGTTCGATAATCAACTAGGATCCGCTAGTGAATTCAAGCCAACCAAAAGTGTTTCTTCATAAACAAGAGTTCAACTCTATTCATCATTCAACAATAATCAAAGTAAGCAAAGGTTCAATGAAGACAAGTGAAATATTTATAAGCTTCACTTAGACATAATGAAAGGCCTAAAGTACCCCCAAAGTGGGTTAAAATAAATAAGGCCACGCAGGGCTATAGTCGGAATTTAACACAAAACTAAGCAAAATCCTGCAATGCTGTCACAGGGGGTAGGCGGTCTGCCCCTTGTAATTTTTCAGTGTCTAGGCGGTCACCCCAAATGTTGAGGCGCTCCGCCTCCAAAATTCCAGAGAGCTGTCGGAGCCTTGGAGCCCAAGCGGTCCTCCATCCATGGTACTCCAATTGATGATCTTTAAGCCGCTGTCGGAGCCTTCTTCCATGTCCTCCCAAGTCATATGGAGATGAGTGTCTTGAATCAACTTGGCTTGACTTCTAGTGAAAGGCCTTGAGGTAGTATGCCCCGCATCATCCTCCCCTTCTTGGGAAGGTTTCGTCCTCGAAACCATGTCTTCCTCCTCTCCGGAATCATCACCCCTTACATTAAAAAGGGTCAAGTCAGTCACATTAAAAGTATTTGACACATTGTACTTACCCGGTAGATCAATCACATAGGCGCTGTTGTTGATCTTGGAAAGCAATTGAGATGGTCCATCTCTACGGGGTGCCAACTTCCCTTTCCTAAGGTTTGGAAACCTTTCTTTGCGGAAGTGCACCCACACCCGATCTCCCTTTTTGAGCTCAAGCTTCTTCCTTCCCTTGTTCTTCTTAGAAGCAACCTTTGCATACTCCAAGTTCTTCCTGGCTTTATCATGAAGCTCAATCATAGCCTTTGCTCGGCTTTTTCCTTCAAAATTAGCAACCATTTCACTTGGCAAAGGGGTTAGATCAAGAGGAATCAAGGGATTAAAACCATAAACACATTCAAATGGAGTCATGCCAATCAAACTATGAAAAGTACGGTTATAGGCAAACTCCATAAGAGGCAATTTATCCACCCACATCCCGGCCTTACCTCGGGTTATAGCTCGAAGAAGAGCACCCAAAGTTCGGTTAACCACCTCAGTTTGTCCATCCGTTTGAGGGTGGTGGGACGTAGAAAACAAGAGCTTGGTGCCAAGAGCACCCCACAAGCTCCTCCAAAAATGGCTAAGGTACTTGGTGTCCCTATCACTCACAATGGTTTGAGGCACACCATGCAACTTTAATACATTATCAATTAACAAAGAAGCAACATGTTGCGCATCATCACACTACATGGAATTAAGTGAGCCATTTTGGAGAACCTATCCCCGACAACATAAATGCTATCATGTCCCCCCCTAGACCGTGGCAAGCCCGTAACAAAATCCATAGAGATATCTATCCACGGACTAGTAGGTACGGGGAGAGGAGTATACAAACCATGGGGGTTAGCTTTAGATTTAGCATGTTTGCACTCAAGGCAATTTTTGCGAAGTTTTTCAACTTATACCCCCATCTCTGGCCAATGGAATTGTTCCATGAGAATGGCCAAGGTCTTGTTCCTCCCAAAGTGTCCCATCAAGCCCCCACAATGAGCTTCACGAATAATTAATTCCCTCCAAGAGGACTCAGGAAGACACAGTTTACCATTTTTAAAGATGTAGCCATTAACTCATTGGTACTTCTCAACTCTTTCTCCCTTTTCAAGAGCTTCGTGAATGCTCTTTAGCTTAGGGTCTTGAGTATACATCAACATAATGCTCTCAAAACCCATGAGCTTAGAAGCAAGAGTGGTGGCTAGAGCAAACTTCCTAGAAAGTGCATCCGCCACAACATTGTCTTTCCCTTTCTTGTATTGGATAACATAGGGAAAAGACTCAATGAACTCCACCCACTTGGAATGATGCTTGTTCAATTTCTCTTGGCCCCTAAGATGTTTGAGTGATTCATGATCACTCTTAATCACAAATTCTCGAGGCCAAAGGTAGTGTTTCCAATGAGCAAGAGCTCTCACTAAGGCGTACATCTCCTTGTCATACGTAGAGTAGTTCAAGGAGGCACCCTTCAATTTCTCACTAAAGTAGGCGATGGGTTTCCCATCTTGCATTAAACCACCACCGATTCCCACCCCTGAGGCATCACATTCAACCTCAACTGCCTTTCCGAAGTCGGGCAATTGCAATAGAGGGGCGGTACTCAACCTACTTTTCAATTCTTGGAAGGCCTTCTCTTGAGGCTCTCCCCAAATAATAGGTTTCTCTTTCTTCACCAATTCGATGAGTGGAGCGGCAATGGAGCTAAAGTCTTTCACAAATCGTCTATAAAAACTAGCAAGACCATGAAAGCTCCTCACTTGAATCACGGTAGTAGGAGTAGGCCAATCTCGAATGGCCTCTACCTTGGACTCATCCACCTCCACCCCTTGGGCACTCACAACAAAACCAAGAAAGACTACCTTCTCAACACCAAAGGCACATTTCTTAAAATTAGCATAGAACTTTTCGGCTCTCAACACTTCAAGCAGTTGCCTTAAATGATCAACATGGTCGTCTATTATTTGCTATAGATCAATATATCATCAAAGTAGATGACCACAAACTTGTTGATGAATGGCTTTAGAACATGGTTCATTAGCCTCATGAAAGTACTAGGTGCGTTGGAGAGGCCAAAGGGCATCACCAACCATTCATATAGACCAAACTTGGTCTTGAATGCGGTTTTCCATTCATCCCCGGGTTTCATCCGGATTTGATGGTAACCGGACCTAAGGTCTATCTTCGAAAAGATACTAGAACCACTTAGTTCATCTAGCATGTCATCTAAGCGAGGTATGGGATGTCGATACTTTACCATGATTTTATTAACCGCACGACAATCCACACACATCCTCCAAGTGCCATCCTTCTTTGGAACAAGGATCACCGGCATTGCACAAGGACTCAAGCTCTCCCTTACCAAGCCTTTAGTAAGCAATTCATCAACTTGCCTTTGTAGCTCCTTGGTGTCCTTGGGATTGCTTCTATAAGACGGTTTGTTTGGAATTTGAGACCCCGGGACAAAAGTCGATTTAGTGCTCAATACCCCTCAAGGGAGGTAATCCAATTGGAATTTCATCCAGGAACATGTCTTCAAAATCATTCAAAACATTCTCAAAAGCACTAGGCAAAGGGTTAGTGGAAAAATCAAGATCAGATGTAAGAATCATACCTTTGTGCACTAGGCATATGAGTAGTTTGTTGCCATTATTTCCTCTCAAAAGTTCACCCGGTTGCATCATGGCACATATGCTACCGGTAGAAGATGGTGCAATCACCACCAAGCTCTTGGCCAAAGGACTAGTCTCAACAACCAACTTAGCCTCTGCCGCATCTCTTAACTCCCTCATTCGCTTGTAATCTTCACTAACTTGCTTGGGAGTTAAGGGTCTATGCACAAACTTCTTTCCCTCGGGCTTAACCGTGTAGGTGTTAGCACGGCCATCATGAACCACATGTCTATCAAATTGCCAAGGCCTTCCAAAGAAAAGGTAGCATGCTTGCATAGGCACCACATCAAACATGCGTTCATCCACATAGTTCCCTATGTTGAACTTGATCATTACTTGCTTTACCAACTTCAATTCACCACACTCACTAAGCCATTGCAAACGGTAAGGATTTGGGTGTTTCAAGGTGGGTATCTTTAATTGGGAAACTAGTGATTGGCTAATGACATTGGCACAACTTCCCGAATCAATAATCATGGAACAAACAATACCCATGACTCGGCATCTAGCGTGGAAAAGATTCTCGCTTTGTAAAGTCTCACTATCCTCCACAAACATGGCACCTAAACTCCTCCTCAAACCAAGGAAGGCATGGGGATCATCATCCTCAATTGCATCCTCCCCCATATCAATCTCCTAGTCACACTTTACTCCCTCATTTTCAGGTTCACTATCTTGTTCATACACCAATTCACCCACACTAACCATAGTTTTTCGTGTAGGGAAATCTTTGGAAATATGTCCACAACCCTTACATTTATAACATTGAGTAGAAGTAGAAGTAGGATTGCTCAAGTGAGTTTTAGAGTTACCTCCCACATGTTTTGTAGACTTCAGGTGCAAGCCAACCCGTGGGAAAGCTAGACACAATGAAAACGCGGAAAACAACAAGAAGTAAAAGATAGAAACAAGACAAGACTTGCTTCGATTCGAAAGAACGGTGAGGAACTTGTATCAAGCTCGACCGAATGAAGGTCAAGAATCACCTATACTAAGCAACAATCCTCAAGAAAGACAACTCTTCTTGAAAATTGAATGACCAAGAAGAAAATGTTCAAAACGATTCACACCGATTGAAACAAGTTCTTTAAAATCCCACATCGGGGTTCGGCTCCATCGGAGACTCACAATAGCACTTGCTATATTTTTCATATAACAACAACTTAATGATCCTTACAATGAAATGGAAATGGAGTATTTATAGACTATGCTAAGGATAAAGCAGTAAATGGTCACAGGCGACCAATAGGAGTAAGCCACGCAGGGCTGCCTAATGAGTGTTCGGTTACTCCTTTAACCGAACACGTCACTTCGAACACTTGAGCTCGAGCTTCTTCTCTTCGGTGCTCGGTAGCTCAAATCAGCTCATACTTGAGATTGATCACCCTTCCTTTAGTTCTTGCCTTTACTTCGGCGCCGATGCTGAGTGCTTGGTTGGGGTTCGGTCACTAGCCTTCGGTTCTTGAGCTCGAATACTCAGCTTCGGAGTAGTTGCTTTCCTTCGGCTAGGCCAATTGAATATGAACATCGTGCAGAAGTTTGGCTTGGCTTCGTGTCATTGGCCTCGGTGGATCGAACACTTGATCAGCACGTGTTCGGGCTGCATCATCCTCCCCTTCTTGAGAAGATTTCGTCCTCGAAATCGAGCCCTCTTCGTCCTCCGAAGTTTGACCTACAACACAAGGAACTAAGTCAGCAACATTAAAGGTGTTGGACACGTTATACTCACCAGGGAGGTCGATCACGTAAGCATTGTTGTTGATCTTTGTCAACACTTGAAATGGACAATCCCCTCGAGGTGCCAACTTTCCTTTCCTTTGGTTCGGGAAGCGTTTCTTTCGGAAGTGAACCCAAACCCAATCTCCCTTCTTTAATTCCAGCTTTTTACGCCCCTTGTTTTTCTTCGATGCAACCTTTGCATAAGCTTCCTCGAGGTTCTTCTTCACCCTTGCATGCAACTCGATCAAGGCAGTGGCTCGATGAGTACCTTCAAAATCAATAACAGAATCTCGAGGTAATGGGGTTAAATCAAGTTGAATCAAAGGATTAAAACCATACACACATTCGAACGAGGTCATATTGATCATTCGATGCACCGTTCGATTGTATGCAAACTCCATCATGGGCAAACGATCAGCCCAGTTTCCGACCTTGCCTTTGGTCATTGCTTGAAGCAAAGATCCCAAGGCTCGGTTAACTACCTCAGTCTGTCCATCAGTCTGAGGATGGTGAGACGTCGAGAATAGTAATTTGGTGCCGTGGGCACCCCACAAACATTTCCAAAAATGAGTCAAGAATTTTGAGTCTTCATCACTCACAATAGTACAAGGCAGACCATGCAATTTCAACACATTAGAAATAAACAAGGTAGCTACATGTTGTGCATCATCACACTTTTTGCAAAGAATAAAGTGAGCCATTTTTTAAAAATGGTCGACTACGACAAAGATGCTATCATGTCCACCCCCTGACCTCGGTAAACCCAACACAAAGTCCTTGGATATATCTATCCAAGGTCGATCAGGCACAGGCAACGGGGTATACAAACCATGAGAGTTGGACTTCAATTTAGCCTTCTTGAAAACGAGACAAGTGTTGCAAAGCTTTTCCACATCTCGTCGCATTTTTGGCTAATGGAACTGCTCGGTTAAGATACCAAGAGTTTTGTCGACACCGAAGTGTCCCATCAGACCTCCGGAGTGAGCTTCTCGAACGAAGAGCTCTCTCCACGATGACACTGGCACACAAACCCTCCCATTCTTGAAGAGGTAGCCATCGTGCCACTGATATTTCTCAATCCTTCGGCCACTCAAGATTGCGTCAAGAACGTATTTCAGCTTGGGATCGTCTCCGTACATCGAATTGATGTTTTCAAATCCCATGAGCCTTGAGGTGAGAATAGTCGCTAAGGCAAATTTCCTTGATAGCGCATCGGCCACAACATTGTCTTTTCCCTTTTTGTAATGAGTTACATAGGGAAAACTCTCAAGGAATTCAACCCACTTGGCATGCCTTCGGTTTTATTTCTCCTGACTTCGGAGGTGTTTCAAAGATTCATGATCACTTTTAATCACAAACTCTTGAGGCCACAAATAATGTTGCCAATAGGCGAGTGCTCGAACGAGGGCATACAACTCCTTGTCATACGTTGAGTAGTTCAAGGTTGCACCTTTAAGCTTTTCGCTAAAGTAAGCGATCGGCTTCGATTCTTGCATCAGCACTCCTCCAATCCCAACTCCGGATGCATCACACTCGACTTCAAATGCTTTTCCGAAGTCAGGGAGTTGCAACAACGGGGCAGAGCAAAGCCTCCGTTTCAACTATTGGAAAGCCCTCTCTTGGGACTCTACCCACACAAATGGATGGTCTTTCTTTATCAGCTCAGTCAAAGGAGCTGCCACGGTGCTAAAGTCACGAACAAACCTTCGGTAAAAGCTAGCTAAGCCATGGAAGCTACGAACTTGTGATACCGAGGTTGGAGTTGGCCAATCTTTGATGGCTTCAACTTTTGACTCGTCGACATCCACACCATTAGCACTGACAACGAATCCTAGAAAGACTACACGCTCAACACAAAAGGCACATTTCTTGAAGTTAGCGTATAACTTCTCTTCTCTAAGCTTATCAAGCTCTAGCCTTAGGTATTCGACATGTTCATCCACAGTTTTACTATAAACAAGTATGTCATCGAAGTAAACGACAATAAACTTATTTATGAACGGTTTGAGCACATGGTTCATCAGTCGCATGAATGTGCTCGGTGCATTGGATAAGCCAAAAGGCATCACCAAGCATGCATAGAGACCGAATTTGGTCTTGAATGCGGTTTTCCACTCGTCTCCGGGTTTCATTCGGATTTGGTGGTAACCTGACCTGAGGTCTATCTTCGTAAAGCATTCTGAACTACTTAACGCATCTAGCATGTCATCTAATCGAGGGATAGGATGATGATACTTTACCGTTATTTTGTTGACTGCGCAGCAATCAACACATATTCGCCATGTTCCATCTTTCTTTGGGACAAGTATAACAGGAATGGCGCAAGGACTCAAGCTCTCTCGAACAAGGCCCTTGTTCAGCAATTCATCAACCTGCCTTTGGAGCTCTTTGGTGTCTTCGGGATTACACCGGTATGCAGGTTTGTTGGGGATTTAAGACCCCAGTACGAAGTCAATTTGGTGATCGATCCCTCTCAACGAAGGTAATTTACCTGGCATTTCTTCGGGAAACATATCCCCGAAGTCCTGGAAAACATTTTGTACAGCACTAGGCAAAGGGTTATCGTTAGAAAAATTATCACTAGAGTTTAGAAAGATACCCTTGTGCACGAGGCAAATAGTCATCTGATCGTTGTCGTTGCCTCGTAGAAACTCACCCGGTTGCTTGATTGCACAGATTTTTTTTACTTCGGGCAGTGAGTTTGTGTCTTCGGCCCCCAATTTTGCTCCCATCAGAAGCTTAGCTTTGGTCGCTTCTTTCAATTCTTTCATCCGTTTATAGTCCTCGGTGACTTGTTTTGGAGACAAGGGTTTGAGTATGAAACTCTTCCCTTCGAGCTTTGCAGTGTAAGTGTTGGATCTTCCTCTGTGAACAACTGACCGGTCATACTGCCATGGTCGTCCCAACAGGAAATGACAAGCTTGCATCGGCACCACATCGAACATCATTTCATCTTGATATTTGCCAATTCCAAATTTGATCCACGCTTGTTTGACAACCCTCAATTCTCCACACTCATTCAACCATTGCAATTTGTAAGGGTGGGGATGTTTCAAAGTAGGTAGTCCCATTTGTGAAACCAAGGTTTGGCTCACTACATTTGCACAACTACTTGAGTCAATGATCATCGAACACACCTTCCCCCTCACTCGACATCGGGCATGGAAAATATTTTCTCTTTGGTTGTCCTCTTCTTCAAGAGTCATGCAGCTCAAATTCCTTCGAACCATAAGAAACATTTCCGAATGATCAGCTTCGGTAGCTTCATGATCATCATCACCTTCAGCTCGGTCAATCTCCTCGTTAAATTCCTCCTCGGTGTCACTCGCTTGCTCATAGACGGTTCCATCTTCGAGCAAAAGCATAACTTTGCGAGTTGGACACTCTTTTTCCATGTGACCATAACTTTTGCATTTATGACATTGAATATTTGAAGCGCTAGGAGAGTTTAGTTGAACTTTACCTCCCACTTCTCTTGGTTGGTTAACGGTCACACCTTTTTCGAAGGGTTTCTTCGAATCTCGAACAGTGTTGGCACTTATTGGATTAGGACTCTTCCATTCTTTACCTCGGTTCAAAGGAGTAGAAGTAGTGACTCCTCGATACCGGTTTGCCTTATCGTCCTTCAGCAATTTCTCAGCTTCGGTGGCAGCTTCGAACAGATCTTCCAACGTGTGGTACTCGTGTAGCCTCAATTGAGATGACACATCCCGAGCCAAGCCATTTTTCAATCGAATTGTAGCTTGCTCTTCATCTTCTACCAGATCAAGATTCAATCGAACTCTTTCGAACTCATCATAATACTCTTGGACCGACTTGGACCCTTGCTTTAACTCATAGAGCTTTTGCAATTGAGTTTGCCTGTACTTAGCACTCAGATACTTAGCATCCATTGCTCTCTGCAACTGTGGCCAAGTAATGACTTCGGGATAGGCATTCCTTCGTCTATGCCTTTTGTCAGCTTCCCACTATGTAGATGCATACGCTTCGAACGCATCAATGGCATGGGCAGCTTTTCTCTCTCCGGTTTCGAAGATTCGCTCTATTTTAAGCTTCCATTCAAGATATTCATCCGGATTACTAGTTCCTTTAAAGGGTGGAATAGTGATCTTAACACTGCTCAAGTTTGAGTCTCAAACACTACGAACTTGTTCAAGATACTCATCATAGCGATCATCAGCCTCACGCTCAATATGTCGATCAACATTTGCGCCTCGGCCTCGACCTCAGAAATTTCCACGACCTCGGTAAGCTTGCCTTCGTTGAGCGAACGACTACTCATATTCAAGTTCGGCATTGGGAAATTCTCCTTCATCCACTTCTTCATCAACGACCTCAGTTCATCTTCGGGCCATTGGAAGTGGTATTCTTTCGCTTTGGGGAATGCCCAAGTGTTGATTCTCAGCTTGGGGATTACCCAAGTTTTGTTGTGTTTGGGGATTGCCCAAAATTTCCTTTCGAATTGCCTCGCTTTTCAACTGATGTTGTCGAATAAGCTCAGCATACAGCTCAGGTTTCATCGGAGTGGAATTGCTAGTTCCAGCGCCGGACCCAGGTAAGGCCACAAACACACTTCCTTGCTTCGGCACAAATGCGTTGTATCGCAGCCATGCGACCGACTAACGACACTTCGGGCTTCTCAATGCCTTTGCCATCGCCTCTATTCCCAGCCATGGTACCTGCACGAATCAAAGACCAAATAATTGTTAAGGTTAGAAATCACCTCACACACTCCCTCACCTTTGATGGGTGGCACTCGGGTCCACTCAATTTATGGGTTCGGTTTTTGGTCACTCAAGAACTTGTAGCTAATGGCTTCCTCGGTTGATCACTCCTCTCAGTTCCTTCGAATTTGACAAGTTACAATGTCTCCTTCGGGACGACTGAATTGATACGACTCGATGGAACGGACGCTATTTACTCTTGCGCTTCAGGAAGTCAAGAATTTTCTACGAAAGTTGGACTTCGGTCATCCACGCACGAGTTCCTATAAGCTGTAACGAGTTAGTACGACCTTGAGTAGGAAGAATTACTCTAGAGATCCACTAACCAGATTTATCGAACACAAGAAAAGTGAAAACCTAGGAGAATCTACCCTTCGATTCCTTTTCGGAATCCCTTTCGAACACACCAACTCTTGTCCGTACAAGAGTGGTTCCTCCCTGGTACGGATAGGATTTTACCTTATCCAATTCCCTTTTCCAGCTGACAACTATTCACCTGGGGTTTTGATCTCTACACTTTACCCCTTTCTTCTTCAATAGAACAGTGAAGGTTTTGCTCCGGTGTACGGACAACGTTAACCTCGTTCACTGACCAATAATTTCAACAGAGTTTGGGTTGCTTCTTTCAACTCCGATAACAACAACGGAGGAATATAGTTCAAAGTTCTTGAGCTAAGACTCAGCTCTTCGTGTTCGTACACTGTTACAATCGTAACAATTTTCCGGTGTACGGACTCGATTCAAATCATAGAACTTTGAAAATTTAAGCACAAAACAAACCCAAATCAATCAAGAACCACCAGTTTTCATCGGTAACAACCAAACACACTGCGGTTCGAATTCAATCACCACTAAGCTCAAAAGAGTCAAAAAATTTGTCAAGAAACCGTAGTCACAAAGTTTTTACGTCGGGTACTCAAATCACTCCTTAGACAGTGGTGAACGAGAATCAATGGTTGTTTGATTCAAACAACCAACAAATCAACCAAAATTTTTTAATTTTCCTTTTCTACTTTTTTTTTTTTTGTAAACACCACAACAACAACAATCAACAACAAGGAAGAAAGCTGAAACTGGAGATACAAGCACAAATAATTCGAACAGGATTTGAGGTTGTAAAAACAAGCTCAAACCTTGCTCTGATACCAAGATGGTGCAAGAAAACCCGTGGGAAAGCTAGACACAATGAAAACACGGAAAACAACAAGAAGTAAAAGATAGAAGCATGACAAGACTTGCTTCGATTCGAAAGAACAGTGAGGAACTTGTCTCAAGCTCGATCGAATGAAGGTCAAGAATCACCTATACTAAGCAACAATCCTCAAGAGAAACAACGCTTCTTGCAAATTGAAATACCAAGAAGAAAATTTTCAAAACGATTCACACCGATTGACACAAGTTCTTTAAAATCCCACGTCGGCGTTCGGCTCCATCGGAGACTCTCAATAGCACTTGCTATGTTTTTCATATAACAACAACTTAATGATCATTACAATGAAATGGAAATGGAGTATTTATAGACTATGCTAAGGAAAAAGCAGTAAATAGTCATAGGCGACCAATAGGAGTAAGCCACGCAAGGCTGCCTAATGAGTGTTAGGTTACTCCTTTAACCGAACACGTGACTTCGAACACTTGAGCTCGAACTTCTTCTCTTCGGTGCTCGGTAGCTCAACTCAGCTCATACTTGACATCGATCGCCCTTCCTTCGGTTTATGCCTTTACTTCGGCACTGATGCTGAGTGCTCGGTTGGGGTTCGGTCACTAGCCTTCGGTTCTTGAGCTCGAATACTCAGCTTCGGAGTAGTTGCTTTCCTTCGGCCAGGCCAAGTGAATATGAACATTGTGCAGAAGTTTTGCTTGGCTTTGTGTCATTGGCCTCGGTGGATCGAACACTTGATCAACACGTGTTCGGGCTGCATCAACTTCACATTAGGCTTCTTCACATCTTTTCTAGCAATTGCCACTTGCATTTGGAAATCTTGCATTTGTAGTAGGAGTCTTCCACTCCTTTGGCTTGCTCATGGGAGTAGTAGTACTACTCTTGTAGCGAAGGGATTTCTCCTCTTTGAGCCATTTCTCGGCTTCAACCGCATCTTCAGATAGCTTGTAATGATTATCATACTTGTGAAACTTCAATTGTGAAGCTATGTCTTGGTTCAAGCCTCCTTTAAATCGAATCGTGGTCGTCTCATTTTCTTCCTCATCCAAGTCTAGGGCCATCTAGACTTGTTCAAATTCATTGAAGTACTCCCCAACCGTCTTGTACCCTTGTTTCAACTCATAGAGACACTTGTATTGGTCCACACGGTATTGGTTAGTCAAGTACTTCTCATCCATCACACGGATCAACTCTTCCCAAGTAAGATTGATATCCATTCCCATCCTCCTTCTATTCCTCTTGATCGACTCCCACCAAGTAGAAGCAAAGGACTCAAAGGAAGATATTACATACTTGGCCTTCTTCACCTCCGGCATATCATTGGTGTAAAATATCCGCTCCGTGGACAACTTCCATTCAATGTACTCCACCAGGTCACTACTTCCCTTGAACGAAGGAATAGTGAGCTTCACACTATTAAGATTGTTGTTGTCACGACCCCCTTAGTAAGGATCCGGTTGGCCTCCCAAGTAATCTCCATAACCACCAAAATCCCTCCTAGCATTACCTCCAAAATACCCCATGGGTGGCCCTCGACCTCGGCCTATACCCCTATCCATATTCCGACCCCTAAATTGATAATGAGCATCATACCCAACATCACTATAATCATCCTCCTCCCCTTCTTGAGCTTGTGCAACTTGCTCAAGAGGTTGAACATTTCGAATTGGTTCGGGAAGTGGAACATTGTTAGCTTAGATAAGCTTGGAGTTTTGACTGATGATTAAGGAACGGATTCAAAGGACCTGTTCCTTTGAATCACTGCAGCTAAATAGATAATTTATGCAAAATCATTTAAGCTGAGATATTATTAATTATTCTAAGACTAATGTCTATCTTGATAATTATGCAGGTCTAAACGTGATATGAAAAGATTGCATAAATAATGGGTAAGAGCTAAAAGATTCAGATGCTAAAGAGAAAAATTCAATTAGTGACTCAAACTCATGGGAGCTTTGGAGTTCTAATTACTCAAGACTTTTTGGTTGCTGAAGCTATAAAACGAGGAGCGTATCAGCCATTGAAGTATGCACAAATACAGAGAGAATCGAGCAAAGCATAAAAAAGTCATTATCTTATTTGTGTAATCAGTAGGCTACAGTGGAACTAAGTTAGAACCTGTTCCGTAGATTGAGTCTTGTAAAAGTTCAGTCTTAGTTCAACTGTAGTAGGCATAATCGAGTTGTATCTGTTCAGTTCAAGTCGTGTACTTGACACAGCTTCACTGATCGTGAAAAGAGATCACTAAAGGATTAGAGTTAGTCCTAGGTTAGTAAGAAGCTAGTCTTGTAACCAAGTGAGTCCTTTTACATAGTGAAATTGAAATTCTACTTGGAAGAGTAGGTCGTGGTTTTTAGATCCCGAGTTCAAGGCATTTTTCCACGCTAATATTGGGTGTTCATTTACTTACTATTTGAATTCCGCACATAACATAGTAAATGAACAAATTTTAAGGAACTGGTCCTTAAAACAGTAAAGTGGTGTATCTTTGGAATTATCAATTGGTATCAGAACAGGTTATCCTTGAAAAGGCTAATACCTAGGATTAGATGAGTACATCACGAGAGAACAGTGAGGGTCAGTCAATGGTTAGAGCTCCTTTGTTCAATGGAAAATAT
Source organism: Petunia secreta (assembly GCA_029990175.1). Taxonomy (NCBI): domain Eukaryota; kingdom Viridiplantae; phylum Streptophyta; class Magnoliopsida; order Solanales; family Solanaceae; genus Petunia; species Petunia secreta. Next base: position 11,081,512 of record JARKIP010000017.1, read on the forward strand.
TATTCATGGTGGAAGGAAAGGATGTGTGATCATCTTCAAGCTGAGGACTATGAATTATGGGACATAGTGACTGAAGGTCCCATGATCCCAATGAAGAAGGATGCTGAGGGAAATGATGTTCCCAAAACCAGGAAAAAATGCAATGCTGAAGACATAAGGCAATGGGAAAAGAATGCAAAAGCTAGGAAGTGGCTTGTTGGTGGACTCAGTCCTGACGAGTGCGCTAGAATTTGAGGGTATACCACTGCAAAGGAAATTTGGGATGCTCTACAAGTTGCACATGAAGGAACAAGTCAGGTAAAAAGATCTAGAGGTACACTTCTTATTGCTGAATATGAAAGTTTTGAAATGAAAGAAGAAGAATCAATCTCTGAAGTGTATACTAGATTCAATGCCATTGCATCTGAACTTATTTCTTTGGGAAGGGTTTTAACTGTGGAAGATAGAGTAGAAAAGATCCTAACTAGGGTTCTTCCTGGTTCTTGGGAGATCAAAGCTTGTGCTATCATAGAAAGTAAGGATCTGACCAACTTGTCTTTAGATGAGCTTATAGGAAATTTAAAGACGTATGAACTAAGGAAAAAGGTTAAAAACATAGGAGTACCAGTTAAAACTGAACCTAATCTAGCCTTGACTGCTAATAAGCTTATTGATGATAAGGAACTGGTCCTTATCGCTAAAAGTGTTCAAAAATATTTGATTAAGAAAAAGGGGATTAGTGGACAAGGTAGGTCTTCTAACATGAAACAGGCTGGAGAATGCTACAAATGTGGAAGCATGGAGCACTACATCAGCAAATGTCCAATCATGGAGGGAGAATGGAGGAAGAGATATATTGAGGAAAGGAAAAAGGCTAGGGAACAGGTCCGTAAGAAAAGTTGAAATCCCAAAGCAATGGTTGCAGGATGGAAAGATAGTGAGGATGAAGTATCTGATGATGATCTGGATGAGGATCTTACTCTAATGGCTCTTGAAGACTCAAATAATGAAGAAGATGCTGAGGTATTTGTTTCTAAACTTAGACAAGATGTGAAAAGCATGCCTAGAGAGAAATTAGTTAAAGTATTTCATACTGTGTTAAATGAGTTTAAATCTCTAAGGGATGGCAACCATCAATTGCATGATGAAATTGATAGTTTAGGAGAAGATAACAAAGAGGCAGTAATTAAAAATGACTTTTTGAAAAGAAAAATTAGCATGCCTGAGGAACAGGTCCTCACAATTGAATCAACTGTTCAGGAATTAGAAAATGTTAAAACAGTTGAAAAGGGTAAAGGTATTGCTAATTCTCATCAAATCATTGCTGAAGAGAAACTGAAAGTCACAGTTAATGAATTGTGTAAAAAAGATGAGAAGATAAGATCTTTGGAAGAAGACTTGGTTAAAATAAAAATGGAGCTAGGAAAAACTGTAAAATGGAACAAGTCTTCTGAAGCACTAGAATGGTTACAGGAAAATCATAGTAGTAACAGGAAAGGTATTGGATTCATGAAAACACAGTTTTCATCCAAATGGAACCAAAGAGTAAGTACTTATCACTTACTGAAAACTGGCTATGCACTCATTGTGGGAACACTGGTCACCGGAAAGAAAATTGCCAATCTTTAAAAATGGCTGCACAGAGGAACAGGTCCTATAAACCTGTTCAAAATTTTGTAAGAAAGAAAACTGTTCACACAAAGAAACCATTGCCATTCTAGGCTAGGAGAGATCTGATTCATCCTTTTTCTAAAGGAATGGGTTCTTAAAATTAACCCCTAGTTTTCTTTTGCAGGCTAGAGTGAAGGAGAGGAACCACAAATGGTACATGGACAGTGGTTGCTCAAGGCACATGACAGGACATAAGGAACTGTTCCTTTCACTCTCAGCCTTTCAAGGAGGAAGTGTTTCCTTCGGTAATGGTAAGAAAGGGGAAATCATTGGCATTGGAAAGGTAGGTAGGTCTGATTCACATAGTATAGAAAATGTGTTTCTAGTAGATGGGCTGAAGCATTGTTTATTGAGTATATTTCAATTATGTTACAAAGGTAATAATGTTAATTTCTCATCTGCTGGATGCACTGTGACTAACCAAACTTCTGGAGAGATTATTTTGCAGGGAAATAGACATGGAAACATCTACAAGGTAGACTTGCTGACACTATCTGATGGAAGCTTGAGTTGCTTAAGTGTGGTGCAAAATGATTCCCTCCTATGGCACAAAAGACTAGGACATGCTAGTCTTTCACAATTGAACAAACTTGTGTCCAAGGATTTGGTGATAGGTCTTCCTAACATCAAGTTTAAGGATGAAAAAGTATGTGAAGCATGTGTCAGGGGGAAGCAGGTAAAATCCTCCTTTAAACAAAAGAAACAGGTAAGTACCACTAAGCCTTTGGAAGTGGTCTATATGGATTTATGTAGACCAATGAGTCGTGGAGGTAAGAAGTATGTTATGGTATTGGTGGATGATTACTCATTATTTACATGGACTATATTTCTTGCATCTAAAGAAGAAGCATTTAATGCATTTTCAATTTTTGCTAAGAAAGCTCAAAGAACTCTAGATAGTCATATTGTTGTCATTAGGTCAGATCATGGAACTGAATTTGAAAATCATATATTTTTCAATTTTTGTAATGAAAATGGCATTAATCACAATTTTTCTTCACCTAGAACTCCACAACAAAATGGTGTAGCGGAAAGGAAAAATAGGACTCTAGAGGAAATGGCAAGGACTATGCTAATATCTGGAAATCATCCACAAAACTTTTGCGCTGAGGCTATTAATACTGCATGCTACATAATAAATAGATGTATGACAAGGCCACTAATAGAAAAGACTCCATATGAGCTGCTTAAGGGAAGAAAACCAAATATCTCTCATCTTAGGGCTTTTGGTTGCAAATATTTTATACACAATAATGGGAAAGATGCCTTAGGAAAATTTGATCCTAGAAATGATGAGGGAATCTTTGTTGGTTATTCTTTAAATAGTAAATCTTATAGAGTTTTTAACAAGAAAACATTGAAAATTGAAGAAAGCATGCATGTTAAATTTGATTAAACTGACAGTCTCAATCAAGAACAGGTACATGAGGATGAAGAGATTGGAATGCTGAAACATAATGAACTTGATCCACAAATGCAGACTCTGGATGTGAAAAGTGAACTGCAAGGAACTGTTCCTCAAGACAGAACTGAGAAGTGTGGCACAGAAATAGGGGGAACAAATGTTGGTTCCACCTTACAAATTGGAAGTGCTACTCCCTCAGGAACTGTTCTCAGCAAGGGACTTCTGACAATGGATTGACACTCAAGCCTTACAAGTATCAAGGGTCACATCCTGTGGATCAAATAATCTCAGATAAGACTGCTGGGATACAAACTAGATCGGCAGTCAAAAATCACAATCTGTGTGCCTTTAGTGCTTTCCTATCTATTGTCGAACCCAAAAATGTGAAAGAAGCACTGAAAGATGCTGATTGGATCAATGCTATGCAGGAGGAATTGAATCAATTTCAAAGAAGTCAAGTTTGGCATCTGGAACCCAAGCCAAGGAACATGTCCATAATAGGAACTAAATGGGTTTTCAGAAACAAACTCGATGAGGATGGCATGGTAACAAGAAATAAGGCCAGGTTAGTTGTTCAGGGGTATAGTCAAGAGGAGGGCATCGCCTATGATGAGACTTTTGCTCCAGTTGCAATATTGGAAGCAATAAGACTTCTCATAGCCTTTGCTACATACATGGAATTTACTCTACATCAAATGGATGTTAAAAGTGCATTTCTGAATGGTTACTTAAAAGAAGAAGTGTATGTGAAGCAACCTCTAGGCTTTGAAAATGAACAGTTCCCTGAACATGTGTACAAGTTTGACAAGGCCTTGTATGGACTCAAGCAGGCACCAAGAGCATGGTATGAAAGGCTATCAAAATTCCTACTTCAGCATGGATACAAGAGAGGTAAAATTGAAAACACATTGTTTTTGAAAGAAAAATGTAAGCATCTCTTAATTGTTCAAATTTATGTAGATAATATAATCTTTGGTGCTACTTGTGAAAATCTAAGTAAGGAATTTGCAAACTTGATGGGGAGTGAGTTTGAGATGAGCATGATGGGTGAACTCAATTTCTTTTTGGGTTTACAAATTAAACAAACCTCAAATGGAACTATGATCCATCAACAAAAATATGTTTAGGAATTACTTAAAAAGTTTGATATGGATAATGCTAAGGAAATTGACACACCTATTGCCACTGCCACAAAATTGGATCTTGATGAACATGGAATATCAGTTGATCAAAAATTGTATCGAGGTAATAGTGACTGTTTCACACTCAATCTCCACTACCTAATTCATTCTATAAATACACTCCTTCTTCCTTATTATTCTTTCACTTTGTTTACCAATTGAACTCTCAAAATTTCAGAAAGAATAATCACACATCTCCTAATTCGAATTGCAAGAATGTCTCTTTCTCCTGAAAATTCTTCGTCTGCACCCACTACTGATCAACCGCAAAATCTCAACCCTCCTTCACCCGTGGATACCACTGACCTAAACCCTGAAATTCCTGAATAATCCCAGAAGTACCTGAACTAGAAATTCAGGGGGAAGGACCTGTTCCCACGGCTGAATCAATTGTTGAACAGGTTGAGGATTTGTCACAAGCTATGATTATTTATCAGTATCAGGTAAATTTTGCCTATCGCTTAAACGTAGTTGTTGATGAGGGGGAAAAGAGAGAGGGGTCTGAGGCTGTTCCTGAGGGGGAAGGGGAAACAGTAAAAAAGTTGGAACCACCCATGCATGAATCATCTGGGTCTCCTGAGGTTGCTTTTAGAGCACCCATGGAAGATGTGATCAATGTTGAGGAAGCAATAAGTGACAGTGATCGACCTATTATTGATTTGATCAACATTAGGAGCTTAAGAAAAACCTTGCTAGGAAGGGACCTAGTGATGATAAGATGACTGCCGAGATTGCTGCTAAGTTAAAGAAAATTGGTGACAATTATAAGCCAGGAATTAAGAAGAAAGGTGAAAGTTCCTCCAAGGCAAAAGGACCTGTTCCTTCTGTCTCAACTCCTGTTTCTGGGGTTAGGAGGACAAGAAGTGCTGCTAAAGCTGCTGATGAGAACTTAGCTGCTGCTTTAGAGAGAAGCAGAAAAGGAAAAGGAAAACAGGTTGTTGATCCTGTTGAGGAGGAAGAAGTGGAGGTGATAGATACTGATGGTGTTGGTGATGAAGATGATGAGATGTTAGATGCTGAGGAGGTTGTGCCTCAGTTGAAGAAAAGAAAAATTGCACAGAGGCGTGTGACTAGGAGCTGTGTGAAAGCTGCAGCAGAAAAGTCTGCTAAGAGGACCAGGTCCTCCAAAAGGACTTTGGTGGATGAAAGTTCTGCTGATTATAGTGACAGTGATGAATCTTTTGCTGGTTATGATAGTGAGAGTGAGGCTGAAGGAGAAGAGGTTGTACATTGTGTTCATGATGACATGTTGACTAGGAAAGTGTTGAAAGGGAAAGTGCTCTCTGATGTGGGAGAAGAAGGTATGTTGTGGCTGCTGCAGAAATTGCAAGTTCAGGGCTGGAGGGACATGGTCCTTTAGATTTCTGGAAGGTGGGGAAAGGGAATGGTGCAGGAGTTCTTCAAGAACTGCTCCATTAAGGATGACAGGATTACCACTTCTGTTTATGATAGTGTGATCACTTTTGATACTAGGGAACTTGGTGAGCTATTGGGGATTCCATTTGCTGGGTATGACAGCTATGTTAAGAAAGTATGGCCTGACTTGACAAACTTGCCTACTGGATTGGAGATTACAAGGAAGTTTGCTGAGAATGAAGGGGAAGAAAAACCCAGAGCTGTGTAGAAGAGTGAGATGCATCCACAGCACCAAGTGTTATTTGAGTTTGTGAACAAGATTGTGATGCCAAAGTAGGAAAAAAGAGGAATTGCCAGTTTCATGGACCTGGTCCTTATGGAACTGCTGGAAACTGATAAGCAGATCAACTGGCCCAGGTTTATGATCCACCTGATAAAAAGGGTGATAGCTGGGAAGAGGAAGCACTCTTTGCCTTTTGGTTTCATCTTGACTGATGTGTTTGCAAAGTTGAAGATTCCTTTGGAAGGGGTAGTAAAGGCTACCAAAAAGGAGAAGTTTGGCTGTGCTACATTGATTAGCTATGACTTGCCTGTTCAAGCTGATCCTCCGCAGGCTGGTGTTGGGAGGCAGCCTTTGAACAACAAGGTGAGGGCACTGAGGCAACAAGTTGCTATCCAGGCTGCTGAAATAGCAAGGTTCGAAGAGGAGAAAAACTACTGGAAGGCAGAGGCAACAAAGGCAAAGGAGACCAATGAGGGAATGCTCAAGCATATGTTTGAGTTGCTTTACAAGGCTCAGGGACCTGGTCCTTCCACATCCTGATCACCTTAGCCATAAGCCATCTTTTGTCCAGTGGGATTAGACTAGTTCTAGTGCCTTAGTCTTTTCCTTTTCTAGTTTTTGAATAATTCTGTAGTACTTGCTTGTATCCCCTGGTTTAACCTTTTGTTAATGATGACTTGTCTTTGATGGCTAATATAATTATTTTTCAGTTGCTTTAATCTGATTTATGTTTGCATATTGAGTTGCCTCAATGGCCATGTGCTGATTTTTCTAAGACTTGAGCTATATTTTTTATGCAACCTTTTTAATGATGCCAAAAGGGGGAAGAGTAAGTCTGATTTTGCGTGAACTTATACCTAATTGAAAATCTGGTCCTTAATGATAAATAAGTCTGTACTGACTGTTTTTTGAGCTTAAGTTGTACTTCAGGACATTAAGGATATGCAGCTATGCTTATGAGTTTGTCATCATCAAAAAGGGGGAAAATGTTAGCTTGGATAAGCTTGGACTTTTGACTGATGATTAAGGAACGGATTCAAAGGACCTGTTCCATTGAATCACTGCAGCTAAATAGATAATTTATGTAAAATCATTTAAGCTGAGATATTATTAATTATCCTAAGACTAATGTCTATCTTGATAATTATGCAGGTCTAAACGTGATATGAAAAGATTGCATAAATAATGGATAAGAGCTAAAAGATCCGGATGCTAAAGAGAAGAATCCAATTAGGACTCAAACTCATGGGAGCTTTGGAGTTCTAATTGCTCAAGACTTCTTGGTTACTGAAGCTATAAAACGAGCAGCATATCAGCCATTGAAGTATGCACAAATACAGAGAGAATCGAGCAAAGCATAAAAGAGTCATTATCTTATTTGTGTAATCAGTAGGCTACAGTGGAACTAAGTTAGAACCTGTTCCTTAGATTGAGTTTTGTAAAAGTTCAGTCTTAGTTCAACGGTAGTAGGCATAATCGAGTTGTATCTGTTTAGTTCAAGTCGTGTACTTGACACAGCTTCACTGATCGTGAAAAGAGATCACTAAAGGATTAGAGTTAGTCCTAGGTTAATAAGAAGGTAGTCTTGTAACCAAGTGAGTCCTCTTACATACTGAAGTTGAAATCCTACTTGGAAGAGTAGGTCGTGATTTTTTGATCCCGAGTTCAAGGGGTTTTTCCACGCTAATATTGGGTGTTCATTTACTTACAGTTTGAATTCCGCACATAACATAGTAAAGGAATACATCTTAAGGAACTGGTCCTTAAAACAGTAAAATGGTGTATCTTGGGATTTATCAAACATTCCTTTGGGGATTGCTCATAAGGTTAGGAATGGTCACTTGTTGGGTATTGCCCAATACTTGTTCAATTCGTTCACGATCCTCTCTTACCCGTTGTTGTCTAAGCAACTCAACAACTTGTTCCCGGGTAAAGGTTGAACTACTTGTACCCTCAACGGCTTAAACTTGGGCACTCGAGGCCCCTTTCTCAACTTGGACACTCGGGGTCCCTTTCTCCGATTGGACATTGGAAGTCCCTTGCTCAACTAGGGTACTTGAGGTCACCCTTTCAAGGTTCTCAATCGTTAAGTTCATACTATCCAATTTGGCAAGGATAGAAGCAAAGGCATTTTAGTGAAATCATCTCCTTCATTGGCCACCGTACCTACAAAATGAGCAAACGTTAGTAAAATAACCTCACTCACTCCCTCACAAGTGTTTCACTCGGTTCACTCGTTTAGTGGTGGTGGATATTTCACTCAAGCTTGAATCTAAAGCTTCACTAAATTGATCGAAAAACCTCAACTTAATCACTCAACTCACAAGCCAAATGCACTCCGGGGTGAGTGGAGTTTATGTAACTCTATTGGAACGATAAACTCTTTAAAGTGCGGACTTGAACGAAAAGATACTACGAGTCTTCTTCGAATTCTACTCTCTTATCTAGGCTTGAGTTTCCTAATAGCTTCGAAGGGCTAGCACAATTCAAGTAGGAAAGATTACTCAAAGAAGTACTAGCTAGATGCAATGCAATCAAAGAAATAAGAGATCCTAGAAGAATCTACCCAAAACCAATACCTTCAGGACTAGGCGCCCTGCCTCTGCAGAGTAGGCGGCTGCCCAGAGCAAGGTAGCAGTGAGGAGGCGCTCCGCCTCTTTGGGGAGGCGATCCACCTCACAAAATCCAGAGAGCTCACAGACTTTATGCGGTCCACCTCTGTGTATAGGCGCTCCGCCTACTGCGATTTTCAGCACGGTTTCACTTCGTGTTTTCTTAGTTTTGCACCCAAAAATCTAACAATTCTCATGTTGTTTTAGCAATCCGAAAGTAACCAAACGTATATTCAACCACAAGGATCAAATCCCAATGATTTTTATCCAACCCCAATCAAGAACAATCAATTCACCAGGTTCATCAATTTCAAACTAGGGTTTCAAACTTTCAAATTTTTAAATCTTGTGTTTCAACTTCAAATCTCATGTTTAGGGTACCAAAAGAACGGGTTTCCAACAAGGAACAAACCCCAATATCACCCATAACAAGAATCAATCAAACGAACAAGATATGCCAAAATTTTGGTATTTCTTCAATTTTTCAATTTTTTTGTGTTTTTCTTCTTTTCAATAACAACAACAAGAAAACTAAAGTAGAAACCGACCTGGGCATGAAGAATAAAGGGTCGGGGGTTTGTAGGAATAAAACCCAAGCCTTGCTGTGATACCAAGATGATAAGGATCGAAATCAAAAGAAAAAAATGACGACAAAGAGAACGAGACACGTCTCGAACTCCCTACAAGGTAACCACGGAGAACTTGTTCCGTGACACCCTCGTATCACCGTCAAGAAGGGCCTACACTATGCAAACATCCTCGAGTCGCACCCGGGACTCGCAAGTAGAATGATCGGGTGTCGGTTCGATAATCAACTAGGATCCGCTAGTGAATTCAAGCCAACCAAAAGGGTTTTTTCATAAACAAGAGTTCAACTCTCATTCAACAATAATCAAAGTAAGCTAAGGTTCAATGAAGAAAAGTGAAGTATTTATAAGATTCACTTAGACATAATGAAAGGTCTAAAGTACCCCCAAAGTGGGTTAAAATAAATAAGGCCACGCAGGGCTATAGTCGAAGTTTCACACAAAACTAAGCAAAATCCCGCAATATTGTCACAGGGGGTAGGCGGTCCGCCTCCCCCAACTAGGCGGCCACCCCTTGTAATTCTTCAGTGTCTAGGCGGTCGCCCCAAATACTGAGGCGCTCCGCCTCCAAAACTCCTGAGAGCTGACTTTTGGTAGGCGCTCCGCCTCATCCTGGGACTTGTGAAAGAGGCTCAAACTGAGCTTGGTGTGGCTCCCCTTGGAGCCCAAGCGTTCCTCCATCCATGGTACTCCAATTGATGATCTTTAAGCCGCTCTCGGAGCCTTCTTCCATGTCCTTCCAAGTCAAGTGGAGATGAGTGTCTTGAATTAACTTGGCTTGACTTTTAGTGAAAGGCCTTGAGGTATTATTCCCCGCATCAATCTAAATCGAGGTGCAACCCTCATAGTTTGTATACTCTATTGCCTATTCCTAATTGCCTATAAGTTGATATATCCATGGATTTTATGATGGGGTTGCCGAGGTCGTGGGGTGGGAATAATACTATCTTTGTCGTGGTCGATCATTTTTCCAAAAGGGCTCACTTTATCCTATGCAAGAAATGTGATGATGGACCACATATAGCTACTATGTTCGTTACTCATATCTTGAAATTGCATGTTGTACCTCGTACTATTGCGAGCGACTGGAACTCCATGTTCTTGAGTTATTTTTAGACGTGTTTCTGGGCTAACCATGGCACCAATATCTATTCTCGACGCCTCACCATGCTTAGACTGATGGAAAGACCGAGGTAGTCAACCGAACCTGGGAAGCTCTGCTTCGAGCGATGACCAATAGTAAGGATGGACACTGGGCTGATCGTTTGTTCATAATGGAATTTTTATACAACCATACTGTGCATAGAATGATTGGAATTACTCCATTTTAGTGTGTGTATGGTTTTAACCTTTTAATTTCACTTGATTTAACCCCATTGCCTCGAGATGTTGTTGTTGATTTTGAAGGTACACATTGAGCTACTACTTTGCTCGAGCTTCATGCTAAAGTGAGGGAAAATCTTAAGGAAGCCTATGCCAAGGTAGCATTCATGAAAAACAAGGAGCATAAGAAGTTGGAGTTAAAAAAGGGAGATTGGGTTTGGGTCATTTTCAAAAGGAAAGGTTCCCAAACCTTAGAAAAGGGAATTTGTCTCCGAGATCCGTTCCAAGTGCTGAACAAGATTGACATTAATGCTTATATGATCGACCTTCCAGGTGAGTATAATATATCAAACACCTTTAATGTTGTTGACTTGATTCTTTGTGTCGCGGGCCGAGCACCAGAGGACGAAGAAGATGTGATTTTAGGGATGAAATCTTCTCAAGAAGGGAAGGATGATGTAGCTCAGGTCCGTGCTAATAAAACTATGTTTGAGCCAACAAGACCTGTCACATGAAGCCAAGCTAATAAACTGCACGATGTGCATGTTCATCTAGGGTGGCCAGGAGAAAGACCGGTTGCTAGGCTTGAAAGCTATATCACTAAGCTCGAGCCCGAGCCAGACAGTGTCCGAAGCCTAATTCACCCCGAGCAGTGAAGCGACCGAGCACTACCCTTGCGCTCGAGGCAGGAGAGCAACCAAACCACTAAACTAATTCAGCCCTGCGTGGCTTTGTTCGATAGGCCGCCTATGGCCGAATTTACTTTTTTAGCCTTGGGGCTTCCTATATAAACGTTTTTTCCATTTTATTTGTCGGACAGGAAGTTTATGAATATTGAATATAGCCTGTGCGCTTTGTCTCCATTGTAAGGACCCCCGTTGTGGGAACCATGTTAATGGAACTTGTGTCTTTTGGTGAAATCCAATTGAACATTTTCTTCTTTGATCATTCGGTTTGAATGAGTCGTGTGTATTCTTGAGGATCGTAGCATAGTTTTAGGTGTTTATTCATAATCTATTCGAGAGGTATCAAGACTAGTTCATTGATCTTGTTCGGATGAGTTGATTCTGTGTCTAGCTTTCTATCCTTACTTTTCCGTTTATCTTCCGCGTGTGTGTGTTTGTTGCTTTGCCTCGTTTAGCATGCATCATCTTGCTATCAGAGCACGGTTTGGATTTTGTTCTTATAAATCCAATCATGTTATTTATCTTTATGCCTTTGTGCTTTCTATTTCCTTTTCGTGCTCTAGTTTGTGTTGTTTGTCTCCTTACAAAAAAACCACCATTCATATATCACTTGACGACACGAGTTTTTTCGTGGTTTGAATCTGTCAGATGTCGGTGTTGAGTTTGAAACCCTAGTTTGAATTTTGGTTGTTTGGGGTTCTTATCAGTTGATTTTGGTTGTGTGTTTGATTGAAAAACATTGAAGCTTCGTCGTGAAACACCGTTCGTACACCAAAAACTTGTTAAATTCTTAACATTGTACAGTTGCAAAGCTGTGTTCTTAGCTTTTCTTGAAGCTCAAGTTACTCTGTTTAAGTTGAAACCACATCGGGGAACGACCTTGAATCTAACCTTGTTTTTGGACTGTGAATAAATTTGATTTTGTCCGTACATTGGAAAAGAAAGGGTTCACTATTCCATTGATGAAGAAAGAGTTTAGCGCCGTTGCTAAAACCAAGGAGAAAGTTTGAAAGCGGAAAGAGGATAAGGATAAACCCTAGTTCGTACAGTGGAGGAACCACTTCCATTTTCGTATAGGAGTGGAGTGTCCGAGGTTTCCAAAAGATGAAACAAGGGGTAGATTTCTTAGGTTCTCTTTCTTTCTTTGTGTTTCTGGCTTCTCATTATTATATCTGTGGAGTAAATTATTCTACTCGAGGTACTACTAATCTGTTTAAGCTTATAGGAACTATTGCATGAAGGGTCGAAGTCCAAATTTCATAGTTAAATTCTTGACCTCCGGTGCGCAATTAAATAGCGTCCAATCTATTGAGTCAAACATTAATTCACTCTTCCCGAAGAAGACAATGAATCTTCTCGAACTTGGAGGATCTTGAAGAGACTGATCAATACGATGAAGCCATTGGTTTCAAGTTCTGAGTGACTGAACCTACAAATTTGAGTGGACTCGAGCACCACCCAATAAAAGTGAGGGAGTGTGTGAGGTGATTTCTAACCTAACATTTCCTTAGTATTTGATTTTGGAGGTGAATGGCTGGAAATGGAAAGAAGGGTGTGGATACGCCCGACTTGTCGTTAACTGATCTTACGGCCGTGATACAAGGCATCTGCACCGAGCTGAGAGGAGTGGGTGTTCGAGTAGCCAACCTCGAACAATGATGTAGGGAAAAATGCGGAAGCAATAAAGTAACGGTACACGTATGACGTAACTCGAACAACCTCCAAGCTAGCTTAGAAGAACTAGTTTCGAAACACCCTTGGATCGAGTGAAGAGACATCAAGACTATGCAAACTATACTCAAAAGGCACTTGGCTCTTGCAAACAAGTTTGATCAAGTTAGGATGAAGTTCAAATGGATTCCCCATATCAAGCCAAAAGGTTTCTTCAATAAGAGAGAATATCTCTAAGTTTCATGTAATGTCAAGGTTGTCTAATGAAATAAGAAGACCTAGTAGGTATTTATAGGTTCACCTCACTTATGAAATAATGACATAAAATCCCACAACTTGGGTCAAAACATAAAAGGCCACGCAGGGCTAAAATAGAAAATAGTCAAAAAACTAGTTAAAATCTCGTCAAGTAGGTAACAGGACTAGGCGGAGCGCCTAGTGTAAATGGGCCTGCAGAGGCGGCGTGCCTCAAAGTTGAGGCGGAGCACCTGGAGCAATCTTTTGAGAATTGATAATACCATCCTTAGCCAAATTTCGAGCCACATTGGGGGTAGGTGGTCTGCTTACCCCTTGAGGCCGTCCGCCCAAAGCTGGAGCATGTGGAGAAGGGCTCAAATCAGTGTTAGGCTCTCCTCCTAGGTGTTGGGGCGGTCCGTCCAAAGCTGTGCTCAAGCAGAACATCTTCAAATCGCTCCTGAACTCTTCTCCGAAGCGCTTGACCTTCCGTCCTTTGCATCCTTCAAGCTTGGCTCTTGATGGTTGGTGTTTTGGCTCAATTTGGCCTACATCATTCTTCTCTTTCTTGAAAGAATTTAGTTCTCGAAATCAAACAATCAAGAATTGCAAGCATCGACAAATACAACTAAAACCTCCTACTACGAAAGTAGGTTAGTGCAAATTGTGTGGAAAACATACTCTTATGTTATAACCAAATATCAATAGCAATTAAAAAGTTCATGCTTCAAAGGGAAACAACAAGTACTTGGCTTGGCAAAGACGTGCACTCAACACAAGAATAAGCAAAGAGACCAATAGGGCATGGAAAATGCAAGATCAAACTATCAAATTTCCTATGATCCCTAAGCTCATATCATACATACCAAACCTTTAATGCAATATTTTCACAATGTGGTACATTAGTTTTGGCATGCTCAACTCTCAAAATGTGATCAACATTTGGGATGGAGTAAGCAAAATAGCTCAACCTACAACTAGCATCAATTACTCCACTCCCTTTCTTATAAGCACTCTTACTCACACCAAGAGATTCTTTCCCACCTCCAAATTCACTCTTAGGACAACCCTCCTCACAAGACAAACTCCTAAGAAAGGCATTAATAATGACTTCTTCATCATCACAACCCAAATAACCAAGAGTAGGGTCCACAGAAGAGTCATCCACCTCACTCAAAATCTCAAACAAAGAGTTGTCTAAGGAGTCAAATCCTTTACACCATGGAGGTTTTAACTCATTCTCAATTCTAGTTCGATACAAATCACCACCACAAATAAAGATGCCCTCAAATAAAGGGTTGGTCAAAGTAAGCATCTCATCCTCTGGTCAAGAAAAGGTGAAGTATCAAAACTAGGTTCATCACCCACAGTTGAGGAGTCATCATAGATAACACTACCATCCCCACTACAACACATAAGCCCACGAAGGTCAATTATATCAATAAGGGCATGGTCAAACAACTCATCTTCCCCTTTATCAAAAATTGGTGGTGTGTCATAACAAGGCTCACAAGCATGGTCAACTACAACTTCTTCACTAAAGAGAGGTTCATTGAATACCGGGCTCACATCATGATGTGGCTTATCAACCCTCTCAACTAGTGGCTCAGATGCACACACAAATTGACAATTAGACTCTTCACTAGTTGTAAGTCCAATAGATGCATTACAAGCACCAACTAGAATTGAGTCCTCACAAGACAAGGAATTGACATGTTCATGAAAAGGTGTAGAAACAGTTACTCTTGAGTTGCTTCCTTGAGCACTCATAGCACTTTAAGTGTCATGTTCAACTTCTTCTTTACAAAACTCACAATGAAGATCTTTATCACCTTGCCTTCCTTCCAAAGCACATGGTTGAGGCTCCAATTGCTTTCTTCCAAGAGTACCTACACAAAAGCTAAAACAAGAAGAAGAAGAATAAGATAAAGCATGGTTAGACTTAACGGTGTCCTCACTGTCAATTAGTCTTTCCTCTCTTCTCCTTTGTTTCACTTTTCTCTCAAGGCCAAGTGTAGATTTGGGTGACCATCCACTCACATCACTCCACACATCCTCTCCTTTTCCACTCTAGGATTGTCACCGGTCACTCCCTTACTTCTCTCAATCTTTTGTCCCTCGTGTTCAAGTACAATGGAATGAGGTTCAAGAATTTCCTCATTTGGAGTAGAGTGACTCTTCCCTTCAACACGAGATGGCATAACAATAAGATTTACAGCTTCGGGCTCAATCACCATGGTGACTTAGCTTTAGCCGCCTCTTTAAGCTCCCTTATAAGCTTCTAATCATCACTCACTTGCTTGGGTGACAAAGGCTTAAGTACATGCTTCTCGCCCTCATGCTTAGCCGTATAAGTATGTTTGGCCATTATGAATCACATGTCTATCATATTGCCAAGTTTTTCCCAACAAGATATGGTAAGCTTGCAAAGGCACGACATCAAACATAAGCTCATCATGATAAGTCCCAATCTTGAACTTGATCAAGACTTGCTTCACCACTGTCAGCTCCCCACACTCACTCAACCATTGCAATCGGTATGGATGTGGATGTTTTAGAGTAGGCAACTTCAATTGTGAAACCAAAGATTGGCTCATCATATTAGCACAACTACCCGAATCAATGATCATTGAGCACACTTGCCCCTTCACTCTACATCTGGTATGGAACAAATTCTCCCTTTGCACATCCTCCCCTCCTCTATGAACATGGCACTCAAACTCCGACGTACCACAAGAAAGATATTAGGATCATCACCTTTCGCCGCATCCTCTTTACCCTCTACTCGATCACCCTCCTCAACTCCCTCATCTTCGAGCTCACTTTCTTTCTCACACACCAACCCATCGTCAAGATAATCATTGTTTTACGGGTGGGGAAATATTTAGCAAAGTGCCCATATCCCTTACACTGGTGCATTGAAAAGAAGAAGCACTAGGAGTATTTAATTGAGTTTTAGAGTTACCTTCCGACTTCTTGAAGTCACTCCATGGTGTTGCCTTCTCTAAAGGCTTCTCCACCTCTCGACTTCCACTAGCACTACTTGTGTTTGGACTCTTCCAAACCTTAGGTCGGCTCACAGGAGTAGAAGTAGCACTTCTATAGCAAGTAGACTTGTCTTCCTTAATCCACTTTTCGGCCTCAATGAAAACATTGCATGAATCTTGGAGTGAATGGAAAATATGCAACCTCAATTGAGAAGCAATCTCTCGGTTTAAGCCATTCTTGAATCGAATGATGGCTTACTCCTAATCTTCCATTTCCATATCAAGAGCTATTCAGTTTTTTTCAAATTCATTAAAGTATTCATTAATCAACTTGAGGCCTTGTTTCAATTCATAGAGCCTTTTGAGTTGCTCTTGTCGATAGTTGGGTGTCACATATTTGTCACTTATCAGAATTTTCAACTTCTGCCAAATAATGCGAATAAGTAACCTAATAGCCCGTCTAGACTTCGTAACCGACTCCCACCAAGTGGAAGCATAGGCCTCAAATAAAGCAATGGAATAGGTAGCCTTCTTCTCATCGGACATATCATTTGTATTAAAGACCCGCTCCAATTGGAACTTCAACTCTAGAAAATAGTCCGGATCACTAGTTCCATTTAAGGTAGGAATAGTGATCTTCACACTATTGAGATTGTTGTCACGACACCCACGGTTAGGTTCTGGTTGACCCCCATAGTAGTCGTCGAAATCATCATACTTACGTCTCAAGTTCCTCCCCACATAACCCCCTTGAGGTCCACGACCTTGTCCACGACCTCTATTCATTCCACGACCTCCATTTATTGCCCTCCTATTCCGATAGGGTGGCTCAAAGTCATCAAAATCATCACCAAACCCGAGTACCTCTCCTTCTTGAGCCTCAACATCTTACTCATCTGGTACAACATTTCTACGGGGTCTTATAAGTGGTGAAACATTACCTTGGGGAATGCCCAACACTCTCTCAAGACAAATAGCTTCATCTCTCAACCTTTGTTGTTGAGCTATCTTGGCAAAATGATCCGGCTTCACGGTTGAGCCATCACTTGTGCCTTCACCGGTTTCTTTTGGGACACTCAGGGTCCTTTCTCTTTCATGATTCTCAAGCCTCAAACTTATGGCTTTTACCTCGGCCAATAGGGTGGCCAAAGTGCTTTCCGGGACCTCAACGGTCTTCCTTACTTCTCCGGCCATGTACCTAAACAACAAATAAGAGATTAGTGCAAAAACCTCACACACTCCCTCACTTTTGAATGTCACTTGGGTACACTTAATTTAGTAGGGTAGGATCACTCAAGCTTGATTCTAAAGGCTTCATGTATTGAACAACCTTCCTCAATAACCTACAAGTCCACAAAAGTAAAGTGCTCTTCGAGAAGAGCGGAGTTAATGGGTCTCGATGGACGAGCGGCTTTATAGTGAGCATTTGAAGCCAAGAATGTTCTACGAGTCTTTTTTGAATTTTCAATCCCAACCACACACGAGTTATCATAATAGCTCAAAGAACTAGCACTAGAAGAGTATGAAAAATACTCAAGGAGTACTAGCCGGAAGTAACGTAAACAAAGAACACACGAAAACTTAGGAAGTAAACTACCACGACCCCAAAATGGGGTGAGGCGGTTCGCCTGGACCAAAGTCCAGAGAGGGTATTTTCGGTGAGGCGGTGCCTTGCAATGAGGCACTCCGCCTGGAGCTGTTCCTGCAGCTTCTTTAACAACGGTTTTGACCCGTTTTCACCAAAACATTTTCAATGATTTCAATTTGTTTCTCAAATCCAAAGGTACCCAAAGTTGTATTCAACTATTCCCAATAATACCCAATTATTTTTGGCAACAAACAACCAACAACAAGCTTCAATTCATGCTTCAAAGCTATTCAAGCAATGGTTTCAAAGTTGGAGTTTCAATCTTCTCAAATCAAATCCACAACTCCAAATCACGTTATGAGGGTACCAAATCAACAAAAATACATCATATATCAATCCCCAATAACAATCATTGAATGGGTCATCGAATCCAAAAAAGTTCTATCAATTTTTTGGCAAAATGCATAAAATACCCCTCAAAGTTGTCCCGAAACGCCCCTTACGACCTTTAACTATGCGGGGGATCTATTACCCCCCTATAGTTGTCTGAGGTGTTATTAAAAGCCCCCTTCTCGGTTAAGCCTAGTTTTTAAAAAGAATGTGATGTTCACGCACCAATTAATGATTGCCACGTGTCCCTTCTCGGTTAAGCCTAGTTTTTAAAAAGAATGTGATGTTCACGCACCAATTAATGATTGCCACCTGTCAAAGTATCAAAATAAATAAATATAAATTCCTCTTTACATTTATCTTTTTATTTTGGTTATTTTTCTTCATCCCCTTTTTATTTTTATTATCCCATTTAATATCATCTTCCCAAGCACAACCCATAATCAAATCAAAACACTGCTAATTTGAAGAAACTTTAAAATTAAATTACCATCATCTAAGCCACCACCAAAATTACCAAAATTCAAATCAAACAACTACTGAATAGCTATCAAGTTAAAATCTGGATCAAATTTGTCGCCCAAAAGACAACAAAATCAGTAAAGAAAGCCCAACAAAGTCAAGACAAAACAAAACCCAAATGAAGCAAAACTAGTATCAGTTTCGGATTCTCCTTTTATCTTTCGCAAACTCCGTCACCATTTTAAAAAAATAATGGCCAGCAGGGCGGTGCTAGTGGTGGAGGAGAAGTATCTGTCAATGTCACTCTTACTTTACTTAGGATCTAAAAGCGCCCTTCAAAATTTTTAGTGTTCGAGAAATTAAACATGGCTCTAAACTGCAGATGATTCCCTGTGATAGCGCCAGTGCTTTTTGTTGAGCATTACATGGGTATTTCATATGCTTCTATTCACAGTTGAGTAGCACTCTATGGTAAAATGTGCTGCATCTTTCTATGTTTTAATATCAAAGTGTATGGTTGAATGTCAAATGAAATGATAATTTATTGTGCTTCAACCTTCATTTTAGGTGGGGTTAAAGCAAACTTTATGTAATAAAATCAAGATAAAACAAAACCCAAATAAAGGTGGATGAAGAAAGAATGCTATAAAACTGGTTGGCTATGGTGTTTCGTGGGTTTAGATTGACGGATTTTATGCCATGGTTAGAATTATTTAACAATGGCCGGAATTATTTTTCGGCGACCTGAATTAGGAATTGGTAGAGAAGAAAGAGAAAAGATGAAGAGAAAGAAAAAAAAATTAAGAGTTATAAAAGGAAAATAAAAATAGAAGAAAATCTAAAAAAAAAAGTGAAAAACTAAAATTTATATGAAAAAGATCATCTCACTCTCCCAAGGAGTGTGTACTACACTCTCTATGCCACCTGGAGCGTGAAGGGTATATTAATTCAGTTTTGGAAGTGTTCAGGGGGGTAATAGGACTCCCGCAAAGTTAAAGGTCGTAACGGGCGTTTCGGGACAACTTTGAGGGGTATTTTATGCATTTTGCCCAATTTTTTTGTGATTTTTCAACTTTTTTTATTTTTTTCTTCTTTTTCTTTTCTTCAAAAAGAAAAACAACAAGAAATCTAAAGATGAAACTAATGTAGGCACGAAGAACATGATGAGGATTTGTAAGAACAAATTCTAACCTGGCTTTGATACCAACTGATGTAGGGAAAAATGCGGACGCAATAAAGTAACGATACAAGTATGACGTAACTCGAACAACAACCAAGGTAGCTTCGAAGAACTAGTTTCGAAACACCCTTGGATCAATTCAAGAGACACCAAGACTATGCAAACTATCCTTAAGAGGCACTTGGCTCTTGCAAATGCGTCCTTTGTATCCTTCAATCTTGGCTCTTGATGGTTGGTGTTTTGGCTCAATTTAGCCTGCATCAACGACCGAGCCTCCGAGGCCTTTCCAGGAACCGGGGCTAGACCAAGCAATTCTACTCCCATGAAACCGACGGAATTTGTTGAGTTGGCCCAACGCCAACAATTGAGAGATGAAGCTGCTCGCAATGAGAAAAACTTGGGCATACCCCAAAGGAATTTAGCAGCCGTTGCTGATGAGGGTGATGTTCAAGATTAAGAGTATGTTGAAGCTGATTATGAGCTACCACTCTATCCCCGAGGTCAAGCTCACTGAGGCCGTGGAAACCTTCACGGTCGAGGACGATAAGTTTATGTTGATAAACGTCTTGAACGTGAGGTTGATTATTACTATGATGATTATCCGGAGAAAGCCCGAGGTGGTAGAGATACAAACTTGAACAGTTTCAAGATCACTATTCCACCGTTCAAGGGAACTAGATCACTATTCCACCGTTCAGGGGAACTAGTTATTCGGACCAATATCTTTATTGGAAGGTTCGATTGGAACAAATCTTTGAAATAAATGAGATGATCGATGAGAGAAAAGTTGTCTATGTTATTGCTTTGTTTGAGGAATATGCTTGTACTTTGTAGGAGTCTGAAAAGAGAATGAGAAGAAGGCATGCTTTACTCGAGCACCTTACTTGGGTACAATTTAAAAGAGTGATGTATTCTAAGTATGTGACGGCTAAACATCGTCAAGAGCAACTTCAGAAGCTCTATTATTTGAAACAAAGGTCTAAATCGGTCAAGGAGTACTTTGATGAGTTTGAAAAGATTCGGCTGGATCTTGATATGGAAGAAGAAGACGAGCAAGCCATCATTTAATTAAAAAATAGGGTGAATCAAGATATGTCATCTCAATTGAGACTGCATGTGTTCCATAATATGGATGAAGCTTTCCATGTAGCGATCGATACTGAAAAATAGGTGAAGGACGATAGAGAAAATCAATATCGAGGGAGCACTACAACTAATCTTTTGAACGGGGCAAGGAATGGAAGAGTGTGAATCCTACCAATGCCAACACTGGCCATGATCAAAAGAACCCCTTCGAGAAGGAAGTGACCAATTATAACTCCAAGAAGTTGGGAGGAAAAACTCAACTTAGTACTCCTAGTGCTTCATCAATTCAATGGTATAAATGCAGGGGTTATGGTCACATGGCTAAAGAGTGTCCGACATGCAAAGTTGTGATGCTGCTCAAAGATGGAACCGTCCAAGAGCAAGCGAGTGACTCCAAGAAGGAAAATGGAGAAGTGATGGACCGAACTGATCATGATGAAGATGATCACGAGGCTACCGAAGCTGGTCGTCCAGAAATATTTATTGTGGTTCGTAGAAACTTGAGCACTATGAACATGGAAGATGAGGAACATGTTTAAAGAGAAAATCTCTTCCATGCAAGGTGTCGAGTAAGGGGAAAGGCGTGTTCGATGATTGTCAATTCAGGTAGTTGTTCTAATATGGTGAGCCAAACTTTTTTTTCACAAATGGTACATCCTACAATGAAACATCCTTGTCCCTACCGTTTACAATGGTTGAATGAATGTGACGAATTGAGGGTAGCTAAGCTAGTGTTAACCAAATTTAAAGTGGGCTCTTATCAAGATGAGTTGATGTTTGATGTGGTCCCAATGCAAGCTTGCCATTTGCTATTTGGGTGACCGTGGTAATATGATAGGTTCGTTGTCCATAATGGATGAACCAACACTTACAAAGCTAAGCTCAAAGGTAGGAGTTTCATACTCAAGCCTTTGTCTCCAAAATAAGCCAGCAAGGACTATAAACGAATGAGGGAGCTGAAAGAAGCGAGCAAAGCTAAGTCTCCTATGGGGACACAAATTATAGCCGATGAAATTACTGAAACACCATCCCTGTCAGGTAATATTTGTGCAATTATGCAACCGACTGAATACCTGCGAGGCAATGACAACAATCAGCTGATGATTTGCATCGTGCACAAGGGTATCCTTCTCAACTCTAACGATGAATTCACTAACAATAAACCTTTGCCTAGTGCTGTTCAAAGTGTTTTGCAGGACTTCAGAGACATGTTCCCTGAAGAAATGCAAGGTGGATTTCCTCCATTACAAACAATCGAGCACCAAATTGACTTCATCTCGGGGTCTCAAATCCTGAACTAAACGTCATACCAGTGGAGCTCCAACGGCAGGTGGATGAATTACTGAACAAAGGACTGGTTCAAGAGAGCTTGAGTTTGTGTGGCGTTCCTGTTTTACTTATGCCAAATAAAGATGGAACGTGGCGAATGTGTGTTGATTGCCGAGTAGTTAACAAGATAACGGTAAACTATAGCCATCCTATTCCTCGATTGGATGACATGCATGATGAATTGAGTAGTTCTTGTTGCTTTTTAAAGATTGACCTCAGTTTAGGTTATCATCAAACCCGAATAAAACTGGGTGATGAGTAGAAGACTTCATTCAAGACTAAATTCGGTCGGTATGACTGGTTAGCTATCTATCTTGCCTCTCTAACGCACCAAGCACCTTCATGAGATTGATGAACCATGTGCTTAAACTATTTATAAATAGGTTTGTTGTTGTGTATTTCAATGATATAATTTTTTTGTAATAAATCTGAGGATAAACATGTAGAAAACATAAGGCTTGTGATTGATGTTTTTAGAGATGAAAAGCTATATGCTAATTTCAAAAAGTGTGCCTTTTATGTTGAACGTGTTATGTTCCTTTGTTTTATTGCGAGTGCTAATGGTGTTGAAGTCGATGACTCAAAAGTCGAGGCTATTAAAGATTGGTTGACCCCCACTTTGGTGTCTTAAGTTCAAAGTTTCCATGGGTTAGCTAGTATTGTAGAAGGTTTGTGGCAACTCGTTTGACCGAGCTGCTAAAGAAGAACCAGTTTTTGTGTTGGGAGAGTCCCAGAGAGGGCCTTCAAAGAGTTGAAACGGTTTGCAACTCTCTAATTTTAGCAAAGCGTTTGAGTTGAATGTGATGCATCTGGGGTCGGGATCAGAGGAGTGCTTATGCAACAAGGGAAGCCGATCAGTGAAAAGCTTAAGGGTGCAACCTTGATTTATTCTACGTATGACAATCAATTATATGCCCTCGTTAGAGCACTTGCTTATTGGAAGCATTATCTATGGCCACGAGAGTTTGTGTATAGAAGTGTTCATGAATCTTTGAAACATCTTCGAGGCCAAGAGAAGTTGAATCTGTGGCATGCCAAGTGGGTAGAATTCATTGAGAGCATTCTCTATGTAATTCATTACAAGAAGGGCAAAGACAATGTAGTGGCCGATGCGCTGTCAAGGAAGTTTTCCTTAGCGATTACTCTCGCTTCGAGACTTATGGGGTTCGAGAGCATCAAGTTGATGTATGAACACGACCCAAGCTTAAGAGCATCCGTGATGCTATAATGAATGGTGGAAGAGTGGAAAATTATCAATAGCACGATGGCTATCTCTTTAAGAAGGGGAGAGTTTGTGTTCCTGTGTCATCTTGGAGAGAGCTTTTGGTTCGAGAAGCTCACTATGGCAGCTTAATGGGTCACTTTTGAGTTGCCAAAACTCTTGGTATCTTGACCGAGCAGTTCCACTAGCTGAAGATGCGACGAGATGTGGAGAAGCTTTGAAATGCTTGTTTAGATTGCAAGAGAGCTAAGTCGAGGTCGAACCCTCTTGGTTTGTATACTCTGTTGCCTGCTCTTAATTGCCCTCGGGTTGATATATCCATGGATTTTGTGATGGAGTTACCAAGGTCGAGGGGTGGGCATGATAGCATCTTTGTCGTGGTCGGCCGTTTTTCTAAAATGGCTCACTTTATCCCGTGCAAGAAATATGATGATGCACAACATGTAGCTACTCTGTTTGTTACTCATATCTTTAAATTGCATGTTGTGCCTCCTACTATTGTGAGCGGCCTGGACTCTATGTTCTTGAGTCATTTTTTCAAGTGTTTGTGGGTGACCTTAGCACCAAATTGCTATTCTCGACGTCTCACCATCCTCAGACTGATGGAAAGACCAAGAGAAGGTGAATGCAGAGTTGATTAGATTCTATGCTCTGGAGGAACAGTTTTTGAAGCAGAAAGCTGGTATGCAGTGGTTCAAAGACGAGGATAGGAATACCAAATTCTTTCATGCTCATGTAAATGGAAAAAGAAAGGTGTTGCAGATTAGAATAATTCAGGATGCTGCTGGTTCTTGGCTGGAGAACGAATCAGACATAGCCTAGGAGGCAATCAAATTTTACCAAGCTCAGTTTACTAGTGATGCGGCGCCATATGATTTGTCCATACTTGATCACCTGCCTAGTCTTGTTACGCAGGATCAGAATACTGCTCTTATTGTTGTACCAGATGACAAGAGGTGAAGAAGGCAGTTTTTGGGCTGAATGTTGACTCTGCAGAGGACCTTGATGGTTTTACGGGTGCTTTCTACCATTCGTGTTCGGATATTATTGGCGCTGATGTGGTTAAAACGGTGCAGGAATTCTTTCGGGGTCACTCTCTGCCGCGGTACATCACTTCTACTAACTTGGTTCTCTTGCCTAAAAGAAAAGACTTTGCTACCTTTTCAGATATGAGACCAATTAGTTTGAGTAATTTCAGCAACAAGGTGTTTTTTCCATGGTGATTCACGACAGACTCTCTATTTTTTTGCCTGGGATCATTTCACCCTACAAATTTGGCTTTGTAAAAGGGAGGAGCATTTTTAAGAATATCCTGCTGATGCAAGAGATTATACACGATATTGCTGACAGGGGAAAATCGGCAAATGTGGTAATCAAGCTAGACATGGCTAAGGCATATGATAGAGTTTCATGGGTGTTTCTGATAGAGACTTTGAAGAAGATGGGATTTGGTGAGACATTTATTGGAATGGTTTACACGACTTTGTGCAATAATTGGTATATTGTCCTCGTAAATGGCCAGCCTTTTGGGTTTTTCCATTCTTATAGGGGAGTGAAGAAAGGTGATCCTTTATCACCTATTTTATTTCTGCTTGCTGCTGAGTGCCTTTCCAGAGCTCTGAATGCGCTGCATAGAGATGATACTTTTGTGCCGTATGGAATGCAAAAGTGGAGTCCCTACCTTAATCACCTGGTGTATGCGGATGATATGATTATCTTTTCATCTACTGAGGAGGGATTATTGAAATTGGTGATGGAGACTCTTGCTAGCTATGAGCTTTCAGCGGTCAGAAAATCAATAAGGAAAAGAGTAATGTGTACATGCATGGCCAGGTTCCACAGTTGATAGCTGACAGGTTGCTCGATATTACTGAGATACCGAGGGGAGATTTTCCTTTCAAGTATCTTGGCGTGCCTATTTATTATGCTAGGAGGAAGAACAGTCATTACAACGAGCTGGTAGAGAAGGTGCAGAAAAAGCTTGAATCCTAGACTGTTAAACTGCTCTCTATAGGTGGACGGGCGACTTTGATTTCCTCAGTGCTTCAGAGTATGCCCATTCACTTGTTATCTGCTTGTGACCTCCCTACTGGGGTGGTGGCTCAGCTTCACAGGATGTTTGCCAAGTTTTTCTGGAGTAACTAAGTAGGTCAAGATAGCAGGAACTGGGCTTCTTGGAAGACTCTGTCTCATCCTCTGAATGAAGGTAAAGTTGGGTTTAGGAGCTTTTATGATATTTCCAAGGCATTGTTTGCAAAGCTTTGGTGGAATTTTCGCACCAAGCAGTCTTTATAGAGGGATTAGATGAGCAATAAATACTTGAAAAAGCATCACTCTGTGGTGGTGCCGTAGAAGAGGGATATATGCATGGAAGAAGATGTTATCGAGCAGGCATGAGATCGTTTGGCAGCTGAAGAAGGGCAATTCTTATTTATGGGTTGATAACTGGATTGGACTTGGTCAGTTGTACCATGCAGTTCCACGTGAGTTTGCATGTGATGAGACTGTAGTGTGTGTTTATGAAGTTGCTGAGGGTGGAGTATGGATAGAACAGCGGCTTAGGGAGCTCTTGCCTGAAGACTTTTTTGATCACGTGATTCAAAATGTCAGGCCTCCTACTTGTCCTCAGCAGCGAGATAGGCCCTTTTTGATGCTGGAGTCTCGGAGTACGTTTTCAGTCCGATCAGCTTACCATTTGGTGAGACAAAGGAAGAAGCCATGTGATCTCTACAAGCACATCTGGATTAAAGGTATTCCATTTAAGATGTCATTTTTCTTATGGAGGTTGTGGAAATTTAAGTCCCCTTTAGATGATATGTTGAAGAGGTGGGAATTCAATTTCTCTCTAGGTGTCACTGCTATGTCAACCCTGATGTGGAGACCGTCTCCCATATGTTCCTTAATTCACCTATAGCAGATTATGTATGGAATTATTTTGGAGGTCCTGCAGGGCTTAATTTTGATTGGTTACACTTGACACAAGTCATAAATGTGTGGTGGGATGCTCCTGGTAGCCCGGTCTTGAGGATGATTTGCCATGCTATTCCCATTTTTCTCTTATGGGAGTTGTGGAAATGGATGAGTAATTTGAGTCATGGTGGGTCGACCTCAGCTCATAGATTGGTGTATCTTGTCACACAACATATTATTATGTTGCTGAGTGTTCGCTGGAGGAACTTTCAGTATGCGCCTAGTAGGTGGGTGGACTTATTGCCGGTGCTAAGGGATCATACACCTACGCTTGTGGAGGACAAAGGTTGTTTGGAGTCTGCCTCGGGGGGGGGGGGGGGGGGGAAGGGGGAGGGGATGGATCAAAATTAATACGGATGGTGCTTCTAGAGGTAATCCAGGTGTTAGTTTTTGGGCATTTTGTGTTCGGGATGACAAGGGTGATGTTGTGCATGCTTATGCTAAGGAGATAGATGATTGCATGAAATACTCAAAGTGGAGGCAACGACATTTCTTATGGCCTTGAGGTATGTGGTTTCTACTTCTTATACACAAGTTACTATTGAAACGGACTCAATGTTGCAAAAGAATGTAGTGACAAAGATTTGATAGGTGCCTTGGAAAATTGTACAAATAATGGAAGAGATTTGGAGTTTGATGGAGGGTAGAGAGGTGGTGGTGATGCATGTTTTTAGAGAAGGGAATAAATTGACGGATTACTTGGCGAACTTGACTCTTGATCAAGGAGATGTCACGGTTAATTCGTTTTATGAGTTGGATAGTATGGGAAGGAGGTTGGTGAATAGGGATAAGTGTAATGAGCCAAACATTCATACTAGGCTAAGGAGGAATGTATAGAAACAAGAGAGGTGGAATTTTCCTTCATGCTCGAATCTATGTAGAGGAGAGCATGAAGGCTTTTACTACTAACTTTGATATCGTTTTTGTAGGTACTCTCATTGTTCTAATTCATGGTGTGAAGATTCATCATGCTCATGGTGGTTTTAAGGGAGTTCGAATTTGGAGGCATTCGAGAAGGAGGGGCAGCAAGTTGCTCGCCTCAACGAGCGTACCCAGCGAGCAATAATGAACTTGTGCAACGTGAATTTTTTCGGGCAGCAACTCGCTTGCCTCAACGAGCACAGCTGAGGGTGTAAGGGAGATACAAGCAGATTTTTGCTCGCCTCAACGAGCATCCTTGGCGAGCAAGGAATTGTTAGGCGCGCGTAGGAGGAAATATAAGGGGGCGGGCAGATTTTTAATCTACTCTATCTTTTGGCTCTACTGTTGGATGCTTCATCAAGGATACAATGCAACATATTCAAGGATACTTTTCAAGATTATTTCTCATGGTTTTAATCAAATTCTTAGCTACTATATATTTCTTTAGTTTGTCATACATATTATTCTTAAGTAGTGTGGTAATTCATGTAAAGCATATTATCCAAGTGTTAAATTTGCCTCAATTGGTGGTATTAGCATTATACGATGCTCAACCCAATGAGGTGAACACAATGCTTGGGTATTTAGCTATAGTACCACTACTTAGTCATTATTTAGTCTTAGCAAGTTTATATTTCATTCATGATGTAAAGACTGAATTTATTATTTTTGTTTGTTTATTATTAATAAAATTAGCCGCTAAGCTATAAGCTTTGTGGTATTTTGCTTAAGAGAAAATTCTTTCCTATGGTGAGGACTGAGGTGCAGAGCTAATTCTAAATCTTACGCTGGTGATTCTCGAAACACTGTTTCTTTGCGCTCCCCATCTCTGATTCTGCTTAATTTCCAGTCAACATGGTCTCTCTTAAAAGACAATACATCATATACATGTGACATTGTTAAGGTAGTGTTATTGATGTCCTATTTTCTTTGTTTGTCTATCTGTTTAGATGTATATTTGTTTTTGTTACTTTATGGATAATGAATGTAATATCCATTATTTAAATGTGAGATTGGAATTTTGATGCTTCCTGGATGCTGCTGCCTTCATTGATTGTGCCTCTTTTTCATACTACATACTACCAGATTCAGAGCCTCTATACGACTGAATTGATTGGTCTACTCCTAATGTAGCTGGCAAACGTTTCATCTACTGATTTAAAATTTTGTCCACAATATTGCATTGTCTCGTTTTCCTTTTAATAGGCCGCAGCCCACAGGTACGGAAGGTCCTTTGAGCGTGATACTGCTACATATATATTTATATCAAAGCATCCACATGCTGATTTCTAGGAAATTGAACTAACTAGTTGTGGTTTTAAGGAGGGAAATTGTTCGATTAAAATGGAACTTCCTATAATTCCAAGCATTAGTACTAGTGCTTTCAATTTGAACATCTTTAGTATTAAGCGGCACGTCCACTTCATATAACTAAACACATACCTATCCTTCTGCATTACTTCATCCATGCTAGTTTAGGTGGAAAAATTTGAATCCATACAGAATTTAAGAAACCAGGAAAGTCTCTTGAAGCACAATGCTACTAGTATAACATTTATATGGCTATATATCTTTATTATTAAGGCAAAATGGAAGTTTATGTTAAATTACTTCATATTTAGAAAGTTGTCACTCTTTTGGAACAAACAAAAAAAAAATTGTATAACTGCAATTGAATGAGTAATAAATCAATTCCCACATTCTTTTCAAGATGACGGAACAAAAGACTCCTGATGACGGTAAGGGACTTACCACTCTTAGTCAATTTTGTTGTGGCTCAAACAGAAGAATAGAAGATGATATGTTTCCCTGAGTGAAATTGATCGAAATTTCCTCATGAAATTTTATAATTGAGGTAAATTCAACAACTTATCAAGCACAGGAGAGAATTTGCAGGAAATAGAGAACAATATCAAGGAACAGGTACATGGGACTATAAATCCACCGTACAAGAAACAATATATTGTTTGGGTTGTTGCAACAGTATCTTTAAATGCTGGGCAAGTGGGGTGAGCAATCAAACATGACCGTAAATATACTAAAACCTAATTCTCAGGATGAGGTCAACTTAATTTTAAATATTTGGAACAAAGAATCCCCTTTCATTACCTTTCCATCCCTAGGACTTACTCCCTTTGATCCACTTTTAAGTGTCATCTTTGGCTTATGCATACCTTTTAAGAGATAGTAGTAAAATTAGGTAATTACATTTAATAAATATGTCATTTGAGTACATTGCCTTTATCTCTCTTTTACTTTTTATTCCTTCTGATCCAAAATAGTTGATCACTTTTCTTTTTTAAAATTCAAATAATGTAAATTTTGAACAACATTTTAAGGTATATTTCTTCATCATATTGATATGAAAAGAATTGCAACTTATAGTACTTTTTGTGTATTTTTTTAATATCTAAATTATAATTTTATAATATTGAATAGATCTAGTTCAATTTAACTCCCAAGATTGGTCAAGTTGACTCTTAAAAAGTGAAACCTATCAACTAAAATGGACCGTAGGGAGTATAAACTGAAATAAATACTATTGGGATGTGTAAGAGTAAATTGGGAAAATTGTAATTAGTTCTTTCTTGATATTATAAAATGAAACATAAAAAATTAAAAATAACACTTAAATGGAACAAGAGGGAGCAATAGTTAATAGCATTGACGAGGAATTAAAGTGACCTCAAGCTATGCAAACTCCCTAATAAATAATATTTAATGGAGCATTTCTAGTAGATAGTAAATTTTCAAGGAACCAGCTTCCTTCCAAATTCAAACCATATAATCCATAATTATAACTTTTATACCCAATATTTGATATAACTTTTAAAGAAATTTACGTTACCAGTTAATCAAATATATTCGGTAAAGGGGATTGTGCCTAATGTTTATAAGGTTACTAGATGTTTTTTTGTAGGTTTTGCAAATCATTATCATTTTATAGTGTTAACTATCTAAGTTGCATATACGAATAACATACAAGAGTATATAGTATATAGTTTTCACGGGTAAAAATCATTTGCACCTCCAACTTTGGTTTAAAAATCAAACTCCTCCTCAACTATGAACAATAATAATTCTCCTCCCTTTATCTTAATCTCTCAAAAATCCCTGCTTTACCCTCTAGATTATCAAGTCTTTTTATTTTTTATTTTTTATTTTTTTATTTTTTCATAATATCATGATATATTTTATTTTATGTTATACATATATAACAAAAAAATATTATAATCAAAATAAAAAAGTGTATAATAATCAAAGCATATAAATTAATAATATTATTAATAAAATAAATGAGAAGAATAAATTATAGAAATAATATTACTTGTATTAGTACTTTACAAAAAAAAAAAATCAAACTCAAAGTTAATCTATTACACAATAGAAAATAAAATTTTAATGCATGAAGTACTAGAATAAATTATTGAGGATATCAGTATATTTCATATAAATAAGAATTTAAGCTATTCATTTGAAATAAATTTTAAATAATACTAATGTAGATTATATTTCATCAAAGAGGCGGACTCACATGGTGGGCTAGGATGCACTTGCACTCGCCAGCTTGGCCAAAATATATGAATTTTTATGTTGATTTCTTTGAAAGTCTTGAAATGTATTAATGGTGGCATCGATAAAATAAAATTATCTTTAAGTTCATTGGTCGAGTATGTCTGCAATACTTGCTTTTTTTCTTTATGAATTTACCTGCCACATTTTGAATTCCTCAACTCTCCTCTTTATTTCATTTTATTTTATTTTTATTTTATTTCTACATTATAAATAGTGGTACCTGTAACTTCCAACTCCTAGGTCCACCTCTATTTCATCGATGATAACTAAAACTTAAAAATCTGTATACACGATAGAGAATGAGGGTGAACATACTTTGTAGCAAATTTATATATAAACATATTGATAACATTAATGAACTTAAATTACTATAATAAGCTATATATTATTTAAATCATAGGTAAAATATTTTGATTAAAAACTCATATATAAAAATAAATCACATAGATGGAGATTGAAAAAGTCAAGGATAAAATAGACATTGTATATAGGGACAAAATGACTATTTTTTATAATTGAGGGAGGAGTTTAATTTTTAACTTAAAATTGAGAGGTCAAAATGATTTTCACCCTATTTTTCACAATATACAAACTTCAAACATGATATAGAACACTTACACTTCATCATGGTACGCTAGCAAGCTTACTTCTAACAAAACAAATTTCGTTGTCTTGATTATTAGTTAGCCAATCTTATTTTTTGATATATCAAACTAGGAATGTTTTGACTTAGATATGCCATTTTTGAGACTTGGAGCTCCATTGTATGTGCCGAAAGTTTCAGTAGCTCCAAAATATCATTTATGATTTGCGTGTAAAATTTGAAGCCCTTCGGCAGTCGTTTGGATGGGTTTTGAAGAAGAAGATAAACTTGGAGAAGTTCAGTAAAGTTTTAGTATACACTAAAAACTCCCATCAACTTTAAACTCTATTCCTCTATTGAAAAGATTTCGCTCAGTTGTTTCGGGAGATAGGACTTCGATTTACGTACTAATAATTTTAAAAACTTCGTAATACCTAGTAGGACCTGTCTGTAAAATTTGAGCTAAATCAGACCTCGTTTGGTAGACATCGGAAGAAGGTTTCAGTTTTTATTGTCGATAAATATTAAAAAGAGATTTTCGAGCTCGGTTTTGGCGAATGAGCTCCGATTCGAAATCTGAAAGCGCAGTTAGGTTCGTATGATTATTTATGAATTTTGTGAACTTTCAAAAGTGAATTTCGAGATTGTTCGGCTAGTTTCCACTAAAATGCCGAAAGTTAAATAATTTGACCTTTTTCCATTTAATTTGCATATTGAGTTCCGGGAGTCCGATTCGAGATCCGCCTTAGCAAGTATGTTACATATATTTTGTATAACTGGTATGCAAAGTTGGAATTAATTTGAGTATCATAGAGTACCGTTATAATTTTCGATTAAGAAAAGAAAATATAAAAGTAAAAGGAAATAAAGTAAAAGAAAAATGAAAAGGAAAAGAAAGAAAAGGAAAGGTGGGCGGCTTTCTTACTACAACAGAAGGAGAAACCACGAGAAACAGTGAAATGGAACAGAAAATACGCAGAAGAGAAAAATGCTCGAAAATGAGAAAAGAGCCGGAGAAAGACAGAATTTTTACTCCAAAATATTCAGGTAATAATCTTAATCCATGATTTTAGTTTATTACATGTGTTTAAATATATTTTGACGGTAGAAATTGGGATGTTAGACATCGTTTTAATAAGTTCAACTGATAATCTAAAGGGTCAATTGGACCCCGATAATGGAATTTATTATATATTCGTACTCAGTGAGTTATGGGCAACATATAAATGTAATTTATTTAATGGTTTGGTTATGTGACCTTAAACCCTGTAAATAGGCCTGACCTACGTATTGCGTATGCGAATAGAATATCAGGTTCCTACCTGGATTGTTCTAAGATGTAAGGAATGAAGCCTTTAGCCTTATGTGATATATTTTTCTGGTTATTGAACACAGCGGGATCGTTTGGCAATGAATCCAAAGGACAAGCGGTTATTGAGTGGTTGTACTAATTTTGTAACAAGGTAAGTGTTTATATCCATTTCTTTGGAGGCACCTGGCCTCGTAGATTTTCTACCACGTGTTCCTTACGTGTGTAGCTGCCGATAGGCGTACTCATTATGCCTTAGCTTTGGATTTACATTGTATATTATATGTTATGTCTTTTTTTTTGGTATTGCATTGAGGATCTGAGCATTGTACTCTAGTTGTGAGTTGGCATCTACTTCCCGGCTGTCGATTAGAGTCTCTCGCCGGTAAAGGGTTATTATTGCATCATATTGCATTCATATGCATCATATGTCATTAATATACATTACATTGCTATATCATTTACTAAGTGCAGGAGTATTCCACATCTGGTTTATATTATATATGAGCAGGAGAATTCCGCTCCATTGCATCATATTGAGGGTACGAGGATTCCGTCCTAAGAGCAGGAGGATTCCGCTCCATTGCATTATATTGAGGGTAGGAGGATTCTGCCCTAGGAGCAGGAGAATTCCGCTCCATTGCATTATATTTAGGATAGGAGGATTCCGCCCTAAGAGCAGGAGGATTCCGCTCCATTGCATTATATTGAGGGTAGGAGGATTCCGCCTTAGGAGCACGAGAATTTCGCTCCATTGCATCATACTGAGGGCAGGAGGATTCCGCCCTAGGAGCAGGAGGATTCCGCTCCATTCAATTGGCACATGTGACCCTTTGCATCATATTTCATTTCATCGCATTTCATTTCATTTCATTTCATTTTCATACCATTGTGTAGACTTGTGGTACATAACTACTATTCTGCTTATACGTGCGTTGCTTATTTGTTGATATGTTTCTGGCTCGTATTCCTGGTTGAGTTTATGGTTTTATACGTGTTTCCGGTTATTATCTGGCTCTGCCTTTTATAATTTAAATAAGAGGAATTTGGTTTATATGTTTCTTCTCCCTGGCTAGCTATCCTATTCTTTGAGGTGGCTAATCTGCTCCACTTATTGAGTCTTTTGACTCACCCTTGTTTGTTGTTTGTTTCTTATCTATCTATTTCCTTTCTGCAGGTTGCCTTCCAGGATTGAGTTCGCCACGTTGTGAAGGAGCGAAAACGACTTCAGCTGTCAGGGTGAGCCAGCTTTTATTTCAGATGGCCACCAGTTTATTGTTTATTATTTCAGTTGCATTTTGCTCCCTTCAGTAGGTATCTGCCTTATTTTGTACTCTTATATGTCTAGTATGGATAGCCCTAAACCTAGTATATTGGGTAGTCAGTTGTAATTTCTTTTGTACAACTTAGAGGTATCAGTATGTCTGTGTGTTTTTTAGTCTTATCCTTATTTATGAATTGTTATATTCATTTTCTTAATTTAACTGGTAAGGGTTCGCCCGACGGGTCTAGGGGAGAGTGTCGGGTGCCCGCACTGCCTAATTGGATTCCGGGTCGTGTCAGTTAGTATCAGAGCCCGGTTTATAGTCTATCCATACTAAGACAGTGTCTAGCAGAGTCTCGCTGATGGGTACGTAGACGTCCGTACTTATCTACGAGAGGCTATAATACCATTTAGGAAGTTTCACTTCCTTCATTTCTGGTCGTGCGTCGGTCTAGGATTCAAAAGTATTTTCGTTAATTCGTTAATTCCTTCGTGGTAATTGTGAACTCTCGTGTGACAAATCAGCAAACGGTATGAGTTCAAGACGAAGCAGTCTAGCCTGGGGCTAGTACTGACGAAGACCCGAGAGTTTTGATCGTGCTGACGATCTAGTTACGAAGGCCCCAGCTATACGAGATCGCGATGGGCAAGGGAGAAGGGCCTTGTTATTCCCTCGGCTCTCTACAATGCTTTTACGAGAGTTTTGGCGATGCAGATACCGCAAGAACCTATTATTCGCTAGGCAGCTTATCAGGTCGCCGCATATGCAGATGTTCGGACTTAGAGAGCTCTTGTTCCAGTTCCTGATGTTTCCCCAGTAAATTATGTTGTGGAGGCAGCATGTGTTGTTCCTCTAGTTATTCTGGCTGGTTAGCTAGCCCGAGTACTGGCTCGGTCCACGTATCTGAAAAGGCTGTATTATTTTACCCAATTGAACCTTCTGATGTTCTTAGGCCATGCACCAAATAATCCCTGTGTAAGTTTTTTTGTTAAAATACAATGATGTTAGCGTATCATTCAGGCTCTTGATTATATTGAGCGGTATGGTGTTGATTCTTCTGCTTTCTAGTTTTAGGGGTCCAGCCTTGAATTGGTGGACCGCTATCTTATTAGCTAACTTGGTTCGATTTTTCTTCTAGATTCATGGAAAAATTCCTTTCGTGTAGCTAGCGAGATGAAAAGTGTTGCCAATTTGAATGGATTGGACAGGGTGGCCTATCGGTTAGCCTGTTGATGTTTCAGAATATGAGATTGAATTCTATAGAATGGCTGCATATGCATTAGAACTAGTGCAAGAGCCTTTCGAGAGATTAAAAGATTTATTGATTACCTTTCTCCTTCCTTGATATCCCAGATGGCTTGAAAAATTGAGGTTGGGACTTCATTCGATGTCGTTGTCGATATTTCTCAAAAGTATTAGGTATACCATAAGTTAGAGGGGGAAGAGTTCGAGCAGGAGAGCAAGAGATCCCGTGGCCCTAGTGGGTAACCATGGTACCTCATTTGGAGGTAAGAGTTCTGATTATTTTTGGAGGTCACCTTCTAGGTTATCTCAGCTTGTGTCACGTGATTCTTAGAGTGTGCCAGTAGCTCGTCAAGATCAGATTCAGTCTTTACTTTACAGCTACCAACAATATTTTCGGCTTCCATTTTTAAGCGAAAAGGTGGTATCATTGTCGTGAGTCTGGCTATTCTTTGAGGAGTTTTACCTTACTCCGACAAGTAGGCAATCGTCTTTTCTCTCGTCATCAGGCATCTGAGCAGTCGCAGGGGATTTTATTTAGATCTCAATCAGCCAGACAAATGCCACCATCCAGTAGAGGTCGAGAGTGTGGTGGTAGTGGTTCTTCAGAAGGTGATTATCAGGGTAGTGGCTCAGCTGCAGAGACAGTTCTATAAACTGCCAGTCTGGCAGGATGCTGAGGTATCCGATGTAGTAGACCCATGTATTTCTTCTTCCCTTATATGTGAGTAAGATTTGATTCTTCTGATCGATCTGGAATGATGTGTCTTATCATGTTTCGATGGTTTCCTTGGATATTGTCTTTATTAAGAATCGGCTGCGGTAGAGGGGCGAGCTTCTGGTATGATTTATTCCCGGCATTGGTGAGACCTTACTAATTTATCTGGTCTAAATATGAGAAATTTGACGGTGAGTGTCGCTATTATCTGCCTGGCATCTTGTCATGCCACATTCTATTATTATATCAAATTAGTTTACCTCTGTTCTCGGAACTTCCGTGTTGGTTGGATTATGGGATTCTAGTTCATCACCATAAGGGAGTGTCATGGTTTCTTCCGGTATAAAGTGGTTAGTAAGTAATATTCAATCTACGTGTCTCCTCTTGGTTTGAAATTCTAGTAAAGTCATGTTATCCCATGAGCTTATCTAGGTTATAAAAGGGTTTCTGGTAAATTGTTAGAGTTTCCTTCTTGTTGGGAGGTTAAATTGGCATGGATGTTGTTCTATAGAGCTTATTTAATATCTATTTCTTCAAGTGCGATTCTTTGGCTAACTTGACTCGTAAGTAGTTTAGCTCAGGTAGCCAAGTAAATAAGAAGATGAGCTTCCTAAAGCTCTAATTATTTCTATCCTTAGTCCGTTGCCATCTCTTCTTTGTTCGGCACTGATGAGCTTAGACGGTCAGTAGTCTCTTATAATGTTCCCTGTGTTGAGCAAGAGTACGTGCTATTGCAGCAGGGTAAGCATATTATTGTTTTTCAGGGCTTCTAAGGGTAATAGAAGCACCATCCATCAGGCGGTGGTCTTTACGACAAAGGTATGGAGTTGTGAACTCGAGAGTTGCAGTTGTTTGGCAACTTGAAAGGACAGTTGGTAGCTTAGATTTGCCTACGTTCAGCTTTTAGCTAAATCTTCTTTAGTCCAGCAGACTGTGCGAGGATGGTTATTCCTATTCAAATAGTTTCATGAGTTTGTGCTTTAAGTGGAGGAGTCTTCCTCTAAATACTGAATGGTAATAATAAATCTCTAAGGCGTTGATACAACTTTTGTCACGACCCAATCTAGGGCCACGACAGAAACCTACAATGAGTGTCGATCATTGGTAAACCCACTAATAATCTATTAATGCTCGAGATAAGCTAGCAACCTGATCATATATACGTACCTATTTGCTGAAAGCATAAAGTCTGGAAAGATGACACGACTTTAACTTGTTGGCAATTAGAACACTAAGCCAAAAATTCTGCTATGTCACACTTCATTCCGTCCCACCAATAAATTTGTTTAAGATCATGGTACATCTTAGTCGAACCTGGATGAACAGTGTATTTGGAATAATGTGCCTCTATCATAATCTGTCCACGTAAATCTGCAATATCAGGGACACAAAGTCTGTCTTTATACATGAGAACACCGTCAATAGTAACCCTGTATGGTGACTCCGGTTTTCTTCTGGCTATCTGTCTGTATTCAACTAGAACTGGATCCTCATACCGACACTGTTTTACTTTATGAAAATTTAGAGTTAAAGGTCTAGTGCAGTTTGTCATCCATCCATCATTGACATATCTCCTTCACACCTCAACTCTTTGAAAAGTTACTTTAGCATTATAAGTGCACATATAATCAACTTTGTTGCTGGTATTCTGCCTCAGCTCATGGTCCAACTACATGTCTCTTTTATTTTCACTTTTTCAAGTCATAATATTTCCAATTCAAAGACAATACCCTGAAGTAAATGTTCAGTCTAAAGATCATTCCTGGTCTGCATCATATTGTCCAGTAGTATTTGTATGATCCTTATACTTATATGATAGACCCTGTTCAGATGAACCTTTGACATACATTCAGACATGAGTAACTGCATTTCTACAAGGAGCTTGCGGAACAACCCTAACATCAACTCAGGTGTTGCATAGTCCGTTCGTAAAAAAATAAAATTTCTTTGCATCAAATCTTCTATAGTGTGTAGTGACAAGGTACTTCAAAAGCTCCCCCTATTGCATCAAGTGTGAGCTAATTCTTAGTTCCATCGACCTGTTCGATATCAAAAAAAGTATATCGACGAGGTGATTCGTCGGCGGAATCATGTTAACCCATTCAAAGTTCCGTGTATCTTTATTTCGAAAATGTAGAGCTCTCCTCTCGTGATCGAGGAAGGATCAGATAGTCAAAATAAGTCGGGCAATGGTGTTATGATATTATCCAGATATATTTTATTCCAAAAGTTCGATATACGTGTTATAATTTTCATCCTGTAATCAGAAGATAATGCCCGTGGAGTATTTTATGAAGGTCGTGCAAGTTCTCTTGTTATCTACTTGAATCTTGCTTTAGACTTAGGCTCATTGTAATCACCTAATTTTGGCACAAAAATTCAATTTTTTTCTCAAATTTTTGTGTTTATTTGTTTGTGATCTATGGTTGTCTTTGTTAGATGTTTACATTCAATATTAGCTAGTTTTAGCTAATTACTTAGAAGAAAAAGTATGAAAAATGCCAAAAATACTTGTCATCTGTTCAATAGTGATTTTATGTTTTGATTGTGAGAATATTGCAATTTGTGTGTTTTAAATTTTAGTTAATTGTGTATGCTTTGAATAATTTTTACCATGTAATGGCTACTTGTAAATTCAGTCTAGCTCATTCCTAGAAACCTATCCAGCCCACTTCATAAACCCAATACCCCTGACCCGATCCGGCCCATTTCCCATTTAGTTTCCCTAATTTCCCCTCCTTCACTAAAAACGATCAGACAAAGGGAAACGTGGCCAAGTCTCCACCTCCGCCTGAGCTCCTCGACGGCGATGGCGACCACCCCTCCGGTCTAAATTTTACCATTACCCTGTCGCCTTGGCATCCTCTATCCACTCCTCACCTCGGATTCCTAAAAATTAATCTACAGTGTGACATAGATCTGGTTTCAAAGAAGTAGCAAATCCCTGACTCCGGGGACGTCGAATTTTCTGGCTAACCCTATACCTTTGGACTTGTCTTGGTCTCCTATACTCATTTCTAAAGGTATTCTTCTTGGAAACCCCTCAATTTTCCTTCTTGTATCCTCTGCATGTGTTCCCTTTTGCTTTTGGGGACTATGATTTGGTTCGTTTTATTGGATGACGCTAATGACGTCGAGGAAAGGCTGTTTAGTTGAACTAGTGGTGATGGGTCAGAGAGATGGTGTCTTGGGGACTGCGGTGATATTGTATGATTGGCTGATTGAAAGCCGTTTGTGAGCTGAGTGGGAGCTGCGGCTTTAACCGTGCAATGGTGGTGTCGAGTCTGGGAGTTCTGATGATGAGATGGAGACGAGGTCGTGATAGCGAGGACATAGCAGAAGTAGTGGTGGTGTAACATTGGCACCAAGGCTGTCTGAAAACTTGGCTAGGCTGCTACGATAGTGTTTGTGTGAGTGATGGTGATGATCCGAGGCAGTTTGGACAGTTGGTTGTTGTTGTCGCAGTTTGATCCGATGATGTGGTGTTTGATATAGCCGTTCCGAGGGTGAGTCAGTGATGGTTACTTGGAGCTTATTCAAGCAGGTGGTATCTTAGAGATGCCAAGACGGTGACGATGGTACTGATGCAGCGAGACAGCCTCGACTCGATGGCGATAGTGATGGTTCAGTGGCGACTTGACACGATGATGGCAGTAGTGATGGGGTAAACTTACTGGAGGTGATGTGAGTTTAATGAAGGCTTGTGGGGGAATTACTTTCTTGCTTGTATGGGTGTTGCAATGTAGTCACAATGAAGATGATGGGATTCGAGGCAGCGCTGTGATGCTAGTAGCGTTGATGACTAGTATTCCAAGGGCTGTGATGGTGAAGAACTGTTCTCAATGGCAACGAGGTTGTCAAAGCTGATCCGAGGGGGTTTCAATGGTATTTGGAGGTCGTGAGGCTGTTGGCGACGATCGAATGGTGTCGGCAGTGGTGGCGACACTATGCTTTAACGGATTAGATGGGATTTGTGAGCCTCTTTTCCCTTCTTTGCTGTTTAGCTTAGATCATTTTAGTTGTTTAAGTTTTAAGTTAGTTAGATGATAAATTAGAAAGATCATGTTTTAATTCTGGCATGAAATTGAAAATATCTTATGCATTCGGATTTAGCTTAATGAATGAGTTATGAAGGGATATTGTTTAGTATGATTGGCATGAGATTTGTGTGCTTCTGTTATAAGTTGTGAGATTTGTAATGTATGAAAGCTTGGGTAAACATCCTAACCAGTTTTGAGTAGAAAGCATAGCAGGTTTGTGAAATCACCTATGTACTATTTAAATCTGAAAAAAGTCGGAACTTTGTTTAGTTTTCTTTCCAGTGAGGGGCTGCATGAGATGCACAAATGTTTAGTGGTTAGAATTGATTTGTAGTTTGTTACGAGTAACTAGGGCTGTTCTGTTTAGATTTTGGAGTTCAAATGGTCACTTTCAATCATTTCAGACTTAAGTGAGTTTGGTATGAAATATAGATAAGCTGGGAGTCTCTTTTGGGTCAAGAAATGAGTTCTTGGCTAAAGCCTTTTTAAGTTTAAATTTCAGATTTTGTGTAGTTCAAAGGGATTCAAAAAAGGGTCAAAGTTGAGGTACATATCAGCTTAAACAAAATGAGATTTTACATAGGATTCCCGGTACTTTTCTGAAAAGCAAGTATGCACATGTGACTTTGCCCTTTGACTTACTTAAACACTCAACCCTTTTGTGCTTTTCATTTATTGTATGGCATGCCTTGTTTGTCAAGTAGGGAGGACATTTAATGTTTTTGGGGTTGGATTATAGCTTTCCAACAGCTCTTATTTGCCTCTATTTAAGAGAGGTTGTTACTCACTTGTAAAGGGGGGGGGGGGGGGGGGGAGATCTGCAAAAGAAAAAATACATTTTCTCTCTACACTTCACCAGTGAAAGAAAGAGAGCAGATCTGAAAATAGAGAGGAGAACATCTGAATGACATTAGAGCTGAGAAACAACATCAGGGAAAGACATTTTTTCTTTCTCTATCACTTTCATATCTCCAGAACACTTTAGATAAAAATATTGAGAGCAAAAAGAGAGAAATGAAGTGAGTAATAGTGAGAGTTGATTGAGATTTAGGCTTGAGGTTTTGAAGTCCGAGGTTAAGCTTAATATGAGCTGGTAGTCGCTTTGTCCTTGCTATTGTTGATGCTGAGTTGCTGTCTTGCTTAGTTTCATTTGGTTCCTACTGCAGTTTGGAATGGTAACTCGTATAGGCAATCTTTCCAACCACTGTTATCATTTTTTTTGTATGCATTTTTCCACTTTAATGGCCTGAATATTAGTAAAATACATTGTATGTTGAACGTTTGAAATCAGCCATCAAAAGGCCTGGTCCAGATCTGTATGAGCTTGTTTGCGGACCAGGTCCAGAAATCATTCACCTTTGTACTCATGTTTGTGTCTTGTATGTAACGTGTGCCGTATTCAAAATAACAAGTTAGTGTTGTGTGTGTATGTATGTTAGAATAAAGCTTGATATTAAGAAAACAAGGCGTTGATTTAAACTTTAAGGCCAGACAAGCAAGAATATTAAACTGGTCCAGATTTGCAAACAATGTGTACATGTGTAGTTCTTGGGTCAAACTTGAAACATAAATGCAAAATAGGAACAGCAGTGCAAATTGCAGAGAGATAAGTAAGGAGAAGGGCTGTTAAAAATGGGATCTTGCAATGTTGTCCAGTTTAAAGTTTGGCCATTAAAGCTAGTATTACCATTGTTAAATGATATTAGGCCATTCGTTAAAAGGATATAAAATAAATCGCCTGTGCATTTTTACTTCACGTATTAGTTTTATGATTAGCATGATGCATATCAGACCAAGATTTAATAACGCGCAACAATTAATCACAAACGACTAGGCAAAACTATTAGGCCGAGAGTAAGACTTTTTAAATATAAATAAATCGCTCAAATGTTTACATGGAACTCATTTTATTGGAAATTCGAACGGATATTGTGTTCGGGGTTAATTTTCAATAGAATATCCATCAATGAACGAGCGAATGTCTATAAGAAATGTAGTTATATCTAACTGAGTCTTCACGTGAATGAATATACGATTTTAACTTAAAAAATAAAAATTGTAGCAAACGTCCAATGTTTACACGAAGCTCATTTATATCAAGATTCGAATGGACAATGCGTCCACGGTTAATCTCTGATAGAGTTTTCGTCAATGAACGAGCGACTTTCATCCAAATCAAAGCGTAACAAATAATAATTCGGCAATCAAACAAGCAAACAATAATTCACAAAAGCCGGAGAGCGTCAATAAAGCAACTGTGCTTGGCACAGGACTAGAGGGTACCTAACACCTTCCGGAGAGTCAACCGAGATCTTTATCCGGAACTCTGACGCAGACCACTTACGAGTCATAGGTGTT
Source organism: Petunia secreta (assembly GCA_029990175.1). Classification (NCBI taxonomy): domain Eukaryota; kingdom Viridiplantae; phylum Streptophyta; class Magnoliopsida; order Solanales; family Solanaceae; genus Petunia; species Petunia secreta. The sequence continues at coordinate 11,123,726 of JARKIP010000017.1, forward strand.
TCAACGTACCACTTTGGTGACATGGCACACCTTTAACTTGTCAAGTGGCGACTCCGAAAATCTCTTAATAATTTGGTACCTTTAAAACACCTAAGTTACAACCTGCTTTTATTTATTTTTAGTAAATTTTAGGGCGTGACAGCCTGGCGACTCCGCTAGGGAAAAGAATCTTAGGGTTTAATTATTGTCGCTTTTTAGTCTTGTGAATATTTGTTTGTTTGTTTGCCATGTTTTAAATGTTACTGCTTCAATATTTATCTGAGTTGTATATAAACTGTCTCCTCTCATGAAACCCTCTGAGTCTCTGATACATATATACCAGTATTGCATTCAGCATCTGGGAAACCTTCTTACAAAAAATTGCCCATGATTTAGGAGGATGGTGTGCCGTGGTTAAGTCGGAGACACTGTTGCCGAACAACCTCGATGCGCTTTCCGCCCGGTTTGTCCACCCGGTTCTTAGCCGGTCTAGACACCGAGTTAATTTTGTCACCTAGAGTTTAAACCTTTAGGCCTGATTTATCTGTATTTAATTTGATGACTTAGTGAGGTGCGGTACGCCGGTACTGCACTTGTCTAGGCTGACCTTCTTCGTGTCAAGACGGGACCCACGTCCCAGAAAGACACATTTATGGCATTTTCTGTGTTGCATATGTTTGGAAGGTCGTTATGCTGACCGTTATCGGTTTGGGAGTCGGCGTACACTGAAATCGATACAAAAAGAACATAGAATTTTGGGTCCAAAAAAAAAAGAAAAAAAAAGTCATTATTTTCACGCCGTTACAACGACGAATTTTTTTAGGGTCATTGTGTCAAATCCATAAGAAAGGTTTTTATTTTTTCTTCAACTTTCTGTCGTTATAATGCCGAATTTTTTTTAGGTCATTTGTGTTTAAGTCAAGTCTCATAGTCTAGTCTAAAACTTAAAAAATAATTTTTGCGCCGTTAAAATGGCAAATTATGTTAGAGTCATTATGTCAAAATCCACAAGAAGAGTTTTTTGAGTGATAAAAAAATATTATTGTGTCATTATAATGCCGAATTTTTCTTTGGGCCATTTGTGTTTGAGTAGTCTACTGTAAAAATATTGAAAATAATTTCTTGCGACGTTATAATGGCGAATTTTTTCGTTTTTGAAGTTCGTATCCAAATGTGTGTCAAAGGGTCCTCAATTTCGTCCTTGTTGCATCGTTGCGACAACTGTCCAAATATGAGTCAAGGATCTTGTCCCAGGTTTTCAAATAAAATATCATTTTAATGCTGTCATAATGATAAATTATCCAGAATTTAAGTCAATTTTATACCTTTATCCAAGTAAAAAAAAATTAAAGAATAGTGGTTTGAGTCTCGAGTCTGAAAAAAAAATATTTTAGTCATCATTTAAGCCATTGTAACGACGAATTTTTTGTTAGAATCTTGTGTTTAGTTCCGTGTTCGGGTTTTGGCCCGAGTTTGTTTTTGAAAAATAATTTGTTGTCACTGTAATAGTGAAAATTTTGGAATCTTTTCTGTTTGTCTAGATCTGTGTTCGGATTTTATCCCTAGTTATAGAAAATTCTTAGTGTCATTTTCACGCCGTTATAATGGCAAAAGTCTTGGAACCCTTTATGTTTGCCTAGGTCTGTGTCCGGCTTTCATCCCGAGTCTGAAAATAATTTTTGGTCGTATCCTAGTTTTTCTCTAATTTTGTAAATACCCAGATGTCATGTTTTTATTTTTGACTCTTGTCTCATGTCATTGTTTTAATTATTTCAGTTGCTTCAAAAAAAAAAAATCAAGCATGTCTGTCGTCTCGAGTTATGTGTCGTCTACGGTTTGTATTTTAACATTATCTCAACACGACACATAGACGATCTTTTCTGGGATACCCTCGATACACACGGCATTGCCGCGAACCTTTTTCGGGATGACGCATAATAACCTTAACTTGTAAGTGTGTGTTTTTGTGCTAACCAAATTTGTTTATTAGTTATTTGGACATCTGCGGTAACTTGGACAGACATTCCAGCATCATATCACCCATACACAACAGCATCAATACAACCCGTGATCATGACATCTGAAGGTGGAAATTCTGATTTCGGCGCACAAAGCGTTTGATTGAGTTGATGAAAGGTTGACCGAAGAGGTCAAAAATCTGAAACGGTTGATGGCCGAGCAGAATGAGAGGTTGACTAAAGCGGTCCAAAATCTGAAACAGTTAGTGGCTGACTTGTATCTTGCCATTACTTTAGGACACACAGCTCTTCCCGTGCCAGCCGGTCTCTCAGGTCTTGCGCCGAATATCACACATCAGGCACACCGCCTGCCTACAATAGGTGAGGACTGTCGATATTCTCCTGACTCTCCCCACTACTACAGTGCAACAAAGGAGGCGGGATCCTCCACAATGTGTCCACTGGCACCACCGTCTCCACTTGCTCCACCCTCGGCCTCTGCTCCACTATTCACTTGCCTAGCTAGGCCAGAGAGTCTTGCGAAAGAAAGGAAAATAGAACAAAGTCCCAGAAAACACAGCGAGAGACAGTACAAACAACCTCACTCACACCACCAAGCTCCACATAAGAATCATCAACATTGCCATTCCCCACATAGTCCAAAATATCCCGCCCCTTCATTCTACAAAGTGCAGCCATATGCTCCAACATCTTCCTATCCGCAATGGCGTGCACCAGCAACAGAAACCACATATAACACTCATTACAATCACTTCCAGGCTTCGCCTAACTTTCTTCCTAAAAAAAGGAAAAATCCATGCTCTCGTATGAGTGCATGTCATAAAAAGTCGCGACGAGGGGGAATAATGAGGTTCACGCCAATTGGGAAATCTTACACCAACCTGTTTGAAAAGCTACAACAAGCTGACATGTTGAAACCCATCTCAGGAAACATGAATCCAACTAGGAAAGTGGATCGCTCGCGCCGTTGTGCTTTTCATTCTGGGGCGCCTGGACATGACACAGAGCAATGTGGGCATCTGAAAAGAACAATCTAAGAAATGATAGATAACAATCAGATAAATGTTGTGGGAGACGAGACTCAAAATGTGAACCAGAATCCTTTGCCAGCTCATAATGTTCAGAATGACACACATAAAGTTGGGATAGTATGCACGGAGGAAGAAATTGCCAGATTCAGGTGCATTCTTGTGAAGGGCACAACAATGCATGAAAAGCAGGAAACTGGCTCTGACTTGCAATTGAGTGACTGTGAAATATTGTAGCTTGTTTTGCTAATCTTTCTGTGTACTTGGTTATTCAAGGGTTGTAACCCAAGTGAATTATTTTGCTTGTTTTGTTGTTCAAGCCCTTATATCTTCAATTCAATGAAAGAGAGATCCATCTCGTCCTAATATTTGGTCTTTCATGTTTCCTGTTCTTACCTCCTTAGCTTTCTGTTTTATGTTTTGTCGACCTAAATAACATGACATGCGTGCGGAATTTACGTCTTGATCTAAACACGCGCTCTGGAATTGTGAGCTATTTGAGCAGTAAAGAGGGATAGAAGAGGGAGCGAAATAAGTTGGGAACTAATCAGTAGTCATCCTTTAAGGGAGATCGGTGAGAAGTTCAAAATCATGCACGGTCGCTTCGACCAAATTTGAAATGCCAATTTTGATAACCATAGTTGAAGCAGAAGTTGAGGACACGTGGGGATCTGATGCAGCCCGAACACGTGCTGATCAAGTGTTCGATCCATCGAGGCCAATAACACGAAACCAAGCCAAACTTCTACACGATGTTCACATTTACTTGGCTTGGCCGAAGGAAAGCAACTGCTCCGAAGCTGAGTATTCGAGCTCAAGAACCAAAGGCTTCATCTACAAGCTTGAGCTCGATGAAGGGAGTGACTGAACCTTAACCGAATACTCAACGTCGGCACCGAAGTAAGAGTGATCGATGTCAAGGATGAGCAGCACCGAAGTAAAGAAGCTCGAGCTCAAGTGTTCGAAGTCGCGTGTTCGGTTGAAGGAGTGACCGAACACTCACTAAAACAGCCCTGCGTGGCTTAGTCCTATTGGTCGCCTGTGACCATTTACTATTTTACCCTTAAAGTAGTCTATAAATACTCCATTTACATTTCATTATAAGGCAATTGTTGAATATTGAACATAGCAGTTGCTATTAAAGTGTCTCCGATGGAGCCGAACAACGACGTGGGATTTTAAAGAACTTGTGTCAATCGGTGTGAGTCGTTTGAGCATTTTCTTCTTGGTCGTTCAATTTGCAAGAAGCGTTGTCTTTTTTGAGGATTGTTGCTTAGTATAGGTGATTCTTGACCTTCCTTCGATCGAGCTTGAGACAAGTTCCTCACTGCTCTTTCGAATCGAAGCAAGTCTTGTCTTGCTTCTGTCTTTTACTTGTTGTTTTCCCGCGTTTTCTTCGTGTTTAGCTAAACCTTCGGGTTTGCTTGCACTATCTTGGCATCAGAGCAAGGTTTGAGTTTGTTCTCACAACCTCAAATCCTGTTCGTTTATTCGTGCTTTGTGTCTCCAATTTCAGCTTTCTTCCTTGTTGTTGATTGTTGTTGCTGTGGTGTTTTACAAAAAAAAAAAAAAAAAGAAAAAAAAAAAAAAAAAAAACTGGTTGATGTGTTGATTGTTTGAATCAAACAACCATTGATTCTTGTTCACCACTGTCCAAGGAGTGATTTGGGTGCCCGACGAACAATATTTGTGACTAGGGTTTCTTGATGAATTTTTTGGACTGTTTGAGCTTAGTGGTGACTGATTTTGAACCCCAACATATTTTGGATTGTTTCCGATGAAGATTGGTGGTTCTTGATTGATGTGGGTTTGTTTTGCGCTTAAATTTCGAAGTTCTACGATTTGAACTGTGTCCGTACGCCGGAAAATTGTTATTGTTGTAACAGTGTACGAACACGAGGAGCTGAATCTTAGCTCAAAGAACTTTGAACAAATTCCTCTGTTGTTGTTGTTACCGGAGTCAAAGAAGCAACACAAATTCTATTAGCAATCGTGGTCAGTGAACGAAGTTAAAATTGTCCGTACGCCGGAGCAAAAACTTCACTGTTCCATTGAAGAAGAAAGGGATAAAGTGTAAAGATCAAAACCTCAGGTGAAAAATTTGTCGGCTAGAAAAGGGAATTGGATAAGGTAAAACCCTATCCGTACCAAGGAGGGACCACTCTTGTACGGACAAGTGTTGGTGTGATCGAAAGGGATTCAGAGGAGGGGATCGAAGGGTTGATTCTCCTAGGTTTTCACTTCTCTTGTGTTCGATAAATCTAGTTAGTGGATCTCTTGAGTAATTCTTCCTACTCGATGTCATACTAACTCATTTGAATTTATAGGAACTCGTGCGTGGGTGATCGAAGTCCAAATTTCGTAGAAAATTCTTTGACTTCCGAAGCACAGAGTAAATAGCATCTGTTCCATCGAGTCATATCAATTCACTCATCCCGAAGGAGACATTGTAACTTGTCGAATTCGAAGGGACTGAGAGAAGTTGATCAATCGAGGAAGCCATTGGCTACAAGTTCTTGAGTGACCAAAAACCGAACCCAAAGATTGAGTGGACCCGAGTGCCACCCATCAAAGGTGAGGGAGTGTGTGAGGTGATTTCTAACCTTAACATTTTATTTGGTCTTTGATTTGTGGAAGTACCATGGATGGGAATGGAGGCAATGGAAAAGGCCTTGAGAAGCCCGAAGTGTCGTTAGCCGATCTCATGGCTGCGATACAAGGCATCAGTGCCGAAGTAAGAGGAGTGAGTGCTCGAGTAGCTCAACTCGAGCAAGGAAGTGTGTCCGTGGCCTTACCTGGGTCCGGCGCAGGAACTAGCAACTCCGCTTCGATGAAGCCTGAGCTGTATGCTGAACATGTTCGAAAACATCAGTTGACGAGTGAGGCAATTCGAAGAGAAATCTTGGGCAATCCCCAGGTTCCAGAACCAAACTTGGGCAATCCCCGAGGTGATTATCAAAGCTTGGGCATTCCCCGAGGTTAAAGCGTACCGCTTCCGATGGCCCGAAGACAAGTTGAGAACGTTGATGAAGGGGTCAACGAAGGAGGTCGTGGAAATTTCAGAGGTCGAGGCCAAGGCGCAAATGTCGATCTAAATAATGAGCGTGAGGCTGATGATCGCTATGATGAGTATTCCGAACAAGTTCGTGGTGTTCGAGACCCAAACTTGAGCAGTGTCAAGATCACTATTCCACCCTTTAAAGGAACTAGTGATCCGGATGAATATCTTGAGTGGAAGCTTAAAATGGAGTGAATCTCCGAAATCAATGAGATGACCGATGAGAGAAAAAATGCCCATGCCATCGCTTTGTTCGAAGCATATGCATCTACATGATGGGAAGCTGACAAAAGGCATAGACGAAGGAATGCCTATCCCGAAGTCATTACTTGGACACAGTTGAAGAGAGCAATGGATGCTAAGTATTTGAGTGCGAAGTATAGGCAAACTCAATTACAAAAGCTCTACGAACTAAAGCAAGGGTCCAAGTCAGTCCAAGAGTATCATGATGAGTTCGAGAGAATTCGCTTGAATCTTGATCTTGCAGAAGATGAAGAGCAAGCCACTATTCGGTTCAAAAATGGCTTGGCTCGGGATGTGTCATCTCAATTGAGACTACACGTGTACCACACGTCGGAAGATCTGTTCGAAGCTGCCACCGAAGCTGAGAAATTGGTGAAGGACGATAAGGCAAACCGGTATCGAGGAGTCACTACTTCAACTCCTTTGAATCGAGCTAGAGAATGGAAGAGTCCTAATCCAACAAGTGCTAACACTGTTCGAGATTCGAAGGAACCCATCGAAAGGTAAAGTTCAACTAAACTCTCCTAGTGCTTCAAATATTGAGTCCCATAAATGAAAAAGGTTATGGTCACATGGCAAAAGAGTGTCCAACTCGCAATGTTATGCTTGTGCTCGACAATGGAGAAGTTTGTGAGCAGGCGAGTGACACCGAGGAGGAATTTATCGAGGAGATTGACCGAGCTGAACAGGATGATGGTCGTGAAGCTGGTGAAGCTGATCATTCGGAAATGTTTCTTGTGGTTCGAAGGAATTTGAGCTGCATGACCCTCGAAGAAGAGGACACCCAAAGAGAAAATCTTTTCCTTGCCCGATGTCGAGTGAGGGGGAAGGTGTGTTCGATGATTATCGACTCAGGTAGTTGTGCGAATGTAGTGAGCCAAACCTTGGTTTCACAAATGGGACTACCTACTTTGAAGCATCCCCACCCTTACAAATTACAATGGTTGAATCAGTGTGGAGAATTGAGGGTTGTCAAACAAGTGTGGATCAAGTTTAGAATTGGTGAATATCAAGATGAAATGATGTTCGACGTGGTTCCGATGCAAGCTTGTCATTTGCTAATTGGTCGACTCTGGCAGTATGATCGGTCGGTTGTTCACAATGGGAGATCCAACACTTACACTGCAAAGCTCGAAGGGAAGAGTTTCATATGCAAACCCTTTTCTCCAAAACAAGTCACCGAGGACTACAAATGGATGAAAGAATTGAGAGAAGCGACCAAAGCTAAGCTTCCGATGGGAACAAAAATTGGGGCCGAAGACACAAACTCACCGCCCGAAGTAAGAAATGTCTGTGCAATCATGCAACCGGGTGAGTTTCTACCGGGCAACGATAACGACCAGATGATGATTTGCCTCGTGCAAAAGGGTATCTTTCTAAACTATAATGATGATTTTTCTAATGATAACCCTTTGCCTTGTGCTGTACAAGGTGTTTTGCAGGACTTCGAAGACATGTTTCCCGAAGAAATGCCAGGTGGATTACCTCTGTTGAGCGGAATCGAGCACCAAATTGACTTCCTACCGGGGTCTCAAATCCCCAACAAACCTGCATACCGGTGTAATCCTTAAGACACCAAAGAGCTCCAAAGGCAGATTGATTAGTTGCTGAACAAGGGCCTTGTTCGAGAGAGCTTGAGTCCTTGCGCCGTTCCTGTTATACTTGTCCCAAAGAAAGATGGAACATGGCGAATGTGTGTTGATTGCCGAACAGTCAACAAAATAATGGTAAAGTATTGTCATCCTATCCCTCGATTAGATGACATGGTAGATGAGTTAAGTGGTTCTTCATGCTTTACAAAGATAGACCTCAGGTCTGGTTACCACCAGATCTGAATGAAACTCGCAGACGAGTGGAAAACCGCATTCAAGACCAAGTTCGGTCTCTATGAATGGTTGGTGATGCCTTTTGGCTTATCCAACGCACCGAGCACATTCATGCGAATGATGAACCATGTGCTCAAACCATTCATAACTAAGTTTGTTGTCGTTTACTTCGATGACATACTTGTTTATAGTAAATCTGTGGATGAACATGTCGAACACCTAAGGCTAGTACTTGGTAAGCTTAGAGAAGAGAAGTTATATGCTAACTTCAAGAAATGTGCCTTTTGTGTCGAATGTGTAGTCTTTCTAGGATTCGTTGTCAGTGCTAATGGTGTCGAAGTCGACGATTCAAAAGTCGAAGCCATCAAAGATTGGCCAACTCCAACCTCGGTATCACAAATGCATAGCTTCCATGGCTTAGCTAGTTTTTACCGAAGGTTTGTTCGTGACTTTAGCACCGTGGCAGCTCCTTTAACCGAGCCGGTTAAGAAAGACCATCTATTTGTGTGGGGAGAGTCCCAAGAGAGGGCTTTCAAAGATTTGAAATGGAGGCTTTGCTCTGCCCCGTTGTTGCAACTCCCTGACTTCGGCAAAGCATTCGAAGTCGAGTCGGAGGAGTGCTGATGCAAGAATCGAAGCCGATCGCTTACTTTAGCGAAAAGCTTAAGGGTGCAACCTTGAATTACTCAACGTATGACAAGGAGTTATATGCCCTCGTTCGAGCACTCGCACATTGGCAGCATTATTTGTGGCCTCGAGAGTTTGTGATTAAAAGTGATCATGAATCTTTGAAACATCTCCGAGGTCAGGAGAAACTAAACCGAAGGCATGCCAAATGGGTTGAATTCATTGAAAGTTTTCCCTATGTAATTCATTACAAAAAGGGAAAAGACAATGTTGTGGCCGATACGCTATCGAGGAAATTCGCCTTAGCGACCACACTCGCCTCTAGGCTCATGGGATTCGAAAGCATCAAGTTGATCTACAAAGATGATCCCAAGCTAAAATGCATCCGTGACGCAATCTTGAGTGGCCGAAGGGTTGAGAAATATCAGTGGCACGATGGCTACCTCATAAAAAATGGGAGGGTTTGTGTGCCAGTGTCATCGTGGAGAGAGCTCTTAGTTCGAGAAGCTCACTCCGGAGGTCTGATGGGACACTTCGGTGTCGACAAAACTCTTGGTATCTTAACCGAGCAGTTCCATTGGCCCAAAATGCGACGAGATGTGGAAAAGCTTTGCAACGCTTGGCTCGTTTTCAAGAAAGCTAAATCGAAGTCCAATCCTCATAGTTTGTATACTCCATTGCCTGTGCCAGATCGACCTTAGGGGTATATATCCATGGACTTTGTGTTGGGGTTACCGAGGTCGGGAGGTGGACATAATAGCATCTTTGTCGTGGTCGACTGTTTTTCAAAAATGGCTCACTTTATTCCTTTCAAAAAGTGTGATGATGCATAGCTAGTTTGTTTATTTCTAATGTGTTGAAATTGCATGGTGTGCCTCGTACTATTGTGAGTGATCGAGACTCAAAGTTCTTGAGTCATTTTTGGAAATGCTTGTGGGGTGCCCTCGGCACCAAGCTACTATTCTCGACGTCTCACCATCCTCAGACTGATGGACAGATCGAGGTAGTTAACCGAAACTTGGTATCTTTGCTTCGAGCAATGACCAAAGGCAAGGTCGGGAACTGGGCTGATCGTTTGCCCATGATTGAATTTGCATACAGTCGAATGGTGCATCAAACGATCAATATGGCCCCGTTCGAATGTGTGTATGATTTTAATCCTTTGATTCCACTTGATTTAACCCCATTGCCTCGAGATTCTGTTATTGATTTTGAAGGTACTCAGCGAGCCATTGCCTTGATCGAGTTGCACGCAAAGGTGAAGAAGAACCTCGAGGAAGCTTATGCAAAGGTCGCATCAAAGAAAAACAAGGGGCGAAAGAAATTGGAATTAAAAAAGGGAGATTAGGTTTGGGTTCACTTCCGAAAGGAACGTTTCTCGAACCAAAGGAAAGGAAAGTTGGCTCTCGAGGGGATGGTCCATTCCGAGTGTTGACCAAGATCAACAACAATTCCTACGTGATCGACCTCCCTGGTGAGTATAACGTGTCCATCACCTTTAATGTTGCTGGCTTAGTTCCTTGTGTTGTAGGTCAAACTTCGGAGGATGAGGAGGGCTCGATTTCGAGGACGAAATCTTCTCAAGAAGCGGAGGATGATGCAGCCCGAACACTTGCTGATCAAGTGTTCGATCCACCGAGCCCAATGACACGAAGCCAAGCCAAACTTCTACACGATGTTCACATTTACTTGGCTTGGCCGAATGAAAGCAACTACTCCGAAGCTGAGTATTCGAGCTCAAGAACCGAAGGCTTTATCTACAAGCTTGAGCTCGATGAAGGGAGTGACCGAACCTTCGCCGAACACTCAACGTCGGCACCAAAGGAAGGGTGATCGATGTCAAGGATGAGAAGCACCGAAGTATAGAAGCTCGAGCTCAAGTGCTCGAAGTCACGTGTTCGGTTGAAGGAGTGACCGAACACTCACTAAAACAGCCCTGCGTGGCTTACTCCTATTGGTCGTCTGTGACCATTTACTGTTTTACCCTTAGAGTAGTCTATAAATACTCCATTTACATTTCATTGTAAGGCAGTTGTTGAATATTGAACATAGCAGTTTCTATTAAAGTGTCTCTGATGGAGCCGAACCCCGACGTGGCATTTTAAAGAACTTGTGTCAATCGGTGTGAGTCGTTGAGCATTTTCTTCTAGGTCATTCAATTTACAAGAAGTGTTGTCTTTCTTGAGGATTGTTAGTATAGGTGATACTTGACCTTCATTCGATCGAGCTTGAGACAAGTTCCTCACTGCTCTTTCGAATCGAAGCAAGTCTTGTCTTGCTTCTATCTTTTACTTGTTGTTTTTCCGCGTTTTCTTCATGTTCAGCTAATCCTTCGGGTTTGCTTGCACCAGGATCTATCCAGGTCAATTCATTGAATCATTATTTGTGCGAGGCATTCTCGGGTCGGGATGACGAACGGCTTTCGTTTCTGCTACCCAAACACTATACCAATTTTCTAGCCCTTTGAGCCTTGCGTATTTTTTCTTTGGCTACCCTTCTTTTGGAATCAATGTGATTGAAATTGGAAAAAATTTGAAAAAGATTGAAATTGGAAAAAATTTGAAAAATTTGAAAAAGAAAGAAACAAAAAATTTTCTACCTCAGTGGTAGAGCTATGTCTGATCTGATTCCTCTCAAAAGGATACGTAGGCAACCATTCGGGTGCGGTCATAATAGGGAAAAGTTCATTTTGTCCCTGTTCATATTGACGCAAAACTTGCCTCCAAGTTTGCGGCCAAAGTCAAAAGAAATTTTGTTCTCCATTCTATGCTAAACAGGGGCAGAAGTTTGTTTTTATTTTATTTTTTATAAAATAAAATAAAAATAAAACTTCTATTTTATCATACCATATATCCGTCTGTTTCATGAAATGTTTGGTATATCAGTCTCGAAGTCACGAAAAAAAAAAACTCCTAAACCGGGGCAGAAATTTTTTTTTAAAAAAAAGGAGGAGGAGAAAGTCACCATTCCTTTTCTTTCATTGTGTACATCTCCGAGGATAATCTCAATATTCCCTATGTTTTCATATTAAAAAATTCAAAAGATAATTCTTCGGTTTCACTAAATCGAGGCTACAGTTTATTTTTATTTCAAAAAAAAAAAATTCCAAGGGTTGTATCATTCACCAAGTCATTTCATGAGATGCTTTCATACTGCTTTTCAAACTAAAGAAAAAAAAAAGAAGAGAAATAATCCCCAATTTGCCTAAACTGGGGGAAATAAGTTTGTTTTATTTTCAAAAAGTGGTGATTTCATAGTTTGCTATATTCATCTGATCGTCTCATGAGATGTTTCTGAGCTTTTATGTTAAACCCCTTTCTTCATAGCCTAACCAAATCCAATGTTACAGTCCAAATAAAGACCCCATCTGACCGATCATTGAGAATGTCAAGCCGAATATGGTATCAAGGGATAAGTTCCACGCTGTAAAGTCGCATTCTTATAAGCCGACAATCACATTTAGGAGCTGGGAGCACCAAGGTCATTAAAGGAGAAATTCTCTGGGGAAAGACTAAAATTGAAGAAAGAAAGGAACAGGGTCGAGCAGCAAGGAGAGATGGGAGGTCGATGGGAAAGAGCGAAAAAATGAAAGAAATGAAAAAAAAAGAAAGAAAAATGAAGTCTTGTCGGTGAAAACTCGAAAGTGTGCTGCAAGACAACGGTGAGTTAAAGGAACAAAGAGAGAGGCTAGTCGGGGAAAACCCGAAAGGGCACTACTAGTCGAATGAGGGTCGTTAGATTTACCATCAAGCAAGATTGGAAAAAAGGGAGCAAAATCAGGGATAGACTATGTGAGCGAAACAAGTGTTGATTCCAAGATGCATGCCATGTTTTACTAAGGTCGTCATTTCACCTCGAAAAAGTTTTTCTCTATCTTTCAGGGACATCTTTTGTTCGATGTCTCCCCTCCAAATTTCTTCAATTCATCCTTCCATCATTATTCTTTCAATTTCTTTCATTTAATAATATGAAACAAACAAAAAGAAAGTTTGGAAAAATTTGTTCACAGGTTTCAAAGTTGTACCATATCATTGTCAAGATCCAAATGGGCAACTCACATGCCGCACCTCAGCAATAAAAATAACATGCCAGGATTGTATCGGGTAAGTCGCCATGGAACGATATACTGTTTCTACAAGTGTTTAACTGAAGATTCAGGGGAACATTTGGCATTGAATGACTTATCTGTTGGGAGATGGATATGGATTTCAATCTTCAGAAAACACCCAATTAGGATAATGGGTCAGAGTTTCCAACTGTCAAGTCAAGTCCGCAGGTGTGAAATCGGTAGAATTCCCACCTTCAAGACAAGAGTTCGCCATGGGTTACTAACCAAGAAGATATGACCCGCCAGAAAGATGTCAGCCTCAACAACGGGCCCTCCCATTATAATAGAAGATGTCAAATTCAGAAGACAGGGTTCAGCCTTGACAATGCAAAAGGATATAGTCTCAACAATTAGATGTTTTAAATTCAAAAGTCGGGCACTCCCATATAATGTAGATGTTTTAGATTCAAAATTCGGGCACTCCCATATAATGTAGATGTATTCGATTCAAAAGTCGGGCACTCCCATATAATGTAGATGTTTTAGATTCAAAAGTCGGGAACTCCCATATAATGTAGATGTTTTAGATTCAAAAGTCGGGCACTCCCATATAATGTAGATATTTTAGATTCAAAATTCGGGCACTCTCATATAATGTAGATGTTTTAGATTCAAAAGTTGGGCACTCCCATGATAATGCAGAAGTTCATTTCTTACCGGTTTTCGCTGAAAGATAGCGATCATTTCATTTTCGAGTCTATTTCGCTCAAAGAGTAGACAGATCCATCAAAGTGATGGTTTTAAGTTCCAACAGAAGAAAGACCATCAGAGTGATGGTTTTCTATTTTCAGCATAGGCAAGACCCATCAGAGTGATGGTTTTTCAATTTCCAGCATAGGCAAGATCCATCAGAGTGATGTTTTCTAATTTTCAACAAAAAGCAAGGCCCATCAGAGTGATGCTTTTCAATTCCCAGCATAAGCAAGACCCATCAAAGTGATGATTTCTAATTTTCAACAAAAAGCAAGACCCAACAGAGTGATGGTTTTCAATTTCCAGCATAACCAAGTCCCATCAGAGTGATGGTTTCTAATTTTCAACAAAAGCAAGACCCATCAGAGTGATGGTTTTCAATTTTCGGAAAAAGCGAGACGCATTAGAGTGATGATTTTCAATTTCCAGCATAAGAAAGACCCATCAGAGTGGTAGTTTTCAATTCAACACGAACAAGACCCACCAGAGTGGTGGTTCCAGTTTTATATTTCAAGTCAAAGCCCGTCAAAGCGGCAATTTTAATTTTCAAGTCAAAGTCCGTCAAAGCGGCAATTTCAATTCTCAAAGCCAAGCCCGTCACAACGGCAATGTCATTCAAGTCAAAGTCCGTCAAAGCGGAAATTTCAATTTTTCAAGTCAAAGTCCGTCAAAACGACAATTTCATTCAAGTCAAAGCCCGTCAAAGCGGCAATCTTAGCATTCAAGTCAAAGCCCGTCAAAGCGGCAATTTCAATTTTCAAGTCAAAGTCCGTCAAAGCAACAATTTCAACTTTTCAAGTCAAAGTCCGTCAAAACGGCAATTTTTTTCAAGTCAAAGTCCATCAAAAGCGGTAATTTTATTCAAGTCATAGTCCGTCAAAGCGGAAATTTCATTCAGTCAAAGCCCGTCAAAGCGGCATAAGCTTTCAAGTCAAAGCCCATCAAAGCGGCAATTTCAGCTTTTCAGTCTAAGCCAGTCAAAGCGGCGATTTTAACTTTCAAGTCAAGCCCGCCCGAGCGGCATGTTTTCAAGACCCACTTGGGTAGTGGGAGTTGCGGACCAGTTTATCAGCTTGGGAAACATGAAGAAGTTAGCTTAGGAATTGTAATTTTATATTTCAAATGTTGTATTTTCATTTTTCCACTGTAAAGCAGTGACCACCAGCCATCAACAAGAGACCAGCAACAACAACTCCTCTAGTATGTCAAAGGTGTCTCTAGTTAGTCCGGGTAAGTCTAGGAGCATCGAGTCAGTCCAAGTTAGTTCTGAAAGTGAGTAGATTTAGTCTGTGTATGTCTAGAGAGTGCTTAGTGTTAGTCTAGAAGTGTCTAGTGTCTGTCTGTGTGCGGTAGTCCCAGCTACCGCACGTGAGTAACTACACTGACATGATTCCTTAGTCCGAGGATATGTAGGTAGCCTTGTAGTCAGGGTACAGTCACCATTGTGCAAACCGTGTTGTTGGCTAGAACTAAAAAGCCAAAATTAGTTGTGATTATGTCTTTGCCAGAAAACTCTTCGATGTTTTCGACCAAAGAGGGGCAGCTGTAATCACCTAAATTTGGCACAAAAATTCAATTTTTTCTCAAATTGTTGTGTTTATTTGTTTGTGATCTATGGTTGTCTTTGTTAGATGTTTACAGTCCATTTTAGCTAGTTTTAGCTAATTAATTGGAAGAAAACGTATGAAAAATGCCAAAAATACTTATCATCTGTTCAATAGTGATTTTATGTTTTGATTGTGAGAATATTGCAATTTGTATGTTTTAAATTTTAGTTAATTGTGTATGCTTTGAATAATTTTTACCATGTAATGGCTACTTGTATATTCAGTCTAGCTCATTCCTAAAAATTTGTCCAGCCCACTCTATAAATCCAATACCTCTGACCCGATCCGGCCATTTCCCTTGTAATTTCCCTAATTTCCCCTCCTGCACTAAAGACAAAGGGAAACAAGGCCAAGTATCCACCTCCGCCTGAGCTCTTCGACGGCGATGGCGACCACCCCTCCGGCCTAAATTTTACCATTACCCTGTCGCCTCGGCCTCCTCTATCCACTCCTCACCTCGGATTCCTCAAAAGAATCTACAGTGTGACGTAGATCGGGTTTCAATGAAGTAGCAAATCCCTGACTCCGGCGACGTCAAATTTTCCGGCTAACCCTATACCTTTGGACTCGTCTTGGTCCCCTATACTCATTTCTAAAGGTATTCTTCTTGGAAACCCTCAATTTTCCTTCTTGTATCCTCTGCCCGTGTTCCCTTTTGCTTTGGGGACTGTGATTTGGTTCGTTGTATTGGATGTCGCTAATGACGTCGAGGAGAGGATGTTTAGTTGAACTAGTGGTGATGGGTCAGAGAGATGGTGTCTTGGGGACTGCGGTGATATTGTTTGATTGGCTGATTGAAAGCTGTTTGTGAGCTGAGTGGGAGCTGCGGCTTTAACCGTGCAATGGTGGTGTCGAGGCTGGGAGTTGTGATAATGAGATGGAGACGAGGTCGTGATGGCGAGGACATAGCAGAAGTAGCGGTGGTGTAACATTGGCACCAAGGATGTTCGGAAACTTGGCTAGGCTCCTGCGATAGTGTTTGTGTGTGTGATGGTGAAGATCCGAGGCAGTTTAGACAGTTGGTTGTTTTTGTCGCAGTTTGATCCGATGATGTGGTGTTTGATATAGCCGTTCCGAGGGTGAGGCAGTGATGGTTAGTTGGAGCTTATTCAAGCAGGTGGTATCTTAGAGATGCCAAGACAGTGACGATGGTACTAATGCAACGAGGCAGCCTCGACTCGATGGCGATAGTGATGGTTCAGTGGCGACTTGACACGATGATGGCAGTAGTGACGGGGTAAACTTACTGGTGGTGATGTGAGTTTAATGAAGGCTCTTGGGGGAACTTCTTTCTTGCTTGTATAGGTGTTGCAATGTAGTAACAATGATGATGATGGGATTCGAGGCGGCGCTGTGATGCTAGTAGCATTGATGACTAGTATTCCAAGGGCTGTGATGGTGAAGCACTGTTCTCAGTGGCAATGAGGTTGTCAAAGCTGATCCGAGGGGGTTTCAATGGTATTTGGAGGTCGTGAGGCTGTTGCCGACGATCAAATGGTGTCGGGCAGTGGTGGCGACGTTATGCTTTAACGGGTTAGATGGGATTTGTGAGCCACTTTTCCCTCCTCTGCTGTTTAGCTTAGATCATTTTAGTTGTTTAAGTTTTTAGTTAGTTGGATGATAACTTAGAAAGATCATGTTTTAATTCTAGTATTGGCATGAAATTGAAAATATCTTGTGCATTCGGATTTAGCTTAATGAATGAGTTATGAAGGGATATTGTTAGTATGATTGGCATGATATTTATGTGCTTCTGTTATAAGTTGTGAGATTTGTAATGTATGAAAGCTTGGGTAAACATCCTGACCAGTTTTGAGTTGAAAGCATAGCAGGTTTGTGAAATCACCTATGTACTATTTAAATTTGAAGAAAGTCAGAACTTTTTTTAGTTTTCTTTCCAGTGAGGGGCTGCATGAGATGCACAAATGTTTAGTTGTTAGAATTGATTTGTAGTTTGTTACGAGTAACTAGGGTTGTTCAGTTTAGATTTTGGAGTTCAAATGGTCACTTTTAATCATTTCGGACATAAGTGAGTTTGGTGTGAAATATAGATAAGCTGGGAGTCTCTTTTGGGTCAAGAAATGAGTTCTTGGCTAAAGCCTTTTTAAGTTTAAATTGCAGATTTTGTGTAGTTCAAAGGGAGTCAAAAAGGGGTCAAAGTGGAGGTACATATCAGCTTAAACAAAATGAGATTTTACATAGGATTCCCGATACTTTTCTGAAAAGCAAGTGTGCACATGTGACTTTGCCCTTTGACTTACTTACACACTCCACCCCTTTTGGCTTTTCATTTATTGTATGGCATGCCTTGTTTGTCATGTAGGGAGGAAATATAAAGTTTTTGGGGTTGGATTATAGCTGTCCAACAGCTCTTATTTGCCTCTATTTAAGAGAGGCTGTTAATCACTTGTAAAAGGGGGGGGGGGGGGGGGGGGAGATCTGCAAAAGAAAAAATACATTTTCTCTCTACACTTCACCAGTGAAAGAAAGAGAGCAGATCTGAAAATAGAGAGGAGAACATCTGAATGACATTAGAGATGAGAAACAACATCAGGGAAAGACATTTTTTCTCTCTCTCTACCACTTTCACATCTCTAGAACACTTCAGATAAAATATTGAGAGCAAAAAGAGAGAAATGAAGTGAGTAATAGTGAGAGTTAATTGAGGTTTTGAAGTCCGAGGTTAAGCTTAATATGAGCTCGTAGTCGCTGTGTCCTTGCTGTTGTTGCTGCTGAGTTGCTGTCTTGCTTAGTTTCATTTGGTTCCTGCTACACTTTGGAATTGTAACTCGCATAGGTAATCTTTCCAACCACTGTTTTCATTTTTTTGTATGCATTTTGCCACTTTAATGGCCTGCATATTAGTAAAATACATTGTATGTTGAGCGTTTGAAATCAGCCATCAAAAGGCCTGGTCCAGATCTTTATGAACTTGTTTGCGGACCAGGCCCAGAAATCATTCACCTTTGTACCCATGTTTGTGTCTTGTATGTAACGTGTGCCATATTAAAAATAACAAGTTAGTGTTGTGTATGTATGTATGTTAGAATAAAGCTTGATATTAAGAAAACAAGGTGTTGATTTAAACTTTAAGGCCAGATAAGCAAGAATATTAAACTGGTCCAGATTTGCAAACAAATGTGTACATGTGTAGTTCTTGGGTCAAACTTGAAACATAAATACAAAATAGGAACAACAGTGCAAATTGCAGAAAGATAAGTAAGGAGAAGGGCTGTTAAAAATGGGATCTTGCAATGTTGTCCAGTTTAAAGTTTGGCCATTAAAGCTAGTATTACCTTTGTTAAATGATATTAGGCCATCCGTTAAAAGGATATAAAATAAATCGCCTGTGCGTTTTTACTTCACGTATTAGTTTTATGATTAGCATGATGCATAGCAGACCAAGATTTAATAACGCGCAACAATTAATCACAAACGACTAGGCAAAACTATTAGGCCGAGAGTAAGACTTTTTAAATATAAATAAATCGCTCAAATATTTACATGGAACTCATTTTATTGGAAATTCGAACGGATATTGTGTTTGGGGTTAATTTTCAATAGAATATCCATCAATGAAAGAGCGAATGTCTATAAGAAACGTAGTTATATCTAACTGAGTCTTCACGTGAATGAATATACGATTTTAACTTAAAAAATAAAAATTGTAACAAACGTCCAATGTTTATACGAAGCTCATTTATATCAAGATTCGAATGGACAATGCATCCACGGTTAATCTCTAATAGAGTTTTCGTCAATGAACGAGCGACTTTCATCCAAATCAAAGCGTAACAAATAAAAATCGGCAATCAAACAAGCAAACAATTATTCACAAAAGCCGGAGAGCGTCAATAAAGAAACTGTGCTTGGCATAGGACTCGAGGGTGCCTAACACCTTCCCGAGAATCAACCGAGATCCTTATCTGGAACTCTGACGCAGACCACTTACGAGTCATAGGTGTTCCAAGGTACCTCTTTGGTGATTTGGCACACCTTTAACTTGTCAAGTGGAGACTCCAAAAATCTCTTAATTATTTGGTACCTTTAAAGCACCTAAGTCACAACCTGCTTTTATTTATTTTTAGTAAATTTTAGGGCGTGACACTCGTTCGGAGACGAATGAGAGTTTAAGTGGAGGAGAATGAAACGACCTCGGCCGGTCGTTTTGGGAGATAGGACTCCGATTTACGTGCCAATAATTTTGAAATCTTCGTAATATCCATTAGGACCTGTCTGTAAAATTTGAGCTAAATCAGACCTCGTTTGGTAGGCATCAGAAGAAGGTTTCAGTTTTTATTGTCGATAAATATTAAAAAGAGATTTTCGAGCTCGGTTTTGGCGAATGAGCTCCGATTAGAAATCCAAAAGCATCGTTAGATTCGTATGATTATTTGTGACATTTGTAAACTTTCAAAAGTGAATTCCAAGATTGTTCGGCTAGTTTCCGCTAAAATGCCGAGTTAAATAATTTGACTTTTTTCTATTTAATTTGCATATTGAGTTCCGGGAGTCCGATTTGAGATCCGCCTTTGCAAGTATGTTACATATATTTTATGTAACTGGTATGCAAAAGTTGGAATTATTTCAAGTATCATAGGGTACCGTTATAATTTTCGATTAAGAAAAAAAAATATAAAAGTAAAAGGAAATAAAATAAAAGAAAAAGGTAAAGGAAAACACGCAGAAGATAAAAATGCCAGAAAATGAGAAAAGTGCCGGAGAAAGATAGAATTTTTACCCCAAAATATTTAGGTAATAATCTTAATCCATTATTTTAGTTTATTACGTGTGTTTAAATATATTTTGATGGTAAAAATATGGATATTAGACATGGTTTTAATAAGTTCAACTGATAATCTAAAGGGTCAATTGGACCCCGATAATGGAATTGATTATATATTCGTACTCAGTGAGTTATGTGCAACATATAAATGTAATTTATTTAGGGTTTGGTTATGTGACCTTAAACCCTGTAAATAGGTCTGGCCTACGTATTGTGTATGCGAATAGGGTATCAGGTTCCTACCTGGATTGTTCTAAGATTTAAGGAATGAAGCCTTTAGCGTTATTTGATATATTTTTCTGCTTATTGAACATAGCGGGATCGTTTGGCAATGAATCCAAAGGACAAGCGGTTATTGAGTGGTTGTACTAATTTTGTAACAAGGTAAGTGTTTATATCCATTTCTTTGGAGGCACCTGGCCTCGTGGATTTTCTACCACGCGTTCCTTACGTGTGTAGCTTCCGATAGGCGTACTCATTACGCCTTAGCTTTGGATTTACATTGTATATTATATGTTATGTCTTTTTTTTGGTATTGCATTGAGGATCTGAGCATTGTACTTTGGTTGTGAGTTGGCATCTACTTCCCGGCTGTCGATTAGAGTCTCTCGCCGGTAAAGGGTTATTATTGCATCATATTGCATTCATATGCATCATATGTCATTAATATACATTACATTGCTATATCATTTACTAAGTGCAGGAGTATTCCACCTCTGGTTTAAATTATATAGGAGCAGAAGAATTCCGCTCCATTGCATTATATTGAGGGTAGGAGGATTCCGCCCTAGGAGCAAGAGATTCCGCTCCGTTGCATCATACTGAGGGCAGGAGGATTCTGCCCTAGGAGCAGGAGGATTTCGCTCCATTCATTTGGCACATGTGATCCTTTGCATCATATTTGATTTCATCGCATTTCATTTCATTTCATTTTAATACCATTGTGTAGACTTGTGGTACATAACTATTGTTCTGCTTATACGTGTATTGCTTATTTGTTGATATATTTCTGGCTCGTATTCGTGGTTGAGTTTATGGTTTCATACGTGTTACCGGTTATTATCTGGCTCTGCCTTTTTATAATTTAAATAAGAGGAATTTGGTTTATCTGTTTCTTCTCCCTGGCTAGCTATCCTATTCTTTGAGGTGGCTAGTATGCCCCACTTATTGAGTCCTTTGACTCACCCTTGTTTGTTGTTTGCCTCTAGTCTATCTATTTCGTTTCGGCAGGTTCACTCCAGGATTGAGTTCGCCACGTTGTGAAGGAGCGAAGACGACTTCAGCTGTCAGGGTGCGCAAGGTTTTATTCCGGATGGCCACCAGTGTATTGTTTTTTATTTCAGTTGCATTTTGCTCCCTTCAGGAGGTATCTATCTTCTTTTGTACTCTTAGATGTCTAGTCTAGATAGCCCTAAAACTAGTATATTGGGTAGTCAGCTGTAATTTCTTTTGTACAACTTAGAGGTATCAGTATGTCTGTATTTTTTTAGTCTTGTCCTTATCTATGAATTGTTATATTCATTTTTCTAATTTAATTGGTAAGGGTTTGCCCGATGGGTCTAGGAGAGGGTGTCGAGTGCCCGCACGGCCTAACCGGATTTCGGGTCGTGTCATCTATCTTCTTCCATGGAAATTGACAAGCCAACATAATCCCCAATAGATTATATTCCATCTAAACTTCCAGATAAATTGGATAAAACACCATTAAATATTCCTTTCATGAGAAATTAATATCCTCAGTACCTATGAAATAAAGTAATGCTATCAATCCGATCGACACTATTATGAATGACACTGATACAGATTTAGATCCCCAAGATACCATGTTGCTCCCAAACGCACACGCAAGTATACGCGGCCGACAAGTAATAAAGTGATAAATCGAGTATCGTTCCTACGAGGACTATGCAGACTAATACTTAACAAACAATTTCTAAACAAAATACTCAGGGATATTTTTCTTTGATGGTGAGAGTTTTAGTAACTAAAGAGCAGTAATTAAACTAATTGAAGTTTAGTCAAATAATGGTGCAAACTTCGGTTGTTAGCAATATTAAGACGACGGTCCAGGGTCAGAGTTACGAACAATCCAGTTGAGTTATCCAATTGATTCCACTTCTTAAATCCCGGGTTACTAACTGACAGAGTAAATGTAACTGTGAAGACCTTGCGATTCTTCACAGTCTATGCAGGCTACTTCAATACCTATATGTCTATGGGTTGAATCACATGCACGCATTAACGAATTTTGTAATTAGCTAAACTAGGCGAGCAAGTATATGTCTATCCTACTCACAAATTGGTTCCCCGATGCCCGGGTTCACAAACTAGTCCTATTCTTTCTTATTACGTAATTAAATTCCCTCTTTCGAGTTCAATCTAAAAACCATAGATAATGCATAATTATCAAGCTCTAACAATTATACAAGTGAAATCAAGAAAGAATAAGCAACCCGTTATGGGATTCAATTAATGGGAATCAATCTTCAAACAAACTTTCATGTAATTTCTAACCCTAGAACGTAATATTTAGCCATGTATATTCATAATCACACGGCAAAGATTTGATGTAATAATGATGTAAATGATGTAATAGATGAAAAATTAGGAATAAACCCTTGTTCAATGAAGTATGGTGCTCTCAAATTGCTCCAAAGTAAGAACTCCTCTAAAAAACTAAGTAAAATAGTATTTATAAGGTTTACAAAGGCCTGGTAATAAGTTAGACCTAAGCCTAGACAAAAGAGGAAGTAAAAATCCGCTCTAGGGGCGCTATAACGGGCGCCCCGCGCCCATGATCGCGCTGAAACAACCAGAAGACGTCGAAACTTGCACGCCTTTGGGGCGCACCGCGTAGGAAACCGCGCCAGGCACTGGGCGCGTTGGGCGGCGCGCCGCGGAGGCTACCGCGCCAGGCCATTCTACTTGCTCCTTGGTCCGAAATCTCTCCTCGTGTCGTGCCCTCGTGTGCTCAATCCAATCCTCAATCAATTTCCAATCATTCCTTGCTCAATCACGCTCCTAAAAGCTTCAAATTCATTGCATACCAACCTACACACGCACGACATGAAATTAGTGCAAAACCACATTCATAAACTATAAAACGAGCGAATAACAAGCTCAAATATGCGGAAATATTAAGGAAACGTTGGCATAAAATGCCAAACATCACCACCCCACACTTGAACCCTTGCTCGCCCTCGAGCAAGTCACAACTAACTTCCCAACCTAGGTAAAACAGGTCTGCCTATGACTATGGTTGATAGCCATCATTGAACAAATGCACACATGACTACTATGGGTCCAACAAACATGCCACAATTTATCAAACACCAAAACATGAGAACAACCACCCCAAAATAGCTCAAATGCACAAACTCAACTTATTGCAACCATGCTCCCATAAAATCACACCTATCTACTCAACCAAGAAACCATCAGCTTCACCTATTTCATGCAAACCATGTGCCCTCACCAATATGAAGCAAAAGAGTGCCCCCCCAAAGATCACACACAACAATAAATATCATGAATAGAACGGGGGCAATAACAAATGAATTCACTCACTCTCATTAAAGTCTCATATGTCACACACAATGTACCATAGGCTTGCCCGTAGTGTAGGACTCCACTAATGTAAGCTCACTCCAATCGGGATTAACTAGGACTTTAAAAAGGTCGTAATGTAGGCTAAGGGGCGGGTAGGATACATATGGTAATAGTGACTACCTCCCTAAGCACTTTAATACATCACATGTATTTCGAACACAATTCTCATTAAAGCCACCCAATCAACACTTCCACACACACACCTTCTCAACAAGTAGCATTTTTCTTTTAAGCACACACTAGCAAGGAATGAATATTTTTTTCTCTTTATTTCTCTTTCCACAATTTTTTTCTTTTTCTTTTCAACTTTGCTCTTTTTTTTTTCTTTTTCAATTTCATTATTTTCCAACCTTGTTAATGCTCATCAACAACTACTACACAATTTTAACAAGTATTCCTCTTCATTAGCTGCACTCAAAAACCTCCCAATGTCCAACCACAACTCCAAAATAATATCACAATATCAACTAAAGTGCTTAAGGAGTAAAGGGCCAAAAGAGACAATTTAGAACAAATGGGTAAGCTCGGGGTGTGGGTGCCAACAAAAAGGTCAAAAAAATCACAACAATCAAGTCCAAGGTTTATATGTAAGGGTAGGCAAATCAAAAGAAGGCCTATATCATTTCCCGACTAGAGAAAACCTAGGATTTCGCTTTGCACAAACACGGGGAAAGTTCTAGACATCAATATGCAAACATGGAGCAAACAAGAATATGCCTCACACACACATTGCACATGATCCACACAAAAAGGTTCCATCAACAACTCTCAATCAAGGATCTAGAGTGCAACTTGTGGAAAATTAAGCACTAATGCACAAAGGTTCACAATAAAGTCAAGCAAGTGGACTCAAGCATCTAAAGGGGGTTGTTCCATTTTTTTTTCTCTAGGCATGCATCACAATTTAAAACCCAAGGATACCACAAACAGCACATGCAATCAATTCAAGTCCACCGGTATCAAACAAATCAAAGGCACCTAGCATTTTACCTATTTCCTTCGTCTAGGGTCACCTATACTAACTATTCTAATCCTAAAAATAAAAAACTACCCGGTTCAAAGGTCTCCCCGTGGAAAAGTACCGAGGCCATAAGAAAAATCACGGGGTGGATGACATGTACCACTAATAAAACTAAAAGGAAAATCTTTTTGAAATTTTTCATTGGTTTTCTAAATTTTTTTTTCAATTTTTTTCATATATTAAAGCAAGAAACAAATCAAAATAAAGTCAAGTGACAAAAGAAAATCCTACGGTATATGCATCCCTAACCTCAAAAATAGATAAAGGGCGGTACCCCAACCCACACTTAAACTAAGCAGTGTCCTCAGTGCGACAAAGAAGTAAGTGCAAAAGTAAAGAAAACTGCCCTGAAATCCAGCTGACCAACACTGGGTAGTGCGCAGGAGTGCGGACCTAGTCCTCCTTCTCATCAGAGCCACCGCCCTCAGCATCAGTCTCCACAGCCTCACTGTCCGGATCACGATGAACAATATCCGAATCAGTGTTCTCATCCTCCTCCGGAGGCACCTCTACTGCTCGAGTCATGCCCAGCTGTTGAACCCCAAAAATTACCCTTTCTTTGAGAAAAGACAGGTTTCGGGTATATTTCAACAAAGTGGGATTCCAAAGGGTTTTCTTTGGAGTCGCCACCTAATTTAAGGATTATTAGGAACCTAAGTTAACTAAAGAGTGCAATTTATTCTTTATTTTAAAAGAAAAATAAATTCAGAGATTCTTAGGTAAGTGGTTCTGTTAAATTCGAAAGAAGGTCCCATGCGGGAGCACTTTTGAAAATCCGCTAAATGCGGTTAATCCGGCGGTTTTCACGAATTTGTTAAGGATATAAGTATATAAAGCTAATTTTATATAAGGATAGTAGGAACAATATAAATAAGATAAGATTTTTAATTATGCCGATACTTAGATAAATGGATGACCCAATTTAAAATTAATTAAATGGATGATGAAACAATGATCAATTGATTAATTAATAGAATAAGTAAAGGTTAAATGAAGTTAGATAATTAAATAAAACAAACTAGATAAATAATTGGATAATAATAAAGGATTAATTAATTGATTGAATAAATAGATAAATAAATAAGCAAATAAATAACTTAATTAAATAAATGAATACTTATCAATTTTAATTAAATAAAGGAGTAAATGAATAACAATTGATTAATTAAATAAATAAATGAATAAATATTTAATTGATTAAATAAATAATTAATTGAAATTAAATAAATTAGATTAAGTAAATAAATAAATAAAGGATTAAAATTTAATTGATTAATTAAATTAATAAATTAGATTAGATAAATAAACAACTGAATATTTAATATGATAAATAAAGAAGCAATTCAAATACGAATTATGATGAGGGTACGATTTTAATTGAATTGGATTTGCACTCAGTAATTGACAAATGATTCTAAACATCCATAAATTAATTGGCGATTCGCAAAAAAATGATACAAAGCATTCATATAAAAACAATTTAAGTAATTTACAATAATTATTCAAAATTCAAATATCATTTCTATCCTGCAGAGCTCCTAATCCGGTCTATGAGGAAGTCCTATACAACATGCATTTTCTAAGGGAGCGGGGAAGGATGGAGTTTAGAAGATAGAACCCGGAAGCGCGAACTCAATCACTGAGCCTTGGACATTGTGATTTTCATTTTTCGTTTCTTACATTTTCGGGGATATCAAGTCCCGAAAATGCGGAGCGGATCAAATAACTCTGAATGCATGCCATCCCCGTTTGTGAGTTTTTATTCAACTCGATCTCAAGAAGTTGTGTCCATGCCAAAATGAGAAGAAATAGAGAAAAAGGATTAGGAACTGGCTCACTGAACACAAATTAATCTTATGAAATGTAGTTAGGATCTTAAACTAAACGAGATAGACTTTCATTAGCTTAAAGTCGATCTGGTACTCTTATAAACATTTAAACTTTAACAAGTATAAATAAAGCATACAAAACTTACAAATAGAGAGCCAGAAATTTAAATGAGCAATTTGCTACATATTTATTTTCGACAACCGAACAGACTACATTATGTTTACATGCATATATTGAACAATATCTCGTGAAAGACAACAAGCAGCTAAAGGAGGTATTGAATATGTCAAGTACAAATTTTAGTAAGAAAATACTTTCAATTATCCGTGAGAAAAGAATCCAAGAATATGGGACCAAACTCGAGGAAACTTAAAATAAGCTATAGACTCAATGAAAATCAACCCGTTGCTTACCAGAACCAA
Organism: Petunia secreta; assembly: GCA_029990175.1. Classification (NCBI taxonomy): domain Eukaryota; kingdom Viridiplantae; phylum Streptophyta; class Magnoliopsida; order Solanales; family Solanaceae; genus Petunia; species Petunia secreta. Next base: position 11,150,542 of record JARKIP010000017.1, read on the forward strand.
GATCAAAACTTTAACATGAATCTTTGATCTATTTTAGTTCCACGGATTAATAAGAACAACATTTATTTTGCCAAAAAATGACTAATCTGATTAAAGTTTATTTTTAGCATTCGTAAACTTATTTAAACTAAAGCAGCATCACACCCGAGCTCTCAGCATTTGACTCTACACTAACAAGCAAATTCAGAACCAAAGCAAAAACCACCTGCAAGCCACCCTAGACAAAGCAACATCATCACACACTCCCTGACACCTAAAATACTATCCAAACCTACAACACTAGCCTGCCTGAACTTCTTCACAGAACTAGAAAATTTCACCCTTTGCCTTGACAGACAAGACCAGGGAAACACTTCCAAAGAAGCAACTCAACTACCCTGCAAAGAAACCTTTACATTCCCTAACACCAATGAACCTAAGCTAACACCTGCAGCGCACCTATATACCCTGATACCTAGGACAAAACACAACACCCTGAACCCCAACAACCTTCTCCAATAACCTGAAACAACTATACAACATCCCACAGGAACCTAGAAACAACCTGCTACTCCTACTCACTTAACCAGCTACTAGGAACATCTCCAAAACACCTTAAAAAAACTAGAACATCACAGAAAACCAAGCACTCCTGCCTCCCAAACACCTGAAGCTTCTATAGCCTACCTGAGCATTCCTCTAAAACCAACTTACCTCCTACTACCTGCTACAACTAGAAACCAGCTAGAACCAACAAAACATCATAGCAAGACTTCCCTCTAAACTCTGGAACACCTTCAGCATACCTACACTAACTTCAACTCCCTCACTGCCTCACACAACAACAAGAACAACTCACAGACCCCTTTATACACCTTGAAACCTCCAAACAACACCTGAAAAACTCCCTGGCCCAAAGCCACTCTCTCATCTCATCTGCAACCTCACAAGACTGAACAAACAAATACCAAACTGCCAGCACAACCAGAAACAACTCCTTCTTTACACCTGCACCATCAACTCACTATCTGCAGCACCTATAAACATACCAAGACTCCCTGAGCAACCTGCAAACATCCAGAACTAACCCCTCGCTACCCTGACCAACTTCAAACTACCTAGATCAGCCTAAGAACTCTCCTTTAACCCCTGGAATCTTACCTGAGCAAACAGGGAAACAACCCCACACCACTTGCAAACCATCCAAAACTAACTCCCTACATTCACAGCCTGAACTCCAACTCTTACTGCCCCTTTAACTCTCTTTGAACAACTAGAAAACATCCAGGCCAGGCATACTAGGAGAAGAACTGGGTAGTCACCTACAACTACCCATTTCACTGATAATTTTCAATGCTCAAAGACATACAAAATCATATGGAAAAGACGGATAAAACACCTTAGAGAGAAGAAATGAAGCTTAAATATTATACTTTATGTCAACATTATCAAGATTCCCTTTTATGGTAACAGTGAATATCGAAACAAAATAATAGAGACAGATTGAAACTTCGACTTTAAACAAACATATTAAAAGGAAACAGTTTCTATAAGCACATGTATCACATTCCGAGCTTCAAGCAAGGTAAAAAATGAAACGAGAGAATGAGATGAGGTTAAGTTATTACCTCTCGCGGTGCAGTGAACGAGGGCGAAGGTTCGAAAAAATAGTGACTCGAACAAGCGACTCGAGCGAGGTCGACGACTCAAGCACAAAAGCGATAAACAAATCCGAAACCAGGATCAAACCAGAAAACAATAGTAATTCATATATTCTTTTAACTTAAAACTGAGCCCGATTTATGTATGCCTATGCTGCCATTTTTATCTCATATTTTTATGCTACTGCCTCCCTCATAAAAAAAAAAAACTCCCCCAAAATGAGAATAAAAAATTAGAATTTATACCTCGCAGCTAGGGTTTCGGATTTTTGGCTCCATCTTTTTTGAAATCAGCCCCAAAGTTGAAATTTCTTGTTAGATAAGGGTCAAAATTGTCTCACCCTCAAGGTAGTACAATTTTAATCCTCATCTAAACAAAAAAATTGCCGTTGGGATCAAAGCCAAGGGCTCCGATCGATTCGCACACAAACGCACGACCAGGATTGCTCCAACACAGCTTGTGTACGGAGATGATGATATGGCATCGAGGGGGGGACCAGCGGGTACAAGGAATTTGGACTGTGGTGAGATTTTTGAGGGAATCGGGTCAGGGATTTTTGGGGTTAACGGGCTGAGGGGAATGGGAATTGGGGAAATATGCTGATGTGGGTGTATGATAATATGTATATATGGCTTTGCATAAATGAGCCTGAATTGAATGTAATAATGGATTTAGCCCTTTTTAGAATAAGTTAGGGGAATTAAGGTGGTTGCTTAAATAGGCCTGATTTTAGCTTAGGAACGATTTTGGCCTCTATTTTGAAATTAATTAATGACCTTTACCTTTTAAAAATTGATTCTCAATTTTAGAATAATTAAACATTTAATTTAAAATCTCCGGGACAAAATTCGGTGTCAACAGCTGCCCCTCTTTACCCGAAAAGGATGAAAGAGTTTTCAGTGTAAAGAAAGTTGACGAAAAAGCCAATTTTGTCACGATAAAGCCAAAGCCTTTGATTCCAAGGATCATAGTGCGAGGTTTATGAATATGGCCGAACTCCGATTTTCGAGTTGCCTACATATCTCGGGCTGAAAGAGAATCAGGCCATATGTAGTTCAACGATACTTAGACACGAAAACTCGCACGATTGATTGAAAAAGACGCACGAATAGGAAAGAATTCAAACTGACCCCTAATTTGGAATGAAAGATTAGGTAAGAATTTGCTTGTTCGAGTGAAATTCTTCAGATCCTCGTTGACGAGTCTAGCTCATATCAACGATTGCCCCAGTTCACTGCTAAGAAAAAGTTCCACATTATGCTCCAAATGCTGCTGCGGTACTGCCAAAACCCTGTAATAAACTTGACAAACGGTAAGCGAGCAACTGCTAATAAACTGTAATAATTGGAATAAGAAATAAAAGAGTGATAACATAAAATTATAAATGCGGGTTGTGATATCATCAATAAGTTCTTCCTTCGGCCAACTGACGAGTTGCTCCGCCCGGAGAACCTCTAAGCTGATCATTATTCAATATTGAATGACAACCGACATCGCGAAACACTCCAAAAGCGGTGCTTCAGCCGACTTGTCTTAGACTATCATCTACTTGAAAGAAATCTGCATATCCTATTTGTGGGTGGAAAGACCCAGATATCCTATTTGTGGGTCGAAGGACCCAGATATCCTATTCGTGGGTAGAAGGACCCAGATATCCTATTCGTGGGTGGAAGGACCCAAATATCCTATTCGTGGGTGGAAGTACCCAGATATCCTATTGGTAGGTGGAAGGACCCAGATATCCTATTCGTAGGTGGAAGGACCCAAATATCCTATTTGTCGGTGGAATTAGATAATTAATAGAATAAGTAAAGGTTAAATGAAGTTAGATAATTAAATAAAACAAACTAGATAAATAATTGGATAATAATAAAGGATTAATTAATTGATTGAATAAATAGATAAATAAATAAGCAAATAAATAACTTAATTAAATAAATGAATACTTATCAATTTTAATTAAATAAAGGAGTAAATGAATAATAATTGATTAATTAAATAAATAAATGAATAAATATTTAATTGATTAAATAAATAATTAATTGAAATTAAATAAATTAGATTAAGTAAATAAATAAATAAAGGATTAAAATTTAATTGATTAACTAAATTAATAAATTAGATTAGATAAATAAACAATTGAATATTTAATATGATAAATAAAGAAGCAATTCAAATACGAATTATGACGAGGGTACGATTTTAATTGAATTAGATTTGCACTCATTAATTGACAAATGATTCTAAACATCCATAAATTAATTGGCGATTCGCAAAAAAATGATACAAAGCATTCATATAAAAACAATTTAAGTAATTTACAATAATTATTCAAAATTCAAATATCATTTCTATCCTGCAGAGCTCCTAATCCGGTCTATGAGGAAGTCCTATACAACATGCATTTTCTAAGGGAGCGGGGAAGGATGGAGTTTGAAAGATAGAACCCGGAAGCGCGAACTCAATCACTGAGCCTTGGACATTGTGATTTTCATTTTTCGTTTCTTACATTTTCGGGGATATCAAGTCCCGAAAATGCGGAGCGGTCAAATAACTCTGAATGTATGCCATCCCCGTTTGTGAGTTTTTATTCAACTCGATCCCAAGAAGTCATGTCCATGCCAAAATGAGAAGAAATAGAGAAAAAGGATTAGGAACTGGCTCACTGAACACAAATTAATCTTATGAAATGCAGTTAGGATCTTAAACTAAACGAGATAGACTTTCATTAGCTTAATGTCGATCTGGTACTCTTATAAACATTTAAAATTTAACAAGTATAAATAAAGCATACAAAACTTACAAATAGAGACCCAGAAATTTAAATGAGCAATTTGCTACATATTTATTTTCGACAACCGAATAGACTACATTATGTTTACATTCATATATTGAACAATATCTCGTGAAAGACAACAAGCAGCTAAAGGAGGTATTGAATATGTCATGTACAAATTTTAGTAAGAAAATACTTTCAATTATCCGTGAGAAAAGAATCCAAGAAAATGGGACCAAACTCCAGGCAACTTAAAATAAGCTATAGACTCAATGAAAATCAACCTGTTGCTTACCAGAACCAAGATCAAAACTTTAACATGAATCTTTGATCTATTTTAGTTCCATGGATTAATAAGAACAACATTTATTTGGCCAGAAAATGACTAATCTGATTAAAGTTTATTTTTAGCATTCGTAAACTTATTTAAACTAAAGCAGCATCACACCCGAGCTCTCAGCATTTGACTCTACACTAACAAGCAAATTCAGAACCAAAGCAAAAACCACCTGCAAGCCACCCTAGACAAAGCAACATCATCACACACTCCCTGACACCTAATATACTATCCAAACCTACAACACTAGCCTGCCTGAACTTCTTCACAGAACTAAAAAATTTCACCCTTTGCCTTGACAGACCAGACCAGGGAAACACTTCCAAAGCAGCAACTCAACTACCCTGCAAAGAAACCTTTACATTCCCTAACACCAATGAACCTAAGCTAACACCTGCAGCGCACCTATATACCCTGCAACCTAGGACAAAACACAACACCCTGAACCCCCTAACAACCTTCTCCAATAACCTGAAACAACTATACAACATCCCACAGGAACCTAGAAATAACCTGCTACTCCTACTCACTTAACCAGCTACTAAGAACATCTCCAAAACACCTTAATAAAAACTAGAACATCACAAAAAACCAAGCACTCCTGCCTCCCAAACACCTGAAGCTTCTATAGCCTACCTGAACATTCCTCTAAAACCAACTTACCTCCTACTACCTGCTACAACTACAAACCAGCTAGAACCAACAAAACATCATAGCAAGACTTCCCTCTCAACTCTGGAACACCTTCAGCACACCTACACTAACTTCAACACCCTCACTGCCTCACACAACAACAAGAACAACTCACAGGCCCCTTTATACAACTTGAAACCTCCAAACAACACCTGAAAAACTCCCTGGCCCAAAGCCACTCTCTCATCTCATCTGCAACCTTACAAGACTGAACAAACAAATACCAGACTGCCAGCACAACCAGAAACAACTCCTTCGTTACACCTGCACCATCAACTCACTATCTGCAGCACCTATATACATACCAAGACTCCCTGAGCAACCTGCAAACATCCAGAACTAACCCCTCGCTACCCTGACCAACTTCAAACTACCTAGATCAGCCTAAGAACTCTCCTTTAACCCCTGGAATCTTACTTGAGCAAACATGGAAACAACCCCACACCACTTGCAAACCATCCAAAACTAACTTCCTACATTCACAGCCTGAACTCCAACCCTCACTGCCCCTTTAACTCTCTTTGAACAACTAGAAAACATCCAGGCCAGACATACTAGGAGAAGAACTGGGTAGTCACCTACAACTACCCATTTCACTGATAATTTTCAATGCTCAAAGACATACAAAATCATATGGAAAAGACGGATAAAACACCTTAGAGAGAAGAAATGAAGCTTAAATATTATACTTTAGGTCAACATTATCAAGATTCCCTTTTATGGCAACAGTGAATATCGAAACAAAATAATAGAGATAGATTGAAACTTCGACTTTAAACAAACATATTAAAAGGAAACAGTTTCTATAAGCACATGTATCACATTCCGAGCTTCAAGCAAAGTAAAAAATGAAACGAGAGAATGAGACGAGGTTAAGTTATTACCTCTCGCGGTGCAGTGAACGAGGGCGAAGGTTCGAAAAAATAGAGACTCGAACAAGCGATTCGAGCGAGGTCGACGACTCAAGCACAAAAGCGATAAACAAATCCGAAACCAAGATCAAACCAGAAAACAATGGTAATTCATATATTTTTTTAACTTAAAACTGAGCCCGATTTATGTATGTCTATGCTGCCATTTTTATCTCATATTTTTATGCTACTGCCTCCCTCATTAAAAAAAAACTCCCCCAAAATGAGAATAAAAAATTAGAATTTATACCTCGCAGCTAGGGTTTCGGATTTTTGGCTCCATAGTTTTTGAAATCAGCCCCAAAGTTGCAATTTCTTGTTAGATAAGGGTCAAAATTGTCTCACCCTCAAGGTAGTGCAATTTTAATCCTCATCTAAACAAAAAAATTCCCGTTGGGATCAAAGTCAGGGATTTTTGGGGTTAACGGGCTGAGGGGAATGGGAATTGGGGAAATATGCTAATGTGGGTGTATGATAATATATATATATATATGGCTTTGCATAAATGAGCCTGAATTGAATGTAATAATGCATTTAGCCCTTTTTAGAATAAGTTAGGGGAATTAAGGTGGTTGCTCAAATAGGCCTGATTTTAGCTTAGGAACGATTTTGGCCTCTATTTTGAAATTAATTAATGACCTTTACCTTTTAAAAATTGATTCTCAATTTTAGAATAATTAAACATTTAATTTAAAACCTCCGGGACAAAATTGGGTGTCAACACCAGTAGGCGTCTCGAGGTCTCCAGTAAAGGCACAGTGCGATCAATAGCTGTCATATCCACGCCCGACTGCCGGGCCATCTGCTCCATCATCAAATACTGACGCACGGACAAGTTGGCGTCTGTGTCCCGCCACTCGTCAGCCGTCAGTCTCATAGGTGCAGTAGTGGTCACACCCTTGACCGATGGAATATCAAACGGCTTCCCGATGTCAGGGACAGTGCGATCCCCGATCTCATCCAGTGGGACTCCAGCCTGCTCCAAATACCTGGTAAGGATGTTCCCAAAGTACAAGCGACTACATAAATCTAGCCCCCGTTGCTCTTTCATCACTCACAACATGTAGTAGCCGATGTTGACCGGCCTCCCGGTCATAAAGAAATATACGATGCACGCCCGAGTCTTGGTGACCTCAGAATAATGAGAAGATGGCAAGATGCGTGCATTTATAAATCTCATCCACACGCGAGCCGGTTTTAGAAACTGCGAGAAGAACATGTACTTGTGTCTTCCGGACACAATTCGCTCCCACTTATGAGTGGAGCTCTCACCACAGAGTATATCCCGCAGAGCCTTATAGTCAGGCTTTCTAATGAATTCTCTCAGCTCGTCATACTCAGGGTCCTCGACCCCCAAGAAGGCATTCAATGCCGTGTGGTCTAACTTCACCTTTACCCCCCTCACCGTAACCATGTCATCCTCCTTCCACGCCTCCTCCGGCTCCCAATTCGCGTAGAGTTCTTGCACTAAGTCAAGGTTGGCATGCCCCGGACTCTCAAACACCGAGTCCCAATGTAAAGCAAGTATCGCATCGGCCACCCCTCGAAATTTTTGCATCACCCTCCGCTTGTCAATTGCTTGCTCGGGGATGTACCCCGCAAGCTTCACATTTTTATACCAAGTTTAGCACTCACCTTTCTTCACAAAAGTGAGGCCATATCGTGTCTTTCCCCCGGGTCGTGGTATCGGCACCGCGTCCTTAGGAATTCTTGCCTTGGCCTTTTCCTTTGATTTGGCCTTGGGTTTGGCCGGTGCCTTACCCTTTTGCTTGGTAGAAGAAGGCCCGGCTTGGAGTGCTCTCCTTGGGGCCGAGGCGGATGAAGAACTTGGTTTATGAGGTCTAGTCACCATGGTACCTACACAAACACAAAGATCAATGTGAGATGTCAAATTTAGCCCCAAAAATTCAATTCAAGCTCAATTGGTAGGGTACCAACCCACACTTATCACACACTCTATGTGTCAATCAACTCAACTCAATAGCACAAGCAACCCCACACTTAAACAAAACTAGCTTTGTGCAAAATATGCCACGTTTGTGGTTGTCAAGATCAAGCTAGTGTGGGTGCATCATAGCCAATTTTTATGTGTGTGGGACACTTAATGTTCATAATAAGCCTAAGGATTGCATTGCTACTCAAGAATTCACAATGTTATACAATTTTTATGATTGAGGTTTTTTCACAAACACTTGGTGTGCACACTTTTAAACCTGCAAGTTCAATGATTTTTGTAATGTGCTAACCCTCCCAAATTGTTGGGAGATCTCTTTTTACAAGTCACAAGCTAACTATTAAGCACAGTGAACAATTTAAGCAGTTCAAGAGTAATATTTATACAAAAACTTGCAACTAGTTAAGAAACCTACCATGGAAAAAATTAGTTCATCTTACATGTAATTGAGGGAGAAAAGTGGGAATTTACTTACTTGAAAGTGTTAGAATGGATTGCAACAATATTGGGAATGATTCCAAGAGTTAGAGATGATTTGGGGAGTGTTTAGGGAGTAATTAGAGAGAAAATAGTGAAGAAAATAGAGTAGGAATCGGGTATAAGGGGGAGGGGAAAACCGGGTCACGGGTCAAAACCCGTTTGACCCGGAATTTAAAAAATATTTTCCGGGCGCTATGGCCTCCGCGGCGCGGGCCTAAAGCGCGAGCCAAAGTGGACATTCTGCCTGGCTAGGCGCAGGGCGCTCCCAAACGCGCCAAGCCTTGTGCTTCAGCTTTTGATTTTTCGCGTTGGGAGGCGCGGGGCACTCCCAAACACGCCCGAACACGTTTTTTCGCACCAAATTTCGATTCCAAGTGCGAATCCAAGCGCGGGACATGTCTCAAGGCATCCCGTACCCCTCAATACATGAATTTTACCTTGTTTAGCTCTCCCGATACCTGCAAAAACGACACACAAAAACAAAAACTACGTGACACTATAAAACAAAAAATAACTAAACTATTACAAGTACAAACTCGGGTTGCCTCCCGAGAAGCGCTTTATTTAACGTCGTGGCACGACGGGTATAAATCAAGGGTTACGGTGATTCACCGAACCTCCCCAATAATGCTTCACCCTTTGACCATTAACCAGGAATGTTTTCTCAGAATCCTGGGCTTTCAATTCAACCGCTCCATGTGCGGTAACACGAACTACATCAAAAGGCCCCGACCATCTAGACTTCAACTTGCCCAGAAATAATTTCAACCTCGAGTTAAACAACAACACCAGCTGCCCGGGCTCAAACTGACGACGCTCAATATGCTTGTCATGCCACTTCTTTGTCCGTTCCTTATACAATTTTGCATTTTCATTCGCATAGAACCGGAACTCTTCAAGCTCATGCAATTGAAGCATCCTCTTTTCACCCGCTAAGGCCATATCAAGGTTGAGCTTTTGAATTGCCCAATACGCCTTATGCTCTAGTTTAACAGGCAAGTGACAGGCCTTACCATAAACAAGCCTATATGAAGAGGTTCCAATAGGCGTTTTGAATGCGGTTCGATAGGCCCAGAGAGCATCATCTAACTTCATAGCCCAATCCTTCCTCGAGGCATTCACAGTCTTCTCAAGGATTTGCTTGATCTCTCTATTAGATACTTCCACTTGGCCACTAGTTTGGGGATGATAAGCAGTGGCCACCTTGTGGCGAACCCCATACTTGGCCAACAATTTATTGAACAACCGGTTACAAAAATGCGTACCTTCATCACTAATTATCGCCCGCGGTGTCCCAAAACGAGTGAAAATATTTTTCTTCACGAACTTCACCACCACGCTCGCATCATTTGTTGGAAGTGCAACAGCCTCCACCCATTTAGACACATAATCAACTGCTACGAAGATGTATTTATGGCCCATAGAAGGTGGGAATGGACCCATAAAATCAATCCCCCAACAATCAAACAGCTCAATCTCCAGGATATTGTTCAAAGGCATCTCGTGACGCCTAGAAATAGTACTCGTTCTTTGGCAACGATCACATTACTTCACTAATGCATGAGCATCTTTAAATAAAGTAGGCCAAAAGAAACTAGATTGAAGTACCTTTGCAGCTGTTCGATCTCCACCAAGGTGGCCACCATAAGGAGAGGAATGACAGCTCTGTAGAATCAGCTCTACTTCTTCCCTTGGAATGCATCTCCTAGCTAGTTGATCAACGCCTATCTTATACAAATAGGGCTCATCCCACACATAGAATCTGCTCTCATGAAGGAGTTTACGCTTCTGCTCAGCAGTAGCCCCAGGAGGATACACATTACTCACAATTAAGTTCACCATGTCAGCATACCATGGCACCTCAGCTGCATCTAAAGCAAAAAGTTGCTCATCGGGGAATACCTCTTTAATCTCAGGCCCCTCATCTACATGATCTCTATTCTCCAGCCTTGACAAATGATCAGCTACTTGATTCTCAGTCCCCTTGCGATCTCGAATTTCAACAACGAACTCTTGCAATAGAAGAACCCATCTAATGAGTCTAGGCTTGGAGTCCTTCTTTTCAAACAAATACCGGATTGCGGCATGATCAGTGTAGACAACAACACGAGTGCCAACCAAATAAGATCTGAAATTATCAAAAGCATATACTACGGCTAACAACTCCTTCTCAGTGGTGGTATAATTAGACTGGGCTGCATCAAGCGTCTTGCTTGCATAATAGTTGGAATGAAAGATTCTTCCAATTCTTTGGCCTAGAACAGCCCCAATAGCATTATCACTCGCATCACACATCAATTCAAATGGCAAAGACTAGTCAGGAGCAATGATGATTGGTGCGGTCACCAACCTTTTCTTCAACTCTTCAAATGCCTTAAAAGAAGAATCATTGAACACAAATTTCACATCCTTCTCTAACAATTTGCACATGGGAGAGGAAATTTTGGAGAAGTCCTTTATGAAACGTCTATAGAACCCTGCATGTCCCAAGAAACTACGCACCCCCTTAACAGAGATAGGCGGTGGTAATTTCTCAATAGCCTCAATCTTCACCTTATCAACCTCGATCCCTTGCTTTGACACCTTGTGCCCAAGTACTATGCCTTCTTGAACCATAAAGTGACATTTTCCCCAATTCGGCACTAGATTTGTTTCTTCACAACGGCTCAGAACAACATCAAGATTTTTCAAACATTCATCAAAAGAGTCACCAACCACTGAGAAATCATCAATGAATACCTCCATAAATTTTTCCACCATGTCGGTGAAAATAGCGATCATGCACCGCTGAAAAGTCCCCGGGGCATTACATAACCCAAATGGCATCCTCCTAAATGCATAGCTGCCATATGGACAAGTAAAAGTAGTCTTCTCTTGATCTTCAGGAGCAATCGCAATTTGATTGTAGCCCGAATACCCATCCAAGAAACAGTAATACTCGTGCCCTGCAAGTCTATCCAACATCTGATCAATAAAAGGGAGTGGGAAGTGATCTTTCCTGGTGGCCTTGTTCAGCTTCCTATAATCAATACAAATTCGCCACCCTGTAACTGTTCTTGTTGGAATCAACTCATTATGCTCATTCTTCACCACTGTCATGCCCCCTTCTTTGGAACACATTGCACTGGACTCACCCACTTGCTGTCAGAGATAGGAAAAATAATACCAGCATCCAGCCACTTGATAATTTCTTTCTTCAGTACCCCCTTCATAATTGGATTTAGCCTCCTCTGCTGCTCTATAGATGGCTTATGGTCTTCTTCCAAGAGAATTTTATGTATGCAGAAAGAAGGACTAATCCCTCTAATATCAGCAATAGTCCAGCCAATAGCTCTTTTGCGCTCTCGCAATACCCTCAACACCTTTTCAACCTGCACATCAGACAACAAAGAAGAAAGGATCACGGGCGAGGTATTACCTTCACCTAAATAAGCATAACGTAAATGCGCGGGTAAAGGTTTGAGCTTAAGAGTAGGAGCACTCTCAACAGATGGTTTAGCAGGAGTTAAGGTCAACGGTCTATCAAGCTCCTCAAATTTCTTCCACCCTGGGATGAATCTACTCTGCATATTAAGAACCTCCGAATATTCTTCAATGTCATCATCCTTCAGGATATCATCATCATCACATAAGAGTGCCCTTTCTAAAGAATCAACATTAGAAGCCAAGAATGACCTCTCATCAGCAGTCAACTCATCATCTACCACTTTTACCATGGACAACTCTTCATAATGAGAAGGGAGCTGGGTAGCTCTGAACACATTAAACACAGCTTCTTCCCCATTTACCTTCATGATCATCTTTCCAGCTCTGACTCTAATAACAGCATCAGCAGTAGCCAAAAATTCTCTTCCCAATATGAGAGGAACCTCAGGATCAGCTTCATAATCAAGAATAATAAAATCAACAGGTAATATAAACTGACCCACTTATACAAGCACATCCTCAATAATTCCCTCGGGGCACGTCAAAGATCTATCAGCCAGCTGCAGAGTCACAGTAGTGGGCCGTGGTTCACCCAGGCCTAGCTTCCTGAAAACTGATGAAGGCATTAAATTCACACTAGCACCCAAATCACATAAAGCTCGCCAACCTCATGTTCCCCAATTTTCAATGGAATAGTAAAACTGCTAGGATCCTTCAATTTCTGAGAAAGCTTGCTTCTAACTCTGGAACTACACTCCTCAGTGAGTGCAACTGTCTCAAAATCAGTTAGTCTTCTCTTGTTAGCAACAATACCCTTGATGTAGTTTGAGACAGTTGCACTCATTGAGTTTGAGACTGGGAATATTTACCTGAATCTGACTCAATATCTCCAAGAATTTCTCGCATGCTGCATTAACTTTCTGCTTCTGAAGTCTCTGAGGGAAAGGTGGTGGTGGTCTCACAATAGCAGACTCGGGCTGCTTTGCTACCACTTTCTCTGCTTCTTTCTCCACTTCCCTATCATCATTGGGCTCTAACTCACCAACAGGCTTCTTTGGCATTGGAGGAACCTCTTCTAGAGCTCTTCCATTCCTCAAAGTGACTGCTTGCACAAATTCTTTAGGATTTTTCTCTGTATAACTCGGTAAAGCACCCCCGAGGTCTGTTATTTTGTGCTCCAGCTAGCTGCCCCAATTGTCTCTCAAGATCTTTCTGAGCATTTCTCAAATCCTTAATTGTTTGTGTCTTAGATGCTGAATCATCCATGAGCTTTTGCTGCCCTGCAAGAATTTTCCTAAGCATTTCTTCAACTGCATTAGACTGTTGTGGCTGAGTCTGTGACCCCTGCTGTGGTGCATTTTGGGATCTCTCATTGCCTTGAGGCTGCTCACGATTATCCCTCCAAGAAAAATTTGGGTGATTACGCCAACCAGTGTTATAGCTATTACCATATTGATTGCGATTCTGACCCTGTGACCTGTTCTAATTACCCACATAATACACTGACTCTGGGTTAGATGGACAGACTTCAGTAGTATGATCCTCTCCACAAACCTCACAAAAGACTTGAAGTTGTTGCACTGGAGCTGCTGGTGGATTAGCCTGCGGCAGAGCTAGCTTGCTGATTTGATTGGAAATAGCATCCATTTTCGCCCTTAGCTCTGAAACTGCATCCAGTTGAAGTATCCCAGCAGACTTCTGCGTAGTAGCTCTGCCAACACCCTACCAATCAAGATTGCTCTGCGAAAACTTGTCAAGTAAATCATAAATCTGATCAAAATTTAAAGCCAGTACTTGGCCCCCAGCAGCAGCATCTACCACGATCTTAGTGTGTTGGTTCAACCCCTCAACAAAAGTGTGTGTAATAACCTCATTAGATTGGTTGTGGTGTGGACAATCTCTCAATAGAGCTTTGAATCTCTCCCAGGCTGAATACAAAGATTCTCCTTCTATCTGTCTGAAGGACATGATTTCACTCCTCAGCCGGGCTGTCTTGGCAGACGGATAAAATTTAGCCAAAAATTTCTTAGCCAAATCCTCCCAAGTAGTGATAGACCCAGGCTTCTCAGCCTTTAACCACTTCCTTGCTGTCCCAATCAGTGAAAATGGGAACAAAGTCAGGCGAACATAATCAGTAGGAACACCCGCTGGTGTATAAGTATCACTGATCTCCAGAAAGTTCTGAATGTGTTGCTACGGATCCTCATCAAGTAATCCAGCATATTGCCCCATCACATGCAGCAACTGAATCATGCCGGGCTTGATCTCAAAGTGCCCGGTAATAGCGGGCTTCACAATACTTGACGCTACTCCTCCCAGGCTAGGAAGAGCAACATCTCGCACTAATACTGCTCGTTCTTCTGCCATTTCAATAGGTAAAGAAGCAAGTACGATTGCTAGTGCTTTTCGATCTCTCGCCTCTCTTCTTACCCTTTTGAAGGTTCTTTAAGGCTCGGGATCAAAAGGTGCGAGTGGTTCGTCCTTTCTATTCCTTTGCATGCAAAACCTGTAGCCTGAAATAGCACAAGAAACTCAACAAAAAATTAAACCTGAATAGAAATTAAGTAATCGTTCAAAAAGAAATTAGTCAGTAATTAGTCCCCGACAATGGCGCCAAAAACTTGTTGCTCCCAAACGCACACGCAAGTATACGCGGCCGACAAGTAATAAAGTGATAAATCGAGTATCGTTCCCACGAGGACTATGCCGACTAATACTTAACAAACAATTTCTAAACAAACTACTCAGGGATTATTTTCTTTGATGGTGAGAGTTTTAGTAACTAAAGAACAGTAATTAAATAAATTGAAGTTTAGTCAAACAATGGTGAAACTTCGGTTGTTAACAATATTAAGACGACGGTCCAGGGTCAAAGTTACGAACAATCCAGTTGAGTTGTCCAATTGATTCCACTTCTTAAATCCCGGGTTACTAACTGACAGAGTAAATGTAACTGTGAAAACCTTTCGATTCTTCACAGTCTATGCAGGCTACTTCAATCCCTATATGTCTATGGTTTGAATCACGTGCACGCGTTAACGAATTTTGTAATTTGCTAAACTAGGCGAACAAGTATATGTCTATCCTACTCACAAATTGGTTCCCCCGATGCCCGGGTTCACAAACTAGTCCTATTCTTTCTTATTACGTAATTAAATTCCCTCTTTCGAGTTCAATCTAAAAACCATAGATAATGCATAATTATCGAGCTCTATCAAGAAAGAATAAGCAACCCGTTATGGGATTCAATTAATGGGAATCAATCTTCAAACAATCAACTTTCATGTAATACTCTAACCTTAGAACGTAATATTTAGCCACGCATATTCATAATCACAAGGCAAAGATTTGATGTAATAATGATGTAAATGATGTAATATATGAAAAATTAGGAAAAAACCCTTGTTCAATGAAGTATGGTGCTCTCAAATTGCTCCAAAGTAAGAACTCCTCTAAAAAACTAAGTAAAATAGTATGGTTTAAAAATGCCTGGTAATAAGTTAGACCTAAGCCTAGACGAAATTGGAAGTAAACATCCGCTCCAGGGGCGCTATAACGGGCACCCCGCGCCCACGATCGCGCTGAAACAACCAGAACACGTCGAAACTTGCACGCCTTTGGGGCGCGCCGCGTGGGAAACTGCGCCAGGCACTGGGCGCGTTAGGCGGCGCGCCGCGGAGGCTACCACGCCAGGCCATTCTGCTTGCTCCTTGGTACGAAATCTCGCCTCGTGTCGTGCCCTCGTGTGCTCAATCCAATCCTCAATCAATTTCCAATCATTCCTTGCTCAATCACGCTCCTAAAATCTTCAAATTCACTGCATACTAACCTACACATGCACGACATGATATTAGTGCAAAACCACATTCATAAACTATAAAACGAGCGAATAACAAGCTCAAATATGCGGAAATATTAAGGAAACGTTGGCATAAAATGCCAAACATCATACCAAAAATTTCATTAACCTTTCTATAAATGACATGGAAAGACTCTATCAATCATGGAAATTTTCTATTAACATTAAACTATTGGAAAAAGGGTAAGCCATCAATATCCTAAATCAAGAATATCACAACTTTGGAGACCCTCCGAAAGTTTTACTCTAATAGATTTAATGGCTGATTACTATATAGTACTCCCTTCATTTATAAAAGGATGAATCCATTTGACTTTACAGAGAGTTTAATAAAGAAGGGAAGACTTTGAACTTGTGGTCTAAAATTAGTCATAGATGTTTGTGTGGCTACAAATCATCTCAATAAAGGTAAAAGTGAAAGATTATTTCCAAATTTAGAAAAAGGTCATTCTTTTTTAAACAGACTAAAAAGGAAATATGTTCATCCTTTTTGAAACAGAGGGAGTAAAATTTTTAAAAGAGGATAACCTGATTAAAGCACTATAAAATGGACCTTGATTTATAAATGGTTTTTCCTATCCGTTAAAAGATGGGAGCCAAATTTTATAGCTTCAATGTCTAAAATTACTTATTTAGCTATTTGGTTTCGACTACCTAAACTTCCTACTGAATTTTATGATATAGAAATTCTAAAACGAATTGGTAATAATATAGGGCGTCTGTTAAAAATTGATACATGCACATCCGGGACTCTAAGAGAGTGTAACGCTCGTATTTGTGTTGAGATACCTCTAGAGTTTCCAGTTAAGACTTCCATTCAAGTTTGTAAACATAAACAACTGATCATTTACAAGGAGAGGACATATTTTGTCATCTTTGTGGCCGATTAGGACAGAAGCATTCATTGTGCCCACATGCGGCCGCCAAAGAAGTTCCTTATCCTAAGCAAACCAATTCACCTAGTTCACATTCAACTCAACTCGGTGACCAATGGTCGAAGGAGGAGACAGAGGAATGGAAAGTTACTAATTTCCCTAGAAAAAAGAAGTCAGCTACTACAGGTAAGCCTTCTTTACCACAACTTTTACCCCAAAAGCAATCGTCCACTCCCATTAATATAATAAATTTTGATGCTAAAAACGGTAAATATTTAGATACTCAACCTTTTATTTACAAAGATAAAAATTCTATTGACTCTAATTATTATAGTATGCGGAAATTTCAAAAAATAGTTTTACTAAAAATAATATTAAAACTCAAAATCAAAATGATAGAATTAAAATTGATACCACGACCCAAAATAAAATTTCGTCTCTGCATGTTCTTAAACCTCTATCATATATGCCATGTAGAAATAACCCTACTTTCACTCCAAATGATTCACAATCATTGGATATCATTCATCCAGAAGATTTACCAAATGACACTTTGCAATGCATGCAAACAACTACCTAAATCCCTTGTCTCGCCGTCTTGTCTCTCCAATAGAATTATCTCTGACTCCAATCATTCAATCTGTCCCCTTTCCACAGTTCAACCAATCACATTGCATGCATTTACTACCCCTACCCCACACTTCCCCCCTTAAATAATATGAATATAGACGCAACTAGCTCTAACATAGCTCCCACTTTTCCCTTACATGTTTAAGAAACCTTTTTCACTCCTCTACATAATAATGCCTCGACTATTAATGCTCCAACACCGGAGGAGAATTCGTTTACTAAACACAACCCAACGACTGACTTACCATCTATCTCTTAACTTAAAAATGAATCAAGAAAACAACCACCAAGTTCCAAACAATGTTCCACCACCACCAAACAATCCTGCTCTACCCCAGTAATCTTTACAGTGCCCCCAACCAAACAACTCATTGCCAGCCTCATGGATGGAACAAACCCTAATGGGACGAGCCTTCATGTTCAACTTCATGGTGGACAATCAACAAATCGTTGTAGTGATCCAAAACTCTCAGTTTCTAGCAAATGCACTTTCAGAAACAATGAGACTCACAACTCAGAACTTCATGTACCTCCACCTCAATCAGAATATCCTTCAACCCCTTAGCCACTCACAACATGCATGACCCCGTTCGCATGCAACATCATCAAAACCTACCATTTTACTACTTAGTGGAGGACAACCCCCCGATCCCAATATTCTACCAGTGGCCTCATGATAAGACCCAAACTCCCACAAGACCCTTCGCTCGGAGCCAAGCTAAGGAGATCCAAGGAGTACATCTACACTTGGTGAGGAAGGGACTAGAAGAAGGAAGCAATTGGAAACCATTCCGGGTGATTAGAGCACAAGAACAACCACTCAGCACTTTGGGCGCTCCACCCAGTGTTTTGGGCGCTCCACCTGAAGACAACAGAGCTGAGGCGCTCCACCCAGTGTTTGGGCGCTCCACCTGAAGACAACAGAGCTGAGGCGCTCCGCCCCAATTCCAGGCGGACCGCCCGGGGCCCCTCACTGCTTAGTTTTTGCCAAATCGCGGGCGCTCCGCCCCAACTTTGGGCGCTCCGCCTGGGATGCTGAAGCACGTGAATTCTAGCTATGTTATGACTATTTTGACCCTACGTGGTCCTTTATTTCCTAAGCCTAAGTGTGGGCATTTTAGACCTTTCAAAGGGTGTCTAACAACACCTATAAATAGCTAGTAGCTTGTCTTATTTCATTAGCTAACTTTGATGATTAAAACAAACAATTGTATTGAGAGTTGAACTCTTTGATTGAGTGAATGAAACCTTTAGATGGGACTTGTTTTTCCTCTAGCGGATCTAGATGAATTCCAATCCCCCCGATCATTCTACTTGCGTGCTCACATTAGCTCGAGGGTAGTTGCCTAGTGTAGGTGTTCTTGTCATCTTCTTGGGGTGTAACAGAACTAGTTCTCCGTTGCTACTCGAGATTATCGTACGAGTTACGTCTCGCTTTTATCTTTTACTTTTCCGCATATTGATTCTTATCATCTTGGTATCAGAGCAAGGCTCGGGTCTCGTTTCTACGAACCCCCGACCCTTGATTCTTCGTGCCTAGGTTAGTTTGTTTAGTTTTCTTGTTGTTGAAGTTGTTATTAGAAGAAAACACAAAAAAATTGAAAAATTGAAAAATACAAAAATTGGCGTAACTTTTTGGTTGGATCGATTCTTGGATTGGGTGTTATAGATTTGTGATCGTGGTTGAATTCCCGTTGTTTTGGTACCAAATTTACTTGGATTGGATTGGATTGAAAAATTGAAACCCCAATTTTCCTTAAACCCTACCAAACCCTTGTTCTTGAGAAAACTTGGTTGATTTGGGATTGTGTGATTGTGGGGTTTTGGATTTGATTACCGGGGAATGATCTACTTGTGATAACGAACCATTTGAAACAAATTTGGTGTTAATCGGAGTTGTATAACATCATTTTTGAAAGATTGAAATCCATCTTTTACCCCTTTTGAAGAAATTGTGAAACCCCAACTTGAAACTTGAATCATGATTGTTCCTTGTTTGTTGCTTGGTTGGGTGTAAAAATCATTGGGGATTGGTGGTTATACCAATATACAACTTCGGGTACTTCGAATTTGGGAAGAACACGTTGGAATCGACCAAAAAGTTGGATTGAAATCGAAGAACACGTTGTTGAAAACCCAGGTTGTTCTTCGTCCAGGCGCTCCGCCTAGACCTTGGGCGCTCCGCCTGAATTGGTCTTACTCCAGGCGCTCCGCCTACTCTTCATGGCGCTCCGCCTGAGCACCCTCACTGATCAACTTTGCCAGGCGCTCCGCCCAAGCCTTGGGCGCTCCGCCTAAATTGCTGGGAGGTTGATTTTTGGGTAGTTTCTTCTAGGATTACTTGTTTCTTTGTTGCCTAACATCTAATTAGTGTTGATCTAAGTAATCTTCCTACTTAATTAACACTAATCCTTCATTGCTTTAGGTGAATCGTGCCTTAGTAAGGAGAGTAGGAATTCCAAGAAAAGCGTAGAACCTTTTACTCAAGTCCTTTACTTCAAAGTGCCTAGCGTTCATCGAGTCCTATTAACTCCGTTCACCCCGGAGTGTGCGTGACTCGTGAATAGTTTTGGTTGAGTTTGGAATTGCTAATCATCTACGTGAAGCTTTGGAATTACAAGTCGAGTGAAATATCCACCGTCACCCAAAAGAGTGATCCGAGTGAACACAAGCGAGGGAGCGAGTGAGGTGTTTTAACTAACTCTTGTTTGCTTTTCTTTGTAGGTACAATGGCTAACGAAGGACAAGATTTCATTAAGGAGGCCTTGGCTAATCTTCTTGCCAAGATGGACCTCATGAACCAAAGGATTGATTCTCTTGAAAAAGGAGCCTCGAGTACTCAAGGTGAACATGGTACCCCGAGTGTCCAAATCGAGAAAAGGACCCCGAGTGTCCAAATTGAAACCGGAGAAGGCTCAAATAGCCCTACCTTCACCCCGGAACAAGTTGTTGAATTGCTCAAACAACAACGGGTAAAGGAGGATCGTGAGAGGATGGATCAAGTGTTGGGCAATACCCAACGAACGGGCATTCCCCATATTTTAGACAACCCCCAAAGAGACATTCCACTTCCAAGACCCGTCCGCAACGTCCAAGCTCTTGAGCAACCCGTTGAAGCTCAAGAAGGGGAGGAAGCCGAGTATGTTGATGAGGCTTATGGGTATGATGATCACTTTCAACCACGGCAAGGTATGAATTGGGGTCAAAATGTGAACCGGGGTAGAGGCCGAGGTCGAGGGCCACCCTTGGGATATGGAGGGAGGAATGCTAGAAGGGACTATGTTGCTTATGATGATCACCATGGAGGCCAACCGGAGCCATTCCAAGGGGGTCGTGACAACAACAACAACCTTAATAGTGTAAAGCTCACTATTCCTTCTTTCAAAGGAAGTAGTGATCCGGTGGAGTACATTGGTTGGAAATTGGCTATGGAGCGTATCTTTGACACCAATGATATGCCCGAAGTGAAGAAGACCAAGTATGCAATATCCTCCTTTGAATCTTTTGCTTCTACTTGGTGGGAGTCGGTGAAGAGGAATAGAAGGAGGACGGGTATGGCTATTAATCTTACTTGGGAAGAGTTAATCCGTGTGATGGATGAGAAGTACTTGACTAATCAATACCGGGTTGAACAACAAATGCGTCTTTATGAGTTGAAGCAAGGTTCTAAATCGGTTGGTGAATACTTCAATGAATTTGAGCAAATCCGAATGATCCTTGACTTAGATGATGAAGACAATGAGACGGCCATGATCCGTTTCAAAGGGGGCTTGAACCGAGACATAGCTTCACAATTGAAGTTCCACAAGTATGATGATCATTACAAGCTGTGTGAAGATGCGGTTGAGGCCGAGAAATGGCTCAAGGAGGAGAAATCCCTTCGCTACAAGAGTAGCACTACTACTCCAATAAGCAAACCAAAGGAATGGAAGCCTCCTACTACAAATGCAAGGTTCCCAAGTGCAAGTGGAACAAGTGGTGCAAATGCTACCAAGGATGTGAAAAAGCCATATGAGAAGAACACACCTAATGTGGGAGGTAACTCTAAAACTCAATTGCATGCTCCTACCTCTTCTTCAATGCAATGCCACAAGTGCAAGGGATATGGGCACTTTGCTAGGGAATGTCCTACAAAGAGGACCATGATTGTTGTTGGTAACGATGCATATGAGAAAGAGAGTGAATCGGAAGATGAGGGAGTAGAGGGAGTAGAGGGAGATGAGGGAGTAGAGGAGGATGATTTGCTTGATGACACGGTGGAGGAGGAGGATCCTCATACTTTCTTGGTTGTTAGAAGGAGCCTAGGGGCTATGATTGTGGAAGATAGTGAAACCTTGCAAAGGGAAAATTTATTCCATGCTAGGTGCCGGGTCAAAGATGTTGTTTGCTCTATGATAATTGATTCCGGGAGTTGTGCAAATGTAGTGAGTCAATCACTTGTGTCTCAATTGAAGTTGATTACCATGAAGCATCCTAAACCTTACCGGCTACAATGGCTAAGCGAGTGTGGGGAGCTTAAAGTGGTAAAGCAAGTGATGATTCGATTCAAAATGGGGAGTTATGTAGATGAGCATTTGTTTGACGTTGTGCCCATGCAAGCGTGCCACCTACTCTTAGGGAGGCCTTGGCAATTCGATAGGCAAGTGGTGCATGACGGTCGTGTCAACACTTACACGGTCAAACATGAAGGAAGGAGGTTTGTGCTTAAGCCTCTAACTCCTAAGCAAGTAAGTGAGGACTACAAAAAGATGAAGGAGTTGAGGGAAGTGGCTAAAGCTAAACCACCCATTGAACTTAAACCCGAAGCAAACAATCTTGTTGTCTTGCCATTGCATGATAAAAATGGGAGTCACTCCGCTCCAAATGAGAGAGGAAAGATAGAGAGAAGCGAGGGAGTGACCGGTGACAATCCAAGAGAGGGAAAAGGAGAGGATTTGAGGAGTGATGTGAGTGGATTGTCACCACAAACTACACTTGACCATGAGGTAAAATTGAGAGAGGTGAGAGGTGGGGAAGGAAAAATCGAGAGTGAGAGCACCCATTGTTCTAACCCTTCTTTATCTTCTATTCTTTCTTGTGAAAAATCTTGTGTAGGTACACTTGAAGACAAGCAATTGGAGCCTCAACGTGAGCCTCATGAAGAAGGAGTTGCACATGACATTTCAAGCCTTGTGAGTGACCAAGGAAGTACTACAAATGTGAGTGTTGCTTCACCTTTTCATGACCCTACTAGCTACTTGTCTTGTGATGACTCAACACTAGTTGGAGCTTGTGAAGTATCTAGTGAATATGCCACTAGTGAAGAGTCTAGTTGTCAACTTGAGTTTGTTTGTGAAACACTAGTTGGAAGGGATGTTATGCCACATCATGATGTGAGCTCATTGCTCATTGAACCCCTCCCTAGTGTAGAATTGATAGTTGACCATAATTGTGACCTTGAGGAGTCTTTTGCATGTGAGATGGAACGATTTGTTTTCGATGACTCCTCGAGTGAGGGAAAAGAACCTAGTCTTGATAACTCGTCTATGCTTGATCATGATGTTGAGATGCATGTTTTTACATTTTCATTGTTTGAAGATAATGTCAATGGTGGTAATGACTTGTATCGGACTAAGGCGAGTAGTAAAATGAAGCCTCCATGGTGTGAAGGGTTTGACCCCTTAGGCAACCCCTTGTGTGAGAAATTGAATGAGGTAAATGACTCTTTGAGTGACCCTACTATTGCTTGTTTGGGTTACGATGAAGAAGAGTCCATCATCAATACCTTTCTTGAGAGTTTGTCTATTGGGAAGGGTTGCTTAGAAGATGAAATTGGAGGGGAAGAAGAATCCCTTGGTGTGAGTAGGTATGCTTTAAAGAAGGAGAGTGGAGTGCTTGATCCTATTTGTAGGTTGGGCTATTTGATTCACTCCACTCCACATGTTGATCACACCTCGAGGATAGATTGGTGTGTCGATCTTGAGCTTAAGGTTCAAGGGGATTTTGGTAGCTTGATCTTGCATTTCCCATCTTCCCATGACCTATTTGCTCACTATCTTGTTGAGTGCATGCTGACCTTTAACCAAGTCCTTATGGTTCTCTTTGGAGACTTGATATTCATGGTTGTTATTGATGCTTGGTTATACAACAAGAGTGTGTTTTCCACACTTCTTGCACTAACCTACTTTCAAAGTAGGAAATTTGCGTGTGTTTGCTTGTCGTTGCTTGTAGGTTCTAAGCTCCATGCTAAGGCGGGAAAGATCTTGGAAGATGCCTATGTCAAAGTGACGATCAAGAAGGACAAAAGAGAGTTGGGGCCACCCCGAGAAGTGGATGATGCCATGAGAGCCAAAGCCTTGATTTCGAGGACGAAATCTTCTCAAGAAGGGGAGGATGATAAGACCCAAACTCCCACAAGACCCTTCGCTCGGAGCCAAGCTAAGGAGATCCAAGGAGTACATCTACACTTGGTGAGGAAGGGACTAGAAGAAGGAAGCAATTGGAAACCATTCCGGGTGATTAGAGCACAAGAACAACCACTCAGCACTTTGGGCGCTCCACCCAGTGTTTTGGGTGCTCCACCTGAAGACAACAGAGCTGAGGCGCTCCACCCAGTGTTTGGGCGCTCCACCTGAAGACAACAGAGCTGAGGCACTCCGCCCCAATTCCAGGCGGACCGCCCGGGGCCCCTCACTGCTTAGTTTTTGCCAAATCGCGGGCGCTCCGCCCCAACATTGGGCGCTCCGCCCGGGATGCTGAAGCACGTGAATTCTAGCTATGTTATGACTATTTTGACCCTACGTGGTCCTTTATTTCCTAAGCCTAAGTGTGGGCATTTTAGACCTTTCAAAGGGTGTCTAACAACACCTATAAATAGCTAGTAGCTTGTCTTATTTCATTAGCTAACTTTGATGATTAAAACAAATAATTGTGTTGAGAGTTGAACTCTTTGATTGAGTGAATGAAACCTTTAGATGGGACTTGTTTTTCCTCTAGCGGATCTAGATGAATTCCAATCCCCCCCGATCATTCTACTTGCGTGCTCACGTTAGCTCGAGGGTAGTTGCCTAGTGTAGGTGTTCTTGTCATCTTCTTGGGGTGTAACGGAACTAGTTCTCCGTTGCTACTCGAGATTATCGTACGAGTTACGTCTCGCTTTTATCTTTTACTTTTCCGCATATTGATTCTTATCACCTCACCAGTGACATGCAGCAAGATCTCCCCCAATGAACATGCATTAGGAGGAAATGAATCAGGAAGAAATGGAGGACCTTGCCCCACAAGATTTTCCACCAGTGAACCCCAACCCCCCAATCCCAATGCTCAAGAACAAAAGGTAGAAATTCTCAACCAAGATCAGGACCAAAAAGACATCCCAGAGGACCTTCAGGCCATATACTCAAGCCTACGAGAAATAACAATAGTGCTATGCAAAGAAGGGATAGGAAACAAGTATGTCATCTTTTGCGTGATCTCCCTCAAAAAATTCTCACTAAATCTAAGATTTCCCACAAGCCACCAAATAGGTAAATATGCAATGATCCTGAACCCCACTTTGAGGGGAAATGTGATCTTACTCCCTCAGGATCAAGTGAACACACCCTAACCTCCAAATCTGCCAATGATAAGAGGTTCTTACTTTTTAGTTTTCAATGTTAGCGGTGCTAATAATGCTAACTTTCGAATGAACTTTAGGTCAGCTTTAAACTATCACAAACCTTGCCATGTTTTCCTCCTGGAAATACATGGATGATCATGCTAGAATTAAGGATGATTTTAACTTTACTGGAATGGTAGAGGCTCATGTGACATATCGTACTAGTGACATTGTTATTCTCTGGGATAACAACATTATTAATGTGTTGGATGTGCATATGAGTAACCAGGAAATACATGTAATGGTTAAGGTACTACCTAATACTAATACTTTTTTGTTCTCCCATTTATGCTAGTAACCTAGCTAACTTTGCTTTGGAACAATATTATTTATATGAATAAAACATATAATACACGTGGGATAATAAGAGGCGACTTTAATGAAATCCTATGTTCAAATGATAAATGGGGTAGGCATCCTTTAAATAATAATAGAGGTGTTTCTTTTCGTGCTTGTCTTAATACTTTTAATCTTCAGGATTTAGGTTACAAAGGTAGTGAATATACTTGGAAAAATAAGCAAACTTCTGGAAATTTAATCCTTGAATGGCTAGACAGATGTTTTGCGAATGATGACTGGATAAAATTGTTCCCTAATGCCCTTATAACTCATGTTCCCTCTACTCACTCTGATCATGCACCTTTGTTTCTTCAGCTCCATAAACATCATATTAGCACTAGTAAAAAACCCTTTAGGTTTGAAAGGATGTATTATAACCATCCTGACTTAATTAATATTGTATCAAATGCTTGAAATTGTACTTCTGATCTCCAATAAGCTATAAAAATTTTCCAACTCAATTTTATGGATTCGAATAAAGAATACTTTGGTAATATTTTTAAACAAAAGAAAATTCTGACGTCAAGGCTTCAAGGAATTCAAAAATCTCAAAGATACCCTACTAGCCTATTTCTCCAACAATTAGACATAAAATATCAATTAGATTTTAATAATATCCTTTAAAATGAAGAAGACTTCTAGAAAATGAAAATTCATATAATTTGGCTATTGGAAGGAGATGCTAATAATAGTTTCTTTTATGTCACAACTCTTAATAGACGTGGAAAAAACCATACAGCCTATTTCTCGAACTTAGGCATGGTGTAAGTGGGATTCGAACCAGGGACTAGCTCTAATACCAAACATTAAGATCGAAATGCAACCATTTCTACCAAAAGATTAAGCTGATAGTAGAGGCGCAACCCATCTCTTATATGTCCCTATTCCAGCAGGAACGACTTAATATGGGCCGTGTGCTGGATCGAACCCGGTCCACACCCCCACCTAGGCCAACCCGAGACATATCCCTTTTTTGGGGTTGGACCAACTTTGGGCGTACATCAATTTCAACAAACCTTATATGTACTTATGAACTTGTAGTTAAATGACTTGCATGAATACATTTTTTAATTTTGATATGCAAGTTATTGACCCACTATTGACACAAACTATAACATTGTTATATACGGTATTAGATGACATAAATGAACTGTGATTGGAAAACTAATTTTACTTTTATACTCGTAGGATTATGAGTAATTAAAAAATATGATTTCTACCGGTGTTCGGGTGTGTGGGTCCATGATTGACTTTCGGTTTGAATATTTAACCCATTTCTCTTGAAATTATGGAAATTAGTTAGATAGCTTAAATTGATTATATTATTTATTATTTTGTATAAAGTGGACTCTTTTGTAGGATTTTAAATATGAAAGGCGATTATGGACTAGTTAAATATCTTATGGCCGAGGTAGGTGATTTTATCACTTTTGTTTTATGGATTCTTCTACATTAAAATTTTTATGTATGTTTCTTTGCATTCATAGCTGCCACGGGTATACTTCTTATGTCATTTTCTGAAAATGAAATTGTTCCCTTAATACTTGGTATTCACGACGAGTTGCAAACATACTTAGATTGTATATTTGTTACTAAACCTGGTTGAGCATACATTTTGTTATGGCTTTGTCTTATATTGTTTTACCAAGAATTTGATCATGTATTGATGCATATGGTGTGGTTATGGGTATGTAGAGTCACACACTGTATTATATTTTGGCATGTGAACTCATGAATCGATTCTCTATTTGAGCGCGTGGACTCACGGCTCAGTTATATTTGGTGTGCGGTCTCATGCACCACTATTATGTATTCGACATGTGGACTCATAACCTTATTTTGCAATGACTATAATTTGGGTGTGTACTCACACACCAGTATTATGTTTTGGGCATATAGACTAATGACCCGGTTTTGGTTGTAACTTTATATGCACACATCATATATTATTTATCTATTCAGGTGATGATTTTAAAGAGGAGTGAAAGTAATTGAGTTGAAAACTATTTGAAAATAGTACAAAAACAACAACAAGAAGTCCAGTGTTATCCCACCATAGATGGAAGGAACGCCTTCGCTCCTCAATCGCGCGACAAGTAGGGTCCTAGACCAAAATATGTCGAAACAAAAAGATAAAACAAGAAACAGATAGGGAGTGATTCCTTCGCTAGCTAGATACTTCAAAGAATAGATATACTGGCTAGGGAGTTAGAAAACTAATAGCTAATTGAACAGATAGCCAAAACACATATAAGTCAATGCATACAGTCACATACAGCCAACAAACTCATGTAATGAAATGAAATATGATGCAATGAGTCACATGTGCCCAAATAAAAGGAGCAAAATCCTCCTACTTTGGAAATGAATGAAATATGGTACAATAAGTTCTCATATGCCTAAATGAATTGAGCGGAATCCTCCTACCCTCAATATGATATAGCATGTATAGAGTAGAATCCTCCTACTCCTGGGGCAGAATCCACCTACCCCTAATATGACATCGCAACCCACAATAAGAGAATACTGAAAGAAAATATATTTGGCAGCTAATCACATAAAGAAATCCTCCTACCTCTAATATGACATCACAACCCACAATAAGAGAATACAGAAAGAAAATGTATTTTGCATCCAATCACATAAAGAACACGTGACTAGGATAACCATAGGCCAAAGGTCGTCAAAGAAATGGATATTATTACTTACCTCAATACTAGGGTCAATTAAGCTACTGAACAATCATATTCCCTATTGGAAGCTTCTAAGAACTATCCCTTTCTGAACCAAGCAAGAATACTGCACATTTTAGTGCTCACAAAAAGAATATTTAACTAGTATTTGGAAAAAGAAAGGTAATTACTAAATTTCTCATAGGCCTAGCTTAGCCGAATACCCATAAACGATATGTTTCTAGTCTCCTCAAAATCCAATGATATCAATTATGCTATTGGATTACAATTCTGTGGTCAATTCACCCCATCACCCTAATTTTATAAGTCTAGGGTTCTAACCCAACACTTTCAAGTAAAAATTTCAAAAATTCCCCCAACCCAAACCTCTAATTAACACTAAAGAAAGGTTTAGGAATGTTACCTTGATAATTGGAGTGATATGGTACCTTGAATTCGCCTTATACTAACCTTATTTTGGAGGATTATGATGAAATATGAAGTTTGCCAACCTCTAGGGTCTATTCATACCCTTATATAGCGGTATTGCGCTCAACAATCCCTTTCCCGACTCTTTCCATAGAGATCGCGTGCTTTCGCATAGAAGAAAATTTTTCCTAAGCGCTAACGCGCCCAAGTAGGCACTATTGCTTGGCTCTAGGCAACAACATAGGCTAGTGCTGCAATTTGGGTTTGAATGGGACCTTACGATGCTCAGAATTACTCCAAACTTTGCACGCAAGTTATAATACACATATATATGACCTACTCGTGAACTCAGATATCGAAACGAATCCACGATACTCAAGACGATGGTTAAAATAGAAGGAGAAAAGCTTTATTTTCGTAACATATGCATAAACTATCTTCGAGGTTAAACAATGGTTCTGAGAGCCTATCAAGGACTTCCTCAAGAGCTTTCAATCAGAGAGAAAGGAATTTTCAATGATGGATGACAATTTGGCAATCATGGCGTTCGAAAAGAACATCAATGTCAGCAACTCTGAAGCTGCTGCCGAGCTGAAAAAGGAAGTTCAGCAATGGCAAGCTCAAACATGGGATGAGTTGCACGATAGAGCTACTGCCAATGTAAGACTGGAGGAAGCAGAAAGGAGAGTAGCTGGCCGAGGCTCTAGTTATAGAAATCGCCCCGAGTCTTCACGATGCGCCGAAGCGCCACATGGAAACTCGAAGGGTCGATATGACCCCTACAACTCACAAAAGCAACACATGAGTCAAAGGCTCTGAGGACAACATGTGAGCCAATGGCTCAGTGGAAAGATTAACACAAATGTTAATCAAAAGAATGATACGGGGCCTTCCTTAGTATCTAAGGATAAGGCTTTACGCCTCGAGGTGGCCCATTTTTTTAAGAAGAGCATGTTAAAAAAATATCCAACTGACAAGGTGATGCGGAGCATACTACCTCAAGGCCTTTCAGTAGAAGTCAAGCCAAGTTGATTCAAGACATTCATCTCCACTTGACTTGGAAGGACATGGAAGAAGGCTCCGAGAGCGGCTTGAAGATCATGAATTGGAGTGCCATGGATGGAGGATCGCCTAGGCTACTTGGAGAAGCTTCCGGGACACATTTCGAGGCAAACCAAGGAGCCACAGAAGGAGGCGGACCGCCCACTCTACTAGGCGGACTGCCCCCTAAACTCTCTGAAGTTTGAAGGGGCTCAGTTGGCGGGGTGCCTCTTTACAGAGGCGGGGCGCCTAGTGCTCAGTAGGCGGGGCGCCTACTTTTCAGGCGGCGCGCCTACTTGGGGCGCCTGGTACACCAGGCTGGGCGCCTACTCCACTGAAGACCATGATGGGACACCTCATTAAGTTGCTATGTTTTGACTATTATAGCCCTACGTGGCCTTTGTTTATTTAACCCACTTTGGGGGTACTTTAGGGCTTTCATGATGTCTAAGTGAAGCCTATAAATACTTCACTTGTCTTCTTTGAACCTTAGCTTACTTTGATTATTGTTGAATGATGAATAGAGTTGAACTCTTGTTTATGAAGAAATCCTTTTTGTTGGCTTGAATTCACTAGCGGATCCTAGTTGATTATCGAACCGACACCCGATCATTCTACTTGCGAGCCCCGGGTGCGACTCGAGGGTGGTTGCATAGCGTATGCCCTTCTTGACACCGATACGAGGGTATCATGGAACAACTTCTCCGTGGATACCTTGTCGGGAGTTCGAGACGTGTCTCGTTCTGTTATCATTCTTTTTGTCTTTTGATTTCGATCCTTATCATCTTGGTATCATAGCAAGGTTCGGGTTTTGTTTCTACAAACCCCCGACCCTTGATTCTTCGTGCCTAGGTTAGTTTCTACGTTAGGTTCTTGTTTGTTGTTGAAGAAAAAGAAGAAAAAAAAAACACAAAAAAATAGAAAAAGTTGAAAAAACACCAAAAATTTTGATCATGAGTTCTTGGATTGTTGGACCCATTGTGTGATTGTTATTGAGGTTTGTTCCTTGTTGGAAACCCATTCTGTGGTACCCTAAACACAAGATTTGAAGTTGAAACACAAGATTTGAAAATTTGAAACCCTTTGAAAATTTAAAAGTTTGAAACCCTAAGCTTGAAATTGATGAACATGGTGCATTGCTTGATTTTGATTGGGGTTTGACAAAATTTGTTGGGGTTTGATCTTTGTGATTGAAACAACGTTTGGGTACCTTCGGATTGCTAAAACAACGTGATAATTGCAGGATTTTTGGGTGCAAAACCAAGAAAATCAAGCTTGAACTGTGCTGGAAACTGGACCAGGCGGACCGCCCCTCCCACTCTCTAAATCTCAGCAGGCGCACCGCCTCTGTAAACAGGCGGACCGCCCACTACGAAACAGGTAGGGCGCCTGTTTTGCTGAATTGTGGGAACGGGTAGTTTTTCGTAGGATCTCTTGTTTGTTTGATTGCATTGCATCTAGCTAGTACTTCTTTGAGTAATCTTTCCTACTTGAATTGTGCTAGCCCTTCGAAGCTATTAGGAAACTCAAGCCTAGATAGGAGAGTAGAATTCGATGAAGACTCATAGTACCAGTTGACTCAAGTCCGCACTTAAAGAGCTTATCGTTCCAATAGAGTCACATCAACTCCACTCACCCCGGAGTGCATTTGGCTTGTGAGTTGAGTGATTAAGTAGAGGTTTGTTGCTCAACTTAGTGAAGCTTTGAATTCAAGCTAGAGTGAAATATCCACCACCACTAAACGAGTGAACCGAGAGAAACACTTGTGAGGGTGTGAGTGAGGTTATTTTGCTAACGTTTGCTCATTTTGTAGGTACGATGGCCAACGAAGGAGACGATTTCACTAAGAGTGCCTTGGCTACTATCCTTTCCAAATTGGATAGTATGAACTTAAGGATTGAAAGACTTGAGAGGGTGACATCAAGTACCCTAGTTGAGCAAGGGACTTCCAATGTCTAATCAGAGAAAGGGACCCCGAGTGTTCAAGTTGAGAAAGGGGCCCCGAGTGCCCAAGTTGAAGTCGTTGAGAGTACAAGTAGTTCAACCTTTACCCCGGAACAAGCTGTTGAGTTGCTTAATCAACAACGGGTAAAGGAGGATCGTGATCGAATTGAACAATTGTTGGGCAATACCCAATGAGTGACCATTCCTAACCTTATGGGCAATCCCCAAAAGAATGTTCCACTTCCCGGGCCAATTCAAAATGTTCAACCTCTTGAGCAAGTTTTACAAGCTCAAGAAGGGGAGGAGGATGATTATGGTGATGGTGGGTATGATGCTCATTATTAATTTAGGGGTCGGAATATGGATAGGGGTAGAGGTCGAGGTTGAGGGCCACCCATGGGGTATGTTGGAGGGAATGTTATGAGTGATCTTGGTGGTTATGGAGATTACTTGGGAGGCCAACCGGAGCTTTACCAAGGGGGTCGTGACAACAACAATCTTAATAGTGTGAAGCTCACTATTCCTTCTTTCAAAGGAAGTAGTGACCCGATGGAGTATATTGAATTGAAGTTGTCCATGGAGCAGATATTTGACACCAACGTTATGCCCGAGGTGAAGAAGACCAAGTATGCAATATCTTCCTTTGAATCCTTCGCTTCTACTTGGTGGGAGTTGGTCAAGAGGAATAGAAGGAGGATGAGAATGGCTATCAATCTTACTTGGGAAGAATTGATCCGTGTGATGGATGAGAAGTGCTTGACTAACCAATACCGTGTGGACCAACACAAACATCTCTATGAGTTGAAGCAAGGTTACAAGTCGGTTGGGGATTACTTCAATGAATTTGAACAAGTCCGGACGGCCCTAGACTTGGATGAGGAAGATAATGAGACGGCCATGGTTCGATTTAAAGGAGGCTTGAACTGAGACGTAGCTTCACAATTGATGTTTCACAAGTATAATGATCACTACAAGCTATGTGAAGATGCGGTTGAAGCCGAGAAATGGCTCAAAGAGGAGAAATGCCTTCGCTACAAGAGTACTACTACTACTCCTATGAGCAAGCCGAAGGAATGGAAAACTCCTACTACAAATGCAAGATTACCAAATGCAAGTAGTTCAATTGCTAGCAAGGATGTGAAGAAGCCTTATGAGAAGTCTGCACAATATGTGGGAGGTAATTCTAAAACTCAGTTGAGTAATCCTACTTCTACTTCTACTCAATGCCATAAATGCAAGGGTTATGGACATATTTCCAAAGATTACCCTACCCAGAAAACTATGGTTCTTGTGGGTGACTTGGTGTATGAACAAGATAGTGAACCCGAGGATGAGGGAGTAGAGTGTGATGAGGAGGTTGATAGTGGGGAGGATGCAATTGAGGATAATGATCCCCATGCCATCCTTGTTGTGACGAGGAGTTTAGGTGCCTTGTTTGTGGAGGATGGTGAGACTTTACAAAGCGAGAATCTCTTCCATGCTAGATGCCGAGTCATGGGTATTGTTTGTTCCATGATTATTGACTCAGGAAGTTGTGCAAATGTCATTAGCCAATCACTAGTTTCTCAATTGAAGATACCCACCTTGAAACACCCAAATCCTTACCGTTTGCAATGGCTTAGTGAGTGTGGTGAATTGAAGGTGATGAAGCAAGTCATGATCAAGTTCAAGATAGGGAACTATGTGGATGAACACATGTTTGATGTGGTGCCTATGCAAGTATGCCATATTCTCTTTTGAAGGCCTTGGCAATTTGATAGACATGTGGTTCATGATGGCTGTGCTAACACCTACACGGTTAACCACGAGGGAAAGAAGTTTGTCCTTAGACCCTTAACTCCCAAGCAAGTTAGTGAAGATTACAAGCGTATGAGGGAGTTAAGAGAGGCGGAAAAGGCTAACTCGGTTGTTGAGACTAGTCCTTTGGCCGAGAGCTAGGTGGTGACTCCACCATCATCTACCGGTAGCATATGTGCCATGATGCAACCGGTGAACTTTTGAGAGGAAATGATGGCAACAAACTACTCATATGCCTAGTGCACAAAGGTATGATTCTTACATCCGATCTTGATTTTTCCACTAACCCTTTGCCTAGTGCTTTTGAATATGGCTTGAAGGATTTTGAGGACATGTTTCCGGATGAGATGCCGGATGGATTACCTCCTTTGAGGGGTATTGAGCACCAAATCGACTTTGTCCCGGGATCTCAAATCCCAAACAAACTGGCTTATAGGAGCAATCCGGAGGACACAAGAGAATTGCAAAAGCAATTTGATGAATTGCTCACTAAAGGCTTGGTGAGGGAGAGCTTGAGTCCTTGTGCCGTGCCCGTGATCCTTGTTCCAACGAAGGATGGAACTTGGAGGATGTGTGTGGATTTTCGTGCGGTCAATAAAATCACGGTAAAGTATCGACATCCCATACCTCGCTTAGATGACATGCTAGATGAACTAAGTGGTTCTAGTATCTTTTCGAAGATAGACCTTAGGTCCGGTTACCATCAAATCCGGATGAAACCCGGGGATGAATTGAAAACCGCATTCAAGACCAAGTTTGGTCTATATGAATGGTTGGTGATGCCCTTTGGCCTCTCCAACGCACCTAGTACTTTCATGCGGCTAATGAACCATGTTCTAAAGCCATTCATCAACAAGTTTGTGGTCGTCTACTTTGACGATATATTGATCTATAGTAAATCAATAGACGACCATGTTGATCACTTAAGGCAAGTGCTTGAACTGTTGAGAGCCAAAAAGCTCTATGCTAATTTTAAAAAGTGTGCCTTTGGTGTTGAAAAGGTAGTCTTCCTTGGGTTTGTTGTGAGTGCCCAAGGAGTGGAGGTTGATGAGTCCAAGGTGGAGGCCATTCGTGATTGGCCTACTGATGCAGTCAAAATTGAGGATGACTCTAAGATCCGGGCTAAAGAGTTATCGGACCTTCATCAATCTTGGATGATAGCTTGGAGAAGATTCTTTGGAGAACATTTGTCCGAGTGTAAGTTAGACGCCTTGGGATTCGTCGATTAGCATTAGAGAAGGGCGTTCTAGAGGAATGCTTGGCGCGTGGTACTCGCGTGGCACGCGAACTATATTTTCTAGAGAAGGGCGTTCTAGAAAAATGCTTGGCGCGTGGTACTCGCGTGGCACGCGAACTATATTTTCTAGACAATTCAGCCGCGTGAAGGGCTCATTTATTGGCCTTAATGCGCAGTATTTTTTAGCACTTTTTCATGCTTTTGCATAGCTAGACTTATTTATTTTATGGTGCTTTATTAGCCCTGCGTGGCTATTGACATTTAGCCTACTTGGGGCCTATTTCTTTACCTTTTAGGCATGTGAGGCTCACCTATATAAGTCTAACACTTAGTTTATTTTCAGCACCTTACTTCATTATTAGAAAGAAACGCAGCTTTTGCTAAACCTAGTTCATGTGGGAATTCTTGTTCTTTTTGTGTGGAATCAAATTGAACAACTTGCTTCTTCTTGATCATTCAACCTTTAATTCCTAGTTGTCTTGAGGGTTGTTGCTTAGTATAGGTCCTCCTTGGCTTCATCAAGAAGGTAAGTAGACTAGTTCCTACTTGCAATTCTTGGTAGATCATTGAGTGTCTTGCTTTTTATCCTTTATTTTCGTTTTTCGTTATTATTCTTGCATCAGTTGGTATCAGAGCCAACCCGGGTTCCATTCTCGGCTGCACCATGCGAAGTTCGGGGACGAACTTGCTTTAAAGAAAGAGGGGATGATGCAATAGGGCCGCCCAGCGTGGGGCCCACAACCTCGGGAGCCGCCCGTCGTGGGGTCCACCCCCTGGAGGAGTTGCGTTGCTCGGGGTGGTCATGGTGGTGTCGAGGACGGACCTCGATTTGGGGTTGATCCGGTGGTATAAGATGTGAGTTGTGCCTCTACCATCAGCTATGGCTTTTGGTAGAAATGGTTGCAGTTCACTCTTAAAGTTTGGTATCAGAGCTTGGAAAGGGTTTGTTTCTACATCCCCAATCCTGTTCTTCATGCTTTCGTTTAGGTTCTTAGTTTAGATTTCCCATTAATTTTCGTTTTTGATTAAAAAAAAAAAAAGAGAAAAACGTGAAAAGAAAAAAATTCAGGCGTGTTTATTGTTGTGGATGATCATACACACCTAGGGTACAAGAAAACTTTACTTAAGAAGTGGTTTGTTAGAATCTTGATGTTTGAAACGATTCTTGAAGAGTTTCTTGAAGATTCTTGTTGTGTTTCTTGATTTTCATCTGTTCTTGCTTTGATTCTTGAATTTTCTTGAAGGAGAATACTTGAAAACTTGTTGGAGTATTGTGCAGCACCTCTTGAACCATTCTTGAGCTTAAAAACGTGTTCTTGGCTAAAAACATAAGAATTCTTGAATAACAACTTGTTGTTCTTGAGTTTGGTTGAAAGAATTCGTTTTTGATCTTGAATCCTTAGCCTTTCTACATGTTTTGATCTTGTTCTTTGTTGAAGATTGTGGTGCTAAGGAGGCTTGAAATCAGCTGCATATAGAGGAAAGAAGGAGGAAAACCTAAGCCTAATTCAAGAAGGAAACAAATCTCAATTCAAAGGGGAGAAGTTTACCTACTTTCCAAGTAAGGAAATTAGTTTTCCTTAAGGTTTGGGGAGAGTATTTACACATTTTTGGAATGAAAATTCAGCAAGGAAAACGTGTGAAAGGTTGTTAGAAAAGTGGTAAAAGTTCTCCAAATTTGAGTCGGAAAACAAGGGGAAAAAAGGGGGAAAAGTTTACCCACTTTTCATATAAGGAAATTAGTTTTTCTTAGGCTTGAAGGAGGGGATTTACACATTTTTTACAAGGGATTTCAGCAAGGAAAAACGTGTGAAAAGTTTTTGGAAAAAGTGGTAAAAGTTCTCCAAATTTGAGTTGAAAAGCAAGGGAAAAGAGGGAAAACTTATCCTACTCTAAAAAGGCTTGTCTTGTGCGCCTATTTAAGGGTGTATATTCAGATTTTCTCTAGGATTTCCTTATTTCTTTGTGTTCATTACTTCTAATTAGTAATTCTTAGGTAATTCTTCTACTTAAGTTAATTACTAATCTTTGAGCTTGTAGGACTTCGTGCTAAAACTCAGAATTTTCAGCTTTCGTAGTTAATTATTTGACTTCCCGTGCTCACTTTAAAAGCTGTCCGCCTATAGAGTCTCATAAATTCACTCACCCCGAAGAGAACTAGTGAATTTATAAACTTGAAAGGTCGTTGAGGAACTTGATCAATTCGAGGAAGCCATTTGGAACAAGTTTGTGAGATCCTACCTTAAATTTGAGTGAACCCGAGATTCATTCAAAGTGAGGGAGCGGGTGAAGTATTTTGCTAATCTTAACATATTTTGTAGTCTTTGTTTGTGTGCAGGTACATGGCTGGAGTATTTGATAAACAAGAGGGTATTCCCGAGCTTACTTTGGCCGATCTTTGGGCCGAGATAAGAGTAATGGGAGCCCGTGTTGATGAGCTTGAAAAGGAGCAGACATCTATGACTCAAAAATTTACTTGTAATGAGTTAAACTTGGGCAATCTCCAAGTAATTATGCCAACATCGAGGTTCCACAAGTTAAAGGTAAATGTATGTGGTTATAAGGGCTTCGTTCTAGAGCTTGACGACTTGAATGATGCCATGCTTATTTCACCAGAAGTGGTTAATCTTTTGCACTTGATATGGGTGAGACGAAGATATCCATATCTATATGATGGATATAAGGTTGAGTGGAAGGTCAAGGTAATAGTCTCACGAGGAGAATACCTTGAAACGATTTGGTGTGATGTGTATCCTTTTCAAACATGTGACTTGTGTTTCGGGCAGCCATGGTTCTTACATCGCAATGTTCCATATGTGCGAGATAGGATAAGGCATGTTGTGGACGATGAAGGATGGCCTCTAATGCCAATCCCACTTACAAAGAAAAGTCCCAATAGTGCCTATGCCTCTTTTATGCATGTAGAGGAGTGTAATAATCAGAAGGGAAAGTTTGGGGTGAATAATATAGTTGGGCTGCCACCAAAGAGACAAGAGGATGTAGTTGAAAAGAATATGAGAGAAAAGAAAGAAGAAAAGAAAAGATGGGAAGATTTTTACTCTAACACTTGTAATTCTTCTTTTTCCTCTAGTTGTTTAAATTCTCTTGCAGGTACCATTGGAAACAAGCTTAGGAGCGAACACCACTTATTGGAGGTGCAAGATGAGGGCGCTTTAGAGGCTGCCCATGATGTTGAAGGGGCTGCCCGTGTCAACTCTAAGCTTGAGGAGGGAGAGAATGAAGGTAAACAAGGTCAATCTTGTGACCTTCAAGGTAAGTCTACTACACTCGATACTCTAGGAGCTAGTGAAGAGCAAGTTAATGATGTGAGTATGAGTAGTGGTAAGTCATGTTTTGACCTTATGTCGTTGCTGCATTGCAATGGAAATTTAAATAAGGTTTGTGATGATAGACTAGTTGTTCTTGAATGTGCTCCCAAAATTAAAACTACTTGTGAGTTTGATGTAATGAAAACTAGTGATAACACTTGTGCTGAGGGTCTAGGTATTAAAAGTAATGCTTCTAGGGATGTCATTGATGAAAGCTTGCATGCTGTCCTGGAAGTAGAATTTAAACATCACTTGTTTGATCCTGGAATTGAAGGTGTAGAGTCCTTTTCGAGTTCTTTTGATGTCAAAATGGACCATGGTAATAAGACTGAATTATGTGATGAGTTTGGTACTTTTGACGTCAATGGTGATGTGAATTTAAGTGAGACCTTTCTTGTGAATCTATTCTTACGAGGAGATACTTGTTGTTTAGATAGTGAATTTGAATTTCTTAACATTCCTTCTTGTGATGGAAGTAACTCCTTGTTTGATAGTAGTTCACTTGGTAGAGGGCATTGTCATGAGAAGCGAAGTGTGAATCTTTGTTTAATTCCAGCTTCTTCTTTGTGTTGTCCAAATATTGGCATTGAGCTTGGCTATATACATGTTTATGAAAATATGGCTTTTGTTGTGGAGACCATTGATGAAGTTACACTAGGAAACACTTTTCTTTACTATTTATTTGCCTATGATGAGGGTCATGAGGGTGTTAGGAGTTCTGGTGAGAAGGATGAAAATTTTGATTGTTACACATGTCTTAATGCTTTTGCTTACTCGAGGATAGAGGATGGGAAATACTTGTATCTCATGATTCATGCTTTTCTGGCATACTATTGTTGTGATTGGATACA
This sequence comes from Petunia secreta, assembly GCA_029990175.1. Taxonomy (NCBI): domain Eukaryota; kingdom Viridiplantae; phylum Streptophyta; class Magnoliopsida; order Solanales; family Solanaceae; genus Petunia; species Petunia secreta. The sequence continues at coordinate 11,189,399 of JARKIP010000017.1, forward strand.
TCCTTGTTCCTACCGCTTGTTGTTAGAATATGAATTTCTTGAGACATGTGTTATGTTTGATGTGTTGACCTCGTTGATTTTTTACCCGGGGATTGAGCTTAAAATTGGTCACTTACTTGACTTAATGGCTTTGGAATGGGTTGGTAAGATGTTCCGGAGTTTTGGTTTGATATGTCCTCCTAGTGTTATGTGTAACCTTGGAAAGCACTACGTGTGTTTAAAAGTAATGCAAGTGGAGGGCTGTTGGAAAGATACTCAGTGAGAGTTATTGTGGTATGCAAACCGAACTTGTAAACTCCATGAGGACTGTATGTTTTCTTGGCTTATGCTTATATTTGGGCTTTCTAAAGCCATGGCGATTAGTGTTATCTTTTTTGGGCAGTTTGGTTGCGCACTTGTGTCATCTCATGTGTGTGTTATTGTGGGGTTATTTCTCTATTGTCTTGTTGAGACATGGGAGTTATCTATACTCATTGTTGTCCATATTTTGCAGGAATCAGATTCGAGGATGAATCCTTCCCAAGAGAGGGAGAATGATGTAGATGTAATCCATCGAGGAGAGAAGATAAATATCCGTTGTTGCCGTGTTGATGATGGTATGATTTCGAGGACGAAATCCTTTCAAGAAGCGGAGGATGATGCAGTCCAAATTGAGGATGACTCTAAGAACCGGGCTAAAGAGTTATCGGACCTTCATCAATCTTGGATGATAGCTTGGAGAAGATTCTTTGGAGAACATTTGTCCGGGTGTAAGTTAGAAGCCTTGGGATTCGTCGATTAGCATTAGAGAAGGGCGTTCTAGAAGAATGCTTGGCGCTTGGTACTCGCGTGGCACGCGAACTATATTTTCTAGAGAAGGGCGTTCTAGAAGAATGCTTGGCGCGTGGTACTCGCGTGGCACGCGAACTATATTTTCTATACAATTCAGCCGCGTAAAGGGCTCGTTTATTGGCCTTAATGCGCTGTATTTTTTAGCACTTTTTCATGCTTTTGCGTAGCTAGACTTATTTATTTTATGGTGCTTTATTAGCCCTGCGTGGCTATTGATATTTAGCCCACTTGGGGCCTATTTCTTTACCTTTTAGGCGTGTGAGGCTCACCTATATAAGCCTAACACTTAGTTTATTTTCAGCACCTTACTTCATTATTAGAAAAAAACGCAGCTTTTGCTAAACCTAGTTCATGTGGGAATTCTTGTTCTTTTTGTGTGGAATCGAATTGAACAACTTCCTTCTTCTTGATCATTCAACTTTCAATTCCTAGTTGTCTTGAGGGTTGTTGCTTAGTATAGGTCCTCCTTGGCTTCATCAAGTAGGTAAGTAGACTAGTTCCTACTTGCAATTCTTGGTAGATCATTGAGTGTCTTGCTTTTTATCCTTTATTTTCGTTTTTCGTTGTTATTCTTGCATCAGTGCGATGGTCCATTCCAAGTGCTTCAAAAGATCTATAATAACGCCTATGTTATAGATCTGCCTGGTGAGTATAATGTCTCTAAAACTTTCAATATTTCTGACTTAACTCCTTGTGTTGCAGGTAATGCCGCTTTGAGAGATGATGATGGCGCGATTTCGAGGATGAAATCTTCTCAAGAAGGGGAGAATGATGCAATCCAGCCTGATCAAGTTACGTTCGTGCCTTCAAGACCATTCACAAGAAGCCAAGCTAAGGAGCTTCATGATGCTCACTTGATGGTGATAATGAGCCATGATTGTGCAAGTGTTGAGGAAGGGAGGCGTATGTTAAAAGAGCCTTTGGATTCATTGGTTAGCATTGGAGAAGGGGCGTTCTAGAAGAATGCTTGGCGCGTGGTAATCGCGTGGCACGCGGCCTATATTTTCTAGACAATTCAGCCGCGTGGAGGGCTCATTTATTAGCCTTAATGCGCTGTATTTTTTAGCACTTTTTCATGCTTTTGCGTAGCTAGACTTATTTATTTTATGGAGCTTTATTAGCTTGCGTGGCTATTGACATTTAGCCCACTTGGCCTATTTCTTTACCTTTTAGGCGTGTGAGGCTCACCTATATAAGCCTAACACTTAGTTTATTTTCATCACCTTACTTCATTATTAAAAGAAACGCAGCTTTTGCTAAAACCTAGTTCATATGGGAATTCTTGTTCTTTTTGTGTGGAATCGAATTGAACAATTTCCTTCTCCTTGATCATTCAACTTTCAATTCCTAGTTGTCTTGAGGGTTGTTGCTTAGTATAGTTCCTCCTTGGCTTCATCAAGAAGGTAAGTAGACTAGTTCCTACTTGCAATTCTTGGTAGATCATTGAGTGTCTTGCTTTTTATCCTTTATTTTCGTTCTTCGTTGTTATTCTTGCATCAGTTGGTATCAGAGCTTGGAAAGGGTTTGTTTCTACATCCCCAATCCTTTTCTTCGTGCTTTAGTTTAGGTTCTTAGTTTAGATTTCAAATTAATTTTCGTTTTTGATTAAAAAAAAAAAAAAAGAGAAAAACGTGAAAGAAAAAAATTCAGGCGTGTTTATTGTTGTGGATGATCATACACACCTAGGGTACAAGAAAACTTTACTAAAGAAGTGGTTTGTTTGAATCTTGATGTTTGAAACGATTCTTGAAGAGTTTCTTGAAGATTCTTGGTATGTTTCTTGATTTTCATCCGTTCTTGCTTTGATTCTTTATTTTTCTTGAAGGAGAATACTTGAAAACTTGTTGGAGTAATAGTGCAGCACCTCTTGAACCATTCTTGAGCTTAAAAACGTGTTCTTGGCTAAAAACATAAGAATTTTTGAATAACAGCTTGTTGTTCTTGAGTTTAGTTGAAAGAATTCGTTTTTGATCTTGAATCCTTAGCCTTTCTACATGTTTTGATCTTGTTCTTTGTTGAAGATTGTGGTGCTAACGAGGCTTGAAATCAGCTGCATATAGAGGAAAGAAGGAGGAAAACCTAAGCCTAATTCAAGAAGGAAACAAATCCCAATTCAAAGGGGAGAAGTTTACCTACTTTCCATATAAAGAAATTAGTTTTTCTTAGGCTTTAGGAGAAGGTTTCCCACGTTTTTCTAAGGGAAAAATCAGCATATTAGGCGTGTCAAAAGAGGTGGAAAAAGTGGTAAAAGTTGTCCAAGTTTGAGTTGGAAAGGAAGGAAAAATAGGGAAAACTTAGCCTACTCAAATAAGGCTTGTCTTGGGGGCCTATTTAAGGGTAGAAAATCAGATTTTCTTAGGATTTCTTTATTTCTTTGTTAACATCACTTCTAATTAGTAATTCTTAGGTAATTCTTCTACTTAAGTTAATTACTAATCTTTGAGCTTGTAGGACTTCGTGCTAAAACTCAGAATTTCCAACTTTCGTAGTTAATTCTTTGACTTCCCGTGCTCACTTTAAAAGCTGTCCGCCTATAGAGTCTCATAAATTCACTCACCCCGACGAGAACTAGCGAATTTGTAAACTCGAAAGGTCGTTGAGGAACTTGATCAATTCGAGGAAGCCATTTACTACCTCAAATTAGTGAACCTGAGTGTCATTCAAAAGTGAGGGAGCGGGTGATGTATTTTACTAACCTTAACACGTTCTCTAGTTTTTGCTTTTGTGCAGGTATCATGGCTACTGAAGGAGACAAGGCTGTGCCCGAGATTACTTTAGCCGATCTCTTGGCTGAAATAAGGGCAATGGGCACACGAATTGAGAATATTGAAAATTCAGCTAGTACTCAAAAGAATGCCGGGGAAGGAACTAGTGATGGTTCGACTGTGAAGCCTGAACAATTTGCTGAAATAGCTCGTCGACAAGAGCTGAGAGAAAGAGATGCTCGTAATTTGAGAACCTTGGGCATTCCCCAGGGTAATGTACCACCATTGATGCCAGCCCGGAGAAACATAGCACCCGCGGGGGAAATAAGAGCAGCCCGTGAGGATGATCAACCCGAGCTAGGGGAATATGGCGATGATGATTTTGGGCAGCAAGAACCAAGGGTAAGACAAGCATATGGGGGCCGTGGTAATGTGAGACGCCGTGGCTTTGGTCGAGGTCCTAGAGGGGGCTTTGGGGACTATGGTGGAAGGAATTTAGAGCCTGACTTTGATGAGTATGCTGATTATTATGAGGGGTATCCCGAACCAGCCCGTGGTGCTCGTGAGAGTGGTCTAAATAGTGTCAAGGTTACCATTCCCGCATTCAAGGGAACTAGTGATCCTGACAAGTTCTTAGAGTGGAGGCGTCAAGTTGAGAGGATTCTTGATATTATTGACATGACTGAGGAGAAGAAAGCTACCTATGCCATTGCAGCCTTTGAATCCTATGCTTCTACTTGGTGGGAGGCCGAGAAACGATCTAGAACAAGACACAATCAGCCCGCGCGCATAACTTGGACAGAATTGAAACAATGACCCGGAAGTATGTCAATCCAAAACACAAACAAGAGCAACTTCGGAGGTTATATGACTTGAAACAAGGGCTGAAATCTGTTGAAGAATATCATGATGAATTTGAGAAGATTAGGCTAGCACTTGACATGGAAGAAGAAGAAGAGGACGAGGATATCATACGGTTCATGAATGGGCTGAATCGTGACATATCTAATCAGTTGAGGCTACACTCTTTCTTAACTCTTTATGATGCATTGCTAGCTGCCATTGAAGCCGAGAAGATGATTAAAGAGGAGAAGGCAGCCCGTTATAGGGGTAGTTCTACTTCTACTCCTATGAGCCGAAACAAGGAGTGGAGGACACCAAGTACCGGGGGAGCAAGTGTGGGCCGTGATGTGCAGAAATCAGCGGATAAAATGACGCCAAGAAGTGATCCTAAGGGGTCGGGAGGTATTTCTAAAACTCAGCTTAATACTCCTAGTGCTTCCTCTTTTAAATGTCATAAATGTCAAGGCTATGGGCATTTTGCAAAGGATTGTCCTACGCGAAAAACCATTCTTATTCTTGATGATGGTACTGTCCGTGAGGCGGAGAGTGATGAGGAGATTGAGGGAGATGAGGGGGCTGATTTGGTTGAGTGTGAGGAAGATGTAGTGGAAGATGAGAGTGTGAACATGTTTTTAGTGGTGCATAGGAATTTGAGCGCAATGAGTGTAGAAGAAGAGGGAGATGTGCAGCGTGAGAACTTGTTTCATGCTAGATGTACGGTGAGGGGAAAGGTGGTGCAATGCAAATCCCGAAGGGGTTGCTAGCACAAACGCGGAAGAACAAACAAGAAGATAAAAGATAGAAGCGAGACAAAACTTGCTTCTTCCGAAAGAACAGTGAGGAACCTGTCTCAAAGCTCAATCGAAAGGGATACAAGGATCACCTATACTATGCAAGAAATCCTCAAGAGAACATTGCCTCTTGCAAACTGAATACGGACTAACCGAAAGCCACAAGTCCTTAAAAGCCCTCACCGGGGTTTTGCTCACGACGGAGACAAGACGAAATGTGCTCGGCACTTTCATTCAATTCATCAATATTCAAAAACTAGATATCTACAATGAAAGGGAAACAAGGTTTATATAGGAAATACTAAGGGTAAACTAGTAAAAGGGTCACAGGCGACCAATAGAAATAAGCCACGCAGGGCTGAGTTAAATTGTGTTCGGCAGACTTTGACTTCGGTAAGCCTTGGCTTCGGTTCTCGATTGTCTGCTCGAACACACACTTGCTGCCTTCGGACGCTCAATTGACTTCGAGCTCCTTGTCCTCGTTCACTTTGCCATCGGGCTCAAATCTGAAGATAATGCCTTCGATTCTTGAGCTCGGCCACTCAGCTTCGGAGCAATTGTTTTCCTTCGGCCAGGCTAAGTGAACGTGCACATCGTACAGCAGTTTGGCTTGGCTTCTTGTCATCGGTCTCCTCAGTGGATCGAACACTTGATCAGCACGTGTTCGGGCTGCATCATCCTCCCCTTCTTGAGAAGATTTCGTCCTCGAAATCAAGCCCTCCTCGTCCTCCGAAGTTGGACCTACAACACAAGGAACTAAGTCAGCAACATTAAAGGTGTTGGACACGTTATACTCACCAGGGAGGTCGATCACGTAGGCATTGTTGTTGATTTTGGTCAACACTTGAAATGGACCATCCCCTCGAGGAGCCAACTTTCCTTTCCTTTGGTTCGGGAAGCGTTCCTTTCGGAAGTGAACCCAAACCCAATCTCCCTTCTTTAATTCCAACTTTTTACGCCCCTTGTTTTTCTTTAAGGCAACCTTTGCATAGGCCTCCTCGAGGTTCTTCTTCACCTTTGCATGCAATTCGATCAAGGCAGCTGCTCTTCGAGTACCTTCAAAATCAAGAACAGAATCTCGAGGCAATGGGGTTAAATCAAGTGGAATCAAAGGATTAAAGCCATACACACATTCAAACGGGGTCATGTTGATCATTCGATGTACCGTTCGATTGTATGCAAACTCCATCATGGGCAAACGATCAGCCCAGTTTCCAACCTTCCCTTTGGTCATTGCCCGAAGCAACGATCCCAAGGTTCGGTTAACTACCTCGGTCTGTCCATCAGTCTGAGGATGGTGAGACGTCGAGAATAGTAGCTTGGTGCCGAGGGCACCCCACAAACATTTCCAAAAATGACTCAAGAACTTCGAGTCTCGATCACTCACAATAGTACGAGGTACACCATGCAATTTTAACACGTTACAAACAAACAATGTAGCTACATGTTGTGCATCATCACACTTTTTGCAAGGAATAAAGTGAGCCATCTTTGAAAAACGGTCAACCACAACGAAGATGCTATCATGTCCTCCCCCCGACCTCGGTAACCCCAAGACAAAGTCCATGGATATATCAACCCAAGGTCGATCAGGCATAGGCAACGGGGTGTACAAACCATGAGGGTTGGACTTCGATTTTGCTTTCTTGCAAACGAGACAAGCGTTGCAAAGCTTTTCCACATCTCGTCGCATTTTGGGCCAATGGAACTGCTCGGTCAAGATACCAAGAGTTTTATCGACACCGAAGTGTCCCATCAGTCCACCTGAGTGAGCTTCTCGAACCAAGAGCTCTCTCCACGATGACACGGGCACACAAACCCTCCCATTCTTGAAGAGGTAGCCATCATGCCATTGATATTTCTCAACCTTTCCGCCACTCAAGATTGCGTCTCGAACACATTTCAGCTTGGGATCGTCCTCGTACATCGACTTGATGCTTTCGAATCCCATGAGCCTAGAGGCGAGAGTGGTCGCTAAGGCAAATTTTCGTGATAGCGCATCGGCCACAACATTATCTTTTCCCTTTTTGTAATGAATTACATAGGGGAAGCTTTCAATAAATTCGACCCACTTGGCATGTCTTCGATTCAATTTCTCCTGACCTCGGAGATGTTTCAAAGATTCATGATCACTCTTGATCACAAACTCTCGAGGCCACAAATAATGCTGCCAATGGGCGAGTGCTCGAACGAGGGAATACAATTCCTTGTCGTACGTAGAGTAGTTCAAGGTTGCACCCTTAAGCTTTTCGCTAAAGTAAGCGATCGGCTTCGAGTCTTGCATCAGCACTCCTCCGATCCCAACTCCAGACGCATCACACTCGACTTCGAATGCTTTGCCGAAGTCAGGGAGTTGCAACAACGGGGCAGAACAAAGCCTCCGTTTCAACTCTTGGAAAGCCCTTTCTTGGGACTCTCCCCACACAAATGGATTGTCTTTCTTCACCAGCTCGGTTAAAGGAGCTGCCACGGTGCTAAAGTCACGAACAAACCTTCGGTAAAAGCTAGCTAAGCCATGGAAGCTACGAACTTGTGACACCGAGGTTGGAGTTGGCCAATCTTTGATGGCTTCTACTTTTGATTCGTCGACTTCGAAACCATTAGTACTGACAACAAATCCAAGAAAGACTACACGATCGACACCAAAGGCGCATTTCTTGAAGTTGGCATACAACTTCTCTTCTCGAAGCTTTTCGAGCACTTGCCTTAGGTGTTCGACATGTTCATCCACGGTTCTGCTATAAACAAGTATGTCATCGAAATAGACGACAACGAACTTGTTTATGAATGGTTTGAGCACATGGTTCATCAATCGCATGAATGTGCTCGGTGCATTGGATAAGCCAAAAGGCATCACCAACCATTCATAGAGACCGAATTTGGTCTTGAATGCGGTTTTCCACTCGTCTCCGGGTTTCATTCGGATCTGGTGGTAACCGGACCTGAGGTCTATCTTCGAAAAGCATGAAGAACCACTTAGCTCATCTAGCATGTCATCTAATCGAGGGATAGGATGACGATACTTTACCGTTATTTTGTTGACTGCTCGACAGTCAACACACATTCGCCATGTTCCATCCTTCTTCGGGACAAGGATAACAGGAACGGCGCAAGGACTCAAGCTCTCACGAACGAGGCCCTTGTTCAGCAATTCATCAACCTGCTGTTGGAGCTCTTTGGTGTCTTCGGGATTACACCGGTATGCAGGTTTGTTAGGGATTTGATACCCTGGCACGAAGTCAATTTGGTGCTCGATTCCCCTCAACGGAGGTAACCCACCTGGCATTTCCTCGGGAAACATGTCCTCGAAGTCCTGCAAAACTTTACGAACAAACAAAGGCAAAGGGTTATCATTAGAAAAATCATCATTAGAGTTTAGAAAGATACCCTTGTGCACGAGACAAATCATCATCTGACCGTGGTCGTTGCCTCGTAAGATCTCACCGGGTTGCATGATTGCACAAATTCCTTTCACTTCGATCGGTGAGTTTGTCTCTTCGGGCCCCAATTTTGCTCCTATCGGAAGCTTAGCTTTGGCCGCTTCTTTCAATTCTTCCATTCGTTTATAGTCCTCGGTGACTTGTTTTGGAGACAAGGGTTTGAGTATGAAACTCTTCCCGTCGAGCTTCACAGTGTAAGTGTTGGATCTGCCATTGTGAACAGCTGTTCGGTCATACTGCCATGGTCGACCCAATAGCAAATGACAAGCTTGCATCGGAACCACATCGAATATCATTTCATCTTGATACTCTCCGATTTTGAACTTGATCCACACTTGTTTGACAACTCTCAATTCTCCACACTCATTCAGCCATTGTAACTTGTAAGGGTGGGGATGCTTCATCGTAGGTAATCCCATTTGTGAAACCAAAGTTTGGCTCACTACATTGGCACAACTACCAGAATCAATGATCATCGAACACACCTTTCCCCTCACTCGACATCGGGCATGAAAGAGGTTTTCTCTTTGGTTGTCCTCTTCTTCAAGAGTCATGCAGCTCAAATTCCTTCGAACCACAAGAAACATTTCCGGATGATCAGCTTCGGCAGCCTCATGATCATCAGCAACTTCAGCTCGATCAGTCTCCTCGATAATTTCCTCCTCGGTGTCACTCGCTTGCTCATGGACGGTTCCATCTTCGAGCAGAAGCATAACCTTGCGAGTTGGACACTCTTTTGCCATGTGACCATAACCTTTGCATTTGTGACACTGAATGTTTGAAGCACTTGGAGAGTTTAGTTGAACTTTACCTCCCGCTTCTCTTGACTGGTTAACGGTCACACCTCTCTCGAAGGGTCACTTCGAGTCTCGAACAGTGTTAGCACTTGCTTGGTTTGGACTCTTCCATTCTTTACCTCGGTTCAAAGGAGTAGAAGTAGTGACTCCTCGATACCGGTTTGCCTTGTCGTCCTTCACCAATTTTTCAGCTTCGGTGGCAGCATCAAACAAATCTTCCAACGTGTGGTACACGTGGAGTCTCAACTGAGATGACACATCCCTAGCCAAGCCATTTTTGAATCTGATAATGGCTTGTTCTTCGTCTTCGACCAGATCAAGATTCAATCGAACCTTTTCGAACTCATCGTGGTACTCTTGGACAGACTTGGACCCTTGCTTTAACTCGTAGAGCTTTTGCATTTGAGTCTGCCTGTACTTGGCACTCAAATACTTAGCATCCATTGCTCTTCTCAATTGTGGCCAAGTATTGACTTCGGGATAGTCATTCCTTCGTCTATGCCTCTTGTCAGATTCCCACCACGTTGATGCATAAGCTTCGAAGAAGCAATGGCATGGGCAGCTTTTCTCTCATCGGTCATCTCATTGGTTTCAAAGATGCGCTCCATTCTAAGCTTCCATTCAAGATACTCATCGGGATCACTAGTTCCTTTAAAGGGTGGAATAGTGATCTTGACACTGTTCAAATTTGAGTCTCGAACAGCTCTAGCCTTTTCGGGAAACTCATCTTCTCGATCATTAGCCTCACGCTCAATATTTCTTCCAACATCTGCGCCTCGGCCTCGACCTCGGAAATTTCCACGACCTCGGTGAGCTTGCCTTCGTTGAGCGAATGGCGGCTCACGCTCATATTCGTCCTCGGGAAATTCCTCTTCATCAACCTCTTCGGTAACGGCTCCAAGATCTCTTCGGGCCACTGGAGGTGGTATTCTTTCTCCTCGGGGAATACCCAAGTTTTGATAAGCAGCTTGGGGATTGCCCAAGTTAAGTTCTCTTCGAATGGCTTCACTTGTCAACTGATGTTGTCGTACAAGCTCAGCATACAACTCAGGTTTCATCGGAGTGGTTTGGCTAGTTCCAGCGCCGGACCCATTCATGGCCACGGACGCGTTTCCCTGCTCGAGGTTAGCTACTCGAGCACTCACTCCTCTTACTTCGGCACTGATGCCTTGTATCGCAGCCATGAGATCGGCTAACGACAACTCGGGCTTCTCAATGCTTTTGCCATCGTTTCCAGCCATGGTACCTGCACAAGTCAAAGATCAAACAAAGGTTAGGGTTAGAAATCACCTCACACACTCCCTCACCTTTGATGGGTGGCACTCGGGTCCACTCAATTTATGGGTTCGGTTTTTGATCACTCAAGGACTTGTTAACAGTGGCTCGTCTGATTGATCGGTCCTCTAAGATCCTTCAAGTTCGACAATAGTCACTGCCTCTTCGGGAAGAGTGAAGTGATGTTCGACTCGATGGAACGGACGCTTTTTAACTGAGCTCGGGGAATCAAAAGAATTTCTACGAAAGTTTGGACTTCGGTCACCCCTTCGCACGAATTCCTATCAGCTTAAAAGAGTTAGTACGACCTCGAGTAGGACAATTACTCAAAAATCCACCAACTAGAATTTGACACGAAAGAAAGTGAGAACCTAGAAGAATCTACCCTTTGATTCCCTTTTGGAATCTTTTTCGATCACACCCACTCCTGTCCGTACAAGAGTGGTCCCTCCTTGGTACGGATAGGGTTTTACCTTAACCACTTTCCCTTTTCAGCCGACAATTTTCACCTGGGGTTTTGATGTTAAAATTTTAACCCCTTTCTTCTTCAATGGAACAGTGACCTTGCTCCGGCGTACGGACACAACAACTTCGGTTCACTGACCACGGAACTCAACAAGATCTGGGTCGCCTTTCAGCTCCGGTTTCATCGACGGAGGAAATCAAAGTTCTTTGAGCTAAAACCCAGCTCGTTGCGTCGTACACTGTTACGATTGTAACAATTTTCCGGCGTACGGACAACGATTGTAAACTGAGAACTTCGATTTTCAAGCAACAATCAAACCCAAATCACTCAAGAACCACAATTCTTCATCGGTTTCTTCCAAACACAATGGGGTTCGAGTTCAGTCACCAATGGAGCTCAAAACAGTCCAAAAAATTCACCAAGAAACCCTAGTCACAAAATCAGTACGTCGGGTACTCGTTGGATTCAGAATTCGATGGTGAACAAGAATCAATGGTTGTCTTTCCCAAACAACCAACAATCAATCACAATTTTTGAATTTTCTTTTTAACACTTTTTTTTTTTTTTTTTTGTAAGATAACAACAGCAACACTCAAACAGAATCAAGAACACGAGAAGGAAACAAAGACACAAAAACGCACGAAGATAATGAACAGGATTGAGGTTGTAAGAACAAACTCAAGCCGTGCTTTGATACCAAGATGGTGCAATGCAAATCCCGAAGGGGTTGCTAGCACAAACGCGGAAGAACAAACAAGAAGATAAAAGATAGAAGCAAGACAAAACTTGCTTCTTCCGAAAGAACAGTGAGGAACCTGTCTCAAAGCTCAATCGAAAGGGATACAAGGATCACCAATACTATGCAACAATCCTCAAGAGAACATTGCCTCTTGCAAACTGAATGATCAAGAGGAATGTTCAATCGGACTAACCGAAAGCCACAAGTCCTTAAAAGCCCTCACCGGGGTTTTGCTCACGACGGAGACAAGACGAAATGTGCTCGGCACTTTCATTCAATTCATCAATATTCAAAAACTAGATATCTACAGTGAAAGGGAAACAAGGTTTATATAGGAAATACTAAGGGTAAACTAGTAAAAGGGTCACAGGCGACCAATAGAAATAAGCCACGCAGGGCTGAGTTAAATTGTGTTCGGCAGACTTTGACTTCGGTAAGCCTTGGCTTCGGTTCTCGATTGTCTGCTCGAACACACACTTGCTGCCTTCGGACGCTCAATTGACTTCGAGCTCCTTGTCCTCGTTCACTTTGCCATCGGGCTCAAATCTGAAGATAATGCCTTCGATTCTTGAGCTCGGCCACTCAGCTTCGGAGCAATTGTTTTCCTTCGGCCAGGCTAAGTGAACGTGCACATCGTGCAGCAGTTTGGCTTGGCTTCTTGTCATCGGTCTCCTCAGTGGATCGAACACTTGATCAGCACGTGTTCGGGCTGCATCAAAAGGTGTGCTCTATGATAATTGATCCGGGTAGTTGCACTAATGTAGTGAGTCAGACGTTGGTGACTTAACTTAAGCTGCCCACAATTAAGCATCCCCATCCCTATAAGCTGCAGTGGTTGAGTGAGTGTGGTGAGTTGAAGGTTGTGAAGCAAGCGCTTATTAAGTTTAAGATGGGAGCTTATCAAGATGAGTTCATGTGTGATGTAGTGCCGATGCAGGCTTGCCATTTGTTGTTGGGCAGACATTGGCAATTTGATAGGGGTGTCACTCACGATGGTAAGGCCAACACTTACACGGTCAAGTTAGAGGGAAAGAGTTATACACTCAAGCCCTTGACACCCAAACAGGTTCGTGATGATTATAGGCGCATGCGAGAGCTGAAAGAGGCGGCTAAAGGAAAGTCTCTTACGGAGACTAAGCTAGAGGCCGAAACTAATGCTACTACACCATCCCTGCCTAGCAATCTTTGTGTCATGTTGCAGCCAGGATACCAACTGATGCAAGATTAACAACGAAGAACGAAAATAAAGGATAAAAAGCAAGACACTCAATGATCTACCAAGAATTGCAAGTAGGAACTAGTCTACTTACCTTCTTGATGAAGCCAAGGAGGACCTATACTAAGCAACAACCCTCAAGACAACTAGGAATTGAAAGTTGAATGATCAAGGAGAAGGAAATTGTTCAATTCGATTCCACACAAAAAGAACAAGAATTCCCATATGAACTAGGTTTTAGCAAAAGCTGCGTTTCTTTTAATAATGAAGTAAGGTGCTGAAAATAAACTAAGTGTTAGGCTTATATAGGTGAGCCTCACACGCCTAAAAGGTAAAGAAATAGCCACCAAGTGGGATAAATGTCAATAACCATGCAGGGCTAAATAAGCACTATAAAATAAATAAGTCTAGCTATGCAAAAGCATGAAAAAGTGCTGAAAAATACAGCGCATTAAGGCCAATAAACGAGCCCTCCACGCGGCTGAATTGTCTAGAAAATATAGGCCGCATGCCACGCGAGTACCACGCACCAAGCATTCTTCTAGAACGCCCTTCTCCAATGCCAATCGGCGAATCCTAAGGCTTCTAACATACACCCGGACAAATGTTCTCCAAGCTATCATCCAAGATTGATGAAGGTCCGATAACTCTTTAGCCCGGCTCTTAAAGTCATCCTCAATTTGGACTGCATCATCTACTCCTACTATCGTGACTCAAGTGAGGAGCTTTCATGGTCTTGCGAATTTTTATAGACGATTTGTGAAAGACTTTAGGTATGACAAGGAGATCTACGCCTTAGTGAGAGCTCTTGCTCATTGGCAACACTATCTTTGGCCTAGAGAATTTGTGATTAAGAGTGACCATGAGCCACTCAAACATCTTAGGGGCCAAGAGAAATTGAACAAGCGTCATGCCAAGTGGGTAGAGTTCATTGAGTCTTTTCCCTATGTAATCAAATACAAGAAGGGGAAAGACAATGTTGTGGCAGATGCACTTTCTAGGAAGTTTGCTCTAGCCACCACTCTTGCCTCCAAGCTCATGGGTTTTGAAAGCATTAAGTTGATGTATGCTCAAGACCCTAAGCTAAAGAGCATTCACGAAGCTCTTGAAAAGAGAGAAAGAGTTGAGAAGTACCAATGGGTTAATGGCTATATCTTTAAAAATGGTAAAGTGTCTGTTCCCGAGTCCTCTTGGAGGGAATTGCTTATTCGTGAAGCTCATTGTGGGGGCTTGATGGGACACGTTGGGAGGAACAAGACCTTGGCCATCCTAATGGAAAAATTCCATTGGCAAAAGATGGGGGTTCAAGTTGAGAAGATTTGCAATTGCCTTGAGTGCAGGCACGCTAAATCTAAAGCTAACCCACATGGTTTGTATACTCCTCTCCCCGTACCTACTAGTCCGTGGATAGATATCGCTATGGATTTTGTTATGGGCTTGCCATGGTCTAGGGGGGGGGGGGGACATGATAGCATTTATGTTGTCGTGGATAGGTTCTCCAAAATGGCTCAATTTATTCCATGTAAAAAGTGTGATGATTCATATCATGTTGCTTCTTTGTTTATTGAAAATGTATTAAAGTTGCATGGTGTGCCTCAAACCATTGTAAGTGATAGGGACACCAAGTTCCTTAGCCATTTTTGGAGGAGCTTGTGGGATGCTCTTGGCACCAAGCTATTGTTCTCTACGTCCCACCACCCACAAACGGATGGACAAACCGAGGTGGTAAATCGGACTTTGGGTGCTCTTCTTAGAGCCATGACTCGAGGTAAGGCCGGGACGTGAGTTGATAAGTTACCTTTTATGGAGTTTGCCTATAACCGTACTTTGCATAGTTTGATTAGCATGACTCCATTTGAATGTGTTTATGGTTTTAATCCCTTGATCTAACCCCTTTGCCAAGGGAAATAGTTGCTAATTTTCAAGGGAAAAGCCGAGCAAAGGCTATGATTGAGCTTCATGTTAAAGCCAAGAAGAACTTGGAGAAAGCGTATGCAAAGGTTGCTTCCAAGAAGAACAAGGGAAGGAAGAAGCTTGAGCTAAAAAAGGGAGATTGGGTATGGGTTCACTTCCGCAAAGAAAGGTTTCCAAACCTTAGGAAAGGGAAGTTGGCACCCCGTGGAGATGGACTGTTTCAAGTGCTTTCCAAGATCAACAAAAACGCCTATGTGATTAATCTACCGGGTAAGTACAATGTGTCAAATACTTTTAATGTGACTGACTTTACCCCTTTTGATGTAGGGGATGGTGATGCCGGAGAGGAGGAAGCCATGGTTTCGAGGACAAAACCTTCCCCAGAAGGGGAGGATGATGCGGGGGATACTACCTCAAGGCCTTTCAGTAGAAATCAGTCCAAGTTGATTCAAGACATTCATCTCCACTTGACTTGGAAGGACATGGAAGAAGGCTCCGAGAGCGGCTTGAAGATCATGAATTGGAGTGCCATGGATTGAGGATCACCTAGGCTACTTGGAGAGGCTTCCGGGACACATTTCGAGGCAAACCAAGGAGCCACAGGAGGAGGCAGACCGCTCACTCTACTAGGCAGACCGCCCCCTCAACTCTCTGAAGTTTGAAGGGGCTCAGTAGGCGGGGCGCCTCTTTACAGAGGCGAGGCGGCTAGTGCTCAGTAGGCGGGCCGCCTACTTTTCAGGCGGGGCGCCTACTTGGGGCGCCTGGTACACCAGGCTGGGCGCCTACTCCACTGAAGACCATGACGGGACACCTCATTAAGTTGCTACGTTTTGACTATTATAGCCCTACGTGGCCTTTGTTTATTTAACCCACTTTGGAGGTACTTTAGGGCTTTCATGATGTCTAAGTGAAGCCTATAAATGCTTCACTTCTCTTCTTTTAACTTTAGCTTACTTTGATTATTGTTGAATGATGAATAGAGTTGAACTTTTGTTTATGAAGAAACTCTTTTGGTTGGCTTGAATTCACTAACGGATCCTAGTTGATTATCAAACCGACACCCGATCTTTCTACTTGCGAGTCCCGGATGTGACTCGAGGGTGGTTGCATAGCATAGGCCCTTCTTAACGCCGATGCGAGGGTATCACGGAACAAGTTCTCCGTGGTTACCTTGTAGGGAGTTCGAGACGTGTCTCGTTATTCTTTTTGTCTTTTGATTTCGATCCTTATCACAAGGGTAAGCTGAAATTTTCAAAGAATAGAGGGGATGGGCAACCACCGAGGTCCCCATCTCCCTAGAGGGTTGTGAATGTTATAACATGGGGTTTAGAGGTAAACGGGGTGAACTTTGCCGCCGCGAAAAATTTTCAAAGCTCTCCATTACGATGGAGAAAAGAACTCGAATTTGAGGTTCGAGTAAAGAAATTGTTTTTCATTATGATGATTGTGATGGGATGACGTTTCCCCCATCATGATGTTTTGGTCATTATGTTGAGAATCAACAACTCAGACATCAAATGAGTCTTCATTGACAATGATAGCTCGATGAACATTATAAGCTACGGCACATTGAAAAACATGTGGACAAAGGGCCTTATCGTCCCGAAGTCAACCGTCTTGACTGGCTTTAACAACTTGACGGAGAAAATGCCGGGTGAGAGTACACTCACTACATATACTGAAGGATTTGTGAAAGAAACCATGTTCCAGGTTATGCCCGAGTACATGACAAACAATGTGATCCTCGGGAGACCTTTGATCAATGCGGTGTGTTTTAAAAAACATCAAAAGCAAAAAGCCAAGGAGTCAACTATCGAGGAGTTGGAATCTTTCGTGCTATCGAAGGAATTTCAAGATAGAAAGGTGTTCGTCGGCTCATAGTTGGACCCGGAGTCGAAGAAAGCTGTTGTTTAGTTGTTAAAGTCCAACGATGATTGCTTCGCATGGTCCCACGCCGGCATGGTTGGATCGATCCGGAGATTATTATGATACACAGTATCAATGTGGACCCTTACCACACTCCGGTGAAGCAAAAAAAAGGCCATATGCTTGCATGAGAAGACATGTTATCGATGATGAAACAAGGAAACTGCTTTATAATGGCTTCGTCAGGGAGGTCAAGTACCCCGAATGACTCGCCCATGTAGTGGTCGCGCCAAACAAGAATGGAAAGTGGAGAATGTGCGTAGATTATACAGATTCGAATAAAACTTGCCCCAAAGATTCATAACTGTTGCCACAAATAGATAAGTTAATAGACTCTACGGTTGGACACAAGTTGTTGACCTTCCTGGATAGATATTTGAGATAAAACCAAATATTAATGGATATGAAGGATGAAGAGAAGACATCATTCATCACTGATCGAGGCACGTATCGCTACAAAGTGATGCCCTTGGGGCTCAAGGACACTAGTGCAACATACAAAAGGCTAGTGGGTAAAATATTCAAAGATTACTTTGGGAAGTCGATGGAAGTTTACATAGACGACATGCTAGTGAAATCGGTTTGGATGGAGGATTATCAGAGTCACTTAAAGAAAGCCTTTGCCATTTTGAGGAAATACAACATAAAGCTAAACCCCGAGAAGTGTGCATTTGGGGTTTGTTCGGGATAACTTTTGGGGTTCATCATATCCGAATGTGGCATCGAGGCGAACCCTGAAAATATTAGAGCCATCAAATAAATCCTGAGGTGCTATCGGGAATAAAGAAGTTGAAAGCTTAACTGGCAGATTTGCTGCCTTGAGTAAATTCATCTTGAGGTCCTTAGAGCAATGACATAAATTCTTCTCGCTTATGAAGAAGAATATTGCATTCCAATGGACCCCGGAGTGCAGAGAAGCGTTGAAGGAGTTGAAGCACTATTTGGCCAACACACCGTTGCTTGCCAAGCCATAAGATAGAGAAATATTGTTGGTTTACTAGGCTATGTCCGAGGTGTCTATGAGCGCGGTCCTAGTTCGTGAGGAGAATGCAAAGCAGCAACCCATCTATTATGCGAGCAAGACACTCCTTGATGCCGAAACTAGGTACCCCTATCTAGAAAAAATGGCACTTTCGTTAGTTGTTACTGCTCGGAAACTTCGGCCTTGTTTCCAGTGTCGTCCTATAGCTGCAGTTACAACCTTCCCCTCGATAAATATATTGCACAACCCTGAGTTTTGGGGGAGGTTATCTAAATGGGCAGTTGAGTTGAAAGAATATGACATTACTTATCAGCCACAAACAGTCAAAAAGTCCTAGGTGTTAGGCGGACTTCGTGGCTAATTTTTGTGCTAAGATTCTCCTCGAGGCTGAAAGTGAGAACTTAATGTCTAAGGGACCAACTTTTGGGGTTTTCACACTCTACGTAGATGGAGCTACTAATTCAAAGGGCTTGGGGCTAGGAATAGTTTTGGTGGCTCCCATGGGAGAAAGGATGAGGCGTTCGATCAGGTTCTAGAAAGTGACCAGCAATGAGGCGTAATACAAGGTTGCCATAGCAGGATTGGAACTATCCAAAGAAATGGGATTAGAAAGGATTGAGTTGAGAATCGATTCACAAATGGTGGTGAATCAAGTACTCAAGGACTACTAAGCTCGAGAGCCGAGGATGCAGTAATTCTTAGCCCGAGCTCAACATATTTTTGCTAAGTTTCAGGAATGGAGAATTCAACGGATACCCCGAGAAGAAAATTTTGAGGCCGATGCTTTAACCAATCTAGGCTCGGCCGTTGAAGATGAACACTGGGGGACCTATTCAATTGTTCGGCTCCTCTCATGTGCTATAGAAAGGATTAAGTTTGAAGTTAATTCGGTGAGCGATACTTGGGATTGGCAAACTAAATTTATCTCCTACTTAGACTTAGGGACTCTTCAAATGGATAAAAAGGAAGCCAAAATGCTCAGTACGAAAGTCGTCCCCTATTCAATGATTGAGGGGCAAATGTACAAGAATTTGTTTTGCGACCCGATGTCCAAATGTTTGTGTGCGGGGGAAATCGAGTATGTAATGAACGAAGTGCACGAAGGAGAGTGTGGAAACCACTCCGGAGGCAAAGCCCTAGTTTGCAAATTACTTTGGTCGAGTTATTATTGGCCAGATATTAGAGCAGATGCTAAGGCCTTTGTGCGAAGATGTAACAAGTGCCAGCGACACGCTCGAATGATTCGGCAACATGCCGAGCCTCTACATTTGATTGTGTCGCCATGGCCCTTTATAAAGTGGGGAATGGATATAATTGGACCACTTCCAAAAGCTAAAGGCAATGTTCGGTTTATCCTAGTGCTGACTGATTACTTCACCAAATAGGTAGAAGCATGGTCTTTTGCTCAAGTTAGACAGACCGAGGTAATTAGGTTCATCTGGAAGAACATCATTTGTCGGTTCGGTATCCTAAGGGATATAACATGTGACAATGACCCTCAATTTATCGGCTCGAATATCAAAACTTTTCTCAATAAATGGGGTATCAAAAGGATTGTGTTAACTCCATGTCATCCAAGTGCGAATGGTCAAGCTGAATCTTCGAAGAGGGTGATTATCGAGAACATCAGAAAAGGCTTGATGAAGCAAAAGGCATGTAGCCCGATGAATTGCCCGTGGTATTGACACGACCCGAAATCTGGTTAGGCCGTGCGGGCACCCGACATCCTCCCTTAGACCCGTCGGGCGAACCCTTACCAATTAAATTAGGAAAATAAATATAAAAATTCATAAATAAAGACAACACTTTAAAAAAATACAGACATACTGATACCTCTAAGCTGTACAAAAGAAATTACAGCTGACTACCCAACATACTAGGTTTAGGGCTATCCAGACTAGACATCTAAGAGTACAGAAGAAGACAAATACCTCCTGAAGGGAGCAATATACAACTGAAATAATAAACATAAAACTGGTGGCCATCCGGAATAAAACCTGGCTCACCCTGACAGCTGAAGTCGTCTTCGCTCCTTCACAACGTGGCGAATTCAATCCTGGAGCGAACCTGCCGAAACGAAATAGATAGACAAAAACAAACAGCAAACAAGGGTGAGTCAAAGGACTCAATAAGTGGGGCAGACTAGCCACCTCAAAAAATAGGATAGCTAGCCAGGGAGGAGAAATAGATAAATAAAATTCCTCTTATTTAAATTATAAAAAGACAGAGCCAGATAACAACCGGAAAGACGTAAGAAACTTATAAACTCAACCAAGGATGCGTGCCAAAAACATATCCACAAATATGCAATGCACATATAAGCAGAACAGTAGTCGTGTACCGTAAGTAAGTCAACACAATGGTATGAATTGATATGAAATGAAATGTGATGCAAAGGGTCACATGTGCCCGTAATCCCATCCCGAAGCGGAATACTCCTGCATTCGAGGGGAATCCAATCTGATAACCAACTGGAGCGGAATACTCCTGCTCCTGCGGCGGAATACTCCTGCACCCGATATAATATAAACCAGAGGCGGAATACTCCTGCACTCTCCTGGGGCGGAATACTCCTGCACCCGATATAATGTAAAGCTGAGGCGGAATACTCCTGCACTCAATATCTGACATAAGAGCGGAATACTCCTGCTCATAGGGCGGAATCCTCCTACCCTCAATATGATACAATGGAGCGGAATCCTCCTTCTCCTGGGGCGGAATACTCCTGCACCCAATATGATATGCAATGTAATGCATATGAATGGCATATAATGCGTATGAATGCAATGTGATGCAATAATAACCCTTCACCGGCGCGAGACTCTCATCGACAGCCGGGAAGTAGGTGCCAACTTACAGCAAGGGTACAATGCTCAGATTCTCAATGCAATACCAACAATAGGACATAACATATAATATACAATATAAATCCAAAGCTAAGGCGTAATGAGTACGCCTATCGGCAGCTACACACGTAAGGAATACGTGGTAGAAAATCCACGAGGCCAGGTGCCTCTAAAGAAATGGATATAAACACTTACCTTGTTACAAAGTTAGTACAACCAATCAATAACCGCTTTGTCCTTTGGATTCACTGCCAAATGATCCCACTGTGTTCAATAAGCAGAAAAAAATATCAAATTAGGCTAAAGGCTTCATTCCTCACATCTTAGGGCAATCCAGGTAGGAACCTGATACCCTATTCGCATACGCAATACGCAGGCCAGGCCTATGTACGGGGTTTATGGTCACATAACCAAACCCTAAATAAATTACATTTATGTTGCCCATAACTCACTGAGTACGAATATATAATCAATTTCATTATCAGGGTCCATTTGACCCTTCAAACTATTAATTGATCTTGTTAAAACGATGTCTAATATTCTATGTTTTACCGTTAAAATATATTTAAACACACGTAATAAACTCAAATAATATATTAAGATCAATACCTGAATGTTTCACGGTGAAAATTCTACTTTTTCCAGGCCCCTTTTCTTATTTTCTGGCATTTTTCCACTGCGTATTTCCTATTTTATATCTCTGTTTCTCGTAAAGTCAATCCTCTGTTTTTGCTATCACTTTTGAACTTATAAATGAGCTTTAAGCTCATCAGCCGCCTCCATTCTTTGTTTGTTTCCTTTTTGTCGTTTTTCTTTTTTTATTTTTTTATTTTCTTTTCTTTTCACGATAAAAATTAAAACGGTACCCTACAATATTCGAAATAATTCCAACTTTTGCATACCAGTTATACAAAATATATGTAACATACTCGCGAAGGCGGATGTCAAATCAGACTCCCGAAACTCAAGATGCGAATTTAAATGAAAAGAAGTCAAATTATTTAACTTTCGGCATTTTAGCGGAAACTAGCCGAACAACATCGAAATTCACTTTCGAAAGCTTACAAAAATCACAAATAATCATACGAACCTAACGGCGCTTTCGGATTTCGAATCGGAGCTCATTCGGCAAAAACCGAGCTCGAAAATTTCTTTTTAATATTTATCGCCAATAAAAACTGAAACCTTCTTCCGATGCCTACCAAACGAGGTCCGATTTAGCTCAAATTTTACAGACATGTCCCAATGGACATTATGAATATTTTAAAATTATCGACACCCCAATCAGAGTCCTAACTTCCGAAACGACTGACCGAGGTCGTTTCAGGTATTGTGGGCAATGCAAAATACTGAAAAGAACAGCATGGCTGAAACTCCATTTTCTCTAGCCTATGGGATTGAATCTTTGATTCCTGTTGATGTTGCCAAACCTAGCCGTGGATATGCACATGCAACCGAAGAGTCAAATCAACAAGTGATGCGTATGGAGCTAGACCTGCTTGAAGTCCGAAGAGAGATGGCTTTGGTTCGGTTGACAACCCAAAAGCGGCAAATCGAGATTTACCTTAATAGAAAGGCTAGGCTCAAAGCCTTCAAAGTTAAAGATTATGTTTTGAGCGCCTCGAACCAAACTACCAAAGAGAAAAATGCTGGCAAGCTCGCTGCAAATTGGGAAGGACCATATCGTATTAATGCAATTGTCGGCAAAGCGTCTTATCAGTTGGAGGACAAGAAAGGTAAGATAGAGCCCTCCAATTAGAATAATTCTAATTTAAAGCGGTATTACTTTTGACAACGACGTACGTTACCCCGTGTCTATGAATTTTTACCTACGGCTCGAGCTGCTATTGCTCTAATGCTTAGGTCAAAAACTTAAACTGACCCCCGTTTTCTTTGCTTGGCCTTTTGAGGAAGCGGAGAGAACGAAATACAGTTCTCTAGTCCTCACTATTCGTACTCGAACACTGGGGGACTGGAAGAGACGGTGTGCAGTCAAGATCGACTCGAAGCCTCTCATAATGGAGACTGCAAGTGGACCCAAACACTAGCTAGCAATCTTACACCGGTGACTGTCTCCTAAAGATTAGCTTAGTATCATTGCATCTGTCACCCGATAGTGGCTTTATTTCAAAATTTTTCGTAAGTCTAACCATGACTGGGTTTTATGTAAATGTCAATTATGGCTCATCAATGAAAAGAACTTGGTTCGACATCTCTCTATTTCAATATCTAACTTCTGAAGTTATATTATTCAATTGAGATCTAACCTTTATGCCACAGCTCGGGAACAAAACGTCGTTCTAAGCTAGCATCAGTTTGTTACGAATTTTGATCAAGTCTTCAAAGCAAAAATCATTCTAAGTGTCCTATCATGCTTTTAAATGAAGTAAGACTAGCACCTGAGAAGAAAAAATAAACCTCATTAAAGAAGGCCTGTAGGACTCATAAGTTGTTTATACATGAAGGCTCAAAGACCATAGCAAAAAAGAAAACAAATGAAGCGAGGAAAGAAAAACAACTAAGCATCGGGATCATCTTTCCCCTCGAAAGTCCCCTCTTCGTTGTCTTCTTCATCATCCTCGCTTTTAGCCTCATCATCACCTGAGCCTTTACTTGAAGAAATCTCATCTGTGACAGCTTGGGCTTGGGTTGCATCATTGTGAGCCTTAGCGATCTCAACATCCAAGTCAACCTCTCCAGCCTTGTAGTGCTCAAGAACGTTTAGCTGAGTGTTGATAATAGCCCAACTTTTATCTAACTCAACTCTTGTAGCCTTAGCCTTAGCTTTTTCTTCCAAGGGGGAAGTCTCGCCCCGGAGACGGTTGATTTCAGCTTCAAGAGTGGGAATCTTTTCCGTTAGGCCCTCTAGTCTCTTTATCACGAGCATGTGCTCGGTTAACTTTTCATGGTATTCTCAAGCATCTGCGGCAAGTTGGGCATTGGCTCGATCCAAATCGCCACAAAGCTCTTGACTTCAGCAGTCAATTTCGAGCTCTCAGCCCGATGGCCCTCCTGTAGAGCTTGAATTTGCACCTCGGAGGAGATAGACACCTCACGAAGATCAAACTTGGAATTGGCCAACTGAGGT
Source organism: Petunia secreta (assembly GCA_029990175.1). Taxonomy (NCBI): domain Eukaryota; kingdom Viridiplantae; phylum Streptophyta; class Magnoliopsida; order Solanales; family Solanaceae; genus Petunia; species Petunia secreta. The sequence goes on from JARKIP010000017.1 coordinate 11,213,258, forward strand.
TATAACTCAGAGATTTGGTTCGTCAGCTCCAATTTGGCGGTCCCAAGCGTCTGCTATGCGCCGAACTACACCACGCTTGCACTCGACTTGGATCATTTAAAGCAATAGTAAGAGGCATGGCAAAGGGTTCGATGGAAAGTTAGAATAAAGAGCATCAAATAGAAAAGAAACTTTTGAATATCGAAATTTAACTGAACAACGTTGGCAGCAGATCGAGCCATCAATACTGAGGGAGGCTTGTCTTTAAAATGATCATTTTCTTTCTACCCGTGGAGCTGAGTAAGGCACAACGGAACTTCAATCGATCAGTTGTCATAGAGATCCATGTTGGCAGGAATAAAAATCCTCCTTGTGGACCCTTTAGAGGCCGAGGCATTGCGAAGCTCATAACTGGGTCGCGCAGCACTTGGTGCTGCTTTCTCCTCAACAAGAGGACGAAGTTCAGCCTAGCCTACTTTGGCCTTGCCCTTGGCCTTGACAACAGCATGGTCACACCTCCCGAGGTCTACCACTTCAACATCTTTGGGGGGCCTCAGGATCTTTATTGTTGGGCTCATCCCTCTAGCTTCGTCGCAGTTCGATAATGGCCTCGGGACCTGAAGCAGTTGCCACTATGACCCGAGTGCCACTTTGAGATGACTTCGCTGAGGTCGTCTTCTTTCTCTTTGAATCTGCGGAATATAAGTTGGAGGCTTAGGAGCAAATGAAGTAGATTTTGAAATACAAATGAAATGACCAAGAAAAATGTCATCATCACCTTTAGAGGTCCCCTAACCGGAGGGAACCTAACCGGAGGCGCCCTTCAAAAGCTTGGAAACCTTAGCTTTTTTTAAAGTGTCAGCCAAGCTCTCTATTGTAGCTATTCAGGAATCAGCATCGCGGGCATCACCCTCCTTCTTTTTTCCCTTTCCGTTTTTGCTTTTTTCCTTTGGCTCGGTGGCAGCCACCTTGTTGGGAAAACCTTCCAGAAAGAAGAAAAACTCAGCAAAAGACTTCGGGCGATCCCCTTAGAAATCAAAATCATGATAAATTACTAACCATGTCTCTTACACACCAATTTATTGTCTAGCCCGGTGGCAATGCTCATCCAAGTCTTGTTGGGGCGAGGTCAAGCCTTCGTTATTTCTTTGACCTAGTTAGTCAAATCAGAAGGAGGATCGACGAGAACCTTGTTAGCTGCAAAGGGGAATAAATTATGATTGAGTGATAACCGAAAGAAACCAAGAGAAGTAATTTGAATAAAGAATGAAGATCACTTACACTTGTCTTTCTACACCTCAGGAAACCTAAGTTCGATACACAACTGGTTCGTTTGTAAAAGAATATAACGATCACACCAGCCTCAACTCCATGGTCTTCGCTCTTTGTGATCACAGATTATTTACCTCAGCTATTTAAAGCCATAATTTTAGCCTTATGGAAGTATGGATAGAAGAGATAAATCAGGTCCTAAAAAGTAAAGGGCACCTCAGACTTTCGACATAGCCAATCTAAGCATTGAACAATCCTCCAGACCCCGGAGGAGCCAAACATAGGTTTTATGTTCGGCAAAATGTGTCTATAACCCCATGAATGGGGAGTGAAAATAAAATTATTCTAGGCAGGGATGCCAGTTTGGACCTCGGGTCCCTATCCACAATCATCCCGACCCCGAGCCACGTGGGCTTGAGGAATTAGAGTCGATGTAGTCTACACCAGAACATTTCTATTATGTTCTTATTGATCAACTGACCGGTCTTGCGACTTAAGATCCTTCTCCATGTCGAAGTTGGAGGGAATAATTTGATAAGGCTCAAGGTCCTTATCAATAGGGATTTTCTTTGACTTCGAGGATTCCGCCTCGGTTCCACCAACCACTCTTACATCCGTATCTTTGCCATTCACCTCCTCTACAGCATCAGCATCGTCTTCTTCGCCATATATCTCCTCAGATTTATCGGGACCAGCGGTGGCTTTGCGTCGCGTTAGGTTTAAACCACCCACTTGAGATGTCGCTTCATTATCATTATCCGATGGTGCAACGATGTTCAAGGGCTTCGGAACATCTACTAATTCACCGCCGACAACCATTGTGGCGGCTTCAGCGATCCGTTCTTTAGATGGACCTGAAGACTTTTTAGCAGAATTTGTCGCAGACATGTTTTCTAATAGAATAATTTTTAATCTTGGTTATGATCAAGGATTTGACGAAGAAGAAGAAGAAGAAGAGGAAATAGATTTCTGCTCTGAAAAATTCTACTGCTCCTCAATGTTTGCAAGTAGGAAGGAGAGTGTCCAAGGTGATGTATATATAAGGTAAGAAGCCATCATTGCATTTACGTTGGGAAAGAGAATGAATTAGTGTGACCGTTCAATGGTCAACACGTGTAACGGGTGAGAAGTTGAAGTGATGGCCACCCTTTTGAATTGCTTGGTGTGTGTAGAGCCACGTCGTTCTCCCACCTTTTCTCATTCCACTCCACGGAAACCCAGTCTGTCACCCGAGGAGTGGGGGGAACTATCTATATTGGGTAAACTAACACTGCATACATGGCAGCTCGGGCGTATGGCTCGAGGCACATTTTTATGAAGATTCGTGAAATGATCGAGACGTAGGCAGCTTAATCCTTGGAGCGAGTCTCTGAGTTTAGGATCCAACGCATGCCTTGGGATAGGGTTAGCTCAACTGGATGAGTGTTCACCTCCATGGGGCGAGTAACTCAAGCCTCAGGAATTCTAATGAAAGATCAGCCCCACGATTCACGTCCATTAATTCTGCATTTAATGGGAGAAAACGTGGACAAGACCACGATCTGAACGTGGGATTGGGGCCTTAATCATCCTCAGACTAGTGAACTATAAATAGTACTTCACTTACATTGCAAATTAATTCAGAAATACTTACAAAAACTCTGTCCAATTGTAATCTCATTACAGTCATTATTGGAATCATATTTTCGTTCTTACTGTCCAATTATTTGCATAGATTTATTGTCCTTATAGCAACTTTGATACAGTATACTGTTTGTATACCTCTTACAAATTCGATTGGTTGTCCTAATCTGATCTAGGCCAATACACCTATAGCTTAGTTTAGCGAGAAGCTTAACGCTGCAGCTCTTGAATTATTCAACTGATGATAAGGAGCTATATGCCTTAGTGAGAGTACTAGCCCATTGGAAAAAAACTTGTGGCCTAGAGAGTTTATGATTAGGAGTGACCATGGATCCTTGAAACACTTTAGACACCACGAGAAAATGAATAAAAGACTTGCCAAGTGGGTAGAGTTCATAAAGAGATTCCCTTATGTAATTCATTCAAAAAGGGAAAGGAGAATGTAGTAACTAATGCATTATCTAGAAATTTTGCTTTAGCTACCACTCTAGCTTCTAGGCTTATGGGTTTTGAGATCATTAAGCCTATGTATGAGCATGGCCCTAAGCTTAAGGGAATTTGTCATGCCTTAGTGAGTGGACAGCCGGTGGATAAATACCAATGGCATGATTGCTATTTCTTTAAGAATGGGAAAGTGTGTATACCCGCGTCCCCTTAGAGGGAGCTACTGGTCTGTGAGGCTCATTGCGGGGGCTTGATAGGTCACTTTAGGGTGGATAAGACCTTATTTATTCTAGGGGAGCAGTTCTAGTGGCCTAATATGAGGCGAGATGTAGAGTAACTTTTTAGTGCTTGTTTAGACTGTAAAAGAACTGTCTAGCTCTAGTTCTAATGGTTTGTAAACTCCTTTGCCTGTTCCTACAAGCCCATGGGTTTATATATCCATGGATTTTGTGATAAGGTTGCCACGGATTAGGGGTGGTCATGATAACATCTATGCTGTTGTGGACAGGTTTTCTAAGATGGCTCATTTTATCCCGTGCAAAAAGTGTGATCATGATCAATGTTTTGTTTTCTTTTTGTATTATTCATCTGTCTAAATTTCATGGTGTTCAACGTACTATTGTGAGTGATCGGGATACAAATTGCTTGAGTCACTTTTGGAAGTGTTTGTGGGGTGCACTTGGCTCCAAGTTGTTGTTTTCTACGTCTTATCAACCTCAGACGGATGGGCAAATTGAGGTTGGTAACTGTACCTTGGGAGCTCTACTTAGGGCAATGACCATAGGTAGGGCTGGTAATTGGGCAGATCAGTTGCCCATAATTGAGTTTGCTTATAACCGTACAATATATAGAATGATAGGGATAACTTCAATAAGTGTGTGTATGGTTTTAATCCTTTGATTCCACTTGATTTAACCCTTTTGCCTTTAGATGTTGTTGTAAATGTTGAAGGTACAAGCCGAGTAGCTGTACTGCTTGAACTTGATACTAAAGTGAGGAAGACTCTTGAGGAAGCTTATGCCAAGGAGGCTTCTAAGAAGGAAGGTTCCTTAGCCTGTGAGAGATTGTGAGAAATATTATTGATCTCATGAAAAATAATGTTTACAAGGAGCCCTGTTGCTCCCAAACGCACACGCAAGTATACATGGTCGACAAGTAATAAAGTGATAAATCGAGTATCGTTCCCACGAGGACTATTCAGACTAACACTTGACAACTAATTTCTAACAAACTATTTAGGGATCTTTTTCATTGATGGTGAGAGTTTTAGTAACTAAAAAGCAGTAATTAAAATGCTGGAAGTGTAGTCAAACAAGGGTGCAAACTTTGGTTGTTAACAATATTAAGAGGACGGTCCAGGGTCAGAGTTACGAACAATCCAGTTGAGTTTTCCAATTGATTCCACTTCTTAAATCCCGGGTTACTAACTGACAGAGTAAATGTAACTGTGAAAACCTTTCGATTCTTCACAGTCTATGCAGGCTACTTCAATCCCTATATGTCTATGGGTTGAATCACGTGCACGCATTAACGAATTTTGTAATTAGTTAAACTAGGCGAGCAAGTATATGTCTATCCTACTCAAAAATTAGTTCCCCGATGCCCGGGTTCACAAACTTATTCTATTCTTTCTTATTACGTAATTAAATTCCCTCTTTCGAGTTCAATCTAAAACCATAGATAATGCATAATTATCGAGCTCTAATAATTAAGCAAGTGAAATCAAGAAAGAATAAGCAACCCGTTATGGGATTCAATTAATGGGAATCAATCTTCAAACATCAACTTTAATGAAATACTCTAACCCTAGAACGTAATATTTAGCCACGCATATTCAAAGTCACAAGGCAATCGATTGATGAAATAATGATGTAATTGATGTAACAGATGAAAGATTAGGAATAAACCCTTGTTCAATGAAGTATGGTGCTCGTAAGTTTGCTCCAAAAATCGAACTGTCCTCTAACATGAAATAAAAGAGGTTTTATATTGATTACAAAGTACTAGGATAAGTTAAACCAAAGCCTAATCTAGTTGGGAGAACTTTTGTCTCGTCAGCCTCAAGGCTTTCTTGAAGCCACGCCTCACGATAGCCTCCAACTTTTCAGGGCTTTCTTGAAGCCTTGCTCCAGAATAACTTCCAACGCTTCAGAGCTTTCTTGAAGCTTTGCTCCAATATAGCTTCCAACGCGTCCATTAACTCTAATTTGCTTGTTCTTGCCTCGAATTCATCCGCTCCATTCCTAACATCACAAATACGATAGGTGAGCACAAGAAACACATTTATCACACATAATGAGCGCATAAAGTACTAAAATATGAGAATATATTAAGGTAAAATAGGCAAATATTGCCAAACATCACCACCCCACACTTAGACCCTTGCTCGCCCTCGAGCAATCATCAAAGACTAATTCCTAACTAGATCCTAACACTTAATAGAACAGGTCTACCTATGATTATGGTTGATACCGATCATTGAAAAAATGCACACATGACTCCTATGGGTCCACACACATCCCACAATTTACAAACTCAAAAATATGAGAACAACCACCCCAAAATAGCTCAAATGCACAAATTCAACCCATTGCAACCATGCTCCCACAAAATCACACCTATCTACTCAACCAAGAAGCCATCAACTTCACCCATTTCATGCAAACCATGTGCCCTCACTAAAATGAAGCAAGAGAGTGTCCCCCAAATATCACACACAACAATGAATATCATGAATAGAACGGGGACAATAACATAGAACGAATTCACTCACTCTCATGAAAGTCTCACATGCCACACACAATGTACCATAGGCTTGCCCGTAGTGTAGGACTCCACTAATGTAAGCTTACTCCAATCGGGATTAACTAGGACTTTAAAAAGGTTGTAATGTAGGCTAAGGGGCGGGTAAGATACATATGGGTATTAGTGACTACCTCCCTAAGCACTTTAATACATCACAATTTTTTTTCAAACACAATTCTCATCAAAGCCACCCAATCAACAATTTCCACACACACCTTCTCAACAAGTAGCAATTTTTTCTATTAAGCACACACTAGTAAGGAGTGGATATTTTTTCTCCTTATTTCTTTTTCCACAAATTTTTTTTTTCTTTTCTTTTCAACTTTGCTCCTTTTTTTTTCTTTTTCAATTTCATTACTTTCCAACCTTGCCAATGCTCATAAATAACTACTACACAATTCATTCAAGCATTCCCCTTCATAAGTTCCACTCAAAAACCTCCCTATATTCAACCACAACTCCGCAATAATACCACAATATAAACTAAAGTGCTTAAGGAGTAAAGGGCCAAAAGAGAACAATTTAGAATAAATGGGTAGGCTCGGGGTGTGGTGCCAACAAAAGGTCAAAGAAATCACAACAATTTTTCCAAGATGTATATGTAAGGGTAGGCAAATCAAAAGAAGGCCTATATCATTTCCCGACTAGAGCAAACTTAGGATTTCGCTTTGTGCACATACGGGGCAAGTTCTAGACATTAATATGCAAACATGGAGCAAACAAGAATATGCCTCACACACACATTGCACATGATCCACACAAAAAGGTTCCATCAACAACTCTCAATCAAGCATCTAGAGTGCAACTTGTGGAAAATTAAGCACTAATGCACAAAGGTTCACAACAAGTCAAGCAAGTGGACTCAAGCATCTCAAGGGGGTCATTCCATTTTTTCTAGGCATCCATCACAATTTAAAACCCAAGGACACCACAAATAGCACGTGCAATAAGTTCAAGTCCACCGGTATCAAAAAAACCAAAAGTACCTAGCATTCTATCAATTTTTCCTAAACTATTTTACTAACTACTACTACTAAACTACTCCTAAAAATAAAAATTACCCGGTTCAAAGGTCTACCCATAGAAAAGAACCGAGGCCATAAGAAAACCACGGGGTGGATGCCATGTACCACTAATAAAAACTAAAAGGAAAATCTTTTTGGAAATTTTCATTGGTTTTCTAATTTTGTTCAATTTTTTCATATATTAAAGCAAGAAATAAATCAAAATAAGGTCAAGTGACAAAAAGAAAACCTATGGTACATGCATCCCTAACCTAAAAAATATACAGGGTAGTTCCCCCCACCCCACACTTAAACTAAGCAATGTCCTCAGTGCGAACAAAACTAAAGTGCAAGAGTAAAAAGAACTTCCCTGAGGGCCTACTGGCCTAGGTCTCATCATCTGCATCATCAAAGTCCTCCCGCTCAGCATGTGCGGGAGTGTCAACAGCAGCAGCTACCAGAGAAGTAGTGGTAGGGGCAACTGCCTGAGCCCTCGAAGAAACGCTAGGCCTATGTGGTGGAGTGCGCGCATCCTCCTCCTCTTCCTCTTCTTCACCATCTTCCTCTTCAGTCCACTCTCCCTCGTCACTCTCAGGATCCGCCTCAACCACGTCAGAAACCGTATTCTCATCCTCCCCAGGTGGGAAATCTACGGTCTGCGTCATGCCCAATAGCCTTTTGGATGACTCCAACTATGGAAGCTGGCGATCAAGGGCTGCAATATCCATGCCCGCATGCTTTGCCAGATACTCTATCATTAAGTATATACGGCCCTCCAAGTTATCGTACACATCGCGCCTCTCATCATTGGACATTTTGTAAATATTTGCACTCGGGTTCATCACTGAAGAAATATCTACCTTTCTCTCCAAGGCTGGGACAATCCTATCACCAACGGTATCAACAGGGACACCTTCCTTCATCAAATACTATGTGAGTACACCAGAAAACGGCAACCTCTTGACCTGTTTGTGCGTGTCTCCTTCATAGCCTTGAGCATATAATACCCAATGTTGACAGGTTTCTCCGTCATGAAGAAATAAGCTATGCACGCCTTCACTTGTTCCTCCGGTCGTTCCACGTCCCAATTTGCATATAATTCCATCACGAGATCAAGTTTGGCATCCCCCGGACTCTAAAAAACGGACCCCCATTTCATGGTGTGAATGGCATCTCTTATACCTCTAAATCGCCTCATCAATTTAGTTTCATCAATAGCGAGTTCGGGAATGTAGCTGGCTAACTTGAAATTTTTATACCAATCCACGCTCTCTCCCTTCTTCACAAACGGCAACCCAAACTGTGTTTTCCCCCCGGGTCGTGGAATAGTGACCGCGCCCTTTGGCATCTTTGGTTTAGCTTTGCTCTTTGCTTTGGGTTTAGCCTTGGCCTTGGGGGCTTTACTAGTCGAGGCGACTCCTAGCTTTTGCCTTGGCGCAACAGGTGTCGCAAAGGAAGAAGAGGCCTTCTGTGTTGTTTTTGCCATAGTGCCTGCACCATAAAGTCCTATCATTAGAATTCAACACACATAGGCGCTTTAAGCGCCTTGAAGTAGCTAGTTAGTGCCTTGGTACTCAGACTTCCCAAGGATACTCATAAAATAATTCAATTCATTGCTAGCATATGCCTAAGCAATGTGTACAAACGGTGAGCAAGCACCCCACACTTACACCTAACTATAGCAAGCCTTCAGCAACTCATAGCAAGTGTAACAATGGTGTATAGCTTAGTGTGTGCTTTGAGCAAATCAAATCCCATACAATCGCGATCAATTCTACACTTTTAGAGCCTCACGTAGTTCCCGTTATGCTTACAAAGCTTTATGTTACTTAGACTTCACATCATTTAAGCGTTTTAGTCACTTAGGAAATTTATCAAACACGTGGTGTGCTCTGGAATTTATTACAAGTTTCATTCATGTTTGAAAGTGTTGAACCCTCCCAAATTTTTGGGAGATCACTTTCAAATTCCAAGCACTTACCGACACTAGTTCCAACTAAAAACAATCAACCACGCCCACTTTACCATTCGAAATCAGGGCAGCCTTGAAGATGAATTACCAAAGCATACTTGAGCGGGGAAGTACACTTGTGAAGGGGAACAAGAAGTAAGGAGCATACCTGAGCAATCTTGGATTAATGGAAGAAGAATTGGAGTCCGAATTGATGTTGTTTGGATGTTATTTTATGCCCTAGGTGCTGAAATTTTATGTTTCCTGTTGGTTTTGAGCGTGAAAGGGAGTGGGAGAGGGAAAGAATTGTGTGTGGTTTGTTTAAATTTTCGCGGGTCAACGGGTCAATCTTGGGTTGACCCGCGAAAATTCCCGGCTGAACTTACCTGAGACGACGCCTCATGAACGCTTCAAGGGAATTGCACCTACTGCCTAAGCCAAGGCGATGATTGGGCGACACTTTGCAATGGCCCTCAAGGCAGCGAGGGCGTTTTTTAAGGCGACGCAGGGGAAAAGCCTCAAGGTTTTTGAGCCCACTGACCAACCAAGGGCGTTCCTGGGGGTGACGCCTTGAGACTTAGATGCTTCAGCTGGAAGCTTTGGTCAAGCGACGCCTCATGATCGCCCCACTGCTTTTGTGGGGCACTGATGTTCGCCATGCAATCATGAGGGCGATGCCCTGGCTTTGCCCTGGCCTTGATCGCTTGACTTTGCGTGGATGCAGTTGGAGGCTTTCCTGGGGCGATGCCTTGGGAAAGCTTCGAGCTTTTTGGAGCTTTTTGGACTCCGAAAATAATCCACCGTGCCACCGTCCCGAGCCCTGCAAAAACAATGAGACTACGTAACACTTAATGAAATAAAATGACGAAAACAATAAAAAAAAATTGGGTTGCCTCCCAACTAGTGCTTGATTTAACGTCGCGGCACGACTCTTTTTGTATTTTTTTTTTCTTTTTCCTTGAATTTTTATGTTTATATACAAAGCTCGGGTTGCCTCCCGAGAAGGGCCTTGGTTTACGTCGCGGCACGACGGTTACAATTCACGATTCTCGCAATGAAACGGAGGTACAATGATCCATCAAACCTCCCCAATATCGCTTAACTCTTTGCCTGTTCACTAAGGATGACTTCTCGGAATCCGGGGCTTTTAGTTCAACCGCTCCATGTGCCGTAACACTCACTACCTCAAAGGGGCCCGACCATCTAGATTTCAGCTTTCCCAAAAATAATTTCAATTTAGAATTGAACAACAATACCAACTGGCCCGGCTCAAAGTGACGAGGTTCAATGTGCTTGTCATGCCACCTCTTCGTCCGTTCCTTATACAATTTTGAATTTTCATACGCATGGAAACGGAACTCTTCAAGCTCATGCAATTGAAGCATTCTCTTTTAACCCGCCAATGCCATATCAAGATTTAGCTTTTGAATTGCCCAATATGCTCTATGCTCTAGCTCAACGGGCAAGTGACAGGCCTTACCGTAAATAAGCCTATATGGAGAGGTTCCAATAGGTGCTTTAAATGCAGTCCGATAGGCCCAGAGAGCATCGTCTAACTTCATAGCCCAGTCCTTCCTCGAGGCATTCAAAGTCTTCTCGAGGATTTGCTTTATCTCTCTATTAGATACTTCCACTTGGCCACTAGTTTGGGGATGATAAGCAGTGGCCACCTTATGGCGAACCCCATACTTGGCTAACAGTTTATTGAACAACCGATTGCAAAAATGCGTACCTTCATCACTGATTATAGCCCGCGGTGTCCCAAAACGAGTGAAAATACTTTTCTTCACGAACTTCACCACCACACTCGCATTATTTGTTGGAAGTGCAACAGCCTCCACCCATTTAGACACATAATCAACCGCCACGAGGATGTATTTATGGCCCATGGAAGGTGGGAATGGACCCATAAAATCAATCCCCCAACAATCAAACAGCTCAATCTCCAGGATATTGTTCAAAGGCATGTCGTGACACCTAGAAATAGTACCCGTTCTTTGGCAATGATCACATTGCTTCACTAATGCATGAGCATCTTTAAATAGAGTAGGCCAAAAGAAACCAGACTGAAGTACCTTTGCAGCTGTTCGATCTCCACCAAGATAGCCACCATAAGGAGGGGAATGGCAGCTCTGTAGAATCGGCTCTACTTCTTCCCTTGGAATACATCTCCTAGCTAGTTGATCAGGGCCTATCTTGTACAAATAAGGCTCATCCCATACATAAAATCTGCTCTCCTGAAGGAGTCTACGCTTTTGCTCAGCAGTAGCCCCAGGAGGATACACATTACTCACAATTAAGTTCACCATGTCAGCATACCATGGCACCTCAGCTGCATCTAAAGCAAAAAGTTGCTCATTAGGAAATACCTCTTTAATCTCAGGCCCTTCATCTACATGATCTCTATTTTCCAGCCTTGACAAATGATCAGCTACTTAATTCTCAGTCCCCTTGCGATCTCGAATTTCAACATCAAACTCTTGCAATAGGAGAACCCATCGAATGAGTCTAGGCTTGGATTCCTTTTTTCCAAACAAATACCAGATTGCAGCATGATCAGTGTAGACAACAACACGAGTGCCAACCAAATAAGATCTGAATTTATCAAACGCATACACTACGGCTAGCAACTCCTTCTCAGTGGTGGTATAATTAGATTGGGCTGCATCAAGAGTCTTGCTTGCATAATAGATGGAGCGAAAGATTCTTCCAATTCTTTGGCCTAGAACAGCCCCAATAGCATTATCACTCACATCACACATCAATTCAAATGGAAAAGACCAGTCAAGAGCAATGATGATTGGTGCCGTCACCAACCTTTTCTTCAACTCTTCAAATGCCTTGAGACAAGCATCATTAAACACAAATTTCACATCCTTCTCTAACAATTTGCACATGGGATTGGAAATTATGGAGAAGTCCTTTATGAAACGTCTATAGAACCCTGCATGACCCAAGAAACTACGCACCCCCTTAACAGAGATAGGTGGTGGTAATTTCTCAATAGCCTCAATCTTCGCTTTATCAACCTCGATCCCTTGCTTCGACACCTTGTGCCCAAGTACTATGCCTTCTTGAACAATAAAGTGACATTTTTCCCAATTCAGCACCAGATTTGTTTCTTCACAACGGCTCAGCACAGCATCAAGATTTTTTAAACATTCATCAAAAGAATCACCAACCACTGAGAAATCATCCATGAATACCTCCATAAATTTTTCTATCATGTCGGTGAAAATAGCCATCATGCACCGCTGAAAATTCCCTGGGGCATTACACAACCCAAATGGCATCCTCCTAAATGCATAGGTGTCATATGGACAAGTAAAAGTAGCCTTCTCTTGATCTTCAGGAGCTATCACAACCGAATACCCATCCAAGAAACAATAATACTCGTGGCCCGTAAGTCTATCCAGCATCTGATCAATAAAAGGGAGTGGGAAGTGATCTTTCCTGGTGGCCTTGTTCAGCTTCCTATAATCAATGCAAATTCGCCACCCTATAACTGTTCTTGTAGGAATCAACTCATTTCATTCTTCACCACTGTCATGCCCCCCTTCTTTGGAATACATTGCACTGGACTCACCCATTTGCTGTCAGAGATAGGAAAAATAATACCAGCATCCAGCCACTTGATAATTTCTTTCTTCACCACCTCCTTCATAATTGGATTTAGCATCCTCTGCTGCTCTATAGATGGCTTATGGTCTTCTTCCAAGAGAATTTTGTGCATGCAGAAAGAAGGACTAATCCCTCTAATATCAGCAATAGTCCGGCCAATAGCTCTCTTGCGCTCTCGCAATACCCTCAACACCTTTTCAACCTGCACATCAGACAACAAAGAAGAAAGGATCACGGGCAAGGTATTACTTTCACCCAAATAAGCATAACGTAAATGCATAGGTAAAGGTTTGAGCTCAAGAGTAGGAGCCCTCTCAATAGACGGTTTAGCAGGAGTTAAGGTCAACGGTCTATCAAGCTCCTCAAATTTCGTCCACCTTGGGATGAGTCTACTCTGCATATTAAGAACCTCCAAATATTCTTCAATGTCATCATCCTTCAGGATATTATCATCATCACATAAGAGTGCCCTTTCCAGAGAATCAACATTAGAAGCCAAGAATGACCTCTCATCAGCAGTCAACTCATCATCTATCACTTTTACCATGGACAATTCTTCATAATGTGAAGGAAGCTGGGTATCTCTGAACACATTAAACACAGCTTCTTCCTCATTTACCTTCAGGATCATCTTTCCAGCTCTAACTCTAATAACAGCATCAGCAGTAGCCAAAAATCCTCTTCCCAATATGAGAGGAACCTCAGGATCAGCTTCATAATCAAGAATAATAAAATCAACAGGTAATATAAACTGACCCACTTGTACAAGCACATCCTCAATAATCCCCTCGGGGCATGTCAGAAATCTATCAGGCAGCTGCAGAGTCACAGTAGTGGGTCGTGGTTCACCTAGTCCTAGCTTTCTGAAAACTGATGAAGGCATTAAGTTCACACTAGCGCCCAAATCACATAAAGCTCGACCAACCTCATGTTCCCCAATTTTCAAGGGAATAGTAAAACTGTCAGGATCCTTCAATTTCTGAGGAAGCTTGCTTCTAACTCTGGAACAACACTCCTCAGTGAGTGCAACTGTCTCAAACTCAGTCAGTCTTCTCTTGTTAGCAACAATATCCTTGATGTATTTAGCATATTTGGGAACATCCCGCAAAAGCTCCACCGAAGGAATATTTACCTGAATCTGACTCAATATCTCCAAGAATTTCTTGCATGCTGCATCAACTTTCTGCTTATGAAGTCTCTGAGGGAAAGGTGGTGGTGGTCTCACAATAGCAGACTTGGGCTGCTTTTCTATCACTTTCTCAGCTTCTTTCTCCATTTCCCTATCAGCATTTGGCTCTAACTCACCAACAGGAATCTTCGACTTTGGAGGAACTTCTTCTAGAGCTCTTCCATTCCTCAAAGTAACTGCTTGCACAAATTCTTTAGGATTTTTCTCTGTATCACTCGGTAAAGCACCCCGAGGTCTATTATTTTGTGCTCCAGCTAGCTGCCCCAATTGTCTCTCAAGATCTTTCTGAGCACTGCTCAAATCTTTAATTGTTTGTGCCTGAGATGCTGAATCATCCATGAGCTTTTGCTGCCCTGCAAGAATTTTCCTAAGCAAATCCTCAACTGAATTAAACTGCTGTGGCTGAGTCTGTGACCCCTGCTGTGGTGCATTCTGAAGATTATTTTAGGGTCTCTCATTGCCTTGAAGCTGCTCACGATTATCCCACAACCCGTGTTGTAGCCGTTACCATATTGATAGCGATTCTGACCCTGTGACCTGTTCTGATTACCCACATAATACACTGACTCTGGGTTAGTTGGACAAACGTCAGTAGTATGATCCTCTCCACAAACCTCACAAAAGACTTGGAGTTGTTGTACTGGAGCTGCTGGTGGTTTAGCCTGCGGCAGAGTTAGCTTGCTGATTTGATTGGAAATAGCATCCATTTTCGCCCTTAGCTCTGAAACTGCATCCAACTGAAGTATCCCAGCAGATTTCTGCGCAGTAGCTCTGCCAACACCCTGCCAATCAGGATTACTCTGCGAAAACTTGTCAAGTAAATCATAAATCTGATCAAAATTTAAGGCCAGTACTTGGCCTCCAGCAGCAGCATCTGCCACGATCTTAGTGTGTTGGTTCAACCCCTCAACAAAAGTGTGTGCAATAACCTCATTGGATTGGTTGTGGTATGGACAGTCTCTCAATAGAGCTTTAAATCGCTCCCAGGCTGAATACAAAGATTCTCCTTCTATCTGTCTGAAGGACATAATTTCACTCCTCAGTCGGGCTGTCTTGGCAGACGGATAAAATTTAGCCAGGAACTTCTTAGCCAAATCCTCCCAAGTAGTGATAGACCCAGGCTTTTCAGCCTTTAACCACTTTCTTGCTGTCCCAATCAGTGAAAACGGGAACAAGGTCAAGCGAACATAATCAGTAGGAACTCCCGCTGGTGTATAAGTATCACTGATCTCCAGGAAATTCTGAATGTGTTGCTGCGGATCCTCATGAAGTAATCCAACATATTGCCCAGTCACATGCAGCAACTGAATCATGCCGGGCTTAATCTCAAAGTGCCCGGTAATAGCGGGCGTCACAATACTTGACGCTACTCCTCCCAGGCTGGGAAGAGCAATATCTCACACTACTACTGCTCGTTCTTCTGCCATTTCAATGGGTAAAGAAGCAACTACGATTTCTAGTGCTTTTCGATCTCTCGCTTCTCGTCTTACCCTTCTCAAGGTTCTTTCAGGCTCGGGATCAAAAGGTGCGAGTGGTTCGTCCTTTCTATTCCTTTGCATGCAAAACCTGTTGCCTGAAACAGCACAAGAAACTCAAAAAAATTAAACCTGAATAGAAGTTAAGTAATCGTTTAAAAAGAAATGAGTCAGTAATTAGTCCCCAACAACGGCGCCAAAAAATTGTTGCTCCCAAACGCACACGCAAGTATACGTGGTCGACAAGTAATAAAGTGATAAATCGAGTATCGTTCCCATGAGGACTATTCAGACTAACACTTGACAACCAATTTCTAACAAACTATTCAGGGATCTTTTTCTCTGATGGTGAGAATTTTAGTAACTAAAAAGCAGTAATTAAAATGCTGGAAGTGCAGTCAAACAATGGTGCAAACTTTGGTTATTAACAATATTAAGAGGACGGTCCAGGGTCAGAGTTACGAACAATCCAGTTGAGTTTTCCAATTGATTCCACTTCTTAAATCTCGGGTTACTAACTGACAGAGTAAATGTAACTGTGAAAACCTTCCGATTCTTCACAGTCTATGCAGGCTACTTCAATCCCTATATGTCTATAGGTTGAATCACGTGCACGCATTAACGAATTCTATAATTAGTTAAACTAGGCGAGCAAGTATATGTCTATCCTACTCACAAATTGGTTCCCCGATGCCCGGGTTCACAAACTAGTTCTATTCTTTCTTATTACGTAATTAAATTCCCTCTTTCGAGTTCAATATAAAAACCATAGATAATGCATAATTATCGAGCTCTAATAATTAAGCAAGTGAAATCAAGAAAGAATAAGCAACCCGTTATGGGATTCAATTAATGGGAATCAATCTTCAAACATCAACTTTCATGAAATACTTTCCTAGAACGTAATATTTAGCCACGCATATTCAAAGTCACAAGGCAATCGATTGATGAAATAATGATGTAATTGATGTAACAGATGAAAGATTAGGAATAAACCCTTGTTCAATGAAGTATGGTGCTCGTAAGTTTGCTCCAAAAATCGAACTGTCCTCTAACATGAAATAAAAGAGGTTTTATATTGATTACAATGTGCTAGGATAAGTTAAACTAAAGCCTAATCTAGTTGGGAGAACTTTTGTCTCGTCAGCCTCAAGGTTTTCTTGAAGCCACGCCTCACGATAGCCTCCAACTTTTCAGGGCTTTCTTGAAACCTTGCTCCAGAATAGCTTCCAACGCTTCAGGGCTCACTCCATCTTTCTTCCCAACGAGCCCTTTTTTTGATTTGGAAGACGGGCATTGCGTTCGGTTCGAAAGGCATGGTTTTCAGTATGTCTCCAGATAGGGCCCCCACTAGTCCGGCTAGCTAGTGAGCGGTTCTTTCGGGCGGGAAGCAGGCCGGGCCCTACGGGCGGGCATCTCCCGCAACGCAAGCACCATTGTTCGACACCACCCGAGAAGCAAAAGATTCTAGAGTCCAGGCTGAAAATACATGCATAGATAGTGGTTTAATGCCAAGGCCGACGACGGAAGCTCGGGACGGAGCCGTATGAGGCGGAAGTCTCACGTACGGTTCTCTGAGAAGGGAGTTTCCAACGCGTCCATTAACTCTAATTTTCTTATTCTTGCCTCGAATTCATCCGCACCATTCCTAAAATCACAAATACGATAGGTGAGCACAAGAAACACATTTATCACGCATAACGAGCGCATAAAGTACTAAAATGTGAGAATATATTAAGGTAAAATAGGCAAATATTGCCAAACATCAAGCCCTATTTATAAGTTTTATACATCATACACTACATATGTTTCCCAATGTGGGACATGAATGATAAACCTACTTATATACAAATTAACCTTTACTTAACCTTTCTAACACTCCCCCTCAAGACAGTGCAGTTATATGTACCGAGCTTCTTACAAATATAACAAATACATCGACCAGTAAGAGACTTGGTGAAAATATCTATAAGCTGATCATATGACTTCACAAATTTGTAACAATTTCACCTGAAAGTATCTTCTCTCTAACAAAGTGACAGTCAATCTCAATGTGCTTAGTACTCTCACAGAATACCGGATTTGATGCAATATGAAGAGCATCTTGATTATCACACACAAGTCCTATATGATTGAATTTTTCAGACTTCAACTCTCTAAGCAACCGCTTGATCCAAATTAGTACACAAGTAGCTATAGCCATTGCACGATATTCTGCTTCCGCACTAGATAAGGCAACCACATCTTTTTTCTTGATTTTCCAGAACACCAAATTACCCCTACCAGAACACAATAACTAGATGTAGAACATCAATAATAGGGACATCCTGCCCAATCAGCATTGGTATATCCAACAATTCATTCATGGCCTCGACCCTCAAAAAGTAATCTTTTGCATGCGTATGATTTAATATACCAAAGAATGCAAACGACTGCATCACAATGACTATCACACGAATAGTCCATAAATTGACTTACCATACTCACATGAAAGGAAATGTTAGGTCGAGTTATCATAGGGTAGTTTAACCTACCAATCAACCGCATGTATCTTACAAGAGCAGTGAGAGACTTCGCCTGGCCTAACATTAGCTTAGCATTCGAATCCATAGGAGTTTCAATAGCCCTACAACCTTTCATTTATATCTCTTTAAGAATGTTTAGCGCATACTTCCTTTATGAAATAACAATACCTGACTTAGACTGAGCAACCTCAATACTCATAAAGTATTTCAACTTGCCTAGATCCTTAGTCTGGGAGTGCGTAAAGAAATGTTGTTTCCATCTAGTTATACCATTATGATCATTGCCAGTGATAACGATATCATCAACATAGACCACTAAATAAATGCATAGATTTGCAGCAGAATTCCGATAAAAGATAGAGTAATCAGCTTTACTACGAGTCATGCCAAACTTCTGAACAACTGTACTTACCAAACTAGGCTCGTGAAGACTGTTTTAAACCATAGAGTGATCGATGCAATCGACATACAAGACCACTAGAGTCCTCCCGAGCAACAAAGCCAGATGGTTGCTCCATATAAACCTCCTCTTTAAGATCACCAGGGAGAAAAGCATTCCTAATATCCAGCTGATAGAGAGGCGAATGACCAACAACTGCCATGGATAGAAAAAAGATGGACATATGCTATTTTAGCAACCGGAGAGAAAGTGTCACTATAGTCAAGCTTAAATATCTGAGTATAACCTTTTGCAATCAAGTGGGCCTTAAGTCGATCAATATGACCATCCAGACCAACTTTTACTACATAAACCCATCGACAAAAAATAGTTAGATTTACCTGGAGAAGAGCAACAAGATCCCAAGTACCACTAGCACTTAAATCAGACATCTCATCAATCATAGCCTATTGCCATCCTAGATGAGAGAGTGCTTCACATGTAGACTTAGGTAAAGAAACAGCCGACAAAGACGACACAAAGGCCTGATGATATGGTGACGGGCGATGATAGCTCAAGCCCACTAATGAGGATTAGAATTGGCGATGGAGTGCATAACTTTTCGAAGTGTAATCGGTAGACTAAAAGGAGACAGGTCCACAGTAGGTGAAGAATCTGTTGCAAGACATTAATCATCTGGATCTATTGTTGGACGTGGATGACGATGATAAGTCTGAAGTAGTGGCTTTAGGGCAGTACTAGTAACTATGGGAGGAGCAACTGAAGGATGGGCAACTGCAGAGGAGGAACTACAAGAAGAGCAACTGCATGAGAAACTACAGTAGGAGCAATTGCAGGAGGAGCTACTATAAACTCCTCAAAAGTCTGCACAAGTAAGACTTCAAAGATATTAGAATGGTTAGAAGAAGGTGCAAAGTAAGGTCGACTCTAAAAAAAGTTAACATCTGCTGGCATAAGATACAGTTGAAGATTGGTGAATAGCAATGATATCCTTTTTTAGCTCGAGAATAATCAAGAAAGGCACACTTGAGAGCACGGGGAGCTAATTTATCTTTCCCTGGGCAAAGTTATGGGCAAAACACGTGCTCCCATATATACGTGGCGGAAGAGAGTAAAAAGGTGACTTAGGAAAATAATACAGAATATGGAACCTCATTCTGAATGAAGAAGAGGCCATTCGATTAATCAAATGACAGGATGTGGAACTGTATCACTGCAAAACATAGCGTAACATGAGATTAAATAAGAAGAGTGCAAGCAGTCTCAAGGAGATGCCTATTCTTCTTCTCAGCTATCCCCTTTTGCTAAGGAGTATATGAACGAGATGTCTAATGAATAATGCCCTTAGAAGTCATAAATTGCTTAAACTGAAAGGATTAGTATTCTAAATCATTATCACTACAAGAAGTGCGGATAAAAGCACCAAATTTATTTTCTATCTCAGAACAAAAGTTTTGTACTATAGAAAACAACTCGGAACAATCTTTCATTAAAAATATCCAAGTACATCTTGAATACTCATCTATGAAACTAACAAAGCAACGAAAACCCAAGGTTGAACTGACTATACTAGGACCCAAATATCAAATTGGACTAAAGAAAAAATAGACTCTACGTGACTATTAGTACAACGCAAAAAAAAATTGGAGCGAGTATATTTCCCAAGTTGACACGACTCACAATCTAATGTGGAGAAACTAGATAGACTAGACACCATTTTCTGAAGCTTGAATAGACTTGGATGTCTCAAACGTTTGTGAAGCAACTCTGGAGGATCTGTGAATGGACATGTTCTAGAGGAGTTAGGAGAGGTAAGGTAGAAAAAACCTTGTAATTTACGCCATGCGCCAATTATTCGTCCCGTACTATGGTCTTGTATAACAACAGAATCATTAGAAAATGTTATGGAACAATTAAAGGTATGAGAGAGACGACTGACAGATATGATATTAAAGGGACAACCAGAGCCATAAAGTACAAATTTCAGAGGTAAAGAGGATAGAGGACTAGCCTATCTAACTCCTACTACTTTTGCTTGGGAACCATTTGCTCAAGTAATAGTGGGAAAGGTCTATAATTAAATTATGCTAGACAAAAGAAATTTATTGCAATAAATATGGTCAGGAGAACCTGAGTAAATGACCCATGGCCCAAAATTACTAGACTTTGAGACACAAGCAACCTGATTATCTGTCTGACAAACAAACTTAGGATCATGTAGCTTATTTGCCTGATACGGAAGAAATTCATTATATTCCGCTTCAGACAGCTTAACATCCTGGTTACCTACAGTGTCAGTTTGAGAAACATGAGCAGTTTGTTCATGTAAAATATCATCACGTAGAGTGTATCATGATTCATGTGTGTGTCTGAGCCTTAAACAGTAACTACACTTGGGTCTAACTTGCCTAGAACGACCTCCACCTCGATTCTTGGTAGAACTTCAACCTCGATTCCCCATATTATAAGATGTCTGATTGCCCATTGTCCGAGGTGTTCGATTCTGTTGAATCTGTAAAGCTAGAACATAAGAGTCACTGGGTGAAGAAACCACTGTATGGCTTGGTGGCGCAGTAAGTCGAAGTAATCGAGAGAATAGATCATCTATTATAGGGACCACAGGACTAGCCAAAATATGGTCATGCACCGAATCAGGGTTAGTTGGAAGGACAACAAGTGTAAGAACTAGAAACATCTTCTGTCGCTACTCATGTTGTTTGTCCACACTAGAAGAGATGGGCATCAGCGTCACAAATTCTTCCATGACTTTCTGTACCTGTCATAAATAAGTTAACATATCCAGTTCTTTTTTTCTTCAGAATAGTCATCCGAGAGATCATATCATAGAGACGATATATGTTATTAGTATATAAGGTGCGAGTCTTTTCCCAAACTTAATAACACGTCTGGAATGGACGGAACAAAGGCATTAATTTAGGGTGAATAGATTGCCATAAAAGACTACACAACTAAGAATCAATCTTCATCATCCTCACCAGCCTTCTTAGTGACGTGATCTTGGAAGCCCTGACCCTTACACCATAGCTCAACCAATGAAGCTCAAGCTAAGTAATTAGAACTTCCAAGCAAGGGTTCTGAAGTAGTCATCAGATTCAATTTACCAATGTCGGAGTTTTTTGAACCCAAAATATCAAATCCAAGAAACATGGTTGTATTGAAACCTAGAAACTAGATAACAATCAACCCAAAGTGGTGACAAGTATATTAGGGACGATCAGCACCTTCACCCTAACTCAGAACAAGAATTAAATCTAAAAAAAGATGATCAGTCGCCCGAATCAGGGAGAACTGCCGGCAACAACCTACCATATTGCTGGTGGGGGTCAAAATAAGTAAGAAATCGTCAGGCTCAGAAAAGGGAGATGAGCACCAGAAGAAAAAAAAAGTTAGGTCAAAGTCGGCCGGAAAACTACTCATGCGCTAAGTGCATGGACTGACGCATTGTCAGAGCTCCTGATGTTTACAGTGTGTGCGGGGGCGTGTGAGGTCAGAATCTGGTAGATCTTGTTATGACTTGGTCAGAATTGGCAGAGGGACCTTGTAATGGTATTTTATTTTTCACAACACTACCAAAAATCGATTTTGGCTCCGACAACCACCTAGGTCATCAAAATAGTAGCTCGGTGCCAGAGAGTTGCTGGTATCTTGCATAACAATATTATATCACAAGTACTCTGATACCATGTGAGAAATTGTGAGAAATATTATTGATATCATGAAAAATAGTGTTTACAAGGAGCCCTAATTATAATTATCATACATCATACACTACATATGTTTCCCAATGTGGGACAAGAATAATAATCCCTCTTATATACAACTTAACCTTTCTAACATAGCCAAAGGACAGGGAAGCTATCCTTATGGGGGGACAGTCCATTCAAAGTGTTGCACCAGATCAACAACAATGCCTATGTTATTAACCGGCCAAGTGAGTATAATGTGTCCAATACTTTCAATATTTCTGACTTGACTCCTTGTGTTTCAGGTATTGGAGTTGTGGTTGATAATGGTGCGATTTCGAGGACGAAACCTTCTCAATAAAGGGAGGATAATGCAGTCTAGTCCGCTCAAGACTTGTTCGTGCTATCAAAAACTTTCACTAAAAGCCAAGCTAAGGAGTTGCATGATGTTCACGTTCATCTAGTTTGGAAGGGTGGAGCTGAGCATGTTTTGGAAAGTGTAGTTGTATGTTTGGATGCTCAATGAGCTCTCAGCGAGCGTTTCTTGGAGTTTGGGCAGCAAGTTGGGGAACCTAACAAGCACTCAGCGAGTGCCTTTACTATTTTGGGAGTTTTAGGGCAGCAAGTTGACAGACTCAACATGCTCTCAACGAGCGCCTTGCCTGTCCAAGCTATTCTTTACTTTCCTTACACTTATGGACCTGTGTGGCCTTGCTTGCAAACATAATTGTGGCTACGTTTAAACACTATAGGTCGTGTGGTGTAGCCTATATAAGCCACAAACTTAGTTCTACTCTTCATTACCTGGCTTTTCCATCAAAAACACAAGTTAATTTTGTTTTCTTAGCAAAACCCTGTGAGACTTGTTCCTTTGGTGGAATCCAATTCAACACTCTCTTTTGATCAATCAATTTGCATGAAACATTTTTTTTTCTTGAGGATTGTTGTATAGTCTAGTTGCCCATTGAATTCATTAAGGAGGTAACATAGATCCAACCCTATGTTATTGCCTTAGTTTAAATTTCAATTTGTGTCTTACTTCTATCCATTCTTGTTCATATTACATCACAAGAAAAGTAAAGCTAAAAGCTTAACATACATCTAATAATATAATTAATATTAGATTACAACAGCCCCAAACTCTATATCAACTCATGTAGCATCTGAGTGTAGATATATAATAATAGGTTCCAACCCAAACTAAAACTATCATTCAGAATGAATAGACACTTGCATGGCAGGATCCACGTACAATGCTTAAAGATAATCATGAACAAGTCCAAGAACATCTGCCTTAGCTCAGCTAATGAGAGAGAAATTGTAAAAGAGTGAATCTGACTAACCCTGTAAGATCCTCGCAGCCCTCAAGTCCTTACCATTTCTTAAACTAGTATGATAGATACTATATAGATAAGTTTGTGTAATAGAAGTAAATCACAGGATAAAAATTCTTTAATTATGGATTTAAAGTAAAATATAAGTCAAAGGGGAGCCCGTCAACCATACCATCAGCAATAAAGAGTAATAATTTCAATAAACTCAAAAGTGTATAACTAATGCAACAGAGAAAATTTAGATACATGGATCCTCATGCGCATGTATATATGCCAATATCATCACACTAGAAAAGTGGCTAGATCAATTTCTGCATTAACTCAGTAGCATAGCCTCTCACCATAATATGCTAGATTAGTGGCTAAATCAACTCATTAGCAGAGGCCCCACCATAACTATCTAGGTCAGTGGATGAATCAACTCAATAACCTAAGCCCTAACCATAAAGGCTAGACTGTGACCTAAAAATTTTGATACCAATAAGTAATAATATCATCAAGGAAATAATTCTACCTGCAAAGAAATTTCGCCCAAGGCATAACCCAATGTCAAATGAATAACAAGTATTTTGCTTAAAATTTCTCTCTCTCCTCCTTAGGCGATTCGACTACTTGGCGTTTGGAGGAGATTTGCGTCGTTCACTTTCTACTGCCCGTCCATGGCCATAACGGCCACTGGCCAGCCTCCCCATGAGGTTGGTCAAGCATTCCCACCCCTCCCCACTCGAAATACCACTACCCAAAACCCTATACCGCCACAACCCTACGCAAATCTTGTAAAACCTCAAGAATTACATGCTCCCATGAAAACCCTAGACGACGTTCCTAACAAACCCTAAATATGGAGAATGATTGTGCACTCAATACAACTACATTATCTATATCCTCTTTGCACAATGATAATCAGCAGGATGTGACTAGTGAAGGTAATGAGGTTGTTTTTTGAGTCAGAAGCTGACCCTGCTCGTATTTCCCCAGATAAGGAGAGTGGTAAGTTGGTGATGTTAGCTCCAACTAACATAGGTGCTAAATTACATGTGTCTCAGGGATTGATCCTTCAACGCAGTTACAAGTGGATGTTCCATTAAATCTCCAAATCGGGTATTTCATGTCTTGGTTACTTATAATGTGAATAGTGGAGATCTTCAAACAGCAATAGTTGACCAGCAGCAAATAGAAGATGAGGGTGATGATGAATCTACAGCTGGAAACTTGAAACAATAGACGCCTCAGGAGCCAGTAGAATATTACCCAAAAGGGTTGTATCCAAAACTAAATGATGATTAAAGCTCTCATATGGTATATAAGGTCTGTTAATAATCAGCAGGCCTTTGAGAGAGTCATTAAGATGCATAGACAGCATGGAATTTTTGTGATTGCACTTATGGAGTCATTTCAATATTCAAGAAATATTCAAAGATATAAGAGAATGCTGGGTATGGAAGCTGCATTGTATAACTTGAATGGGAAGATTTGGATCTTCTTAAATGCTGTTGTCCAGTGGGAGGTAGTCAGCGATACTGCCCATCAAATCACCCTGAAGTTACTGCACCAAGATATTGCCCAACACATGGTGGTAACTCTTGTATATGCAAAACATAGTGCTGTGGAAATATTCAAGTTGTGGGATAATTTATGCTATCTTGCTAGTGACATGGAATTGCCTCGGTTAGTTGGAGAGGACTTTAATGTTGTGCTTAGTGAGGAAGAAAAGATTGGAGGGCTACTAGTGGCCCCTCAAGACCCCTCAAGATTATGAGGATTTTGCCTTTTGTGTCAACTCTAGCGGCCTGTTTGATGTTGGTTTTAAAGGTAGCCCCTTCACTTGATGGAAGGAGACCTAATGCTGAATATATTTTTGAGAGATTGGACAGGATACTTGTGAATGTTTAGTTTCAAAATGTGTTTAAATCTCTTGAAGTGGAACACCTTATACGCACTAGTTCTGATCATGCCCCTTTATTGTTAACTTGTGGGGAGGGTGTTGTGCATCTTGTCAAGTCTTTCAGGTTCTTGAATTTCTGGGCTAAGCATGAAACATTCAATGATGTCATGAGAGAACATTGAAGGGCAGATTTTATTGGTGATCCTTTCCAAATGTTTAAGCAGAAGTTAAAGAGTGTTAAAGGGGCACTGTCAAAGTGGAGCAGGAATACTTTTGCGACATTTTCAAGAAGATTTCTATTAGCGAGGATATTGTGAAGATCAAAGAGATGATTTTTAGCTATCTGTTGAGAATAGAGTGGTATTACAACTGGCTCAGGCTGAGCTCAAAAAATATTATAGCATGGAAGAGAAATATTGGAAGCAGAAAGTAGGTTTTTCTTGGTTTTCTGAAAGGGACATAATACTAACTTCTTTCATAATCATGTTAATGGAAAGCGGAGGAAACTACAGCTTACAAGAATATAGCATGGAAATGGGGACTGGATTGGCAATCAAGATTTGATCTCTGAGGATACTTGTCAATTCTATAAAAGTCAATTTGCACAGGGGGAGGATCCAGTTGAGTTTGAGTTGCTCCAACATATTCCTTCTATGGTGTTAGTTGATCAGAACCAACCTCTTTGCAGGTATCCAACTATTGAAGAATTAAAACAAGCTGTTTTTGGTTTAAGTGGCGCTAGTGCTAGTGGTCTGGATGGTTTTACTGGTACTTTCTTCCAAGTATGCCGAGATATAGTTGGTATTGATTTATCCAATATGGTTCTGGCCTTCTTTGATGGTGCTTCTCTACCTAAATTCATCACTCATACCAACCTTGTGTTTTTTCCTAAGAAGCAGTTGGTTCAAACCTTTTAAGACCTGAGGCCTACAAGTTTGAGCAACTTTACAAATAAGGTGATTTCCAGGGTGGTGAATGATAGGTTGGCAAAAAATCTTCCTATGTTGATATCGTCTAATCAGTCGGGCTCTGTGAAAGGTAGGAGCCTCTTTCAAAATATTCTTCTAACACAGAAAATAATCACAGACATTAGAAAGAGAGGTAAGCCAGCTAATGTGGTCATAAATCTGGATATGACCAAGGCATATGACAGGGTGTCTCGGAAATTTCTACTGCATGTGTTGTGGAAGATGGGATTTGCTGAGCATTATTCATTCTATCATCTGAGGTCCTGTCAAGGGCTTTGAACAGTTTGTTTGAGGACAAGATATTATTGGTTATGGCATTTGTAAGTGGTCAACTCTGTTGAACCACCTTGCTTATGTTGATGACACCATAATTTCTGCTTCTGTTGACCCTTATTCGTTGAAGAAAGTAATGGAAGTTTTGAACAAATATGAGCAGATTTCGGGACAGCTAATAAAAAGGAAAAGAGTTTGTTCTATATGTATTCTAATGTGTCAAGTGCTTTAGTCCAGTCTGTGGGTGATATTACAGGTTTTGCAAAGGGAGCATTCCCCTTTATTTCCTTGAGGTGTCCTGTATTCTACACAAGGAGGAAGAAGAGCTATTATATTGAGTTGATCAAGAAGGTGAATGCTAAATTGTACTTTTGGAAATGGAAGCTTTTGTCCGATGGAGGTAAGGCAGCACTGATTGTCAGTGTATTACAAAGCATGCCCATTCGTATGCATTCAGTTTTGGATCCTCCAAAGTATGTGTTGGAAAATCTACATAAGATATTTGCAAGGTTTTTTTAGAGTAACAAGGAAGAAGGGAGGAGCATACATTGGTATCATGGAAAAATATTTCTTTGCCATAAAATATGGTGGTCTAGTTTTCAGGTTATTATTTGATGTATCCAAGGGTCTCTTTGCTAAGCTTTGGAGGAGATTTCGGACTACCAAATATTTATGGACAGATTTCATGTGGAACAAGTATTTTAAAATAGAGCCTTCAATTATGATAGACACTAATGGTGGGTCTCGTGTGTAAAAGAAGATGTCGGAGGGCAAGAAAGAGGTGGAGCATGAAATTTGGTGGCAGTTGAAAGGAGGCACTACCAGCGTTTGGCGTGAAAACTAGACAATGCTTGAGGCCTTGTATCATGTTGTACCAGATTAATTTATTATCCATGAGCACATTGAAAATGTTTCAGAGCTGATGGCTAATGGGAGCTGGAATGACCAATTACTGAATGAAACCTTTCTGGAGGACATTGCCGATCATATTAGGAAAGACATTCGTTTTGCAGGAAGTGGAGATACTTGGGACAAGCCATAGCGGATGCCTACTGCATCTGGGAAACTCTCTGTAAGCAGTGCTTTTTGGTTTTTTAGACGTAGATTCAATCCACAACCTGAGTACAAATTTATGTGGGTTAAGGTTTTGCCATTTAAGATATCATTTTTCCTATGTAGGCTTTGGAATTCTAAGGTGCCAACTGATAACATATTAAGGAAAATAGAGATTTTAGTTGTTGGTGTTGTGTTAAAAGTCAGATGGAGACTTTGACTTATTTATTCTTAAAAAGTTCGGCTGCATTAAGGGTATGGAAGTTTTTTCTAGATGATGCAGGCATTCAGACTCATTTGGTTCATCTGAGGCAGGCTATTAGAGTTTGGTAGAACATTGATTGCTGCTCAAAATTGAAGCCACTATATCATGCTATGCTTGCAATAATTATATGGGAGCTGTGGAAGAGAAGGAATGTTGTGAAGCATGGAGGTACTTTTCTGTTAATAGAGTCATTCATGAGGTAAATAAAATTGTATCTTTTTTTTGCTAGAGTGTGGTACCCATAGTTGATAGGGATGCTACCTTTATGGCCAGACATGGTCAAGTTCCTCGAGGAATATAGACCGCTTCTTATTACTAAGAGGGTGGCATGGCAATCTCCTTTTCAAGGGTGGTTCAAGTGCAATATTGATAGGTCTTCGAGGTATAACCCAGATCCTAGTTCATTTGGTTTCAGTGTGAAAGACTGTGTTGGTGATACGGTTTATGCTAGAGCAGTAGATATTGGAGAAAATACCAACATAGTAGCTGAGGGAAAGGGTATTTTGGAAGGCTTGAGTTATTGTGTAAAAGAGAAGCTTTATCCTTTAATTTTAGAGAGTGATTCTCTTGTGATGAAAAAGTTTATAGAAGGAGAATGGGATCCTCCTTGGTGAATTTTGAAAGAAGTTTAGAAGATTAAGGAGTTGAAGGATAACTTTAATGTTATCTTTCAACATGTGCTAAAGGAGGGGAACACAATGGCGGATTTTTTAGCCAACCTTTTTTTCTCTTTTGCAGGTGAAATAACTTTTCATTCATTCACTGATTTACCTAGTGCAATGAGGAGGCTCATTAATATGGACAAAGCTCATATTCCTAATATTAGGATTAGGATGGAAAAGGGAAGAGCTCCAGATTGATAAAATTCTCATGTTATTTTATGATTCTTGCTTGCTTGAGTGCTATATGTTGTCAATTCCTTCTCCAGTGGTATTAGTGTAATATCATGCTCATTCTGGGGAGGAGTTGGTCGTGTGTCTTTAGTTCAAGTGAGATCGTTGTTTTACAGGGATAAAGTGTTAAAAGTGATGCAAGAAGTACACTGCATATGTTTTTGGAGGTGTTAGCGCGGGTGCATAGATTTAAAGCATGTAACAGGCAAAACAATGGAGCATGTCGCGCGCCAAAGGGTGTTTCGGCTGTGTGGAGTTTTTTCTATATTGGTCAGTGGACAATACCCATCGCATCACCTGCTATTTGGAACTACTTTGGTGAGCTTCAGTTGAAACATTGGAGGAGACGACACACAGGACAGTGTTTGGAGCTATTTGGATGAAATACAGTTGAAACGCTGGAGGATGCATTGTGCTGGGGAGTGTTTCTCCTGGGAGCTTTTTAATTCTTTTATTTTCATTGGCCAATGGAAAAATTGCAAGGTGCCAACGGGTGTTTCGAATTGGTGCGCTAACTTCCAGTCGAAACACTATGGGATGCGACGCATCGTTGGATATTTAGGCTGGAACACTGTCTTTTGATGCGGATGGCGAGGAAAATTGGTAAAATCTTGGACTTGTTGACTGGAAGTGGGTCTTGGTATTTATTTTTTCCTTGTTTGCTCTTGAAATCATGGCACATGGTGAGATCTTGGAAGTTCTTCTGCTAGATTTCGACTCTTAGCATGTGGATGGAGAGTCACTTGGGACTTTAAGGATGCACTCCTTAGCGAGCGTTTTACAGTTATTTTAGCACTTAGTTAGCTAGCTTTGTATTTTATTTGCACTTATTATGGTGCAACAATGTAATGACTTTTGAATGTTGTTTTGTTTCTATTAATATATTAGCCACTAGGCTAACTTCCTAGTGGTATATTTGCTTAAAAAAAGATCAAATTAATGAAAACATAATTCGAGTCAAGCACTCAAAAGGTGCGTATTATGATACAATGCTCAATATTATCTGAAATACAAATAATAATGACAATATATCTAAAATAAATCACCTCTAAGCCTTGAAAAACAACAACAATACTCTCGGAAATGAAACCATAACAAAATATGGTTAAACTCGCAATACTCGTACATTATGTCATACTAAACTACGTTAACTTCTTTACAATTTGGTGCCCAATGACGCTTTTAGTATTCTAATTATTCTATGTTGTTCTTAGAAATAATCATCATTATCCATTTACAGGAAAGTCATAAAAAACATGATAATAACTCAACTAGTATACTCATATTCAATAACATAAAACCTTTGGATACCATGTGAATAATTTTAACAAATTACGTACTATCCTCTTTAAGAAAATCCTAGCAAGTCGAAGTTCAATTATCCCTTACATCTAATCTAGCGAAGCACCACGACCATCCTTAGTCTAAGAGTCAATCAAAATTATCTACAAATGCTCCGAACTATCCAAAATATGATTCTACACGTCCAAATAAGTTCGAGGACAAAACCCATACAACAAAAGTTAACCCTTAGGGCAACTCCTTGAATCCAAATCCAGATCAATTTGTGATGACTCATTGGATGACGATGACACGACCCGAAATCCGGTTAGGTCGTGCGGGCACCCGACATCCTCCCCTAGACCTGTCGGGCGAACCCTTACCAATTAAATTAGGAAAATAAATATAACAATTCATAAATAAGGACAAGACTTACAACAAAAACACAGACATATTGATACCTCTAACCTATACAAAAGAAATTATAGGTGACTACCCAACATACTAGGTTTAGGCTATCCAGACTAAACATCTAAGAGTACAAAAGAAGACAGATACCTCCTGAAGGGAGCAAAATGCAACTGAAATGATAACCAATAAACTGGTGGCCATCCGAAATAAAAGCTGGCTCACTCTGACAGCTGAAGTCATCTTTGCTTCTTCACAACGTGGCGAACTCAATCCTGGAGCGAACCTGCCTAAACGAAATAGATAGACAAGAAACAAACAACAAACAAGGGTGAGTCAAAAGGACTCAATAAGTGGGGCAGACTAGCCACTTCAAAGAATAGGATAGCTAGCCAGGGAGAAAAGAAACAGATAAACCAAATTCCTCTTATTTAAATTATGAAAATGCTGATCCAGATAATAACTAGAAACACGTATGGAATCACAAACTATTCAACAACCAAGAACGTAAGACAGCCAGAACATATAGGTATCCCGAACATATCAACAATCAGAGATACATCCTGTTGCGGCGTGCAACCCGATCCATATATTCATCCTGTTGCGGCGTGCAACCCGATCCATATATTCATACCGCTGCGACGTGCAGCCCGATCCATATATTTATACGGCTGCAACGTGCAACCCGGTCCATATATTTATACCGTTGCGGCGTGCAACCCGATCTCCGCAACCCAGAATACGAGCCAGAAATATATGGACCAATAAGCAATTCACATATAAGCAGAACAGTAGTTATGTACCACAAGTTTACACAATGGTATGAAATGAAATTAAATGAGATGAAATGAAATGATGTAAAGGGTCACATGTGCCAAATGAATGGAGCGAAATCCTCCTGCTCCGAGGGCGGAATCCTCCTGCCCTCAATATGATGCAATGGAGCGGAATCCTCTTGCTCCGAGGGCGAAATCCTCCTACCCTCAATATAATGCAATGTAATGCATATGAATGAAATATGATGCAATAGTAACCCTTCACCGGTGCGGGACTCTCATCGACAGCCGGAAAGTAGATGTCAACTCATAGTCAGAGTATAATGCTCAGATCCTCAATGCAATACCAACAACAGGACATAACATATAATATATAACGTAAATCCAAAGCTAAGGCGTAATGAGTACGCCTATCGGCAGCTACACACGTAAGGAACACGTGGTAGAAAATCCACGAGGCCAGGTGCCTCAAAAAAAATGGATATAAATACTTACCTCGTTCCAAAGTTAACAGTGTTACCCAAAAACCGCATTATCCTTTGGTTTCATTGCCAAACGATCCCACTCTATTAAATAAGCAGAAAAATATATCAAATTAGGCTAAAGACTTCATTCCTCGCATCTTAGGGCAATCCGGTTAGAAACCTGATACCCTATTCGCATACGCAATACGCAGGCCAGGCCTATGCACAGGGTTTATGGTCACATAATCAAACCCTAAATAAATTACATTTATATGTTGCTCATAACTCACTGAGTATGAATATATAATCAATTCCATTATCGGGGTCCATTTGACCCTTTAAACTGTTAATTGAACTTATTAAAATAATGTCTAGTATCCCAATTTTTAGCGTTAAAATATATTCAAACATACGTAATAAACTCAGATAATGAATTAATAGCATTACCTGGATGTTTCGGGGTGAAAATTTTATTTTTCTCCGGCTCTTTTCTCATTTTCTGGCATTATTTTCCAGCGTTGGCTCTCATTTCTGTTTCTGTTTTCTTGATGTTTCTACTCCTGGGCATATATAGCTTATAAGCTAATCCCCGCCGCCTAACTTTTCATATTCTTTCTTTTACTTTTTGTCTTTTTCTTTTTTTCTTTTTCTTTTATAATTTCTTTTCTTTTTGAGAATTAAAATGGTACCTTATTATATTCGAAATAATTTCAACTTTTGCATACAAGTTATACAAAATATATGTAACATACTCGCAAAGGCGGATCTCAAATCGGACTCCTAAAACTCAATTTGCTAATTAAATGGAAAAGGATCAAATTATTTAACTTTCGGCATTTTAGCGGAAACTAGCCGAACAACATCAAAATTCACTTTTAAAAAATCACAAAAGTCACAAATAATCATACGAACCTAACGACGCTTTCGAAATTCGAATTGGAGCTCATTCGCCAAAACCGAGCTCGAAATTCTCTTTTTAATATTTATCTACAATAAAAACTGAAATCTTCTTCCGATACGTACCAAACGAGGTCTGATTTAGCTCAAATTTTACAGACATGTCCTAATGGATATTACAAATATTTTAAAATTATCAGCACGCCAATCGGAGTCCAAACTTCCGAAACGACTAACCGAGGTCGTTTCAGACGAGTCCAACCATATAAAATTTATCCAAATTGAAAGTTATTTTAATCTTCAAAACAACATAAAAATGCATTTATAATTTAATCTCGAAATCCCAACTTCAACGCAATCCCATGTTTTAACAGATAAAATTCCACCAAATTTGAGTACAAGTTTCGGTAATAATGTGGATATTTCTAATGATTTTATCTCAGTTAAATCCTTATAAGAAAATTCACTTTTCAAGTTAGGGTTCTAACCCATTTTGTCAGCATTAAAAACAGAATTTATTGATGAAAGATAGTTGTAAATCATGATTATAAATTAAAAAAGATGTGTAATAGTTACCTTACGTATTATGATCAAAATCTTGCTTGAAATGGGTCACCCACAAGTTCATCTATGCCAAATTTTGAAGAAACTAAGGTTGGAAAAGAAAATTATGGCTCCCCTTTGTAATAGCTTTTAGCATCAGCCCATAGAACCACCGATGCTTCACCCTCGTGGTTGTTTGGTTTGATGACCAACATCTACACCAGCAACATAACCTTTGGATTTTGAAGCACCTCAAATGATCTTAAATATTAATAAAGCATATTTTCATGTAGTTCATAATGAAAAGACGCATATATGTGGATCTTCGAATCTCAACGTTAATCACCAAAACATAAAACTCGAGGAGCAGTTCTCAACTTTTCAAATATGTCATTTTTAGCCAAAAGTAACTAAACGACCTCAGAATTGAGCTCCTGCTGTATCATTAACAATGACTTAACAAATCTAACAGAATTAACGACTCGTGAACTGGAACTCATTTACTCAAAATGATGCAAAAAGTCTACTTTTAACCTGCTAATGATTCCAAGGGAGATATATCATCCAAAGACCTATTAAACGACTTCAAGATCAATCCAATCTCTGCGAACATCTCATATATAATTTATAAATTCTATCCACATGATCATTTTTTTAATGCACGTTCAACCCATAAATAACAATAACGGTTCATATTTACTTTAAATAAATCGTTTGACTAAAAATGGTCGCAATTTCATTTGTACTTATAGCTTTTAAATAATTTTTTTATCTTATTGGATTTAGCAGTTCAAATCTAATCAGATTGTGTGATATTTTTTTTTCTTTGTTGGTATTATTTTAAAAGATAATTTTCACTAATAACCCACTAGTAAAGTCTGATTTACCTCAAATTTTACGGAGAAGCAAAATTTTTAGTATAGAGCTATCAAAAATATTGTCATGCAAAATGAAGCATCATAACCTAAAGTAACCTGGTCAGGTCCTTATATTTATATATATGATGAATCTTGCATTTCCTTGATTGATCCTTCTTGTGCTAATGTTTTATTTGTTGTTAGACATATCTTATTTTAAATTGTATATGAAGCCTATGTGGGAAGATCAGGCAAAGATGCACAAAGCTAATGAAAACATGACCAAAGAGATAAGTTTAAGTGTTTGATATTACCACTAGTATTAATTACTTCAGGGAAAATAACATCTAGTGACCATCTAACCCCCTCTATATATTTTTTTGCCCCTTTTTTCAAAATAACCACAAATAAACCCTTAATACACTCCCCAACTTTTCATAGCCACTTGAATATTTTAGTGTTTGATGAAATATATTTTACGTGGAATGAATGAATCAAACTCACATATGAAGATTGATTTCAAAGGAAGAAAATGAACTTGAACCACTCAATGAATCATACTCGTGATGATCTCCATGGATTCAAAGTCTAAAGAGATAAAAGTGAAGCTTCAAGCTTCTACAAAGAAGGCAATGCCTCTTTTTAATTCTTCTATGATAATGACTAGCTAATGAAATAAAAGAACTAATGTTGTATTTATAGGTTTTTCCACATGTACTAATATTATGAAAATATCCTGCAAGTTGGCTAAATTAAATAAAGACCACGCAGGGTCAAGCTAAGAAATAAGTCTTTAAAAACTCGAAACAAGTCATGTCGCTTCAGCTTCAGGGTAGGCGATCCACCTAGTGTCAAGGGGCTGTCCGCCCTAGCTTGTTCAGTGATTGGTTCAGGGTGGGCGGTCCGCCTAATTTGCAGGGGTGGTTTGCTTCAGCAAACTTCAGAGAGCCGTCAACTTTGTACTTTGCCAATTTTTGTGGTTTTTGGAACATGCGTGGTCCGCCCGTCCTTGGAGGCACTCCGCCCTCCATGTGCTGCACTTGAAAACAGTTTCCACAAGCTTGGGGCGCTCCACCTTCACATCAATGGTTGCTTTGCTTCATCGTTCCCCCGAACTCCCCTCCGAAGCTCACGTCTTTGTGTCCTCGTACTTGAATCTTGATGGTTGGCGTCTAGGCTCAAAATATATTCCATGATCCTCCCCTTCTTGAAAGGATTTTGTCCTCGAAATCAAACCATCAAGTCCTGCAAACAAAGAAAAGCACCAACACCAAAACTTTCTACTACAAGAGTAGGTTAGGTCAACAATTATTAGTGCAAGTTGTTTGAAAAATACACTCTTATGATAGAGCCAAGCATCAATAATAATGAGAAAGTCTATGTCTCCAAAGAAAACAACAAGTTTTTAGCTCAACAATGAAAAGAACTTAGAACAACAATAAGCAAAGAGATCAATAGGTGGCAAGACATGCAATCTCAAACAATTAAAGAGCCTATTACCTCTAAGCTCCTCACAAACACACCAAACCTTCAATGTAATGCTATCACGATATGGCATGATGGTTTTGGCATGCTTAATATCTAAGGTATGAACAACATACGGAATGGAGTAAGCAAAATAGTTCAACTTACAACTAACATCAACTACTCCACTCCCCTTCTTAGGTGCACTCTTAATCACACCAAGAGATACCTCCTCACCTCCACAATCACCTTTAAGACAACCCTCCGAACTAGACAAACTTTCAATAAAAACATCAACTATGGCTTCTTCATCATCACAGCCACACAATGAAGGTTAGGGCTACTCGAAGAAACACTCTCCTCACTTGGAGTTTCAAACAAAGGATTATCTAAAGAATCAAATTCTCTACACCATGGAGGTTCAATCTCACTGTCTACTCTAGTTTGATAGAATTCACCACCTCTATTAAAAATGCCCACAAACAAGGGGTTAGTCAAAGCAAGCTTCTCAAGCTCACCAACTAACAAAGGTGAAGTATCACAACTAGGTTCATCATCACCTAAGGAGTCATCATATACAACCCTATCCACCTCATTCACTAGAGGCTTCTTAAGGTCACTACCATCCTCACTACGACACACAAGATCACCATCATCAAATATATCATCAAAGGAAAGAACATGATAATCATTCAATTCATCTTCCCCTCTATCAAATTTGGGTGGTGTGTCATCAGAAGGTTCACAAACAAGGTCAACTGCATAATGTTCACTAAAGAGAAGTTCCTTAAACATAGGGCACACATCAAGATGCAGCTTATAAACCCTCTCAACTAGTGATTCATGCTCCCACACAAGCTAACTATTAGACCCTACACTAGTTGCAAACACATTATAGTCATGCAAATCACCAACTAGCATCGAGTTCGCACAAACACTCTCATAAGACAAGGGGCAAAGTAGAAAAGAAGATAAAGAGTGAAAATTATAAGGGTGCCCTCACTCTCAATTATTATTTTTCTCTCTCTTATCCCTCATTTTCTTTCAAGGTCAAGTGTAGATTGATGTAACAACCCACTCACATCACTCAACACATCCTCTCCTTTTCCACTCGATAATTGTCACCGGTCACTCCCTTACTCCTCTCAATCTGTTGTCTCTCATGTTTGGGCGAGTTGGATGAGCCTCAGAATGTCCTTAGCCGGAGTAGGTTGACTCTTAACATCAACCCATTATTTGGGACTTAGAGAACAATTACTTGATGTCCTCTTCTTCTTAGGTGAACAACGTGACTTTGAGTCTTGCGGTTTTGGGACCACCTTTCGGTAGTTCTACCCTCACCTTCATTTTGAGTAGGCCAAGAGTGTTCACTAGTCGATGCCTTATCTCT